>CM037588.1:0-1281498 GCA_021018995.1 Chloranthus sessilifolius | reverse complement strand
CGTCGTGTACTAGGGCCATCGTTGGGGTGATTTTCAACCACTCTCACAGTGCGAATTTTAGCCTAAAGGGGGCTCGATATATGCTTGTTGTAGCCTATTGCTTTATCAAACGTCGTTGTCTTGCGTTATCAATCGTTGTTGTCGGCTTTTACCTGCTGCGTTGCTTCACAGGGTGAGGTCTAAACATAGAGGTCGAGGTGAAGCTTGAGTAGAACAAGCATTCCACCATTCGTAGCATCTGAGAATCTGCATCACGTGACTCAATCGGGACTTATTAGACTGACTTAGCGTATCGGGCGTTAGGTGCCGCACGGGCCGACACTGCTCGACAAGTAATCCTGTGACACCAGTGAACAACAATCGAGCATTGATAACCTACAATCCTTCATAACAAACATAAATAAAACACATAATATCAGAAATTATAAGATAGTGTCACAAGATAGCATGCACTATTGTAAGATAGCGATCGTTGTCTTACAATTGTTATTGTAAGATAACGACCGTTGTCTTACAATTGTGGACACTATCTTAAGATAGTGGGCTGTTTTCTTGTCGCTAACATGTCGCTATCTTAAGTTGGTGCTCGCTATCTTATTTATGATTTTTTTATTTTTTTTTTGAGGATAAGTATTAGAGTACACCTTATTTGATAACTATCATGCGTCACTTATCTAAATCAAAGTACACTTTATTTGATAACTACCCACGACAGTTATCTGGGACGCTATCTTAAGATGACAGACCGCTAATGTAGATATCATGCTGCTATCTTAAGTTGGTGAAGATAACGTTTGCTATCTTATTTATGATTATTTGATTTTTCTTTGAGGATAAATATTAGAGTACACCTTCTTTAATAATTACCATATGTCACTTATCTAAACGAAAGTGCACTTTATTTATCTAAACCAAAGTACACTTTATTTGATAGACGGCTAATGTAAGATAGCGGGCTACTATCATGCCGCTAACATGTCGTTATCTTAAGATGGTGGTCGCTATTGTAATCTTACACTTTCCTAAGATAGCGGCCGCTATAATAATCTTACACTTTCCTAAGATAGCGCCCGCTATTGTATTCTTACACTTTCTTATAAGAATATTGTAATGCAGGCTATCTTACCGCTAACATGACACTATCTTAAGTTGGCGGCCACTATGTTAAGATAGCGTTCGCTATTTTAAATTAGTGGCCGCTGTCTTAAGTTAGCGGTCCTATCTTAAATTAGAGGTCGCTATCTTATTTATGATTATTTGATTTTTTTCTTGAGGATAAATATTAGAGTGCACTTTACTTGATAGCTACCACATCACTTATCTAAACCAAAGTCTACTTCATTTGATAACTACCACAGGTCACTTATCTAAATCATTTGTAACCACTTACGATTATATTTGTAATTTTATTTATTTATATATAATGAAAAAAAAAAAATATATATATATATATATATATATATAATAAAAAAATAAGTCGATGCTAACGTGGAAACATCTTGGCTTGGAGCTAGCCTATTCTGCACAGTTTCAAACTATAAGGCCATTCTGTAAATAAACAAACTTGCAAGGCCGAAAATGTAAATTTCCCTAATAATAATAAGCCTGCAAGGGCATTTTTTTCAATAAGATCTTTCAAAGAAAATCAACTTCTTTCACAAAGCCGGCATCGTTTAGCTCTACAACGAGCTACTTTAGTCATTGTTCATAATATGGAACGGAATCTAACCCAACATACCAGAGGGCACTACAGCGAGACGATGAATCAGATTTAGAATTTGTTGATGAATTCGTAAATATTATCGCTGACTTCGGCTGCCCTTTGATGGTGAACAAAGTATCCTACTCCTTCCATGACAACTACTTCTTCCAAAAGCGGCACATCTTTCTTGAAATCGCCATTGTGTAAATATTCTTTCCCACCCCAGCAATTATAAGTCAGGTCCAAGTGAATTTAACAGGTACGTTAACTTGTGCCTCAGTCCATGGTGTCCTCAGCTCCTCAGGTCCCAGCTTCTGCACACACATCGTAAAAATTATTATCTAATATACATATATAAGAGTCGTTACTTGGAAAATGTACAAACCAATATTCCATTAAAATGTAAAAGACCAAGACATAAAAACCAATTCATGCCATTGTATTTGTACAATTTTCTGCAGATAATAGAAATAATATGGATTGGTTTTTCATCTCTATGAGAGTCACTAGCACCAATATTGTGATCCCCTTTACAAGAGTAAAAAGAAGGAAACAGAGGGACAAGAGTCTATAAACCTCCCTTAAGAACTTTGATCTGGAAAAAAAAGATTATACTTTTGTCATCATTTGTCATTCCAATCGTATGTATTTTCCCGTAGCAATGTCTATACTTCCAAGTATCTTCACAATAGCATCCAATTTCAACCGTTTAATCAGTTGATGAAGAATTTACAATTTGATGAAACAACGATTGCTATAAACTTTGGAGAAAAAATAAACTTTTAACATAAAAATATTCTATATTTAGAAAATCTCTAATAGATTAGAAACTATGACCATTATTGAACTGAGAGACCTGATCTCCATTATATAGAGAATAGTCATGTACAAAAACTGGTTTCCAATGGGGGAATAAATTCACAATATAGAAAATATCACTAAATATAAACATAATAATGAAACTTAGAAAATGCCAACATATAGTGTCAATAAGTCAACATGCCCTTAGTCATAAACAAATCTCTCAATTAAATTGAACCAACTAGAGAGATGCCAAGTCGATGTGCAGGGAAACCAAATGTAAACAACAAGATGGCTTGGATTCCAACAAACCAATAAACGTAGATGGCTAAAAAAAATCCTAGAGGTCGTAATTTTCTTCTTTGATTATCTCTTTCCCTTTGTCATTCTTTTATACATAAGTCTAGAAAAATCTTTTGCCTTTGAGTAATTTGAGAAAGGGGAACTTTGAGTATGAAATTGAGGTTCATGATCCTCATAGAAAATTTTTAGGGCGCTTGGAGATTGTATTGAGATATGAGACTCAAACAAAGGGGAAATTTGAGCATTCTTTGAAAGAAAAATATCATCTTGGAGGTTCTACGTTAGTAGGCGACTCTAAGAATATTATTATTTGGATGTCTCAAAAATATTTCATGGCTGTGGAGATTCAAGTTGCTTTTCATTGAGGCCCTTGTTCTTATTGTGGATCTTGATATGTTGCTAAATTTTGTGAGAAGAGAAGTGATTAGTCTGTAAGATACCCGTGCTAGGCCAGGGCTTTAAGAGTTGCTCCCATAACTTTGTGTGTGTTTTACTTCCTATGTGTTTTCTTTCAATCTTTTCAAAGACTACCATTACTAGTTTGATGTTTCTTTAAATCTGTTATATATTTATGGATTAATTTCAATGTTAAATCTAAGTCAAATTAAGCGATTAAGATATTGAATGCACTTTGGCCATTCTTTGTATTGCTATGTGCTGTTGTTCTTTCGTGAGAAAAGAGTGAAGAGCTCTCTGTATGGGTTTCTCTTGGTAAAGATGTTTGAAATTTGAAATATTCAAGTCACTCATCTGGGTTTGAAGATGATTGAAATTTGAAATATTCAAGTCACCCATCTGGGTTTGAAGATGATTGAAATTTGAATATTCAAGTCACCCTTCATCATGCTCACAATGTCACTTAAAGATTCAACATGAGTATCATAAAAAACTTATATAGAGACAGTACTAAGAGAGTGAATGTAACTACATTAAACATACTGATAAGTTTAGAAAAAGACTAATAACACACTAAATGCAATGATCTAGTAATTGGTCATTCAAAGTCAAGAAAATATAATGCATAATTACCTATAATATTGACAATTTTTTTATAAATGGCTGACGAAATAGTGGAAATGAAAATAAAAAATGGATGTCACAAATCTACAATACTATACATAAACAACTCTAACAGCCAATTCCAAACTACTTTTTGTAAAACCTTAAATTCATTTACCCACAAAAATTGAAGAAGTTGGTAATAATACTACTCATTCAAGTCATGTTTCAGGAATAAAATGTGTCAATTAAATCAAAGTTTGTAGTTAGCATACAGATCGATGGTGCGATAGTAGTTGAGTGCTCCAGTAAAGCCGGTTTTGTAAAAGTTGTTGGCATAATAACTAAGGTCTTCTGTCAACCAAGAAGGCAAGGGTGTTTGAGTATCTGCCAGTATTTCTGATGATTTTCCTTTAGGCAACATGAAAGGACCAGGAATCCTAGATGTTAAAAGAGTCTTCATTAATGTTGCAGTTCCAATGCATCCAAACTCAGCTTCTATTTCTCCATGTTCCTGTGAACCAGACCATTGAAATTTGAAACATAAACAATGTGGTCTGAAACATCGTTGCAATGAGCATCACCAACCAGCAATAGCTAAAAGCAAAGTGATAAATACGGATACAGGCTTAATATGGAAAGCGACAAAGTCGTAAAAAAACTAACATATGGAAAAGTTCGGAAAATATGCGAAAAAATTAGTAGCTAAAAAAACTGTAAAACATATAAGTAAAAAAATGAAAAAATTAAAAAAACAAAAAAAATTCGAGAAAAATAGGTTTAATATACGAATTTCACCTTTAGGACACAAAATGCGTGTTTTAAACTAAACTATGCATTTAAAAAAAAAAAAGGGTATAATACATTGTACCAATAATATGCATGTTAAACACATATTTTTCAAATAAAGGGTGTTTTTGTTACTATGGCTAAGAGGATGGTATCAAGTAGAGAATGAAACACAGAAATGATATGTTAGAGAAAGGTTGTGAAAAATTGGAATTTTTTCTTCTTTAAAAGGAATATCATCCTTGTGTAATCCAAGAACTACCTATACATAAGAAAGGGTTCACAAGTATGATTATGACAGAAAATGGCTACTCCATGGCACAGGCGTAGCCAAGATTTTCTTCTAGTGGAGGATAGCTGATGTGTCCTAAAATTTATACTCGCAAGTGCACGAATCGTGATGTAGTCAGTGGGTGCAAAGTACGAGATCGTTCCCACGAGGATTAGTTAGAAAATATAAAAAACAGAAATATTAATTAACTAAAAGAATTTCTACAGATCTTATGCAGTAACTGAAAACCTAAAATTATGGTAACTTTTAATAACACAGATAAATACTAACGAAATCTAAAGGATTAAACAATTAATGAAAGATAAGGATTGGGATGCTAAATCCTCCCATCGTTGGTTTATCATTTATAAAATACCAATCCGTGGTTTGAGATATGAAATCCTTAACAAATTTCTCAAAAGAAGAACTGCCCTATACACACGTGAGTTCTAAAATATAGATCTGAGATCACGGAGATGTATGATTAACACCCCATAGGTGTATGATTAACACCCACACCTCAGATCGTGATTGGAACTCACCACTGGGATAAAGTCACACCATCAATCCGAGATCAAGGAGATGTATGATTAACACCCATAAGTGTATGATTAACACTCACACCTCAGTTGTGGTAAAACTTCACCCCGAGATGGGTGATAATTCAGGATAAAATCATTATTACAGATCCGAAATCATAGGGCATGATTAGCACCTAGATCTGAAAATGATGATTTCACCATATTCAATAAACATTAGGGTCTTAAAGGCATCGACATCTCAATCTGATTGATATTAGTATAAATAAATACCTCGGATGGGAATCATTAGATCCCCATCCTTAATAAAACTAGCCACACATAGTAAAAGTAAACAACATAATTAAAATATAAATAAACACTAACATCAATATAAAAATACCGTAAAGAGCTTTAACAATTTCCACAAAGAGCTTTTATTCCCAGTACGTACGATTTAGAAAAGCAGAAAGAACTAACACAGAAGAATGATAATAATGCAGAAAAAATGAATAAACTCTCTGTAAGACAAAACTCTCTCTAAAGAAAAATAAAGAAATAAAACTAATCAGAATAAAACAGAATGCTCCTAATTCTCCTAATCCTCCTAATCCTCCTCTCCTTTTCCTAGGACTCCCCGGATGAATATATATATCCCCCAAGAATATCTTTTTTTCCGTAATTGCCAAAACGTACGCCACTCTTGGTTCCAAGATTTTCTCGCGGCCAAACTCTATCCGGACTTAAATTCGTCTTTGGTCGACCGATCGACTAAAAAGGGTCGATCGATCGACCATACCAGATTCTGTTTCAAAATCCAAATCTTTTGGGTCAGGTCGATCGATCGACCAAAAAGGGTCGATCAATCGACCTCCCAGATTTCCGTGAACTCCCGCTGCACTTTGCATTCAGACACTGCCTTGGTCTTTCGGCCATAACTTTCTATCCTGAAGTCGGATTGAGGCGATTCGGGTGGCGTTGGAAAGCTGACAACGAGCTCTACAACTTTCGTGTTTTAACAATTTTCTGAATCTACTGTCTTGAAGGGTCAAATTGAGCTCCAAGTCGGGATAGGTTCCGCATGATCCAAAGTAGCACGAATTTGACGTTATATTCTGAACTTGTGGGTTATTTCATGCTCAACACATCTGCAGGCCTGTAAATCACTAAAATCATCTAAAAACATGTTAAATGGCTTTCATCGGATAGCTAAATGTAGGTCTTTAGGGGTGAAATACCATCATATTTCACTGCACATCATACCCCCAAACCTACACTTTGCTAGTCCTCGAGCAAAAGAGAAGATAAATAATACTGAAAAATAAACTAACAACCTAAGAAAAGTAAAGAATGCCACTTTCGTAGGGAACACGATTGCATTTAGCATATGCAACAAGCCTTTAAACCCCTAGGTGATCCTAGTGGAGGAGTTGTGTCTCCTGAGGGTTTACAGTGAAGTTACCCACAAACTTCAATATATTTTTGAAATCATCGATAAAATTCAGTTTTCAAAACATGATTTTGATAACATATATACCATTCAAAAACAAAAATCATTAATCAATTCAACATATGAATCCTCAATTTTAAATAACAATGTTATACTAATCATACTAATATCCATTCAAATTAGTCTAATGCTCAAATCGTTAGATAGCTCATCCATTCATGCCTAAACGTGAAGTGTGTGCATAACCAAACCAAAATTCATTCATCTCAGAACTAGTTCAAACGGAAAATCGTTGGATCTGTTGTTTTGACTCAATCCTTACTTTAGGTATACTCTCAAAATATAAAGACACCGATGATGGATAAGTTTTCGCACATATGTGAGATGTCAATACAAAGCAAATAAAAAGGTCTCACATAATAAATGAAACACGATGCAATCAATGAACAAAAATAAATCTCATAAGAAGATACTTGTATATCCTAAGCATGTCATATCAAGTGTCATAAATATCACATATTTACTCTCCACAAGACAGTTACTAATACAAGATCAGATCATGAAGGTCTTTTTAGGGTTGTAATGGGGCTCAGGAAAGGGTAAGAAAGAATTGGAAGTTGGGATTCAAAATTTCTGAGAAATTAGAAAAGAAACAACTTTTTGATTTTTTATCTCTTCTTTTTCTTTTCTAATCTCTCACTATTTTTCTCAATTTTTTTTTTCTATTTTTCTCAACTCACTTTTTCTTTTCCTTTTTCTCTTAAAGCACCTCAGATTTTTCATTTTCACAATTTTCTTTTTCTTTTTCTCTCCCCTTTTTCTTTTTATTTTTGCCATACACTCTCAGTAAACATCACAACTCAGTATCTCTCCACTTACTCTCTTTTCGTTCACTCTCATCCCTCGTTCCTAATTTCTCGTAAATAAGAAGGGTAAAGTGAATTTTCAGAAATGGTGAAGGGTTAAAGGTTAACGTGGCTTATCAAAGAATGTATAAAGGTAAATTTTTCAATAGGCTCAAAGGGGTACTAGAAAGATAAATTTATTTGAGGTGGGGCATTTTAAGCACAAACGAGCCAAAGATTGCCTTCAATCATGTCTTTAAAAGATAGTAACTTTGCCTATTTGTCTTGAGTAGATATACAGTACATTCTAACATAATGATATGAATTTGATTTCATGCAAAGTCACAAGTCAAAATGAAGTGTATGAGATTATGCAAAATAAATCGTATTCAAAGAAAACTCCGAGTTTATATAGTCACTCATCAATGACGGGAAATTAGCTCTAAAGCTCACTGGGTTTAGTCTCCACTAAGAACCTAAGATTCATCATTCAAAACAGTTCATCAATTTCTAAGTCTTAGCTTGGTATCAGTGTAAAAAGTCTAAGCATGAATATCAAAATTATCCACCACATATCACATCAAGCTTCATCATGTTAGATACAAGTAATCAAAATATGACACTATTATTCTCAAAATTAAATTCACATGCATCATCAACTAAAGTTTGAAAACAATCGTAAAATAATATGCATGATGACTTCAAAAATAATTTTTTTTTTTTTTTTTTTTATTTTTATTTTTTATTTTTTATTTCAAATAAACAAATAAATGACGTAAAATAGTTAACCATACCCCCAAACCTAAAGCTGACAATGTCCTCATTGACTGAAAGAAGTAGCGCACCCCCAAACCTGTTTGAAAGAAGTACCTCAACACAAAGATCAGGTGCAGAGAATATATGTATCAAATCGGAACATTACAAAAAATATATTGAAGGGAATATGGTTACATTATTTAGGAAAAGAAAAACAACCTAAACTAAACTAAACAAAACAAAAAGGAAAGAAAAAACTTAATAAATCCTAAAACCTAAATCCTAAATCCTAAACTTCCTAAACTTCCTAAACTTCCTAAAAACTGGTTGATATCGACACTCAAACATCCGCATCGGTCCCCTCACTGGGCTTCAGCTTTGGAAACGCGAAATCCCACATTGCAGTGGTGATCCTACGCCTATGCAAGGAATCAGGAATCACTGCCGACGGTGGTGAAGATGGGTGTGGCACACTACTCGAGGCCAGATCCCGAAGCTGTGGAGATGGAAATAATTTCACCAAGTCTCGTGGAATAGATGGTGAATTTGAGAACCAGGCAGGACGAGTCGCATCCAAATCAATCATCTCGATATCGCGGAGAAGGATGGGGTTGATTGACGAGCGATTCACTCTTTTACGTCGGCTCTTCCCAAACCCGAACAGGAGAGGATCCGGATCAACGACATTGACATTGGTGAGATCCAACGGAGGGTGTGCTCCATAAGCGATCCCGCTTTCTTGGTTCATTCATCTTCCTTAGAGTAGACCTTGTAAAATAAAGTCCGCCGCCATTGATGAAATATGAGAAGGAAGGTGAAGGGAGCATGGAATAAATAGAAAAGGAGTGTTTGAGATATGGTAAAAGGCGTCTCTAAAACAAAGAATCCTATCGTACTAAACAACCTAAAGTTTTGAAATGATTCGATCGACTTAGAAGTGTCGATCGATCGACTAATCAGGTCAACGAACGGTGACTACGAAATGAAAGGCATAGTCGATCGATCGACCAGAGATGGTCGATTGATCGACTGACAAGATGTCTGCAGCAGAGTCGATCGATCGACCATGAATGGTCGATTGATCGACTGGACACTAACAGTTTTTTTTTTTTTTAAATTTTTTTTATTTTTTATTTTTTATTTTTTTTGCAAAGTCGATCGATCGACCAGTCATGGTCGATTGATCGACTGTGATCAGAGTGCACAACAGTAAAAAAAATGAACAGAAAGAAAAAATTTTATTATAATTTTTTTTTTTTTCTTTTTTGTTTTTTTTTTACAAATATCGAAAGACTGAAAGAAAGGCTAGTCCTACAATACTAAGAAACCTAAAACTAAAAAGTAACAACAACAAAAACAATGCAAAAAGGAAATCCTAAACCTAATCATCATCATCATCGTCCTCCGCCTGCCTAGCGCGAGCTCGCATCTCGTCATAGCCATCGGGCCACAGGTGTTGACCCAACTGATGCATAAATGACCGATCATATCGGCTACGACGAAGATTGCGATTATATTGCCGCTGTTGCTCATCGATCAAGGAGTTGATCTGAGCCTGCATCAAGTCGAGGGAGGGTCCCTCATTGCGGACCGGTTCTGGTTCTGGTACCGGCTCGATCGAGCAATGGCGTCTTCTGGCCTTTTCGGCATAGCGATAAAATGCCAAGGTCCCAATATTATCATCAAAATAAAAAGGAAAACCAAGGTAGTGCAAAAGTTGCATCACCAGATGAGGGAAATAGATGAGGGCAGCGTCACCAGCAGGAGGGTTAACAATTTCATCGTGGCAGCGCCACATCGAATCATGCAAAAACCAGGGGATGTTCAACCAGGAGCGCTTGTAGGCACCGTATAGGGCCTTCACCCGAGGTCCAGTTCTCTCAGAGGTATGCCCCCGTGGGCAAAGACTACACGACACTACAATATCCCACAATAGGATGTCGCGTGGAAGAGCCGATCGTTTAGTCGCAATTCCGCGGCCAGCATACACACCATTGCACATATCATCGATCATTGGGCCTTGCTCAAGGTCCAATTCTTCACCAAGTGGGTGGTCCAATGGTCGCTCATCCATCAATCCAAAGACATCCGCGATCGTGCGCGGATAGATTTTTCGCTTCCAACCATCGATGGAAACGGTGAAATGGGCCGCCTCATTGGTGATGGTGGAGGCAGCCACCCAAACCATGTTTTGATAAAATAGGCGGACGACCCGCTCCGAGACGTTGATATCAGGCGGAGTCATCAAGAAATGAAGGTGGAGCGCAGATGTCGCAAGAGAGATGGCGATTCGCATCGCTGAAATGCCGGTAGATCGTAAGTATATTCAGAGGATAGCTCTTTAGTGGCAAAACGACCTTTTGGTCGCTCGCGAAAAACGCCATCAGGACGCTGCGGAAGGCGGGCGGAAGAGGATGACGCCATCACAAAGAATGTCAGAAGGAATGTCAGAGACCGCTGCAGAGAATTTCAAACGTGGAAAGGGGTGTGGAAAAGGGAGGACGCTTGGTCCTTTAAATAGAACCAGAGGCACCTCTGCTTGGGACGAGATATATAAGTCGATCGATCGACATGTATATGTCGATCGATCGACACCAAGATCGAAAAGACGCGCAACCAAAGCGCGATATCAATTAATGTCGCTCGATCGACCAGAGGAAGTCGATCGATCGACACTGACATGAAATACTCCCCAGGCGTCGGAACAGTGCGCGTTAAGACTTTTTGAAATGGTCGATTGATCGACCCTACAGGTCGATCGATCGACTTCGGCGCATGCAGAAGGCTGACTGACACGGCATTGAATTCAAGTTTCAATGCGCATAGTCGATCGATCGACCTTGAAGAGTCGATCGATCGACCAAAACAGACAAAATTGAAAACTTTTGGCGCATTGATTAATTCCCATTTCCGATCCTCGATCGATCGACTCGTCTAGGTCGATCGATCGACCTTCGTCAAATTGGCGATCGATCGACTGGTTAGGTCGATCGATCGACCACACTTTTTTTTTTTTTTTTTTTTTTTTTTTTTTTAAAGAAGAAAAAAAAAAAATGCAAAATTAATCTACAAGGGGTAAATTCATTCTGAATCCACCAGGATCCCAAATCTTCATGAAAAATTTTCTAAGCAGGATCAGCAATTTATTTAATCGTCTCGGTATTTCTCTTTTCAAGGACTTAGTTACACCCTCATGGTGTGCCCAAGTGCCACCATTATGATCCATTCCTACCCTGTACTTGACATTCCCAAAATCACACTTCAGATTCAAACCCATGAATCTTTTTTCAGCATTCTGTTGATTATCTATGTATTCAACGAATGGGCAGCAATTTGAATTCCTCTTTCTTCCCTAAAACCGAATTCACACTCATCGAAAAAATTATATTTCCTTTATCGTGTTGTAAGGGTGACATTTTCTTTCTCTTTCATCTCAATTTGATTCTCAATTCCCTCCTCGACATAAATATCGTTCCATTCCATTTCCTCTTCTCCTCGCACTTGCACTACCTCAACGTTCGTTATGCCATTCTCAAGCGTAGTGACTAATTGGTCATCCTCGTATTTTTGAACAAAAGCAGATGAGTCCTCTTGAAGATGTTCTTTATTCTGATCGGTATCAATGAGGGACTCCTCTATTTCAACTTTCCTTTGTAAGTACTCGATCATCTGACTAACTTGAGATTGTATCCTAGAAATTCTTTGAGAATTGGTGTGCACCAAACCTTTTAAATATTTTAAGGAGTAAGAAGAATTTTGGACAGGTTCATATGAGTTTGTGTCTTGAAAGTATTGAGTTTGCTGTGAAAACTCATAAGGAAATTGGTTGGGATAAGAATTTTGATCATTGTATGGCATCATATCACACATTAGAGGTTGATTAAAACCCCACATGTCATTAGATTGACCTCGGTCATGAGTGTTCCAAACCGGATTTGGTTGGACTTGTTCAGGTAATAATTTGAGTTATTCAAGGGACACATAGGTGAAATGTGCATCAATTTCCAAATAATAGCACATGATTTTAAATTGAATCCATGCATTGACATGATTTCACCAATACTAAAAATTTTTTTTTTTTTTTTTTTTTTTTTTTTGTTAAATTAAAATTTTTAAATTTGAAATTTTCGAAAATATATATATATATATATATATATATATATATTTTTTTTTTTTTTTAAATTCTGGAGAGTCGATTGATCGACTGTTTTGGTCGATCGATCGACACAGAGAATTTTTTTTTTTTTTTTTCGAAAATTTTTATTTAAAAAAAAAATTCCTGAGTTCAAACCTACAAAGATTCTTAAAATTAATTTTCTATTTTTCAAAAGTTTTTAATTTTCTACACTTTTCCGACAGCCAAAACTTGATGTGTCCTAAAATTTATACTCAAGTGCACGAATCGTGATGTAGTCATAGTAAAAATCGAGATCGTTCCCACGAGGATTAGTTAGAAAATATAAAAATGTAAATATTAATTAACTAAAAGAATTTCTAGATCTTATGCGAATCGAAAACCTAAAATTATGGTAACTTTTAATAACACGTATAAATACTAATCTAAAGGATTAAACAATTAATGAAAGATAAGGATTGGGATGCTAAATCCTCCCATCGTTGGTTTATCATTTATAAAATACCAATCCGTGGTTTGAGATATGAAATCCTTAACAAATTTCTCAAAAGAAGAACTGCCCTATACACACGTGAGTTCTAAAATATAGATCTGAGATCACGGAGATGTATGATTAACACCCCATAGGTGTATGATTAACACCCACACCTCAGATCGTGATTGGAACTCACCACTGGGATAAAGTCACACCATCAATCCGAGATCAAGGAGATGTATGATTAACACCCCATAAGTGTATGATTAACACTCACACCTCAGACAGGTAAAACTTCACCCGAGATGGGTGATAACTAGGATAAAATCATTATTACGGATCTCGAAATCATAGGGCATGATTAGCACCTAGATCTCTTTGAAATGATGATTTCACCATATTCAATAAACATTAGGTCTTAAAGGCATCGACATCTCAATCACAGATTGATATTAGTATAATAAATACTCGGATGGGAATCATTAGATCCCATCCTTAATAAAACTAGCACACATAGTAAAAGTAAACAACATAATTAAAATATAAATAAACACTAACATCAATATAAAAATACCGTAAAGAGCTTTAACAATTTCCACAAAGAGCTTTTATTCCCTCGTACGATTTAGAAAAGCGAAAAGAACTAACAGTAAGAATGATAATAATGCGTAAAAATGAATAAACTCTCTCAGAAGACAAAACTCTCTCTAAAGAAAAATAAAGAAATAAAACTAATCAGAATAAAACAGAATGCTCCTAATTCTCCTAATCCTCCTAATCCTCCTCTCCTTTTCCTAGGACTCCCCGGATGAATATATATATCCCCCAAGAATATCTTTTTTTCCGTAATTGCCAAAACGTACGCCACTCTTGGTTCCAAGATTTTCTCGCGGCCAAACTCTATCCGGACTTAAATTCGTCTTTGGTCGATCGATCGACTAAAAAGGGTCGATCGATCGACCATACCAGATTCTGTTTCAAAATCCAAATCTTTTGGGTCAGGTCGATCGATCGACCAAAAAGGGTCGATCAATCGACCTCCCAGATTTCCGTGAACTCCCGCTGCACTTTGCATTCAGACACTGCCTTGGTCTTTCGGCCATAACTTTCTATCCTGAAGTCGGATTGAGGCGATTCGGGTGGCGTTGGAAAGCTGACAACGAGCTCTACAACTTTCGTGTTTTAACAATTTTCTGAATCTACTGTCTTGAAGGGTCAAATTGAGCTCCAAGTCGGGATAGGTTCCGCATGATCCAAAGTAGCACGAATTTGACGTTATATTCTGAACTTGTGGGTTATTTCATGCTCAACACATCTGCAGGCCTGTAAATCACTAAAATCATCTAAAAACATGTTAAATGGCTTTCATCGGATAGCTAAATGTAGGTCTTTAGGGGTGAAATACCATCATATTTCACTGCACATCATACCCCCAAACCTACACTTTGCTAGTCCTCGAGCAAAAGAGAAGATAAATAATACTGAAAAATAAACTAACAACCTAAGAAAAGTAAAGAATGCCACTGTAGGGAACACGATTGCATTTAGCATATGCAACAAGCCTTTAAACCCTAGGTGATCCTAGTGGAGAGTTGTGTCTCCGAGGGTTTACGATGAAGTTACCCACAAACTTCAATATATTTTTGAAATCATCGATAAAATTCAGTTTTCAAAACATGATTTTGATAACATATATACCATTCAAAAACAAAAATCATTAATCAATTCAACATATGAATCCTCAATTTTAAATAACAATGTTATACTAATCATACTAATATCCATTCAAATTAGTCTAATGCTCAAATCGTTAGATAGCTCATCCATTCATGCCTAAACGTGAAGTGTGTGCATAACCAAACCAAAATTCATTCATCTCAGAACTAGTTCAAACGGAAAATCGTTGGATCTGTTGTTTTGACTCAATCCTTACTTTAGGTATACTCTCAAAATATAAAGACACCGATGATGGATAAGTTTTATTATATGTGAGATGTCAATACAAAGCAAATAAAAGGTCACAGATAATAAATGAAACACGATGCAATCAATGAACAAAAATAAATCTCATAAGAAGATACTTGTATATCCTAAGCATGTCATATCAAGTGTCATAAATATCACATATTTACTCTCCACAAGACAGTTACTAATACAAGATCAGATCATGAAGGTCTTTTTAGGGTTGTAATGGGGCTCAGGAAAGGGTAAGAAAGAATTGGAAGTTGGGATTCAAAATTTCTGAGAAATTAGAAAAGAAACAACTTTTTGATTTTTTATCTCTTCTTTTTCTTTTCTAATCTCTCACTATTTTTCTCAATTTTTTTTTTCTATTTTTCTCAACTCACTTTTTCTTTTCCTTTTTCTCTTAAAGCACCTCAGATTTTTCATTTTCACAATTTTCTTTTTCTTTTTCTCTCCCCTTTTTCTTTTTATTTTTGCCATACACTCTCAGTAAACACCACAACTCAGTATCTCTCCACTTACTCTCTTTTCGTTCACTCTCATCCCTCGTTCCTAATTTCTCAGAAATAAGAAGGGTAAAGCTGAATTTTCAGAAATGGTGAAGGGTTAAAGGTTAACGTGGCTTATCAAAGAATGTATAAAGGTAAATTTTTCAATAGGCTCAAAGGGGTACTAGAAAGATAAATTTATTTGAGGTGGGGCATTTTAAGCACAAACGAGCCAAAGATTGCCTTCAATCATGTCTTTAAAAGATAGTAACTTTGCCTATTTGTCTTGAGTAGATATACAGTACATTCTAACATAATGATATGAATTTGATTTCATGCAAAGTCACAAGTCAAAATGAAGTGTATGAGATTATGCAAAATAAATCGTATTCAAAGAAAACTCCGAGTTTATATAGTCACTCATCAATGACGGGAAATTAGCTCTAAAGCTCACTGGGTTTAGTCTCCACTAAGAACCTAAGATTCATCATTCAAAACAGTTCATCAATTTCTAAGTCTTAGCTTGGTATCAGTGTAAAAAGTCTAAGCATGAATATCAAAATTATCCACCACATATCACATCAAGCTTCATCATGTTAGATACAAGTAATCAAAATATGACACTATTATTCTCAAAATTAAATTCACATGCATCATCAACTAAAGTTTGAAAACAATCGTAAAATAATATGCATGATGACTTCAAAAATAATTTTTTTTTTTTTTTTTTTTATTTTTATTTTTTATTTTTTATTTCAAATAAACAAATAAATGACGTAAAATAGTTAACCATACCCCCAAACCTAAAGCTGACAATGTCCTCATTGACTGAAAGAAGTAGCGCACCCCCAAACCTGTTTGAAAGAAGTACCTCAACACAAAGATCAAAAGAGAATATATGTATCAAATCGGAACATTACAAAAAATATATTGAAGGGAATATGGTTACATTATTTAGGAAAAGAAAAACAACCTAAACTAAACTAAACAAAACAAAAAGGAAAGAAAAAACTTAATAAATCCTAAAACCTAAATCCTAAATCCTAAACTTCCTAAACTTCCTAAACTTCCTAAACTTCCTAAAAACTGGTTGATATCAACACTCAAACATCCGCATCGGTCCCCTCACTGGGCTTCAGCTTTGGAAACGCGAAATCCCACATTGCAGTGGTGATCCTACGCCTATGCAAGGAATCAGGAATCACTGCCGACGGTGGTGAAGATGGGTGTGGCACACTACTCGAGGCCAGATCCCGAAGCTGTGGAGATGGAAATAATTTCGCCCAAGTCTCAGGTGGAATAGATGGTGAATTTCGGAGAACGGGCGGTGACGGAGTCGCATCCAAATCAATCATCTCGATATCAGTGGAGAAGGATGGGGTTGATTGGACGCGATTCACTCTTTTACGTGCTGGCTCTTCCCAAAACTGAACAGGGAGAGGATCCAGATCAACGACATTGACATTGGTGAGATCCAACGGAGGGTGTGCTCCCGATAAGCGATCCCGTTTCTTTGCTGGTTCATTCATCTTCCTTAGAGTAGACCTTGTAAAATAAAGTCTGCTGGCCATTGATGAAATATGAGAAGGAAGGGTGAAGGAGCATGGAATAAATAGAAAAGGAGTGTTTGAGATATGGTAAAAAGGCGTCTGAAGCAAAACAAAGAATCCTATCATACTAAACAACCTAAAAGTTTTGAAGCCGATTCGATCGATCGACTTAGAAGTGTCGATCGATCGACTAATCAGGTCAACGAACGGTGACTACGAAATGAAAGGCATAGTCGAACGAACGACCAGAGATGGGCGATTGATCATTGACAAGATGTCGGGATCGATCGATCGACCATGAATGGTCGATTGATATCATTGACACTAACCGTTTTTTTTTTTTTTATTTTTTTTTTTTTATTTTTTTTTCCAGAGTCGATCGATCGATCAGTCATGGTCGATTGTTCGACTGTGATCAGAGTGCACAACAGTAAAAAAAATGAACAGAAAGAAAAAATTTTATTATAATTTTTTTTTTCTTTTTGTTTTTTTACAAATATCGAAGACCGAAAAGAAAGGCTAGTCCTACAATACTAAGAAACCTAAAACTAAAAAGTAACAACACAAAAACAATGCAAAAGGAAAAATCCTAAACCTAATCATCATCATCATCGTCCTCCTTGCCTAGCGAGCTGCATCTCATCATAGCCATCGGGCCACGTGTTGATGATGCATAAATGACCGATCATATCAGCTCGGCGAAGATTGCGATTATATTGCGTTGCTCATCGATCAAGGAGTTGATCTGGGCACGCATCAAGTCGAGGAGGGTCCCTCATTGCGGACCGGTTACGGTTCATCGGCTCGGTATTGTTCAGCTCGTGGCGTCTTCTGGCCTTTTCTAAAATGCCAAGGTCCCAATATTATCATCAAAATAAAAGGAAAACCAAGGTAGTGCAAAAGTTGCATCACCGGATGAGGGAAATAGATGAGCGGCGTCACCGGCGGAGGGTTAACAATTTCATCGTGGCGGCGCCCACATCGAATCATGCAAAACCGGGGATGTTCAACCAGGCGCTTGTAGGCACAGATAGGGCCTTCACCCGAGGTCCAGTTCTCTCAGAGGTATGCCCCCGTGGGCAAAGACTACACGACACTACAATATCCCACAATAGGATGTCGCGTGGAAGAGCCGATCGTTTAGTCGCAATTCCGCGGCCAGCATACACACCATTGCACATATCATCGATCATTGGGCCTTGCTCAAGGTCCAATTCTTCACCAAGTGGGTGGTCCAATGGTCGCTCATCCATCAATCCAAAGACATCCGCGATCGTGCGCGGATAGATTTTTCGCTTCCAACCAATCGATGGAAAGCGGTGAAATGGGCGCCTCATTGGTGATGGTGGATGCACCACCCAAACCATGTTTTGATAAATAGGCGGACGACCCGCTCAGACGTTGATATCGGTGAGTCATCAAGAAATGAAGGTGGAAGCGCATGATGTCAAGAGAGATGGCGCATTCTGGCATCGCTTGAAATGCCGGTAGATCGTAAGTATATTCAGAGGATAGCTCTTTAGTGGCAAAACGACCTTTTGGTCGCTCGCGAAAAACGCCATCAGGACGCTGCGGAAGGCGGGCGGAAGAGGATGACGCCATCACAAAGAATGTCAGAAGGAATGTCAGAGATCGCCGCAGAATTTCAAACGTGGAAAGGGGTGTGGAAAAGGAGGACGCCGATCCTTTAAATAGAAAGCGAGGCACCCTCTCGTTCGGACGAGAGATGTATAAGTCGATCGATCGACATGTATATGTCGATCGATCGACACCAGCATCGAAAAGACGCGCAACCAAAGCGCGATATCCAAAATTAATGTCGCTCGATCGACCAAAGGAAGTCGATCGATCGACACTGGCATGAAATACTCCCAG
Organism: Chloranthus sessilifolius; assembly: GCA_021018995.1. Taxonomy (NCBI): domain Eukaryota; kingdom Viridiplantae; phylum Streptophyta; class Magnoliopsida; order Chloranthales; family Chloranthaceae; genus Chloranthus; species Chloranthus sessilifolius. The sequence goes on along the minus strand of CM037588.1, from coordinate 1,262,576 downwards.
CGTCGGAGCGGTCTGGCGTTAAGACTTTTGAAATGGTCGATTGATCGACCCTACAGTCGATCGATCGACTTCACGATGCGTATATCGACACGGCATTGAATTCAAGTTTCAATGCGCATAGTCGATCGATCGACCTTGAAGAGTCGATCGATCGACCAAAACAGACAAAATTGACAACTTTTGGCGCATTGATTAATTCCCATTTCCGATCCTCGATCGATCGACTCGTCTTGATCGATCGATCATCACAAATTGGCGATCGATCGATCGGTTAGGTCGATCGATCGACCACTTTTTTTATTAAAGAAGAAAAAAAAATGCAAAATTAATCTACAAGGGGTAAATTCATTCTGAATCCACCAGGATCCCAAATCTTCATGAAAAATTTTCTAAGCAGGATCAGCAATTTATTTAATCGTCTCGGTATTTCTCTTTTCAAGGACTTAGTTACACCCTCATGGTGTGCCCAAGTGCCACCATTATGATCCATTTCTACCTTCATCCAAAATCACACTTCAGATTCAAACCCATGAATCTTTTTTCAGCATTCTGTTGATTATCTATGTATTCAACGAATGGGCAACAGATTTGGAATTCCTCTTTCTTCCCTAAACCGAATTCACACTCATCGAAAAAAATTATATTTCCCTTATCAGGTGTTGTAAGGGTGACATTTTCTTTCTCTTTCATCTCAATTTGATTCTCAATTCCCTCCTCGACATAAATATCGTTCCATTCCATTTCCTCTTCTCCTCGCACTTGCACTACCTCAACGTTCGTTATGCCATTCTCAAGCGTAGTGACCAATTGGTCATCCTCGTATTTTTGAACAAAAGCAGATGAGTCCTCTTGAAGATGTTCTTTATTCTGATCGGTATCAATGAGGGACTCCTCTATTTCAACTTTCCTTTGTAAGTACTCGATCATCTGACTAACTTGAGATTGTATCCTAGAAATTCTTTGAGAATTGGTGTGCACCAAACCTTTTAAATATTCTAAGGAGTAAGAAGAATTTTGGACAGGTTCATATGAGTTTGTGTCTTGAAAGTATTGAGTTTGCTGTGAAAACTCATAAGGAAATTGGTTGGGATAAGAATTTTGATCATTGTATGGCATCATATCACACATTAGAGGTTGATTAAAACCCCACATGTCATTAGATTGACCCTGCCAGTCATGAGTGTTCCAAACCGGATTTGGTTGGACTTGTTCAGGGTAATAATTTGAGTTATTCAAGGGACACATAGGTGAAATGTGCATCGAATTTCCACAAATAGCACATGATTTTAAATTGAATCCATGCATTGACATGATTTCACCAATACTAAAAATTTTTTTTTTTTTTTTTTTTTTTTTTTTTTGTTAAATTAAAATTTTTAAATTTGAAATTTTCGAAAATATATATATATTTTTTTTTTTTTTTTAATTCTGGAGAGTCGATTGATCGACTGTTTTGGTCGATCGATCGACACAGAGAATTTTTTTTTTTTTTTTTCGAAAATTTTTATTTAAAAAAAAAATTCCTGAGTTCAAACCTACAAAGATTCTTAAAATTAATTTTCTATTTTTCAAAAGTTTTTAATTTTCTACACTTTTCCCCGGCAACGGCGCCAAAAACTTGATGTGTCCTAAAATTTATACTGTCATGAAGTGCACGAATCGTGATGTAGTCGATAGGTGCAAGAAATCGAGATCGTTCCCGAGGATTAGTTAGAAAATATAAAAAACAGAAATATTAATTAACTAAAAGAATTTCTACAGATCTTATGCAGTAACTGAAAACCTAAAATTATGGTAACTTTTAATAACACAGATAAATACTAACGAAATCTAAAGGATTAAACAATTAATGAAAGATAAGGATTGGGATGCTAAATCCTCCCATCGTTGGTTTATCATTTATAAAATACCAATCCGTGGTTTGAGATATGAAATCCTTAACAAATTTCTCAAAAGAAGAACTGCCCTATACACACGTGAGTTCTAAAATATAGATCTGAGATCACGGAGATGTATGATTAACACCCCATAGGTGTATGATTAACACCCACACCTCAGATCGTGATTGGAACTCACCACGGATAAAGTCACACCATCAATCCGAGATCAAGGAGATGTATGATTAACACCCCATAAGTGTATGATTAACACTCACACCTCGGTTGTGGTAAAACTTCACCGAGATGGGTGATAACTAGGATAAAATCATTATTACGGATCCAAATCATAGGGCATGATTAGCACCTAGATCTCGAATTTGAAATGATGATTTCACCATATTCAATAAACATTAGGGTCTTAAAGGCATCGACATCTCAATCACGATTGATATTAGTATAAATAAATACCTCGGGATGGGAATCATTAGATCCCCATCCTTAATAAAACTAGCCACACATAGTAAAAGTAAACAACATAATTAAAATATAAATAAACACTAACATCAATATAAAAATACCGTAAAGAGCTTTAACAATTTCCACAAAGAGCTTTTATTCCCAAAGACGCACGATTTAGAAAAGCGAAAAGAACTAACACGTAAGAATGATAATAATGCGTAAAAATGAATAAACTCTCAGAAGACAAAACTCTCTAAAGAAAATAAAGAAATAAAACTAATCAGAATAAAACAGAATGCTCCTAATTCTCCTAATCCTCCTAATCCTCCTCTCCTTTTCCTAGGACTCCCCGGCTGAATATATATATCCCCCAAGAACATCTTTTTTTCCGTAATTGCCAAAACGTACGCCACCCTTGGTTCCAAGATTTTCATGACCAAACTCTATCCGGACTTAAATTCGTCTTTGGTCGATCGATCGACTAAAAAGGGTCGATCGATCGACCATACCAGATTCTGTTTCAAAATCCAAATCTTTTGGGTCAGGTCGATCGATCGGCCAAAAAGGGGCGATCAATCGACCTCCCAGGTTTCCGTGAACTCCCAGCACACTTTGCATTCAGACACTGCCTTGGTCTTTCGGCCATAACTTTCTATCCTGAAGTCGGATTGAGGCGATTCGGGTGGCGTTGGAAAGCTGACAACGAGCTCTACAACTTTCGTGTTTTAACAATTTTCTGAATCTACTGTCTTGAAGGGTCAAATTGAGCTCCAAGTCGGGATAGGTTCCGCATGATCCAAAGTAGCACGAATTTGACGTTATATTCTGAACTTGTGGGTTATTTCATGCTCAACACATCTGCAGGCCTGTAAATCACTAAAATCATCTAAAAACATGTTAAATGGCTTTCATCGGATAGCTAAATGTAGGTCTTTAGGGGTGAAATACCATCATATTTCACTGCACATCATACCCCCAAACCTACACTTTGCTAGTCCTCGAGCAAAAGAGAAGATAAATAATACTGAAAAATAAACTAACAACCTAAGAAAAGTAAAGAATGCCACTTTCGTAGGGAACACGATTGCATTTAGCATATGCAACAAGCCTTTAAACCCCTAGGTGATCCTAGTGGAGGAGTTGTGTCTCCTGAGGGTTTACAGTGAAGTTACCCACAAACTTCAATATATTTTTGAAATCATCGATAAAATTCAGTTTTCAAAACATGATTTTGATAACATATATACCATTCAAAACAAAATCATTAATCAATTCAACATATGAATCCTCAATTTTAAATAACAATGTTATACTAATCATACTAATATCCATTCAAATTAGTCTAATGCTCAAATCGTTAGATAGCTCATCCATTCATGCCTAAACGTGAAGTGTGTGCATAACCAAACCAAAATTCATTCATCTCAGAACTAGTTCAAACGGAAAATCGTTGGATCTGTTGTTTTGACTCAATCCTTACTTTAGGTATACTCTCAAAATATAAAGACACCGATGATGGATAAGTTTTCGCACATATGTGAGATGTCAATACAAAGCAAATAAAAAGGTCTCACATAATAAATGAAACACGATGCAATCAATGAACAAAAATAAATCTCATAAGAAGATACTTGTATATCCTAAGCATGTCATATCAAGTGTCATAAATATCACATATTTACTCTCCACAAGACAGTTACTAATACAAGATCAGATCATGAAGGTCTTTTTAGGGTTGTAATGGGGCTCAGGAAAGGGTAAGAAAGAATTGGAAGTTGGGATTCAAAATTTCTGAGAAATTAGAAAAGAAACAACTTTTTGATTTTTTATCTCTTCTTTTTCTTTTCTAATCTCTCACTATTTTTCTCAATTTTTTTTTTCTATTTTTCTCAACTCACTTTTTCTTTTCCTTTTTCTCTTAAAGCACCTCAGATTTTTCATTTTCACAATTTTCTTTTTCTTTTTCTCTCCCTTTTTCTTTTATTTTGCCATACACTCAAAAGAACACCACAACTCAAGATTCTCCACTTACTCTCTTTTCGCTCACTCTCATCCCTCGTTCCTAATTTCGTAAATAAGAAGGTAAAGTGAATTTTCGAATGGTGAAGGGTTAAAGGTTAACGTGGCTTATCAAAGAATGTATAAAGGTAAATTTTCAATAGGCTCAAAGGTACTAGAAAGATAAATTTATTTGAGGTGGGGCATTTTAAGCAAACAGCCAAAGATTGCCTTCAATCATGTCTTTAAAAGATAGTAACTTTGCCTATTTGTCTTGAGTAGATATACAGTACATTCTAACATAATGATATGAATTTGATTTCATGCAAAGTCACAAGTCAAAATGAAGTGTATGAGATTATGCAAAATAAATCGTATTCAAAGAAAACTCCGAGTTTATATAGTCACTCATCAATGACGGGAAATTAGCTCTAAAGCTCACTGGGTTTAGTCTCCACTAAGAACCTAAGATTCATCATTCAAAACAGTTCATCAATTTCTAAGTCTTAGCTTGGTATCAGTGTAAAAAGTCTAAGCATGAATATCAAAATTATCCACCACATATCACATCAAGCTTCATCATGTTAGATACAAGTAATCAAAATATGACACTATTATTCTCAAAATTAAATTCACATGCATCATCAACTAAAGTTTGAAAACAATCGTAAAATAATATGCATGATGACTTCAAAAATAATTTTTTTTTTTTTTTTATTTTTTTTATTTTTTTTTATTTTTTATTTCAAATAAACAAATAAATGACGTAAAATAGTTAACCATACCCCCAAACCTAAAGCTGACAATGTCCTCATTGACTGAAAGAAGTAGCGCACCCCCAAACCTGTTTGAAAGAAGTACCTCAACACAAAGATCAGGTGCAGAGAATATATGTATCAAATCGGAACATTACAAAAAATATATTGAAGGGAATATGGTTACATTATTTAGGAAAAGAAAAACAACCTAAACTAAACTAAACAAAACAAAAAGGAAAGAAAAAACTTAATAAATCCTAAAACCTAAATCCTAAATCCTAAACTTCCTAAACTTCCTAAACTTCCTAAACTTCCTAAAAACTGGTTGATATCAACACTCAAACATCCGCATCGGTCCCCTCACTGGGCTTCAGCTTTGGAAACGCGAAATCCCACATTGCAGTGGTGATCCTACGCCTATGCAAGGAATCAGGAATCACTGCCGACGGTGGTGAAGATGGGTGTGGCACACTACTCGAGGCCAGATCCAAGTCGGAGATGGAAATAATTTCGCCCAAGTCTCAGGTGGAATAGATGGTGAATTTCGGAGAACGGGCGGTGACGGAGTCGCATCCAAATCAATCATCTCGATATCAGTGGAGAAGGATGGGGTTGATTGGACGGAGCGATTCACTCTTTTACGTGCTGGCTCTTCCCAAAACTGAACAGGGAGAGGATCCAGATCAACGACATTGACATTGGTGAGATCCAACGGAGGGTGTGCTCCCGATAAGCGATCCCGTTTCTTTGCTGGTTCATTCATCTTCCTTAGAGTAGACCTTGTAAAATAAAGTCTGCTGGCCATTGATGAAATATGAGAAGGAAGGGTGAAGGGAGCATGGAATAAATAGAAAAGGAGTGTTTGAGATATGGTAAAAGACGTCTACGAAGCAAAACAAAGAATCCTATCGTACTAAACAACCTAAAAGTTTTGGAAACCGATCGGTCGATCGATCGACTTAGAAGTGTCGATCGATCGACTAATCAGGTCAACGAACGGTGACTACGAAATGAAAGGCATAGTCGATCGATCGACCAGAGATGGTCGATTGATCGACTGACAAGATGTCTGCAGCAGAGTCGATCGATCGACCATGAATGGTCGATTGATCGACTGGACACTAACAGTTTTTTTTTTTTTTAAATTTTTTTTATTTTTTATTTTTTATTTTTTTTGCAAAGTCGATCGATCGACCAGTCATGGTCGATTGATCGACTGTGATCAGAGTGCACAACAGTAAAAAAAATGAACAGAAAGAAAAAATTTTATTATAATTTTTTTTTTTTTTACAAAAATCTAAAGACTGAAAGAAAGGCTAGTCCTACAATACTAAGAAACCTAAAACTAAAAAGTAACAACAACAAAAACAATGCAAAAAGGAAATCCTAAACCTAATCATCATCATCATCGTCCTCCGCCTGCCTAGCGCGAGCTCGCATCTCGTCATAGCCATCGGGCCACAGGTGTTGACCCAACTGATGCATAAATGACCGATCATATCGGCTACGACGAAGATTGCGATTATATTGCCGCTGTTGCTCATCGATCAAGGAGTTGATCGAGCATCAAGTCGAGGGAGGGTCCTCATCATTGCGGACCGGTTACGGTTCTGCACGCCAGCGCCGTTCAGCTCACGCGTCTTCTGGCGCACTCGACGACGCAGGCTGGCATCGACAAGGCTCAACATACGATGCTCCTTCTCCATTGTGACGGCCCATAGAGATAAAATGCCAAGGTCCCAATATTATCATCAAAATAAAAAGGAAAACCAAGGTAGTGCAAAAGTTGCATCACCAGATGAGGGAAATAGATGAGGGCAGCGTCACCAGCAGGAGGGTTAACAATTTCATCGTGGCAGCGCCACATCGAATCATGCAAAAACCAGGGGATGTTCAACCAGGAGCGCTTGTAGGCCCCGTATAGGGCCTTCACCCGAGGTCCAGTTCTCTCAGAGGTATGCCCCCGTGGGCAAAGACTACACGACACTACAATATCCCACAATAGGATGTCGCGTGGAAGAGCCGATCGTTTAGTCGCAATTCCGCGGCCAGCATACACACCATTGCACATATCATCGATCATTGGGCCTTGCTCAAGGTCCAATTCTTCACCAAGTGGGTGGTCCAATGGTCGCTCATCCATCAATCCAAAGACATCCGCGATCGTGCGCGGATAGATTTTTCGCTTCAACCATCGATGGAAAGCGGTGAAATGGGCCGCCTCATTGGTGATGGTGGATGCGACCACCCAAACCATGTTTTGATAAAATAGGCGGACGACCCGCTCAGACGCGTTGATATCGGTGAGTCATCAAGAAATGAAGGTGGAGCGCATGATGTCGCAAGAGAGATGGCGCATTTCGCATCGCTTGAAATGCCGTAGATCGTAGTATATTCGGAGGATAGCTCTTTAGTGGCAAAACGACCTTTTGGTCGCCGCGAAAAACGCCATCAGGACGCTGCGGAAGGCGGGCGGAAGAGGATGACGCCATCACAAAGAATGTCAGAAGGAATGTCAGAGACCGCTGCAGAGAATTTCAAACGTGGAAAGGGGTGTGGAAAAGGGAGGACGCTCGGTCCTTTAAATAGAAACAGAGGCACCCCTCTGTTCGGACGAGATGTATAAGTCGATCGATCGACATGTATATGTCGATCGATCGACACCAGCATCGAAAAGACGCGCAACCAAAGCGCGATATCCAAAATTAATGTCGCTCGATCGACCAAAGGAAGTCGATCGATCGACACTGGCATGAAATACTCCCCAGGCGTCGGAACAGTGCGCGTTAAGACTTTTTGAAATGGTCGATTGATCGACCCTACAGGTCGATCGATCGACTTCGGCGCATGCAGAAGGCTGACTGACACGGCATTGAATTCAAGTTTCAATGCGCATAGTCGATCGATCGACCTTGAAGAGTCGATCGATCGACCAAAACAGACAAAATTGAAAACTTTTGGCGCATTGATTAATTCCCATTTCCGATCCTCGATCGATCGACTCGTCTAGGTCGATCGATCGACCTTCGTCAAATTGGCGATCGATCGACTGGTTAGGTCGATCGATCGACCACACTAAAGAAGAAAAAAATGCAAATTAATCTACAAGGGGTAAATTCATTCTGAATCCACCAGGATCCCAAATCTTCATGAAAAATTTTCTAAGCAGGATCAGCAATTTATTTAATCGTCTCGGTATTTCTCTTTTCAAGGACTTAGTTACACCCTCATGGTGTGCCCAAGTGCCACCATTATGATCCATTCCTACCCTGTACTTGACATTCCCAAAATCACACTTCAGATTCAAACCCATGAATCTTTTTTCAGCATTCTGTTGATTATCTATGTATTCAACGAATGGGCAACAGATTTGGAATTCCTCTTTCTTCCCTAAACCGAATTCACACTCATCGAAAAAAATTATATTTCCCTTATCAGGTGTTGTAAGGGTGACATTTTCTTTCTCTTTCATCTCAATTTGATTCTCAATTCCCTCCTCGACATAAATATCGTTCCATTCCATTTCCTCTTCTCCTCGCACACTACCTCAACGCTCGTTATGCCATTCTCGCCGTAGAGTGACCAATTGGTCATCCTCGTATTTTTGAACAAAAGCAGATGAGTCCTCTTGAAGATGTTCTTTATTCTGATCGGTATCAATGAGGGACTCCTCTATTTCAACTTTCCTTTGTAAGTACTCGATCATCTGACTAACTTGAGATTGTATCCTAGAAATTCTTTGAGAATTGGTGTGCACCAAACCTTTTAAATATTCTAAGGAGTAAGAAGAATTTTGGACAGGTTCATATGAGTTTGTGTCTTGAAAGTATTGAGTTTGCTGTGAAAACTCATAAGGAAATTGGTTGGGATAAGAATTTTGATCATTGTATGGCATCATATCACACATTAGAGGTTGATTAAAACCCCACATGTCATTAGATTGACCCTGCCAGTCATGAGTGTTCCAAACCGGATTTGGTTGGACTTGTTCAGGGTAATAATTTGAGTTATTCAAGGGACACATAGGTGAAATGTGCATCGAATTTCCACAAATAGCACATGATTTTAAATTGAATCCATGCATTGACATGATTTCACCAATACTAAAAATTTTTTTTTTTTTTTTTTTTTTTTTTTTTTGTTAAATTAAAATTTTTAAATTTGAAATTTTCGAAAATATATATATATTTTTTTTTTTTTTTTAATTCTGGAGAGTCGATTGATCGACTGTTTTGGTCGATCGATCGACACAGAGAATTTTTTTTTTTTTTTTTTTTTTTTTTCGAAAATTTTTATTTAAAAAAAAAATTCCTGAGTTCAAACCTACAAAGATTCTTAAAATTAATTTTCTATTTTTCAAAAGTTTTTAATTTTCTACACTTTTCCCCGGCAACGGCGCCAAAAACTTGATGTGTCCTAAAATTTATACTCGCAAGTGCACGAATCGTGATGTAGTCAGTGGGTGCAAAGTACGAGATCGTTCCCACGAGGATTAGTTAGAAAATATAAAAAACAGAAATATTAATTAACTAAAAGAATTTCTACAGATCTTATGCAGTAACTGAAAACCTAGAATTATGGTAACTTTTAATAACACAGATAAATACTAACGAAATCTAAAGGATTAAACAATTAATGAAAGATAAGGATTGGGATGCTAAATCCTCCCATCGTTGGTTTATCATTTATAAAATACCAATCTGTGGTTTGAGATATGAAATCCTTAACAAATTTCTCAAAAGAAGAAGCTATACTACACACGTGAGTTCTAAAATATAGATCTGAGATCACGGAGATGTATGATTAACACCCCATAGGTGTATGATTAACACCCACACCTCAGATCGTGATTGGAACTCACCACTGGGATAAAGTCACACCATCAATCCGAGATCAAGGAGATGTATGATTAACACCCCATAAGTGTATGATTAACACTCACACCTCAGATTGTGGTAAAACTTCACCCCGAGATGGGTGATAACTAGGATAAAATCATTATTACAGATCTGAAATCATAGGGCATGATTAGCACCTAGATCTCGGACTGAAATGATGATTTCACCATATTCAATAAACATTAGGGTCTTAAAAGGCATCTGACATCTCAATCACAGATTGATATTAGTATAAATAAATACCTCGGATGGGAATCATTAGATCCCCATCCTTAATAAAACTAGCCACACATAGTAAAAGTAAACAACATAATTAAAATATAAATAAACACTAACATCAATATAAAAATACCGTAAAGAGCTTTAACAATTTCCACAAAGAGCTTTTATTCCCAGTACGTACGATTTAGAAAAGCAGAAAGAACTAACACAGAAGAATGATAATAATGCAGAAAAAATGAATAAACTCTCTGTAAGACAAAACTCTCTCTAAAGAAAAATAAAGAAATAAAACTAATCAGAATAAAACAGAATGCTCCTAATTCTCCTAATCCTCCTAATCCTCCTCTCCTTTTCCTAGGACTCCCCGGATGAATATATATATCCCCCAAGAATATCTTTTTTTCCGTAATTGCCAAAACGTACGCCACTCTTGGTTCCAAGATTTTCTCGCGGCCAAACTCTATCCGGACTCAAATTCGTCTTTGGTCGATCGATCGACTAAAAGGGTCGATCGATCGACCATACCAGATTCTGTTTCAAAATCCAAATCTTTTCAGGTCGATCGATCGACCAAAAAGGGTCGATCAATCGACCTCCCAGATTTCCGTGAACTCCCGCTGCACTTTGCATTCAGACACTGCCTTGGTCTTTCGGCCATAACTTTCTATCCTGAAGTCGGATTGAGGCGATTCGGGTGGCGTTGGAAAGCTGACAACGAGCTCTACAACTTTCGTGTTTTAACAATTTTCTGAATCTACTGTCTTGAAGGGTCAAATTGAGCTCCAAGTCGGGATAGGTTCCGCATGATCCAAAGTAGCACGAATTTGACGTTATATTCTGAACTTGTGGGTTATTTCATGCTCAACACATCTGCAGGCCTGTAAATCACTAAAATCATCTAAAAACATGTTAAATGGCTTTCATCGGATAGCTAAATGTAGGTCTTTAGGGGTGAAATACCATCATATTTCACTGCACATCAATAGCGATGGTCTACAGATGTTAATAGTTGCTTTACCATAGATTTGGGGTTTTGTACGCCATAGATTTGATTTGAGGGCTTGTGCATAAAAGAAGGTTGTATAAGAAGCATGTTCTATCTATTCCCGAAAGTCAAATGGGGCTACAGCCCCACAGTTATGTGGCTATGCCCCTGCTCCATGGGCATATTCTATCTATTCCCACAAGTTAAATGGGGCTATAGTCCCACAGTTATGTGGCTATGCCCCTGCTCCATGGGCATTTCATGCCTATAAGGCTGCAAATGGGTCAAGTCTACTCGACAGATCGAACAATCTGACATGACATGCCACAGGTTTGACTCGGGTCTAAAATCCTAACCCATCACAGAACTCTCGTCCTATTTATTAAACAGGTTGGGTTCAAATCTTAGGTTTTGAACTCGAACCAACCTGATTGTCTTCCATATTCTAACCCAAACTGGCCCAATCTAACAGGTAGGGCCAGCCCTGGACCAAGGCTAGCCAGGCGGCTGCCTTGGGACCCCGATTTCCAGGGGGCCCCAAATAAAAATTCTCTTTAAAAACCTAGGTTTTAAATAAAATATAAAGGGCCCCCATCTAGCCATCTCCAGCACCTCTCTCTATTCTCTCTAAACCAAACCCTCTCGACTCCAAGACAGCAAGACTCCAACCTCCAACGTCTCTCTCTCAAGCGCCTCTCTTTCTCTCTAGGATCCACTGCTCCAGCGCCTCTCTCTTTTCTCTCTCTCTCTCTCTCTCTCTCTCTCTCTCTCTCTCCAAGTAGGCGACACCATCACCATCGCATGCGATAAGAACAGGATCACCGTCACTTCTGATTGCACATTCTCCAAGCGGTACTCCTTTAATCGACATCTAAATATCTAATTCATGATTCAATTTGATTTCGTTGTTTCTCTGTCATTTCTATTTTTTTTTTTATGTTTTTTAAATTTTTTTTAGTATTTGATATCAATTTTAGAATGAAAGATTAGTTGATATGTTAATTGATTAGGGATGGCTAATTATTTGCTGAAAAACCTCTGTATTTTGAATTTTGATTTCCTGTGTGTGCATTTCTAGATCCATTTTCTGTAAAAAAAAATTTTGAAATGTTTGATATCAATTTTAGATCTTAAATAACATTGAACAGTTGGAGTCTGCTAGTTTATATACGCTTTGCCTTGCTTGTTGGACTTTAAATATTATATTGAGTTATATGTAAGTTGGGAAGAGAAGTTTATACAAGCCAAATATGCTTTATCGGTTCTTGAAAAAAAGTTGGATGAGGTATGGGCCCTTTAAAGGGAAGTTTATGTACTTATATTTTGTAATGATAATTTTTACTTGAAACTTTGAAGCTTGCATAGTTTCTAATAGTATGTGGACTTGTGAATGTGAACTCATGTGAATGAAGTGGGTGTACGGGTGGGTGGGTGGGTGGGTCGGTGAGTGGGATGTGTACTTGTGTCTGTGTCTATTCTCAAACGTTTTAACCATGGGTTAAAATTTCGCTCTACCGATACGTATCGTCCAAGCTCCAAAATGATACGTATCGGACGATACGTATCGGAAATTCAATGTACCGGACGATACATTGAATGTATCATCCGGGGCTTCCCATACAAACAGGACGATACAATACATTGAATGTATCATATCGTCCTAGTCCAATACCGATACATATCGTCGGATACGTATCGGTATCGAACGATATTTTGACCCATGGTTTTAACACCTATATTAACTTAACGTTTAACAGATTAACAAAACATTAGTTTGACTACTAACAACTTTAATTGCAGGGAATGCTATTGTTCCTCTACAGAATTGGATAACCAACAAATTGAGTGGCTTGCTACATGAAAAACTTGGACCATGACCAATTTTCCAGGTGGGGAATTGCTTTATTGAATAAAAGGATACACCCTACAGCAGAAATTTAAAAATATCTACTTGGGTCATATTCCTTTACATAGCCCTTGGCCAATAGGCGAGCTTTGTACCTCTCAATTGAGCCATTTAGTTTTCATTTGATTTCATACACCCATCTAATACCAATCAAATGCTTTCCTGGGTGAAGACGGACAAGATCCCAATTATCGTTTGTCTCAAGTGTGAATCTCTTCCTGCATAGCTCCAACATTCCTAGGTGGATGCTTTAGCAAAAGACATGCGTTCTTTAGGAAAAGAAAAGATTTAGGAATCACACACACACACACACACACACACACATAGATTTATAAGTGCGATTTTTCAGTAAATAAAAAAAGAACATGAAGATCACACCAAAAGAAACCTTGGTATGAGGCTTTTAAGCCTTTTCCAAGTGTTGTTTCATGTCTTCTTACTTAGCATTGTGGATTTTCTTATTGATTATAGGATTCTTTTAATGATTAGAACTCCTCTATTGGATGGATCACAGCTTACTAATTGTATTGATCAGGCATTTATAACCATTGGATCGGATTGATTGTTTATTTTTGGATCGGTTGCTTATTTTTGAACCGGTTACTATTAATGAGATTGGTGTGCAGCAGGGGAATTTGATCAAGCTATGCATATGTATGTATGTGTTTGAAAATCTGATAACACCTTGACATTTTTGTTGATGAGTTATATAGACATGTGGCGAATTTTTTTATATTATAAAATAATATGAAATAGGGGCCCCATTTTAGGAACTCGCCTTGGGCCCTAAAAATTGCAGGGCCGGCCCTGCTAACAGGAGCCATGTTTTTGCAAATCAAGTTAGATTTGGCCAAATTGAGGCTCAAAATAATCAAATTGTGTTGAGGCTAAGAGTGGAAAATTATTAACGATAGGCAGTTTTTGATAGACAATTTTGCAAGCAGATTATGTGGCGTGACTGGCTGTATTGCTTGGGTCCCACTGCCCATACAGCCAGTCATGTCACACCACATAAGCTGCCTGTAAAATTGTATGTAAAAATATGCCTACCCTAAAATACTGTCCGCTGAGAGTCAATTGGTAATTGGGACTTCAATCCGACCACTTTGTAGCTCTTTACGCCTATTTATGAAATCTATTGATAGGAGTGTCAATGGGTCAGATTTGAGCCTCCCTTTTGCGATTTACCCTAGTCCTAGCCTAAGTCCGGGCCAGCATGTGAGGAGATTCAATGGCCCTGAGCCCAGCCCGTTTACACCCTAATTTATAGATGGCGCCCTCATGTTTACTTTCTAAGTGAGAAAAATAGAGAAAAATAGAGAAAAAAAAATATTTTTGACAAAGACAAAAATAAAGAAAAAATTGTGTTTAAAACATAAAAATAGTGATTTTTTAAAAATTATAATTATTTTGATAAAAATAAAGAAAATTTATGAAAAAATTAGTAAAAATGCATTTAAAATATAAAAATCATGATTTTTTTACTTACGAGTATTTAAAAAAAAATTATCGTGTTTCCCACATATCATGAAAAAATAATGTTTTAATCGAAAGTTTTAAGTGAAAAAACAAACAAATGGAGAACAAGAAAGAGTAATAATAACCTGAAATCTGCACATGTAAAAGTCATCTCCATAAAGAGACCGATAGTTATCGATGGCCTTTAGGGGGATGCGTGGCCGATACGCTACGCTCAGGTTTTTCACTCTGTCCGGCCGAAACAACAACAGTTGCCATGCAATCAATGCGCCCCAGTCGGGCCCGACCACAAACACCTGCCACATGCCAAACCCGCACAAATATTTGAAAAACATAATAATAAATAAATTTGCAAACCGAGATTTTTATCTTTTTCTTGTTCTCCATTTGTTTGTTTTTTCACTTAAAACTTTCGATTAAAACATAATACTTACCCAGGATTGGAACAAAATAAAAGGCGCATGAGGCAACCTAGGTAAGAAGGGAGCAACTGCCTTTCAAACGAGCAGCCCGTTCTATAGCTTGAAAAGGCTAAGAGTAAGGTTGTGCATTTTTTTAGGCCGAACCGACCAAATCAGATTGAATCGGTGATTTTGGTCTGATTTCGATTTGATTTGGAAAAAAGAAAAATTTAAAAATTCGATTTGGTTTCGATTCCGAGCTTTTTCAAGCTAAAACTGATCGAACCGAACCGATTGTAAGTAAATCTTTTTCATATATATATATATATATAGAGAGAGAGAGAGAGAGAGAGAGAGAGAGAGAGAGAGTCAACTTGAGTCAAGCAAATGATTGAGCCTCCAATTTTCAGTCCAAAATTTGGGCCCAAATTTAGCGTTTCACAATCTTACTTAAGGCTCGAATCTCACAAGACATTGAATTATGGAGTAGAGAGGCTTAGGGTTCTAATTTCTAAAGGTTCAGTCAATAAAAATGTATTTGAGTAAAAGTAAAACGACTCTGAAAAAAATGAAAATAGTAAATGTATAAAATGGGTTGAGACATTGGGAAAATTTTGATGTGCAAGTAGAACTTATAGAAAAATCGAAACCGACCGAACCAACTCAAAACTGAATCAGGTTGGTTTTGTTCAACAGTTGGATGGTTTGGTTTGATTTAGCTTGAACATTTAGACACCAATTAGAACCGATTTGGTTTGTGATTTTGGTCCAAAACCTATCAAACCTAACCAAATACACCCCTAGCTAAGAGGCATACGACTTTAAGTACACAAAAAGTTTAGGGGGTCATACTATTTGCACCTAATAAACTCAAAGCACCCAATACTAAGATTATCCAATCACCCACGCAATGGATCTTGAGATCCGAACCATTCAAACGGTCGTATTTTGATTGCACTTGACACGTCCTGAAAAGTGATCTGTTGATCATACTTTTGATGTATGCTCATGAAACATGATCACATAGACTTGTTGGGAAGTGTGTCACACGGAATAATAATCTGACGGTTGGATGATATGCTTATGATGATCTCAAGGTCCATTGTATAGAAGATAGGACAAAAACAATCTCTATCCTCTAATTCGAAGGGGTCAATAGTTTTCATCGTTGTGTTTCTTTTATAAAAAAAAAAGAACAAAAATAAATAAGATGGCGGTGAGGATCTTTATT
This sequence comes from Chloranthus sessilifolius, assembly GCA_021018995.1. Taxonomy (NCBI): domain Eukaryota; kingdom Viridiplantae; phylum Streptophyta; class Magnoliopsida; order Chloranthales; family Chloranthaceae; genus Chloranthus; species Chloranthus sessilifolius. The sequence goes on along the minus strand of CM037588.1, from coordinate 1,246,359 downwards.
GTCTAATTCAAAGCAATCAATGATTACCACGAGTGACGAGGAGTACTTGATCATGGCTGAGAACGTCCAGAAGAGCGATGAGATCGCCAACGACATTGAACACAGTGTAGCACTCAGGAGAAGTTGGTGCGTCGGTGTTCCCGTAACCACGCATGTCAGGGGCCACAGGTCCGTAGCCCCGTGCAGCAAGGGAGACCATCTGGTGCCTCCACGAGTACCATAGCTCCGGACGGAAACCCGAGAATAAATAAAGGGAACTTTAGAATAACATCCCCATTTTAAAGGTTTTAATATATTATACGAAAAGCAAACGTTTACTGCAACAGTTCGATGCTGAATCCGTTCATCTCTCTCTCTCTCTCTAAATTCGATGCTGAATCCATTTCTCTCTTTCCTCCTCTTTCTTAACCAAAACGTGTACAGATACAACGAAGTAACGTTCACCTGAAAGTTGCCAAACATATCTTTGCAAGTTGCCAAAATAGGAGGCCTTTTACCATATATGGATTAAAGGATAAGATACCATTAGCTCTATTCGCATCTACCGAATTACTAAGGGCACCTATGGTGAAAACTATTGAGTGCTTTGAATCAAAGGGTATAGATCATTTTTAAAACTATTGAGTGCTTTGAATCAAAGGGTATAGATCATTTTTGGTCCCAATCTTTTACACAAGGGATCTTGATTGGATGGCCATACCATCACAGGCGCAATTTTTTACATCAAATGATACAAGTCTCATAAAAATTGAACTGAAGTTAAAACTTAACCATGTGATGATATGCCCGTAGTCTCAAGATCCATTGTGTAAAAGATCTTCTAAGTCATTTAGGCCACGCCATGGATCTTCTAAGTCATTAAAATTTACGCTAAAATCACAATAATGAGTGGATATGGACCATCTGATTTTATCAATGCAGTCTAATATACGATCAACTGTGTCTTTTTGGCTCAAAAAAAAAAAGTGTACATTTTGAAGTGTTCTCTGGTCTAATGGTTCCAATATGTTGTGATATATGTGATTTTTAGGTTAAACACTCAAAATTATTAAGATTATGTTCCACGTGGCATAAATTGTTATGAGAAACGATGGACAATTTTTGATACACAATTTTGCAGACAGCTTATGTGGCGTGACATGATTGGCTGCAGTGCTTGGGCCCCACTATGTGTGCAGCCAGTCACATTGCCTCACAAAAGCTGCCTGCAAAAATTGTCTATCAAATATTGTCCACGGTATAACATTGTCTGTCACTCACTATATTTGGTGAACCCTCATCCATTCACTATTAATAAAATACTATTAAATCTCTTTGTCTCCCTCTCCAATGGCCATATATTTTAAATATATATTAAAATAGAAACAAAGAAAAATATTTTAAAAGAGGAGTCACTAAAATAGCTATCATTGTTGGAAACCTCTTGAAAAGGCAATGGCTAAAATAGAGAGTCAGCTCAAAAGGAGTTTTAACTTTTTCGAAAAAAAAGAGGATTTTAGCTATTCAAATTTAGCTATCTTTGCTAGAGATACTCTTAGAGTTGGTCATTATTAAAGAGGTACCCATAGACATAATTATAACAAAAAACAAAGAAGCCTACAGACTTCAAGGGAATAAAGATTCATACACAACTTGAAGTCTACATAATTATCGGCCGAAATGTTTTGGTTTCGGTCGTCACCGAAACGAAATTTTGGTTCGGTCAAAAAATGTATGGAGAGAAAAATTTTAGAAAATGTATGGAGGGAAAATTTTGAGAAAATTTCGGCCTAAATTTCGGTTCAAATTTTCGATTTCGATTATGTCCAAAACCGAAAATGAAACCGCTATTTTGATTGTTGAGAGTGAGTGTGAAATTTCGTTTAATTAATGGAATTGATTGGCTATTCGATTAATTCTAAATTAATCTAAAGATTACACAAACACCAACAATCACCATAACACGATATTTACATAGAAACTCAATATATCATTAGGGAAAACCACAGAACTGAAGTCCACAAACCAAGTTCACTATGAAATTAAATAATTACACGGAGTTTCGAATGATATGCCAAACAAATACACATGCCCTATCAAACCCCTATGCAATCCAACTTCCCATCGTAGGTCGTCTCTATAGCCTTCAGATTTGAATGCTCTCCTCTACCGTTAATGAATACAACAATCCACCTTGAAATCCATAAGCCTATCAATCACACACCCTAATCTCTAGGGCAATACACACCCAACTCACTTGAGCAAATTAACAAGAAGATAATGAAGAACATCGGAAAACCTTTTGAATAAATTGTTTTAGCAAATCACAATATTTAAAAAAGGAAAAAGATGAAGTTTTAGGGCTCACTCTCAAGGAAGAAGAAAATCAATTTTCTTAGCCTTTTCTCTTTTAGAAAAGAGTTTTATTAAAACCCTAAATTCACTTAAGAGGACCCGATTAAAGCAAAAGTCCAAAAGATCCCTTTGGTACAAAAGAACAAGAGTGATGTAAGGCTCTGTTCAAGGTACCACAGCTAGCTGTGATTAGTGACAGCTCGTTGTGAGGATAACAGCAGCTCGCTGTAGTGATGACAACTAGTTGTGATAAACCTCACAATTCACTGTGAACACTAAAACAAATAGCAGCGACAGCTAGCTGTGAATAGACCCATAGGACGTTGTGGTCACCACAGCTAGCTGTGGTCAAAGTCATAGCTCGTTGTGGATAGTGAAACAAAAAGAAGCTGCAGCGAGCTGTGGACAAACCACAACTCGCTGTGGATATCACTTCAAGGCATATAAAGTTCATTTTTAAAAAATACAGTAATTGATAGCCTTGTCAACCGAGGTAGGATTCATCCATCTTGGCACACAATTTTTTTTAAGAGAGATTTACATGATTTTTTTGAAGTATAATGCGACAACAATATCTAATAATCTCCCCTTTTGTCACATTCTACAACAAAAAAATTATGTCTACATCAATTAAAAATCAATTACATCAAGATGGTCCCACTACTCTTATACATTGATATATATGAAGAACCAAATAGAAACAATACATGAACTCTTGATCTCCTCATAAATCTATGCCTATCCGAGGCCAAGATGGGTCTTGATCAATCACCTGCAAAATAAGTATACCAAACACATCCATCTAAAAACAACAATAATATGATGATCAAATCAAGCATCCCACAACATTAAACATTTTCTCTCCCTTTTTGTCATAAGTGACAAAGGGAGAACAGAAATAGGGGTAACCATAACACAACTAACATAAATAAAAGATGCATCATAGTATATGAAATGAAGAGTAAGGCCCCATGTGGCCACCATAAACACAACCAGATATCCACAATAAAGGCAACCAACAATCCACAATAAACAATGTATCACAACTAACATCCAAAATAAAAAATGCATCACAACCAGCATCCAAACTGAAAAGTAACACCTGTCAATTTAAAAAAAATTATACTTCCCTGATCAATTTTTACAACCGCTATCCGATCAACCATTGACTGCTTTTCTAGATGCGGTAGCACCATTCCCATCATGATCTGACTCTTCAAATACGAGCCATCGATGAAAATTGTCGGCCAAGCTATCGACGTGAGCACCCACACAACTCACCTCATCCTATAAGAAACGGAGTGAACAATCTACGGAATCGAAGTGACTAATGAAAAGATTTTGGAACTCAAGCGTAGATAGAGGTCGATCACGAGACGGGGTAGAAGATGACGCAACAGGCACCGACGAAGACGGAGTCAAAGAATCATTGTGCTTTTTCCACGTTTTGACGACCACAACAAGAGTCAAAGGTAAAAATTCATTACCTTGAAAAGTTTTTACCGAATACGTGGGCACGGTGATGAAATTTTCAATCACTTTAGAGATAATGATCGGAAAGGGGATCGCCGAATTCTCCCTAGGACTAAGACACCACAAGTGGATGATCCTCCAAATTGTGATGGATGGACACACTAGATGGTCGGCGTCCAGCAGCCACATAACGAAGATCTCACACAATCCAACTTCATTAAAATTTTCGATCTTTGACTAAAGGGTACCGAAGATTAGAAAACACAAAATGTAGAAGTGCAGTTAAAGAGATTTAGCAGGGACGGCCATTTTTGGATTCAACCCTAGAGTGACACAGACATGATCAATGATCAACTGCCATGATTATCCGGGCAAGTCGTCGGTAGGGGAATTTGGGTCACAGGGAAAAATAACCTCTTCGAGGACAAGAGGAATATCAAGGATCGAGGAGATAAGAGCAGGGGTGATCGTGATCATTGATCCGTTGACATACATGATCAAAGATTTTTCCTCCAGGATAAAAACACAACTCGTAGTTGGCATAGAAATAAGGGACCAACTCCGAATAAGCGAAACTACAAACAAAAAATAAAGGAGCCCAACCACGAGTTTGAATCTTACCTAAAAATGAAAACTCCGATACAGTTCAGATCGAAGTATCGCTCCATTGACAATGGCCGAGAATGCAAAAACCCGAAGTTCACCTGAGCCATATCCAAAATAAAAATAGGCGCCGTAGAGACGTTGGAAGAAGAAGACTTCTTTAGCTTCTTTTTCGGAGCCATTGAAGAAGAAGAGGGTCAACCAAAGCAGATCGGAGAACCAGAGAGAGTAGAATATAAGAGAGGGAGAGAAAAGAAGGAGATCGGTGAAGAAGGAAAACAATGAATTTATGGCCCTTTAAAAAAAAAAAAAAACAGTAATCACAACTCATTGTGGTAATACCCACAACTCGCTACCATTAAAAGAGAGAACGAATCCCACTGAAAAGACATTACATAAATTGATTCAAATCCTCAAAACTAGTTCACAACTCGCTGTCACAAGCCTCACAACTCGCTGTCAGGCTGTCTACAGTATGCAGCCTAAACAAGGACAATTGTTGAATAGTTACCGAGAAACTCATAGCTCGCTGTTACAAGTTCACAACAAGCTATCATCAGAAAATAAAAAACTTGAAAACCAGCCACAACTAGCTGTCAGGACATGGAAGCTAGTTGTGTATTCAAACAGAACCAACAACAAAAATCCACATCTAGCAGTTAGGAAACCACAACTCATTGTGGATGTAAACAGAGGAGAAACTGAAAACACGACAGCTAGCTGCCAGGAAACCGCAACTCCTTGTGGATGCAAACAGAAAGTACAAAACATATCCACAACTCGTTGTGGCTCTATGACAGCTCATTGTCAAGAGAAACACTTTCCAGCCACAACTAGCTGTCAGGATACTATAGCTAGCTGTGGATCCAAAATAGAATCAAGAGAAAAACTACACAGCTAGTTGTGAGTTCACAACAACGAGTTGTGTATGTAAACAGGGAGCTAGAAAAAATATTCAAAACTAGCTGTCAGCTCATAGTACGAGCTGTCAAAGACAAAACAAACACCAAAATCGCAGTCACAGCTCATTGTCAAGGAAAATATTTTCAGAAACAGTATGCTGTCAGCATAGCAACAAGTTGTAAGAGAAAAAAAGACGGGCATCCAAAGCTAAGGAAAAAAAAAATCATAGCCACAGCTAGCTGTACATAACAGACACATAATAGAGAAACATCATAGCTAGATGTGTATAACAATCAGAAATAGAACATAGAAACTCAAGAAAAACATAAAATACCACAGCTAGTTGTCATATACCAGTAGCTACTTATGTATACGAATCAGAGATAGAATAGAACACCATAAAAAGAAGTCCCCAACCACAACTCGCTGTAAATCAAAAACGTTATAGTAGCTAAAATGAAATCGAGAACGAAGAAAAAAAAAATCATGAACAAAAGGAAAGAACTCACAAAGAACACACAATTTAAAGATCAGTTGTCTATATCATATGATGATATGATGCATAAAGAGAAATAAAATAATCATGAACAAGATGCATCCAATCATACATTTAATACGGAACTACAAGATGTTATAGAACTACGGAATTATTCATGATTTCAGCAACAAACTTAAACATTTCACATAAATAAAATGAAATTCCATTCTAAATTGTAAGTTCAAACTATATACACAAATACTAACGAGTGACACATCTATCCGGAGCATTGCTCAAAGGTGATTTACAAGACGTTTTTCAATTATGTCATACAAGTTGCCATTGCCTATCCTGCGATTTTAACATACTTGTAGGCACAGTGCGTACATGGGTAAGACGCTTAGCAAGGCCGTCCAAGTGACTTGCAGTGGGTAGCTCTCATAATGTGATGCACTCATAATTTTGCCCCTTTTTTTTTACTTTCCTTTCTTTATTTTCATCTTTTAAACATAGAAGAAAGACAAACACTCTGGATAAATTATATGATTCACAAGACATAGCGCTCTTATTGTTCTCCTTTTTTTTCTTTTTCTTTTTATTTTATATATATATATATATTATAAATTGTTCAACCAATGGAAACTATCTCACATATCCTACGGAGTAATACTCCAACTTATACTAATTAGGTGCCTATCAAAGCCACTGTCGTAGTAAGGAGAGCTTCACATAACCATATGAGATACTTTAGGATAAAAGAGTCACTCGTAGTACACATCAAAAGATGAACTGAATAAAATTAGAAGATGAGAGAACAAAGATTTCATGCAACAATTAAAACGGAGCTGAAACTCATGAATAAAAAGTAAATCAACCACATCAATAGCCAAAGAACGACAACAAGAGTACAAACTTAGTTCATGATAGATTACTCAATAGATGCATCAAACCAATCAATTTTATTACAAAAGAAGTTCAAAAATGAAGTTCTTAAAAGAGCAATAAAAAATAGGGACACAAAAAAAAAATATGAAAAGATTCACAAGAGAAGGATCTACAAAAAAAGAAGGAACTAAACAAGAACAAAGACCCTACTTAATGATGCACATACCTATAAACTTGCGAAGATACTCAAATTGAGCAACGTCTAAAGGTTTCGTAAGAATATCAACTAGTTGAAGTTTTGTGTCAATATGAGCCAAAATGATCATTTTGTCTTCAACTAACTCACAGCTAAAATGAAATTGAATATCTATATGCTTGGTACAGGAGTGTTGAACAAGATTTTCATATATACAAATGGAACTTGTATTGTCACAGTGAAGAGTGATCACATCTTGATCAGTCCCGTAATCACAAAGCATTTATTTCATCCACAAAATCTGAATACAATAGCTTCCAGTTGTAATGTACTCAGCTTCAGCAGTAGACAAGCAAATGAATGATTGTTTCTTGTTGAATCAGGAAACAAGATAATTTTTTATCTAAAAACAACCTCCACTAGTATTTTTTCAATCATCAACATTTCCAGCCCAATCAATATCGGAATAGCAAGCAACAGAGGAAGAGGTATCAACAGGCTACCAAAGACCTAACTCAACAAACCCATTCACATAGCGGATAATACGCTTGACACATTTCATATAAGATTCACGAGGAGAGGCCTGGAAATGAGCAAACATTCCGATGGTAAAAGCAATATCAGAGCGAGTAGCAGTTAAATAGAGAAGACTTCCTATCATACTGCGATAAAGAGTGTTATTCACCTCCACTCCCGAGACATCTTTTGAAAGTTTAGATGTTGTACTCATTGGAGTCCGAGCATGTTTAGTATGCTCAAGCCTAAATTTCTTAACAAGCTCACGTGCATACTTGGATTAAAAGATAAATATGCCTAAAATGCATTGCTTAACTTGCAACCCGAGAAAGCATGCGAGCTCACCAAGTAGACTCATTTCAAATTTAAATTTCTTGAGATTTGAAAACCATTCAATCTTGGGCTCATGTGTGGACCCAAATATAATATCATCAACATAGATTTGAGCCACAGTTTAAACATCCTTCTCCCTTAGTATGAAAAGAGTTTTGTCAACTCCTTCTCTATCAAAACCGTTTGACACCAAGAACTTTGTCAAATGTTCATATCAAGCATGAGGGGCTTCCTTTAACCCATAAAGTGCCTTCTTCAATTTGTACACATGAAGAGGGTAATGAGGCTCTCCGAAACCTTTCGGTTGCCCGACGAACACTTCCTCTTCCAAAAAATATTAAGAAAAATACTTTTAACATCCACTTGAAACAATTTGAACCCTAGGTTACAAGCTATAGAAAACATGATGCGAATAGACTCCAATCAAGCAACAAGGGCAAAGGTTTCATGAAAGTCAATACCCTCAACCTGAATATAGCCTTGAGCAACAAGACGTGCCTTATTTCTAATGACATTTCCTTTCTCATCCGTCTTATTCTTGAATATCCACTTGGTACCAATAACACAGAAACTAGAAAGACGAGAAATAAGGTCTCAAACATCATTCCTAGAAAATTGAACTCATCTTGCATGACAAGAATCCATTTTTCATCAAGGAGGGCTTCCTTCACATTTTTAGACTCTAAGAAAGATGTGTAACACACATTACAGATGACATTAGTTACTTGCTTCAACCTACGTCTAGTCTGTAAACCAGCTCTTGGATCACCCAAGATATCACTCGAAGAGTGACTTTTCATATCCCTAACATACATATGGTGTTTCTTTTTTACACAAGCCGGTTCCTCAATAACGAGAGTAGGAAGATCATTACCCTCAACAGTTGGTTGACTCTCTTCTAGTGGAATAGAAGGGAGTGCACCAATGTCAAAAGCAACAGGAGGAACCAGACTATCATCACCATCATTATCAACATGAGAATTGCTCGAAAGGTCATCAATGACCACATTGTACGACTCCATCATAGTTTGAGTTCTCAAGTTGAAGACTCGAAAAGCTCGACTATTCTGAGAATAATCAAGAAAAATTTTGAGGTCACTTTTGAGATCAAACTTTCCTAAGTCATCACGATTATTTAAAATGTAACATTGACTACGAAAAGTACGAAAATGTCTTACTTTTGGCTTCTCGTCCTTCCAAATTTCATAGGGTGTTTGGATAGTACTAGGATGAAGATACACCCTATTTGAAATGTGAAAAGCAGTGGAAACAACTTCGGCCAAAAAATGTGTGGCCAAATCTTTAGCATTCAGCATGATACAGACCATCTCTTGAAGCGCACGATTTTTTCGTTCAACAACTCCATTTTATTGAGGAGTGTGAGGTGATAAAAACTCTTGCATAATCCCTAAGGAATTACAAAACTCATCAAACTTTGAGTTGCTAAACTTACCACCTTGACCACTTCGAATACGCCTGACATTAACTCCTTTGTCCACTTGACAACGTCTTACAATAATGACATTCATCAAAAGCTCCAAATTGGAGATTTGTTAACTAACAGCTATTGATGCGTAAATGATCCATCTCAGCTTGAGAGGGACTGTTTGATATGATTTTTATGTACTTGAACTGTAGAATTAATAAGCCAGCAAGTGCAATGAAGAAGATGGCAACCATCTTCTTCTTCATTGTCCATTCTCAGTGGCAATCTGTAATACAGTCTTCGAAAGATTCAATGTCAGTTGGGCGATGGCAGGTTCGGTTGCTGGTTCATCAATTCAGCTACTTAGTAGGGAAAAAAAAATTGTGGTCTCAGAATCATTATTGAGGTATCATGATCGATATGGAAGGAAAGAAATTAAAGAATTTTCGATAATGAGCATTCCTACTTCTAATCAATAGCATAAAAAATTCTGTTCGAAATGCTGCAATGGGGAAAGGGTCTGGATATTCTTCACCCGTATTCGATTTAAGACTGCTTGAGGAATTGGGACCTCATATTGTGTGGATAGACTTTGCTTCCCTTTTCCTTTGGTTGTTGGTTTTATATCTTCGGGCTAGGGGCTGCATGGGATGTTCATTTGATGTTTTATTTCTTATCAGTTTGCTATTGGCCGCCGGGTTGTATTTGATTTTCCTCAGTTTTGGGTGGTGGTTAAGGTTGGTGGCGGGGTGATTGAGATTTGCCGAAGCTCCAAATCTTTCATCACTTGGTATTCGTTGCCTTGTTGACTGTACCTTATTTTCTGCATTAATGAAAGGGTGAGGTCCCCTCTGTTAGAATTATAAGCTAGACCGGCCCATTTGGTCCATTTTGTCCTTTGGGTCATTGGCCCATTTGGAATTATATTGGTCAATCTTGGAACTCTTTTTTTGTCATAGGAAATTAGTGTATTTAATGTAGTGTCTTGAGAATATGGAATATACTTTGAGAATGTAATTTTCTATCTTTTTCTAGGCTAGGTAGTTGCTTTGGAAGTGTATGTTTATTTATTCTCGGTTTTGTATTGTGGGCTATTTTAATCACTCATGTATTTTCATTTTATAAGTCATATGAATGAAATTTGAAAGGTTCTAAGTAGTATATCACTTTAGTCTTCATTTTTGGTATTTTTCTACACAAGAGAACAACTTTCTTCTCTTTAGAGTGTCATCTTCTTCCAATCCTAGTTGGTGTAATCCAACACCCTCAACCTCAATGACAATTATAAAAATAAAAAACAAAAAAAAAAAAATAATAAGCCTGCAAGGAAATTTTTTCATTAAGATCTTTGAAAGAAAATCAACTTCTTTCCCAAAGTCGGCATCGTTTAGCTCTACAACGAGCTACTTTATTCATTGTTCATAATATGGAACGGAATCTAACCCAACATACCAGAGGGCACTACAGTGAGACGACGAATCAGATTTAGAATTTGTTGATGAATTCGTAAATGTTATCGCTGACTTCGGCTGCCTTTTCCTGGTGAACAAAGTGTCCTACTCCTTCCATGACAACTACTTCTTCCAAAAGTGGCACATCTTTCTTGAAGTCACCATTATGTATATATTCTTTCCCACCCCAGCAATTATAAGTCAGGTCCAAGTCTCCCACAATGAATTTAACAGGTACTTTAACTTGTGCCTCAGTCCATGGTGCCCTCAGCTCCCAGCTTCTGCACACACATCGCAAAATTTATTATCTAATATACATATATAAGAGTCGTTACTTGGTAAATGTACAAACCAATATTCCATTAAAATGTAAAAGACCAAGACATAAAAGCCATTTCATACCATCGTATTTGTACAATTTTTGGCAGATAACAGATATAATATGGGTTGGTTTTTCATCTCTATGAGAATCACTAGCACCCATATTGTGATCCCCTTTACAAGAGTAAAAAGAAGGAAACAGCGGGACAAGAGTCTATAAACCTCTCTGAAGAACTTTGAACTGGAAAAAAAAGATTACACTTCTGACATCATTTGTCATATCAATCGTATTTTCCTGTTGCGACATCTATACTACCAAGTATCTTCACAATAGCGTCCAATTTCATGCGTTTAATCCATGGGTCAAAATTTTGGGTATCGAATACGTATCGTTCGAGCTTAAAACCGATACGTATCGGAATAGTAAAATACCGGACGATACATTGAATGTATCGTCCAGCATCTACATACAAAATGGCGATACGGTACATTGAATGTACTGTATCGTCCAAGTCTGATACCGATACGTATCGGTATCGGACGATATTTTGATCCATGGTTTAATCAGTTGATGGAGAATTTACAATTTGATGAAACAACGATTGCTATAAACTTTGGAGAAAAAATAAATTTTTAACTTAAAAATATTCTATATTTAGAAAATCTAGGACACTCTAATAGATTAGAAACTGTGATCATTATTGAACTGAGAGACCTGAGCTCCATTATATAGAGGAATAGTCATGTACAAAAACTGGTTTCCACTGGGGGACTAAATTCACAATATAGAAAATATCACTAAATATAAACATAATAATGAACCTTAGAAAATGCCAACATATAGTGTCAATAAGTTGACATGCCCTGAGTCATAAACAAATCTCTAAATTAAATTGAACCAACTAGAGAGATGCCAAGTCGATGTGCAGGGAAACCAAATGTGAACCACAAGATGGCTTGGATTCCAACAAACCAATAAACGTAGAAGGCTAAAAAAAATCCTAGAGGTCATAATTTTCTTCTTTGATTATCTCTTTCCCTTTATCATTCTTTTATCCATGAGTCTAGCAAAATCTTCTACCTTTGAGTAATTTGAGAAAGGGGAACTTTGAGTGTGAAATTGAGGTTCATGATGCTCATAGAAAATTTTTAGGGCACTTGGAGATTGTATTGGGATATGAGATGCAAACAAAGGGAAAATTTGAGCATTCTTTGAAAGAAAAATATCATCTTGGAAGTCCTATGTTAGTAGGAGACTCTAAGAATATTATTTTTTGAATGTCTCGAAAATATTTCATGACTGTGGAGATTCAAGTTGCTTTTCACTGAGGCCCTTGTTCTTACTGTGGTTCCTGATATGTTGCTAAATTTTGTGAGAAGAGAAGTGATTAGTTTGTAAGATGCCCGTGCTAGGCAGGGACTTTAAGAGTTGCTCCCATAACTTTGTGTGTGTTTTACTTCCAATGTGTTTTTTTTTAATCTTTTCAAAGACTACCAGTACTAGTTTGATGTTTCTTTAAATCTTTTATATATTGATGGATTAATTTCGATGTTAAACCTAAGTCAAATCAAGCGATTAAGATATTGAATGCACTTTCATCATTCTTTGTATTGCTATGTGCTGTTTTTCTTCTGTGAGAAAAGAGTGAAGAGCTCTATGTTTGGGGTTCTCTTGGTTTAAAGATGTTTGAAATTTGAAATATTCAAGCCACCCATCTGGGCTTGAAGATGATTGGAATTTGAAATATTCGAGTCACCCTTCATCATGCTCACAATGTCACTTAAAGATTCAACATAAGTATCATAAAAAACTTATATAGAGATGGTACCAAGAGAGTGACTGTAATTACATTAAACATACCGATAAGTTCAGAAAAAAGACTAGTAACACGCTAAATGCATTGATCTAGTAATTTTTCATTCAAAGTCAAGAAAATATAATGCATAATTACCTGTAATATTGACAATTTTTTTATAAATGGCCAACGAAATAGTGGAAATAAAAATAAAAAATGGATGTCAAGAATCTACAATACTATATATAAACAACTCTAGCAGCCAATTTCAAACTACTTTTTAGTAAAACCTTAAATTCATTTACCCACAAAAATTGAAGAAGTTGGTAATAATACTACTCCTTCAAGTCATGTTTTAGGAATAAAATGTTTCAATTAAATCAAAGTTTGTAGTTACATACAGATCGATGGCGCGATAGTAGTTGAGTGCTCCAGTAAAGCCTGTTTTATCAAATTTGTTGGCATAATAACTAAGGTCTTCTTCTGTCAACCAAGAAGGCAAGGGTGTTTGAGTATCTGCCAGTATTTCTGATGATTTTCCTTTAGGCAGCATGAAAGGACCAGGAATCCCTGATGTTAAAAGAGTCTTCATTAATGTTGCAGTTCCAATGCTGCGAAACTCAGCTTCTATTTCTCCAGGTTCCTGTGAACCAGACCATTGAAACATAAACAATGCGGGCTGAAACATCTTTGCAATGAGCATCACCAACCAGCGATAGCTAAGTGCAGAGTGATAAATGCGGATACTGGTTTAATATGGAAAGCAACAAAGTCGGTAAAAACCCTAACATATGGAAAAGTTCGGAAAAAATTAGTAGCTAAAAAACCTGTAAAACACATAAGTCGAAAAAAATGAATTCAAAAAAAGTCAGAGAAAAATGGGTTTAACATACGAATTTCACCTTTAGGACATGAAATACGTGTTTTAAACTCAGATACTCATTTTAAAAATATATGGGTATAATATAAGTTTAGTACATTGTACCAATAATATGCATGTTAAACACATATTTTTCAAATAAAGGGTGTTTTTGTCACTATGGCTAAGAGGATGGTATCAAGTAGAGAATGAAACAAATAAATGATATGTTAGGGAAAGGTTGTGAGGCTAAAAATTGGAATTTTTTCTTCTTTAAAAGGAGCATCATCCATGTGTAATCCAGGAACTACCTACACATGAACAAGGGCTCACTAGTATGATTAGGACAGAAAATGGCTATTCCATGGCAGGGGCACAGCCAAGATTTTCTTCTAGTGGGGGCTAGCGATGGTCGACAGATGTTAATAGTTGCTTTACCATATATTTGGGGTCTTGTACGCCATAGATTTGATTTGAGGGCTTGTACATAAAAAAGGGTTGTGAGAAGCATATTTTATCGATTCCCGAAAGTTAAATGGGGCTACAGCCCCACAGTTATGTCGCTATGTCCCTGCTCCATGGGCATATTCATACCTATGAGGCTGCAAATGGGTCAAGTCTACTCGACAGATTTAACAACCTGACATAACATGCCACAGGTCTGACTCAGGTCTAAAATCCCAACCCGTCACAGAACTCTCGTCCTGTTTATTATACATGTTGGGTTCAAATCCTAGGCTTTGGACTCAAACCCAACCTGATTGCCTTCCTTATTCTAACCCAAACTGGCCCAACCTAGGATCGGGCCAGGTTGAGGCTCAAAATAATCGAGGTAGATCGGGCCAGGTTGAGGCTCAAAATAATCAAATTGTGTTAAGGCTGAGAGTGGAAAATTATTAAGGGTAGGGAGTTTTTGATAGACAATTTTTGCAGGCAGCTTATATGGCGTGGCGTGACTGGCTGCATTGCTTGGGCCCCACTGCCCAATTAGCCAGTCACGTCTCACCACATAAGCTGGCCGCAAAATTGTCTATAAAAAATGCCTACTCTAAAACACTGTCCGCTAAGAGTCAATCGGTAATTGGGACTTCAACCCAACCCCTACGTATCTCTTTCCGCCTATTTATGAAATCTATCGATAGGAGTGTCAATGGGTCAGGTTTGGGATTTTTCCTAGTCCTGGCCCAAGTCCGGCCAGCCATTGAAGAGATTGAATGGCCCAGAGCCCAGCCCATTTACACCCTATTTTATAGATGGCACCCTCATGTTCTGAAAATACGTACTCATGTTTATTTAGGCCCTGTTTCGCAATCCTCTTCCAAAAACATACTTTCTAAACGAGAAAAATAAATCTTTTTGACAAAAATAAAGAAAAAATCATGTCTAAAACATAAAAACCGTGATTTTTTTTAAAATTACGATTATTTTAACAAAAATAAAAAAAAATTTGGAAAAATTCGTAATAATTGTATTTAAAACATAAAAATCAAGATTTTTTAAAATTACGAGTATTTTGAAAAATAATCGTGTTTCCGACATTTCATGAAAAAACCGTGGTTTATTCGAAATGTTTCTTCAAAAAAACAGAGATTTTGGTAACTATGCTTGGATCAAATGTGGGTGGTCTAAGGATGAGCTAGTTTTGAGTAAGTAAAAAGATAAACAAATGAAGAAGAAGAAAGAGTAATAATAACCTGAAATCTGCACATGTAAAAGTCATCTCCATAAAGAGATCGATAGTTATCCATGGGCTTCATGGGGATGCGTGGCCGATACGCTACGCTCAGGTTCACTACAGCCTTCACTCTGTCCGGCCGAAACAAGCACAGTTGCCATGCAATCAATGCACCCCAGTCGTGCCCCACCACAAACACCTGCCATACACCAAACACACAACAGATATTAAAAAATAAATAAATTTACAAGCCGAGATTTTTATTTTTATTTTTAATGGGCAAAGCAAAGCTATAATTTCATTTGAACAAGGAAATTACAACCAGGATCAACTGAGTGAGGAGCTCAGCAGAAAGAAAAGGAAAAAATAATAATTAAAAAATAATAAAATACATAATACTAACGCAAGATTGAAAAAAACAAAAGGAACATGAAGCAACCTACGTAAAAAGGGAGCAACGGCCTTTTAACCTTGCAGACCGTCGTATAGCTTGAAAAGGCTAAGGGCATCTCCACCAGATTCTCTATGAGCACAAAAAAGCAGCAAAATCGCTATTTTGGAGACAGATTCTCTCTCCAATAGATTCCCTATTAATAAAATATGATTAAAAATCTATTTATCTTTTTCTCTTTCTCCAATTGTCATATATATATATATATATATATATATATATATATATATATATATATATATATATATTAAAGGAGGATTAGGTACAATATCGTTGTTACAAACTTCTTAGAAGACTTAATAGCTTAAACTAGAGAGTGAGCTCAAAAGTTAGTTTTAACTATTCAAATTAAGTTATCCTTGCCATAATGACTTTTATTTCATAAAACTCAAAGCGCACCAATACCAAGATTATCCAATCACCCAGATCATTGAGGAACCATTCTAACGGCCGTATTTTGATTGCACTCGGCACATCCTCAAAAGTGAGCCGATAATCATATTTTTGACGTATGCTGATGAATCGTGATCACATAGACTTGTCAACAGGAGTGACGAAGAATACCTGATCTTCGCCGAGAACGTCCAAAAGAGCGATGAGATCGCCAACGACATGGAACACAGTGTAGCACTGGGGAGAAGTTGGTGCGTCCGTGTCCCCGTAACCACGCATGTCAGGGGCCACAGCTCGGTAGCCCCGCGCAGCGAGCGAGACCATCTGGTGCCTCCACGAATACCATAGCTCCGGAAATCCGTGAATAAATAAAACAACTGGGCCTTCTCCTATCTCTGCTACGTGCATGTTAATGCCGTTTACTGCGACAGTTCCATGCTGAATCCCTTCCATATCTCTCTCTCTCTCTCTCTCTCTCTCTCTCTCTCCCTAAAGCACTCTCTCTCTTCCCTCTTCCCTCTTCCCTCTTCCCTCTTCTCTTTCTTATGGCTTCTTTCTCTTAATCTCTGTTATTTATAGGGCGAGTAGTCTGAACCAAAACATGTACAGATACAACGAAGTAACGTTCACCTGAAAGTTGCCAAACATATCTTTGCAAGTTGCCAAAATAGGAGGCCTTTTACCATATATGGATTAAAGGATAAGATACCATTAGCTCTATTCGCATCTACCGAATTACTAAGGGCACCTATGGTGAAAACTATTGAGTGCTTTGAATCAAAGGGTATAGATCATTTTTAAAACTATTGAGTGCTTTGAATCAAAAGGTATAGATCATTTTTCATCCCAATCTTTTACACAAGGGATCTTGATTGGATGGCCATACCATCACAGGCGCAATTTTTTATATCAAATGATACAGGTCTCATAAAAATTGAACTGAACTTAAAACTTGACCATGTGATGGTATGCCCGTAGTCTCAAGATCCTTTGTGTTGAAGATTGTGATGGAAAATGATCTTCATCCTCTAATTAAAAGCAATCAATGATTCTAAACATAAGTGCACTACTGTACTATCCTTTCCATTTTAGGCCACGCCATGGATCTTCTAAGTCATTAAAATTTGAGCTAAAATCACAATAATGAGTGGATATGGACCATCTGATTTTATCAATGCAGTCTAATATACGATCAACTGTGTGTCTTTTTGGCTCAAAAAAAAAAAAGTGTATATTTTGAAGTGTTCTCTGGTCTAATGGTTCCAATATGTTGTGATATATGTGATTTTTAGGTTAAACACTCATAATTATTAAGATTATGTTCCACGTGGCATAAATTGTTATGAGAAACGTTGGACAATTTTTGGTACACAATTTTGCAGACAGTTTATGTTGAGTGACATGATTGGCTGCAGTGCTTGAGCCCCACTATGTGTGATGCCAGTCACATCGCGCCACATAAGGTGCCTGCAAAACTGTCTATCAAATATTGTCAACGATTTTTTTCAAGTTACTTTGCAGGGTCCAAACCTTTTACTTTTTGCCTGAGAGGGTCTAATTTGTCTCTTATTACTTGAGAGGGTCAGAGACCCTCTAACTTTTTCAAAAATATATGTATATATGTTTTGTTCATTTTTAATAGACAAAAATACCCTTTAACTAAGAGCACGTGCGTATTTTTTTTAAGTGAGATCGACCGAGTTTTGTATGAGACCGCACAAATCAGTCATAAAAGACAAGGATGGGTCGATCTCATACAAGAGCGATCAATCGGTTGCGGTCTCACACATGACCTATCCATCGCAGTCTCGTATGAGACCCGATCAGTCTCATTTAAAATCAAATGCACACTTGTTTTAGTTAAAAGGATATTTTTGCCCATCAACATAAACAAAGTACATCTGTTTTAGTTAAAGAACATTTTTGCCCCTTAACATAAACAAAATGCACATGGGTTGTTTTTGGAAAAATTAGAGGGTCTCAAAGACTCAAACTTTACTAAGTAATAAGCAAACGTTGGGACCCTATCATGTAACTATGTAAAAGTTTGAAACCAAAACAAAATACTTTTTTTTATTTTATATAGATACATATCAATAGCTATAATTGGGCTGAGGGCCGAAGGACTGGATAAACCTCTCTTATAGGATATCCAGCAGATTCTCTGTAAGCATAAGAAAACACCAAAATCACTCTTATGGCAATTGAAAACCCTTAGAAGTCACTATTATGGCAATTGAAAACCCCTCAGAAGCTACTTCAAAACTATGAGACCTGCCATCTTTGACTATTCCCACTTCACTCACTGTATTTAGCCAATCCTCATCCTTTTGCTATTAAAAAAATGCCATTAAATCTCTTTCTCTCATATATTTTAAATAAATATTAAAATATAAATAAAAATATTATTTTAAAAGAAGAATAGCTATCATTGCATGAAACTTTTTTGAAAAGACAATGACTAAAATAGAGATTGGGCAGAGTGGGCTCAAAAGAGGGTTTTAACTTTCTCTAAAAAAAAAAGTGGGATTTGGTATTCAAAATTTAGCTAAACGTTAGTGATGCTCTTAGATTTAGTCATTATTAGAGAGGTACTCACAGACATGATTATAAAAAAAAACACAAAGTACACATACTTCAGGGGAATAAAGATTCGTGCACAACTTGAAGTCCACATAATTATCGGCCGAAATGTTTTGGTTTCGGTCTCCACCGAAACGAAGTTTGGCTCAGTCAAAAAATATATGGAGGGAAAATTTTCAGAAAATTTCGACCAAAATTTCGATTAAAATATTCAGTTTTGGTCATGTTCGAAACCGAAAACAAAACCACTATTTTGATCCATAACAGAGTGAGTGAGGTCAATCCTTTGGAACACTACAAAATATAAGACTATTAGCGGCAGTCAAAAACTGCCGCTATTAACAAAAAAATTGTCGCTAATAGTTTTACTGGCCTTTAATAGTTTTTTTGTTAATAGCGGCAGTTTTTTGCTGCCAAAAACTGCCACTAATAGTGTTATTTTTTGTAATGAAAGAAAAAAGACGTTCTTGTTGGCTTTGACTTGCCATGTGGGGGTCACTAGAAATTATATATATATTTTTTAATAAAAGGTTATGAAAATATCATCATGGCTTATATCAAAAGTCTAAATTATAATTAAAAAAATTTGAAAAAAAAATATTTTAAAAAAAGAGTTTACTAATAAAATAAATATGAACAAAAAAAATTAAAAGAGAAAAATAGCCACAACCAGGCCAGGCCCAGACTGCCTTAAGGGGCCTTGGGCTAAGTACTTGTTGGCCCACCCTAAGGCTGGGCTAGGGCTGACCTCTTGGCGGCCCCGGCCGAGGGCCTAGCTAGGGCCAAATATGGCCCAGTCCATTTGACAGCCATAGTCATAGTAAGGGCTGTCAACGGGCTGGCTTCAGCTCGGACCTGGCCCGAATGGGCCAAGTTCGGGCCCATTCTTTCAGATTTAATAAACGGGCCTGGCCCGGACTGCAAAGTGTAAATCTCAGCCCGGCCTGGAAAAATTAAGCCTTTAAAAAAAAAACTCTTAAAAACTTATTACAAACCCGGCCCGAACCAGGCCCTGCTCGGATAGCTAACCGGGCCGGATTCGAACTGCAACATTTCAAACCAGTCCTGGCCCGATTAGCTATCGGGCCGGGCCCAAGTCCAAAATTTTTCTTAAAAAAATAGGCCAGGTGGGAAACCCGGCCTGGCCCGTTGACAGCCCTAGTCATAGGTCAGGGAACCCTGTTTGACCGTGCAGGGCCTGCACGCAGGTTTGGGTTCAAATTTCTAAGTCTTCCTATCGGTTTGAAAACCCTAACCCATTTATTAAATTAATCTAGTTTAGATGGAGGTTCCAAACCACACTCGACTTCCTCCCTTAAATTTTAACCTAATTTTTCTAACCTGGCCTGGCATGAAGCGATTTTGTTAAATGGGTTAGTTTATATAGGTGTTTAAATAAAGAGTTTAGTCCGATCCCTATAAAAAAAACTAAAATAAAGAGGTGTCCACTCATCATGAGTAGACATCACAATCCACATTTCCTAGTGAATGTGTGACATCACAGTCCACATTTCCCTAGTGAATGTGTAACTTACACAGACTTTCAATGCATGAAAATCTGTTCAAGTCACTAAGTCACAAGGGCATGTGACCTACAATGACCACTTATAATGAGTGGACACCTATTTTGACTAACTCTTAAATAAGGGGTTCAGGTTGGGGTTACTTCCTCTGCAAAAAAGGGAGCAATACTTGCAACTATCAAATCTCTAAGAGCATCCCCAGCTGATTTTCTATAAGCACAAAAAGGCAGCAAAATCTCTATTTTAGAGATTGAAAGTCAGATTCTTGCTTCAGTAGATTCGATATAAGACTCGCAATTTTTGACGAGTCCCACTTCATTTGCTATTAGTAAAATATGATTAAATCTCTCTCTCCTTTCTCTCTTTATTTCTCTCTCTCCGCTTGCCATATATTTTAAAGGAAAATTTGCATTTTTGTCCCTATAAGTTTTCTTATTTGCAGAAAAGGCCCTATCATTTGAAATTATGCAAAATAGCCCAACTCTAAGCCAAGCCGTTTCCACGTCAGTATGGACTTATTTTTTCATTATATATATATATATATATATATATATATATATATATATATATATATATATATATA
The DNA here is from genome assembly GCA_021018995.1 of Chloranthus sessilifolius. Taxonomy (NCBI): domain Eukaryota; kingdom Viridiplantae; phylum Streptophyta; class Magnoliopsida; order Chloranthales; family Chloranthaceae; genus Chloranthus; species Chloranthus sessilifolius. The sequence continues at coordinate 1,225,577 of CM037588.1, read as the reverse complement.
TATATATATATATATATATATTTTGTATTATTTTTTTGTCGTCCCTTTTTTTAAGTTGACGGTTGCTATCTAAAGACGAAATTAGATGGTAATTTATTTTAATTGTGTACATGGCATGAAATCACTATAAAAAAAAAAAAAAAAAGCTAGCATACCGCTATCTTAAGTTGGCGGTCGCTATCTAAAGACGACACATTAGAGGATAATCTATTTTAATTGTGTAAATGGTATGAAATTATTGTAAAAAAAAAAAAAAAAAACCCGCTAACATACTGCTATCTTAAGATAGCAGCAACTAGCATATCGCTATCTTAAAAAAAAATAGTGACCGTCATCTTAAGATAACGGTCACCATCTTAAGATAACGGTTGCTATCTTAAAATGACGGTCGCTATCTTAAGATAGCGGTATGTTAGCGATCGCTATCTTAAGATAATTATATATTAGCGAATTTTTTTATATTTATTTTTGTTATTTATGTCTTCTGTTCTTATATTTTTTGCATATCACTAACTAATAAAAGTTACATTAGATAACACAATAAACTCTCTTTTTCTTTTTATCCAAAACCACCATTTTAAGATAGCGATCGATATCTATCTTAAGATGACGGTCTCTATCTTTAGATAACAATATATTAACAAGTTTTTAAAATTTTTTTATTTTTTATTTTTACTTATGTCTTACGTTCTTATATTTTTTGTAGATCACTAACTACTAAACACAGTAATTTCTCTTTTTTCTTCGTACCCTAAAATCTATCATATGTTAGCAATAGCTATCATAAAATATCATTTGCTATCGTAAAATAGAGCCTAAGATAGCGCCTACTATCTTAAAATACCGGATACCACGACTCGCAATTATAAGAGAACGAGTGCTACTATAGTCGGAACTGAAAAAATGGACAATAAAAAAAATAAAAAATAAGCATATATATAATGAAAAAATAGGTGGATGCTGAAGTGAAAACGGCTTGCTTGGAGTTGGCCTATTCTGCATAGTTTCAAATTATAGAGCCGTTTTTGCAAATAAGCAAACGTGTTGGACCGAAAATGCAAATTTCCCTATTTTAAATATATATTAAAATAAAAATAAAAAATATTATTTTAAAGGAGGAGTATCTGAAATAGCTATCTTTGCTGAAAACTTTTTTAAAAAGGCAATAACTAAAATAGAGAGTGAGCTCAAAAGTTTTAGCTATTCAAATTAAGCTATCCTTGTTGGTGATGCTTTAAGGGAACCAATGTTGAAAATTATTGACTAGTTTAAATAAGATGATAAAGATTGTTTTTCGTCCCAATCTTCCACACAATGGATGTTGAGACCATGACATCATCACACGGTCATATATTGATTCCATGTGGCACAAATCACAAAAAGTAATTGTAATCATAAGCATATGTCAAATATATTACTTTTTGGGATGTATGTCACATAGAATGAAAATTTGACAGTCTAACGCTATCCTCATGGTATCAAGATCCATTATCAAAGATTGAAAGAAAAAATTATATCTGTTGTCTGATTCAAAGTAGTCAATGTTGTGCCCTTAGAGATTCAGTAGGTGCAATAGATGTCTCCGTAGAAAATAATTTCTTTTAACTTTTTTTAACTACCACAAGAGTCGGTGGGTAATGAACAAGTATGGGCGGCAATAGGCCGGGATTGGGCCAGGCTAGGGTAAACCCAAGCTCATCGCAACCGATTTGAAGTTAGCCCAATATTAGTTTAAATACATATATAAATAAATTATTAAATACTTATATCATGAATTATTTAAAATTTCTATTTCTTAAAATTATTTAATAAAGTAATAATTTTTCAAAATAATTAAATTATGGATATTTCTAAGCTTTTAATTCTCAAAATGACAAATAAATAAGTTTAAAATAGAACGCATGTAATGAGAAAACTTAAAAGGAGCCCCAATTAGAGAAGACCTATAATTATGTAATAGTCTCACATTGGATAGAGAAAAGTCTTGACCCTGGGCTATATGTGATTGCAGATACTACATGTCATTGAGTGGGGACTTAAGCCCATGCCAGAAACAAAACCTAAGCAGGGACTTAAGCCCATAGCTGGACAATATTGTGGCATGTGGATCTGGATCGTCACAAAATGGTATCAAAGTCGAGGACGACTCTTCTATAAGGTGGGAGGCTGTAATAGTCCCACATTGGATAGAGAAAAGCTCTGACCTTGGGCTATATATGATTGTGGACACTACATGTCATGATGTGTTTTGGGTGGAGAATTAAGCCATGCAAGAAACAAAATCGAGGCGGGGACTTAAGCCTAGAACCAGATAATATAGTGGCATTTGGGTTTGGGTCGTCACAAATTAGCTAGTTGTTTTATTGCTAAACTAGTCGATTCACCAAAAAACTGAGTGGTTCACCGTTAGACAAGAGAAAATAATTTTTTTTTTCTATTAATTTGTGTTGTAAGTCCACTTCTTTCTAGAAAGTACAATCTAGAAGAGCACATATGATTTTTGGTAGAAATCGGGCTCTATTGCATCCTAAAGGCAGATACATTGGAAATCCATTTGTATTTTTATTTATTCGACGGATTAGAGGTGTCTACTGTCTACAAGACAACGTAGTAAACTACATGCCTCGGAACCATATTCAGTATCATTTTTCTCAATAAGCCCAATAAGTTTGATATACATGAAATTGAAAGAATGAGGTAAATGCTTTAGATGAATGATGGATTCGACAGCCAATCTGACACAATTCGATTGGAAATAAGGCCCTAGCCTGTTCAGTCCAATTAAAAACCAAAGAATTTGGTTTTTTTCTTGTCTAACTAGTGAACTGCTCAATTTTTTGGCAAACCGAGTAGTATAGGTGCCCTGGGATGCGTTGTTCCCACCTTATGGGATGCTTTAGTCCCACATCGATTGCAACTCATCCTGAACCTGGGCTATAAGTGAGCCCCTTCCCCTTTCAGATATGATGCATCTTAAGACCAAGGAACCCGTTGTCACGACCCGAAATTCTATCCCATCTTGAGGGCCTAGAATTCAAAGTTATGACCCGCACACATCCCAATACACTACGCAGACATATCCATAATCAAAGTTCTCACCCAATATGGCTCCACAAAATCCATGAATCCAACCAATAAAGATGAGATATAAAAACAGTCATAAATAATGAATAAATGCGATAAAAATTTAAGTAATAACTACTAAACAAAGAAATAAGGGCCGTAAACAAATCCGATAAATGAGACTACGAGTCAACAATAACAGTATAAAGCGAAACTTAGTATTGAATCTACTACTATCAATAGTCTGTACTCGGGTCAAAATCAGCACCAAAGTCCTCTTAATACTCAATGGTGTCGCCCTCCCAAGGCTCTTGGTACTCTACGTCCATCGGGTTAACGAAGCCAACGCTACTAGGATCAAAATAGCCAACATCCACTGCGTTGATATAATCATCTTAAATAAATAAATATCAAAAGAGCTAAATTGCTAAATAACGCGCAACTTAGTGGATACACCACCAATCCTCCCACACTACTCAGGTGTATTGTGGGTGCATCTCATAAGTCATAATAATAATATAGCAATGCAACAGAAAGAATGAAATAATAAATTCTACGTATCGTAGAGTTCATATCATACCATAAATGCAAGACCGTTATCTACACATACTCCAATCCTAATGTACGTCACTATATCTCATAACATAACATGTCTTATTTTTATCGTCACATGTGTCTGTACATCGCATGGGCGTCTCCACATACTCATAAACTCTAATACGAAATGTGTCAAAGTCGTTACTCGAACCTACCATGTGAGGATCACCTTAGTAGTTTACCACCATAACATAACGCCCCCCATGGCATACTCATACACCCCATTTAGCCTATGGGGAGACTTTGCTATTACGTACGATCTCTAAATGCGAAAATACGTACTTCGTAATATAACTCATATTCTCTAAGACCCATCTTGAATGTAGACTTTGTGGTCCTTACGGTGGCTACATAAGGTATGACAGGTACAAACTTATGTTCTTAATCTTATATTGGTCTACACAGCGGTATCTTATTATTATACTCATACCTAAACACTTAACTTAACCTGAACTTAACCTTAAACAAGTCCTACACTTAATATATCATATTCAAGGCTCAGGGATGATAGGATCACTGTATATGGCACCGTGTACAAGGATACACTGAATTCGCACTCACCATACTCATCATGATGTCTCATACCATCATGAGTTGTGAGGCATGTGAATACGGTGTGATCTCCACTTCGATATCAACTCAGCGAAACCTCATGCCCAAGCGTAGACATGATCGCATATACTCTCGTATATGATCTAGCTTATCCTTAACTCGTACAATATAACTAAGATGGAAGTATATAACTATCTTACTTGAGACTACGTTATGTTTATATATATATATAACACCAATACCAATATAAGGTAGTTATTAGAATGCGTGACATCGAGAATGTGAAGGTTAGAATTTGATTTTACGAGAGCATCAAAATTTTAAATCTTCATGCTATCATGGAGAGTGCGTTGAAGCGACAAAATTGATATATATATATATATATATATATATATATATATATATATATATATATATACTAGATTGGATAATTAAATTGAAGAGTACTTATAATTTTTAAGTTGATATTTATCATTACCATCGATCGAAACACTTTAAGTAAGATATAATGTACACATAAATTTTGGTATTGAAAATTAAAAAATAACATTAAATTCGTGCAACCTTGAGTCATTCAGAACTGATCCTGACTTTTCGCTCTATTTTTACCTCTAAAACATTAGATTTATGAAATAGTTATTTCATATAAAGTTGTAAATCTTGTTGTCTTCTTTTCAATGCCATAAGAATCGTATTAATCCGAGATTGAAGTAAAAACTTATGGCCAAAATACAGAGTCTGATACCTCAATGGTTGCAAGTTCGAGTTCGTGGTTGTAAGTTTGAGTCTATGATCGCGAGTTCGGACCCCGAAAGTTCATGGTGACGCAATCCCAATATATTTAGCATAGATTTTTATCTACTAAACATTTTAAAATATGTCATCGAATTTTATTTCAAGCAGTGTCTTTCATACTAAGTCTTATGGGTTTATTATCGTATCAATCTCAAATATTCGAAATAAGACATAAAAATAATAAGAAAATAAATCGAATAAATTCTAGTTAGGATTAGTCATATTCTTTTTTTATAAGAATATTTATATAAAAATAAATATACGGGTTCGATTTTATTTAACCCGTCGATGTGCGATCAAACGATCCCTACACGAATGGATCTGAGAAGTACAAAGTTGATTAATAGGTATCTACCTATTGAAGCATGAATGATAGATCTACAACGGTTAGGGTTGAATAGATCGACGCCCAACGCGATAGCTCGTCCAAGATTTCTTCTTCTTCCTCCTTGATCTCGTCGATGGAAATAGATCACTACAGTTTATATGGAAGAACACACGAATGTTTTTAAGGAAGAGATTAGAGAGTTTTGGAAAATATGAGTTAAGAAAGAGAGGTTGTAACGGCTAGGGTTTCTTAAAAGAAGAGAAGAATAAGAGACGACTAGGGTTTCTCAAAAGATTAGAATAAGATAAGAAGAATAGAGTTATGTTCTAAAAGTAGGGTAGATTCCGGTGTGGAGCGCTAACACCATACATAGTGCAAAACATCATCTAACACCATTTAAAAAGACTTAAGAAAATCTTGGTTGTTACACTAGTGTAGCAGAACTAGACAATATCATACCATTATGTGTTGAGTGGTCACACACCATGTGGCTAAAAGTGAGAAGGTAATGATTTATCTTAGTCTTAGGATGAGGAGAGTCAATCCCTATATAGATTTTGTTGGAAGTTGTAAATCAAAATTAAATGTTTTGGATTAACCGAAGTATTATGAGTAGAATACTAAGAGTCATTCCTAATTAAGTGTGTCAATTAAATTAGATTCATTTTGAAATGTGTGTGATGTTAATATTTGTATTGTAATTAAAATGAGTGCCTTGAAAAGTGTAAAAGGTGCATTAATTGTGATTTACTAAGTTTAGGTTCTAATAGTCTATAAAAGGATCATTTGTTTATATCAAGTAGACACACCATCAAATCCAGAAGAACATGTAAAAAAAGGAAAAAGAAGTTTGTGAACCGAAGTCTATTGTAAGTGTATATGATAATATATAAAACATATATATTTTGAGGGTCTATTGTGTTTCCTTTTAGGAGGTCTGCATAGATATCCTAGATCATGCATCGCCAATTTAATATGCTTTACAATATTTCTGCTAAAGCTAGTTAGATGCTTATCTCAAATCGATTTGCTTGTTTTTAAGCCAACATTGGTATCAGAGATATGACTTGATTATGGGCCAACATTAGTATCAGAGATATGGCCTGATTTTGAGCCAACATTGGTATCAGAGTTTGGACGATCTTAGATGTGGCTTGTTATGAGCCAACATCAGTATCAAACTGTCAAGGTTGAGTGTACTTGATCATTGAGAGAAATAACAAAATGTGTTGTCTGGGGACATTTTTTAAACGGGTGAAATTCTATTAAAGGTTTAGTGGTTATATTGCAAAAAGTGTGGAGTATTAGAGTTTGGCGACGAAAAGAGTCACTCTATGTTGAGTTGAGTCGGAAGCATCCGAGCTATGTGAGAACTATGTTTCTCCTATAGTTTGGATGAGTGAAGTCCATCATTATTTTTTGGACGAGTAAAGTCCATTAATATGTTCTGGATGAGTGAAGTCTATCATTATTTTTTGGACTAGTGAAGTCCACAGTGAGTCCGCCTGGTGTTCGCAAACACAGGTAAGGTCAATGTTTTGTTTGATGATTTGTTTCATATATAGTATTATAGCAGCTGACCTCATTTTTATAAAAGCCTCATTCAAAAAAAATATTAGAAGATGCGATTGATGAATTGAAGCTCAAAACTCCAATTTACAGAGTGTGGAAAACTGGTACAGATCACATACCAATATTCAAGGCTTTTGTCACTATTGACAAAAATGATCTTTATCATAAGTTTGATGGAAATGAAGCATCATCCAAGAAGGACGTTGTCGAGAATGTCGTGTTCGCTGCACTTCATTATCTTCCTGAAGTATACAATATAAATTTTATTGATACAAACTATAAATATATGATTGACGCACAAGTCAAAGTGCACGAACTTGAAAAGTAGATCAAAATTCTTGAAGAAGTGAAGAACTTGAAGAAGCTGATTAAAGATGAAATGCGAAGCAATGCGTAATTTTGATTTAAGGAGAAGTGTTGAAAGTTGTAAATCAAAATTAAATGTTTTGAGTTAATCAAAGTGTTATGGGTAGATTACTAAAAGTCATTCCTATTTAAGTGTATCAATTAAGTTAGATTCATTTTGAAATGTGTGTGATGTTGATATTTGAATTGGAATTAAAATGAGTGTCTTGAAAAGTGTAAAAGGTGTATTAATTGTGATGTACTAAGTTTAGATCATAATAGTTTATAAAAAGATCATTTTTCTATGTCAAGTAGACACACCATGAAATCAAGAAGTACAAGTAAAAAAGAAAAAGAGTTTGTGAACCAAAGTGTATTATAAGTATATTTGGTAATATATAAAGCATATATATTTTTATGGTCTATTGTCTTTCCTTATAGGAGCTCCGCATAGATCTCCTAGATCATGCATCTCCAATTTAATATGCTATACAATATTTCCTCTATGTATACGTTGGAGAAGCTAGTTAGATGCTTACCTCAGACTGACTTGCTTGTTTTTGAGCCAACAGATTCATCACAAACAATAAAAAAAAGAGTTTGGATATCATGCAAGGAAGAAACAGTAAAATGAGACCGACTCCATCGTCACTACCACCACACTAGGATTGAGTTTCTCATTTCACGTAAGGGGCCAACAATACGTTAAGTGTCCCTTTTCAGACAATGCATAAAAATCTTATGAGGTTGAGTCCTCGTAAGGCTCGTCGACGTGTTAACTACCACTGTTGTCATTTTTATCAGAAGAAGTCCGACTTTGACACCCCAAGTAAATACGTTAGTTGGATACAAGGTTTCAAACATTCCCCATATTTATTCTGATGCAGATTGGGCTGGTTGGCCTAATTATTGAAGCTCATTACTGGTCTATGTTTCTTGGTGATCAGCTTGTTGAAGTTTAGTCCCACATTGGGTAAATTATAGCCTTGTCTCTTCCCTTATAATATCCTCCTCCGCTCATTGTTAATTAGTTTTGAGTTCGATGTACAAATTTATCACGAAAAATTATAAACATAGGATAGATTTGTTGAGGACAAAATACAGGTAGCTGACGTGGTGCGACGCGACTTCACCGACCTGTATTAATTGAGCCCCACTGCACTTGCAACCAATTGTGTCGTGCCACATTAGCCGCTTGCACTTTGTCTGCATAAAATCTGTCCTCCATATAACATTGTCCATTTATCACAGTTTGTATCACACAGTGAAAGAAAAACAAAAATCCTATCTAGATTCAGAACAGAAGCTTATTTTGTAACATTGTCCATTTATCACAGCTTCCATCATACAGTAAAGTAAAATAAAAATCCTATCCAGATCCAGAACAAAAGCTTGTTTTAACAAAAAACCTATCTAGATTCAGAACAGAAGCTTGTTTTAGGGCCATAGCCATAACCCCACGCCTACTTAAATAACTGACTGTGGTTGTTATCAAATAAGGTGTACTCCAATACTCTCCTTCAAGTTGAAATGTGAACATTGAGAATATCTAACTTGGACTTGGTGATATATATCATTGCATCACAACAATAGAAATCTTGCAAAAGGGTGACTCGTGGGGAATGCATTTGAATAATGAAAGGGCAAAGAAATGCGGAAAAGAAATCCTCATAATTAAAAGGCCAAAGAAATGCAGGATAAGACAATCACATAAATTACATTAAAAAATCAAATAAAATGTAGGAAATGACAATCACATGAGTTATAAAAGGCTGAAGAAATTATGGGAAAAGGTGTCCACATGAAAATAAAAGGCCAAAGAAAATATGAGAAAAGGCATTCACGTGAATTATAAAAGGTCAAAGAAAATATAAGAAAACACACGTGAATTATAAAATATCAAAGAGAATTATAAAAGGTATAAAAGGCCAAAGAAATTGTGAGAAAAGACGTCCACAAAAATAAAAGGCCAAAGAAAATATGGGAAAACACATCCACGTAAATTATAAAAGACCAAAGAAATTGTGGGAAAAGACATCCACATGAAATAAAAGGCCAAAAGAAAATATAGAAAAAACATCAACGTGGAGTATCAAAGGCCAATGAAGACCATAATAGAAAATGCATTCACTAAACAAATCAATGTGAAAAATACATTCACATGAATAAAAAAACCTCTCTTACTAAATGTAAAAGGGATGAAGAGAAAAATGAAAATTATATTAATCAATTCTTTTATGTAGAAAAGATTAAAAAAAATGAAAATATGATAACATAAGCAATGTCAGGATCATGACCGGCTTGAATGTACGAAGCCGATTATGGCCTTGATATCATGTTAAAATTATAAAATAAATAAGAAAATAAGAAGAAGATGAAAGAAAGAAGAAGATAAAAATATAGAACAGAAAATAGCCAAAAATTGATTACATTGCTTTACAGTGGATTGCAATATTCTCACAAGAAAATGCATAAATAATATTACAAATATAATCGTAAGCAATTACAATTGATTTTGATAAATAAGATTATAACAATTGGTTTAGATAATTACCTGTGATAATTTTCAAATAAGGTGTACTCTAATACCTACCACTTTTTTTTTGGGACCATCAAAGTTGATAATTACCTATTCATGAATGCACTAGAACATCTAAAGTAGATCATCACTCTCATTTAAATCATTTCATACTTCCTTTGTGCTTTTGTCTAAGGATCAAATTGTCGATTTATTCACTTAAGCTATTGGCAAAGAAAGGGGTTATCAGCCTGAGAGGAGAGTAGTAGATTGAAATTATGTAAAATTTGAATTTCAGAGTAGTATATATATATATGAGGGTCGGGGATATGCACTCGGGCTTAGAGATATCTCTACGCCAATTGATAGGAGCGCGACACGTAGTGCCCTTTTTGTAAAGTGATGGGTAGTATGGGGCCCACTATACTAATTAGGGTTACACTTTGAAAAGTTAAATACCATTTCAGCCGTCATTCTTAACTTTTTTAAAGTTTCTTTCCTTTCTCTATTTTTCCAAGAAAGTGTTAGACTTCCTTTTTCATGCATATTTTACTCAAAAAATGTAGCACTCAGTAGCGAAGTGCTAGCACCTCGGGAGCGAAGCGCCGGCACCTCGAAAGCGAAGCGCCAACACCCCGAAACGGAGCGTCAATGCCCCTAAAATGAAGTGTTAACGCCCCTAAAACAAAGTGCCGGCACCCCTAAAATGAAGCGTCGGCACTTTGTTTTAGAGGCACCGGCACTTCGTTTAGGGGCATCAGCGCTTCAAAAAAATTAAAATAAAAATTATCGAAGTGTCGGCGCCCCTAAAACGAAGCGTCGATGCTTTGTTTAGGGTTTAGGGGCGCTAACACTTCCATAAATAAAAAATAAATATAAATAAATAAAATAATTATTTTTTTTAATCGAAGCGTCGGCGCCCCTAAACAAGGTGTCGGCACTTCTCTGCAGAGGTATTAGCGATTCGCTAACCGGCGCTCATATTTTTGAGTAAAATATACCTGAAAAAGTAAATCTGACACTTTCTTAGAAAAAGAGAGAGAAGAGAGAAAATAAAAAGACTTTAAAAAGACTTATAAAAAAGTCAAGAATGACGGCTGAAAAGGAATATAACTTTTAAAATATTTTAAAATTTTAACTCTAATTAGTAAAATGGGCTTCATGCCACCCATCACTTCACAAAAGAGGCGCTATGTATGGCGCCCATATCAATTGGCGTAGAGATATCTTTACGCCCCGACGCATTTTCCCCTTTGTCTAACTAGAGTTAAACTTTTAAAATATTTTAAAAGATACATTTTTTTTCAGCCGTCATTTTTTAATTTTTTTAGAAGTCTTTTGAAAGTCTCTTTTTCTTCTCTCTCTCTTTCTCTAAGAATGTGTCAGATTTACTTTTTCATATATAATTTACTCAAAAAATATAAGGGCCCGATAACAAAGCGCTAGCACTTCTGCAGAGAAGCGTCGCCACCTTGTTTTAGGGGCGCTGGCGCTTCGATTAAAAAATAAATTATTTTATTTTATTTTTTTATGGAAGCGCCAACGCCCCTAAACAAAGTATCATCGCTTCGTTTTAGGGGCATCGTCACTTCGTTTTAGGGGTGCCAACGCTTCGATAATTTTTATTTTATTTTTTTCGAAGCGTCGGTGCCCCTAAACGAAGCGCCGACTCCCCTAAAATGAGGCGTTGGCGCTTTATTTTAGGGGCATCAACGCTTCGTTTCGATGTGTTGGTGCTTCATTCCCGAGGTGTTAGTGCTTCGCTATTGGGCGCCACATTTTTTGAATAAAATATGCATGAAAAAATAAGACTAACAGTTTCTTAGAAAATTAGAGAAAAGAAAGAAACTTTAAAAAAGTTAAGAATAACAACTTAAAGGGTATTTAACTTTTAAATGTATAACCCATGCTACCCATCACTTCACAAAAAGGGCGCTACGTATCGCGCCGGGGCGTATATATATAACTTGAGTGTCTAAGCCTCGTAAGGCACCCACCCGACTAATCCCAGGAGCACATGCATACCCTAAATTAGCAAGTGCCAGGTCAGCACAGGATATAAATCTGTAGGGTGGTCTCAAAGGGGGATTCGAACCCAGGTCTTCCACTTTATGAGGCCGGTACCTGGCCACATTGAAAGGAAATCAACTTCTTTCCCAAAGTCTACAAAATGGGACAACTCCCATTGCACTAACAATTGTAATACTCCCACATAATAGTGCCAACCCGAAAGCCGACATGACGTAGTTGTAAAATAAACCACTTTATTGTTATACACAACATAAATTTTATCCAACAAACCAGACGGCAATTCAGAAAGATGGAGAATCATATTTAGAATTTCTGTATGAAGTCGTAGATGTGATCGCTGACTTCGACGGCTCTTTCCTGGTTGATGAAGTGTCCAACTCCTTCCATGACAACTACCTCTTGCAGAAAGGGCACATCTTTTTTGAAGCCACCCTTGTGTAAATAGTCTTTGACACCCCAGCTATTATAAGTTAAGTCCAAATCTCCCACAATAAATTTAACAGGTACTTTGACTTGCGCACCAGTCCATGGCGCCGTAAGCTCCCAGCTCCTGCACACACATCACAAAAATAATTATATGATAAATTTGATTAAAAAAATTTCAAAAACAAATTCCAATAAATCTCCATTAAAATGTAAAAGACCAAATCATAATTGTCAATTCCTTCCAATCTTCGGGGGACTATACTCGGCTATATCTTACTTTTTTATTTTTTATTTATCAATAACGGGATAATATTTTTAATGAAGCAACCAGGTAAGTGCAAAAATTCAGCAAGAAGCTGCTAACCAAACAAATGAGAAAACTAAAGAAAAGAAATAAGATATGTCTGTTAATCGAACTCGGTTTTATCTTAATTTTTCTAGAAATATGAGGAAATTGCAAATCACATAGATCGAACGGACACTAGCAAGGCAACCATGGCTGGAATAAGATAAGTACCAACAACAGTGAGACGAGACACCGACATTTGTTAAGAGGATCCTAGTATAAGTCGTAAATTTAAGAGGCTTAGAGAAATCATATATAGAAGAGTTATAAATCATAATGATATTGAACAATTTTTGGCATACAAATGAAGGATGGGTTTGAATTTTATCAAGCAAATCATATATAGAAGAGTTATAAATCATAATGATATTGAACAATTTTTGGCATACAAATGAAGGATGGGTTTGAATTTTATCAAGCATTCATCGTGTTTTGAGTTTTTGTGCCCTTACAAGCCAAATCACTAATATGTCTCTGTCATTATCAGTTACTACATTTTCTCCGTTGGAACATCAGAACACACAGTGATCATATTTTCATTTATAATATTATATTTTAGTAGTTTGTTTATACGCATGCATTTGACATGGAATTATTGTTAAGGCACTTGCCTTTATGGTTTGAGTGTTGTCCTAAAGGAACAAGATAGGTAGATCCAATACCGTTATTATAATCGATGATAGAAAGAGAATGGGTCTACATACATCTTGTAAACCATAAAAGATATAAAGCTCGGATCAGTCGAGATCACTCATCATGCATATCTTTTATATGGATTATGGAGTGGCCCTAATTGCATGAATGGGTAACTCCTCACTCACATTTAATTAAAAGAACAAAAGCTTGTGATGAATCGTGAGAGCTCATTGTGCATGGCTTCCATATGGAGTGGGACGCGCTCACTGTGACAGGGTATTTTTTCACTAATTGTATGGAGGGGCTACTCCACACCGACATGAGCATGAAATCAACATGGGGTGCTTCTCACTTTTGTCCTCGTCGGATGTCTTATAGCATTGAACCTTTTATACATTATGTATGCATGTCCTTAGACTTGAGAGCCTTAATGTCTTCTATAAATTTTGGCTAGAATGCTTTGGCTCACAAAAAAAAAGTGAGGCTAACTAGAGCCCAAAATAAAATAAATTCCTCTCTTGGGCACCTAGTTGCATTTATACGAAACTGTGAGATGTCAAAACAGGATCCACTGTGCGTCAGTATTTTGGTTTATCAAATTGTCAACTGTTGCACGACTCTCCAAGAAAATTGTTTTTATCAATTTTTTAAGATTTTTATAAAATTATGCAAAATTAAGAATTTTGAAAAGTACTTCAAAATTGTTTTGGAGCATTAGTTATAAATTCAATGGTTAAGATCAATTGGTTGCCTCTTGACCTCACCAGTGGCCTAGTAATCACTTGAGATTGATACAAAGAGTAGGACAGGTACAGCAATGTGCATGATATAGGGTTATAGGTGATAAGATGCATGCATTGTTGTCAATACACGATAGTAAGCACCTCTTTTTAAAACCTATTTAAATTTCGCCCTCGAGTTCTATTTTCTCTCATAAATGAAAGCCTATTTCACCTCAAATTCAGATTCCTTGTTGGGCATAAACACAAATATTTAATATTATAAAATAAAAAGATGATGTAGGAATTCAAATCACTATCCATTTGAGAGGTCTCGCATGAGAGTGCAAGTAAAAGGGGTTATTGACAGTGAATCTCTTGGAGGTTGGAGCATAAATTAATCAAAACTAATCAAATGAATTGGCATTATCCGGGTTCGAATTTTTATACGCAACGGCCAACACATTGTTCAACTGTTTCGCTAATCCCTTTTAATATCTCATCCAGTTCGCATTGCCATCAATATACATGAACAGAAAAAGTCGATCTCCAAACATTTGTATGTAATATCAGTTCTGCCCAAGTAGTACTCGGTACCATTTTAATTTTGCTTCTGAAACATCAGCCTCAATATCACATGCATCAGCACAGTTCGAGTTTGCCTAGCAATAAAACAGAATACCCAACCTCCATTTCACATGCAGATTTTCCACTCCCCCATATGTATTTTTTAATCTAGTTCTTCGTAACAACTCACGGCCTATCATCTTATTCTAAGAATTTTGCTCACTGACTTCCTGTTCCTTGTTATGTTTGTTTAATAAATATAAATTATAATAAAAAGTTACCCTCATACTTGGAAGCAAAAACAACCCCAGGCATGTCAGACCTAGCAATGCAAGATAAGGCATTTCGATATAAATAAACAAAGGTTTCAGAAGCCCTACTTCTGATGCAAAAGGCTTTAACTATATATGACTTTAGAGTTTAAAACTTTTCAAGCAACTAAAAGCTATATGTTGAAACCATTTGAAGTAATTTTGGATTCCTGTTCCATATAGGATGGTTCTAAAAAGAGTCTAAAGTATCAGCTAAGGGAATCACAAACAAAATAGTGTTGGATTATTTTTCCCCTTTTCTCTTAAAATAACAGTGGAATTGCTGTAGTCTTATCTCTGGGTAAACAATCTCATTAGTCCTTTTCTTAGTTCCATATGTAGGATTCTTTCTTTTCTCATTCATTAGTAAATTCTAGCTCAATCTCTGCTTTGGAGTAATTTCAAAAACTCCTAGTGACTTCTGGCGGACTGTGGTACCACATATGTCCGTCCTATTCATTCTACCTTCAGTAATAGGATTTCATATTATTCCCATACACAGAAAAAACAATTGTGATAAATAGCCTCCTTTACTTTGTAGGCGGTGTCCCTTATTATTAAAAATAAAAATCTACGAACAATGTAGCTCAGGTTACTAGAAGTAACTTAGAACATCTCACAACCTAAAAAGCCAACACAAATACAGAACCAAGAAGCTAAAACCACAGAACCTACATGAAATTGAAAAGGATTGTGAAGGCATGTGAAAACAAGTGGTCAGCAGATAGAGCCCAAAGTCCAACTAACAGGATTCGAGCTCAAAAAATGTGACTAAGAACTAACATAAGCCAGAATCATAGGTTTTTTAGAGATAAAAATGGAATTTGGTGTGTTGATGGTTGGATTCTGCAACCTTCCATTCGTGATGCACATGATCGTGAATGGGTGCCAACAAAAAGCTAGTTATGTCATGGTTTATTGATGGGGACACCTTTTTGTAGTGTACAGAAATTGGTATAGTCCGTATTAAAGAGGTTACAATATTGCAACCTCAAGGTCATAGGCTCAAGCCTAGCTTACTTATCAAAAAATAAATAAAAGGTCCTATGGTTGGATTGAGATAAATTTTGCGCGGAACATCATCTTTATACGCATCTAAAGGAGGACACTCTGTACTTTATTCATTTATTACATTGTTTTCAAGAGGTGTATTAATGCGAATTTTAGATTTACCTGTTTGAATCGTAGTCGGATAAAGAGGAGATGTCAAAGTAGAAAGTGAACCCATGAATGGGTTTTTTAAAAAGGCCCGTTAAAGACCCGTTTGCTCAGAAAAAAGAAAATCAAAAATTTATTAGGGTCTTCAACTTTTAATCCCGTCACTTTTATATTTGGCTTATTTTGAAGTGTCAAACTAAGTCAGACTAATGCGAAATTGAAGTAGCTTTCCAACAAGCCAAAAATTGAGCAATTCCGTCAAGTATTAAAGAAGTTATGGTTAGTTTTCAGAAGATACACATAAAGTGATGAATTTCAAGAATCCTAATTGAATTAGGATTAGTCTCTTTTATTATTTTATTTTAGAAAGTAAGAGTTGTTTCTTTTATTAGAAATAGGATTAGTTTCCTTATTGTTTAAAACTTTATTGTTTTAGAAGAATTACGATATTTCTTTTATTAGGAATTAGAGTTATACTAGAATTTCTAATTTTATGCATTGGTTAGCCTATTTAAAGGCTTGTAAACACTTTTATTATTAGTTTTTTGTGAATGAAAATTGCTTATGCAAAATTGAGAATTCTAAACTTTCATGAGGGTGTGATTCTCTTAAAACGGAGAACCAATTTTTCGATCTCTGCTTGTGGTTTGGTGCGAGGCCAACTCTTCTTCCATCTCTATCTTCTTTAAATTTACGATTTGCGTAAGTAGCGTAATTTTATTTATTTTATTGATCTCATAAAAGCTCAAAATCAATATTTTATTCATCATTAATTTTATTATAGCCTTTTATTTTCGTTTGGTATCGAGAGAACCCGCTTGCGAGTTCGTTCGACACCCTAAAACTATCGGAGAACTAGCTGTTCATAAGAACCCTAGCCTTCTAGATCCGTGATAGGGAACATACACTAAAGTAACGCTATTTTAGGCCGAAATTAAATCATCTAATTGAATTTCTAAAAATTTTCATGATAATTTGTTATGAGAAATTGTTATTTTTTAATTGATTAAATTAATTTTAATCCGAATCTCGGCCCTAACATTGCATTTAGTAAGTTTCCACATCAAATTGGTATCAGAGAATCAGTTTAGTTTTAGGGTTTATTTAAAAAATTAAATAAATAAAAATTAAATAAAATCATTATTTCTGATCCGTCTGTCTTTTGTCTGAAATTTTTTGTCTAGCTTTTGTCTGAAAAGATTCGTCTAGCTTTTATCTGCAATTTTTGTCTATCTTTTGTCTGAAATTTTTTATCTAGCTTTTGTCTTTAATTTTTTGTCTAGGTTTTGTCTGAGTTTTTTTTTTTTAAAATATTTTATTTTTTTAAAGCTTTCATCTAAGTTTTTTTTTCTCTAGCCTTTGTCTTACTTCACCTAGTTTCATAATTGTATGTCATTTCAATCTTTTTGCATTTTATTTCATTTGTGTCCATTAGTGTGCATGTATAGTGTTTGACAAAAGTCTCCATCCATTGTTGGTTCATAGTGTCTTTTTTAGTATTGTGTCTGACTTGTGTTTATGCCAAGCATCATATATGGGTCACTTACACGTCATCGTGAATTTTTTACCCGTCATGAAAGGGTACTAGCTAAACAAGGAAACCGCTACACTCCAAATTCTTGACAAAGTCCCAAAAATCGTGATGAGACTAGAGTTAAGGGATATCCTCATCATCGTGAACCCATGTACGACCCTGCCAAAAAGTTTCTAAATTCCATTCGGGATGAGGTTCCAAAACCTTCGTGGAGTGGTTGTCTAGTGTAGAGGAATATTTTGATTGGTATGGCGTACTAAAGGGGTATAAAATTAGGCTAGCAAAAACAAAGTTTGAGGGTAATGCCAAAAAATTTTGGACTCGCATAGAACGTTGTACTGAATCTCTTCGAAATAAGCACATCTCCACATGGGAGGACATAAAGGTGAGACTTATTAAAAAGTATATTCCTTTAACACACCGTCACCTTCTTCGAAGTTTGAAAATCAAGACGGATAAGTGTCCTGATTGCCTTAAGTGCCAAGAGTTTGGACACTTTGCATACCAATGCCCCACAAAATTTCCCACTCCAAATTTATTGACTAAAAGAGTGAGTCCTAAGGAGCCGGAGAATAGGGAAGTGGAAGAAGTGTACGACCCTAGTACCGTGCTGAGTGAAGAGGAGATAGAAGAAGCTGAAGAAAGTCTAGTTTGTGCTATAGAGACCTCGATTTCCCTTGTAAGTAGTGATGTTGAGTCACCCACACGTGAACCCATCGAGTCACTTGTGTATGAGTCAATGGTACCCGTAGAGTTGGGTACACACGACTTGTTGGTATCGGTAGAGTTGGGTACACACGTGAGCCCAACGAACTGGGTACACAACCTTTAGACCCATTCCTTGATGCCCATCCACCTGAGCCCAATTCTATCTACTCATTGATTTCCAAATACCCGCCTGAACAATATGTGAAGAGGTTAGATAGAAAAGTTTTGGGAGATCCATATTTTGTTACTACGGTAAAGACACATCAAGCATATCGAGAGTATCTTCTTAAGTGATAAGGTAAACTGAAAATTGACAGCACTTGGCTGCAAGAAGAACGCAATCTGAGAAACATCAGGCATACCTCATCCAGTGGAAGGGTAAGCCGAATACTAGAATACACATAGATTTTCTCCCAATGTCCATTCATCAAAGGTCATCAAAGTCTGCATCCACTTTTGCATATTGCATTCATGAGTTGCATGCTGAGATTAAGAAAAGAATTAATTTAAAGAATGAAAAATACAAGTTCTCTGACGATTTTCACAAACGGCTCAGAATTCAAAGAGGGTGATTTTGTGATGGTTTGGACTAGACCCTAGCGATTCCTGCAAAGAGTTGCACAGAAGTTACATGCTCGCGGTGTTGGACCCTATCAGATCTTAAAGCGTACTGGTTCTAATGCTTACATCTTAGATCTTCAGCCGGAATTGGGGATTTGCACGGCTTTCAACATGGAGGACCTTGTTCCATTCCATAGCCCGTCAACCGTCCCTACCAACCCCTTTGAGCCTTCTACATCTGATGAACCAATAATTCCCCTACCCACATTACTACCCCCACCTACTTTCCAAACTCGTGAGATCATAGAAGATGTGCTGGACGATCAGATTG
Organism: Chloranthus sessilifolius; assembly: GCA_021018995.1. Classification (NCBI taxonomy): domain Eukaryota; kingdom Viridiplantae; phylum Streptophyta; class Magnoliopsida; order Chloranthales; family Chloranthaceae; genus Chloranthus; species Chloranthus sessilifolius. The sequence goes on along the minus strand of CM037588.1, from coordinate 1,206,479 downwards.
TGTCCACCAACCAATGGGGACTTCAGAAGTATTTGGTCAAGTGGAAGAACAAGAGTGATTCAGAGAACACATGGATTACACAAGAGTTTCAGCAGATTGACCTGGATCTCTTGGACCTCTATCACAACCAGTATTCATCGGGAATGCATCCTTTTAGCCCGGGGAGAGTTGTGGGGATGGCCGATTCAAGCCGTTTCCGATCGAGGTTCCTTATATATTGTCTGTGATCGCGACCATGAAAATTCATGCCAACCAAAGTTTGAGGTCGAACTTTTTCAAAGTAGAGGGGATTGATGCGAATTTTAGATCAACCTGTTTAAATCATGGTCGGATAAAGAGGAGATGTCAAAATAGAAAGTGGACTCATGAATGGGATTTTTAAAAAGGCCTGTTAAAGACTCGTTTGATCAGAAAAAATAAAATCAAAAATTTATTAGGGTCTTCAACTTTTAATCCCGTCACTTTTACGTTTGGCCTATTTTAAAGTATCAAACGAAGTTAGATTGATGAAAAATTAGTCATATTTGAAAGCTTATCGAAGTAGCTTTCCAACGAGCCAAAAATTGAGGGCGTCGAACGATACTAATTTGATGCGGAAACTTAATAAATGCAATGTTAGGGCTGAGATTAGGATTAAAATTAATTCAAACAATTAATAAATAACAATTTCTCATAACAAATTATCACAAAAATTCTAGAAATTCAATTAGATGCTTTAGTTTCGGCCCAAAATAGTGTTACTTTCATGTACGTTCTCTATCGTGGATCTAGAAGACTAGGGTTCTTATAAACGGCTAGATCTCCGATAGTTTTAGGGCGTTGAACGAACTCACAAGTGGGTTCTCTCGATATCAAACAAAAATAAAAGGCTAATAAAATTAATGATGAACAAAATTTTAATTTTGGACTTTTATGAGATCAATAAAATAGTTAGGATTACACTACTTACGTAAAATGTAAATCTAAAGAGGATAGAGATGGAAGAAGAGTTGGTCTCGCACCAAACCGCAAGCGAGAATCAAAGAATCGCTCTCCGTTTTTAGAGAATCACACTCTCACGAAAGTTTAGAACTCTCAATTTTGCATAAGCAATTTTCATTAACCAAAAATTCTTCAACTTTTAATCCCGTCACTTTTATATTTGACCTATTTTGAAGTGTCAAACGAAATTAAATTGATGCAAAATTGGTCATATTTGAAAGTTTATCAAAGTAGCTTTCCAACGAGCTAAAAATTGAGCAATTCCGACAAGTATTGAAGAAGTTATGGTCAGTTTTCGGAAGATGCACATAAAGTGACGAATTTCAAGAATCCTAATTGAATTATGATTAGTCTCTTTTATTATTTTATTTTAGAAAGTAAGAGTTGTTTCTTTTATTAGAAATAGGAATAGTTTCCTAATTGTTTTAGGACTTTATTGTTTTAGAAGAATTAAGATATTTCTTTTATTAGGAATTAGAGTTATACTAGGATTTCTAATTTTATGCATTGGTTAGCCTATTTAAAGGCTTATAAATACTTTTATTATTAGTTTTTGGTGAATGAAAATTGCTTATACAAAATTGAGAGTTCTAAACTTTCGTGAGAGTATGATTCTCTCAAAACGGAGAGCAATTCTTCGATCCTTGCTTGCGGTTTGGTGCGAGGCCAACTCTTCTTTCATCTCTATCTTCTTTAGATTTACGATTTGCGTAAGTAGCGTAATCCTAATTATTTTATTGATCTCATAAAAGCCCAAAATTAATATTTTATTCATCATTAATTTTATTAACCTTTTATTTTCATTTCGTATCGAGAGAACCTGCTTGCGAGTTCGTTCGACGCCCTAAAACTATCGGAGATCTAGCCGTTCATAAGAACTCTAGTCTTCTAAATCCACAATGAGGAACGTACACTAAAGTAACGCTATTTTATGCCGGAATTAAATCACCTAATTGAATTTCTAGAATTTTCCATGATAATTTGTTATGAGAAATTATTATTTTTTAATTGATTAAATTAATTTTAATCCTAATCTTAAACCTAACATTACATTTTGTAAGTTCCCGCATCATGTATGACCCTAGGATTAGAGTTGATTGAAGGTTGGGAGATGTCAAGGGCTTTCATCTAAATCTATCATTAGGTATATAAAATGTTGAAAATTCCCCTTTAGCTAAAATGCATACATTCCCTTCCCTTTCATAGGGATGACGCTTTTGTTAGATAGCATTGGCAAACAAGATTCTAACAGTGAGCAGCATTCAACATCGAAAGGTTCAATTTGCAAAACAAAGCATTGCGTATAAGGTGGAAGAAATGATGGATCATATTCTCATTCACTGTTCGATGGCCAGAGAAGTATGATACTACTTTTTAGAGATACTTGGAATCGACTGTGTTTCCAACAAGTTCGGTGGATCTCGTTTGAAGAGAGGGAGGGGTTCTATCAGAAGATTTTTAAGGCTGTTCCCTCTTGGAGGTTCGGTGGCAATGGGATACGAGACTCAAACAAAGGCAAACTTTGGGCATTCTTTGAAAGGACCACACAATTTTTAACATCATCTTGGAGGTTCTGTACTAGTAGGAGACTCTAGAATATAATTGTTTGAATTCATAGAAAATGTGTTGGGCTGTGGAGATTCAAGTCCCTCTTGGATGGAGCCCTTGAGCTTGTCATGATCTTGACAGCTTGAAGAGAAGTAATTAGTATGGCAGATACCCTTAGGGAAGGGGCTTCGAAGTTACTCTTTTTATTGGGGATAGTTTTCTGAAACTTTTTTTAGGTGCTTTCTTTCATTGATTAATAAATTTGCTATCAATCATAACAAAACTAGAGTGCCAATAACAAATTCTTCATGTTTTGGATGATTATTGAGACTAATAACTCGCTTAACACAATGTTCTAGAAATATGTCGTCCAAATTCAAACAAATATGATGCATAATCACCTGTAAGTTATAAATCTTTGACATATACCAGACAAACTATAGGAAATAAAAATAGATGTCAAGAATCTACAATTCTACACATAAACAGCTCTAGCAAACAATTCCAAATACTTTTGTCAAACCTTAAGTGGAACATTTCAATTTACCGAAAAATGGAACAACTTGGTCAACTAGTACTTATAGAATCATTTTCAGGAATACTATCTTTCGATCAAAATAAAGTTTAGTTAGCATACAGATTTAAGGCTCGGTAGTAGTTGAACCCTCCAGTAAAGCCTGTTTTGTCAAATTTGTCGGCATAATAATTAATGTCTTCTTCTGACAACCAAGAAGGCAAGGTTATTTGAGCATCGGTCTGAAATTGTTTTCCTTTAGGCAGCATAAAAGGACCAGGATTGCGAGACGTTAAGAAATTCTTCATTAATGTTGCAGTTTTAAAGCGGCCAAGCTCAGCTTCTGCTTCTCCAGGTTCCTGAAACATCGTTAAGCAATATATGTTTCCTCAAGCCAGAAGATCAAGACCATTAAAACATTAAAAAAAATGTGCGCTGAAACATCTTTGCAATGAGCATCACCAACCAGCAAATAGTTAAGAGGATGGTATCAAGAAGAGAATTATGCAAGAGCTACAACTTTTCATTGATCCTTGTAAACTTCATACTTACATGAGGATGCCTAAAGTAATGGTTTGAGCTTATATCATTATCATCATAGCCTTATCCCATCTATTTGGGGAATGGTTTTTGCTTATAAAGAACCAAAAAAAATATGAGAGTGTAATTTCCAAAAGAGCAGTGTTATTGCTACACCACTTTTTGTGAACATGAATCATTTTAATGGTATGCTGCGATCAGCCACTTTTTGGGATGTGTGCCACATGGAATCAATATGTGACCATCTGATGGTAGGCCCGTGATCTCAAAATCTATTGCGTTGAAGATTGGGACCAAAAGCGACCTCCATCATGTTGGAATACAAACCCAAGTAAAGTGGATCTTGGGTTGCAAACCTTGAAAAACTATTTTGGGACATGTTTTAAGTAACTTTTTCAAGTTACAAGGTGACCTTTCATTTGTCAAGAAGACCTTTCATTTCTCAAGAGAGAAATAATTATTTTGTTTTGTTTCCTAGAAGTCATTTCCTAGGTGTCTTTTCAAAGTTCTAGGTGTCTTTTCATATTTTAAAATGTCTTTTACTTTTTCAATGTACTTTTATCCTTATATATATTGGTGTAACCGGGTAACAAGTTACAAGTTGAATCTTTTAAATGAAAAGTAAATTTAAAGTGTTAGTAGCTAGCAAGCTCTTTTAGTATAAGGAAATCCTTTGTAGTGCAACAGCACAAGTTGGTCTATTTTATCTCCTTCAAATTGGTATCAGAGCCCCGTTCAATTAAGGAAGATGGCGAATATGATTCAGCCCCAAATTCCAGTCTTAACAAAAGAAATTTATGATAATTGGAGTATCCAAATGAAAGTCTTGCTAGGATCGTAAGATTTGTGAGACATCGTCGATAACAGCTACAATGAACCGAAATTACCACAAGCGGAAGCAACATTTACGGCAACTCAAAAAGAGGCATTGAAAGATGTACGAAAGAATGATAAGCAAGCACTTTTCTTAATCTACTACGGAGTTGAAACATCAATTTTTGAAAAAATATCAAATGCCACATCGTCTAAGCAAGCTTGGCAGATCTTGCAAAATTCATTCAAAGGAGTTGATAAAGCAAAAAAAGGTTTATCTTCAAGCTCTTCGAGCTGAATTTGAATCCATTCGTATGAACGAAAGTGAGTTGATTTCAGAATATTTTTCTCGCATTTTGATTATTGTTAACAAAATGAAGAGAAATGGTGAAAGCATGGAGGATGTGCGGGTGATGAAAAAAATTTTAAGATCGTTGATACAACGATTTGAACACGTTGTGGTGCCGATTGAAGAAGCGAAAGATTTGCTCACTCTTTCAATTGATGAACTCATGGGATCACTTGAAGCACATGAATAAAGAATGAAACAAAACTCTAATGAAAAAGTAGAGCAACCTTTGCAAAGCAAATTGGTCCTTAAAGAAGATAAAAAGAACTTCAAAGGACGTGGCAGAGGATATCGAGGCAGAGGTTTTACTTGTGGTAGCCATGGTAATTACCATAATGAAAAGGGGCGTGGTGATCATGGTGGTTTTTCAAATGAACGAGGACGAGGCCAAAGAGAAAGAGGTCATAGAGATATTTCTAATTCATCATACAAGCCAAGGTATGATAAATCACATGTCAAATATTACAATTGTCAAAAGTTTGGTCGCTATAGTAATGAATGTAGAAGTAAATCTACAAATGATGTTAATGAACAAGCTAATCTCTCTGAAGAAAAGGTTGAACAAGTAACTACTGTGTTACTTGCATATAAGGGAGATGAATCAAGAAATCAAACCACTTGGTTTCTTGATACTGGGGCCAGTAATCATGTGTGGTAAAAAAAAATGTTTACCAAGTTTGATGAGTCGATAAAAGGTGATGTGACGTTTGGCGACTCATCTAAAACTCCAGTAAAAGGAAAGAAAAAAATTATAATTTAATTAAAAATGGTGATCATCAATATATTTTCGATGTTTATTATGTTCCCGCAATGCGAAGCAATATTCTGAGTTTGGGATAACTCTTAGAAAAGGGTTATGACATACACATGAAGGACCACTCTTAGAAAAGGGTTATGACATACACATGATGTCATTGCAAAGGTGGAGCTGTCAAAAAATAGAATTTCCATTTTAAACATCAAGAATGATGCAGTTAAATGCTTCAACTCTATTGTGAAAGACAACTCTTGGTTCTGGCATTTGCGCTGCGGGCATCTTGGTTCTGGCATACACATGATGTCATTGCAAAGGTGGAGCTGTCAAAGAATAGAATTTCCATTTTAAACATCAAGAATGATGCAGTTAAATGCTTCAACTCTATTGTGAAAGATAACTCTTGGTTCTGGCATTTGCGCTACAGGCATCTTGGTTTTAGCAGGCTAGAGTTGTTATCTCAAACTAATATGGTGAAAGGTTTACCTAAAATTGAGCATCCAAAACAATTATGTGAAGAATGCATTTTGGGTAAACAACATAGATTGAGTTTTCCGGTGGGAGAATCAAGAAGAGCTTTTGAACCTCTTCCACTTATTCATGTTGATGTTGCGGGTCCAATGGAGGTTACATCAAAAGGAGGAAATAGGTATTTTCTCACTTTTATCAATGATTTCAGCAGAAAAACGTAGGTGTATTTTCTCAAACAAAAATCATATGTGTTTGAGACTTTTATGCGATTTAAATCAATGGTGAAAAAACATAGTGGTTATTTTCTTAAAACTATAAGATCTCGTAGAAGTGGTGAATGCACCTCAAGTGTGTTTCAAGAATTTGCAGGTCAAATGGAATCAAACATCAGTTGGCGGCTGTATACACTCCTCAACAAAATGGAGTCGCAGAAAGAAAGAATCGCACCATCCTTGACATTGCAAGGAGTATGTTCAAAGGAAATAGCATGCCAAAGGAGTTTTGGGCATAGGCAGTTCCTTGTGCTGTCTATTTGCTTAATAAAAGCCCCACCAAAAGTGTCAAGTTCATGACACCTCAAGAAGCATGGAGCGACTACAAACCCGGAGTTGGGCACCTCAAAGTGTTTGGTTCTCTAATCACTTTTCGAGATGTGTGCCATATGGACTATAAAATCTGACCATGTAATGGTAGGCCCATGGTCTAAGGATCTGTTGTGTGGAAGATTAGGACGATCATCATCGTTTGATTGAAAGTAGCCAACGGTTTTAACATGTGACATCTCGAAAAGTGAGATCTATCGAGGGATTAACCGAACCATGCAAGGCCCCCCAGTGCTTCGGCCAGCTGTTTGACTTCTAGAAAAATGTTTATATAAATCTAATGGCATATTTGGATCCTATTAACTTCTTAGTCCAAGGATTTCTTTAATCCTACGCCCTGTTTGATAGCAAGGAAACTCCAAAAAGGAAATAAATTTTCTAATTGATTTCCTGAAAAATGATTTCCTCTATAAATGATTTTTCAACTAGTTGGTTAATGTGTTTGAGAAATGACTTTCATTGGAAATTAATTTCTCTTGTTTGATTAGTATGTTTGAAAAAGAAATTGAAAATGAGTTTTTAAGTTTAAATGATGTATTTTCTACTTTTACAAAAGTAGAAGTTACTTTGAAGAAATACTTAGCGAGAAAAGAAAAAAAAAATCTATTTAGAAAAGGGAGCCATTACTTGCACTCGTTTTTCAAGTGATTGCACCAAATTTAAAAAAAGACTTGGTATTTTAGGGACATGTGATATGTAAAAATGCAATATGGGTTGTCTGATTTGAAGTTCATGATCAATAGATCTCTGGTACATAAAATTGGAGCAAAACACGATACTTGTCATATGATCTATTGAAGTCAACTGTTGAATTATATAATAGCCTCTGACTCCATTTAATCAAATGATGAAAATTATATTTTGTTCTAATCTTTTGCAATTGATATCTTTAAATCATAGCCTTCAAATCAAACGACTTAGATGGTATTTTCACATAGTAGAGATCGCCAAACTTGCAAGTCTTTCTTTTAAATTCGGAGCAATCACTTGAAAATTTGGCTCCCTTTAGAAAAAATATCTAACTTATCACTTCGTGTTGCACTAGTCGTAGATTGACTTTTTTTTTATTATCAAAATCATGAGTAAAGTCAAATGTTAACAAATAATTTTTTAAGAATATTCTATTACGTTATAAATTAACACCATAGTAATCACTATTTATTATCAAGTTACATAAGTCAGCGTGAAAAGTCAAACTCAAATAAAAAGTCAAACTTTAACCAAACTTAAAAGTTTGATCAATAAAAATATGTAAAGCTAAATAACAAAATTGTAAATTATAGTATTTGATGTAAGGTTATGCGTTGAAAAGAAACTAAATTTTTATAAAAGTCAAACTTTGATCAAATTTTAACTTTGACAAAGAGAAAATTTGGCAATGTACCAACAAGTTATAAAAGTCCAAGCAAATTACCATAGCAATATTCATATACATCGTTAGATTACACTAATCAAAATTTGATCAAATATTCACTTTTAATAAAAGTCAAACTTTGATCAAACGTAAAACTTTGATCAATAAAATTTTTTCAGAGTAACATACAAAGTTACATAGTAAATGCTAGTATGTACTGTAAGGTTATATGTCGAAAGAAAATTAATTATTTTTAAAAAGTCAAACTTTGTTCAATAGAAAATTTGGCAATATACCGCCAAACTATAAATTAATATAACAGTATTAATATTCATCGCTAGGTTACACTAGTAAAAAATTTGATCAAATATCAACTTTTACAAAGTCAAACTTTGACCAAATGTCAAAAAAAGTAAAATAAAATTTGAGAATGTACTATAAAATAATAAATTAACCAAATGTTAACTTTATTGGGGCTATAAAAGTTTGAAAAAATCAAATTATGTTACAAAGTCAAAGTTTGATTAAATATCAAACTTTGACTGATAAAAATTTGCATTACCAAAATACAAATAACACAGTAATAATCACTATTTATTGTCAAGATATACTTTTCAAATTTTGACTAAAGTCAATTTGAATAAATGTCAAACTTTGACCAATAAAAATGAGATAATGTATTTTAAAGTGATAAATTAAAACAATGATAAATATTTTTAATTATAATATTCCACTAATTAAGATTTATAACTTTTTATAGAAAATCGAACTTTGAGAAAATGTCAAACTTTGACTAAGGGAAAATTGCACTGCTATGATATAAATTTATGTAGTAGGAGACTCTATCTATAAGCAGGTTTCGAGTTTGACTAAAAATAAATTTTGTGTAAATGTCAAAGTTTGATCAAAAGTTAATATTTGACTAAAGGTCAAACTATTGACTAATAAAATTAAAAATCTACTATCACTTTATAGATCAACACGACAGTATCTTTTTTTCGCCATCAAATTATAGGAGTAAAAGTTCAATAAAAAATAAAATTTTAATTAAAAGTCAAAGTTTGACCTTAAAGTCAATTTTTGACCCCTAAAAATTTGGTAATATAATACTAATCTATAACTTATTATCATATTTTAGTAGTCAAAGTCTGATCAAAAGTCGAAACTTTAAATAGCTTATAAATCTTGTTAAAGTTTAATTAAAATTCAAACTTTGACCAAAGTCAAATATTAGCTAAAAAGGGTATGATGTGGATCATGTGGTAGTCATAGTGATTGTGCTGGCATGATGGTTATAAAAATTGAAGTTACTTTTTAAAATATAAAAGATAATTTTTTTTGCTTTTAGATTTTTACAAGTAACTTTATATTTGAAATGACAAAAAATTATTATTTTGTTAGTGGGAAACTCAATGTCAGCCACTTAAAAGGTTGAAATGGTTTCCTTCTAAAATGACTTGGAGTATGGAAATTCAATTTCCAAGTGAGGCCCACTTAATTTCATTTCCATCTCCTTATATAGTTATCAAACAGCAACAATTGGAAACTAAATTTCATTTCCACCAATGTAATTACATTTCTATGTTATCAAACAAGGCATAAAGACAAATTTGTTTTTGAACTATTTTGTTTGTTGTTTAGGTAACATCTAGGATTTCTCGATAAGTAATAATTCTACTTTTGCGTATATGAAACTTCCATACGACTAATATGTCTACTGTTTGATAGTGGTGAAGAAGTGGTGATAGTGATGATGATGGTGATGGTGATGGTGGTGATTGTAGTGGAGGTAGAGGTCGTCGTGGTAGTGTTGGTAGTGGAGGTGTGGTAGAGAATGTAATTAATGGCGGTGGTGTAGAAAGTGGATGTGTGTTGTCTGTGGTGTGTTGGTGGTGGAGAGGTGGTGGTGGTGGTGGTGGGTGTGCATGTGTCATGTGTGTGTATATGGGTGGGTGAGTGGGGTGGGAGAGTCATTGTGGGGTGGTTGTGACAGTGATGGTCGTGGATGTGGTGGTGGTGGTGGGGTGTCGTCGTAACCGTGGGATGCTGGCGGTGGTGCTGGTGGGGTGTTGGTGGTTCCGTGGTTGTGGTGGTAATAACAGTAGTGGAGTGGTGGTCTTAGTTTTGGTGGTCAAGGTGGGTGGTCGAGTTGTGTGAGGTTAAGTTTCATAAAATAAATTTGTCTCAATTTTTGATGGAAATTAAAAAAAAAAAAAAAAAGTCATCGATGAAAGAATCTTTTTAAAATTTTGAGCCAAATGATTAGATATAAACTTTTGAGAAAAAGTACCAGAAAACGTCCCTCCACAATTTTTATCACCATTTCCCTGATTTTTTTATTATTACTAAAAAATGCTCCTGCAAAACGGCCCGCATCAATGTACGGTGCAAAATTTTTTTACCAAATAGCCCTTGAATAGTCATTCAACTTTTGAGTATCTTCTCGGCGAACCGGCAATCGTGAATTTGGATTCATGCCGGCAAAAATCAAATAGAGGGTTTCATTTTTTGAGTTAGTGAGAGAGAGAGAGAAAGAAGAGAGAAGGTACCTTTGCCTAGTCTCTTTCTCTCTCTACAATTAAATCCTTTTTTTTTTTTTAAATTAATTAAACCCTTTTTTTGTCTGCATTTCAGAGTATCTTCTCCAGCGATCCGACGATCGTAAACCTAGGTTCATGCTAGCGAACACTAAATAAAGGATTTCATTTTATCAATTAGAGAGAGGGTTTTGAAGGATCTGGGAGGGTTCAAAGAAAAGCCACCGTTCAATTTGGAGTGAGGAAGAGGAGAAGGTTCAAAGAAAAGGGTAAAATTGTAAAACAACAAAGGGTCGTGTGTGAGTTTCAAGGGTAAAATTGTAAAACAACAAAGGGTCGTGCGCGGGTTTCAAGGGTAAAATTGTAAAGCCCTAAACTTTTATATTAGGTAAAATGATTAGATTAAAGAGGAATTAATAATAATAATAAAATTAATTAATAATCATTATAATGATAATTAATTAATAATAATTCGAGTAAACAAAAATTATAATAATAAAATACTGTTCAAAATAATAATAATAAAAAATAGAAAATAAGACGAGAATTAAAAAAAATTTTAAAATAATATTTATAATTTTACAGCCCAATCCTGGGCTGGCCCACCCATGAGATGGGACTATGGGAGGCACTGACCATTGCCGACTTTGTAAAATTAAAAAATTGGAGTACCCATGTGCAGTCTTATTATAGGTTCCTTTGAACGCCATTTACTAAATGTCAACGGCGGTGGGCCGTGTTTTTTTTTTAATTATTTTATTTGAGAGAGAGGCCCCTTCCACGCTTACCAGCGTCTCAACCACATCCAACTTTAATTAAGAAGTTAACTATTTGTCAAATAATTGATTGGTCATCATTTTCCAACCAGAACGACTTATTGAACCACTGTCAGAGAAGAGCCATTTCTTGCACACGCTTTTTAAGTGATTGCGCTTAAGTTAAAGAAAAACTTTGTATTTGAGAAACATATGATATATAAAACCTAGGCTGTCTGATTTAAATTTTATGATCTATAGATCCTTAATAAATAATATTGGAGTAAATTATAATATTTATCATATGATCTATTATTGTCAACTATTGAATCAAATAATAGCCTTTGACTATATTTAATCACATGATGAAGACTATATTTCATGTCAATCTTATCTACTAAGGATCTATAGATCATGAATTTTAAATGAGACGACTCAAATTACATTTTCACATGTCACATATCCCTAAAATATAAAGTCTTTTTTTAACTTTGATGCAATCACTTAAAAAGCGAGTGCAAGTAATGGCTCTCTTGTCGGAGATAGCATGTCGCCTAATTGTATAAGGCACATTGGCCGTGTACCACCACCACCAGTACAGTGTGCCTGCATGAATAAATCTTGGACCCACACAGATTTTCTAGCATTCATGAAATCAGTGCAGCTAAAATTTTGAGCATGCAGACGATTCGGTGTTTCACCGGTAGCACACGGCCCGTGTAGCCACTATTTTGTTTTTGGTAGAGCTCAGCAATGGACATATGGTAAAAGAAGAATTTGAAAAGGTCATAGATCTGACACGTGGCCCGTGACTTGATCAGCACCCACTTCGGAAAATCATTGATTGCTTCTGATAAGATGATGGAGATCGTTTTTCACTCCATTCTTTCACACAATGAATCTTGAGATCATTTCTCACCTATCAGATGGTCAGTTTTTGATTACTTATGTCACCATTCCCCAAAAAATTCCCCTTAATCCTATGGCACACTTCACGCAATCTTAGGGCTATTTTTGGGAGATATGTGACATGTGGAATCATAAATGAACCGTCTGATAGGTGAGACATGATCTTAAGATCTATTAAGTGGAAGATCTGGATGAAACACAATTTCCATCATTTGAACCTAAGTAATCAATGATTTCTAAGGAGTTGCAATGATGACCGCTTTCACAGATTGCGTGGGCGCTAGTAGAGGTATCGATTGAAAATTTGTGCCTTTAAGAGGACTTCAGGGCTTTTAAAAATGAACGGCTACCCCTAAAACCAGTTTCAGTAGCCGGTCATTTTAAAAGCTCTTGACATGATAGTAAGATACTTGATGAAAATAATTGTGGCAGCGCCACATAAAATACTTACCCCAAAAAACACAACACCTGACCCGTTTAACCATTCTTCTCTAGGAATCTCTATTCGCGCCTACTTAACGCAAGTGCACGTTAAGTAAGAACACTTTCGGAAACAGGTGGGCGCCAGTAGAGGAGGTCCCAAACGTGTCCTTTCAATATATATATATATATATGCGCCATTTTGAGTAAAGCAAAGTGAAAAAAAAAAAACACCTGAAACCTGCAGATGTAGTAGTCGTCTCCGTAAACAGCCCTAAATCCATCGACGGGCTTAATGAAAGGGTGGCGCGGCCGATACGCTACGCTCAGGTTCACCAGTGCCTTCACCCTATCAGCCCGAAACAGGCAAAGCATCCAAGCAACCAACGCACCCCAGTCGTGCCCCACAACAAACACCTGATCTCCATTCAACATATTTTTAAACAGTTAACCAAAATAAAAAAATGAAAAAAGTACGCGCGAATAGGATTCATATGAAGAGAGGAACTACTTGCACACGAAATTTGTGCTGTTGCACATAAGTTTTAAACTCTAATCGTATGATGTGGGTGGAGACACATCAACAAACTTAAAATGCCAAAATAAATAATTTGACTTGACGACGAACACATATGACAGGACACCTGGTTTTGGCCGAGGACGTCGAGAAGTGCGATGAGATCGCCGACGAGGTGGAAATAAGTGTAGCACTCGGGAGAAGCTGGTGCGTCGGTGTCGCCGTATCCTCTCATGTCGGGGGCTACGGCTCGGTAGCCCCGCTCAGCGAGCGACACCATCTGATGCCGCCACGAGTACCATAGCTCTGGAAACCCATGAATTAATAGAACAACTGGGCCCTCCCCTATCTCTGCTACGTGCATGTTTATGCCGTTGACTGCTACCGTCCGATGGTGAATTCCTTCCATCTCTCTCTCTCTCTCTCTCTCTCTCTCTCTCTCCTCTGTCTTCACTGGTTTCTTTCTCTCCGTCTGTACTTCATAATATATACCATTTAATGTGTCTCGGTTGATGTAACAAAAGAAAGGACAAGTGCCAGTGTTCGGTTCAACGATGGTTCCGATGGGTCTTTTCTACACGGAATTAAATTAATTTCGAGTATTTTGCAAATAACTCAAGACTTATCTCAAAATTGCAAAGAACCCGTTGACTTAAGCCTATTTGCCCTGCAGTGCAGTCCGATTAACGCTTTTGTATTCATAAAACGCCTTTAAGTAATCGAGCCGCAATTTTAAAACTAACTTCCCTGCATATGACAATCGAGCCGCAATTTTGAAACTAACTTCCCTGCATATGATATAATAAGTTATTAATATGGCCCTTATATAAGAGAGTCTTCTAATATTTACAAGTACGCCACTATCAAATGCATGATGAAGTGGAAGCCAAATGGAATAATCGTTACTTATTTGTACCCTACCAATCCCTTGCGACATGCACCATATCTGCCGATAGCTATTACAAATCCATAAATTAGACGGCCAGATAGCTTGATACAAAATGGGCCGTTGGTTATTGCACCACACCAATTAGACGGTCAGATAGCTTCCAAATGGAAAAGTTGTTATTTATTTGCATCCCACCAATCTCTTACGACATGCACCATATCTGTCGTTAGTTATTACACCTCACCAATTAGACGGTCAGCTCAATAGCTAGTGAACCCTCACATGGTCACTTTGCGATTTTAATCCTCGCCCAAATCAAACTATCAAATACTCAGATAGCTCTTGAACCATCAGAAAATCAGATTTTGTCCCAATCAAGATCTGACAACCAACTCACCCCAACAATCTGACGGTCAAATAGCTTAGGAACCCTCGATGGTCACCTTGCAATTTTAATCATCGCCTCAATCAGACGGTCAGATAGCTCTTGAACCATCATACGGTTAGATCTTGACTGGGCCAAGATCTAACAATCAGGTACAAACACCATACAAATACATATTTAAATATTATAAATATCTCAAACACCATACAAGCATCATGGGTAGCTGTAATAGCGCCCACGGAATATTCCAGGATTCCACGGCACCTACGCTCAAAGCCATTTATTGTTTTTGATCAGATGATAGAGATCGCGTTTCACCCGATCTTTCACACACAGGATCTGGAGATCATGGTGCACCTATCAAACGGTCAGTTTTAGATTTCACATTGCATGTATCCCGAAAAGTAGCCCTAATATCACATGGCACTCGTCACGCTCAAATGTGACTTTAGGGCTATTTTTGGGGGATTTGTGCCACGTGGAATCGAAAACTAGCCGTCTGATAGGTGCACCATGATCTCAAGATCCCTTGTGTGGAAGATTGGAGCGAAACACGGTCTCCATCATCTGAACAGAAGCACTCAATGATTTTGGGCGTAGGTGCCCTGAAAGATTCCATGAATCCTATTAAAGCTACCTAAACATCATACAAACCAATTTAAAAAAGAGATTACGGGTGCAATCTGAGGGCCAAGGAAAGCGAAGATTTGCAGACATCAGATTCTCACCGACAATGGGAACATCAACAAAGTAGCATTAAAACTGTTGACGTGAAAAGAATCCTTGCTAGCAGATTTGGCTACAGAAGCGGGTGCATAATTCCAACGTGTCAAACAAGTGAGATACATTTTTGTCAACAAATGGATGAAGAATCGGACGGCTCCCGTTTGGTGGTGGATATAGACCATCGATTGTGGGATGACGTAGGTTCTTCGTGACGATATAAAAAAGATGGTCGTTTTCTGATGTTTTAAATGTTAAGTTGCAAGGACAAAGCTTTGTTTGTTGGTTTTCTACCCTCTATAGGAATAATTTGGTTGAAGAGACTCATGAAATGGAGCTTCGATATTTGGTGTGAATCTTTTATTCTCAATTAGTTTTGAGATTTGAGCCTTTTAAGGGGTTTCACCTCCCTTTATTTTTTCATTTTTATGTTACAAGAAAGGTTTTTTTAGAAGAAGGTTTTACCAAAGTTTTCTTATTGTATTTTTAATTTTTTTAATTTCTTTAAATTCGTCTAAGTTTTGTGTCTTTGTTCTTATTTTTAGATGATTTTGTAGAGATATGAAGAATATGAGGATAAAATGAGTTGTTTTTTATCTCTTTATTTTGTTCATTGATCATCCTAAGCAAGGATCAAAATTTCGTCTTTTCGATACGTATCGTCAAGCCCCAAAACCGATACGTATCGGACGATACATATCGGTTTCGGACAATACTATCTGATTTTTTGCTTTAAAAAAAAAAAAACATGAAAATTGATAATTTGAATGATACATTAAACAATACGGACAATACATTGAATGATAATTTGACTGTTTTTTCAGAGGAGCGATTAATATCTAAATTATCGTATTGTTCACGTCTCAAACCGATACGTATGGGTATCAGACGATATTTTGATCTATAATCCTAAATAAACATTATCCACAAATAAAAATATAAACATGTAACACAAAAGACGTCAAACCTGATAAATGATGAGATCTTTTACTAGATTTTTGCTTTGGATTGTGCAGCCGGTACCCGCCAGTGCTTTGAGTGCTCGGAATAGCTAAGATTTTTTTTGGGGTTAATAACAGAAGGGTTAGAAAGGGAGGAAGAAGAAGAGTTGAAGTTGAATTAGTGAAAGGTTTTCGATCGATTTAGTTTGATTGGACGTCTATTGAGATGCATGAAATGATTGGGTATCTTTTGAGACGTTTGCATTTCTAGTCACCCAAATGGAAAGTTCATGGTCGTAAGTGTAGGCGATATTTGCAAAGGGAACCACGCTACAGGGATTGTAGAGCAAATAGGCTTAAGTTATGGGTTATTTGCAAAATGCCCATAAATTCACTAGTAACTTGCCGGGTACAGTATTAATTTTTACTCCTATATTTTATGTTGAAGTGTTGCCATAAATTGTGGTTGGGAACATATGATTGAAGAATCTTCTTTAAATTTGGCCATTATTTTAGAGATAATATGTCATGATATGAATTTTATATCTTTGTTACACTTAAAATAAGTGTATGTGTTTAATATCGTATTCCCCGCATATCTTAAGTTTTCAAAACGTTTTATCTAAAATGTATGTTTTGGTTTTTCAAGCTTTTATATTTATTTTCGTCATTAATAAATATAAGTTGTGTAATAGCCTAAGTCTTAAAGACTTTAAGTACTATATAAGAGATTTAGGGATCAAACCTTGTTATGTGTGTTAATTTAGAGTCCTTCTTAAGAATAGAGATCTTAGAGAAGAAATTAGATTTTTAATGTTAATGATATTGAGTTAAAAAGAAGTCCGATTAAATTCCACCTCAAAGCTGACGACGAGCTCTACAACTTTTGTGTTTTAGTCAGTTTCTGAATCTGACGTCTTGAAGGTCCAAATTGAGCTGCAAGTAGCACTAAGTTCCCGATGACTCAAAGTTGCAGTATTTTGATATTATTTTCGGAATTCTTGGGCTGTTTAACGCACCATGATCGTATGATATGCACTGTAATAATTATGCACTATGATTGTGTACACTTTGATATTTACGTATCATGATTAAATGCACTTAAATGCATATGTAGTATGATATCACTCTCATGCACTTTATATGTCCCATGATGATCTATATAATTCACAATCAAGATACGTAAAATACGATGAAATATCAAGCCATGATTAATGAGCATTAGACCCAACATCTTGTACCCGATGGAGTCTAAGAAGGTATTAGACCCAACATCTTGTATAAGATGGAGTCTAACTGAACAAGAGTATGATGAGCATGATTATTAACGTCTTGGCGGAGGTGCAATAAATAACATGATTCATTAGACCCAACGTCTTAAGCATGACGGAGTCTAACTAACAAGTGATAAGCATGATTAAGACCCAACGTCTTGAGCGGGACGGAGTCTAACGTGCATTAAATGACAAGAAAGATGATATTAAAAGATATGATGCATTCATGTAATATTAATATATATATTTACGTTCAGTTGATTTCAGCTTAGTGAGATTATTCATGCCACATGCACACTTACATGAGATATATCGAAATATTATATGACTAGGATTGATATTTTATGCTTCAATGGATTGCATGTCTGGTCCATACAAGTGTAAACTTACACCCCTTGTTTATGTGGGTGACCAGATGAGACAAACAATGTATGGGTCTATAGCGATGAAACGGCACGTGGTGCTCAAGAAACTGGACTGAATGGCGTTGATGGCTTCGTGACCTAATTAGCTATTTTCCTTTCTAGTTATTGGTAATTTTAAATAAATGGGACATTAATTAGTTAGTATTTTATCTAAACTGTTTAAGCTTTAATTATGTTGGACTTGTTATTGGAATAAGAACATTATCATGAATTTTATTTAGATTAATTAATATTTTAAAGAAATTTTATCTTCCGTTGTTTAAGGTGCTTTTATCGCCTTACTATATTTCTATGGTTCTCGATACGAAGGTACGGTCTAAGATCTTACAATTAGAGGTTGTGAGATCTCGAGTCGCTACATAATCACATGTTTGAAAGGCCTTAAAATACATGGTGGGATTTACAACTGAATTTTTTACAGTTAGATATAATAAAATGGTAGTTCAGTAGACATGAAATAAGTTATGAAATTAATTTTATTTTTATTTTTTTATTTATTTTTTATTATTGTTTTTTTTTTTAATATATCCGTGGGTGTGTGAGCCAATTATTGTTATGAAATTATTGTTGAATATAAAGGCCAAGATGGCCAATTTTATCATATGTAAGGCTATTTGCAACTAAAGATTTGGTCTACACAAGTGTTGGTTCTACAATTAAGTAACCATTAATTGCCTTGAATCAGAGGATGGAAATCTTTTTTCGTCCCAACCTTTCACACAATAGATCTTGGGGTCATGGCCCACCTATCAAATGGTCATATTCTAATTCCACGTGACACACAACCCTAAAGGCAATCTAGATCACAACATACTATGAGAAGTGTTCTTCAATCACTTTTGGGGATGTGTGCCACATTAAATCACCATTTGACTACTGAAAGGTGGGTGATAATCTTAATATCTATTGTTTGAAATATTAAGGAAAAAAATTATCCAACATCTAACTCAAGGCAGTCAATGCTATCAACTGTGGAACCATTGGTTGTGGAGACTGAATCTTCGGTCGCAAATACCAATGCCCATAAATAACTTTTTTTTCAAGTAGAGATTCATGCCTCACAACCATTACTTTTTTCAATAAAATTATATTTTATATATTTGTCTTTGAAACCATATGATATACCTACTTATTTTTTTTATACTATATAAGATATGCACATCTTCTTTGTTTTTCACTTTAGGGTAATCCCAAGCTTATGCTTGAACTAATCTGTGAAGAATGCCCTGGCCCCACCGTGTAAGATATATATTCTTGAAGCTATAAAATATTGAATTTTTATTTGGAATTTTTGCATTTACCCTCCTAAGATATGTCATATTTATACTCTGCCCTCCATGTTTCACCTATTTACATTGCAGTCCCTACCTTTGTGTTTAGTCTTCCTCTAATGACGAATCAATCGTTGACTATTACAAAAATAAACTTTGATTGCTTGGAATAAGATGATGGAGATTATTTTACACCATAATTTTATACCCAATGAATCTTAAGGTTATGAGTCTACCATCAGACGACCAGATTTGGATTCACATGACACACATATTAAAAAGTGATCAAAGAATCATGTTTGATATACACCCACGATCATGATCACTTTTTATATTATCTGCCATATGAAATCAAAATATGACTATCTGATAGTAGACTCATAACCTCAAGATTTATTGAGTAGCAAATTATGGTGTAAAATGATCTCCATCATCTGATTCTAAATCGTCAAAGTTTAGTTTTATAACAGTCAATGATTGATTTGCTACTCTATGGACAAGGTTTTTTTTTTTTCGATACTATTAGGAAGTTCCTACTGCAATTTTAGGTATTTGTTGGCAGTTTTCTCCTCCTTTTTCATCTTCTCTTGGTAATCGTGAGTTATGGTTAGATGATCACTAAGGTGGTGAAGAGAATAAGAAGAATATGTTTCAACTTGACTTAAGCCAGGTCGGATTTGGAGTAAATACCTAAAAACCCAGCCTCATGCATTTGATGATTTGAACCAGTTGGGTGACAAGTGGCACCGAACCCAGGGATCTCGTATAAAAAGATAATTTAAAACGTGTATATTTTAATTTGATTTATATGTCAAAGATTAAATAACGAATATTTTGCATGAGAGGGTCCCAACCTTTAATATCTTTATCTCATAGGATACCCCGCCTCTCTTATCGCATCGCATGAGAGGACGGGAACTCTCAACCTTCTTTCAAAAAAACATAGCAAATAAGCATTTTGTTCACTTATAAGGGAGGAAATACCTTTCAAAAGCACGCATGCTTGTTTTAAGAGACCAATTGATCTCGTATGAGACTGTGACTGATTAGTTTTCTATGAGAATATGATTGATTGATCAGTCTTGCAGCTAGATCTATCAATTTTGGTCTCATACAAGACCGATTTATCACAGTCTCATACGAGACCCGATCAGCTCACTTGAAAAAATTGTACCTAGTTTAAGTCAGAGGGCATTTGCTCCTTACAGTGAACAAAATATAAGCATACATCAAATAAATAAATAAAAGGACATTTTAGAAAAACAACCTTAAAAAACAAACGTTTCAGCAAAATAACCCCGAGCTTAAACGTTTTTAAAAAATCGTGCTTTCACGGTTTTCAGAACTTCAAAAATCTGTGAAAACACCATTTTTTTTAAAACGTTTAAGTTCGGGGTTCTTTTGCTAAAACGTTTGTTTTTTTTTTTAATGTTTAAAATCCGTGAAAACGCCGTTTTCATGGATTTTTGAAGTTCCGAAAACTGTGAAAACACAAATTTTTTTAAACGTTTAAGTTCAGGGTTGTTTTACTAAAACATTTGTTTTTCTAATTATCCCTAAATAAAAAGTGTTTAGGGTCCCCAACTCAAGCAAATTGAGATTTGCTTGATTTTAATAAGTAAAAAGTACTCGTCCGTCTCTCATTTACTCCTTCACTGCAAAATGACTTCGCAAATATGGTCTCATGTATTCGATTTTTTTCATATATCTTGGGTCCCTCGCTCGTCCCTCGCGCACTTACTCTCAGCTTGGCCTCTATCCCCATTTCATAAATGTGGAAAGGCCTTATGAAAGACGGTTCCCTTCCCAATTACGTGGATAATTTGGAAATAGAGGAATCGACGAATTTTCGACAGCAAATCCTTGCCCCCGTCTATTCTCATTTCGAGGTGTTACTACAAAAATAAGGTGTTTCAGCGGCACTTGCTATTAAGGCAATTTTTTACAGCGACGGGACTAACACTACAAAAAATAAGACTATTAGCGGCAGTTTTTTTTAATAAAAAACTGCCGCTATTAGTCTTATTTTTTGTAGTGTAATAACAGCAATTTTTTGTTAAAAAACTGCCACTAATAGTCTTACTTTTTTGTAGTGTGTTGTAATACAATAGTTTCATGGGCTAAGAGATATAAGTGCTTATCTAATCTTCCATCGCAAATGATTGTATCAAATTGGCAATCGGTTTGTTGGTCTGGAATTCGAAATATCCTTTCAGCATCCCCTCCATGGCTCCCTCCTCCAGTCAGGGCAATTAAACTCAATTTTTGTGGGAGTGCTTTCGGAAATCTTGGTATGACTGGTGGGAGCGACTTCATCTCTAATTCTGATTGGAATATACTGGAAACTGAAGGTTTCCACATCGGCGTGTGTACTAATAATGGGGTTGAGCTTGCAGCCGCAGCTCATGAAATTCAAATCCTTATGTCTCTCCCTGGGGAGAAGTTCATAGTTGAAGGGGATTCTAGTTATGTCATCAATTGGATTCGAGGCTCTGTTCGTCTTCCGTGGATATACGCTAGATTATATCAAGGGATTATTTCTTCAATTTGGCTACATCCCATTATTCTCTTGTTGATTCCTCGATCAGCTAACAAAATTGCCAACACGCTAGCCAAAGAAGGAGCCACTTTAGGCCCCCACAAGATTTCAATGATGTGCCCTCATTGGGTATCCCTATAGGGAGTTTTGAATTCCTTCTTATCCTCCCAATCTTCTTTGGTCATAGCGTTCTTGGAGTTTTATTTTTATTTTTGGCTATAAAATTTCCCACCAATCACTTAAAAAAAAAAAAGTAAAACGTTTTTTACCTTTTTTTTCTCACCCTTAAAATCAAAGAGTTGGTATTAGGTGCACGCGGTTCACCTAATATTGGTAATGACAGAATACTTACTCCCTGGGCCGTAATTATAGAAAGGGCGGTAATTACTTGACATGGTAAAACCTATCGTTTATTAGTTAAGAGGGTCTCACAGAAGGTGTCAACTCGAGTATCAGTCTGTGGAAGACTTGTATGAATCAGCCGATACCAATATGGGAGATACCAAAGTAACTCTTTACACTATTGAGAATAAAATTGTTGGAGCGGGTGATTGCCGAATGTATTGGGATTATCTACGGATGTATTGGGACTATGTTTGGACCATAGCGGACGGCAGCAGTACTACACAGCAATAATTAAGTCCCCACCAGCAGACTATTAAAGTATACTCGTCAAGTTGTCATTGCTTGATATATTCTATTTGTATACTTGTAAATAAGGGATGAAGAAAAGTCAGCAAGAGAGCATATATATTTGTTAAATGAAGGAAGAAATAAGAATAACACTCAAACGAGAGGGAGTCGAGAGTACAGCAATAGTTATTACTTATAACTTGCATTTGTTGCAGCGATCAAAGAAAGGGAAATAGGAATAAATACATTTCAAACCAAGAGAAAAAGTAAAACAATATAAAAAATAAGACTATTAGCAACTGCCGGTAATAGTCTTAATAGATTTTTTATTAATAGGCAGTTTTTTACTCCAAATAACTGTAACTAACAATCTTATTTTTATAGCAAAAAACTGTAGTTAACAATCTTATTTTATATAATGTGTATAATACTCAAAACGAGAGAGAAAAGGCATGCACATCAAACAATAAAATAAAGAATAGAAATTACAATTTGAGCCGATATTTGGTACCTAGTTTCACACCCTTAACTTTATCTTTTTCTTTTCTTTTTACTAAAGAAAGTTGTGAGAGTTTATTACGGACATATGCTGTAAATCAATTATAGTTATAAAAAAAAAATGAGTAAGACAAAAAGCACCTCGACAGTGCATCTAACCCGACCCGACCCTGTGGTGCACTCAAGCCGACCCGACCCGACTTGACCTGACCAGAAAACTTGACCCTCGACCCCGCAAATACCCAATCCAACAAAACCTCTACATAGACTTGACCCAACCCGACAATTCAACCTTTTGTACCTGAGCCATTAAAAAAAGGTAGACCAATGGTGCCGGTCTCATATAAGACTGTTTAGCATAAGTGGACTAATGGGTCTTTTATGGGACTGATTGATCGATCTCATATGAGACCATAGTGGAGGGCTGCCAATTGGACTGGTCGATCCGATACCCGACCCGATTTTTTATCGGGGTGGATACAAAAAGTTGAACTGTCGAATCGGGTTGGGTGTTGGTTTGGGTACAAAAAGTTGAACTGCCAGGTCAGGTGAACTGCCAGCCCGGCCCAATTAGTTAACGGGGCCATGCATGGGCTAGCTTCAAAAGCCTAATTAAAAATTGGTCCATTTAAAGCCCAGCCCAAATTCGGCCCGATCCTTTCATTTGAGATAATTTATATATAAATTATCTAGAAATTGTCGGGCGGCCTGACTCAACCCGATTAATAAACGGGCCAGGTATGGGCTGAGATAGTAGGCCAGAATAAAAAATAGGCCCGGCTCGGCTGATTAATAAATGAACCAGGTACGGGCTATCGCCAAAAGTATGATTAAAAATTGGCCCGTTTAAAATCCAGCCCGGCCCATTGACCTAAGTGTGAGAGAGAAGAAAGGGACGGGGTGAAAAAAATACTAACTGCTCTAAACGATTTAACCGTAACAGGCCCTAACCTTGCCTATTGAGGACCCTACTATTAATTAAGGGAGATTATGCTCATATATCAGTCTTAGAGAAACCCTCTCAAGTAATTATTTTGAAAAGTTGAGTGGGAACCCTTTCTCATAAATAATGAAGGAAACTTTACCTGATCGACCCTATCAGATATATCTTTTACGTCAAAGATCCTATATATTTACCTTTACCCAAACCGACCAATTTTTATCCAAGCCATTTTCAGCTAGCAAAAAAAGTCAGAAAACCCCTTCCTACACTTTTTTTCGTTTTATATAATTTAAAATTTTAAATATTTATATATTTTTTTATATTTATATGATGTGAAACATGATCTATAGCGTCTAATTTGAAGGCTACAATATAAAATGAATGGTGTCAAAAATAGACACGAAAAAAGAAGTAATATCGCCTCTTAAAAAAATATATATATTTTTTTTAAATAGTCGATGGAGACTATAAATTTTTTTATTTTTTTTATTTTTTTATTTTTTTTACAGTTGAAGGCGACCATATAAACGGTCGATGTTGCCTCTTAAAACAGTCGGTACCGACTGTGTTACGAGTTTCCATCGACTGTTTCAAAAAAATTAAAAATAAAAAATTAAGAGGCGATATTGCCTCTTTTTCGTATCTATCTTTAGCACCATTGATTTATTGTGACTTTCAAATTATATAAAACAAAAAAAAGTGTAAGAAGGGGTATTTTTGACTCTTTGTACTAGCTGAAAATAGCTTGGCTAAAAGCTGATCGGTTTGGGGTAAAGGTGAAAATATAGGGTCTGTGACGTAAAAGGTGTATCAAATAGGGCCGATCAGATAAATTTCCCAATAATGAAAGTTTGATTCCTCTCATGTAAATGCCAAAAAAATTAAAAAAATATAAAGAGATAAGTAAATATCTTTGATAAAAGTACCACAAAACACTCCTCCACAATTATTATCACCATTTTGGTAAATTTTTTTTTTTTAATACGAAAAGGTGCTCGGATACGGGTTAAAACGGGCGAGATAGCCGTTTTCGATGCACGAGGGTTATCCCTATTTTATGAGGAACGAAATTGCCCTTGGAGAGGGTTCTTCATCTTCGGCAATTATTCTTCTTCTCCGACGATACGAGAAGAAGCCATAGAAAGGACGGAGAGGGTAGAGTATGGAGCAACTCCGAGATCAGCGATTCCTTAAATTCCTTGGGCTTCCCTTTCTTCTTATTAGGCAAATCAGGCAATCCCAGGCCCCACCGTCTTTGATAATAAAAGCAAGGCGCAGGGCGCCATTTGGTACAAAGCCCAATATCTTTTACCCTCCTATAGATCCGGCAAAAATATAAATAACCACGCCTCCCCCCCCCCCTCTCTCTCTCTCTCTCTCTCTCTCTCTCTCTCTCTCATGTGCATTGTATGTATGTCTAGTGACTTTAGTCTACTATATAATGCAACACATGAGGGGCACGTTCCAAAGAGTTAGAATTAGGTACATGCCTATGGGCGGGTGCTAGGCAGTAGCCACAGAAATGTGGAGGTGAGAACAGAGTTTTGTGCCTTTATGTCAAAATCTGCCCTCCAGAGAACATGCCTTGTCCCTACTACCAAAGTACCACTATTTGCACCAAACAATACTCTAAAAGCACTCACCTAGTTTAAATGCATTTATAATTAAAATTATTGAATAACCCTTTTTCTCAATTAAATACATAATATCATTTGTGTTATAAGTAGAAGGGTTTTTTTTATAATTTTAATGATAAATGTTTCTCACATGTAAATCAGGTGACTTTTTGGAGACCTTTTGTGCAATTTCAAGTGATCCTTTTCATCATACATTTACTGACTGACTTCTCGGGGACCTTGGAAAGTATGTCAATCTTTCTTTTTTTTTGAACTTTCTCAAGTAGTAGAATACGCTAAGACCTCGTTCGGGCGATTCTGAGTTTTTCCCAGAAACACTACAATTCTGGAAGAATCGTAGTGCACTCAGATTCTTAGGAAATCTGGGTGTTGTTGTTGAGTTTGGTCAAAGTTTGGGGTTTTCTGAATTTTTCCCAGTAAACTCAAACTCGATGTGTTCTTGAGATCTCGGATTCCTAATTTTAAAGGGTTTTTTGAATTCATTTGTCTGAGCCCAGATTCTGAGCAATTCCAAGTCATTTGATAGGAAATTGATATGTCGCCTCCACTCGGAAGTACTCACAAAACATGGATCCCCATGAAAACTTGCAAACAAAGGAATTTGCCAGAAAAGCTCAGAAAAGCAGCAAGCACTCAGATTCTGAATATTTATAAACTCCCCAAGGAGCCCTAAAACTTTCTAGTCTTTTTCTTCTAAATTTCTCTTGGAGAAAACCTGCACGCTTAACCTTTAATTCCTCTCGGTGAGGGGTGGTCTCCGTGGATATGTCGTTTTTGGCCACCTGGAATGTGATCTCCATTACTCTTGGA
Organism: Chloranthus sessilifolius; assembly: GCA_021018995.1. Lineage (NCBI taxonomy): Eukaryota > Viridiplantae > Streptophyta > Magnoliopsida > Chloranthales > Chloranthaceae > Chloranthus > Chloranthus sessilifolius. The sequence continues at coordinate 1,180,447 of CM037588.1, read as the reverse complement.
GACATTCATATCTGTATTTTTATTTTTGGCTTCCTTTTTCCACAGCTCCTTGCTGTGTTCTCGTATTTTTTTCTTTTCATTCTTAAAGATAGTTTATCTTTACCAATAAAAATAAAAAATTAAAAAAAAAAAAAAAAAAAAAAAAAATTCCCAAAAGGTGTAAGGTGAAGAAGAGATGTGAATAGCCCTTCCCAAGAAAATTTTAAATTTGGCCAAACTTAAAATGAGAGCATAGAGTCATGGTTGAGATCAAATTTAGAACCTACCCTTTATTCTTCAGTAGGTAGATAGAAATTGCATGCATCCTAGTTTGAGGACTAGTCCTACTTTTTTAAAATGAGAGGATAGAGTGTTCATTTGGCAACAACTCTACTACTGTTGAAGTCTTTCTAAACGCTTGCTTCTCACACTTTTGAGGAAGACAAGTCACATGTGGGAGATTGTTTTCTTTCCCTTTGAGTCTCATATAGTTTTCCTTTGACCAGATTCCCGATTACAAGATTCTAACCATTTGATTGGTATACTTTAATTTTGAACGTTAAAAATATAAATAATCCTTCGTTTTAGAATGGATATGTAGGATAGTTCAAATCCTTCAATGAGCATGGTTTTTGGGCAGACTTTAGTTTGATATAGGACCTACAATCTTGATGAATGCAATTGTCCAAAGCCTCATGCCACTTTGGCTTAGTAAGTGGACGGATATGTATAATTTGTAAAATAGTCATGTAGACGATGTTCCCTTCCTTTGGACGCCCTCCATCTGTTTTTTTCTTGACGGGTAAGCCAGCTAGGCTCGAACTTAATTGGGACTTTAAAGTTGCAATATTGTCAACCTTCCACTGTGTTATAGGCCCAATCCTCTCCCTCTCTCTCCCTCTCTCTCTCTCTCTCTTATTTTCGATACCTAATGCTGGGCTCCAACTTGCACGCAGTTTCAGACAAATCTCATGTACTTTTCCTTTGGAGAGAGAGATTTATCTTAGCGAGGCGGTCAACCTTCTGCTGTGCTCCAGGCCCAGCCCCGAGTAACCGGATGACTTACCTAATTAAGTTTTTTTTAATTAATATATAAATTTTAAAAAAAATAAAAATTTTAAATGAGTAATTTTTTAATATTTTAAATGGGTGAATGAAAGCTTTTATTACAGTTAGCAAAACAAAGTTATTATATTGCTCAATTATTAAAACTCATTAAAAATCATGAAGTAATTTTAAATTTTAATTTACTTTGGAGGATCAGGGCTAGTCGGTGCAAGTAATTGGTCGGGTTGCTGGCCTCACTGGGCCTAGCTGGCCATTTGTATTGACCCAATAGATTCTTTAGTCCAATTTTAATCGGACCAAATTTGTTTGATCAAATCCTCTATATATAGGGTACCTCTAAACGCACCCAAGTGTTCTCCGAAAGTGCACACGTCCCAGACCCCTTGAAAACCATGATTCCTTTGAATGAGATGATGGAGATAACCATTGATTCCTTTAACTTGGGCAAATGTTTAACTGTCTTTGTGACTGTAATAACCATAAGAAAATGGGCAGCAATATAATATTTTTCTTTTACATATTTATTATCCCTTTATTAATGCTTAATCAATCTATATTGAATATCCCAGATCAAATTATCTGAAACCGATCATAGTCTATGGGCTCACTGATTGGCAAAAGGAAGGGGAAGTTGTGGATTACAGGCTTCACATAATGCTGATATTGACGTAAAGAGGTTTCTTTCATAACTCATCCTCATTTAGGAGCTTCATGACTCTTCCTTCTTATGTGGTTTGAATACTTTCTAATCTTCTATTACTAAAAGCTATTGCGATGCCTTGGGATCAAGAAAATCACAGGTAGATAGCACATAAGATTGAAAATGATCTTTCATTATGGTGTTTGAATTATGTTTGAAGGGTTGCATAGCTTCCAAAAGTAAGAAGCAATTTTCTGACATGTATACAATTTTTTTAGAAAAGGTATCAAATTAGTGGTGAGAAAACTCTATTTGGATTTTTTATATACAATTCTACATGTAGAAGTCTCAACACGACAATATAAAGATAAAAGTTATTTAAGTTTTCAGCTCTTTACTTCCCCTTAATTTATGCAAGCTCAAAGCTTAAGGACTCTCTCTCTCTCTCTCTCTCTCTCTCTCTCTCTCTCTCTCTCTAAATATTTTGTAGTTGCAAGTTTCACATTATCTATAGTGCTTTGGCTATTTTGTCATCACATCCCCAAAAAACAATTTTGATTAAAATTTAACCTTATTAAAGGAAGTGTTAGAATTATAAGCTAGACCGGCTCATTTGGCCCATTTTGTCTTTTGGGTCATTGGTCCATTTGGAGTTATATTGGTCAATCTTGAAATTATTTTTTGTCATAAGAAATTAGTGTAATTAATGTGGTGTCTTGAGAATATGAAATATACTTTGAAAATGTAATTTTCTATCTTTTTCTAGACTAGGTTGTTGCTTTGGAAGTGTATGCTTATTCATTCCTGATTTTATATTTTGGACTATTTTTGTCACTCATATATTTTCATTTTACAAGTCATATGAATGAAATTTGAAAGGTTCTACGTAGTATATCACTTTAGTCTTCATTTTTTGTGTTTTTCTACACAAGAGAACAATTTTCTTCTCTTTAGAGTGTCATCTTCTTCCAATCCTAGTTAGTGTAATCCAATAAAGTGGTATCAGAGCTTAAGCTTCATGGCTTCCAATATGTTGCAACCTCAACTTCCTCGTTTTACTGGTAAGAACTACAATTAATAGAGTATTCAAATGAAAGTTTTATATGGGTCTAAAGATTTGTGAGATATTGTTGAGACCGGATATGTAGAACCGAAGGATCAAGCGGCTCTCACACAAAGCTCAACTCAATGAGTTGAAAGAAAATCGCAAGAAAGACAAGAAAGCTTTGTTCTTCATCTATCAAGCTATGGATGAAGTTATTTTTAAAAGAATTCATCGATGTCATAGGCAAAACAAGCATGGGATACTCTCAATACTTTATACAAATGCGAAGATAAAGTCAAATTGGTGCGCCTTCAAACTCTTCGAAGTGAGTTTGATTCTATAAGAATGAAGGATTCGGAAGCGGTTGAAGATTTTTTCAATTGGGTAATTTCTCTCGTTAATCAATTAAGGATTAATGGTAAAAATCTTCAAGATCAAAGAATTGTAGAAAAAATTCTTAGAAGCTTGACTCGTAAGTTTGAATATATTATTGTTGCAATCGAATAATCTAAGAATTTATCTACTTTGTCTTTGGAAAATTTGTTGGGATCGCTTCAATCCCATGAACTTTGCATGAAGCAATTTGATTTTTCTCCTCTAGAGCAAGTTTTTCAAACTCAATTTTTCTTTAAGGAAAATTCTAGAGGTGTAAGAAGAAGACATTCTAATCGCGGACAAGGAAGACATAATGGAAGAAGATATCAAACAAAAGAAAGAGATGAAGACGAGTCATTTTCGTCATCAAGAGGAAGAGAAAGAGAAAAAGCCCGATCTTCTCTTTCTAATGTTCAATGTTATCATTGTCAAAAATATGATCACACCATAAAATTTTATAGAAAAAGATTGGCGGAAGAAAAAAAAAAGGAATCAAATTTTGTTCAAGAGAACAATCAAAGAAAGAAAGATGACGCTCTCTTTCTTGCTTGCAATGTTCAAGAAGTTGCATTCAATGAAGATTAGTATCTTGATAGTGGTTGTAATAATCACATGACGAGAAACAAAGGCGTATTTGTCACTTTGGATGAATCTATTTAAAGTGAAGTAAGGACCGACGATAATAAACGACTTTCCATAAAGGGAAGAGGTTGATATTCTTGTTCAATTAAAGAAAGGCATCAAACGCATTTCAAATGTTTTCTACGTACCCGGCCTCAAACACAACCTTCTAAGTGTTGGACAACTCCTTTTGAAAGGACACAATATTTATTTCAAAGAAGATGCATATGAAATCAAGGATATGAACAATGCTCTCATTGCCAAAGTAAAGATGACTCCAAACAAGATATTTTTGCTTAAGTTTTAAAATGAAGTTCTTCCCTGCTTCAATTCCATCATCCAAGATAAATCATGGCTATGGCATCTTTGGTATGGCCACTTGAGTTTTAGCTCTTTATCTCTCATGTGAAAAAATCATATGGTAAGAGGCATGACAAATATTGATCGCAAAGACCAATTTTGTGAAGGATGCGCTCTCGAAAAGCACCAAAGAAATTCTTTTCTGGTTGGGAAAGCTTGGAGGGCATCAAATCCTCTTGAGTTTGTTCATTCGAACCTATACGGGCCTATGCACACAACTTCCATTAGTGGTGATCGTTATTTCCTCACTTTTATTAACGATTATAGTAGTAAATTTTGGATTTATTTTCTCAAAAAAAAAATCTGAGGTATTCGGCCACTTCAAAATATTTAAGGCCTTGGTTGAAAAGCAAAGTGGTTTTATATTGAAAACTTTGCATACCGATCAAGATGGTAAATATGTTTCTCATGATTTTGAGAATTTCTTAAAAGATAATGACATTCGACATCAATTAACAACTCGATACACACCTCAGCAAAATGGTGTTACCGAAAGAAAAAATAAAACCCTTAAAAAATTTGCTAGAAGTATGTTAAAAGTCAAAGAGATGCCAAATATATTTTAGGCCGAAGCCGTTTCATGTGCCAACTATCTTTTGAATCGTGTCTTATCCAAAAGTGTTGAAGGCATGGCACCACAAGAAGCATGGAATGGACATAAATCATGTATTGCGCATTTAAGGATATTTGATAGCATTGCACATTCTCATTTGCAGGATGAAAGAAGAAAAAAATTGGATGATAAATCCGAAAAAAACATTCTTATTGGTTATAGTGAAACTTCAAAAGTATACAAATTGTTTAATCTCATTACCAAGAAAACTATCATTAGTAGAGATGTAAAATTTAATAAAGAAGAAGCTTGGGATTGAGATTTCCAAGAAAAGAAACAAAAGTCTATTTGTGTCAACAAAGAAGAATTGAAAGATGCTCAAATTTGTGAGCATGAAGAGGATAGAACTTCCTCTCTATCTTCATCTTCACCATCATCAAAAGCATCAATGAAATTTATGAAGCATCAAGAAGACTTTTTGATAAAGATAAGATTAACTTTGCACTATATGCCGATGCCGATCCAATTTCTTTTGAAGAAGCATCTCAAGAAGAAAAGTAGAAGTATGCAATGAATAAAGAAATTGACTCCATCAAAAGAAATGAGACTTGGGAGTTAACGGAACTTCCAAATGGACGCAAATCCATTGGTATAAAATAGATATATAAAACCAAGTTAAATGCAAAAGGTGAAGTTGAAAAGCACAAAGCTCGGTTAGTGGTGAAAGGCTACAAGCAAAGATATGGCATAGACTTCAATGAAGTTTTTGCTCCCGTTACTCGGCTTGAGACTATTAGATTGGTCTTAGCATTGGCGGCTCAAAGAAATTGAAAGGTTTATCAAATGGATGTCAAATTAGCATTCTTAAATAACATTCTTGAAGAAGAAATTTATGTTGATCAACCTCCCGGGTATGTGAACAAGGGTAAAGAGCAGAAAGTTTGTAGATTGAAGAAAACACTTTACGATTTAAAGCAAACACCAAGGGCATGGTATAGCCGTATTGATGGGTACTTCATGAAGAATGGATTCAAAAGGTGCCCTTTTGAACATTGTCTCTACGTCAAAGAAAACACTCAAGGTGAGTTCTTAGTTATTTGTTTATATGTTGATGATTTAATCTTCATCAGCAATAGTTCATGCATGTGATGAATTAAAAAAATCCATGATGCTTAAATTTGAGATGACCGATATGGGTCTCCTATATTTCTTTCTTTGTATTGAAGTAAAGCAAAATGAAGATGACATTTTTATATCTCAAAAGAAGTATGCAAAAGATTTATTAAAAAAGTTTAGAATGGAAGATGTAAATCCTATTTACACTCCAATGGAGGTTGGTTTGAAACTTAGCAAAAATGATAATAAAAAAAGAGTTCATGAAACTCTTTATCGGAGTCTTATTGGTAGCCTCATGTACTTGACCGCCACAAGACCGGATATTATGTTTGCGGTTAGCATGATTAGCCGTTTCATGAAATTACTTATAAAAAGTCATTGGAATGCCAAAAAGAGAATTTTGTGATATGTATGTGGTACCATTAATGATGGTATACATTATAAAAGGGTTCAAAATTTATGTTTGATTAGATATTGTGATAGTCATTGGGGTGGAAGTGTAGATGATGGCAAAAACACTTCCGGTTATAATTTTAATATTGGTTCGAGTTTAATATTGTAGAGAGAGCAATAAGTTGTTGCTCTCTCTACAATCAAAGCGGAGTACATTTCATTAGCATTGGCCGGTTGTCAAGCACTTTGGTTAAGATGGGTTTTAGAAGAACTTAAGCATCCATCAATTACAGCTACAACTTTGTTTTGTGATAATCGTTCAGCCATTACACTAACCAAGAATCCCGTTTTTCACTATAAAAGTAAGCACATTTGAATTAAGTATCATTTCATTCGTGACTTGATCAATGATGGTGAAATTGATGTGAAACCTTGCAAATCACAAAATCAAATAGCAGATATTTTTACAAAGGCATTGAAGAAAAAATTGTTTATCAACATCAAAGAAAAGCTCGGCATTCGATTGGTCTAGCTCAAGGGGGGCTGTTAGAATTATAAGCTAGACCGACCCATTTGGCCCATTTTATTTTTTGGGTCATTGGCCCATTTGGAGTTATATTGGTCAATCTTGGAATTGTTTTTTGTCATAGGAAATTGGTGTAATTAATGTGGTATTTTGAGAATATGGAATATGGAATATACTTTGAGAATGCAATTTTCTATCTTTTTCTAGACTAGGCTGTTGCTTTGGAAGTGTATGCTTATTCATTCCCGATTTTGTATTTTGGGCTATTTTTATCACTCATGTATTTTCATTTTACAAGTCATATGAATGAAATTTGAAAGGCTCTAAGTAGTATATCACTTTAGTCTTCATTTTTTGTATTTTTCTACACAAAAGAATAACTTTCTTCTCTTTAGAGAGTCATCTTCTTCCAATCCTAGTTGGTGTAATCCAACAAGAAGCCCAAGCCTTCAAGTGTTAAGGCCAAGCATCTTAAGTTTAAGATTTAGCCTCTAACCTCGAAGTAACTTTTACAGTGAAAAAGACAAAATTAGCTGTTTTATTCTTTTTACATATTTTAAAGAAAATATAAAAGCTTAAGCAGTACTGCTCCATTTTTTTGTTGGAATGCTCTTAAAGTATCCAACTTTAGGATTGTTACTTTATATCTCCGCCTGTGACTTGATGTTCAGAAGTAAATTTCAACCATAAGATGGAAAAGACATTACATTGTATTTAATCTAAACCACTCAATTCTATTGATCTAGACTTTATAAATACCATTGTATAACATATACATACATGGTATTCATGGAAAACTCCACCACAGTCCCTTAGATCAATCCAAACACAATGAAAACTCCACCATAGTATACGACATATTGCACATATACAATTTAGATTAAACACCGCTTGTAAGGTATAACTTGCAAACTAACTATGAAAATGTTAAACTCATGTAAGTAGAAATGGATGCCCCTTTGTTGAAATGAAAATTAATAATGCTACTATAAATACCAATGCATAAAATGAAATGGAGATCTTCAAGATTGGGAGACGTACCTGTAGTAAGGTGTAGTTCGTCCATCACCGTCGGTTGAGTATGTACATGGAAGGGAAGAGAAGAACAAAAATAATACAGTAAATCAATCACCAGACCAAACTCATATAAGTACTAATGGATGCCCCTTTGTTGAATTGAAAATTAATAATGCTACTATAAACACCAATGCATAAATGCTACTTTAAACATCAGACTCAATCAACACTATCTGAACACATACCAATATAGAACACAATTACAAAGTAACCTTTGAGAATATCATGTTGTCTAGCCCCTATTTATTACTACTTTCCCTATATTGGACAGAAAGTATGCCATTCATTGTGAAATGGTGAAAATTGCATGATTCTTAGAGCATGGAGCACCAATCTCAAGCACTAAACAACATATTTTACTCATCGAAATTGGGATCTAATTAATGTATCTTCTTGAATGGGTTAGTCAGTAAACACACCAATCGAACAACTCTATTAGTTTAATCGTGTGAAATGTAGTTTTTTTTGTTTCTCATGTTGGAGGTAACCCATTGACCTGATACCCTAGATCAATGGTATTTCGTTCCTTGGTTTGCTTGGTTCAAATTTAAGCCCATGTTTATAGTTCTCTAGTCCCCATTGTACCTGATTCGCTGTGGGTAGGATTAATTTTACACCCAAGTGATAAATATTAGTACTTATAATAAATTTATATGTTTTTGAACAAATAAATTAGTAAATGTACATATTTCCAAGTAGTTTTTGGGAATTCATGTTGGAATTCACCTCAAATATGTCTTTTCTAATCAAATGCAGGTCAATGTACTCTATGGGACGTGATTTAGGAGGGAAACTTGGGCACGGTTCGAGAACGGATGAGCGGTACCCCTGCTTAATTGAACAGCTTCAGACTCTAAACTTTAGCCAGTGGTGGTTGTCGCTGGCATGCTGCTGTTGTGGGCCGTGACATGCGTGTGTGCACCTGGGGTTGGGGGCGATACAACTGCTTAGGACATGGAAGTGATGAGTGTGAGTCGACCCCGAAGGTAGTGGAAGCATTGACCAATGTCAAAGCAGTTCATGTTGCCACAAGCAATTACACAACCTTTGTGGTGTGCGATAAAGGTGATGTCTACTCATTTGGATGTGGGGAATCGTCTAGTCTTGGACACTCTACTGGGCTTGATGGACAGGTATGCCTTGCTCTTTACCTTTGTACTGTGTTTTTTTTTTTTTTTGTGTTGGCAGTTAGTCTTATTCTTATACACTCATTTTGCTTTTCCTTTTGGTGAAACAATTTGTTCAAGGGCTGCTGGTCTATTGGTATTTTTTATTTTTTTCGGGTAAGCTCAGATTGTCCAAGATTGTGTATGGGACTGTGGGTTGTCTATATTATATGAGTTGATGTAATTTTTTTTCTAACTTTTCAGTTTTTGAAAGATTAAAAAAGGAAAATTTTAAAATCAAATTGTCAATTCCCAATAGCCATTACTATGAAAGAATTAGAAGCTTGCATTCAAGGAGGATAAGAAATGAGAAAGAGCATTAGATTGATCATCAATAATAATAGATCTCATATCTAAACTTTCAAAATTTATGACAATCGAATTGTGCAGTCAAACAATTTAGTTGTTGGCAAAGCTCAGTTATGCATTACTGGGTAGTGAATTCAGCACACATTTTTATTCCTATATAAATCTTTTATATTCTCAAGTCTAAAAAATTGAATCAATAGAATTGCAATGCCCCGTATACTTTAGTATGACAGTAAATTTTCAGTTATGCAATCTCATTTATTTTCTGTAGCACTATGTCCACTTAGCCTATGGGTAAGTGGGCATTGTGCTACCTACATAGGCAGTCACCTACAAATGAGGCAACCGTAATAATGAGCTTTCTACGCTCACTCCATACCTATGAACAATTCTACCCTTACGTGAAATTGGACGATTAGTTCTCCGTAGTGCTATTATTCAATCATAACTCGTTGTAGAAACTTTATTTCCAACATTTATATAGCATAGAGAGTGGATCAGACAGTCCTACATATTTGCATCAAATCTTACGTTGTCTAATATATGAAATCTTTTAGAATTGGAGATTACAACATTACAACCCATAATGATATGTTATTGAAGGACATGTTGATATCGTATGAAGTGTCAAAGGGTTTAAATTTGAAGTAACGTCATTAGGTTGATGAATATAGTTGCTTGTATCCTTAGTGACTGGTAGATATAAGCCACTGAGGTTTGGAAGCAGGTAGGCTAATACTTTATATTTCAGTTTTCAAAATGTTAGAAGAATGGTAATTGATGACTAATAAACAACCTAACCACATGAACGCAGCAACATTAGCATAAAATTTCACCACTTAGTGACAACCCCACAATCCAACAGTGGAAACAATTAAAAGCACTACGAAATTGAAAATATGTAACCCTTTTAGAAGCCACCACTTTATCACATAACACTTGTAATAAATCTGTAATAGCCTAACAAATAGCTATCTATCTTGTAGATTTAACAGAAACCAAAAAAAAATGACACTCTATAGATTATGGGGAGCAAAATACGGGAGGAAGAAGTCTCCCTCAAAACATTACCAAATCGAAATTTTTTAAGAGTTTCATTCTCTTCTGAAAATTGATGATAAAAGTGAGGTTCAAGGCTGGCCTCCTTTTGTATCGGTGGATATACCTAAAACCCCACTCAGGTCTTTCATCAAACACTTGTGCTTCAATGGATAAACCAAACACCGTCTGCAGGGCTTCAATGAATAAACCAAACACCACTATCACATCATAATGAAAATATTATTATGCTCTTATGCTACATAAAATGGAATGGAGATTGGGAGACGTACCTGTAGTAAAGTGTAGGCCATCCATCACTGTCGTTTGAGTATGCATATGGAGGGGGAGGGAAGAACAAAAATAATACATTAAATCAATTACCAGACCAATAGAATGAATATAATGTATGATTAATGAACAATAGCTCTACAGAAGAACATACCTTATGGAAAACTCAAGTGGACAAGAAGGTGAGAAGGTAGAGTTTGTATGACGGGGGGTTATTATAACCCATCTCCAGGAAGAATTCATGATCGCCTTCTCCACAACCGATCTTCTTTCCCAACTCAGAGGCTCCACTCGGCATTCAAGAAGAGAATTCATGATAATTTCTTCCTAATAGAAGATTTGCAGGACAAAATGGAGGTGAGCCGACATCACTCCCCGATTCATAAATTTCTGCCATTCTACGCAAATGAAGATGGAGAGCATAAATATGATTTGGTTATTTTTTTGGTGTTAACTGCGGTGGGGAATGATGAATGGAGAAGAGAAGAAAGTTTATCGTGTTTAAACGATCTTAAACCATTAATTGATTTATGATCGTCAAAATCGAAACTGTCAAGGTAATATATCATTAATTAAAGGGCTATGAGTCCTAAAATCAGATTTTTTGGGAGATTCGAACCATCCTATCTGTTCAATCTAGTATCAATGGTTGTTAGTACCACACCACTTTATGTTATAAGAACCACATCTAAATGGAGGAGAGCCCGTTGACTGCTTGCAATCAAATGGTAGAGATCGAATTTCTTTGTAATCTTCTATACAATAGATCTGAATATCTTGAGCCTATTGTCAGACGGTGAGATTTCATCAACTTATTTTATCTGTTTATAAGTGAGGTGGTAGAAACATATAGTAGTATGATAGTAACAACAGTATTAGAAAATTACTAAAGATAAATATTATTTTTTCCTTAAACGGAGGAGAGCCCGTTGACTACTTGCAATCAGATGGTAGAGATCGAATTTCTTTGTAGTCTTCTACAAAATAGGTCTGAAGACCATGAGCCTATTGTCAGATGGTGAGATTTCGTCAACTTATTTTACCTTTTTGTAAGTGAGGTGGTTGAAACATAGAGTAGTATAGAAGTATGGTAGTAACAACAATATTAGAAAATTACTAAAAATAAACATTATTTTTTCCTTGCTGGCATAAAAAGCATGTCACTTATGGTTGTTAGTACCACACCACTTTATGTTATAAGGACCACATCTAAATGGAGGAGAGCACGTTGACTGCTTGCAATAAGATGGTAGAGATCGAATTTCTTTGTAATCTTATACACAATAGATCTGAAGATCATGAGCCTAGTGTCAGACGGTGAGATTTCGTCAACTTATTTTACCTTTTTGTAAGTGAGGTGATAGAAACATATAGTGGTATGGTAGTAGTAACAGTATTAGAAAATTATTAAAGATAAACATTTTTTTTTCTTAAACGGAGGAGAGTCTGTTGACTGCTTGCAATTAGATGATAGAGATCGAATTTCTTTGTAATCTTCTACATAATAGATCTGAAGATCATGAGTCTATTATCAGATGGTGAGATTTCGTCAACTTATTTTACCTTTTTGTAAGTGAGGTGGTTGAAACATATAGTAGTATAGTAGTATGGTAGTAACAACAGTATTAGAAAAGTACTAAAAATAAATATTATTTTTTCCTTGCTGCCATAAAGCAAAGTGTCAGGCGGCATTATATATATATATATATATATATATTGAGAGAGAGAGAGAGAGGGGATGTGAAAAGCTACCTTCAAGTGAGTTGGGTGTTATGTGGCATCCCATATGTAAATCGAATGCCACTATTAGTACGCACTTTTTCTAAGTCCCTTTTGAGTCCCAGAATAAGTGGCCTAATTAGGTCTGAGTGGACTTCGGCAAAAAATGATAGAATAGTAAACTAAGAAATATTAAATGTTGAAAGAAAATAAGCGAATTCTAAATGAAGAATGTCTGGGTTCATGCAATCGCTAGCTTCAAATATTTATCGACATTGCAACACGTCACTGATCACACTCTGCGGGATCCGGGTTGACCCCTTTACTGAACATCGGTCGGCCAACTTCAGCAACAATGGGTTGCCTACAGTCATCTAGTTTAGCTTCCTACTATGACCTATCTAAAAAAGGGGAGTGGTGGCGCACTATGCTTGGGAGGATCGGCCCCATTCTCGATTACCCTCCGTAAGCTCCCCTGGGCAAATCAGCGAGGCTGAGGCTATTTTGAAAGGGAGTAGGAACCTAATTGGCTTTAGGGGATTTCAGCAGGGGTTTCCTAAGGGATAGATCTAAGGTTAAGGGGAGCTTGCTCTTTCAGTTCTAGAGTCAAGGCTGGTGGGCCAGTTCCACCAGCTTGACTATCTTGAGGCTTCTAAAGAAGAGTCTGCACCCGCCCAGTATGCAGCTCAACCCCTTTCTTTGAAAATCTAATAGAGAACCTCAAGTTTTCAAAAAGCACAAGCTTGAGAGAAGAGATTTGTAGAAGAAAATTGGTGAGTTTGGGCATGAAAGAGGGATCTTTTGATGAGTATACGGGAAATTACGCGCGTGGGTGAGTGTGCGCAATTGAGGAGTTGCGCGCATAACCTGTCATGTGTAATTCAATTGCACGTATAGATCCATGAGTGCAATTCCCTGAAAGTCGCTCACCGGTTGGGAAATGACCCGCTGACTGGCTCAGTCGGTGTCCTAGTTCTAAGATGACTAGAACCAATTACGCGCATGGAGCCATGCGCATAATCCAATTATGAGCATGGAGCTATACGCAAAATCGGGGAGTTCGAGCGGTCAAAGGAGTCAAAGTCCTAGTCCATCTTTGGACCAATTGAGTGTGTCGAGTGGCATGCGCAATCAATTGCGTGCATAGGTGGATGCATGGAATTGGGAGTTAGGGCGGTGCACGGGAGGAGTGTGCCCTAGTCCAATTCGGACTGATTGCGAGCATGAAGTCATGCGTGCAATCGAATTACGTGCATGGGTCCATGTGTGTAATTCGAGATCCTCTCAAGCCAAGTTGGGTCCGAGTCCATGGGTTGAGATTTCACCCAAGACTTGACCATACACTATGTAAATAATATATGGCCCCCGCTTTTAGGGTTTTAAGGTCATTCCCTTTCCGAGAGTTGTGGGCAAGGTCAGGGGTTGACCGAATGGGTATGTATACTCCGAGAGGGTGAAAATAGGGTGTCTACAGATGCCCCTCTTTGGCGCATTCTTGTGGAACAAGAACACGCCGAAGAGGGGTGCCTTTGTGTCGAAGAAGTAAGCACCCCCCTTTTAGGGTGCCTTTTCATTTCTTCGAGAGATTACAAGTCTGAACTGGGGAGTTGACATGAAATGCTTGGCTTTCTTATTTATCGGCGCAAGCTAAATGAAGGAGGCATTCGCGGCCCATATTGAAGTAATCGAGAGGTGTATCCTCAACCGCGGGTGCATATCGCATCTCGTCGCATATCGCAACATGTTGCATATCGCAATCAAACGGAGGGAAATTGACACAAACGAGGTATAGATGGCGTCATACGAATGTCCATAAACAAGTTCAAGTGATCAGATAATATGATATAATATGATGGCGAAGGCTTTCGCAGATCATGTCAGACCGGTCACGTCATTGCTCACACCAACGACGCGTCAGGGGTCCCTTTCCAGTAGACATTTGTGATTTCTCAAAGTTGAGTATACTCAGTGTTCAATTTCTCAAGGAAAAGAACGGATTTGATTGATGAGAGATAGAAGTTTGATAGATAAGGGAGGTTTTAAAATTTTGGGTTTCAACTTAAGATCAATTCGGTGAAAACTGTAGAAAACGTGGCTCTCTAGTAATCCATTGGTACGGGATTTGGGGACCCAACTTTTATTTCGTTGTTAAGACGACGCTTGATATGCCGAATGCACCTTCTAACACTCTCACGGATACTGATGATTGCCTCTTGTGGAAGGACTATAGTGATTTGCGAATCAGGAGAGTCGGGTTTTGAAAATGTTCGACTTAATATTAACTAACTATATTCACAGAGAATATCGAGTGAAGGAAGGGTGATACTAACCTGATTTATCGGCAGCGGAAGGCCTTTGTGTTGCTCGCGACAAGACCTGATGATTGTTGGCGCGATGGGGCATGTTGATTGTGTGATGGAACATTTGGGAGGTCTAGATTAGTTGCTTGTTTCTTCGCGATGGGACATTGATTGAGCCTAACTTTCGGTTGCATGTTGTGGTGGATTGTGGTGGGACCTGATGGTTATATGATGGGATGTTTCGTGTTGGTTTCGTGACAGGGTCGTGTCATGACGGAATTTGCCTTTAGAACTGATGGTGTGGTGGGGCTTTTGAAGTTGTGATGGGGCAACGGGTTGTTCTCCCTTTTGGTCAGTATGAGAGGTTACGCGATGGGACAAGAACATTTGGAGGGTAGAGGGTTTTATTTGTCTTGGGAGCATGCGAAATCAAACAACCACCCACATTCTCCACATCGGTTGGCTTTGTCGGCTCTTGGACTACTGTCCTCTTTGTTAAATTTTTTCACATGAACTCAAAGCCTTCTTGTTGGTATTTATGCAGTATCTCTTTGATGTCATGGATGATTTCTCATACTATTCCTTTGGTGAGAACCTTCGACCCTTGGGTATCATCACTGTCGTCTTCAAAGTCAAATCCATTTGATGTTGAGGAGTGACTCCTCTTTGACAGTAGAAATTTTCGTGCCATATTTTCACAAGGGGCATGCAATCATGGATGGTAGAATATATCTAATCTTCGACTTAGCGAAAGAACAGAATCTGTAGATCATCCTGGATCGCTTGATGGCAACAAATAGATGGATATGTTTCGTTCTTCATTGCATTTTCTATATCAGCTTCGATCTCCGAAGGACGTCTAAATTGTCATCGACTTTGGTCACTTCTTCTTCGAAAGAGGACTTCAATGGGAACAGTACTTGGATCTTGGGTGGAGTTATGTCTTGGCAAGGTCTGTGATTTGTTGATTTGTCATTGGTCTTCGATCACCTTCGATCGGATTGATCTTGGATGAGAGAGAGCTCATGTTTAGGTTTGTGAGTTGGATGACGTAAGATTTATCGAATAAGGTGTGGAGTCTTTTGATTTCTTCTTTTGATAAATCTTTTATGGTTGGTGCCTTCTTGTCGAGAGGGACCTTCTTTAGCTTTTCAATGAAGTGGGATATGTTGTAAAGTTGGGGCATGCGACAAGGTCCTTTCTATGAGGTTTTGTGTGTTATTATTTTTAATTGGTGGTTATTCAAGAATATATATTTCTGGGTTGTGTTGTTTTGATTTTATGAAAGGAGACAGATGGAGGGGGATGTAATGTTGATATCATAGTGAGAGTGACAAGGTGAGACATAAGCAGAGCAAAAGAAGAAGAAGAAGATAAGGAAGTGTAGACTATGGTGGGTCCTTCCTTGGCATGGGGGGTTTTAGCATTGTTTGGTTATGCTTGTTTTGCTTGATTCACAGTTTGGGTTTATCGTGAGGTTGTTTTATAGTTTTATTTCTAATTTTTCAAGGAGGTTCAGTGTTAAGAGTTTGATGTAATAATTTTGTTGGTTGGGGTTCTGTGAAGGTTTTGATGTAATAATTTTGTTAGTTGGAGTTCTGTGAAGGTTTTGATTGTGTGGTCTGAAAATTTGAATTTGGGGGTCAAAAATGGTCATAGTTATGACGTTGATTTTATGTTGCGATCGGGTTTGAGGATCAGGTGATATGTTGGTTTGGATGTTGATTGTAGTCGTAAGATTTAAGTTTGGTTTAGTTTCGAGAGTGGGAGGAATGAGGGTTTTGTGGGTTAGTTTATCGTTAGATTTAGTGATTGGTTCAGGGTTGAGTGATGTTGTGGGGATAGATTCAATAGTTAGTTCAAATTTGATGGTGGGTTTAGGTTTGATGATAGGTTCAGATCCGATGATAGGTTCAGTTTTGACGACATGCTCGGGTCCAATTATGGGTTTGATTTTGACGGTAGGTGTTAATCACGAATTATGTCACTTTCCACCTTCTAACCTAGCTCTCACTGGGCCTTAGAGCTGTTTAATAATTGAGTCTTGAACATGTTTTTATAGTTAGAAATAATCTGCAGCATGAGTAGCAATCCATCTAATAAATGCCAAGAAGAGAGAAATGAGAGTCCAACATTAAAGCTGATGGAATTACAGAGTTTGAACCATGGTGGTCCCCACCATGTGGGCTATTCAACATGCCCTGGACCCCTAAAAGTCCTGCAGTGAGAGAAAGTGGGACCCAAGCATTGTGGAGTGTTGCCGCAGACTGTACATAATAGCAGAGGATCAGAAGTCTCAGCTCGAGCAGCTCTCGAGCAGATATAGCTTCAACATATTAAGCTCGAGCAGTTCTCGAGCACATCAAGCCTGCAACAAAGGAGCCTCTAAAGCAGAATAGCTTCAGAACCTTCATCTCGAGTAGTTCTCGAGTAGTCTCGAGTGGTTCCTGGCCTTCAGAAATCACCTGTCGAGCAGTTGAGGACTGCTGCCTTTTAACCTCTCGAGCTTGTCGAGTGGATATACCTTCAGAAGTTCTAGCTCGAGCAGTTCTCGAGCACATCATAGCAGAAGCCTTTTAGCCTGTCGAGCAGTCGATGGATGTAGCATTTAACCTATCGATCAGAAGTCAACCACTCGAGAAGCCTTCAGAAATATGACTTCTCGAGCAATTAAAGAAAGGAGCAATACAGCTTGTCGAGCATTTCTGAATCTTCTGAAGCATCCTCACGAGCTGCTTTCAAATGCTATCCTACCTCTCAAGCAATTCTGAATTTCAACTCCAGCCACTCGAGATTCCTTCAGGAAACTCTCCAGCCACTCGAGTTCTTCACTGTGAAGCTTCAGAAGTTCTTCAACCTGTCGAAGCTTGGGTTCCAGCATATATTTTCAGACTTCAAGGGTATTTTGGAACTTCCACAGCATATCGGACACCTGTCCAAATGTTTTGTGTTTTTCCTAACTGTCATGGGCAATACTTGACCGAAAATGAGCAACATCAGCAGAACCCTAACTAATTTGATTCTCCTCTTCTCTGATTGACCAAGACAAAAAGTCATTTTATGGATTATATATAAGTCATGTAAGCATGCAGAAAAAGTATCTAAAGCAAGGGAGCTGTGAGGATATTCTTGCCTTAGGTCATTTTTAGGGTTAGTTCATGTTTTTGTTTTCTTCCTTCCTTAGCTCAACATGTCTGGCTAAGCCTCTGTAATAGATAGGGTTGATTTAAGTTGTAAAAGGGCTGTGTAAGAGCATTATAAAGGGTCTAAAGGTTTACAGAAATTGCAGCCTTGAGGGCTAATCCATTGTAATTACCTTTTAAGCAATGAAAAGTAGTTTTTACTGTTTCATTAAATCTGTAAGTTCTTGTGTTTTCCATTTAGATCTTTATAGATTTTCTGCAACTATGGATGCATGATCTTGTAGTCTTGCAAACATAGTGGTTGCAGTAGTTTTCTTGTTTTGACTTTTTAACCCCCATGACTGGAGTATATCCATGGGATATCCTGTGACTATTCAAGTGGACAGAATATAGCCCTAGTACTAGTCCATATATCAGAGTTGGGTTGAATTCTTCTTTCTTACATTTGTTCTTGTAGCCAAATGAAGGACAGCTACAGATCCAGCTCTTGCTCTATCTTGTCATGTCTTTTTCAGTAAAAATCAATCCCTAGCTATTTACTTCTCACATTTTCTGTTTATTTTATCAAACTATTTCCATCCTTCTCTAAATTTCTTTTCTTTTATTATTGTTTTTATTTTTATTTTTATTTCTGTTTTTAGTTTAGTGACAACCAAAAACACCCTCTCTTTACCTTGGTTTCTTAGATTAAGATAGATTAGGTTAGAGTTGTCAAATCTGTAGCAAATATAGAGATTTACTATAGTTTTTAGATCATCACTCTATATGGGACAAACTCTGACTTATTAAAACTTGCTACAACAGCCCTGAATCTTGCAGGACTATGGTTGTTTTATGTTGTTTATTCTGATTTCATTTTTTGGCCCCCCTCTTTATCTATTTTGTTTGCCCTTTCTTTATTTCCATTATATTTTAACCATTTTTATAATAAAAGAACACACACAACCAAGCAAACCAACAGTAGGTTCGAGTTCGATGACCGATTCAGGTCTGATGATAGTTTTAAGTTTGACAATAAGTTTAGGTTTGAAGATAGGTTCAGTTTTGATGATAGGTTTAGGTTTGGTGACAAGTTTACGTTCGATGGTAGATTTAGTTTTAATGGCAATGTCTGGTTTGATGACAGGTTTAGGTTTGATGATAGGTTTGGATTCGATGATAGGTTTAGCTTTGATTCTAGGCTTAGTTTTGATGATAGGTTTAGGTTTTATAATAGGTTTGAGTTTGAGGCTCAGTTTTGTGGTTGGTGAGGTGATAAGTTCGGTGGTGAGTTCAGGTTTTGAGGCGGGTGTAGAGATTGATTTGCGAGTTGGTTCTGAGATCGGTTCAACAATTGATTCTGGAGTGTGTGAAATGGATGGTTTGGAGGCATGTTTGATAACAGATTTGGGTTTGAGATTTTGTTTTGAAGATGGTGAGGTGATGAGTTCGGTAGTGAGTTTAGGTTCTGAGGAGGATGTAGGGGTTGATTCAGAGCGATATGTTCGATCATGTGTTTGATCATGGCGGTGTCCTTTTATGGTGGTGTCCTTTTAAGGTGTCTCGAGAGAGAGTTGTCTTCGGTGGTTGTTTTTGTAGGAGTTGTGAAGGGCATGTGTATCAGGTGATTCTGGGGGCGACGGGGCATGTGGAGGAGTTGGCGTCTTTTCCTCTTGTCTGCTTCTCGGAGTTACTTGTCGTTATCCACAACTTTTGATCCATTGTAGCTTTGTATAACTTGGTCAGGGATTGTCGTAGGGCATCAACTTCTTTCCCTCCTTTGTTGGGTGCACTAGCAGTGAGGTCTATGATTTGTCAAGTAGAGTAGTTCCGTTCGACGTCACTTTCTCTACTAATGTTGCCGCTATTATTAAGTAGAGTAAAAGGGGGTTGTTTGCCTTCACTGACCATATTTATCCGGACACAATGCTGGATTGTCCATTGAAACGGCCTAACGTTATACTCGGGATCTTTATGGAGGCCCCATGAGGATGAGTCATTATTTCCTAAGTCGAGTTTACGAATTCCAGACATTTCAGGTTTGTATGCTAAAAACACTGAGGGGGGTTAGGGACCAAGTATGCCAGGGTGTGTGTAAGCATGTAAAAAAAAGGTAAAAAAAGAATAACAAAAACTAAACTAACTAAACTAGGGCAACCTTGGAAAAAAATGTCTCATCGAGATCGCCAGTCTGTGGTACACATTTTTTCTAGGTCCCTTTTGAGTCTCGGAATAAGTGGTCTAATTCGATCCGAGTAGAATCCGACATAAATCGATAGAATAGTAAACTAAGAATATTAAATGTTGAAAGGAAAGAAGTAAATTTTAAATGAAGAATACCTGGGTTGATGTGATCGTCAGCTGTAGATATCTATCGACTCTGCGGGATGCGGGTTAACTCTTTTAATGAACGTCGGTCAGCCAACTTCAGCAGCTATGGGTTGCTTACAGTCTATCTAGTTTAGTTTTCTACTGTGACCTATCTAAAAAAGGAGGGTGATGGCCCACTATGCTTGGGAGGATCGGTCCCATTCCTAGGTACCCTCCGTAAACTCTCTTGGGAAAATCGGCGAGGTTGTGGCTATTTTGAAAGGGAGTAGGGACCTAATTGGCTCTGGGGGGATTTCAGCAGAGATTTCCTAAGGGATGGATCTAAGGCTAAGGCGAGCTTGCACTTTTACTACTCCTTCGAGAGTCAAGGCTGGTGAGCTAGTTCCACCAGCCTAACTACCCTGAGGCTTCTAGAGAAGAGTCTACACCTAATATGCAGTTCAACCCCTTTCTTTGAAAACCTTAGAGAGAACCTTGAATTTTCGAAAAGAACAAGCTTTTTATGGGTATACGGGTAATTACACGCGTGGAGAAGTGTGCGCAATTGGGGAATTGCGCACATAACCTGTCGGCTGGGGAATGACTGACTAATTGGCTCAGCCAGTATCCTAGTTCCAATATGATTGGAATCAATTACGCACATGGAACCATGCACATAATCGGGGAGTTCAGGCGGTCATAGGAGTCAAAGTCATGGTCCGTCTTTGGACCAATTGAGCGTGTCGAGTGGTGTGCGCAATCAATGTGCATAGGTGGATGCGCGGAATTGGGAGTTAGGGCGGTGCACAAGAGGTGTGTGCCCTAGTCTAATTTGGATTGATTGCGCGCATGGAGTCATGCGTGCAATCGAATTGCGCTCATGGGTCCATGCGCTTAATTCGGGATCCTCCCAGGCCTAGTTGGGTTTGAGTCCATGGGTTGAGATTTCAATATAGGACTTGACCATACACTATGTAAATAATATATGGCCCCCACTTTTAGGGTTTTAAGACTTGCGGAGAGGGTTGTTCCCTTTCCAAGAGTCGTGGACAAGGTCAGGGGTTGACCGAACGGGTATTTATACTCCAAGAGGGCGAAAATGGGGTGTCTATAGGCACGTCTACTTACCCAATGTTAATCAACGACCATCTAAAAAAATGAGTTTTTTATATTAAATTTTGGGTCAAAAGGCGACATTTTTAATTACACCATATTTTTGAACTGGGAATAGAGATATTTGATCTAGGATTTGAAGAACAAAAAGTCAAAAGAATCTAAAAACCGAAGAGCCAAGTTGAACTCTTAGAGAATGTGATGTAACTCACGATCACGTGGCATGTAGTACGTGATTTAAAAGGAAAAATTTTGACAACCTGGACCCACATGCCAACTATATTTTCCAATTTTGGGCTTAGGTCCCTACCCCCTATTTTCTTCCTAGCATGGGCGTTACGCTTCGCCGTCTCCACCTAAAACGCATCATTACATGAAAGGGCCGACATAGTCCAGGCTCCAGTCTTCTCTCTATTTGATGTGGGATATTACAAATTCCCAACTTATAAAAGAGTCATCCTCGGCTCTAATACCATTATGTGATGACCTAGATCCACATGCCAACGATATTGTCCGATTTTGACAGGTTCATGCCCCAATTTTGTTTCTGACATGGGCGTGAAGTTTCGCCGTTCCCACCCAACACATGTCTGTATATGAAAGGGCCGGCCGCACCTCATAGCTCAGGCTCCAAACTTTTCTCCATCCAATGTGGGATGTTACAAAGATAGTGTTTCCACGCTACCTCTACATTCAAAAGTATTGTCCCTTTGAATGTAGAGGTAGTGTTTCCATGCTACCTCTATATATATATATATATATATATATATATATATATATATATATATATATATATATATATATATATATATATATATATATATATATATATATATATATATAATTCTCATGTATCTAAAATGAGAATATAATTCTCGTCGTTGCATGGTCCGATTTTTATATTCTCTATGATGCCCCTCACTTAAATAGTCATATATGATTTTTCTTTCAATTTTGCCCCTTCAAAGTCTTTTAAATGACAACAGTATGGGTGAATGCATTTATTGCGATTTTCATATTCTCAATAATGCCCCTCACCAATAGTCATATACCATTCTCTCCCCCCCCCCCCCCCCCCCCCCAATAAGTGTGAATGTATTTATTACAAGAAAAAATCGCTAGAGTGCCTTTATTTTCAATCCATAATTCTTCCTTTCACATGCTTAAACTAAGATTACTTTGTAACGGATGATAGATCATTTTTCATCCCAATTTTCTTCATGATGTATTTTGAGATCAATTTTCTATCATCGGACGGCCAAATTTTGAATTCACAAGGAACACATCCTAGAAAAGTGATCAGAGAACCACTCATCATGTCTGTCATGATCTCGTTGCTTTTTGGGATGTTTACCCCGTGGAATAAAAAATTGTCTGTTTAATAGTATGCCTATAATCTCAAAATCTATCGTATCAAATTTTGGGACGAAAATTTTCTTCATCGTATGATTCAAAGCAATCAATGGCCTAAAGTACGTAAAACCCGAATCGAAAAGAAATAATCATTGATTGTAAATAAAGATACCCTAATTACTGCATGGCCGATCACAATGCATTTATGACAAGAGTACCTTTATTTGCATAACTGAATTAGAAGAAGAATTTTTGGTCGTAAATAAAGGGGCCCCATACGTTGAAAATCATTGAATGGATTAGACGGTAGAGTTTTTCGTTCCAATTAATTTTTCACTAGCATCAGACGGTCAGTTTTTATTCCATGTGACACAAATCTCAAAAAGTGATTTGGACATCACGTTTGAGCATGATGTGCGTCATGTGATTTTTGGATTATTTTTTAAGTATCGGTAAATAGACCGTTCAATGGTATACTCGTGATATCAAGATCATTTGTATCTAAGATTGGAATGAAAATGATCTCCAGCGTATGATTCAAAGCACCCAATAGTTTTAAGCGTAGGTGCCCTCCAAGATTTAGTAGACGCAAAAATAAACGGTAGACCATAGTGACCAAACGCACGTTTTTTTGGGAAAAAATGCATTTAAAATACGAGTTTTTGAAAAAGCGAAAAAACTCCGGAAATCACTTTTTTGGGATGTGTATCACGTGAAAACCTTATCTTCTAATACTCCTATGATCTCAAGATTCTTCATGTGAAAGATTGGGATGAAAAAAGATCACTATCGACATATTCAAAGCAGTCAATAAATTTTACTGTGGGTAAACTCAAAAATTCAGTAGGTGGATTTAAAAGTACTCAATCTTTTATACTACCTAAAACTCTCCATCGAAAGCTTTTTCTCTTGCTCACGTATATCACCGATGTACTCTACTGGTTTATACTTTAGAGAGAGAGAGAGGGGGCAGATTTGGTCTTACTTCTTAGTTCTGTACGCATGGAACGCGTAGTTCATCATTATTGGAGATACCAAGCGGCAAGCGAACAGTTAGACTTCGTGGGCCATAAAAATCCATCCTTTTAAATGGCTACCAAACCTGCCGACAGGAAAGCTCTATGCGGCTTAATGTCAAACAGTGAGCAGATGATGTTTGACTGGGTTCCAACTTCCAACTAATTTTTATTGTGTTGATCATATGGCAGAAATCATTAAATGGATGGTCAACAGTACGAAGCACCAAATAGGCCATATTATTATTATTATTATTTTTTTTAGTTACCCCTATTTCATGGACCAAAACTCTAAAAGCACACACCTAACCTTACTTGGGTGAAAAAAAAAAAAAAAAATCGTAACTTGAAAACTCACCCAAGACCGGCCCGAATCGAACCGAAACTGATTGAAAATTGTCACCGAATTGAATCCATTTGGCCCGATTCAATTTCAGTTTTGATACCTAAAAATTGAAAATCGGTCGGGGTAGGGTGAGGAAACGGATAAAAACAGAAAAATTTTAAACATTGGGAAAAATTAAATAAAACATGAAGAAAAACCGAACAGGACCAAACCCACAAAAACCGAAATTGGATCAGTTCAATTAGGTATCGGTTTGGGGAGTTGAAAATCTTCATTAACCGAAACTGAAATATTTCAATTAGGGATCGATTTTGCATAAACCAACCCGAAAACCAAAATTTCAGTTTCGGTTCAGCTCGATCACTACAAAAAATAAGATTATTAGCGGGAGCTAAAAATTGCCACTATTAACAAAAAAATTGTCGCTAATAGTCTTAATAGCATTTAATACTTTTTTTGTTAATCGCTAATAGTCTTATTTTTTGTAGTGAGTTAACTGAATCTGCATCCCTACTCGTAGATGATTGGCGAGGCAAGTAGGTGCATTTAGATTTTTTGTGGGAGCAAATAGAATTATTCTAAACGTACCTCCATCTGCGCTTATAGGACTACTGAAAGTGCGTACGTTGGAAATCCATTGAAACTCATTGACTACTTGGAATCAAACGATGGAGATATTTCGTCCCCCCAATCTTCCATACAACGAATCTTGAGAGCATGTTCTTACCATCAAACCGTTAGTTGTTGATTTCACATGGCAAAGATCCCAAAATATGACCCTAAAATTACATTTGAGAGTGATGTTTGTCATATGATTTTAGAGTCATTTTGTTGTTTGGCTCTAACTTGGAGAGTTTGATTTGTAGTTGAACTCTAACTTGAAGGTTGACTCTAACTTGGAGAGTTTAAATTGTAGTTGGACTCTAACTTGGAGGTTGAATTGTAGTTTGACTCTAACTAGCGATTGCCCAGTTACGTTCAAACTCTATATAAGGCTAGTTTCTCTTAGATTAAAAGTAGGAGTTATGTCTTCTATATAAAAGGAAAGTTTTTGGCCAAATTAGAGAGTTGAGATGTAAAGCTTTGGAAAACCTATCTAGGGTTTTAAGGAGAGTGTTGGTGAGGCTTGAGTATTCTTGTGTGATCATCAATATAATAGATTATCGTTGCCCGTGGACGTAGGCATATTGTCGAATCACGTAAATATTGTCTCTTATGTGTTTGTGGTTATTTTTCTTCTATTTTGCATTCTTATTTGATCGTTCATCGTAAGATCGTTGGTTAATTTGTGAGCTTTTGCGCAATAAATTGGTAGCAAAGCAATTAGGTTTATGTTCTACGATCGAAAATGACATCGAAGTCCGCAAAAGTTTAGAACATGAGGTTCTAGGTTAAGAAATTCGACAAGAAGATCAATTTCGGCTTGTAGCAAGTACAAGTCTGGAATATCTTGATTTAACAAGAGCTGCACAAGGCATTAAAAGGGTTTTCGGGTAAGCCGGCGGAAATGTCTAATGGTGATTGAAAAAAATTCAAACTTCAAGCATATAGCACGATTCAGTTATATCTAGCGAAAGAGATTACATACAATGTGATGCAGGAGAACTCGGCAGCCTTGTTGTAGACCAAATTGGAGAGTCTCTACATGAGAAAATCTCTGACATCTCAAAAAGTAATTATACAAGTTGCACATGAAGGCAGGTATTTCTCTTAACGAACAGCTTAATGAATTCAATAGAATAATATATGAATTACTAAATATTGAAGAAGAGGTTAAGGATAAAGACAAAGCATTATTGCTTTTTTCTTCCCTCTCCGATTCCTATGAGCACTTGATTACTATGCTGGTCTATGAGAATGATACTATTGAACTGGAGTCGGTTACAACGGCATTGCTTTGTAATGACATAAAGAAGAAAGGTTCAGATAGTGATACACAAGCAGATGGCTTATTGGTTAGGAGGAGAGCAGAGGATCGTAAATCAGGAAGGGATAGATCAAAGTCTATATCTAAATTCAAAAATAAAAAGACAATAGAATGCTACAGGTGTCACGAAAAATGTCACATCATAAAATATTGTCCACAGTTACAAACAAAGAGGGATGATGGTCAGAATAAGAAGCAGAAAGGGGTCGTTGATGAGGATGGTATAGTCGAACAAGCTCTGGATAATAATGGGAACTTATTATTAGTGGTTTCAGATAAATACTCACAGAGTGCATGTATACTTGATTCAGGGTGCTCCTACCACATGTATCCAAATAGAGACTGATTCGCATCTTATAAAGAAGTGGATGGTGGAATGATTTTGATGGGTAACAATATGGCCTGTAAAATAGTTAGAAATGAGAGTATCAAAATAAATATGTATGATGGGGTTATGAGAACATTGATCGATGTACGTTATGTTCCGAAACTGAAGAATAATCTCATATTGCTTGGTATATTAGACTCCAATGGGCTCAAGTTTGCAGCTCAAGGTGGAGTTTTGAAGGTGACAAAGGGATCTCTGGTTCTGATAAAAGAAGAAAAGATTGGAAACCTTTACTTTCTATTAGGAAATACACTGACGGGTTGAGTAGCAGTATCTACATCAGATTATAGTGGTTTGTCCTCTATACAGTTATGACACATGTGTCTAGGGCACATGTCAGAAAGAAGGATGACAGAGTTGAGCAAGCAAAGTTTGTTGAAAGGTGTAAAGGCTGACAAGGTTGACTTTTGTGAGGGTTGTGTCTTTAGGAAACAGTGCAGGGTTAAGTTCAACACAGCGGCACACAAGGTATGAGTGCCCTCTATGCATTGGTGGCAGCGTGATTTGAGAATAGCGATGATTGGAAGAATGAGTACATGGTGAAGCTTAGAGCCAGGTAGAGAATTGTTGTTTTACTCTAACCTTGAGAGTTTTTATTGTATTTGGACTCTAACTTGGAGGTTAGCTTTAACTTGGAGGTTGAATTGTAGTTTAACTCGAACTGGCGGTTGCCCAATTACGTTCAAACTCTATGTAAGGCTAGTTTCTCTTATATTAGAATTAGGATTTATGTCTTATATATTAAGGGAAAGCCCTTGGCCAAATTAGAGAGTTGAGATGTAAAGTTTTGAAAAACCTATCTAGGATTTTGAGGAGCTTTGGTAAGGCTTGAGTGTTTTTGTATTCTTATGTGATCATTAATATAATAGATTATTGTTGTTCGTGGATATAGGCATATTGTTGAACCACGTAAATATTGTCTCTTGTGTGTTTGTAGTTGATTTTCTTCTATTTTACATTCTTATTTTATCGTTCATCGTGAGATCGTTGATTAGTTTGTGAGCTTTCACGCAATAATTTTTTGGCGATTCGTGCCATGTGAAATATAAAACTAACCGTCCGAGGGCACACTTATATTCTCAAGATCTATTGTATGGTAGAGTGGAGTGAAAAATGACCTCCATCATTTGATTCCAAGCCTTCAATAGGTTTCAATCAATTTCAAATGTAGACGTCCCCATTAATTAATCCACAAGGCGCAAGAGGTACCGTTATCCTAATTATTATTAGGATAGTTCTTTTCGGGGCTACCCAAATAGTAAGGGAGCCTATACTTAAAATCCATTGTTTGTGTTGAATCAGACGATGGGTATCGATTTTCATCACAATCTTTCATATGATTGATCTTGAGACCATGGGCGTACCATCAAATGATCAGTTTTTTATTCCACGTGACACAAATCTTAAAAAGTGATCCTGAAATCATGTTTGAGAGTAATTTGTACCATAGGTTTTGAGTCACTTTTTTGGGATCTATGCCACATGGAATTGAAAATGATTGTGTTATAGTACGCCCATGATCTATAGATCAATCATATGGAAGAATGGAATTAAAACTGATCTCCATCACATGATTCAATGCAGTCAATAAAATCGTTATTTATTTTTCCATAGGGATCTTTTTCTTGGAATTTGACCAAAATGTGTCTTAACTTGGTGAAAGTGCCTCTTAACATCCCTATTCACAACATTTCCATTCCCAGAATTGAAAGAATGAGAATTCTTGAAGAGAGATTTTCATCTAGAGCTGACAAGCTAGCGAAAACCATGGGCAAGGACATCTTGGTTCTTAGGGTCGGTGACTGGATTTGTTCTTGGTGTCGGAACATTAATTTTAAACAAAGATCCATTTGTCATTGCTACGGTTGTACCTCATCGAGAGTGCAAGGAACGTGGTCAAAAGCAATGAGGAACAACACACTACGGCTTTCCTTAAGCATCAAGTAACTTTTAATGGCTCTCAGATGAGGGACTTAGCCCAAGGATGGTCCATCGCAAGTAGCAGAGACCACATCTTTGCGGATTTCGGTGTCCAGAAAGAAGGGCCCGCTTTGCCTCTTTCACGCAGACGTCATGGGGTTTCTTTCGCTGACGCCGCAATGGGTGGCCCCCGCAAAACCCTTTCCTGGAACGACGTCTCCCCCGAGACAGCCTACGGTGTGGCTCACAGTATTAGAAATCCTGTGGACCCTACCTCCACGGATGTTGGGGTGACTTTTTTGCCTCTAGGGTTTACGAGCCCTCTGTTCTCTTCCCTGGCTAAATACCTTAAAGATTACACTGGATCATCTTGTACACCATTAAAGACTCCATACTACCTATTCACATATACTACTGGCTGTAAAGCAAATGGAGATTACAAGACAGACCAACCATTTCAGCCATCACAAATACAAAGTTTCTCCTACGATGCCTTCTGTCAAGACGGCCAATGAGATCCTTTCCAAAAAGGCCATCTCCATTGATGGCAAACCTGTTGTATGCAATCGATGGTGTATGGACGTGATTGTACTTCATCTTCACTGATGGGAAGGTGGAATTTGGATATGCCTATTTGGTCTTCCTCTCCACGCCTGGACCCAAGAGGTCCTCCGAGGGATCGGCGAGAAGTGTTGGGGTTGCATTCTCATTGATAGAAGCACCAAGGATTTGTGGGAAACTCGCTTCGCTCGGATCTTGGTGGCCTCCGGCAATTGGGAGGTGATCCCCAAATCTTGCGAGATATGCCTCAACGTACAAAAACCCAATCTTCGTAAAAGTGGAGCTAATGGAGAGGGTGGTCCTCCTGCGTCAATCTCACCACGTAGTCTAGCGGTCTGGGGTTTTCGACAAAGACATATTCACTGGTGCCACAAGAAAATTCACTACAGAGATCCACCCACTCAAGGACGAGGTAGAAGAGCCATGGTTTTGCCTATTCAAGCCTCGAAGGGGTGCTCGCCCTCGGATTCGCCTCTCCATCGGCGGTCAACCTCGTTGACGGGGCTTTCCAGACGATGGGGAAGACATGGTCTGCTGGATCCAGTTGTTGAGGAGTTGGAAGAGGAGGAGTTCGATTTCAGGGCAATCGAGATGGGGGATCTGTCCTTCGACAAGGCGGCTGCCAACAACAATCGTCACCACCGCCAGAGCTGCGACACCCAACTCCGTTGTCCGTTACGGTACAACTACTTTCACCTTTGGTCAACCATTGCCTCTCTCTTAATCCTACGATGGAGAGAGCTCCCAACTCTTCAAGTACAAGATCCAAAGGTGGATATGAGTTTGAAGACGAGCTGGCAGAGACGATGGGAGTAAAACTCGGATGTGCTTTTAGGGGTTGGGACCCAATGTCTCTTGAGACAACACCTAGAGCTAGACCAACAGATGGTGTTGCATGGACAAAGGGCAGAAGGGTCTTTTCTCCATTCGATGCTTCTCGAGGACTTTTGGGCGTGATGCTTAGCCTTTTCTCTACTTTAGTGGTTTCCAAAAACCAGCCCATGGTTTTTCTGTCACGATTTTGTCTGGGTAACCTTGGAATGCGCAAACGATCAACCTCGTCCCATGTTTCGGTTTGGGGATGGGCCTCTCTGGTCGATATGAGTTTCATTGCTTCCCTGGCCTTTTGGGGCATCGCTTCTATTGGACTGGATCTCTAATTGGACAAATCGGCCCACCAGTTCTTCTGAATCGTCTCTGCGGGCCTGGCCCACTAGCTATCGAGGCCCATGTTTGAACCCGAATCATGAATTCTGGTTTTCGAGACCTGGGTCTGGCCCCGCGATTGTGTTTTCTCGAGCTTCCTGCTCCCCCAGCCCCTTCCTGATGGCCACACAAGCTTCCCCACCTTTGCTTCTCCATCACCTTGGCGACAACCCCTAGTCTTACTCCTCAGTTTCATCTTCCGAGTGAGTCGTGCTAGATGTTGCTGAGATTTCTTCTTCGAACACCTCTGACTACTCTTCTTGTAGCATCCCTATTTGAACCCGCGCGTACTAACTAAGTGAGCGTGCCTAGGGTGACACGTTGTGCTCGTGTGCAACTTAGAGGCAAAAGTTACTATTAATGAAAGTTTATTAATGATTAAAACGTATCGAATTTAATTGGGCCAATTAATTTGGGCTGACCATTTAGGCCAACTATTTGAACCGACTTTGGACCTTAGTTGGTGTGAAAAACATGTGTATGTATGATTCACACCAAAGCCAAAACATCTTAAGTGGATAAGATAACACACTAAGTGTGTGTATGTGATCCACAAGGAAGCAGACCCATGTATATAAGGGAATGGCTTCTCACGTAAGCCATTACCTTTGCTTTTGAATGAAATTCTAGAGAGGGAAAGAGAGAGAAAGAGAGAGAGAGAGAGAGAGAGAGCTTGGAGAAGAGAGAGGAGAAACAAAACTCTAGTGTATGTGGAATCGATCGTGAGTAGTGTATGTGGAATCGATCGTGAGAAGATAGACTCGTGAAACCCTTTGATGTGTGGAAAAGAAGAGAAAGAGATCCAAGGATGTGGACAATTTAAGTGCAACGATTCTGATTTAATGTAAGAATGTGTGTTTTAAATCAAATGTGTTGTGATAAGTAGTTGGACAATCAATGCCCTAAAAGAATAGAATTAAATGAGTCATTAGGTTGAGTAATAATACACAAAGAGATTGGAATTTAGTGTGCAACCATGATGCGTGGTTGGGCAATAAATGCCCTCAAAGATTTGAAACGAATGGGTGAGTTTGTGGTATAATTTGGACATTAAATGCCCTAAAAAGCTGCAATAAATGTGATGGGTTTTAAGAGAAATGAAACATAAGAAGGAAAGCTAGAAGAACTGAGAATCTGTCAAAATCGGAAACAGTTATATATATAGAACAGAGAAGTGTGGTTTCTGAAGGGAGAAACCGATCGATCGAATTGTGCCTCGACAGGCTCTGTGCTCAGGTCGAGAGGTTCTCGTTTGGTTTGATTCTGTTCGAGTGGATACTGTACAAACTCGACAGGTTCCTTTTGATTTGAAAATTGATCGATCGATCGAAATGGAATTCGATCGATTGATTTGTGTCAACAGGTTCCTGTGCAAGTCGACAGGTTCCTGTAAGGTTCGACAGGATGAAATGTGAAGGAGAGATTGGTTTCTGAGGAAACCGATCGATCAATTTTAGAATCGACCGATCAATTTTGGGAACCGATCGATCGAATTGGGATTCGATCAATCGATTTGGTTAGTTTCTGGGATTTTTCTATTTTGGGAAAGAAAACTTTGGGAGACTTGGGAACTTTCCATTATTCGTTACTTTTGACTAATAGGAAGTAAATTGGAACTCGTTACTCTTCCAGAAGGATGATGAGGAAATTGGCAGCTTCTCAACTTCGGTCAAGCTAATTAATAAGGATAACGGCAAGAGTTAGGCTTTTACTGGAGTCTATGGCCCAACTGATGTCGGCAAAAAAGACGATTTCTGGTATGAATTGGCTGAGGTGGTAGCTAAATGGGATGTGTCATGGAATGTGGGAGGTGACTTCAATGCCTTGCGTTATCCCCACGAATCGTCTTGTGCCCTTTTGGACCGAAGAGACATGGCCAATCTTAACTTCTTTATCAATGATTGGGCTCTTGTAGGTTTACCTCTGCTGGGGGACCTTTTCACTTGGTCCAACCTGCAACAAGCTGCCTCTTTCAGCCGCTTGGACCGCTTTCTTGTTCCACCGACTGACTTAACTGTTTTCCCCATGCGTCTCTGCAAGGTCTTGCCAAGCGGGCTCCGACCACAGGCCTCTACTGCTAGATTGCGAATCCTTGGGCAGAGGCCCTACCCCATTCAGATTTGAGAATCAGTGGCTTCTAAATGAGGACTTTAAAGCTCACATTCCTCTTTGGTGGATGGAAACTAACCCCCACGGTTTGGTCGTTTTTCGTTTGATCTCTAAGCAGGGGCACCTAAAGGGACGTATTAAGAACTGGAATCGAGAGGGCTGTCCCACGAATGAAAATCGACTATCCTAGATCGCCTTAAGGAGTTGAACCTCCTTGAAGAGGATAGTTGTTTGACAGACATCGAAAACGTCGAAAGGCTTAACCGCAAGATGAGGTTTAGCAAGAGGAGTCTTCAGGAAGAGATGAGCTGGAAATAAAAGTCTAAAGTCCATTGACTGAAAGTTAGGGATAACAACACCATATATTTCCATACGATTGCGAATGTCAGATCTAAAAAGAATCTCCTGACTAGAAATGTGGTGAACAGAGCAGAATTCTTGGACCCGGACCAGATTATGGTGCAGATTTCGGCCACTTGAAACTAACATCTGGCCAACTGATAGGTGGGTCATGATCTAAAGATCAATTTAATGAAATATTGGGGAAAAAAAGATTTCCATGTGTCTATTCAAGATAGTCAATGGTATTAAAGCTGGAAACCATAGGTTGCAGACATTAATTTTTAATTGCTAATACCCATATACAAGTAACATTAAATAATTGAAGGTCTCGTTGTCGCCATGAATACCATTTTAAACCCCCAGATCTTTGACATAATAAATCTTGAGATTATAGTCCAATCATTAGATGGACTAATGTTGATTTCACGTGACACACCTCTCCTATAAATTATCCGAGAAATATGTTCAATAAATGCTCAGAATCATGTTCATTTTTTGGAATGTGTACATGTGAAATCAAAATCTGATTGCCTGATAGAAGTCCCATGATTTGAAGATCTAATGTGTCAAAGATTGAGTTGAAAAATAATATTTATCATTTGATTAAAAAAGTCCACTATTTACACCTAAAACTTACCACTTGAGAACAATTGCGATAATTACAAAATATATAAGGATGCTTTCACTTACAACTTACCATTCTTTCTTCTAAACTCGAACTTCACTTGCTTAAATTGTTTGACCATTTGAAATCAAATGATGGAGATCATGGAAACTTAACGTTTTCTTGAGATCATTGAGTTGCTATCAGACGATCAAGTTTTGATTCTGTATGGCACACATTCCAAAAATTATATGATCATGGTGTATATCAAAAATGATTTTTAGATCACTTTTTGTGATATGTATTAAGTGGAATAAAAGAACGATTGTTTGATGATAGGCCCATGAGCATGAGATCCATTGTATAGAAGATTAAAGTAAAGAACAATCATCATCATCAAATTCAAAGCAATCAACGATTCAAATCAGTCAACGATTTTTGTCCGTGAAAAAATTGTGGTATTACTAATAAACAGGTGAAAAGAGTTATACCCCTATCTTTTTCTTCTCCACTTGTTTTGTCATCTTCTCGAGGACTCGGCAAATTGAAATGCCCAGGAGTACCCTCAAACTATTTACTCGGAAATGAACGGAAAACTTGTGTTTGTATTCGAACCCTTAAATCGGTTCCAAACAACGGAAAACCACGGAAAATAGAATCCGAGTCTAAGTATACATATGTTTCCTCCATATCCAAATAGGCCCTAATAGAAAGTTTTACTCTCTCTGACTCTCTCTCTCTCTCCAACGGGAAACCGGCTCACTAAAAACCATATTTTTGGTAAGTACCACACCGCAGAAAAACCATTGACCGCTTTGATTCCAATGATAGAGATCAATTTGCGTCCCAATTTTTCACTCGATCGAACTTAAGATCATGTCGCACCCATTAGACAGTCCAACCACATGGCACACATCACCAAAAGTGAAAGGTCAACTCATTTGACCTTCACAAATCATGATTTTTTTATACATGATTAAAAAATTGGGACTATATTTTTTTCTATCATGATTAGAAAATTTTGGTTTCATTTTTTATTTTTCTCCCAATTTTCATGAATTAGGCTTTGTTAGAATTGAGCTCTTGGAAGTGAATTAGCAATTTCACACCCTCTTCCTAAGAATTGAATTCGCATGGAAATGGCAGTTCTCTTATTATACTTCCGGAGAAGTGAGCTCTTGATTAGATTAGATTGTTTAAGAAATAAATTCTTGTAAAATTGGAAAAGAATATTTTTGTCCTAAGGCAAATAAAAGATAATTTTAAATTTTAAGATACTCCATTGCATATGACTTTCTAGAATACATAAATCTTAAAAAATCAACAAATCAATAAGTAAACATCAAAATAATAGTAAAAGTAAACGGGTCGGGTTCTAAGGTTGTGTTTGGGATTGCTCTTTGGAGGCAAAGAGCAGCTCTCTGCTCTGGCGCAGAACAATTTAGTATGGGACTGTGTTTGGCTGTAAGTACTCAGCTATTTCGAAGAGTGAAAGAGCTGAATTTAGGTCTCTTTAAAGGAGCAATTTAAACCTGCTCTTTTAAGTGGGCTGCTCTTTGCCTCCAAGGAGCTATCCCAAACACAGCCTAAGCAATAAAATCAGACCCCAAATCTGCAGAAACTTAAATCTTATGAGTCGACTCAGGCATATGCCTTTTTTTCATTGAGCAATCACAATTTGCACCTGAACCGCTGTTGACAGCCCTAATTACAAATATAACTCTTCAAACAAGTCAAATGGCATTCCCTGACAAGATCATGGCCATATCAAATCCCACACCATATTACTAAGCAATAAAAAAAGACCTAAAACTTGCAGAAACTGAAATCTAATATGAACAAAACAAATATATACAATGCTCAAGCTCAGTGACCATCAAATTCTAGTTGTAAATTTAAAAGCGAGTAATAGTGGTACATAACATAATGCCAAAAGCAATTGCAACAAAGAATGCAAAATTTTGATCTCTAGCCAGCCCGGTCCATCTCTCATTCTCTAACATCTTCACCCAACAGTAACTGACTAACTGTATCTACCAGCCTACCAAACTGGACCACAAACACAGAACCCTTGTTAATTATTGACTAATAGAATGCACGTGTGATGCAGGAGAAAATAGTATTGTGCATCAAGCAGAACTTGTTGAAGTGACAAAAATTAAGTGCTCCAGGCTTCAAGCTCTCATTGTTCCTTTCATTAGTATTAGACCACAGATTATTGCTACGAGATGTCCTTAATGTGGTTCAGAATGCATGACATCTATAAAGTGAACTACCATAACAAAGCAAAATGCAGGTTCAAAATGCACTACATCTATAAATTCGACATTGAACCTCCACTTTAAATATTCATCTAAAAAGAAGACATAAAATTGTAATCTACCCCAAAATTTAAATTATGAGCTAATAAATTCTAAGAAGTTCTTTTGGTGTAACCAACGTGACAACATATCAAATGTAGTTAAACAAGATTCAGTTCTCCTGCTTAAAACAAATAGAAATTGTAGCTGATCTAAGACAAACACCAAAACTTAAATTTAAAGACTGAAAGGAGGTTATCATAACCATTAAAGAAACAAGGCTCATTACTTTTATATTAGACAAGTGCTACACAAAAAGTGCATTAAGACTTTATGATCAATCACCTCCAAACAACTTTTTTATCTTCTTTCAATTTCTTTATTTTATTCTTTTCTGATCCACCTAATGCATTGAGACTTTAGAGTTTGATAATCTCTAGTACTCCATATCAGGCTTTTGATCTGTGGAAGTCCTCTAGTCATGACAGTTTCATTGAGGGAAAAGCGCCACGGCTTCACAGCGCAGCCCACTAAGCATCTTAGAAGTAAGGAAGTGCTAACACCCCCATCTATCTAAAGACAATTACTAATACACAGGCAACATAACACCATAGTCATAACAGTATTACATAAGTAACCTTGAGAAAATTTGAACTGACAGTCATAGCAATACATTGAGAATCATTAGCAAATTTTGAACTGACAGTCATAGCAATACATTGAGAGTCATTAGCAAATTTTAGACCCAGTTGTATTCTTTAGCGATCATTGGCTAGTCCCAAATATTGCTTCATGTGGTTGAAAGCTACAAGATGCTTTAAAAATAAATAAACAAATATAAAGGGAAGAAACCTATGACGATTCATTGTCAAATGAGACCACTGCAAAAGTTGCAAGAGTATAAAACTTTGGAGGAAACGTAGGAAGGCTGCTGTGATGAAAATACTAGAAACAGAATAGGATGTCCTTTTGAAAAATATCCAATGGTGAAGATCCATACCATGCAAGAATTATCACCGCCATAGCAAAAGATCAAATATTTTAACGAAGCATTTACGGCTGAATTGTTGGCTTATAATCGATCAATATGGCATAGGCATATTGATGCATTCTTGCTACTACAGATATAAATGAATGAAACTCAGTTAAACTTGCTTTCTCCATAGTAATATTAGCATCATCAACTACAGCAATTGTGATGCATTAAAAGTTGAATGTATATATGCACCGTTCATTAATTTCTTTGTAGTAGTGATAATAGTGTCATGGGCACCCATCACAAAAGCATCAAAAGCCCCTATGCTTTAAAAGGTAACAAATATTAATATATAAAAATACTACATTGCAAAAGTAATAATAATTTTATTTTTGTTGATTAATAAAACTATATAGATCAAAAGAGAAGATACAAAAAGGAAGAGCCGAGCGAGGTGCTCAGCGAAAACAAAAACAACTGCCAACCATCATCATACGAATCTAACCACCCGAGCTCCGGACCAGCCCCCCCCTCTTTGTCAAGTGCCACCCAATCAAGGATCAGGTCTTTAATAGCTTTCATGATCATCCCAACTGGGGCTCGTCTTTTACGGAAAATGCACTGATTCCTTTCTCTGCAGACACCCCATAAGAGAGGGCATAAGGCTACATGCCAAAAAGGGTTCTGGCATTCCCAAAATGGATACCCTGCCAGTTGACCAAGAGATCCCTCACGTTACTCCAAAGGAATTGAGGATGATACCCCACAGCTTAGCCGCCACCCAACAATGAACAAAGAGGTGATCCATTCTCCTCATGCTGAAAGCACATAGCACAGAAATTAGGCATCTTTCTCCCTCTTTTAATCGACTGGTCTGAGGTGAGGATACGCCCCCCAAGCAAGGCGCCAACCGAAAAACCTGAACTTTGAGGGGTGGGAGACTTCCAAACAAAGGTCCAGTCATGATACAAAAGAGGTCTATTGGTGATGGCTCGGTAGAGAGAGCGAACCGAGAAGGAGCCCTTGGCTGTAAGAGACCAAACTCTCAAGTCACTACGACCCCGATTCTGACACGCCGAGTGGAGGAGAGCCATCAGGTCCTCATAAGCACCAATTTCTCCATCGGGCAAATTTCTCCTCGTCCACACGGACCAAACCAAAGATCCATTGACTTCCTGAGAATCTGGGTCAATAGGTATGTTGGTATAGCTCGCAACGTCAAAAAGAGATGGGAAAGACTTTCAAACTACGAAAACTGAGCCACGTGTCGTCCGGAAGCTGATATGATTCCCTTGGCCCCAACTGAATGAGATGAATCTGCTGAAGATCGGCCAGATGGAGTAGACCCCTTTCCATCAAGCAGAAGGCCCTATCATTCAGACAACTAACACCCCACTGAAAAGGAGAGAAGGCCTCCTATCATTCAGACAATAGTAATAATAATAGTAGGGAGATTATGTAATCAGATGGTTTCTCATTCGTCCACTTGGCATTACCCCAACTGTTCTAAGCAGTAGAAACATGGATAGTAGCCGATCCAATAAACTGCAAAAACGGGTTATTGCCAATCCAATTTGGAGCTCAACATTTTGATGGACCCCAAATGATCCGGCTGATGCCCATGCTGACCTATGAGAGGCCATCTAATATAACATTATCACTCTTCGTAGTACTGTAGTTCTAAATATAATGATAACTGATCTTGAAGCAATTTTCTTCATCAGTTCTTGAAATTCACCATACCAATCCCAACCTCTCAAATGGATGACTGACAATTAGAATTAGATACCATCACATTTTTTTCCACATAAATTACAACAACACTAATGATCAATTATTTCTTGAAATATCTAGAGTGTCCCATTATTTGCTTAACTAAATGTCAAATTTACATGCCTCAACAAGTCCTAAAATCAAATGCATAACCAAAACAGTTCATATAACTTATCTCAGGCAGTTTGTCAAACAATTGAGCCACAAGAGAGCACTAAAAAAAATTTATTGCATGTTGTTGCACTTATTAACAAATCAGTTTCTTAAATATTTTAAAATTTAAAAAAAAAAATGCATCATCATCAATCAAACAAAAAACACAAAATACTCTCATTTTCATAAACTATAAGCCCTAATTTGTACTAATCCAGTTGCCAAACTAGGGAGGCAAGGTTTGACTTGAAATCTGAAACATAACCCAAAACCGAGGAAACCAAACTGATCCTAACCAGCCAGAAAACTGA
The DNA here is from genome assembly GCA_021018995.1 of Chloranthus sessilifolius. Classification (NCBI taxonomy): domain Eukaryota; kingdom Viridiplantae; phylum Streptophyta; class Magnoliopsida; order Chloranthales; family Chloranthaceae; genus Chloranthus; species Chloranthus sessilifolius. The sequence continues at coordinate 1,142,041 of CM037588.1, read as the reverse complement.
TTCGGCCCGATCCGTACCGACTGATTTTGGTTCGGTTTTGATGGAAACCTAAGATCAAACACCAAAGAGGTAGGATGAGAAAACCGAAATTTTTAATAAATAAACCCGAAAACCAAATAAAATACATTACAAAATCAAATCTGAAACGAAATATTGGGGTTTCGGTTCGGTTTCAAAATAAAAACCGAACCAATTCATTTTAGTTCGGTTTCCATTTAGGCAGAACTGATCCGAAAACCGAAATTTTTTTTGTTTCAGATCAGTTCGGAAGCAGAAACTATATCCCTAGTTTACACAATTAAAATGCCCCCAAGTTTAAAAAAAGAAAAAAATTCTCAAATCAAATTCTAAAACAACCCTATATCAGAGCATTGACCCCTTCTTGTGACAAAAAAAATAAAAAACTAAAAGAAAAAATCATCTTGTTTACCGATTTTCAGAGGAGAGGAAGATGGTGCTTCAGTGATCTAGATGGAGACGATTATGCAGACGATAGAGTGATGGAGCCATCGGAGAAGATGCAGGTGACTGATGAAGAGATCGTTTTTTGGCTGCGTTTTGAGGAGGCGGTTGAAGTAGGGTTATTGAAGAATACCGGATTAATTTTAAATGGCAGATATGCCCCATGGAATTGACACTTCAGCGGCTTCACATGTGGAATTGAAAGTAGCCGCGATGGAATTGGCGCGTGGAAGTGAATTCCACAAAGTGGGTCCCACCCCAATTCACTTCCACCACCTTTAACTTCCTATCAAACAAAAAAGGTGGAATTGGCAATTCAATTCCACCCTAGAATTGACAATTCCAAGTTATCAAACAGACGCTTAGGCAATTGTCGATTTTTCAGGTAACTTAATTAACAAGATTTTAGGTCATAAATTTTGAGAGCAAGTACTTGACAAAGCCCCAGCTGACGGACAACCCAGGACACATGGATCCTAACTACCTTCTCAAAGCAGAGGACCCATATGTCCCTCTGAAAGTACTGCTGACCAAACTGAATGACAGCCTAGTTCGCATCTTCTCCATCTGCAGAAGGTCAGATGACCTGCAAAGTAAACCTGTCAGTAAACTAAAAATATGACGAAGTACTAAAACACAAACAAACAAAACAAAAGCATCACCTGCGCAGAATGAAGATCCTCGAAAAGACCTTGGGCGACGTGGAGATCCGAGACTCTCCGAAAGTCCCCGATCGCCAACCTCCACACCCACATGCGCGGGAAAGCATGCACAATCCCCTCAGGGAATATGAGGCGTAGAAATGTGAAGTGGTCGTAAACCCAGATCTACACAGCAAACAAAATAAGACAAATACTATTAATAAAAATTATTAACCAAAAAAACATCTAAAAAAACTTGAAATATCAACACCGCTCACCTGAAGAAATGGGATGAAGTCGTCGATGGTGCGGCCGCCTCTCCCGCGGCTCAACACCTGCTAGTACAGATGAGCAATTGTTGTCGCACCCCACGCATACGCCCCCACATGATCCAAATCCCCGAGGAGGGTGAGGAACAATCCACTCACCGTCCCCCGAGTCGAAGATGAAAACAAGACGCCTCCAAAGAAATGCATGAGGAACACCCTGATGTCCCTATCTGCCACTGCCCCCCAGGACAATCACCGGTCGGCAAGCCTCAATGATCTAGCAGCGCACTCGTAATCCGTCGACGTCTCCCTGAACCACCTCGGCAGAACTAAAACCTCCACCGAACTCGTCGATGAATCATGTGGTCCCGATCATCCCTGTCCCGAACTCAGCGATGATTCAAGGTAGTTAAGGCGTTGTGGCGAGGTCATGGCGAAGAGGCTCGCCATACAATGGCGAGGTCATTTATAATTTTTTTTTTTTTAATATTAATAATTTTTTTTTTATTTATTAATCATTAATATTTTTTCTAGAGGAAGAAAAAAAATCAACTAATTAATCAGACATAGACAAATATCATTAAATAGAGAGCAAATATATATATATATATATTATAAGGCAGCTGTGGCAAAAAAAAAAATCAGATATATATATATATATATATATATATATATATATATATATATATATATATATAGCACCTGTGGCTTAAAATCTGGTTTTATAAGGCAGCTGTGGCAAAAAAAAAAAAAAAAAAACAAATATATATATACACGGCACCTGTGGCTAATATAAAGTGGAAAAAAAATAAAAAAATCAGACTTTTAGCCACAGGTGCCTTAAAAATCATATATATACACGGCACCTGTGGCTAATATAAAGTGGAAAAAAATAAAAAAATCAGATTTTAAGGCACCTGTGGCTAAAAGTTTGATTTTTTTTTCCACTTTATATATATATATATATTATAAGGCAGCTGTGGCAAAAATAAAAAATAAAAAAATAGATTTCAGGGCTAATTTTAGGGCATCTGTGGGTAATAAAGTAGGAAAAAAAAAAACACAAATTTTGGGGCAAAAAAAAAAAAAAAAAAAACAAATTTTAGGGCTTTAGAGCTCCTCCTCCTCCTCCTCCTCTCCTCCTCCTCCTACTCCTCTTCTTTCTTCTTCTTTCTTCTTCATTCTTCCTTCAGCTATCTCGTCCTCCAGAATTAAAATGTCGAGGGTTTGTAGTATATAAAGGGATAAAATGGTTCATTTTACAAATATGCCCCTCATGTATTATAATATAATAACTTATAAAGCTATTATGAAGTTATAATTAAAAGTTACCTCTCAAAAAAAATAAATTATAATTATATATTTTTAATATGACGAATATGGCGTCGTCATTTGCTAACTTCTTGTCATTAGGGCATATATGGCGAGCCATGGCATCGCCTTGACAACACTGGCGATGAAGGTATACTGACGCCCAAAAAGCGCCATGCACGGCTCCTGGTAATGGGGCAGCATCTGGCCTGTCACCGGTACACCCTCAAAACGAACCTCGGTAATCCTGACCCAATCCTCCAGGGTCAGGAGCATCATACCGGTAAGAAGAGCGAGGCCCACTGCTCGTCCCTCCATCTCTCAATCAATGCACCGACAACACCCTGATCGATCATGAACGGCTCCAAGTCCAAAATGGGCCCAAAGCCCCACCTGGCAAGCCTCTCCTGCTGAAATGGAGGCAGCGCCAAGAACCACACTCGGGACTCAGCCCACGCCGAACTGGTCGACAGAGTGGGAAGCTCCTAAAAATATGACCCAGCGAAACATAACAAACTGTAAGATAAGCCGAAAACCTCGATAACTACCCCGGAATAATAAATAGGAGAAATGACGCTCGAAATTAAATAGATAAATAATAATAATAATAATAATAATAACGTCACGAAATAATAACGATAATAACAAGCGAAAAACTAATGATAAATATAAGTAATGACAGTAACATAACAAAATAGCAACAATAATAATAATACCATAAACTAATAATGACAACAATGATAACATGGAAATAAAACAAGTAAAGCAATGGCGACAGAAAAATGACACGACAATAATCATAAAGGTCTACGATAATAAAAAATAATAATTTTAAATGCATCACACAAAACATGAGAAAAGGCGAAACAATAAATAAGCATGACCTAAAACTATATACAACTATGACGCATGAATGCGACACGCACAAACTATAACTATTTTTATGCAAAAGTTCGACAGAAATTAAAAGGGGTTTCATAACCTAAAATTCTAAGTAATAACCTAAAGATGCCTAAGAAATAAAAGAGACCCTTGTTTTAGAACACCTACCTCTCCGCTCACAAGACTCTCCTCCAGCAGAATGGGCATCGGGCGTGGAGCCCAACCTGGAGCAGCAGCCTCAGCACCAGCACCCGCAGCAGCAGCCTCCGGATAAGCCACCTGAGCCGCAGCAGCATCCTCGATCATGACAACCTCATCCTTGCCTACCCCCAACAACGTCTCCTCCAAACCCCCAGCGAGGTGCTCAGCGAAAACAAAAATAAATGCCAACCAAAAAAAAAAAACAGCCCCCCCGGTGTTCAAGGGACAGCCCCCCTGAACGCAAAAGCCCCTAGCCATAATCATACGAATCTAACCACCCGAGCTCCGGACCAGCCCCCCCCCTCTTTGTCAAGAGCCACCCAATCAAGGATTAGGTCTTTAATAGCTTTCATGATCATCCCAACTGGGACTCGTCTTTTATGGAAAATGCATTGAATCCTTTCTCTCCAGACACCCCATAAACGAGCGATTAAGGCTACATGCCAAAAAGGGTCCCTGGCATTCCCAAAATGGATACCCTACCAGTAGACCAAGAGATCCCTCACGTTACTCCAAAGGAATTGAGGATGATACCCCACAGCTTAGCCGCCACCCAACAATGAACAATGAGGTGATCAGCACTCTCCTCATGCTGAAAGCACATAGCAAAAGATATTAGGCATCTCTCTCCCTCTTTTAATCGACTGGTCTGTGGTGAGGATACACCCCCAAGCAAGGCACCAACCGAAAAACCTGAACTTTGAGGGGGTGGGAGACTTCCAAACAAAGTTCCAGTCATGATACAAAAGCGGTATATTGGTGATGGCTCGGTAGAGAGAGCGAACCGTGAAGGAGCCCTTGGCTGTAAGAGACCAAACTCTCAAATCACTACGACCCCGATTCTGACACGCCGAGTGGAGGAGAGCTATCAGGTCCTCATAAGCACCAATTTCTCCATCACGCAAATTTCTCCTCGCCCACACGGAGCAAACCAAAGATCCATTGACTTCCTGAGAAGCTGGGTCAATAGGTATGTTGGTATAGGTCGCAACGTCGAAAAGAAACGGGAAAGACTGTTTCAAACTACGAAAACCGGGCCACATGTCGTTCAGAAGCTGATACGATTCCCTTAGCCCCAACTGAACGAGATGAATCTGCTGAAGATCGGCCAGATGGGGTAGACCCCTTTCCACCAAGCAGAAGGCCTATCATTCGGACAATTAACACCCCACTGAAAAGGAGTGAAGACATCCTATCATTCGGACAATAGTAATAATAATAGTAGGGAGGTTATGTAATCAGATGGTTTCTCATTCGTCCACTTGGAATTACCCCAACTGTTCTAAGCAGTAGATACATGGATGGTAGCCGATCCACTAAACTGCGAAAACGGGTTATTGCCAATCCAATTTGGAGCTCAGCATTATGATGGACCCCAACTGATCCGGCTGATGCCCATGCCGACCTATGAGCGGCCATCTAATATAACATTATGACTCTTCTTAGTACTGTAGTTCTAAATATAATGATAACTGATCTACCCTTGAAGCAATTTTCTTCATCAGTTCTTGAAATTCGCTATACCAATCCCAACCTCTCAAATGGATGACTGACAATTAGAATTAGATACCATCACATTTTTTTCCACATAAGTTGCAGCAGCACTAATGATCAATTATTTCTTGAAGTATCTAGAGTGTCCCATTATTTGCTAACTAAATGTCAAATTTACATGCCTCAACAAGTCCTAAAATCAAATGCATAACCAAAGCAGTTCATATAACTTATCTCAGACAGTTTGTCAAACAATTGAGCCACAAGAGAGCACTAAAAAAAATTTATTGCATGTTGCACTTATTAACAAGTCAGTTTCTTAAATATTTTAAATTTTAAAAAAATACCTAGATGCATCATCATCAATCAAACAAAAAACCCAAAATACTCTCAATTTCATAAACAATAAGCCCTAATTTGTACTAATCCAGTTGCCTAACTAGGGAAGCAAGTTTTGACTTGAAATCTGAAACCGAATCCAAAAACCGAGGAAACCGAACTGGTCCGAACCAGCCAGAAAACCGATTCGGACCGATCCGAACCGGCTGATTTTGGTTCGGTTCTGATGGAAACCTAAGATCGAACACCAAATAGGTAGGATGAGAAAACCAAATTTTTTAATAAATAATAAATAAATAAATAACCAAAAACCAAATAAAATACATTACAAAATCAAATCTGAAACGAAAAAACCGAAAAATTGGGGTTTCGGTTCGGTTTCAAAATAAAAACCTAACCAAAACCGAACCAATTCATTTCGCTTCAGTTTCCGTTTAGGCAGAGCCGATCCGAAAACCAACAATTTTTTGTTTCAGATCGGTTCGGAAGCAGAATCTATATCCCTAGTTTAAACAATTAAAATGCCCCCAAGTTTAAAAAAAGAAAAAATTAAGTTTCTCAAATCAAATTCTAAAACAACCCTATATCAGAGCATTGATCCCTTCTTGACAGAAAATAAATAAAAAACTAAAAGAAAAATCATCTTGTTTACCGATTTTCAGAGGAGAGGATGACGGTGCGTCAGCGATCTGGATGGAGACGATTATGCAGACGAAGGAGTGATGGAGCCATCGCGGAGAAGATGCAGACGACTGATGAAGAGATCGTTTTTTGGCTGCGTTTTGAGGAGACAGCTGAGAAGTAGGGTTATTGAAGAATACCTGATTAATTTTAAATGACAGATATGCCCCATGGAATTGACACTTCAGCGGCTTCACATGTGGAATTGAAACTAGCCGCGATGGAATTGGCACATGGAAGTGAATTCCACAACTTGGGCCTAACCCCAATTCACTTCCACCACCTTAACTTCCTATCAAACAAAAAAGGTGGAATTGGCAATTCAATTCCACCCTAGAATTGACAATTCCAAGTTATCAAACAGACGCTTAGGCAATTGTCAATTTTTCAGGTAACCTGATTAACAAGATTTTAGGTCATAAATTTTGAGTGCAATTACTTGCACTCAGAAAATTGACCCTTGCACCGAATTTAAAGAAAGACGTGGTATTTTAGGGACATGTGACATGTGAAATAGCAATCTGGGTCGTCTAATTTGGAGTTCATGATCAATAGATCTCCAGTGCATAAGATTGGAGCAAAACACAATATTTAGCATATCATCTAATGTATTCAACTGTTGATTCAGATAATAGTCTTTCACTACATTTAATCATGCGATGAAGATTATACTTGATGCTAAACTTTTACATTGAATATCTTTAAATTATGGCATTCAAATCAAATGGCTTAGACGTTGTTTTCACATAGCAGAGGTCACCAAACTTCCAAGTCTTTCTTTTAAATTCGGTGCAAGGGCCAACTTTCCGACTGCAAGTAATGGCTCCCTAGATTTTAGGTCATATGCCTCAAATTTACAATATATTACCTGCAAATTTTAACAATATGATTCACAAAAAAAATAATAACAACATGACCTGCAAATATAACCAGTAACATGCTTTTTGTAACATCAAATTTCAACAATCTGTACTAAACAAAAAATACCACCACCATCATTACACACCAAAAATTAAGATTTATGAGCAACTGCCAGTAACATGCTTCTACAACTCAAACAAATCTCGAATCTAGCTCAAATATAGAACTCTTCCAACTTAAATATAAGATTTGTGAGCAATTAATTGCCAGTTGTTGTCTTTTTTCACAAAATAGTGTGATATATCAATATCACCTTGCACCTTCTCCCCACTCTGCTCTTGGTGCAAAATTGCCTGCAAGACAAGATCAAAGATGGTTCAAGACAATTCAAAAACATTTTAATTAGCAAATAGTAGTTGCATAATGGCAGAACCTGAAGTTTGAGATGGCAGTGGCACAATGAAGTTTGCCTGAGGTGGAAGGAATGGGTGACCATAAGGAAATGGGGAATAAGATTGATTGATTGTCCACGGTGGAACCCGAGATACTTGCTGAAAACATTGAAAATTGTCTTAGTGAATATTAAAAGAATGTTTATTTATTTATTTTTTATGAGCAAGCTTTAAAATTTTCCTGAAAGCAAAGAAACATTAAAATTAAATATGAATTAATGCGTACTCTAATAATAAGGTAAACAAATAGTTACTAAAATACCTTCTTTTTTTTCGCAACTTCTTTTTCAACAATGGAAACTTTTCGGAGTTTTGGTGGACGACCTACACCCCGTACTTCCGTAGGACTTTTAACTTTACCAGCGCAGGTTTTAGAAGGAGCACTTTCAACTTTCTTTCCTTTCTCACCTCGTAAGTCCTCACTAGTTCTGGATTCACCCTCATTGACTTTCACCCTCATCTCGTTTATCAATTGTATGCACCAGTCATGTTTCTCCTTGGATGTTGCCCCTACCTCCACAATGTCGAGCAGGCACTGAAAACCATGCCTATAAAGATTATCATAGAGCTCCTTGGACGATTTAGGAATCACATCGACCGGAAGGGGACAAGTACGGTAGTCCCGCTTGAAATTTTTTCTCCACCTATTACAAATGTACCTAGGAGGAATTTCCATGATATGTTCTTCTTTTAACACAGATATAACATGAGCACAAAAAATTCCTTGAAATTCAAAAAGGCAACATATACAACGGACCTCTATCTCCCCTTCACTAAAAAGCACTTCATAAGTGTATGTCGTATCTTTCACATACTCTCTAACTTCATACACTTTAATTACTCCATCCTTTCTAACCAAAGAAATACTACAATCCAAGCACTTCTGCATTTCCTTTTGAAATTTCCTAAATATCTTTGGAGTGTAAATTTGGGACAATTGTTCTTCAAACTTTAATCTAGATATTAAACTAGCTTGTTTATCACTTGCATCAAAATCTTCAATAGTCTCCTTTTCAAATTTTCCCTTCAATGCCTTCTCATAGCTTATAAAAAATTCTTGCAAGGAAGTAGTACAAGTCACATACCTATCAAAATAGGCTTTCATGCTCTCCGATCTCTGAGTACTTGACATCCCTGCCCAAAAAGTATCCTTCACAAATACTGGCGCCCACATTTTTCGATCTTGAAATAAAGATTTTAACCATTCATTGTTATAGAGATCATAATCTTTAAGAAGTGCCTCCCACCCCTCTTCAAATTCACTAAATCTTAGGGAATCATAGACAACATCATAGAGCCGGCCTTTGATATTATGATAATTTGCAAAACCAGCAAACTTTTCAGGAACTTTTTTCAAGATGTGCCATAGGCACAACCTATGTTTGGAATTAGGAAAGACATTAGCCACAGCATTTCCTATTGCTTTGCATTGGTCAGTAATAATGGCCTTTGGTGCAACATCACCCATACAGGCCATCCATGTCTTAAACAACCAAACATATGTATCAGTTTTTTCATCACCAAGTAAGCTAGCTCCTAGCAAGATTGATAAGCCATGGTGATTTACTCCAACAAATGGTGAAAAGGGCATGTCATACTTGTTAGTCAGATATGTTGTATCAAACGAGATGACATCATTAAAATATGTGTACATTGCTCTAGACCTTGAATCAGCCCAAAATACATTCCGCAAGCGACCACCCTCATCTAAATCCATCGCATAAAAGAAACCAGGATCTTCTTTATTCTTGTGAATAAAATAATCCACAATTGCTTGCGCATCTCCCTCCTTAAGTTTCAGACCCCTCAACTTTGTCAGATAATCACTACAATCTCTTTCGGTATAGGATAAATTTTCATCTCCACCACCTCTTTCACCAAGTGTCTGGAAGGACATACTAGTTGACACCCTTGCTGCATCATCATATTCCAATTGTTTCTTTCGTGCCAATGACAAATTCCTGTGAGACCTAAATAATCGTACATTGTTTGGAGTGCAACTATGGTTATGCTCAAGGAAAAGACGTACCAAAAGCCATAGCCCATCGGTGCCAAGTCTAACTATTATCCTTGCTTTGCAATCTGTTTTTCTTGACATTTTTGCCCGTTTACCTGCAAGGTCCTGAGTAAGTTTTGCCTTCCCTCCTTTATCACACCCAAGTGTAACTTCAAAAGTTTCACCTTCTTTCAATCTTGTATGCGCTTTAATTATACCAAAACCATTAAGATAAGCATACTTATTATAGAATTCATAAGCACCTTCAACACTGCTAAAAACCATACCAACCTCGGGAGATTTACTACTTTGTTCACATCCTTTACTATCTTGTTCACATCCTTTACTATCTTGGTCACATACTTTACTTGTAACTCCTCTTTCATCCAAATTAATATTTTCTTCTTCCTCTTGCGGATCATCTAAGGTAACAACATGCTCATCAACCTTCTCAATCTCGAGATCTTGGACTGAACTGCTTACTAATTCCATCTGATTCATATATAAAATCGCACGGGACCATAACATAAAAACAAAACCAAACAATAAGTTTATTGTCATATTCACCACACATAATAAAAAAGAAAGAATAAAAGTAAGGCAAAATATGCATCAATAGAGAAAAGGGTCACCAAAATTATTAAGGTTGCGTATGGCATAGCTCTCTGCTAGCCCTTGCCACAGCAGAGATCACCTGTTTTAGTTGGTTCTTGTTCCCTTTTCTAACTCCCTGCAAAGGAGGATTTACCTGCTCAAGCAGCAACCTCCCTGCCCTCTACTAACTCCCTACCAAAGCAAATAAAATATGCTCTCACAAGGAGTGAGTAGAGTGGAGGGTAGAACTGGTGAACAGGTAAATCTTGCATAAAATCTTGCTATGCAGAGAGTTATCAAGGAGAAGGGGTACCTGCTAAAGCAGGAAGCAGGATGTTAGCAAAGATGATGGGAACCTGCTAAAGTTGGTGAATTCTGCTATGGCAGGGGCTAGCAGAGAGTTATGCCATACGCAGCCTAAGCTTCTACCACATAAGAATAGGTACTAGTGAGGCCAGCTATTCAAGTTTATTTCTAGATTGCCTAGGTGGATATATGATTTAATGCATGAGAGCAACTGAGACATTTAAAATGTTAAATACTGAAGGAGCTAAGGCTTAAAATTTCGCCACCTGAAATCAAGTACCATCCAAAATAAAATTTAAAAAACTTTGGATACTTGAAAATAAACCCTTGAAATCAAGTACCGTCAGTTTTGTGATGACCAAGTCGGGTTTGGTAATAAATCGGAAGAGAAAAATTAGAAAAATAAAATAAAAATTGGGTAAATTTTCAGTAAATTTGGACGATAAATTCGGTACAAAAGTATTCCATAATTTCAGAAAAAAGCAGTAAACTTTGTACAGTAAAAGCGGAAAAAATATAAAAGATGCTAATAAAAATAAAATAAAGTGAAAATAATGGAAAATATCAAAGAATAAGGAAAAATAGGTCAAAAGAGGGAAACTTTTTCCGAAAAATCCTAGAATTATTCAGAAAATTCTGGATTTTTTGGATTTTAATGGGAAAGTAGTAAAAGTCGGTGAAATTCGGGATTTTTTTGCTTTCACAAAAAATTGAATTTATTGCTTGGCATTTATATTTTCAAAAAATAGAAGAATATGAGTGACCAAAATCGATATTATTTTTCCTCTTATCACAATAAAGGAAAGAAAAAGAACAAAAACTATGGAAAATATGAAAAAAAATAAGATTTCTTAAACTGCCAAAAATAAATAAATTTTACCGTGGAGAGCGATAATCTATTAAAGGGGGGTGAGGAGAGAGCCGGGCAGGCGATGCATACAGATCGAGAGAGATGACGAGTCGCGCAGGAGGGGATGATTGGGGGTTTTCTCCATAGATCTTTTACAAGGGCTATTCGGTAATTAAGACGTTAAGTAGGGTCTTAGTTTACAATGCCACGTCATCTTCCGGGATCTTCTCTATTGGCTACGGCTATTATCACCCGCTTAGTCCTCGACAAAAATAATTGATTAATTTAAATCAAACGATGGAGATTTTTATAGCATTTACTATTGAACGGGTGATACTAACCACTAGCCGTACGCTTCTCTATTTTGCTGTCCGAAAGCGAAAAAAAAAAAAACAAAAACTTAATGATAAGGCCATATTTGTCAAAAACCCATGTACAGTTTGGTTATTGTTTTTTTTAACTTCTCATGAGTTTGTAAATAAAAAAACTCATAAAAAATTATTTTTTAATGGTTGTTAATTTCTTTGTTTAGCTGTTTGGCTATAGGAATCCCTAAAATTTTGTTATAATCCAAATTTTCACCAAGTTGACCCATGGTTCAAAATTTCGGCCGGCCGAAATGTTTGGGTTTCGGTCCCCATCGAAACCGAAATGAAATCTTAAATTTTCGAAGTATTTAATATGTGCATCAAAATTTCAGATTTTGGTTTCGCTTTCGGTTTCAATTTCGATCCCCACCGAAACTGAAACAAAATTTGACATTTTGATCCTTGAGTTGACCTATGATTGACCTTTTATTATTTATTTAATATAATAATTTTGATTTTATTTTAACTAACAAATGTGTTTTAAAATATCCAATTAGCTAAAATCATAAATAAGTGGTTATGAACCATTCATTATATAACTCATGAACACTCAGGCCTAGTTCAGGTGTTTCTTGACTTTTTCCATAAAAGTTTAGATTCTTAGCCACTCAGATTCCTGACAAATTCTTAATAGATCAGATTCCTAACTTTTTTCGTATGTGTTCATAAGTTACTCAGATTTCTGATATTTTTTTTATAAAAGATGAAAGTCTTTTGGTTTAAATTCCTCTCAGAAAATACTCATAATCGATTCAATTAGTGATTATTTTATGATTATAGAAATATGATCTAATCATCGATGTATATGTCGTATTCGGATTTCTCTCAAAATTTACAGGCAATCAATCAAGAACATATTTAACGGAGCCTTTTCCGAATCTGATTTAATGGCCATTAGTTTTAAAAGGATTTTTTTAAGAGAATAAATGGAATAAGGTATAGGGTTCCCCTATTTACACCAACCAAAACTCTAAAATACCCACCTAGCCAGTAGCAACACTTCGAAATGATTTGATTGATGAGTAGGCGTGTGCTATGAGAATTTCGGTGCGAAACTGTTTTTATTTTCCTTATAGCTGATGGGAGCAACTAGTTGCACCCGTTTTTGAAATAATATACAACTTTTTGGAATAATATACAACACAATTTTTATTGGACAAGAACCATTGACTAATCTCTTTAGAGATTGTGTTATGTGAAATCAACACCTGACCGTCTGATTGAAAATCCATGATCTTAAGATCTATTTGGGGCAGATTTAAACAAAAAAGTAAGTTGGTTGCTTATATATATATATATATATATATATATATATATATATATATATATATATATATATATATATATATATATATAATTTCAAGTCAGTTGCCTTTAAAGTCTGTACATTTGTTATTGTAACCTATAAAATTTCTTGAAGAAGTACACAACACAGCATCTAAATGTTTTTCCTGCACACAGGATAGGTACCTTGTCGACGGTGAGATCAAATCTTAACGGAGTAAACGTCGCAAAAGTGATGGTCAAATAGGTCGGCCAATGGCCCCCAACAACAGGAATCGTCCGATACCGGTCAGGTGGCTATCCAGTGAGCCAAAGAGACATACCGGCAACGGTGAGGTGAGAAAAACTCACTGTCATCTTCTCCAACTGATTTTCTACAAAAAAATTTCTTTTTTAAACATATGCCCTTTGGCCAACCAGTGAGTATTGGAGAGGTTGGATCATCAATGGGAGGCGGGAAAACACTTAGAACCCATCCACCAAAGTCGTCGGCCAACTAAGGGCGTCGGCAAACCAACTTGCGTTTTGCCTTTCATGAATATTGTTTATTTAACATCAAGGACCGGGAGATAAGCAATTTGGAGAAAAAGAGATACTTTTGAATTTATGACCGTTGACTGAGTTGGGATCTGATATATAGAATGGATATTAACTATACAATGCCGCCTACAATCTACGGTCAAATGTTGAGCTATTCCGAGCAAATTGCTCGAACGACTTGCTATCCTTTTCACACAAATCACACTTCCGTAGGAGTTCTCTCGAATGACAGATTCAGTCGAAAATACTAAGAATCTGCCTGTAATCTAAGTATAAACTCAAATTCTGAATTTTTCCAAGCTCTCGAGCAAGCCCTCAGATGATGCTTCAATGATCTTACACTATTAAATTGGACTACACTACTAAATTGTGATTTACCATTATATCTCTAAAAGTGGCCATAAACCATCTAGATGATCATTCAAAACTAAAAACAACGGTTAGAATACCCAGATCGGATGGTTCAGGTCATAAAAAAAAATATAATCTTTCGGTCCATTGGCCTTAAGTGTATAATCTATCACTTCTACAGTATGGTGCATATTTTAAACCATTAATGGCCAAGATCTTTGATACTAGTGTTTACAGTCGAAGATTCTACATTCGCAATCACTGGTTACCACTGTTAAATAAGTTGACTGCTTGGATAACATGATGATGACCATTTCTATTCCAGTCTTCTAGAAAATAGATTTCTAGATCATGATTCACCTATTGGACGGTTAGATGTCGATTTTACATGTTGACCATATCACGGCGTACCATGTGAAGGGTTTTCGGGTCAACTTTTGGGATGTGTTCCACATAAAATGAACATTTGATTGTCTGATAGGTTGATCACGATCTCAAAATTTATCGTGTGGAAGATTGAAACAAAAAATGACCTCTTTCATTTGAACAAAGCAATCAACTCTTTAATGGTGCACAGGATCAGTCACTGAGACCAAATCTTTAAGTGTAAATACAGGTACCTTTTGAGCACGGTTCACAAGCATTCTTCTATTCGCTTTTCAGCATGGAGAAAGGAGAGCCCCTGTGGTTTTGTCGGAACGAGGGCTTTCTTTCTACTGTGGACGAATAAGAAAAGAAGTCACTCTCATTTTAGGACGACGGGCATAAAGATTTTCAGCTTTTTTTTGACGGAAAATTTTGTGTGAGATATTTTGTAGTTTTTGTTGGATAAGTGGGGCACTTGCCAAACACCCGTTTTTTTCCACTTTTCCTGAGAAACAGTTTTCTATGCAAGATTTAGCCTCAACTCGCCTTGACTGACAAGGCTTAATTGTAAGATAAACTTATTGTACGTGGATTGTGATTTTTATTTATTTATTTATTTATGTGATATTATCAAGTCCAACTAGGGTCAACCGGATTTCGAGTCCAACCACATCTATAGCCCTCGAAAATAGAAAAATCTTAACTGCACATCATCCTATAAAAAATGTAAAGCATGAAAGTTAAGATTCTCCCATTTCCAAGGGGCTGTAGATGTGGTTGACTCGAAATCTGGTTCAACCTGACTGTACCTAACCATTGCCCAACAGTCAACGGATATATTTATCTCTAAATAGTTTACTCAAAATTTTCAGTGTATATTGTGAGAAATATAAAATAAAAAATAAAAATTGAATGCTACGGTGTACCAGGTCACCTGTTCAATGACCAGCACCGGCAGCTGCCAGTCCCTGGGATGGTGTATGGGAGGCATCTGCCGAAAAGCTTATTGGTTAGAGACTTTTATCTCCTCCCGTGGTTGTCAATGGGTTGGGCAAGCCCGAGCTCATCCTACGCCGACTCAGGCCAAATTTTGGTCCAAATAAAATGCTCGAGCCTGAATGCACCCACGTCAAGCCATGCCAGATTTTGTATCCGGACCAGGTTAGAACCTCATTTTTAAGATACAAGTAATCGGGCCACTCAAAGCCTGGGACAATCCAACCAACCCCGATTAATTTAAGGGAAAAGGCCTAGATGGCCTAAATCCCGGCCTGCCAAAACCCAATTTGGATAAGGTTTGGGCTTAATTACAGAACCTGAACTATAAAAAACCCGGGCCGAGCTCGGGTCTAATTTTTACAATAGAAATTAATCAGGCAGACCAAAAGCCTGGTCCGAACATAGTCGGCCCTGCTCGTCTGGTAACTTTTTTAATAGCCAACAAAATGAAAGAACAAAAAAATAAATAATCATTGTACATGCTCTGATGGTTGCCAGGGCCGGCCCTGGACCAAGGCCAGGCGGCTGCCTTTGCTTTCCATGCACTCTTTGTGTGTAATTAGAAACCTAATATCCACCCCAAAAGCAGAATTCCGCTATGAAAGCGGATGACTATGTATTTAGAAGCTATGTATTTAGAAGCCTGATATTCGCCCCATGGTTGCCACATGTGCTAAGCAAAACGATCACTTGAAGTAATTACGCTAGAGAATAATCGATACTTGTCGTTACCACCCACCGCAAATAGAGAGTAATCGGCACTTGTCGTTACCGCCCATTGCAAATTGTGGCAAATTTTTTTTATATTTAAAATAATATAAAACAAGGGCCCCATTTTAGGAACTCGCCTCGCCTTGGCCCCCCAAAATGTCAAGGCCAGCCTTGATGGTTGCCTTCAGAGGATGCTATATCTCTATGAATTGTGTTTATGTGCTTCTGAGATGTTTTATGATGTTGCAATTATGAACGGACATAAATGAATTTTCCCTAGCAAAATCCCATTTCCAAGAAAATGATTTGTCAAATTCATAATCAAGCCAAATACCAATTGCAAGATTTTAAGGTCAGGCCTTTGAGAGTTGTGTCATGTGGAATAAAATTTGACCAAGGGTAAAATTATGGTCTCAAGATCCTTATTTACATAAAATATGATCTTTGCCATCTGATTTGAAGCAGTCAAATCCTACTCTATTCCTTTATTAGTACATTAGAGAATACCTCTAGAATCCTCCTCTATTTCCCCTATAATTACGTTAAAGTACTTCTCTTGGCACTTATAAATCCTGTGAGGAAGATGCAAAACAATCCCCATCATCTCATTTTTAAACAATCAATGGGTTTCAAGGGGTCTGGAGGTAGCCGCTTTCAATAAATCTTAGATGCAACCATAGATATACCCAGTTCCTTATAGTGCTGCTGAATTTCTAATAGTATAGCTAATAAGAAACCTCTATTGGTGCCAGCATGATTACTAAGGGCACCTGAAACCTAGTGAAATCTACCCAGGGAAATCTGTTGACTACTTGAAATTAATCGATGGGAATCATTTTTCACACAATCCTAGACACAAAATCAAGCGATTGGTTCTTAATTCCACATGACATACATAAATTACAAAACAAGTGACCCAAAAATCACATGACACGTATCACAATCAAATGTGATTTTAGGACATTTTGTAGCATTTGTGCAACATGGTATAAAGAAATGACCAGATGAACTCAATATCTATTGTATCAAAGATTGGGGAGAAAAGTGCAAACTATCCCTTTGTAAACCATTTCCAAGTTTAGTATGGGAGACCCGTGAGTCTATGTCACCGCTAGCAATATAAGTTTTTAATCACCTGCTATGTTTTGGGGTGAAAGGAAATATGCAAGCGCTTTCAGTTCATCTCAGTACCTGCTTTTCGGAAAAAAAAAAAAAAAAAAAACCACCCCATACATATAAAAAAATTGGAGATATATACCCAACCCGAGTGTGTTGCAGCTCTGTTGCAACTTGCAACCCAGAAAATTAGCTAAATTTCTAAGTGCTCAATATTATAACCCTTTTGTGTCGCTCATCAAGGCTTGACAAAATTCATTCCATCAACAACATTACAGGTTCGAGTTTATAATGGTACTGGCATACAATCCTATTTATAGGATGTACATCAATCTATCATATAAGGACACATCAGAATAGTGACTTTTGTTTTCCAGCATATAGAATATTTAAAACTAATGCTAAGAGGGCAGGGAATGAAAATTCAACTAAATAGTAACAACTACCTCATTAACGGGAGCTTCATTGTCCCGAATAACTACATCATGCCCATCAATTTCTTGCCCAAACCGTCTTTAAAAGATCCCTTGAATTTCCAACAACTGCACAGCTTTGAAACTGGTGTGGGTAAAATGGTAGTTTTGATGGTAGAATTAAATTAAGGTGCTCCTCACAAAGGAACGATTGTAGCATTTATCAGAGCCTCTGCAATAAAAAAAAAAAGCCAAAAAAGTTTAACACTCCAAGTGAACATATCTTAATTCAACCTGAGTAGCATCCAGCAAGAATTTCTGGAAGGGTTCCTCTGAAAAAGGGTAAAGCCCTAAAAAAGAATAAAAAGAAGATTTCAAGTGTGCAATCCTTTGTGCTACATATTCTAGCCATCCATCTGGTCGAGCATTTAGATACTCCCTTGTCAAGACTCTAGTCGTGTTACGGTACTGCCAATCTATTGTCTAAGTACATATATATTATATAATCTCCTGATAAAACAAGTGCAAGTTAGAGGATAGAAACCAACTTGTTCCCATAGTAAAATCGCTTTTCAACTGCGCATTGTACTGTGAAAAAAAAATTGCAAGAATTTTTATTAGGATAGATTCATACAAATAGATCCTTGTGTAAAAAATGAAAAATAAAAAACAAAAAAGCACCGAATAGCCATAAAAAAGGTACAGTGTAGTGCCTATCCCAGGTGCTATTTGTGCCTTCAGGAAATTTGAGAACAAGCTTACATTGATCAACATGTGCGGTAAGTCCAAGACCTCTTACAGAGTTACACTTCACAAACAACCTTCCAATAAGCAATAAATGGTTTAGAGGAATAACATCTCATGTCACTGCTTAACTGCAATGCAATTGCTAAGCTGATGTAGTTGGAAGCACTTGCATTGGACCTTAGAAGTGTTAATGGTAAGTTATGAGATGATAAAATAAGGGATTGTATTTGTGTGGGTGTGTGTTCGAGTTAGGTGGGCACCACGAGACACCCATCCACGCCACGGTAACTTGCCCAAGGACGCCTATCTTAAAAAAGTGTATATCCACATAACCACCATCCAAAATATGGTCAATTGGAAGGTAGCAATGACGCAACTTTGAGCATGCAGATCTAACCCAGCTTACAAACAAAAACAAAATGCTGGTGTGGAATCAATAGTTGGTGAAATGATGACTGTTCAAATGATTTCTGTGACGACCCAAACCCGAAATTCTACCCCATCCCGAGGGCCCTAGAATTCCGAGTTATAACTAGCACGCATCCCAGATACGCTAAGCGAACATACACATAATCAAAGTTCTCGCGTAAATTTGGTTCCACAAAATCCGTGAAAGCCAACAAATAAAAATGAAATAAATGGGCAACCATAAATATGAATAAAAGCGATAAATCCAATAAATAAACAGTAATGAAAGTCGGAGACAAATCTGATACAATAAACTATAGAATCCACAATACTAATATCAAACAAACTCAATACCGAGACCATCACGGTTAATAGCCGACACTCGAGTCAAAGTCAGCATCGAAGTCCTCCTGGTAACCAACTACGTCGCCCTCTCAAGGCTCCTAGTACTCAGCGTCAATGAAATCAGCACCAATCAAATCAGAAAAGCCAACATCCACCTTGTCGATACAATCACCTGTAACTGTTAAATTTTCGTGGGATGAATTCACTCAGTCACGTAAACTCAATTGATACATCATCAATCTACCCCATGCTACTCAAGTGCATTGTGGGTGCATTACATGAGTGATAAACATAGTATCTCAAAGCAACTGAAAGAAGATATAATCAAAACATGTGCATAATGTAAAACTCATATCATAACATAAATGTAAGATCATGATCTAGACATTCATCCTACCGTACCTCACCATATCTCATAACATAACATATTTTATCATTCTCGCACATACGTCTAGACATCGTATGAGC
This sequence comes from Chloranthus sessilifolius, assembly GCA_021018995.1. Taxonomy (NCBI): domain Eukaryota; kingdom Viridiplantae; phylum Streptophyta; class Magnoliopsida; order Chloranthales; family Chloranthaceae; genus Chloranthus; species Chloranthus sessilifolius. The sequence continues at coordinate 1,122,586 of CM037588.1, read as the reverse complement.
GTAACTAGCATACTCATAAATCCTATATGACGTGTCAGAGTCGCTGCTCGAGCTACCATGTGAACGTTATCATAGTATCATACCATCATATGCGTATGAGCGTAACTAGCATACTCATAAATCCTATACGACCTGTGCCAGAGTCACTGCTCAAACTACCATGTGAACGTCACCAAAGTATCATACCACCATATTATAATGCTATCATAACGGCCCCTCTATCGTACCCATACTCCCTACCCAGCCTAATGGGGAGATATATACACAAACGTAATGCATAACATACTCATATTATTTCCCAGAGACCCGTCTTGACTATAAGACGTCCTTACGGTGGCTACGCAAGGAACGACACTTACAGACTTAAGCTCTTAATCTTATGCTAGCCTAGACAGTAATGTTTTATTATCGTACTCGTATTATAACTTAACTTACTGACTCATATCTTATCAAACTCTTACCACTTAACTCTAGGACAAGCTATAATAGGATAACTTCACTAAATCATGCTTTCTAAGGAAAGGATTCTGTAGTAACCTGGATTTACTTCGTGTGATAGTAAAGAGATCTCGCTCCGAGAGAGATTTCAAACTACCATAGATGGGTTGCATCTGTACACGGACGCTTACATTCCTAGATTCACGTGACCGTAAAAAAATCTCACGACAACTATGGCCCAAGGCTCGAATCTAGTATCATATCTTATCCTCTCGTATTAAAGCTCAAAGTGATAGGGTCACCGTATATGCCACTGTATAATAAGTTATATTGAATTTGCACTCACCCTACTCGTCATGGTGTCTCATAGCACCATGAGTAATAAGTATGTGAATATGATTTATTCCACGCTTCGATACCAGCTCAGCGAATCACCACGCCCAAGCGTAAGCATGATCTCATACACTCGCGTACATGACCTAAAATTCTCATAACTCATATAACATGATCATGATGAAAGTATGGAACAATCATACACACCAAAAGATTTACAACCAGATCTTTGTTATCTTTATACACCCTAGTATTTACATAGCACACTAATCTAAGTATAGAATAGGTTAGTTAAATTGTGATTTCAAAAACGAGAAGGTTAGAGTTCGATTTTCACGAGACATTGAATTTCTAACACTTCGTGTTATCGAAATACTCGCGTTGAAACGATACTCACCACCATCGATCGAAATTTACATGTGATTAATGTGCACTAAGTCTTGATCTTACAAAAGTGGAATTATAATGTAATTAAGGTCATCTGTTCAAACAAAAATCGATCAATCGGATGTATATTATATAGACTATTTAATTTGAATACAGATCGATCAATTGGTTTTTGGAATCCATCGGTCGAATTTAAAGCGATTTAAGGCACACTGTGGTTCGGTTTTGTACAAAGTCAATCGATTTATATTAATAAAGTGTAAATAGTCGGTTTGGCTCATAATTGAATGATCGATTTTAAAGTCAATCGAACGATAAAGCGAATTTGGAACAAGAAATAAAGTCATGCATGTATCTAAAAAGGCAATTTTTATTATTATAAGGAGTAGCACTTGAGTAGGGTAACATATATCGGATTATAATATTTATATAAGTTAAATTATATAGTACGACCTATAGTAGACAGCCTGGTGTCCCTCACTGATGCTGACCTACGCAACCCAGCAGTGTCATAAATATCCTCATCATCATCAATAAAATGTGGCCTATGACTAGATCGACCACCAGCAGTAGGCAAGGATGGACCCCTCAAGCTGGATTGAAACCAATAATCGGCTTCTTCTTGATCTCATCGCTGTCGTGCTTCTCTAGCACTCTCCCTCATGACTCTCGTTGTCACAACATCCTTATCCTCATCCTCATCTTCATTATCCCCACAACATCCTTATCCTCATCCTCATCTTCATTATCCCCACGTTCAGGTACAGAAAACTCTGGATCTCCCCTCCTTATTCTCTCATACATTTCTCTATCCCGATCGACTTCTTCCTTTTTCTTTCCCTTAGCCGCCTGTAAACTGACTCTGACTTCTTCTCTTACCTCTTTAGGTACATTGGGGCACATTTTTGTCTCTCCCTTTACGTTAGCCAAATGCTCCTTCAACCGTGTGATACCTCCTAATAATTTTTTCCCACAAAGTTTACATTATATTCACATTATATTTGAAGTCTATCACCATCTATTGTTGTGTCGTATTGTCAGGCCGAATCTGATGATCGTACCATATTTATTTCTTTCACCTGCATTAATGACCAAACGATTGGACTAAATTAAAACATTTAAATAACACTTAAAAATAAAATTTATTTGACCTCGGCGGTACGATACATAAGCATTGTATGATTGTAACGTACCCCCTAAAAAAGTTTACTATTTTTTTTTATTACTAATTTTTCTTTAAACTAAACATTTTTTAATTTTTAGTGTTACTTTTTTAAACTAAACATTTTTTATTAGTAATTTTAGTTTTTAAATTGTTTTTAATTTTGTGTTACTATTTTTTTTTGTAAACTAAACTCTTTTTTTTTTACTAATTTTGTTTTAAAACTAAATTTTTTTATTTTGTGTTACTAATTTTTAAAACTAAACTAGTTTTAAATTTGTTTTTAAAACTAAACTTTTTTCTTTAAATTAAACTTTTTTTTTGTTTTCTGTTACTAATTAGTAATTTTTGTGTTGCTAATTTTTCTTTAAACTAAATTTTTTTTAATTTTTAGTGTTACTTTTTTAAACTAAACTTTCTTTATTAGTAATTTTAGTTTTAAAATTGTTTTTAATTTTGTGTTACTAATTATTTTTAATGTTGTGTTACTATTTTTTTTTAAAACTAAACTCTTTTTTTTTTACTAATTTTGTTTTAAAACTAAATCCTTTTGTTTTGTGTTACTAATTTTTAAAACTAAACTAATTTTAAATTTGTTTTTAAAACTAAACTTTTTTTTTTAAATTAAACTTTTTTTTTGTTTTCTGTTACTAATTAATAATTTTTGTGTTACTAATATTTTTTTTATTACTAATTTTTCTTTAAACTAAATTTTTTTTAATTTTTAATGTTACTAATTTTAGTGTTACTTTTTTAAACTAAACTTTTTTATTAGTAATTTTAGTTTTAAAATTATTTTTAATTTTGAGTTTTAAAATTGTTTTTAATTTTGTGTTACTAATTTTTTTTTAAAACTAAACTCTTTTTTTTACTAATTTTGTTTTAAAACTAAATTTTTTTATTTTGTGTTACTAATTTTTAAAACTAAACTAGTTTAAAATTTTTTTTTTTTTAATTATTCTTTTTTTTGTTTTCTGTTACTAATTTTTTGTTACAAATTAGTAAATTTTGTGTTACTAATTTTTTTTAAAGCTAAACTTTGTATTACAAAATTAGTAACAAAAAATTAGTGTAATTGATGTGTCATGGGGTATGTGTCACATGTGTGACACATCAATTACATGTGCCGCGACACCTGTGTCAATGTGTCACATGTGTCGCGAGACATCACGGGTGACACGTGTCACATGTGTCACGACACATCACACGTGATATGTGTCACATACATGGGTCAAAAAATTAGTAACACAAAATAAAAAAGTTTAGTTTTAAAATAAAATTAATAAAAGAAAAGTTTAGCTTAAAAAAAAAGAGATTTTTTTACCCATGCCCTTCACCAAAGTCCCTACTCAATTTTATGTGGCTGAGCATGAAAGTACTTCGTAGGATGAATAAGCATCATCCAGGCAGTATGAGTATGAGCATCATCCAGGTAGTATGGTAGATCTAATGATAAAATTGGTAATAAATAAAAATTAATTTAAAAAAATAGTAATAAATATGGTAGATCTAATGAAAAAATAATTAAAAATACAAGTTAGATGATGAAAAATCATACCTTCTCTTAAATATCCGACGAAAATATGTGTGACAATCCGGTGTCTACGATTTCGATCTCCGATGGCTAACAAATAAAAAGGATAGTGAATTGCAAGTGGAGAAAGAAGAAGTATAGTGGTGTAGAAGAAGGGATCCTCAGGTGGTTTGCAAGTAAATAAGAAAAAGAGATCCTCGGGTGATTTGCAAGTGAAGAAAAAGAAGATATTCTCGAGTGATTTGCAAGTAGTGAAGAAGAAGAGGGATTCTCGGGTGGGTTTTATTGCAGCAACGGATAGTTGCAACCCGCTAATATCCATTGCAAAAAGCAAATGCAACGGATTTAAAATTATATCCATTGCTTTTGCAACGTTTTAATCAATAAAAAAATCAAAAAAATATATGCAACGGATATAAAATTATATCCGTTGCGGCTTTTGTAACGATTAGTAAAAAAAAAACAAAAAAACAAACGAAAAAGGACAAAAATAAAAGAAAAAAAGACAAGGAGGTGAGGCCCATTAGATAATTTCAAATTATCGGACGTATCGGACGATACGGGCGATAATTTGCCTGTATCATTTGATAATTTTTTTTTTTTTTAATTTAAAAAAAAAAAGATTATCGGACGATAATTTGAAATTATCGGACAAATTATCGTCCGATAATTACCCTATTTTTTAGGGGGTACGATACATAAGCAATGTATCGTACCGCCTAGGTCCAAAACCGATACGTATCGGTATCGGACGATTTTTTGACCCATGCTCGTTATAATAATATAAATTGCCTTCTTAGATACATGAATGACTTTAATTCTTGTTCCGAACGCGCTTCATCAATCGATCGATTCTGAGCTAAATCAATTGTTTACACTTTATTAATATCAATCGATCAACTTTGCACAGACCCGACCTACTGTGTGGCTTAAATCACTTTAAATTTAACCAATTGATTCCAAAAACCAATCGATCGATTTGTAAATTATCGTCCGATAATTACCCTATTTTTTAGGGGGTACGATACATAAGCAATGTATCGTACCGCCTAGGTCCAAAACCGATACGTATCGGGCGATACGTATCGGTATCGGACGATTTTTTGACCCATGCTCGTTATAATAATATAAATTGCCTTCTTAGATACATGAATGACTTTTATTCTTGTTCCGAACGCGCTTCATCAATCGATCGATTCTGAGCTAAATCAATTGTTTACACTTTATTAATATCAATCGATCAACTTTGCACAGACCCGACCTACTGTGTGGCTTAAATCACTTTAAATTTAACCAATTGATTCCAAAAACCAATCGATCGATTTATAAATTATCGTCCGATAATTACCCTATTTTTTAGGGGGTACGATACATAAGCAATGTATCGTACCGCCTAGGTCCAAAACCGATACGTATCGGTATCGGACGATTTTTTGACCCATGCTCGTTATAATAATATAAATTGCCTTCTTAGATACATGAATGACTTTAATTCTTGTTCCGAACGCGCTTCATCAATCGATCGATTCTGAGCTAAATCAATTGTTTACACTTTATTAATATCAATCGATCAACTTTGCACAGACCCGACCTACTGTGTGGCTTAAATCACTTTAAATTTAACCAATTGATTCCAAAAACCAATCGATCGATTTGTACCCGAATTAAATAGTCTATATAATATACTTCCGACAGATCAATTCCAAAATCGATCGATCGATCCTTTTCCGAACAGACGACCTTAATTATATTATAATTCTACTTTTGCAGGACCAAGACTTAATGCACATTAATCACGTGTAAGTTTTGATCGATGGTGGTGATTTACTCATTTTCTTTTAATGTCTTTTAATTTGAGCATTTAATTATATTAGTCTATATATATATATATATATATATATATATATATATATATATATATATATATATATATCACTTTTACCGCTTCAACACGACCACTTCGATAACACGAAGTGTTAGAAATTCGATACCTTGTGAAAATTGAACTCTAACAGTTTCGCTTTCGAAATCACACTTTAACTAACATATTCTATACTTATATTAGTGTGTTATGTAAATATTTATGTATATAAACATAACAAAGATCTTATTGTAAATCTTTCGGTGTGTATGATTGTTTCATACTTTCATCATGATCATGTTATATGAGTTATGGGCAGGTTAGGTCATATGTATGCGAGTGTATGAGATCATATTTATGCTTGGACGTGGTGATTCGCTGAGATGGTATCGAAGCGTGGAATACATTGTATTCGCATACCTTACAACTCATGATGGTATGAGACATCATGACGAGTAGGGTGAATACGAATTCGATGTAAACCTCATACGGTGGCATATACAATAACCATATCACCCTGAGTTTTGAATACAAGAGGATAAGATCATCGAGATATGGTTGTATGGTGCCTTGAGCTTTAGTTGTAGTGAGATCTCTTTATGATCATGTGAATCTAAGAATGTAGGCGTCCATATACGGGTGTAGGCGTCCATATACGGATGCAACCACTCTATGGTGGTTTAAATTCTCTCTCGTAGCGAGATCTCTTTAGTGCCACACAAAATAAATACAAGTTACTACGAAACCATTTACTTGAAAAGCGTGATTTAAGGAAGTTATCCCACTACAGATCGTCTTAGAGTTTAGTGGTATAATAGCATTATGATATAAAAGTATGATACTATGGTGACACTCACATGATAGCTCGAGCAGGGACTCCGGCAGTCGTATAGGATTTATGAGTATATTAGTTACGCTCATACTCATATGGTGGTATGATACTATGGTGTCGCTCACATGGTAGCTCGAGAAACGACTCTGGCATAGGTCGTATAAGATTTATGAGTATGTTAGTTACGTTCATACGATGGACAGACGTATGTGCGAGAATGATAAAATAAGGTACGATACGATATAAAAGTATGATACTATGGTGACACTCACATGATAGCTCAAGCAGGGACTCCGACAGTCGTATAGGATTTATGAGTATGTTAGTTATGTTATGTTATGAGATATAGTAAGGTACGATACGATATGAGCGTCTATATCATGATCCTACATTTATGTTATGATATGAGTTTTACATTATGCACATGTTTTCATTATATCATCTTTCAATTGCTTTGAGATACTATGTTTATGACGCACCCACAATGCACCCAAGTAGAATGAGGTGGATTGGTGGTGTATCAACTGAGTTTATGTGACTGAGTAAACTAATCTCAAGAAAATTTAACAGTTGCATGTGATTATATCGACAAGGTAGGAGTCGGCTTTTCTAATCCGATTGGTGCTGATTTCATTGATCCCGTAGACGCTGAATACCAGGAGCCTTGGGAGGGCGACGTAGTTGGTTACCAGGAGGACTTCGGTGCTAACTTTAACCCAAGTGTCGCCTATTGACCGTGGTGGACTCGGTATTGAGTTCGTTTGATATTAATCCTGTGAATTCTATAGTTTATTGTAATGGATTTATCTCCGACTTTTATTATCGTTTATTTGTAGATTTTGTGGATTTATTGCTTTTATTTATATTTATGGTTGCCCATTTATTTTATCTTTATTTGTTAGCCTTCACGGATTTCATGGAACCAGAATTGCGCGAGAACTTTGATTATGTGTATGTCCGCTTAACGTATCTAGGATGCGTGCAAGTCATAACTCGAAATTCTAAGCCCTCAGAGTGGGGTAGAATTTCGGATTGTGACAATTTCACAGTTGAGTACGTCCTTTTGGCTGAGATTGTGCTTCTGGTTTCCTAAGATAGAAGCATGGATCAAAATTTCGTCCAATACCGATACGTATCAAACGATACATATCGGTATCGGGACTCACCGATACGATACATTGAGCGTACCGTATCGGTGGTTCCCATACATTTACCAGACGATACATTCAATGTATCGTCCGGTACTGTCCAGTACCGATACGTATCGTCCGATACGTATTGGTTTTGGGCTCGGACGATACGTATCGGTTTTCCGATATTTTAATCCTTGGATTAAAGTTAAACACCGATCAAAAAAATAATAATTTTTGAAGTTAAAGTAGAATTCTGGTTTGAAAATAAAAGGCACCCTAAAATGAGACATCCTCTTTTGCTTTTGCAAGGACTCGGAATATTAAAAACTACGTGCGGACCGTCGTACTCCATATTCGAAAATAGCCCAAACATAACATGAGTTTTATTGTTAGGGTATAAAAAATGTGAAAGATGGAAAGAGAGAAATCACAAGTAAATTTTGCATGGACATACCTGTCTCTGTAAGTTTCTGCAATCAAATTTGATGCAGCATAGTTTAGAGAGATCGAGTGGGCTAAATGGGAGACGTGATAGAGAGAGTGCGTTGGTTAGATGGAGATGTGGAAAGAGATAGGGTATCCAAAAATTTTGGTAACTGTAGGTAAAAAGAGTGACAGTTTCTGTGCCTTTCTCAATCACAGGGAGAGAGAAACGTCAAGAGGATTTGATAAGATTATTTTATTATTTTCTAAGGAAATTCCAGAAAAAATCTAGGTCACCAACCAATTTTCTTAATATATATATATATATATATATATATATATATATATATATAGATTGATCATTTCTTCCAGCTTGTAGCTGCTCTACTAATCGACTTCTAAGGTTTGGCAGCAATTGCAGATCAAAAGACGATCTATTTAAAAAACCCAGCCAAAGCGAATCACAACTCATAATCAATGACACAGTCTGCTTTAGTACCAAATAATGCATAGAAGAAGAATAACGAAAAATGTATTTCATTGAAACCTACCTAACTAGTCAGTGATGAGAGCTAACAAGCTCTATGCATAAACTTGTGTCAATACTGAATAAAGCAATTTGAACTCAATAATCCTAACCATTCAAAAAACCCACCCAAAACTTTTAAATTAGCTTCAATTAACCAACCTGCTTATCAAATCCTACTCACTACAACTGCTAAAGGACTCTCAAATCCTACTCACTACAATTGCTAAAGGACACTTGACTATAGTGCTAGTTGCCTGATTTGCAGTTTGATTCGCTTACCATCAGTTCGTTGTTCTGCCCTCAGCGAGCATAAATTCATAGTTTGTGGGGGTAGTGTGAATTTAGCAGTTGTGAAGTTCATAACAACAGATAGAAATTGTAGAATCTTATAAAAGTATTAATTGGCCTGTAATAGAAAAATGGAATTAGAATTCTTCAACTAAGCAAACATTTCAAATGAAGTAGGAAGTGGATTAATAATAATAATCAAAACATAGGCACCCCACACGTGAACCGAGACACATGCGCCCATGTGTCACCCACATACCCCCATGTGACATGATTGGTGATATTTTGTGCTGCATTATCTACCAAAGTTCAAGGAGTATAAGCTTATGAGAGTACCAGAACTTAAGATACAGACATCTTATAAAAAGTTTCAAATGTATAAGAAATACAATTCATGGCAGTGACGATAAAAGAATACTAATAACCAAATGAGGGACACGTGAACTGATATAGGAACATTTCTCAACTTGCAGCTACGAGAGTTGGAACCTAACATCCTAAATGCATAAATTGAGCGATCTCACTTCATCAAGATCTACATGTTGCTATTCACCCTATTTGTAGAATGTTCAGTCCATTTATAAACTGCAGCACTTACCTGTTGATGAGGCAACGCCAGAAAGACTTTCACAAGCTAGGCTAACCAGGAAAGGGGAATCTTGAGACCTAGAGTTAAGAGAATCAAAATCAAATTGTTAGCTTCAGAATATTAAGGGAGAAATAATAAAACATGATTATAATTTTTCCTCAAATGAGACACCTCATTTTGTGCACGGGTAAAATATAATAGGTAGGTGTTTTTATCAGGTGAAACAAGCCTTTATAGGCTTATTTTAGCATACATCTCGTTTAAAACAAAAACAAAAAAAGTCTCACTTTGGCCATAAACGATATGCATTGGAAAAATAAGAGACCTGAAACCATGTAATGTAAAGAATAGAACCCCAACTACGTAATTCCAACTACAAAAGGTACCACCTGTAAATGCCAAGAAGATCTCGTGGTCTCATAAAACAGAAAAGTCGATAGCTATATCGGGTTCAACTCCCCGCATCTAATAAGATTTTCACATTATTGGCAAGAACAAGTGAAAACCCGAAACCGAAGATGATCCAAGAGCATGTCCAGATGAACATTATCAGGGGACCGTAGGATGCTATGGTGGACAGCATGAGAAGAATCCAATGAGCTTATCTTCCTCTTTCTTCTACAGGCAGTGTTGGGGGCAGTGATCGAATCTTGTTGTTTTACTTGGGCAGGGATATGTCCTGGGTGGTTTTGGGGTTTGCTTTGGGTTATGCTCTCGTATCTCTTTAAAGCACAGGCATGCTTCCTTTGTGATGATATTTTGTTTTTTAACCGATAAAAAAACATAATCAAGTCTCCTTTAGAGAGGTCATTTGGAATATTCAAAACACAATGGGAGCTCAAAATTTTGACGAGGGGAATAAAAAAAACAATAGCTAAATGCACTTTCATTGTCACGTCGACAAAGGCACTCATGTTATAGAGCCTAAACATAAGATGGGTTAAAAACAAATGTGGATGGGTTCCCTATATGTAGCTAAGGCTAGATCTAAAAATCTTACTCGGGACCATGATGGAACCCTTAATTTCCCTTTATTTCCATACTCCAAAAAAAACAATTAATCCACGTTACAAAACCAAGGCCCATTTAGCTTGGGATGGGACATTATCTGTTGGGTGAAATAGAAATCTATGTCACTAGTAGTTAAGGGCCTCTCTAGATAGAGTAACAGAAATCTCAAACAAATACCTTACGGTTGCATACATGGCTAGAGAAAACTCTTCACTCTAGCCACCTATAACTGACAATCCACGCTTGTTGTGAGCTGGCGAGGGAACTATTCTTTGGCTGAAAAAGAAAAACTAGAAAAAGAACATATCGAGATTTAACGAAATTTTTGAAATTTCGTCAAAAATCACGAAAATACCGAAAATGCCGAATAGTAACAAAATTTCTCCGAAATTTTCATTTGACCCTCATTTTGCCGAATTTCTACGAAATTTGTCACTATGGTTTCAAGGACAATTAAATCTTGATGCACTACTCAATGCTTAAACAATAGAGCTAAGGACTGAGTCATCATAAATAGTTAGTAGTAGTTATAGCTTCGACTTATCACATCCTAAGTAATTAGAATTTATTTTACCCCAACACAATGTTCTGTTGTGTGTTAACTACACGTATTTTTTTCTTTTCCCCAAGCCCTCATCGATGAGACTCCAAAAGAAAAAATCTATGAGCCGCAATCCTCAAAATTCTAGAACAAGGATCCAACACGAAGAGAGAACTCAGCTCAGTCCACATTTCACAGCTAATGAAATAAAAAATAATTCCCTGGAGAAGTATAGTAACTTGACCCTCTTTTAAATAGGAGTCAGAGTAAATGAAAGCTTCTCAAGTACTCCTTCGGTCAGGGAGATGTTCAAATGAGACAGATATAGTTGAAGCTTTCAGCACTAGCAGCTCTATTTGCTTATGCCTAGTTAAGCGCGCGCTGAACCCTGGGACTTTATTCTCCTGAATTTCCCTTCTGGCACTCTCTGACAAAAGAGCCTTACAACTCATTGTTTAAGCCCCCATATATAACCCAACCATTTATTATCGCTTCCACGAACAGTTAGGGAGATATATGTTCTCTATTGAGCTTCATGTAGCCTTCAGGTATAGGCAAAGCAGATTAATTCTTCTCGTGCCAACCCTCGCAGAGCTTTGAGTATCTGTGATAAATATGACGAAGAGGACTATCTTGACCTCAACAAACCCAACTGTTTCAGTAAGTTCCCATGATAAATCTGTATAATGTTCTAGAATCAACTTGGTTAATATTAAAGCCTTGACTGCACCAATTCCTAGTAAAATTATAATAACCATTCAAACTAACAGCTTCGAAAGACCTCTAACTTTTACGATATATTCGGCACATCACACAGAAATGCAAAAGTTTACCATTCCATGCGGGGGGAAAATGCAACCAAAATGTCAGGTACATGCCTAATGAAAAAAGAGAACAAATGTTAGTATCACGCATTTCCATCAGAAAGATGTTTGCATGACATTCTCCAAAATCTTTAATTTTTCTATTCAATTCTGACAAGAAAATGATTTTTTAATAGATAAAATATTTTAGTTTCAAATTTACGAAAGTTATTTGTCTTATTTGTCATCTTCCCATTTCCTTGGATGACCATCTTGTGACGGCCTCATTAATCTGTGCGCCAGCATGAAGGCATGACGACCTTGGAACTGGGCACTTAGCTAGCAAGAGGGCAAGCGGACCTTGTAAGCTAGCCATGTAGCACGCGTGGGCGCAGAGGCACGTGGCCCTGCGATGCGTGCAAGAGTCCCTGATGCATGATGCAATGGTGACCCGAACTAAGCTGCGATCTAGTATGGTGGCTAGACGTGTGAAGGGCTTAGAATGTGGTGCTCCGCAGTGGAGCACGCGACGTGGTGTCAAGAGGGCACGCGACGTCTGAGTGCCATAAGGCACGAAATGCGGTGCTCCGCGTAGGGGCACGCGACGTGGTGCCAAGAGGGCACGCGACATCTGTGTGCTATAAGGCACGCGAGGCAGTGTCATGAAGGCATGCGACGTGGTGCCAAGAGGGCACGCGACGTCTAGGTGCCAAGACGGCACGTGATGCGGTGCCAAGGCGCGCGGCATCCAGGTGCAGTGGCAAACCCGATATGGTGTCGAGTTGACACCAGACACAGTCACGACTTAGACGTGATGCGGTGCCATGAAGGTACGCCATGTGGTGCCATGAGGGCACGCGACATGAGGCCATGAGGGCCTTGCGACATGGTCGCGACACGGACGCGACATGGTCGCGACACAGTGCTATGTTGGACATGAGGCCATGAGGGCCTCGTGGCGCAGTCGCGATGCGGACGCGACACGGTCGCAAGGAACGCTGATGCGTGACCTCACAAGCCATGTGGGCTTAGAGGATGGCACTGGGTGCCACGGTCAGAGGATCGTGTGCCATGTTTAATGGCAAGACACCACCTTTGCAGGTGTGTGTCACGGGCAGGAGGCTGTGCGCCATGGTGATATGACAAACCAAGGGGTTTGAGGGTTTTCTGCTACTTTGCCTAAGTTGGTCTTTGGACCATATATGGGGGGAAGGGAGCTGTGGAGCTATTCTCTCACACATGGGGCCTTGCGTTGCGGGAGGAGCGCATGTGCTTTCTAGGTTAGGGGTGGGGGGCTTAGAACATCGCTGCAGCAATGCGGCGATGCCCTGTGTCACCTGGGGTGAGGTTACCATGTGGCTCCGTGCCGACGTCGCGGTACACATGGGTCGATGACCTCACTGGGGCACTCAAGGGCTACGTGGGACGCAGTGGCGCACACTAGCCGAGGGCCTGGAGCGGAGGTGTGTTGGTCGTGCGTACCACACCCGATGCTTGGTTTGGAGAGTATGAAGAGTTGCATGCTACTCCAAGTGTGCTAGTCGCGTGGACCACACACGTTGGTTGGCTTGAATGGCATGATGAGATGCATGCCACTGTCTGAAGCGAGGGAATAGTGCATTGCACAGGGTGAAGCTACACAGGCCAAGGGGCACTGAGGTGCTGACATGTGTGTCGCGGTTAGACATGATGCATTAAGTGGGTTTGCCTCGAGTGAAGGCAACCACGACGCGGGAGTTCCCGTCCTCTAGGCGGGTGGTATCAGAGTGATGGTTGGATATGAGGTCTCGCTGTGCGCGGCAGCGAGATGTTGCACGAGCGTGATAACCAATGTTAGGCTATGTTTCGTGAGAAAATTGGTATCTGAGTTAGGCTGGCCTCGCTGTAGCGGCAGCGAGGCGCCGCACGGGCGTCGAAAAAAGTTACCCCGTGACAATTTGCTCGATACTTTCCCATTAGAGTCTCCTCATGCGTTGTATCTACAAAATCTATTGTCGTTATTGATAAGGATCCCAATCCCAAGGTCTCCTCACAAGATAATAGGCATATCGTCACCGAAGCTGCAGATGACGTTATGCCTCTCTCGAGATACACGATTATCAAAAATAAATCATTCACTTAAAAAGAGATTGAGATACAAGGGGAGCAAACATATAAAAAAGAAAAAATTGAGCACGGCTGACGGTCACATTTTCACGGTCGACCGTGAAATAAACTCTATTTTTCTCATATGGCAGAGAGAACGCACCATTACTGTAGACCGTGCCTCAATGATAGTCGATCGTAAATGACAATTTACGATCAAAAAATTTAAAGCTCAAAACCACTCTCAATCTAATTGAAAAAGGACATTAAAACCTTTTTAAGAAAAAAAAAAATCACAAAATATCACTTTTGAAGCACAAAAACCAACTAAAGACTCAAAAATTAAAACCCACTGCTAATCTTCGAAAAATGATTTCAAACAAATCGACAATGAAGCTAAAGTAATCAAAGTCAATGAAAACAAGATTAAAACACTTATGTCATTTTCACAATCATACTTTCTAATAATCATCGACCATGCTAACTGAATGAGAAAGGTATGTTCTTAGTTTATTAAACTTATGTGACTAGTGATCGAGACAAAAAGCACACATGCCATCAAAGTAATGAACACTCATCAACCATGCATACGCCCATGTTCAAACGAAATCAGAAGCCCTAACTCTATTGAATCCAACGCCCACAAGAAACAAAGAAAAAACAAAATTTTACTTATCAGAATCATAACCCTATCAGACGAACCCCTATTCCATCCACAAACACTAAATCTAACAGGCTCTTTCAAAATCGAAACTGAAACACGAATTCAAACCCTAATAATCCAATAAATAATTTAAATATATAAAAATCGAAGAAAACAAAAACCACACACCTACTTGTCGCGATCCCTCCGTTGCAATCTTCTAATCTTCAACGCAACGAACGAGTGATTCCTATCGAGAGAGAGAGGGGGGGAGGGAGATGGAGGTGGCTATTGTTTTTTAGAGACGAGATGAGAGAGAGGGAGAGGTAGAGCAAGAGATGATTGGAGGCTTGGAGCATAGTTATATAGTACCATCGTGATAATAAGACAACTAATACCATCTTACTGTTTTTTTTTGTACGGCCATTTAGGTCGAGACAGCATCGAGAACCGAGGAGCAGGCACGCATACACAGCATACACATATGACAGTTGGGGAGCAACATGAGGGAGCACCAACTACAGTGGTGAGGAACAGAACCCAACCCACACCTTCTAAAGACAAGGGTGGGAAACAGCATGGAGGACAAGTATCGAACCCACGACCTCCTCCCTCACAATGGAGAGAGGTTACCAAATGGGCTAAATTTCGTGTCAATGGAGGGAGGTTACCAACTGGGCTAAAAAAAAAAATCATGCTTAAATTTCGTGTCCTTGGTTAGTACGTGGTGTCCTATTGTTAAAGTTTTATTTTATGTCTTTTATAGCCCAACTACAGTGGTGAGGAACAGAACCCAACCCACACCTTCTAAAGACAAGGGTGGGAAACAGCATGGAGGACAAGTATCGAACCCACGACCTCCTCCCTCACAATGGAGAGAGGTTACCAAATGGGCTAAATTTCGTGTCAATGGAGGGAGGTTACCAACTGGGCTAAAAAAAAAAATCATGCTTAAATTTCGTGTCCTTGGTTAGTACGTGGTGTCCTATTGTTAAAGTTTTATTTTATGTCTTTTATAGACGTTTTTTATATAGTGAATAGGTGTAGAGATTTCTCATAGAATCCAATACATAGGAGGAATACAGGTTACCCAAAAGTATAAGATACTACTATCTTGAAAATAATAGAGATTGTGTTTCACCCCGATCACGATCAATTTTTTTTTTCATATATCGTAGATCCTCAAAAAAGGACTCTTCAATCATGTTACAGATCATGCTCAAACATGAATTTGAGGCCATTTTTTTATATATCTGTGATACATGGAATCAAAAAACTGTCATTTTGATAGTTGCGACAAGATCTCAAGATCTATTGTGTGAAACACGATCCCAATAATTTTCAGAGGCAGTAGTATCGTATAATTTTGTAACTTGTATCCCAATGCATTGGATTCAACAATAAATCTCTACCGTCATTGTTACTTGGGCCATCATGTGGGGTCCATCACAAGGATCAGATTTCACAAAAACTTAGGCGAGGACGATCAGATCTCATTCAAAAAAAAATTATGACTTTTTCAATCATTAAAAATGTGATCAATGATAGGGAAAATCAATGGAACACAGTTGGGGAAAGTCAAGACTCCACTTTTCCATTTTTATAGTTCAAAAAATAATAATAATCAAAATATAGCATTGGAAAGACCACAATTATTTTGAAAATAGCCACTCTTATACGTCATAAGCTGGGATGCAAATTCGGTGTACCAAACCGAAACCAAGTTTTTTGATTTTCAGCTCAGTCCCCCGCGCCGAAACCCATTCAGTTCAGTATTTTTTTTCTAAAACCGACACCAAAACCGATTCGGTTCGGCGTGGGTATTTTACCTACTTTTATTAATTTTTTAATATATTTTTTTGGTTTTTTCGGTTTACTTATCCTACACCCAAACCAAAACTGAACCGAATTGGGGTTCGGTCTGAGTCGGTTTTCGATGCAATTCGGAACCCTCGATTTTTGGTTCGGTTTCGGTGTTCAGTTCAAAGCTTGCTTCCCTAGTGACAAGTGTGAGCTGACCGGTTGGAGATGCTCTTAGAAGGTAATTTTTATGCGTTATACCCGATACTCGATAAACTTGACCTAATATGTGGGTCAAGTCCTGTCATCCAAGAAGTCCTGTCAAACTCGAACCAACTAGTTGATCACCCTAATCGAAGGGCTCTATTCTTTTCCTCCTGTTACGATATTACAAGCTTGATATTTTATAAGGGGGCAGGGCATAGATTTCCATTTGGACAAATTAGACTGATCACAGATGTGTGCCACAATGCATAATGATAAATCAGACTTCATTGGTATTTCAATGGTGAGAGATAAAAGGTTTGATTTTAATGGTGTAAGATCATTTAACACTATATGGGTGTTTCCCTATCAAAATAACTTTAAAATATGCATTTTTGGAGATGGATGAACCATCTCCCAGGGTTAGGGTTAGGGTATATATATATATCAGGGGGTAAATGCAAAAAACGCAAAATATAATCCCAGGCATAAGAGGGGGTTGAGAAAACCCTAAACTTTAATAAATGTGGAGAAAATGATTGTTTAGATTCTAATGGAAATATCTCTAAAACCAAACTGCCCACTTTCTCCAAATCAATCAATCTAGCAGGAAACACTTTCGGCTAGAAATGCATTGAATACAGCACTACGCCGATACACACAATTCCTGCTCTCTCTTAAAAATAAAAATAAAAAAGCGATTTATTTGTTTAAAAGAAAAAAATGAAAAGTGTTCCCTCAGTAAAATACAAGAGGATTCAATCATCAACAAATCTCAGCATTAGCATGGTATTTAGATGAGCATCACAGGGAACCAAACCCAAATAAAAATAAAAATTTAAAACTAAAATTGCTCAGATATTGTTGAAGAATCTAGTCAAAGACTTCCAAAATAGAAGATCTCGTAGTGAGCTGGGATCAACGGTCTCATCATCGCATAAAATAAAACATATAAACAGGGGAAGATCGAGATACACGAAACCACAGAAGAAAATAGAACTCTAAAACCCTAAACGTACCTCTAGTTGCGTTGGGATAGAAAGATCTATGTCAAGTTGTCGAGACTTCGAAGTTTTATAAGGATAGGGGGTTAGATTTAGGGTTTCGGATTTGAATACCCTAGTTCGGGTTTTTTTTCACATTTCCATATTTGCACCTTGCTTTCGTTAAAATTGCTTATTTGGTAGAATATCCTATGGTCACTATGGATCAAAATTTCGTTTTATCGTTATCAGTGGTTTATATGGTATATATAAGATGATACATTCAATGTATCGTCCGATACGATCCAATACTGAAACATATTAGTTTTAAGCTCGGACGATACATATCGATTTTCTAACATTTTGATCCATGATGGCCACATAGAGGTCCAACAACCGATATGGGAATGAAGATGTTAATACCACACCACTTTATGTTAGAGCCACCTCGCTTAAATAAAAGGAAAAATCTGTTGACTGACTTTAAATCTGATGATGGAGATTTTATTTTTTCAATTCTTCCGAAAAAGATATCTTAAGATTATGGCCTACTTTCATAAAATTGTATGTTGATTTCATGTGACACATATCTCAAAAGTGAATGTGATCATAGTATACCCTTAAATAGAACTACTTCTACCTTTTGGAATGTGTGTCACGTAAAATCAACATATAACCATTACAGAGTAGCCCAATGGCCTATGAATTAGTCAATGATGCTTCCTTTATGAAAGTGAAGTGGCTGCAACATAAAGTGGTGTGACAGTAACAACAGTCAGAAACCTTTGATGAAGAAGGATAGTTGCATGGAAAGTAGTCACCTTCAAACTACGAAAGTAGGTGTAAAACTCAAAATTTTACTTTATCCAATGGACTTTAAACTGTAGTCACGAAATCAACGTTCAGCAATAATTCGATAAGGTTAAAATTTGAAAAAAAAAACCAATAAAATATGACGAGTTGGAGAAAAAATTCGGAGAAAAAATTAAAAATAAATGAATAGATAATAAGATTAAAAAGAATAAAAAAAAATGTGAATTATTTATAATTTAGTCACAAATTCTTAAAACATAATTTTTTTTGAAAAATTACAAATAGTTCAAGATTAATTCTCGAAACCTCAAATTCGTGAATTGTTTACAAAATTTCAAAAAGTCGGAGAATCCTCCATGAGATTCAACTGGTTGATACAAAACACTCAAGAAAACATATTAGGAGCATCAATTCCACTACTATACGATTATAGAATACTAGAGGAATGATACCTTCATTTTAAACTGATGATTCCTTCTCAAATCGTTTTCATGTGTTTAAATAGTTGATTGTGGAGATTTTATTATTTCCAATCTTTGATACAAAAGATCTTTGAAATTAGGGCCTATCATTTTTTAAAGTCAAATTTTATGTAAATGTGACACACATCACAAAAAGGTGCTCCAAGAACAACGTTTGATGTATGCCTATGATAATGTTCCATTTTGAGATGTGTGACATGTGGAATCAGACTTCGCCTCAAAATCTTAAGACTATGTCACAAAATCGGTTAAGAGGGTTGGGCTAGGGTGACAAAACTAAAAGTATATTATGTGATCGATTGGGTATGAAAAATTTGGTGCTTGTAGCAGGTGTACTTGCGAAATTGGCAACTCCAAATGGGATGAAACATGAAGTGACAGATCGGGCAACTCGAGGAGGATATTAATCAGTTCATGTTGCTCTAGAATATGGGATCATGGATGGTTAAGGTTAATGGTAAGGATAAAGGTACCCTCATGCTAATGACCTGGTAACTTACTTGGTCCTATATTAATTTACTACCATCTTTTGTGTTGATAAAACCCTGACATTCAAAAATAATTGACAATGAATGGAGGGGCTCAGGATCTTATAAGAGAAGAGACAAGGCTTATGAATACCTGAAGTGGGACTAAACTTCAACACGCCCTACACGTGTTAATTCGACTGAGCCAAATCATGTGGGTAATAGAACTGGGTGACATGAAGTAGAGAAAAGCCTACTATGATACCATGATAAATTTGGACATTCATCTAAAACCCAATTGGCAATGAGTGGAGAGGCCCACGATTGTATAAGGGGAGAGATAAGGCTTATGAATACCCGATGTGGGACTAAACTTGAACACGTGTAATGGACTCAATGGACTGCACAATTTTGTACGACTCATTTTAATTTTTTCACGATAGTATTCTGGTTATCAAGCCGCTCCTTTATGTGACACCCGATCATACAATTGGGTGCCACATGGCAGCAAACTAATGCGAGACCAGGTAAGTTACCTGGTCTTTGGTACCAAGCTACTTTTACCCTAATGGTTATATCACTTCTAGATAGAAAAGCGAACTCTTTATCCTTTTTAGTCTGGAATATTATAAAAATTAAAGGGACGTTAGAAGGAACATTACTTATGAAGCACCCTGTTAGCACCAAGTTTGTATTTAACCTAGTCAAACACAAACTTGACTCATCATGTTGGATCGGTCAAGAAGCATTTGACCTAACCTTTGGGTTGAGTGAACTCAAAGGTCAAATCAGGTCTGATGGGGACAAGCAAAAAGAAGTCGGGTTAAGTCAGTTTACCGGAATGTTTTATTGATTGGTGTTTAGGTAGAGGAGAGTGGCATGTTACACGAAATTTCATCTCGTGGTATGGGGGTAACCTTATTTGGTGTGGTAATAACATTCCCCCTTCTGCATTTCAGTAACTTCATATACCAACTTCTCGAAAAAAAATTAGGGCGGGTTTGATTTGGGGAAAGTGATGGACTATGTAGGATCGGAATTCATTTTTCGATCTTTTCCATTGTTTGGATGAATATGTAGCCTTGGAAAATAGTTGAACCATTGTCCTTCATTTTTCAAAGCAATAGTAAGAGGGTGTCTCTCATATTTGGTTCTGTCCAAAGCCTGAGAAAACTTAAAACACAATTAAACTGAATGAAGACAAAATAAAGAGACTGCAATATATGAAACTAGTTCTTCAAGAACTCTATATTATTCACTTCTGTTGAGTTCTCTTCATACTTTCACAAGACTCATTTATATAAAATTACAATATGAGAATATGAAAAGTTAGGGGGAATATGGCGGGTTAGGAGGATACATGCACATTGTTATAATTCCAAAAGAGTTATATAATAATGTATAAGAATTATAAGGGACCACATAAATGTGATTAAAAATTTAAAGGGATGGAAATTAAATGGTCATCCATCATAATAAATATATTTATAACACTTCCCTTTGGATGACCATACACAAAGAATACATGCTTCGTGAAAACCTTGTCAAGAAAAATTCAATGGAAAAAAAATTGTGTCGAAGGAAAAAGAGTACATTATTCTTATGTTATAGAAAACTTTAAGATTGTCTTATTAAAACCTTGCAAAGGAAAACCTTGTAAGATAAATTCTTAGCAAAGGAAAAAGTGTACAATCCGCTTAATCATTTACTCTCCCTCAAAGAGCACAAATTTCTACTGTTTATGCCAAAGATCTTTGAGTCGACGCACTCCAATGTTATGCACCATCTTCTTGAATATTGTAGTTGGTAATGTTTTAGTGAACAAATCCATCAAATTATCACATGATCATATCTACTTAACATCAATATCCCCACTCTTTTAGAGCCTATGTGTATAAAAGAATTTTGATTAAATGTGTTTCACTACGTGAAAATGAAAAAAAAACGTCACCATATTAAGCATGGCCTTGGGCCGTTGTAGATAAAGCAACGGCCCAAATCATACACAAATTAAATGCAACGACCCTCTAAAATGTACGTATTGGAAGTTAGGGGGTTTGAACCCATGACCTTAGTTTCCAAAAGTTCCTTTCTAAACCAAATTTTGTGTAGCATTCAAATATAAAACAAATTCAGCACGCGCGGGAGCCTTAAAACCCCTCTTCTTTTCAGCATGCGTGGGAGCCCTAAAACCCCTCTTCTTCCTCTTCTTTTGCAACGATTTCTTAAACCCGAAACCAGCAAACTCATTGTTCTTCGTCTTCTTTTTGTTCTTCTTTTTTCCATCAAAATCAAAAACGATTTCTTCCCCATATAGCCATGTTCAAAGATCTTTTATAAATTTCCCCATGAGGCTGGCAATGTATCTCTCATGCTAGCTTTCTCATTTGGCAATATACCTGTCATTATATTGGTATTTCTCAATCTTTACGCTTTTGGTTTCAGATCTGCACAAGGCAACAACAAAGGCCCTATCAAGAACACTAGGAACAAAGGCAATCCCCCATATACCCCTCTTTCTCTGTCTCTCTTTCTCTGTCTCTCTTTCTCTTTCTACTTCTTATTCACTAGAAAATAACATGATTTTTGTAGTTTGATTCAGATCTTTTAGGTTTTTGTTGATGCACGATTCTGATAAATTTTTTATTTCAATATTATGGTTTAGAAAATAATACGTATACATTTAAAGCACCGAGTGAGCTTAAAGATACAAAGCATAATGGGTTACTCCAAATCAACCCTAAATTTTTAAATTTTTAGTTTTTTAGAATTGCTTATGCTATATTTTCAACGCTAAATTCCTGCTGCTCTTATCCTTAATATATACTGCTACTATACAAGTGTGTTGCCTATCACCTTATCTACTTAAATATTCGTCTATACAACATTCTAGATTCAGATTTCACAGTGATATTCTGCAGTAGTGGGTTGTGTTTTATCACAGATTTCTGGAGTGATCTAGCGGTTTTTATCTCTGATGGTGACTGTGTTTTAATCTAAAACATAGGTTATTTGACTGTATTTTGATACACTAATGACTGTTTTTATCGCTGACCATGACTATATTTTTAACACAAACAGTAGAGGTTGTTTGACTGTAGTTTGATACAGTAACTACAGTCAAACAGCCTCTAATTTTGTTGAAATAGCCCACATACCCCTCCACCTAATACTCTAATTCAAAACAAACAAAAACCATCATTTTTTAATAACAAAAAAGGGTTCACATGTATTTCAAGCATGTAATGAATTGCACTTAGAAGCTCCGTGCATATTTCGATGGGAAATGTAGGTCTTTTGAATTCGTCTTTGATTTGCTCAACTCATCAACCAATTCCATCTTTCAACTTCATGTTTTGAGAGAGTATTTTTGTGAAACTTTATATCTCAGTTTACCTCAAAATACTGAATCATGTTTTGAGAGAAAGGTCCCAGTGGCCCTCCATAGATGAGTTGCCCTCCTCTTTTCATCAGTAGCAGCTGCAACAAAGAACAGGAAATAACAAGAGAAAATAGACTTAGAGGAGAATATAGACCAATGTAGCACAATGAATGGATACCAAAACTGACATTGAGGAAATCTCAATGTATTTCAGCATGAGGTTTATGCTTTTGTAGTTTTTATAGTTTTTACAATTGTCAATGGTATTTTGGTTTCTTCCTATTATCCATTTTTGGATTCTCTGTTTGAATTTCGGCGAGTAATTTGAACTAGTTCTCAGTTTATCTAGGTGTAAATTTTCATTTCGAATGTGACTCTACAAAATTGATTTAAGCATTCATTCATAGATACTCTGCGCATAGCAATGATTGATGAGAGTTTGTTCGATGCAAAACTTACTATTATGATTTTTTCCAATTGCAAAAATCTTCATGGTTATAGGCCCTTGACTGGTAAATTTATATTTATTTATTTACTTCTTCATTTTTATTGTCCAATTCTCCATTCACAAGTTCTAGCTACACCGGTTTATTTCGATTTCTTTTTTGTTGTAGTTCACTTATCAGTTCTAGCTTTAGTATTACAACAATCCTCCATATCTACCTCATCAAAAGCTTGGAAGATCTCAGTGCTAGGCTGATGAATAGTCCAGACAATAGTGCGTCCTGTGTTAGTGGTGTTCCTCACTACCCTCATGACAATAGCTGCAGCTTGAGCATCCAACCCCGTCATCGGCTCATCCATGAAGATAATTGAAGGGCTAGAAACCAACTCAACTGCAATTGTTAGCCGTTTTC
Source organism: Chloranthus sessilifolius (assembly GCA_021018995.1). Classification (NCBI taxonomy): domain Eukaryota; kingdom Viridiplantae; phylum Streptophyta; class Magnoliopsida; order Chloranthales; family Chloranthaceae; genus Chloranthus; species Chloranthus sessilifolius. Next base: position 1,099,006 of record CM037588.1, on the reverse strand, counting down.
TTTGTCCAATCGAAAGTTCATTAATTCCCGGAAGACCCACCATTGCATTTTTCAACGGCTTGAGCTCGACCAAGTCCATGACTTCATCTACAAACATCTGCAATAGGAAAAGTAGGAACTCAACCATATTTACTTTCTTTTTATAAAACATCAATTGGGGTCTACAAACCTACATTTCTTGTCTCTGCTTTGACGTTTGATGGCAAATGCAACCATGCAGCAAAACTAAGAGATTCATGGACGGTAAGAAAAGGAGAGTGGACATCATTCTGTTCACAGTATCCCGAAATTCTAGTAAAGGTTCCTTGCCTTTTAGGATAACTAGAGAGGCTAATACTTCCTTCAGTATACCTGCCGGTCTTCCTTCCTACTAAAACATGTAGAAGTGTGGTTTTCCTAGCACCCGTCACCCCCATTAATGTGATTATTTAAGGATAAGTATGTATATTTTTTTGCAATAAAATATGGCCTTTTCAGGTGGTATTAGATCACTTTTCATGGCTTCTCTGCATTTAGTGGATGATCTGAAGAGAAGCTGGGCAGTATCTGAAGAAGAAAAGATGTTAAAAGGAGGCATAGATATGGATAATACATAATAGGAGCAACTCTATATACTCAAAGATTACAGTTTCAAATGGCAATCTTTACAACAAGGTTTCTTAATAGACAATAGAGTGTTACTTTTATCAAAATTTAGATACATTTGGATTTATATTTTAGTTTTGACGTAGGAAATGTCAACAAGGTTTATTCAAACATAGCAATATTGTGTATGTACTTTGGAAGACCAGTTGAGATAATTGATACTTCAAATTCTCACTTTTTAAGCAGCCCTTGCTTTTGCTTTTAATTGAGTTGTAGGACCCAATATTTCTGTAAGTCACATTCACAATTAACAAAAAAGCAATAAAGGTCATCTTTAAGCCGCATGGTATTTTAATGTTCAAGATTTAAATATTGGATGATAGAATGAGACACAATATGTCAAAATCATCTCAAACAACATTCGATAATTTTCTTTTTTTATAGTTGCCGCCTTCAAATTTCCTTTATGCACTCATTTCTAATTTTATCCTTTCTTGCGAGTTTGAGATGGTTTGGACATGAAAATCATGTGAGGTTTATGTAACAGAGAAGGTCATTAGCCTCCCCACAAGCGGCATTTTAATGGTTAATTTAGTTTTAGCAATATATCATTTTCTTATTATTTTATTTTTTTGTACGTAGAATTGCACAATGAAGTAGGTACCTCTTGAAGGAAGTCTGCTATGTTTTTCTTTTCAGGGCACCTAAATCCCATGGATTCAAAGAAATTGAGAACGTTTTTGCGACAACCTTGGTAAATGATCTTCCCATCAAATAAGAGGATGAGGTCGTCAAATAGCTCAAATGTTTCAGGTGATGTCTGAAGCAGAGAAACAGCCATTGTGAGATCCATCAAGTGCACCAACTGCTTAAGAAATTGAATAATCTCAAAGGCGGTGGAGCTATCGAGTCCAATTGATATGTTGTCCATGAAGAAGGCTCTTGCTTGCCCAACCAACATCTCTCCTACAACACAAGTTCATTATTATTGCCTACATAATCAGATGAAGCCATGAAGGCTTAGGGGGTCTGAACAAGCTGGCGCCACCCCAATGGGGCTGCCCACGCCAACCTCCTACTGGCCTCAACCATGTAAGTACATTTAGAATTGGTATTAGGTGAACGTGCAGTCATAAGTTTCGTTGATTCTTATCTTTTGTGCTCATCTAGATTGGATTCAGCCAGGGGTATCAAGGGATGGAGCTTCAGCCCGAGCACGAGCTCGGTCCAAACCAGCCCAATTTGGGTCAGATTTTTGACAAAAAAATGCCCCAGCTCAGAAGCACTCAAGCAAAACAGCCAGATTTTATATCTGGACTGGGTTTGGGCCTAATTGGTAGGGTAACAATTAATTCCGCCTACAAAAGCTCATCCTAAGTCAGTCCTGCCAAGCCCGATTATGTTAAGGGAAAGGGCGAGATGACCCAAATATGACCCGGCCTGAACCCATTTTAGGTCAGGTTTGGGCTTCAATAAAAAGTCTAAGCCTGCAAGTACTCAAGCCATACTCGGCCAGCTTTTGTGAGAAAGTGCAGCGCGAACTAAACAGCCAAGTTAGTTCCATCCAATGATAATGAGATATTTTCTTTAGTAATTATCCAAAATCATGCATAGGCATTGTAGTGTAATATAACTATTTCTTTTTCACGTGTTTAGTACGTTTTCTCATGAGCAAGTGCTAGTATTCAGAGGTATCACTGAATTTATACATGCTCCACTCCCTGTACTTCGGTTTCTTCTCATTTAAATAAAAAGGATGAAGAAGAAATAATTTGTGGCTTCTTCTTGGGCATAATCCATATAAAAGCACCGTATGTATTTTATTCTATTACTTAAATTATTAATCTTTTTAGAAGTTTTGATATAATCACTAATAGATGGTGACTTTGTTAACATGTGATAGGTGAAGAAAATACTCTTTATGCAATCAGCCGAGCTATGAATGATTTAAAGACCACAACATGAAGTGAGTCACATACTAAATTTTATATACCGTGCTCCCTTATTTGTTTGGCCTTTTTTTATAGGTGGTTTTCTTTTCTCCATCAGAATATTTATGTGGAGGTGGAATATAACTCCAAATTCAAAAAACATGCGAATACTTGTTCTAATTTAAAGTTAAAAGCATATGTGGTATTACTAATTGATCCTATGCAATCGAATTACAGATTGACCACGAAGGCCTTGCTTATACTCCCAATTGCATTTGTAAGTTTGAGCGTTGTAGTCCCCAAAACTTATGCCAGAGTGGAGGACCATCAGTTTGCAAATCAAGCTAGAAACCTTTCTCGGAAAGGAAGGTCGATGGAGGGATCAAAGGTCAATGAGAGTTCTATCATCCTAGAAATACATGCGTAGATTGATTTAAAATTATATACAAGAAAAGTTCATTTCAAAGTCGTCTCTTATTCTTTGAGAGGCAATGCAAGGGTGAATAGGCTTGTGAATGATGGAATTTCTATGGTAGACTTATCTTGGAGAGGTGTTTGGTCAATTTTTTTAATCTCTACCTTTGGATTGGTTACCACCCTTTTAGATGTACCACTTATAGTTGTTTAGCTTTTGTGCTCAGTTTTGTTTGTTAATGAATAAATTGCTGAATAGTTTATCAACTTCTGTGCTCAGTTTTTAATCTTCTACTAGAACTATTATTAAAACATCAGCTTATGCTATCCTATTCTACTTGATAAATTTAGCACAGCCTCATGGAGGTTATGTTGTTATGTTTAGACGTATCAAATAGCCATCCAATCGAAATTTAAGGTAATAAATTAGGACCTTATCATGACCTTTTGTATGTTCATTTTCAATTTGTGTTGTGTTTTATCTGTTTAAGAGCCTTGTAAACTTTTACCTGTGCAAAATAGTCCCAGTACATATCTTTAGTTAGTGTAATGTGAATGGATTAAGGACGATGGAGTCCCATATGCCCATTCTTTTAGTGGTTAAAAAAAAAGAGTAACCCTCCCTTTTGGAATGCACAGGTTGGATGGTTCAGTTCCCCAATTTGTGATTTTTGGGCCCATTTCCACACAGCATATGGAACTACCATTGATGACTTTGGATTGCTCAAAAACATGAGCCGTGTGGCTCAAAATTGGGACGATCATGCCTCTATAAACTGTCATGTGTAGGCCTCTGAAGCTAGGAGAATAAGTTGTCTACAACCCATTGGGTCAACTCAGCAATCCCTTAACAGAATTATTAGTCCACTGCCTAGGGAAACCCTACTCCCGAAGGGTATTTAAGGAAGAAAAGGTATTTAATAGAAGGGTTAAAGACTCCTCTAGAGTGAGCAACCTTAAAATTTGACAGGTGCTGGTCGATTTTAAGTTTAACCCTTCAAAGTGCACAAGATCTATTATAGCACGGTAAGAACAGGGGTGTCGAACCCACGGGGAAACGTGAAATTTATCTAATTCTTTCAGAGACTTTAAAACACTCAAGGAAATACCAAGGGAGAAATTCAATTTACCACACAAGTATCATACGATTTTTAATGCAATAAAAGAAAACTAATCAAACTAGGACGGAACAAATTATGATAAAAGAGAAAAATGACAGTTTATGAATTGATCAAGGAGTTAGCTAACCATCGATTCGTAACTTTTCTACCATTCAATCTCACAAATTCATTTTAAATTAAAACACCATCATTTATTAGGAAAACAAATTAATCGAGAAGAATACGACTATAGATCCGGCATATCCTATCTAAAAACTATGACTCAGCCTATCATTGCGGTATGAGTCATGTAAAAAGGATAGTATATCTCAAGATCCTAAGTTACGACAATGCTAAATCAATCATTCTGCAGCCTAGATCGGCCTGCAGGAACAGATCTATATGGAGTGCTTCTTTTATGGTCGTTGATAACCACGATCAATGACCGTAAACGAAGACTCTATAATATTCAACCAAGCACACACTTATAACAGAATGATTCAATGATAAAATCATGAAATTATAGAGACAATAATAAAATAGTTACTTATCTCTGGTTCGCTTCCTCCTTGAGCAATAACTTTAGCCGCTCATCCTCGGTGTACAAACCCATTGTAGATCCGAAGACATCATTTTAACAATGTTCTTTTATTTATCACAAGAACTCCTTACAATACTTTTGTCCCTAGATACAATCTATGCTCTCATAATTATAAAAGAGAATTAAAAAGAAATCCTAATACAATCTACTAAGAAGAAAAAGAACCAAGAAGAAAACTCCAAAAATTCAATCTCCCTCAATAATATCCAAAAAATAATGATTAAAGAAAAGGCTCCCTTCTATGAGTCGTAGCTTTCTTTATATAGGGCCGAGCAAACCCTATCCCTAATAGCCTCAATCGATTGAGAGTTAAATCTCAATCGATTGAATTTTGATTTGGAGTAAGTGGGGGCGGACTTGTCTTCTCCTGTCAATCGATTAACATTTATTCCTCAATCGATTGACATCCAGGGGTAGATTCTCCATTCTCTTTGTGGATGTTGAGCTGCTTCACGAATTTCGATGCTTTTTTGACCTTTTTATCCATAGCCCTTGTGTATCCTTTAATTGCCCTCTTTTATGCTCTTTTATAATCCAACGGTCAACAACACTTATAATCATTAAAACCTCACAACAACCATCAGATGCTTTCATCAGACAGCTAAATGTAGGAAATAGAGTGAAAAATATAGTCACATTTCAGCACTGATCAGCTGCAAGTACAAATTTTTAAGTGGCACTAGTTTAACTAACATTCCTAGTTTAACTAGATAACTTCAGTAAGTGTTCAGATCTGGAAGATCTCCGTATATGATCTATCGATGGTACCTCTTTTAGTTTTCTTAGTTCTCCTATTCTCTCCACATCCTTACGAGGTCTTAGTTATTGGAAGTGGCAGGAAGGGGGAGCAGTTATGTGAATGGAAAGATTAGACGGACACACTTAGGGGTGGCAATGGGCCTGGTTTGGGCCAGGCTGGAGTATACCCAAGCCCAGTCTGACAAATTTGAGGGTATGTATGTCCTTGCCTGCTAATAGTTGTTTGATCATACTAATTTCTGGTCCATGAAGAATCCACACAATTATATGTTGCATGGAAACTCTAGATTTACTTTCACTTCATTTGGTAGTATGTTAGAGATGGGCTGAACACCACATTTACTGCTCAAGCACTAGCACTTAATTAAAATTTATCCTTCTTGAAAACCCAACTCAAATGCCCAAACCGCTCTCTCAAATGTAAGATAAATCAATATGCTTTGCAATGAGAAGTGATGTGTTCTCTCGTGAAGATTTCACACATGTTAAGATAAAAATATGTGTAGACAGCACATGGGTTAAAAAGAAAGACTTGGGATTCTTAGGATTTGTGCCATGTGGAACACCATCTAAGCCGACTGATTTGAAGATCATGATGTAAAGATCTTTGTTGCCAAAGATTGGCACAAAACTTGATCTCTATCGTCTGATTTCTCAGTCAACCATTGAATCAAATGATGTGATTTGATTGTGTTGAATAAGATGACATTAGATGATACAGAACACGATTAGTGCCAATCTTTAGCACCAAAAATCTTACATCTTTGAATTTACATCATATGGCTTAGATGCAATTCCATATGGCACAAATCCCAATAAAACCAAGTGTTTCTTTTTAAACTATGTGGCACGGTACAAATCTTGTGTGCATAGATCTATTTCCCTTATTGTTATATGTAACCCATTCTCATATTTTCTCTGCAACTGCAACAGGTATGAGTCTGAAGGTAAAGGTGCTTCTATGCCTTCAGTTGGCTCTAGTGTAGTCTCTGCATCGAAGAATGGATTGAGATCCATGTATTCTGATCGAGCCTTTCTTTCTCACATAACCAACAACCCATCTTTGGGTCAAGATAAGGTAAGCTCGGAACCATCATCACCTTACATTAGAACAGTTAAAATTTGATTTCATATAATGCGAAAATTTAATATTTTAGAACTTTATTATTTTTGGATGGTTAGCTAATTTTCAACTTCATGGTCAGCTTGTGTTCTTCACTATAAAAGCTTATATAAGTTTCATCAAGCCCAATCAGACAATGTGGTATCGGGCATGTAAAGTGTGCAACAAGAAAGTTACGAAGGCTATCGGATCCGGGTATTGGCGTGATGGGTGCCAAAAGAACAATGTAGATTGCAGTCTAAGGTCTAGAGTCTACACTCAAAACAAGATTATATTTTTTCACTATAAGGGCCTAATTGAACACATGGAAGACATTTTTTTGATGGTATCTGATTCGGTTTTGCTTGCAGATATATAATGGTAGTGAAGGTTGGAAATGCAAGTGGTGAGGCATGGTTTTCTGTTTTCAATGAGCATGCTGAAAAAATTGTTGGGTGCTTTGCAGATGAGCTTGATAGGATAAAATCAGAGGTAAAATTTTAACTACCTAATAGCTATAAAAACCAGTTTCTATTTGGCTGTCCTATAAATCTACATTATATAACAATGTTTCAGCCAATGGACCATGCACTGAACCAGCTAACAGCTCATTGCATACAATGTGCTAATGTCTTGTCAGCTGTATATGTGAAGTGAATAGTGAACCTTGAAACAAAGAACATAGAAAACACAAGGAATATATATATATATATAGCTATGATGATGAAATATGTCATGCACCACTCTGATTTATTTAAACTTCAAAGTGATGATAAATGACTAACCCATTATCTATCTGAGCCAAACACAATTATATATATAAGCATGCCCTAATTGGGCACGATGAGCGTGCCATAAGTGTCTATGTGGAGCTCATCGTGCCCCTAACCACTGTCCTATATGGAAAAGGGATGCATGCCCTAATAGGGCACATTGAGCATGCCCCAATGGTCTATGTGGAGCTCTGTGTGACACTTAAAATATTATTTGGTAACTTGAGGAGCTCAGATACATTGTTTAGATTAATTCTATAAAAAATGATTTAAGGCAAAATCAAATATTGACTGATTGAATTGTCTAGATTTCAAGTCTAAAAAAAGCCGTAGAGATGAATTTTTTATTTTTTTTTTAATTATAATGATGATCTAAACAAAATAGCCTTGCTCCACGTGGACCATTGGGGCACCTAACCACTGTCATATATATAGATATAGTTTACATAGTTACATACATTGAATGATCTCTTCTATATTTTATGCAGTAATAAGTAATTAATAAGCCCTCACTTGGCAACACTTTTCATGGCTCTGTAATCTCTTTGGAGCCCTGAAGAGCAATTCTGTATATATAATTGTCATTTTGATAAGAACTTGCTTCTCTACCAACTGATTCTTGCTAAGCTAAAGAAGCTTAACAGTGGGTGAGGATCTTGAACTGGTTCTGAGCTGCTTCCAAATTCAATCTTTGGCAGGAATCAGAAGGCTGTAGCGACATTTTCTCCCAATGAGGGACATATATATATATATATATATATATATATATATATATATATATATATATATATATATATATATATATATATAATTATTTGCTTTATGTGACTAATAATATGAATTCCTAAAAGAATTTTTTGCCTTTTTGTCGCCGACTAATACAGGAGGGAGATGACAAAGCATATCAAAACAAGCTGAAAGAAGCCATGTGGGTTCCTCATCTGTTTCAGGTTAGTGTAGCACAGACTGAGTACATGGGAGAGAAGAGGAAGTGGATCACTATCAAAGCCCAAGCTCCGGTTGATTGGGCAAGTCCATCTCCCATCAGCACTTCCTGAGAATGATTTTTTAAAAGACCTAGACCCACTGGGATGGATGCATACACAACCAAATTAAATGAGCTTCCTTAGTTATCACCCCAGGTTTGTTTCTTGCTGCTCTTTAATGTGTTTGTGATTTGATATGTCCAAGCCACAGTTAGTTCTGATTTTTTCGATGAGTCGGTATTAGGTACATGACCCGAACTAGCACTCCGGTCAATCACCCTCCAACAACATTTTGGAATGTGTATATATTGCTGAGTACCAAAGCAGTTAAAGGTCAAGGTCAGATGAACTTTCACTGATTTGCATGCTCATAGACTACTGGGCACTTTTTGAGGCTTGACCATTCAAAAATTCCAAAGGCTTGACCATTTGTAAAGAGGAAACTGAGCATTCGGCTCGGCTACCTAAAACCAATTACATATAATCATGGTAGATTGCTAGGGGTAGCAGTTGAGACCCAGACCATAAATTTTGTTAGCGCTTTTCTTGATATCTTGTGTTTCTTATGTTTCAGGATCTCACATTTCATGCCCGGATCCTTGAGAATAACAAACAATGTGATGGGAAAAAGTGCATCATTTTGACCTGTAGTATCATTCCAGGTTCTTGCACTACGTATAAGCTTACACCGACAGGTTATAAATGGGGACGTGTGATTAAGGACACTGGGAGCAATCCACATGGTTACTTGCTGACCCATGATGAGAAGGTTCAGATGCTTCTCAGCGACCGCTTCTTTGGATTTTACATGGTAATATTTTTAATCTCAAACCCATGATGGTCAAAAAGAGTCTATTTGAATTTCTAGCCTTGGAACTCACATGACCGTAATAATTCCTAACCTTGGATCTAATGACCTGCAGATGGCATGAGAGCCATGTGACACATGGGACTTTGAGATGTGTGTCTGCAGTCCTACACGGCACATGGATCTCATGCTGAGTGCTAGTGATCAGGTCGGTCGTCTAATACTAGCCCTTCTAGTTATATGTTACAATGTAACAATTTGTTTTAATACATTCACTTTGATTTTTCTATTGACCAAGTGTTTCTGATTCTCTTGACCTATTTCAGGATAGGCATTACCAACTCGACAACTGACAGGAGATGGTGCAAATCACACCTCTTGAAGAATGCTTCTTTGGTGGACCGATCTCAGTGGACGAGCATCATACTTTTCATCTAGATCTTTTTTTAAAGTTTTTATCCTTCAAATGTAATTGATATTTGAAGATTAAACATTTTTTTAAAGTAAAAATTAATTTTATTGTTGGCTTATTATTTTTTCATTTTGTTGAATGGATTATGCTTTTTTATTTTCCCGTTCAATGATTTGTGATTGATATAATATTAGTAACAGGTAGATTGACTCCAATTACAGTAACAAAAATGGAAGCTATGCATTTAAAAAAAAAAAAAAATTAAAACAACGGTCTATAACCGTTATTTTTGGAGTAAATTATCAACGATTCGTTGGCGTTCTTTTCATATATCACTGACTTAGGCCGTGATTTTTGAAGAAACATAACAACTTGTTTCCGCTATGAACAACGACTCAAAGCCGTTGTTATTTTGCAACGAACTTGGGTAGTTGTTTATTTGGTACATAAACCACGATTTTTGGCCGTGGTTTATGAAAACTACTGCTCTATAAACAACGGTCGTTACCATGGCTCATAATCGTTGTTTATGAAATTTACAACGGTTTTGAGCTGTTGTTTTTGTCGATTTTCACGTAGTGTTTGGCTCTATCATCTGTGATATAATCTCCTCTAATATGTGTGATACAAGCATTATTATCTTCATATAATATTGTCGGACTATATTTGATTGCAGATAAATCATATTTTTCTTGAATGTGTTGAATGATCGATCTTAGCCAAATACATTCCTGACTTGCTTCATGGATTGTAATGATCTCTGAATGATTTGAAAAAGTAGCAGCTAGTATTTACTTAACAGATTTTCATGAGATAATTATATCACCACATATAAATATATATCCCGTTTGTGAACTACCTTTTATGTGGATCTGAGAGAAAACTTGCGTCTGCATATCCAACTAACTGTAAAGTTGATCCACTTGGATAAAATAATCGCATATCAGTTGTTCCGCGAAGATAGCGTAGAACATGTTTGACCCTATTCTAAAGCCTTCGAGTTGGTGCAGAACTGTATCTTGCTAGTAAGTTGACCGAAAAGGCTATATCAGGTCGGGTATAACTTGCAAGATACATTAGAGCATCGATTGTACTAAGATATGGGGCTTCAGGACGAAGACTTTTTTCATTATTCTCTTGAGGGCAAAAATGATCCTTTTTCACATCAAGTGAACGTACAACTATTGAAATGATCAAAGAATGAGTTTTATCGATATAAAAGTATTTCAAGACCTTTTCCTGTATTTGTTGATTGATGAACAAAAAATTTATTTGAAAAATGTTCAATTTGTAAGCCCAAGCAAAATTTGGTTTTCTCAAGATCTTTCATCTCAAATTCATTATTTAAATAAGTAGTAATTCTTTTTTAAAGCCCTTCTGAAATTTCAATAAAATTTAAATCATCAACATATACTGCAATAATAGAAAATTCGGATTGAGACTTTTGTATAAAAACGCATGGACAAATTGGATTATTTTCAAATATTTCTTTTAATAAATATTCACTGAGACAATTATATCACATGTGCCTAAATTTCTTTTACACGTATAAAGATCTTTGAAGCTTGATAAAATAAATACTTCAGGATTTTAATTTATATGCTTTAGGCATTTTGTATCTTTCAGGAATTTTCATATATATATATATATCATTATCTAGTAATCCATATAAATATACGGTAATCATGTCCATTAAATGCATATTCAAACTTTCTGTAACTATTAAGCTAATAAAAAATTTGAATGTAGTTGCATTCATTACTGGGGAATATGTTTCTTCATAATCAATATCATGTTTCTGCGAGAAACCTTGTGCAACAAGTTGTGCTTTATATCTCACAATTTTATTTTTCTCATTACGTTATCGTATAAACACTCACTTGTACCCAACAGGTGTTACACCTTCTGGTGTTTCCAAATACCCCACGCTGTCCTAAGGACTTCAATTCTGCCTGAATTACCCCTTTCTATATTTGTCAATCATTTCTACGTCGATATTTTTCGACGGTTCATGGTTCAATTTCATCATTACTTCCGGTAATGTCAAGAGCAATTTTGACTAAAAAAATATAGTCGACAAAGATTTTATTTATTTCTAATATTTCTCTTGTACTTATATAATTTATTGAGATCTCATTATTTTCAGGTGTCTGTTCCTCTTCAGGAGAATCTTGTTCAAGGGATTCTTTTCAGAAGAATATTGTGCAGAAAGTTTCGAAGAATCTAATATTTATGTCACATGTTCTATGGATATGGCCTCTTCAGGAGCATCAATTTTATTTATTTATGTTTTTCTCTTTCGGGGGACCTTATCCTTTACACCAATGGGCTTTTCACATTTCAGGCGTGCCTTTGATTCATTTACTGTTATATAGACTGATTGTCTTACAAGGACTTCAATCTTTGTTGGCGTATTAATAGCTGAGATATGAAACTTTATTATTTTCTTATTGTCAGTAAATGCATCCGGTAATTGATTTTTAATACTCTGCAAATGAATTATCCTCTGAATTTTCAATTCACATTGGTTTATTCGAGAATCGAGATGAGATAACGTCGATGTATTTCAAGTGATTTCTCGTCGTCCTTCAAGCAAGGATTTTTCTCCTCCTAATAGTGAAAATATTATTTTATTAAAATGACAATCTTCAAAACACGTCTTAAAAATATCACCAGTTAAAGGCTCAAGGTATCTAATAATAGAGGGAGAATCAAAACCAATATAAATATTAAGTCTACGTTAAGGACCCATCTTAGTGCGTAGGGGAGGTGCAATAGGAACATCAACAACACAATCAAATATGCGAAGATGAATATTATTTGGAGGTTGACCAAATGCAAGTTGCAGTGGAGAGTATTTATGATAAGTAGTTGGTATGATCCGAACTAATAGTACAACATGTAATATCGCATGTCCCCAAGTAGAAATAGGTAGCTTTGCTCTTATAAGCAAAGGTCTGACAATAATTGAAGTTGTTTAATAAATGACTCAGCTAAATCATTCCGAGTATGAGTATGTGTAATTGAATGTTCAATATTAATCCCAATTAACATGCAATATTCATTAAAGGCTTGGGATGAAAATTCACCAGCATTATTCAAGCAAATAGACTTAATTATACAATTAAAAAATTGTGCTCGTAATCTAATTATTTTGGTAAGATTTCTAGTTGATGCATCGATTAAGATCATAAAATATCTAAATAGTCCACATGGTAGATGTATTAGTCCACATATATCTCCATGAATTCTTTGTGAAAATGATGAAAATTCGATAATTACTTTAAAAGGAGATGATTTTATAATTAGTTTATCTTGTGAACAAGTAACAAATAAATAATTACTTGGTAAATAATCTTTTGGTCCTTTAAAAGATATTCATGTGAGTTATCAATGATTCGACGCATCATAATTAATCCCGGACGTCCAAGACGATCATGTCAAAGCATAAAGACCTTTGGATCATAACACTTCTAGTACATCACAACATGTGATTCAATTATTCTCATGGTTATATAGTATAACTCAAAAGAGAAAACAAACAATTTTTCTAATATAAGCTCCTAACTTAAATTTGTTGAAGCAATATAAAGGTATTCCTTACTATGTTCATTTGTGGTTTAAACATGACGACCATTATGATAAATATCTTTAAAACTAAGTAAGTTTCTTCAAGAGTTGAAAGCAATGATCAAAATTTCGGGTTTCATTTCGATTTTGGAGGGCACCGAAACCGAAAATTTGAATTTCGACCGATAATTTCAATCCCATACAAAAATATGCCCGAAATTTTGATCCTTAGTTGAAAGAATACAAAGTATCATGAAAAAATTATAAGAATACAAAGCATCATAAATATATTTAAAACTAAGATACAAAGCATCATCAATATAAAATTTTGTTCCTCTTAGAAATATGATAATCGCTCCTCCATATCCTTCAATTAATTTCGATAAACCTGATATGGTATTGACATTAGCTTTATTTAATGTCAAAATATTAAAAATATTTTTAAAAAAATAAATTGTGTAGGTTGTACAACTATTTACTAGACAACATCTTCATCAATCATCTTAAAGTTATTTAATCAATTAATCTCATGCTACCTTATATATGAAAAAATCTAGATATTAAACTTCATTACTTTAAAATAAAATAAAAACAAAACGAAATATATGTAAACATAATAAAATTCAAAAAGACATATTAATTGTTGTAAATATATTCATCATAAACTAAAATACAAGCTTTCAAGTTATGGTCTACAAAGAAATCATAACCATCAAGATGAGTTATCTCCACTCCATTTTAATTATCAAGGCAAGTTGTAGGATCTATTAGATTATGGTGATCAACAAAATTCATTTCAATCTCATTTTCTTTTTCTTTGATAGAGACTTGATATTATTTTACCAAATGTTTAGGCGTACGACAGGTATACGACCAATATCCTCCTCTCATACTACATTTGTAACATTTATCTTCATAGCTTTTTATAAATTTATTCTATAAATATTTGTGTTCACTTTATTTTCTCTCATTATGGTTCCACTCCTGGTGGTATTATATATTTTTATTTGAAAAACTATGTGTATGGACCCTTGAAATTGATAATTTTTCCTATCATGTTCGCGCTTATGTCCTCAACCTCGATTTCCTTTAAAACTATGAAATGATGTTCCATTCGCTTCAAGGGATAGTGTAGAACCGATTAGTCGGGATTAATGATTTTTCATTAAAAGCTCGTTTTGTTCAGCCACTAGATGACAAGGTATTAATTCAGAATATTTTGTAAACTTACGCTCTTGATATTGCTGCTACAGGAGCACATTCAAGGCATGAAAAGTTGTATATATTTTTTCTAACATATTCTCCTGAGTGACTTTTTCTCCGTATAATTTTAACTGTGAGCTGATTTCAAAGAGTACAGAGTTGTACTCGATGACAGTCTTAAAATTTTACAACCTCAGGTGCATTCAGTCATAACGAGCTTTTGAGAGGATTACGATCTTTTGGTGCTCGTATTTCTCCCTTAAACTATTCCACAAAGTAAAGGAATCCTTTACAGTAAGATACTCAGTTTATAATTTTTCATGAATAAAAAAATGACTTTAGCGCGATCCTGCAGGGATGCTTGATTTTTTTCCTTAATAGTATTTCGAAGGTCCATAGTCTTAAGAAGGATCTCAACATCAAGGATCCAAGAAAGTAATTATTGTCAGAAACATCAAGAGCGATAAACTCGAGTTTGTAAGATTTGACATTACCTATGACAAAAATATATTGAGAATTAGATAAGTCATTTAAAATATAACAAACTAAAATTATCAAATATTTCTAACACTAATATGATAATTTTCTAATTTATATTATCTCACATTAAATATATTTACATGTTATAATATGATTCCTAATACTTTAAATAAGTATTAAAAGAGCATAATAATCAACAAATTAAATTGCATAATTATAAAGAAACACTCCGCCAACAAATAATATTACACCAGTAGCTTTTGATGTTAAAGATAAGAGGCCCAACAATTGATCGAAGTTTCGTGCTGATAACTTGTTGTAAAATTAAAAGAAAATGAAGACACAATAAAGAAACTATAATATATGAAACTAATTTTTTCGAAACTTTATATCATTCACTTCTATTAAGTTCTCGTACTACCACAAAACTCCTTTATACAGAATTACAACGTGAGAATATGAAAAGTTAGAGAAAATATGAAGGGTTAGAAGAATACATGCACATTGTCATAATTCCAAAGGAGTTTCATAATAATGAATAAAAATTTTAAAGGACTATATAAATGTGATTAAAAATTCTACAGGTTGAAAATTAAATGGTCATCCATCATAATAAATATATTTATAACAAATTTTAATTAATCTTATATTTTCAGTCTATCAATATGGGCTAATGGAAAACGAAGGAATCCTACAAATTCCTGCAGGTTAAAAATCCATGAGAAAATGGAAGATACTTCACCAAATTTTCTTGTATTTTATCCAAACACACCCTTGGTTTTCATGTCTCACCCAACTTATTGCCTTAATTGCACATCACCAATGTCAATGAGAGCATCACCAATGTCAATGAGATTATCGCACTTATTGACCCTATCAATCAAGTAAAAAGCTATATTAAATAGACACTAAAGTTGTGTTTGGCACAACTCTCTGCTAGCCCTTATTAGAGGAGAGTATACTTAGTTTAGCATGTTCTCATTCTCTTTGCTAACATCTTGTTATATGCTTTAACAAGTCCCCATTCTCCTTAATAACTGCTCACATAACAAGATTTTATACAAGATTTACATGTTGGGCAGTTCTCCCCTCCTCTCTACTCACTCCTCGCTAAAGCAAATTTTGTTTGCTATGGTAAGGAGTTAACATAGAGCAGGGAGTTAGCAAAGAGAATGAGAACCTATTAAAACAGGTGAACTTTGCTTTGACAGGAGCTAGCAGAGAGTTATGCCAAACACAGCCTAGATCCCTAGAAATATGTGGGGATATAGTACTTTAGAAAGGGCATTCTCAAGTTCGATATTTAGGTATAGCTCTCTGCTAGCCCATCCCAGAGCAGAGTTCACATGCTTTAGTTGATTCTCATTCTCTTTTCTTACTCCTTGCAAAAGAGGATTTATATGCACTAGCAACAACCTCCTTGCTCTCTACTAACTCCCTACCAGAGCAAAATAAATCTGCTCTAACAAGAAGTGAGCGGAGAGGATAGAATTGCTTAACAAATAAATCTTGCATAAAATTTTGCTATGCAAGGAGTTATCAAGAAGGGATACCTGCTAAAGCAATTAGCAAGATGTTATCAAAGAGGATAGGAACTTGCAAAAGCAGGCGAACTCTGCTATGGCAGGAGCTAGCAGAGAGCTATAACATACAATATATTATATGGTCAAGCTTTTAAGCCAGAACTAATTTATGTGACTAGTTAATTTTAAAACGTTAATGGGTGCCAAAACATTTAAAAAAAAAAAAAAATCCCTCAAAATTACTAGAGTCCTCAGACCAAGTATCAAATCCCAAATACAAAACAATTGAACGCCAGAACCCTCTTACAAGATTAAACTCTACATTGTTTTGCCTCTCGCAGCAGCACAGATAGGAATCCTAGAGGACGGACCTCCCAGGTGTTTCAGCCACGTGGAGGGTCCCCTAGAGGAAGACCGCGTGAAGGGCCCCTAGAGGAAGACCACGTGGAGGATGATGACAATTTGGAGCCTCCACTGACAGAATATGATGATCTCCGGTCATCTGTACGCCACCTGTCACCAGACTGGGATGGACGATCTTCCTGCCGTCCCCAGCGGTCGGAATCTGGAGGTGGGGCTGTAGTGGAACTCTCGGTCCTATCTCGGCGGAACTTGGGCACGTATCTTCCTGAAGGAGGTGCGGCAGCTGCAGCAGCAGCAACAGGCTCCACTAGGCGAGCTGCAGGCTCAGCCAACCTCGAGGGCAGCTCTGAGGTCCTTCCCAATAGAGCTTCTCTCCTTACCCTCTCCTTCTCCTCCAACTCCCTCTCTCTCTGCCTTTGCCTCTCAGCAATCTCATCAAGCTTTGCCTTCCTCTCTGCTTCTTCTATCTTTCGCCTCTCGGCCTCTGATCGAAAAAGGTCAAAGGCAACAATCAAAACACATCAATTGATATGAAAATTAGAAATATATGCACTCATAGATCCTAATGTGCAAATGTCAAGAAAGTCAAACTTCTTTATAAAGAAATAATCCCAGATAGAGCAGCCTGGATATATATAGGAGATATATATTTTGGCCACAAAAATGCTATACGATTGTTGGGAGTACTTGATAAATTTCCCCATGAAATCACTAAATACTCCGGACTTGCAAGAAATCATTGGTTGGCTGTCAATGGGTCTGCTCATCCACCCTCTTTGTAACAAAAATAAAACCTCACAAATACGAACAATCAAGAGATAAAAATAGTATGTTTTTGGGTGTGAGACCCACGGAGCAGCTCAGTTTGTTTCACTTAATTTTTCTACAAGCCTCCACCGTAATATATACAGACATATTTTATAAGACTTACAGTAAGGTACCCGACCCGAGTGCCAACAGTAGCACACGGTTCAATCTCAAACCGACAACGTTGGTAGAAGTGCTGATAACTTTGATTGCCAAATCAGTGAAAGGTCAAAAATCAACTTTCACTGATATGTGTGCTCATGCATAGCAGTGTGGCTCCCAAGGTTTGCCCATTTGGATAAAAGAAAATCGGCAAGAGTGCGAGCAGAAGAGGGTGGTGCCATCACTGTCAATTGGGTTTGGTACCCTAATACCAGATCATGTTATAACAATCCATCTTTTTTCAGTGTGGATGAATCTACCAAATTTAAGTCACCATGAAAAAAGTTTTTTATTGTTAGCAGTGGCCTTTGATTATCATCAAGCACTCACTGTAGACAACAATCACTTCTTTTCAAGTACTCCTATATTTTAGGGTACTTCTGTTCGCGCCTACAGGGTTATTGAAAGAACACTGGAAACCCCTTGACTGCTTGAAATCAGATGTAGATTGTTTTTCACCGCAATCTTCCACAAAATGGATCCTAAGACCATGGTGGTCAGTTTTTTATCCCGCATGATACAGACCCCAAGAAAATAGCCCTAAAATCACGTATGAGGCGATGTGTGCCATGTGATTAAGAGCCACATTTTAGGGATTTGTGCCATGTGAAATCAAAAACCAACTCTGATGGTATGCTCATGGTCTCAAGATCTATTTGTGTGGAAGATTCGGGTGAAAAACGATCTACATCGTCCGATTTCAAGCAATCAGCGGGTTCGAGAGGTTTCAGATGTAAGCGCTTTCAGTAATACTGTAGGCACGAATATGGGTACCGTATTTTTTAACATGATTTGACGTACCCTATCTTTTAACATAAACAACCACTCCAGTTTTTAAACATGGTTTATGGATTGAGGACTGGAGTAGTTGCCTATCAGAAATGAGTTTTGTTGCCAGCTACACTAATGTTACATAAACAACCGCTCCAGTTTTTTCTTATTGGTACTTTCTTTCTTGGAAAAGTTTTATTATTATTTTCCAAAAATCTTGTCTTTTTAATAATTTATGTTATTAAAGCTCATTGGCCTTCAAATACTGCTGAAGTTTCCCATATTTAAGAGAAATTTTCTACAATTTTCCAGGTGAGTAATTTGTATTGTTGAATCAGCCTAGGAAGGCCCCAGATTCATATAGGTGTATGAATCAGTCTTAAAGGAAAGAATAATACCTTCACGTTTTCGAGCTTCCTCCTCCTCCCGCAACTTTGTCAGCCTCTCCTCCTCCGATCTCAAATAGAATAACAACTTCCTGGTCTTCTCCCGCTCTTCCTTCCGCATCTGGATAAGTTGGTCAATCCGCTCCTCGTTCTCCTTCTTCAATCTGTTAAACTCAGCCTCACGGCGACTGACAATTTTATTTTGGAATATGATCTGTAATAAAACACACCTGGTTACTATGACTGGCTTAGAGGATACAACAATTGAACTATGGATTGGTGAAAATCATGACTTGCTTAAAATAGGTTGGCAGATTCAAATTTGTCATTTTACACAATAGAGTGAACGTATGATGGAACGGGTATAAAATTCTGAACCAGATATTCCAGGAAAAGGGTCTAAAATTAAATAATTCTGGCATCTTAAACAAAACAAATCATTTATGCTAGCAACAACATTTACCCAAACCAAAAGCAATGGGAGATGTTTTCTGATATTTCCCCTTATATTAAGCAACCACATCAAAACTGTAAGTCCATCAGTGACAGCATCAATGGAGAAATAGGCCTCACCCTTAAATAGACGGGACAAGTCGAAGAGCAATTAATCAACATAAAACATGGATTGGATATGGCTATGGGCATAGATATCAGTCTTTCCAGAAATCTAGGATATTAATACAGTTACCTTTGATCCTTTTTTTCCGTAACAAATAATACTACAGCTTATCTTTGTTATATTTGTGACATATTTACTACATAGTATATATAATCTTAATGTATTTCTGGTAAGAAGCAATAGCCAGGTCCAACCGGTTGAACCTTATATGGCATTCAACCAGGTTAGAACCATTGGATAGAAGGAAATTTTGACTTTCACAATCTCCATTCTCATTGATTGATGTGAAAGTCTTTCCATGTTAAAGTCCCTTCAATCCAATAGTTCTAAAACTGGTTAAATACCATATAAAGTTCAACCGGTTGACCTTGACCATTGCCCTTCTGATAATATGTCTGTAATCTAATGGGAAAGTACTTAAACTCTTCATACTTCGTCACCGCAACGTCTTTTATACTGTTCTGTTATATCATACTTCTTCACCACAATAGGCCCTTTATACTGTTATATGTAAAAACAAGTAAGGTTGTTATGAGTTTTGAAATTAACATAAACTATATAACAGAATATAGTTATAACTATCATACTACTGGATGCCAGTACCATATTCCCTTTGTCTCAGATACAGAGCACGCCAGTCATGCAAATTATTCAGGTCTCATATGCAGCAATTCATAATGTATATGAATCTCACTGGCCCTTCGAAATAAGTATGTAGTTACATACAATAAAGGAATCAATATGCTTGCAAATATAGTAAATATCTGAAAGGAAAAATGTTATGCAGTTTCCTTACACTCCATTCCCTACAGAGAGTACAAATAGTTTCAAGTTTCAGGGAAGGAAATGGAATACTTGTTACACAAATTATCACACACAAACAGACACGTGCAAAAAACATACACATACACACACACACAATAAGTTTATATCTAAAAGGGAAAATTGCTACATCATTTTCTTATACTCCACTCCCCCGGGAGAGTAGAAATAGTTTTAATTATCAGGGAAGGAAATTGAAAAGTTAAACATGAAATTTCACACACACAAGCCAACCCATGCACGCAACCCCCACCCCCCAAATCCCCCACCCACCGACACAGACACACGCTCTCACACTGATTGAGGGAAGGAAATTGAAACTTGTTATGTAGCTTTCTTATACCCTCACACCCCATTGAGGATAGAAATATTTATAGTGGTCAGGGAAAGATATTAAGAACACGCAATTAGCTAACATTGGCAGGAGAAACAGACCTTGTTGTCGAACATTCGGGACAGTCTATTTTTCTCTTGAAGGTCTCCCGCATGGTGCTGCCTGCTCAGCTCTATCTCTTGCTGCAAGGTTGCATATATCACAGATTACCTTTCAGGGAGTATTAAAAAATAAAACGAAAAAAAAAATCCGTTATTTCAATCGTTCAGGAAGTAAACCAGCTGTTCGCGTTCATGGAGAATTTTTTCCTCCACCAAACGTTGTTGAAATGCTGCCTCGATCAAAGGTGCCTCCTCTTCTCTCTTTGCTCTTTCCAAATGATCCATTGTTTTGGCAAGTTTCTGCAGCTTCTTTTCCATTTCTTGACGCTCCTTGAGTTGCTCACTCAGAGCCAACTCAATCAAGGTCTGCTTAGTCACTTTTTCCTGCAACATATATGCCCCAAAATGTGCATCAGTGTAACATAGACACAACCAGAGTGTCGAATATAGGTAGAGCAAAATAATATCAAAAATATAGAAACAGGCTTTATTCAGTTTGATATATGTAAATGGGAGAAAATAAAGTTCCATTAACAAACTGAAAATAAGTTTAGGAAGAACCAATAATGTTAAAGGTTAGAAATCTTGCATCACGATGAATGGAACTTTAACGAAATAATTCTGATCTTTTGTAAGGTTTTACACTAGAAAACATGCCTTCCCCAATAGAGAAACATTTTACAAGTTCTTTAAATGCATTTCACACCATAAATATAAAAAATAGCAGTGGGACACTACGCCTGAAAGCTAGTAATTAGATTCTTTATGTTTAAAGTCAATAAAGTACAGAAAAGGTCCAACCAAACTAGGAATTAGCAGGGTGTCACTGCCGTCACAGACAGTGGCGGGCCTCTCAGTAATAGAATCTTGTCGAAAGTTATCATTTACAAATGTCAGTATAAATATAAATTCAACAGATATAAAGTTTACTTTTTAAATTTTTAAGTAAATTATAATATCCCTTATTAAAATGTTCATAATATAATAAAAACGATGAAAACACTCCAAATTAAAATGTTCCAAGACTTAAAAGATGTTACTTGTTGATTTTTAAAGATGATTGAAAAAATATATATACATCTTGGAAAATCATGATTCCTTGAGATTCCTGCCCCTCTTTTACAACTAATGCTATACAGTTGCATGCCACCAATGCATGAAAAGTAAGGCTCCCAGGACCTCAAGTGCACACATTCAGATGAAAAAGAAAACAAAACTACCAAACAACGAAGCATTCAACAGAGTCGGAATTATAATGAATTTAAAAGGTATAAAAATAATTTCATCAAAATAGGAAAAATACATCTTCTGGAAATTTTTCAATGATGATTGAAGCACACCCCATTTGACGTTGTCAAAAAACATAGCAACAAACTATATTATACCTCCAGGACCGGTTTGCAAGTGGTAATTAGTAATACTAAATGTCAACAATCATATAATAAGAGTACTAACTTCCAATTAACATGACTGACAGGAAATAACAAGCACTAGACCAAAAAAAGAAGACCATAACAGGTCCTTTTACCTGTCAACTATGTGAATGACAATAATCTATAACATTTCATAGGAAACACTGAGAAGAAAGGAGAAATCATAAAAATAAAACTTACTCCCTCAATGGCAGCCTTCTTTCCTTTCTTTTTACTACGCTTCTCAGCTTCCTGAAGTAAAGCCTGGGCCTCTTCAAGTTCTCTCTCCTCTATTTCCCTGCGTATCCTTTGCTCCTCCCTTCGGGTATACTCAGAAGCAAGTCTCTTCTGTTCTGCCTCCTCAGAAATCTTTTGTAGTTTCAGTCTCTTTGACTCTTCCTCACGCTCCTTTTGCAGGCAAAAAATTATTGCTTAGTAAATTATACAAAAAAAAGTACCATCACCATACAAGCCTACAAACGGAGCCCCAAATATCATGAATTTACCATTTCTAGCAATTGTCGTTCTTGCTCTTCCTTGCGTTTCTCTATGATTAATTTACGGGCAAGAAGTCGCTTGTGTTCCTTATCCACAGTTTCTGCTAAATTAGGTAGCATCTCACCTAGCTGTGATGCTGACTTCATTGGAGGATAAATCAGGCCCCTGGCTTTATTCAAAGATTCTGCAAAGACAGTCAGATGGTCCCGGAGCCTGTCGGATTCAAGATCCTGAGAATAAAGAAAGAATCAGTTAGTCACAAACCTTTGAAAGTATGGGAACAAGCCATGGTCATTATTTGTGTGTGTGCCCGACTATCGATCCCGATTAATTATGTATCATGTTAACAACTACGTGATGCAGCAAAGTGCACATGTCAGGGACACAAAGTGACCGGCTCGTGACTCTGGAAAACCAAATACAGTGATACATCTGTAAAGTTATATACATACGCACAAACATCCATACATACATATACATTCATGAGGCTCGGGACTGTGTGTGTGGGGGTGTCCCAGTTTGGTACCATGGCAACATACCCAATGTCGATTAGCTTCCATAAAAAAAAATTAAGCAGTGTTTTTCCACCATAGGATTTTGGGACAAAGGTAAAAATTTCAATGCCTCGTGTTTGGCAGGCAAACCATGAAGTTTAATTTTTAGATTTTTTGTACCCTTCAAATCACGGGTCAAAGTTTCACATCCGCTGCCTGAACCTGGTGCATTGAATATTTTCACCTTTACCATCTTTTTAACGGTCGATAAACACCCGTTTTAATTTTTTTAATGGAAACTGATCGACTTTGGGCAAGTTTCAAGTTGTCATGGCACCCAGACGGCCCGAATGCATGGATCAACGACTGCATATCCCTGGGCCTATATATATATATATATATATCTGTGTGTGTGTGTGAAAAGGTACAATTAAAAAAAAATGTATCGCCTAAGCGTAGAAAATTTTATTGCAAAGATAAGCGTGCTATCAGTCAATCCTTTGAAGTACTTCATTAGTCAAGCATTAAAAGGTGGGTAGACGACTTTAACATTGTTAACGAGTTAGAAATTAGAATATTTCATTACTCATAGATTATTGAGAGTTTAAAATATTATTAGGACTTACGTCGTACCCAGTGCACAAGGCTCCCGCTTTCAGCGGGGTCTTGACGAGATGATGGTAGGCAGTCTTCCCCCTTTTTGGAGAGCTGATTCCAAGACTCGAACCCGCGGCTTATCGCTTTCAGCAGACAACACTTGCCATCGTACCAAGGTCCGACCTCTATCGTTAAGAATTAGCATTATTTTACAAGATAGGCAAATCCCCTAGAGGGTTTTTGTTTACTAGTTTGAAGAATCCCTTCGAATATTTCATGGATTCATCTTAATATCCTAATTTATCTAAGTTGATAGTGCTCACTTTTCTGGTGGACTTTGGTGAATTTAAGGCACTTTCACTCTTCATGTTGATTATTTTTACTATTTGGATGCATGAGTGCATATGTATGTGTTTATACGTTCATTCATTCATGAATGCATGTGTGCATTTGCATGCATGCGCGCATATGTATGTACGTGTGTGTATGTGTTTATTCGTTCATTCATGCATGCATGGATGTGTCCATTTGCATGCTTGAGTACATATGTAAGTATGTGTGTTTATTCATTCATGCATGCATGCATGTATGCGTGCATTTAAATGGATGAGTGCATCTGTATGGATGTGTAAGTATATACGTATGTGTGTGTGTGTGCGTATGTCTGTCTGTCTGTATGTATGTATGTATGTAGGTATGTATGTATGTAATGAAGATAGCGAACTCCCCAAACGAGAGGGCATGAGTATATTATGGGTTCACTTGCCTGAACCCAACATGAAGTTTGCAGTCTCCAATCTCCTAATACCAGCCCTAAAGGGCTGGTATTAGGTGACCAAAACTCCAAAAGGTTAACCAATGGCGGTGATCAGGTCATCATATCTGTACACATGGCACCGTCTCTGTACTTGGTGCCATTTGTATGGAATCATTGTCCCTAAGATAACATAAAAGACCATCTCCACAATGTGATTAAGATCTTACAACTGCCTAAAACTGAACGGCTAAAACAGGTTTGGATAATCACATTGTAGCCAATCAAATTTTGGCACTTCTAGGTTCTTCAGGGCTGACTCCAATATAAACAATGGTCCCGTGTAACACATGGAATCGCATAACACAATATGGTTCCACGTTTACAGAATTGACCCCCAAATCACCACAAGTGACCAGGTCGGCCACGAAATATCAGTCTCCTGTAAACTTCCTTCTATCGATCAACTACAGGCTACCCATCACGGAAGTTCATGTTAGTCTGGCATAGAGTCTAGGAGAGTGGTCATTTGAGCAAGAAAAAATAACATGATAAGAGTCCAAGAGAGTGAATTTACAGGTCATATCACCAGGCAAGCTCACACATTCTATTGAAATTTTGCTTATCATTCACTACTCTCTTAAATGCTTACGCCACCTCGAAACTATTAGATTAGGTCTGCATAAGAAGAATCTCCGGTGTTTGTGCCTGCTAATGTCATAAACTTCTGTGTGTGAGAGAGTGGATACTTACCAGATTACCAAACAGAACAGCTCCTTTCCGATGGTCAAATTTCATGGCAACAAAATTATATTTAACAGCATCAACGGAAATCTTTTCCACAACTGAGAAATCAAAGAATGGGATCATCTTTGATAGGACCTCAATTTTCATAGTCTGATAAATCTGGGAAACCTGAAAAGGTACAAGGCAGCTTATTAGCAAGCTCAACAAAGTGCACTGTTGCATAACAAAGCACATTCACCAGGAAAATATAAAAGAAATGAAAAGGTAAGCAAACTTTTTCATTTTTGATGAATAAAAGGGAAGGAAATCTGGTTCCGCTAACCTGTTGAAACAGTCTCAAGGTAGCGAGTTTCTCAAGCGCAGGAACATATTGCGATAGTTGCACTTCTGGAACCGAAGAAGCTGAAGAAAGCTTTCCCCCAAGCTTTGAGATCTTGGTTAACAATGGTTGAACTCTTGATGCAAGATCTAAAGGGAGAAATTCGTGTTCTAGAAGATGATAAAGGTCTTTCACTTCCTGTGAGACACATGTCATGACACCTTTGGAGGCCTGTAAGCATTTAAATGCACAGATTAACCAATGATTAGAACAACATTTATTTTATTCAAGGCAAAAAATAAATATGTATGCAGCTTACATGCTAACCAAGTATAGTGTGCAAGAAAGTTGACTCAGCCTTGTAAAAACGGCATACATAAGTGCCAGTTTGGATGGACCAGGGAAATGTGTCTAGTCGTTATATATGTGATTTTGAAACCAAATAAATTGTAATTATTATGATGCTTGAAATAAAAATAATAAATAAATAAAATAAGATGACCTTAAAATATAACTTCGGATGAAAAACATGTTTTTAAAATCTCCCTCCCTCTCCCTCAAATCTTTCCCATTTCCTCTATGACCCCCTATGATGGCGGTGCAAATGGGCCTGGCCATAAAGAGCTGGTTTCAGCATGGATTTAAGGCCAACAAATCGGATCGGCTTGAGTTTTGTTGCAAAAAAGACAACTGGATCTGAAATCCATGCCCAAACGGTAAATGCAAGGAGCTTGGGCCTATGGTCTAAACAATTTACGTACAACCCAAGACTGTCAAGCACAACTAGGGCTTACAATAGATCAGGCCGAGTAAAGCTTGGTTCGGGCCTGAAATGGCTTAATTTTTAATCAGATCTAAAAGTATAGCCCGACTTTCATCATCAATCGAGAGACAAATGATAAGGCTAAGCTTCGACTAAAATGGTATAGATGGATTGAGCGGTCCTACGGGAATTAAACCAAGCCTAAAGTAAAATGTTAAGCAGCTGGCCCAATTTTTAATCTAATCCAGCGAGAACATTTAACCTAGACCTATAGTGTAGAGGGCCCAACTCATGACACCCTTAAACCCAACCTATGGAAGCATAAAATAAACCAATCCTAGGTCTGAGTTCTAGGCTCAAATACTAAATGAATGGCCTCAACTACAATTCTACGCATGTAAAAAAGTAGGCCTATTTAAAGCCTAACCTAGCTCATCAAGCCCAGTTTATCAATCAAGCCATATATAATAGGTCCAAGCCTCGCCCGAGATGGTATAAACGGATCGGGCCTAATAATCTCAAGACAAACCTAAAGTTAATGCTAAGGAGCTTGCCCAGTTATTAACTAAGCACAACCAAAACATTTTACATTCGACCTATAGAGAGCCCAGCCTATTGACACCCTTACGCTCAATCCCTAAGAGCATAAAATGGGGCACTTTAGGCCCGAATAAAGATCTGGGCATGGACTACGTTTTTAGGCTTGCAAAAAATTCGGCATGTTTAAAGCACAATCCACATTGGACCACTCAGAGATGGGCAGATTGGGGCTAGACGTGTGCTCACATGTTGGGCTCATGCATGAATTATAAGCACAATTAATATATGGGTCATACTTGGGTGTTAAACCATTTCCATTAAGGCTAAACCCAAGCCCACTATGACGGGGACGCCACTTACATGGACATTGGATTCGGACAGCATCATTTCTACCGGCGTAAAAAGAAGTAGCATTATGGAAGTCAAAGCTAGGGAAACATAGAAATTCTGGAGAAAGAGGATGAGAAAGAACCGAAAGAACTGCGAAATTTCACAGATTTGAAATTTCGATCGATCGAATTGACATTTCGATCGATCGAACGAAATTCAAATTCGATCGAACGAATGTCGACAGCGATTTTCATAGACCTATGAATTTAGATCGATCGAATTCGCATCGAGTTTTGTTTAGTCGTTTTAGAAGTCTAATTTCGAACTTTTGTTTAAAGAGTTTAATTGTCTTTTATTTAATATTCATTTTAGGGTTTTCTTTTATTGTAAGACCTCCTATATAAGGTCATTAACCTAAACAATGTAGTTGGTTGATTGATTATTGAATGCTTTTATGCTTGAGTAATCTTTGCCTGAGATGGGTTTGGTGTGAGACCAAGGGAGTGATTCCCCTATATTTTCCTTATTGTTGTTGTTGATTTGCGTGGTTTGCTTATATTTGCTATCTTAATCTCTGCGTACTTCTCTAAACCATAGCCTAATTTCTTCCTTGTGATCCCCAAACCCTAAACCCTTTTGAAACCCTAAACCACACAAAGCCAATACCTTTTCCAAAATCATAAATCGATCTAAAAGTCATAGGCCTTTACAAACCCTAAATCCCTTTCACAACCCAATTTGGAATCCGCGAATCTATATCGGACCGAAGACGAGCGCCTAATCCTAGAAAAGCTAGAGTACTATCTCTAGGCCGATCTCGCCTTGACTCTAAAGTACTTGCGCATCGGACTGAACCCTATCTGGATCTCGTGTGATCTACCCATCAGAATTCTGCAAACCCTAAGGTATCAAAGATAATTTTGCGATTAAACTTGAATTAATTTATTTAATTTCGGCAAAATCGTCATTAAATCATATTCCGCATTTTAAGGTTATCTCCCGCGTCACACTAGGACTAACCTACCTAACTATGAGTAAACGGACTCAGTCCGGGCTTAATTTATAGGCGCAATTAATAAAATGTCTATGCCTGCCCAATCATGGAATGGTAATGGACTAGATTTATGGCACGTAATGGACCGATGATCCAGGCATTACATTTGGGGCCAATTAACAAGCGGTTGGGTTACGTACTTGTCCAAGGCCGGCCCAAGCCTATTAGGTCCAACTCGAATAAATAGATTGGCCAGAGCTCCATTTTTTTTCAAATTATCCTGAATAAATTTGGTCTGTTTGCACCTCTAATTACTTCAAATCTTTTTTTTTTCTTGGACCAATCAATCAGTAAAAAAAAATATGAGACTTTTCAACGTCATAGTTTTAGAAAAATGTAAAACTTTCACATTATAAAAATTGACCCCAAATAGATGGGATAAGTTTATGATGACGATGAAATTATCAAAATTGACATTTGCAATATTGGGTTGATGAGCCAAACTAGCCCTAGAGTGTTCAAACTAGAAAAGTGGAAAGTGAAATTTTATATATATATATAGAAGCTAATCAAGTGAATACTCAGAAGTTTATTCTCTTGGTCTCCCTAAAGAACCATAACATCAGATTGCTCATCTCAAGGATTCTGATTTCAGAAGTAAATGATGATCCCATTTGAAATACCAAATTGGATGCACCATTGCTTTCAAATCAGGCAGGATAAACCATCTCCAAATCAGAAAAAGGTGTTGCGTGTATGTGAGAGAGTGAAAGTACATAATGTATAGCGTCACTGATTCCAGAAAAGTTAGCCTACCAATTATCACTAAAAACATGAAAGTTTATGTGGTAAAATAATACGAATAAACTAATATTTCAAGCTTACCAATTCTGAAAGAAGTGCTGACCGCGAAAGCTGGAAAAAAATAAAAATACAAAAATGTGTTAGAATGATCTAGTCAGATCGATATAGATGAGTGTGATAAATGGAAGAAAATGTATTCACCACTTCTCTACTGTCTCGTTTAGGGTCAAGACTAAATCCAATAAGGCTAGCCATCCTTAAATTGCGATCTTTCTCGTGTTCAAGCTCCAAATGGGATGCGCCATGCTTGTAATCATAGGGTGTCACTGAAAGTGCTGCTAATAGAACTGACGATGCTATTAATTGCAAATCTTTCTGCTTTAAGTTTTTATTATAACTTTTCTGAAGGGAGAAAAGTTTGACCCATGCATAGGCATGATAGAGATGACTCTCTGAAACCCAAAAAATCTCTGTTAGCTTAGCGTAATAAATAACCATCAAGGATGGCTTCGGAGTTTTCTCAACCAAGCACATCAACCCATGAACATCTTCAACAGAGCGGAAAGCCTCCTGCACACAACATCAGAGTGAACCATAATGAGAAACAGGAGTTAACGATTAAGAAACTGCCCATTCATATATGTATAGACCATTCAATAGTTAAAATATCAGTCAAGTATCACATTTTCGAACTGCCAGTATTTTTTGCAGTGGACAATACAGGCCCTTTGAATAATTGTCTCATCCAATACACAACCACCCAAGTTCCATTTGAGCAATACATATATTCGAATAGGTAAGTCAGCAAAGGATACTAAAATTTCAACCCTTTAACAGTGTGAAGACTTCACAAACCTGCCATAGTTCAAGCTCAGTGGCGATCTTAAGCTGCTCAAATCTTGTATCCAAGTACAGCTGCAAGCTCTCTGGAGCTGACAAGTCCGGTCTGTCCCTTTGGTCTCTGTATTTGTTAAGATTAGCAAGATGATTTCTTATGATTTCACACAGTCTACGAAATTCAGTTGTTCTCTTATATTGCTTACAAAACTGGAAAGCTCGGTGTGCGGTCATCTACACATAAAAATAAGAACATTTAGTACAGATGGTAGCACCAGATTAATCAAGCTTAAAAATTTAACAGTTAATACTATCATATGTAAAATAATGGCACCACAACAATAGGCTCTATATAAAAAAAAATCAAATATTACAAGTCTTGAGAAGTAACAAATTTAGAAAATCCACAATGTCAGTTAGGCAACAACATATCATGAGACTATAGATGCAGTCCATTTTACTGAAAGGGTAAGGGGTTGTAATAATAACTTCTATTAATTCAAGATGATTCATATTATTCAGGTTCAGGTGCAATACATACACACACACAAACACACACGCACACGCACAAGCACACACACACACACACACACACACACACACATATATATATACACACACACACACACACACACACACACATATATATATAAGTTCGGACTGAACTTGCGACCTAGAGGTTGCAATATTTTCAACATGCCATTGGGCTATGGGCCCAATCTCTAAAAAATGCCTAGCATCTATCAAGTTGATCGGTCATGGAATAAAAAATGCCAAGCAACTCTCCACGACAAATTAATCAAGTATTTCGACAATTAGAACAAAATCAAAGTTGTTGCAAAACCAAAACTAAAATAAATACATAATCCAAAGGATCCTGTTGCATAAAAATATGTAACATTGGTGCAACTTTATAAATCATCAATATAAAAATGCCGAATAAGATGTTCAGGTTGCTCACCGCATACAACGCCTCTAATTTTGAATTGTTACGAAGTATTTCAAGCACTGTTCTATAGGTCTCCCATAGAAATTTGAACCACGGAGTTACAAGCTCCCGATCTGATCTGTCCCTTCCTTTTTCCCCACTGACATAACTTAGCATTAAATCTTCCGGCCTTTTATCGGCTTCCAAATCATCAACATCAAGAGCATCTTCCAGTGCCTGTGCTTGGCTACGTGCTTGCTCTGCTCTCTCAGTAGACAGCTGCATAAAATGTTTGATGACCTCTTCCAAAGAGCTCACATTCACTTGCTGACACACAATTCGATACTGAATCAGACCATCCTTGGCAAATCTACCCCTCCTCATGTCAACGCATAACTCAACATACTTGAACATTATCCTTTCAAGCGTCTTCTGCCATGCACGGTACCTCTTCGAGGTTATCAGGTCGTGGAGTGCTTGCAATGCCGCTTGTTTCTGCCCAACGTTGATCAATTCTGCATTGGTAAAAAAGAAAAATAAAATTATTTATAATTTCAAAACATGAAAATAACATGGTAGATTCCATGTCAGGGAAGACAATTATACAAATGGAATCACTGACAATCACATATTGTTACATAGATATGTGCTATGGCTATAGCCACAAATCCAGGTGAGTCGCATTGACGATGCCTGTCATCAAATCTCCAAGAATTCATCCTCAGGTTTCATGACTCACCAGGAACTCTGGCTATAAACATTGCATATAACCATCTAAAATATGTGTCATGTTAAAACAAAATTTATATCGTTATCATATTGAATATTGATGAGAAAATTTTCAAATCACATGGGATAGGAGAAAATTCGAAGACATTAATAATGTCAGAAAATATAAATGAACCAAACATCAATTGCATTCTTTCTACAAAGAGTAAAAATGATATGCCCAGCGCAAGAAAAGAATTTCCGGAATAGGAAACATTAAAAGAACAGTATATGAAAGAGCTCACTAGAAAAATAATAAAATTATATATATATATATATATATATATATATATATATATATATATATATATATATATAAGATATTTAATTATTTGACACTTTCCCTCACCAGCGCAGAAGTTAACATGTGCATCCAATAGAAATTAAACTATTAAAGAAAGTGAAGTATCAAACAAGTAGTTGCAGGGTAACTGTTAGGTTCTATTTCAACAAAGTCAGTTATGGACCCTGCTAATGTGAAGAGGGTGAAAAAAAAAGGAACATTGGTCCATTTGAATGAAACTTTTAAATTAGATCCGTTACTCTGAAATTTGCTTGGATTTTCCGTACTAGTCGCAATCAAAGCAAATAAAGAAAGAAAATTCAAACGTATCTGTTATAATCAATTATAACACACTGACATAATTCATATAATTGCAACAACATCTGTCAGGATCAATTATATCACATGATATTTCACTCAATTACCATAAAAAGTTGCTGCCTATACCACAAAAGTATGTTAGTTTAACCAAATAAAGCAAAATGAAAATGTATATCACAGATTGCACTCTCCTGCAAACCAAAAACAAAGTCATAAACCATGGATATAACCCATTTATTTACCATTGAAGTGCAAAAACATATAAATTGAGAAATGGAAATCAAAGAATTTGATTGAAAAACATGGAAAATCACCTTATTTCATAAACTATTAATGTAATATCGAGCATAAGGTGTGAGTGGAAAATCCCACTTGTTTTTTAAAGTAAAAAATATATAAATTAACAAAAAAAATCTTACTCATAGGAAGTGTTCGAAGAGACAAAATAAAATTCCTGCAATGTCGCTAAAGTGCGAATTCTAGTTGTTGGAAGTCCTTGGGCTTGGATTCGAAAAAACGTTGACGGAACAGAAGGGGGAATTTTGGCTATATGGGATAGGCGGGGGATGGAGTTGGATTATAATAGAAGTTACAGATTCTCATTGTCCCTAAGATTCAAAGATCTGGAGAAAGATACGCTTTGGGCTATAATGGTAGTATATGGTCCAAACAAGCCTGAAGATGAAGAAGGTTTTGGGGACAAATTAAGATCATTCAATGCCTCGTGAGATGGAAGTTAGTAAGCAATATATATATATATATATATATATATATATATATATATATATATATATATATATATATATAAAAGCTAAAATTATACTTTGTCAACAGATAGAGAAAGGCCCTCGAAAGGCCCTCCATGTGTCGAGTTGACAGACGTGCAGTCAGGAATGGGAGGAATTGCTTCCTAATCTACTTCCAAAAGCATTGCCAACACTGACCTCCGGCCACTTCCCAATTATGCTAGGCTCGGAGCCATGCAGAACTGGAAACATGTGGCTCCATTACGATGGCTTTTAAGATTTGGTTAAGGATTGGTAGTGAAACTGGAAACCATATTGATGTGGTTGGGAAATTAAAGAAGAAGAAAGAAAATATGAAGAGCTGCAATGAGAATAAAGGATTGCAACCTAGGTTGAAGGTGTTGTGCGGGACCAAATTTAAGGCAGAGTTACATGGACACGTGGAACTGGTGACAGTATCCAGGTGCCAATAGATGTTTGGCGTGCCAATTTCTAAAAAATTCGAATACGGCGGCATGGCCATAAGAAAAGTAAAATATATAAATAGAACGTATATAAAGAAAAAATGAAGGGAAATATGAGAACCAATTCAGATATGTAACGAAAAGATTCATAGTATACGTCATGAACCTAAAAAAAATTATATTATAGTATAAAATTGTTTTCAAACGAACCAAACCTTTGTTTTAGTAGTACTAAAATTTACACATTTTTCTTTTGAAACAAAGTTCATTTTATCGTTGCCAAAACAATAAGGATTTTAATAGTAATATGGGGTTTTACAAATATGTCAAGAAGTATCATGCTGATTGAGGAGTGTCCGAGTGTCGGCACGGGTGCCAAGTGCCACCAAGTGTAGGCACGGCATTCCAAAAGTAGAAGTGCTAAGGAAACACTAATTTAAGGGCTGGTTGTTGCGCTAGAAAGGATCCAAGACGGGCTGGTGCAGATATTTTTCAGGCAGAAAATAGGGCCAGAAAAAGGGCCCAGAAGAGAGCGGATGTAGAGGACTTACAGTGGCTGAAATTAAAAGGGAGTTAAACAGGAATCAATATCTACTGAGTTATGGCCTTATGGGGGTCACGTGAGTAAAGAAAAGGGTAGCAAGAGATTTTAAGACTGGTAGAATTCCTTAACATCCACAGCCCCTTCAACTTTCGGAATCAATGAAACAAAAGTAGAATTTGTGCCAGTGTTCTGAAATTCGCCCGAGGCAGACGCCTAGGTGGTTCGGGCGCACCCCTGGGAGGACCGGAGTTGTCCCCAATTTTTTATTTTTATTTTTAATTTTTTAATTTTTTTTGTTCTCGGGAGTCATTACTTGACATATTTTGAAAGGGCCCTTGCACTCAGAAAGTTGGCCCTTGTACCGACTTTAAAGAGAGACTTGGTATTTTAGGGACATGTAAAGACCATTGATGGCGTCAAATCAGATGAAGGAGGTCGTGTTTCACCCCGATATTCCACGCAATAGATCTTGAGATCATGGTACATCTATAAGACGGTTAGTTTTTTTATTCCATGTGTCACAGATTCCTAAAAAATGGCCCTAAATTTATGTAATCACGTTTGAGTATGATGTGTGTCATATGATTCAAGGGTTATTTTTGGGGGATCTTTGACACATGGAATCAAGCACTGTCCGTATGGAATCTCAACATCTAGTGTGTGGGAGATTGGGCTGAAACAAGATCACCTTCATCTGATTTGAAGCAATCAATGGTTTTCAAGGTGTCTCTAACGTGGGCGCAAACAGAGGTACCCAAGAAAACTGGGGGTGTTCTTGGGTGCAAATAATGTCACCCTAAGTTTGAAATTGGGGGCAAATAAGCAAATACCCTTCTTGGGTGCAATTATCACAATCCTAAGTTATAAGTTGGGTACAAATAACGCAAATAACCGACCCTAAGTGTAAATAACTTCACAAGAAAAAGGGGTACAAATAATATATATATATATACATAGCGGTCGCCCGAATCTTGGGGCGCCATCCAGCGATTTCCACCCGAACATCCCCTCGACCGCCCGAACCGCCCGGCGATTTTAAGAACATTGGTTTATGCTCTTCTTAATTTGCCCATTGTGGAAGAACTCTCTAAAGAAATTAATCAGCTCCCCGAACGTTTGGAAGAACTTGTTGGTAAGGCCTTTGAGACTCGTGGCTTTGTTTTTAGGAGCCCCCATTACAGTCTCTTTAATCTCCTCCTCAAACCTTCTGCCTTTCAGTAATGGACTTCTGGACTGGAATTAGAGATCATCTAGCACCGACCTACCCATCATCCTTATACAAGCCTTCATGGAAACTGACAATCTTATCAGTAATGGCCCCCCTATCGTAATATTTTTGCCCATCTACAAGTCAATTGAACATCGTTTCCTAATATGCAAATTTGCATTCAAAAATTTGGGATGGGTTCTGGTGTTGGTTTGGGATTAGTGATAGTTTGGGGGTGTCCTGTGCCGCAGTCCTCTAGCTTGCCGTAAAACCCTTTTTATTGGAAAGTTGGAACTCATTTGGATACTTTTCCTTTGGAAATATTTTGGAAATCTTGAAAGAATGAAATAAACAAATTTCCTACCCTAAGATTTTTGGAATGAGTGATTACCAATTAGCTAATGCTGGTGGTGTATCTCTAGGTATTCGGATGAGGCGTGGTTGGTGACTGCATGGTTCAAAATTTTGAAAGAAACAGGTACGTACCGGTTTCGAAGGTCACTAGTACGATACTTTGAATGTATTGTACATGTGCATTACATATATATGGGTGATGCTTAGTTGCACGAAGCGGGTGCGGGACCGGGACCGGGAGCGGTGAAGCGGCAATTTCTAAAAGAGTACCTTTTTAAATCCACCCACCAAATCTTTAAGTTCACCCACACTAAAACTCATTGACTGCATCGAATTAGAAGATGGAGACTGTTTATCGTCCCAATCTTTCACGAGACGGATCTTGATATGATGGTCGTACCATCAAACGGTTGGTTTTTTATTTCATGTGGTACACACTCAAAAAAGTAAACTTTAAAATCAATTTTGAGTGTGCATGTGATGTTAAGGTCACTTTTATGAGATGTGTGCCACGTGAAATAAGATGTTGGCCGTCTGATGCTATGTTCATGATTTCAAGATCCATCGTGTGAAAGATTGGGAGGATAAACTCAAAGATTCGGTGGGGGGATTTAAAGGTACTCTTTCTAAAAATATAGGAAGCCGAAGTGTTAATATATAATTTTTTCGAAATTTTTTTAAAAATTAAAGGTACATCCACTAATGATGTAATGCCAAGTGGACTTCTTAGACTAATAAAATATACACTCCACTTGGTATAACACATGTGGCACATACAACATAGTACATACACATCAAACTATAAATGTAGTTATGTAACAAGTATCACCGTCTCAGTCAAATGATGTTTTTATATTTTCAAAACTATCATGTAAAGTGAAGTATGGGAGAGAGAGGAGCTTTAATTTCGTGGAACCCACTTAATAGTTAACGTAAATATGATTTGCTTTTAAAAGGGTGCTACTGTAAGTGCCTATTCAGTAACAGGCAACTAGGATTTTCCACCGTTAGATCCATTGACTGCATTGTACCAGGCGACGATCATTTTTGTCCAAATCTTCTACATAATAGATCTAGAAATTATGGCACACATATCATACAATCAAATGTTAATTACATGTGAAACACACCCAGAAGGGTGACCCAAGAACCATTCTCATGGTACGCTTATGATTGTGGTCATTTTTTGGATGTATGACATGTGGAATCAACATCCAATTGTCCGATATGTGGGCCATGATCTCCAGATATGTTGTGGGGAAGATTGGGACAAAAAATGTTCTCCATCATCTGATTCAAGGCA
Source organism: Chloranthus sessilifolius (assembly GCA_021018995.1). Lineage (NCBI taxonomy): Eukaryota > Viridiplantae > Streptophyta > Magnoliopsida > Chloranthales > Chloranthaceae > Chloranthus > Chloranthus sessilifolius. Next base: position 1,062,387 of record CM037588.1, on the reverse strand, counting down.
GTCAACAGATCTCATGGCGAAAAACAATAGTTGCACTTAAAAAATATGCGGTTGTAAATATCAGTACCCAACACTAAGAGGAAACATAAGAAATCCTACGGTTTTAAAACAGTAGTCCCTTTTAGATTAAAGAGGGGTATTAATTTTCAGGACCAAATTCAGGGTTTGAAAATTAAAACCCACTCCTTTTATCTGTCGAGAAACTTCCAGCGCTAGAGAGAGTTCCAGCGAGAAAGAGAGAGAGAGAGAGAGAGAGAGAGAGAGAGATTGCGTTGAATCAGGCAACGGAGTCCTTGGTTCAAGTGTAGGGATCCGAGAATCACTGAAAACCTAAATAGGGTAGGCTCTTATTTCATCTCTCTTTTTTTTCAATTCTTTTTTTTTAAATAAATGATACGAAGCAGCTGCTTTCAATTTTTTAAAAAGAATACATGATTATGATGCTTTTTTGAAAAAAAAATTATTTGTTTTTTTTGGCATATACAATATACATTTTGCATTGATTGACAAACATTGAATACTTTCTTTTGTCAACTTTCTTTAACGTATGAACCACGGTTCCTCCTAACCTGTAAGAACCGCGATTCCTACACGCTCCAGTTTCTAAAATGCGGAATCACGTTTCCCTCAAGAAATGTGGAGGGGTTACACGGTTCCTGCTACTAGGGGGTGACGTATCGAACGAAACATGCAAATGTATCATCCCAAACCGGTACGTATCAGATACATACCATTTTTGGAGTTGGACGATACGTACCAACAAACCAGTATTTTAAACCATGGGTGAGTGGTATCGTTCTAGAATGAGAATAAATCAAACCTCCACATGGTACTTGCCTTCATCTAATTCCATGAGACCACCCTCCGTGCGGTCCCTTTTCCTTGTTTGTTTTTGTTCTCTTCCCTTTTCTCTCTTTTTGTTTTTATTTGTTTTTCCTTTTGCTTCTTTTTTTCTTTTTGGGGGTGCTTCCCCTATCTGATTTCTTGTATCTATGTTTCTTTTAATGAATTTATGTCTTCATGTTATAAAAAAAAATTAATAAAATAGTTTAAAAAGTTTCCATCAGTATCCGCATTAAAGGTAAATATCCCAATTACAAATGACTATATGAGTCATTTGACAAAGATGAACCATAAATCATTCAAATAATTCAACTTAAAACATAGAAAAAATACTTGTTTACAATACTATGGATTGAAATACGAACAAATTGGTTAAACATCTTCAAAAAATACCTCCGTTGTGTGGTAATGCAAATCCAATTCCTACCAGTCCCATGAATCTCAATATATGTTCTTCTATATGGAGGCGAAGGTCCTACTAGTTCTTTGAAAAAGTGTTTAAGTGGGGACAATAGTAATAAATAAGTCCAATAGAGTGTATTTACACACATACTTTCAATTTATAATAAATACGCTCTATTAGACTTATTTTAATACTATTAAAAATGGATTCCAGTGACAATGTTGAACATCGTAGTTGCATTATACAATTACTTTGAATAGTTCAAATCAATAGTGCAATTCAAATCAATCAAGTTTATCAATTTTAACTAAACTCTGATTTATGTATTTATGATTTTATATAATGACTCTTATTATTACCCATCTAGTCCCATAGAATCCCGCGTACAATTTTGACAGCTACAATCAACCTTATAAGCAAATTAAATGTAATAAAATTCAAGTTTGAGAATCCTAAAATCACAATAAACAAAAGTTAAAGCTGGTGAGTTATTCAACAAAAAACCAGATTCAAAGACACGATAAAAAAATATAATATAATTTTATGTTACATCACATACAACCAGACACATTGATGCAGTACTAAACATAAACACAATAGCGTTCATATTGCACAGTCATCATCACCTAATTATATTTTTACCTCTAGTAAATTGAATAACAATAATAAATAAAAATCAAAGGATAGAGTCACTAACCTTCTGCACGCTTCAGAGCGTTCTCAGGCTTCGCAAAAGTCGCCATGATTACCAATTAATTAGTTGCCGACTGCTAAAGAAATAGCAGGCGAAATAACCAGCACCTAGATCAGAAGGAAAAAAATCCAAGGGCACTTTTAGACAAGTAGCAAAATAGCCGATATATAACACCTTATGGCATATAAATCTTTAATCTATGTTTTTAAATTTAAAAAAAAAACAAATAATATAAATAAGTAAAATAAAACGGATAATAACCTAGAAACACAGCATAAAACCTAGATATGCTACCGATTAGGAAAAGCCAATTAACTTTCGATGATTTACAGAAAATATCTATTCCACAGTTCTAGATCCATTCAAAGAAACCCTAACAGAAAACAAAAACCTACCTTCTATCTTAGTGAGTATAAGTATCCGCATAAATCGGAACACTCCATAATGAAATAAATAAATTACATAAAAAATTAATAAATTAAAAACAGATATTGAGCAACTGAAAGCTAAAAACGAGACATGAGAAAATCATTCATAGATTAAAAGGTAGAATTCTCAAAAGCTCTTTCGATTTACAGAAAAATTCTACTTAGATCTCTAATAGAATTCGATTGTATGAATAGTATACAATAAAGCAGTTTAAAATAGGAATCGTGGACACACTCATAATCAGAAGGAGGAAAAGAACCTGAAAGAATAAGAGAACGCGAGATGAAGAGAGGAGGGCTCCTCCTGGATTTCTATGAGAATAGACGATAAAACGACAAGCTCAAACCCTACAACACCCTTCCAACACCCACTCGAACGAGTTGCCAGAGAGAGAGAACTAGCTTATTTATTAGGGGTGAAAATGGGTCGGGTCAACCTGGCGGGTTTTGTAGACCCGGCCTGTTACAAATCAGTCTTTAGTTTTAAAACTTGACCTGTCGGACCACGTTGGGTCCAAACCTGTTACCCAAACAAGTCGGGTACAAGTTAGATCCAACCCGACCTGAACTCAACCTGGTACGTATTTATAAAAGTATGTATAATATTATATATTATGAGATATAGTATTTATGTATTATGTATATGCTTAATAACTCATATATAATTATTTTATAAATAAGATTTTAGGAAAATTTATTGAATCGATCCTGTCCGATACACATTTTCCGCTAGAGACCCTACATTTTCACCTTTAACCAAACCGACCTGTTCCAAGCTGAGCCAGCTCCAGCTAGAACAAAAAGTCAGAAATACCCCTTCTTACACTTTTTTTCGTTCTACATAGTTTAAAATTTTAAATATTTGCACTTTTCTATATTTACGTTATGTGAAACGGGATCTATGCTGTCTGATTTAAAGCCCAAAATATAAAATCAATGATGCCAAAGATAGACATGAAAAAAAGGCGATATCGCCTCTTTTAAAAAAATTAAACAGTCAATGCCGACTCTTTAAACAGTCGATACCAACTGTTTAAAGAGGTGATGGCGATTCTTTAAACGGTCTATGGTGACTGTCTAAACAGTAGCCATCACCTCTTTAAACTGTTGGTATCGACTGTTTGAATTTTTTATTTTTTTTTAAAGAGGTGATATCACCTTTTTCGTGTCACTCTTTAGCACCATCGATTTTATATTGTGCCTTTCAAATCAGACAGCATAGATTCTGTTTCACGTTGCATAAATATAAAAAAGTGCAAATATTTGAAATTTTAAACTATATAAAATGAAAAAAAGTGTAAGAAGGGGCATTTATGACTTTTTGCGCTAGCTAAAATTGGCTTGGCTTAGAGCATCTCCAACAAGGAGAGCTAAATTTGGGTCGCTAAATACCACTTTAACTACTACTACAGTAAATATTACTCCAGCAAACACTCTATTTTAGTTATTCTTTTCTTTAAAATATTATTTTTCATTCTTATTTTATTATATTTTACTACCCACACTTAGGGATGCAAGTTCGGTATACAGAATCGAACCAAACCCGAATTTTTTAGTGTTTGGTTCGATACACCCCAAACCGAAACTGGATCAAAACCCATTTGGTTTGGGTCAATTTTTTTTTTTGAAATCGAAACCGATTTGGTTTGGTTCGGTGTAGGTAAAATACCAATTTTTTTGTTTTTTTAGTGTATCGTTTCACTGTTTTCGGCTTCAAGCTACCCAAACTTAATTGAATTGGGGTTCGGTTCAATTCAATTTGTGTCGGTTTTGATTCGGTTCAATTTTTTTTCTGAAACCGAAACCGATTTGGTTCAATTCGGTGTAGTTGTAGGTAAAATACCTAGTTTTTTTGAAGGTATTTTTTTGGCTTTTTAGATTTTTTTTCAGGTTTTTTTTACTTTCAAGCCACCCAAGCCGAACAGAATTTGGGTTTGGTTTGGTTCGGTTTGTCGGGTTTCGGTGTGGTTCGGTGTAAGTAAAATACCTACTTTTTTTAGGGTATTTTTTTGGCTTTTTCAATTTTTTTTCAAGTTTTTTGTGCTTTCAAGCCACCCAAGCCGAACCGAATTGGGGTTTGGTTTGGTTCGGTTCGGTTTATCAGGTTCGATGTGGTTCGGTGTAGGTAAAATACCTACTTTTTTATTTTTTTAGGGTAACTTTTCATTTTTCGGATTTTTTTCGGCTTCAAGCCACCCAAACCGAACTGAATCGGGGTTCGGTTCGGTTTGTGACGATTTCGGTTCGGTACAATTTTTTTTCCTGAAATCGAAACCGATTTGGTTCGGTTCGGTTCGATATAGGTAAAATACCTACCTTTTTTATTTTTTTAGGATATTTTTTGGCTTTTTTATTTTTTTTTTCAGGTTTTTTTTGCTTTCAAGCCACCCAAACCGAACAGAATTGGGGTTCGGTTCGGTTCGGTTTGTCAAGTTCGGTGTAAGTAAAATACCTACTTTTTAATTTTTTTTAGGTATATATTTTATTTTTTTTGGATTTTTTTTCGCTTTCAAGCCACCCAAACCGAACCGAATTGGGGTTCGGCTCAATCCGATTTGTGTTGGGTTTCGCTACGATTTGGTCTAGTTCAGGATACTCGGGTTTCGATGCGATTTTGATTTATTTTTATTTTATTATTTTACTATTAGATAAGAGAGAGGAGAGAGGAGAGAGAAAGAGAGTTACCTTTTAAAAAAATATCATTTTAATGTTTCGGTACTGCTACGTAATAGGTAAATTTAGATATTACTGTAGCAACAGCTATTTATAGCGTTCGAGATGACGCTCCTGCTGGAGCATGGTATTTGGAGAATCGCACTCTATTTTAGCTACTAGAGCTGATTTGCCGTGCATGTTGGAGATGCTTTTAGAGTTCATCGGTTAGGTGAAAGGTGAAAATGTAGGGTTTTTGACGGAAAAGGTGAATCTGACAGGGTCAATTTGAAAATTTTCCTAAGATTTTAATATTCTACTTCATCATTGTTGGCATAATGATTGAACACTGTAGGAATTAGTGATCTTCTATGATTTAGAGGTCCACATAAAGTTTAAAAGTTGCTAATATGTCGAGTCAAAACCCCTTAAAATACAATTGGTATATATTAGCAAGTCGTTTTCTCATTAGTTGTTGGTTCAGGTCTAGGTATGGTTCAAGGTAGCAGGTTGGGCTCAAGGCAAATCCAGATCTAGGTGTTTTCAACAAACTACAGGTTTAGGTCGAAGTTAAAAATGAGCGGGTCGGGTCGGGTTCAGGTTTAGGAAATGATTTAACATGTCAGGTTTAAGTTGACTCTAAACCTGACTTGAACCCGACCCGTTTGCACCCCTAATATTTATTGGGTAAGTCCATGCCGGGTTTGAGTCGGGCCTATTATAATCGGCCATTAGGGCTCTCAATGGGCCGGATAAGGGCTGGGGTTCAACTCGGCCCTAACCTACTAGGGTCGAGTTCCCAAAATTTTCAGCCCGGCCCTAACCCAAGCTGCAACGTACTTAGTTCAAACCCGGTCCCTACAGGGCCGAGACGGGCTTGGGCATTTTTCTGAGCTTCTTTCGACTGTTTTTTTCTAATAAATTTTGGTTGATCTATTTTTGGGGGGTTGTTTTTTGAGCTATTTTTTCTAATAAAATATGGCTAGGCTTGGATTGATTTTTTTCTAATAAAAGTTTGAAGAAGGTTAAAATTTTAATTAAATAATTATATTAACATTATAGAGGCTCATGCAGATACTTTTATTCAAATATTTCATTTTAGTTTGTTGCACAATGTTTATAATGGACAACGGTTGTTGAAAGGACAATGATTATAACGAACAACAATTAATCTCAGGGCAATTAAGTAAATTATATTTAATTAAAATAATTTTTTTTTTAAACTTTAAAAGGATAAGTATATATATATATATATATTATATCCAGGTCGGGTGTTGGAACACTCAACCCAAGCCCGGGCCGAATTAATTTGGGTTGAAACATGTTTAGCCCGATTCAAATACCGGGCCAGATTTGCTTACTAGTAAGTACCATTTTTAAGGGTCGCGTGCGGGCCAATCCAGCCTGCCCCGGCCCATTGAAAGCCCAGTCGGCCATATTGGAACTAGCCTGTGTCAAGCCAGGTTAATAATCAGGTCAGGCCAGACTAGTGTAGCAGATTTATAAAGAGAGTTACTTTATGCACGCCATTTTTTCTTGGTGTCCGCCGCTTAATTAGTTGTTCTCATGCATCTGTAACAGAATTAGACCCATTAATTGTAGGAATGAGTCGATGGAGATAGTTTTTCACCCTAAACTTTTAGGTAATGCATTTGAGATCATAATCTTCCTATTAAATGATAATTTTTAATTCCACGTGACATAGAGCTTAAAAAAATGCCCAGCGTATAGTCAACGAATTTGAGTTAGTTTCAAACGTACGCGCTTTTCAGTAATGGCGTAGGCGCATATGAAGGTACCCATTCATAAATCAGACCAACTTATTTTAGCCCATAGCCGGCCATCACAGGGCAGGTAATATTGGGATGCAAGTCATCCTGACAATTCCAATATAAAAGCTCATTTGATTTGATTCAGATAAAAGATTCAAGCCTGGATAAAATGGGCCAATTGTTAATAGGGCCTTCGGAACTAGCCAATTACCCTACCCAACTTTACAAGGCCGGGTCTAGCCAACTTATTTGTATATCAGGTTTACTTAGTTTAGCCCATACTCAACTCATTTGCAAGTCAGGCCAAGCCGATCCAGGCTCAAACCCAACTCGTTGAGAACCCTAGAGAAAAGGATATTTTTGTTCACACCCATTGGCTTGCTGAAAGCGCCTACATCCGAAAACCCATTGACTATTTGGGTCAGACGATGGACGTCTTTATCACCCTAAACTTCCACAAACTGACCTTAAGACCACGATCTTACTATTTGACAATTAGTTCTTATTCCATGTGTCGGATCCCAAAAAATAGCTCTTAAATCACGTTTGAGCATGATGTGTGCCAAGTGATTTTAGACCAAGTTTTTGGGATATGCGTCATCGAAATAAAGGTTTGATTGCCTTATGATACGATCATGGTCTCAAGATCTGTTGTGAGAAAGATTGGGGTAGAAAACGGCATCCATCATCTGATTCCAAGCTATCAATGAGTTTGAGTGATGTACGCGATTTCAATAATCACGTAGGCGCGAATATAGGTATCCTAGAGAAAACCCACACTTTTTATGTGAAGGGAGCAAGTAATTGCGGATTGAGTAGTTGGCCCTTGTAGATAGTTTAACATAAAAATACAATATTTTGGGCACTAAAGTCATGTGAAAATACCATCTAAGCCATCTGATTTTGAGTCCATGATCTTAGAATCTTGGGTGTAAAAAATTGGCAAGCAAGATTTTTATCTAATGATTTAATGCAGTGATAGGCATTATGATTTAACCGTTGACTGTGTTGACTCATAAGATAGAGACCTTGTCTTTTGCTATACAGAGGTCCCCAAAATAACAAGTTTTATTTGAAACTTTGTGCAAAGGCCTGATTCTCGTGTGTAACTTATGGTGCCCTTGTGTGAATTTTAGACTATTCTCACGTTGTAACAAAATGTCCCTCATTCTTCTCAATTTACCCTTGTGTTTAATTCAAGTAAAAATTATTTCTTAATTTGCCCTCATACTTAAAACTTAAGTTACCATTTCTATAAAACCGAGAGTTCATTGTCATTACAAATTTCTCTCATTTATTTGGGATTGGCTTTCCAAGTTCTACTTCTCTGCTTAGGTTTTATCAGATTTATGCACTTGTTAACTCTGTAATCCCTTGTGTACCTTCTCACTGTATCCCTTTACGTTTTCATTGGTTTCACTTGTCTTGTACTTCCTTTTATTTGTATCGTCTCAACCCTTTGTATAGGATATGTTTCTAATCACTGATAGATATGTTTAAGTAATTGCAAACGACATTCCATCAATTTTTCGGGGAGCTACAATTGACACACAAGATTTTAAAACCTGTATGTTTTAGATATGTGCTACGGGGGTCACCATCTAAGCCTTTTGATTTGAAGGCCATGATCTAAACATCTTAATTGCCAAAGATTGGCATAAAATGTGATTTCTATCATATGATTCTATATAGTCAAAAGACCAACTTTTGTTTAAATGTTGATTCAATGGTTGACTGAGACAATCATGTGTTTCATGTTAATCTTTACAAGGAAAATTTTTTGCATCGTGACCTTCAAATCAAAGGGCATAAATGGTATTGTTTCACATGGCACAAATCTCCAAAATATCAACTCTTTCTTTTTAAAACATTGTGCCCTAGTAAGAATCTCATATGCAAGTTGTCGCGCACATTTTTCATTATAAGCGTCACTATTAAATTTTAATTTTAAGAACTTGTTTCAATCTTAATAGCACACCTTTGTCACATGTAGTCTATCTACTTGTCACTTTTTTGGTAGTAGTTTGCACTAAATAAGTTGACAGGTTAAATCATTGTCATACAAATTATTTGTTCAATCAAAATGTAACTCTCCACTTGCTGGCCCCACTACATCCAACCTGCATTATCTTAGTTGAGACGTTCTATCCAAATTCATTATTTCATTGTATAGTCTAAATATACAAATATATGATAATGCGCCATTAGATGACTTTTTATATAACTAAACTAGCATATACCAAAGAGGCATTAGTTCAGTTGGTATACTCCCTCCAGTGTAACTTGTGAAGGAGTAGATCATGGGTTCAATACCATAAAAAAAAATAAAACTAGCATATCAGTTGGGTCGCAACCCCAAGCCATTTTCCTTTCTTTCAGTGCGGTTATTTATCGGAGCAACGATTTAAAAATGGGTATTGTATAATATGGGATGCATATCGCCCAAATTGGTCCAGATTAAAGGGCTTTTTTTTCTAAGATGATTAAAAATAAAAAAATTACCAAATGGGTATTTTTGGTTTTATGACTGGTTCATACCAAGTCGTCTTATGTCGACGTGTATTCCATCTCGACGAAATGGCACGAAATGCAAAATAAATAAAATTATTTAAAAAATAAAAATAAAAAGTATTAAAAAAATAAGCGGACCGAGATTAACCTGAACACTAACAATGGTGCTCGAGTCATATGCTTAATCAAAATTAATTTAAATAAACCATCTCTAAATAGCGCAGGATTTGCCCATCAAAAAAAGAACAAAAAACAGCGAAGGGTTTTCTTCTGGAATTTGTACTGAGTACGGTAATCAATAATACACTAACACTAACAAATGCATGGCTATAATTGAATCTGATGTTATTAATCAAACAATAAACTAAACTCATTTGAAAGTAATCTCTACCGCACGTATGATATAATAGGTTGCTTCATCTGGTGATGAAAAGCCTCGTTTACTGAAGAGAGAATACGAAGACGAAATATTTATCTGACGCTAGAAATGAAGAAGATGACTATGGTCGGGGAAGGGAGAAAGGAGGGGGACTCATCTTCGAATGAAGAAGATGAGAACAACTATCAAGAAATAGCTACTGCGGTGGTTGACGAACGAAGAAGATCACCTAGTAAGCTTTGGATTTTTTTAATTTCTCGTATTTTCTTTAACAAGTATTATTTAGTATTATTTTATTATTTTTATAGGAGAACCAGGAAGTAGTACATGCAGACAAAGAAGGCGAGAACAACGAAAAAAAAAATTGCTACAGGGGGTGGTTAAAGACCAGCAACAGGTACGGAGCCATAAACTTTCATGGGAGGGGGTCAAAGTATGAAAAAAAAATATTTAATGTTATAAAAAATAAAAATAATATTCATTTATTGTTAATAAAAAATATTTTAAAAAGAAAACTTTTGTTTATATATATTCGTGTTCCTATCCATAAGCATTAAGGCCAATCTGCCATAGCTAAGAACCACATTAATTGGGCTAAGCTTCATTTTTAACTTTTAAGACATGTTTGGATAAAATAGTAGGAAAATGATATTTCGATGGCCTAATCATGTGTGAGAGAGGGAGGTATTAGAATATGATTTAAGAAGATAAGTTTTAAGAGGGCGGTGGAACTATTACTCCTAAAAAATAGGAGAGAGTGAAGTGGTTTATTTGGTTACGACGCCTAAAAGATAGGAGAGAGAGAGAGGAGACGAGCTCAGTGTGCATTTATTTAGACGGGGCCAATCATTTTGGTGCCTACCAAATAAGTAAGATAGATTAAAGAGAGAGAAAAACTAAATAAGCAGGGGGTGGCCGTAGCCCCTCTTAGCCGCCCCTTGGCTCCGTCCTTGCCAACAAGCAAGCTTTGGAATCAAGCCGTGAAGATTGTTTTTTTCCCCAAAGCTTCCACACAACAGATCTCACCAAGGGTTCTTAAGTCACTTTAGGAAATTAAAAAAAAAAAAAGACATGTTTGCTCACAGGCATAGTCACAAAATCCGCGTTCGGCAAGGTTAAAATTCGAAAAAATCCGGCAAAATCGGGAAGTTCGAAGGAAAAATCGGTGAGAAAAAAAAAAGATTTAAAATTAAAAAAATAAAAATAAAAAATTTAGTTTATCACAAAATTTTAGAAAAATTCAGGAATAATTCGCGAAGTTCGGTGACTTGGCGAATTTTCGAAAAATTCGCGAATAATTCGGGAGACTTTAAATTTGCAAATTATTCGCAAAATTTTCAAATATTCGGCGATTTTTGTGACTGCTCACAGGTGAAGATAAGGGTTTCTTTTTCAAAAAAAACAAAAAAATAAGAGTACTTTTATTTCCACCCACGGAATCTTTGAGTTCACCCACGCTGAAATTCATTGACTGATTCAGATCGTTACTCATTCCAATATTTCATATAATGGATCTTGAGATCACGGGCATGCCATCGACGATATGTTTTTGATTTCATGTGATACGCATCTCAAAAAGTGATGAGTTTCACGCGATGTTAAGGCCACTTTTTTGGAAATGGATACCATTTAAAATCAAAAACAGATGGTGGATGGTATGAGCATGATCTCAAGATGAAGTATGTGAAAGATTGGGGTGAAAAACTATCTTCATCGTCGGATTCAAAGCAGTCAATGGGTTTCAGCGTGGGTGAACTCAAAGATTCGGTGGGTGGATTTAAAGGTACTAAAAAAAAATCATTATTAAATTTTTTACACTCGTTCAAACTTCCTGGGCTTGAGCCTCTTTCTCTCTCTAAGACAAATGATTGTGCAAATTTTTTGATTGAGCAAGCGTAAAAGGGGCTGTAATCTACACAATTTGTTTTTCAAGAATATTGTTATGACCCGGATCTTAGGAGGGTCATTCAATGGTGTGAGATGCAGTGGAGCACCGAACTCCGTGTATATGCTCCACACAGTACCCTAACCCACACGACAATAAAAAGAAAGGTTTTTGAATTGGAATCCGACACCTATCTGGCACCCGAATTATAGATTTACATGTCACTTTTGGAAACTAAATTCTAGAGAGAGAAATAATCTTTTTTGGACTCTTCCTCATTTTACACCAACTAAGCCCAATCTAATCCCATCAATTAAGGGATTTATTTTGCATTGGCAAGACCACCTTTGATTTCAAATCTTTAGATCCCTAATAATGGACTCCTACCTTATGGTAAGGTGGGTCGTATTTATATAAGTGCACGTAAGTGGCTCTCATGAAATATTAATATTATAATTAAATTTGTTGTTTAAAATAAATACTCATTAGCAGATCCATGAGGAAGATGGTTCAAACCGTTGCCTCATCTTTTATTCAATTTTCACAGTTTTATGTTTAGTATACCAATATTTGTTTAATAAGGAATAGTGTGTACATAAAAGTATTGTACTTGTGTTTAATACACAATTTAAAGCCCAACTAACCCGTTATAAGATTCGACATTTCACCCTAGCTTTAAGACTTGTGGAAGCTATGTGTCCTACGCGGATGCTCCTTGCTTAATCCTTGTTTATTATTTAATTGAAAGGAGGAATTGGAAAGTGCAACCCAAAGTGAATCTCAATTTGGCACATACTCAAACTCTTTAACACCCACTCTACTCATGCATGCCCTACACCCTAATAAGCCCCACACCCCCCAATATTTGGTGATTGATATGAAACGCCACCCTTCTCTTGGCAAGTTTCCCCTTTTAAAATGCCGCCCAACCTCGACAGAATCGCACAACAGATATTAAAGGAAAGAGGCATCTTTCGAAAGTCATCTTGACCGTTCACTCTCTCAAAGATATCACCACCCTCTCCCTTATAAGCTCTTACAAAAGAAATAAAAATAAATAAACCCTAAAACCGATACTTGTGCAGTGTTCTTTCTATCTCCTCAAGCCACGTCTACACAAGAACTTCTCTCTCTGTCTCCCTCTCCACTTCACCTTCTTCACTGCTCCCATCAAGCTTCTCATCTTTGTATAACGACACTATACATCTAGACCGTTTGTTTAGGTAGCGATTTTTCGGCGATCTTCAACTTCGGCAACTCGAATTCTGACACCGGCAACCTCTTTGCCTGTTTTGGACAAGCTCCTCCGCCGCACCGCAAGACCTTCCACTCTCCGGCCAGTTGGTATTGAGATGGACGGCTACTGACCAATTTCATCGATGAGAGCTTGGGATTGCCACTCCTTAATGCTTATCTCGATTCCGGTGGGAACCAACTTCACCCATGGAGCCAACTTTGCTACCGCAGGATTTTCGATCCAACGTCAGAGCACTTCCCTGTTTTTTTCTTCTTTTAAGCGGGTTCAGTACCTTTTCACTCGATGTGCAATACTCGCAGTTCATTCAAATCAAGATCCCAAGTCGCCTATTAAAGAGGTGGAGTTTATTAGTAATTGTTGTCAAAGGAGGAATATTTCTCAAAAAGCTTCATATACATATGACATGAGGCAGAATGACCTCACTTGTAGTTATTTTCAAAACTTGCCAACCCAAGAGGTAATGGCTCATGTGCCTGATGTACTAGAAAAGTTCACGGTAACCATTGAGATCTCAAGCCACCTTTCAACATAAAATTGAATTGATCTCCAATGTATATGACAATGATTCAAATGGGAAGGTGACGGCTACAAGCTTTTACGAACCTCGTTTCCTCCATCGGAGCGTTGCCGCCACACTCATGACACCTTCGGGACGAACCCTTGCGATACTAATCGTTCACGCTTCAACAAGTGGGTGTCCTTCTATCCATCCAAATCTACACATTTACACTTTTTATATGTGACGAATATATGATGACTTTAGGAAAACTAAAATTTCTTTGGTTTTGTGTGGATTCACAAGACGGTTATGGTCAAAGGGTTGACCATATGGTTGAACCCATTGGCCGAGAACTGTAGTGTACTATACCATTCCACATGACACACATATGTGCCGGCAAAATAAATCCCACGTCAAAAAAGGGCTACTGCCCTGTTTTATTTTGTTGTGCACTCGATGTGGATGTCCTAGTTTGACCGTTTCAATCCTGAGGATCCGACCAGTTTCTGACCTCGGTCAAACCATGGACTCCCTATAAAATCACATGCTTTATACATCTAACGGTTCATATTGATCCACATGTCCTTATTTTTATAAATTGTAGTATCCCAAATATGTGAATATATTTATTTATACTTATAATATTTTTCCGTGTTTATTTATTTAAATCTTCTTATACACTGGCTAAAGTGTCCAATATAACCCATTAAATTTAGAGGACCACAAACCTATGGGCCGAAGCCCGTAGATCGAAATAAAGATCATATGTTCGTCTGTTGAATAGATGATCAGATTTGATTTAAACAGACACATCGCAGTCTTTGCACCACTTAAAGTTGTGCACATAATCACCAAAATTCTTGCACTCTATGCTTGTGGCACCTTAGTCTAGGGTCTGAATTGACCTTTTCAGATCTCAGGTTTTGGATCGTATCATGCTAGTGGTCAAAACCCACTTTTTCTATGACACCACATAGTTACCAAACCCGATGTCGCATATCCGATTTATTCAAATCCTTAAAATAAATCTTAAATATCTTATAAGCCTTTATGAAAATTGACTCATTCAAGACCCCCAAATATCATAAAGGTCCATGGGCCTTGTGGGCCCGTCTAGTCTATGGACCCTTAATGGGCTTGTATTATCCAATGTACCCAATCATGCGTTTTGAGAAATCGCGGACCAATCTTCAAGGAATGGCCCAAACCCAACTTGTAAACTTAGAATAACTGGTTAGGTGTATATTTTGCTCATACTATAAGAATGTAGACACCTCGATAAACGGGTTTAACATGATCTTGACCCGAATCGATTACTTTCTAGATAAGGGTCCAGAGGATCAAATCAAGGGTCGAAACTTCAAGAGACCCAAATATCCTATACCCTGAATATATCTATAAGTTTAGATCGATCTAAATTGGTTTATATATACCATGAAAACCGTACAACAAGGATCCGACGGTCGAAACTTGTTTGAGTCATATGGGAGTCAATACTTAGCCCTATTTCACAAACGACCAGTCCATTTTTATTAGATCAATAAGATTTATCTGATGAGACTAGTCTAACATTGTAATATCCCTGATATTTTTGGACCTGTTTTTCATTTACCTCGGTAAGCATGCCCGAAAAAGTTGCGGGATATTTTTGGGTTTTTGGATAGCTTAGTGTACGATGAGAATAGTGACTAAAGGATTTTTGTTTCGGATTTGTGAACATTTTATTTTTGGTAACCTACACGATAAGTCTTGTATATGCGCTTAACGCCGCAAATTAATGCAATTTAAGTAGATAGGATTGTAAATTTAAAAATCTAGATATTTGGTTGTTATTAGTATTATAAAGAGAGAAGCTTTGAGGAGAAGTTTCACTTCTCTCTCTCGTTTGAGTCTTGATTTGCAAACCTTTGCCGCTTACTTTGATCTTAGATCATTAGTGATTGTGAATCCCTCTCCCCATTACAACCATTGATAAACCTTATATTCTTTTTCTGATCGGTTTAAGCCATTGAAAGAGAAGGATAGGGGAGAGGAGAGTTCTGTGTGAGTCAGACCAGTGCTCTTGAAGCAAGGTTGGGATGGACTGATTGGAGGTCTGGGCCTCTTAAACCTCGAAGATTAGTTCCGGTGCTTGAATTTGGTGCAACGGGATCGACGGACTAAACTTCAAGAGGTCGGCTTTTAAACCGCTTTGAGTTAAATATTTTTAGTTTTGCTTAGAGTAGGTTTATGGTGAAAAGTGTGAAGTTAAACAAACTGTGGATGTGTTACAACTCGACGTTTCCTTCCTGAATATCGTGAAGGTATCGTCGCATTGTCGGATCACCTAATATGATCCTTTCATCAAAGGGGTCCTTTCTTGTACAAAATTGTGCAAATGCGGAAGCAATGTAATTACTCGGGCAGTTATGAATATGGCAAAAGAACTAGTATCTATTATTTATCTAAGCATGAAACTAGAAACACGATATATAAGATCACATGATCTGATGTATAGCTTTCCACCGATGACGGCCACCCGCCACCTAAACAGTGGAAAGAAAACCTATACATCCAAAAACAACACAAAATATCTGAAGCTACCATATATCAGTTATACATGTCTTTTACTTTATCTATCTTTCCTTTCCCCTCTCTCATCTCCCATCGACAAACCTATTTTGGGAAGAACTCTTCTGGGAAATCTTCTTCCTCGTCTTCGTCGTCGTTGTCTTCTCCCTCTTCCTTGTCGGGCACGTAGGTAGGATCTGCAACGTGCTCCAGATCAGATTCTGCAACTAAGATATTTAAGTCGTGGAATGAGCTATCATCAAAGCTTAGCAGAGAATATGACTTTGCTAACATACATTGATAGTTTATCTTATTCACATTTAGAAGCATAACTGAAATAAAGCATATGACTATTATAACATGTTGATGTACTGAAATTATGCATGATGCAACATGTATGAGAAATCAAACTGAAACAAGATATACATGCTGGCGAGAACAGGGAAACAACAAGGTCAAGCTCCTAAGTTAGCGGGATCACTTGTCAAGCTCTCGAGTTAGCGGGATCACTTGGACCAGGATAACTCAAGCTCCTGAGTTAGCGGGATCACTTATACAAAAAACTCAAGCTCCCGAGTTAGCGGGATCACTTGTACTAAGAAACTCAAGCTCCCGAGTTAGCAGGATCACTTGTACCAAAAAACTCAATTAAACTGTACAGGACATCAAAGATAAGATAGCAGAGCGGACTCGACATGACAATGCATGGTATTGTTGGTGCAATCATCTTATATGGAACATATATCAAACTTGAACATAATAGAAATATATCATACACCACTCATATGACTGTTTAGAGCAATAAACTGATATGCTTTTATTTCGACAAAACTGCTATGGTTTCACATATTCATAACATAATTATACAGTTCATATGAGTGCATTATCCACAACACTAATAATTACTTTACCTCACTGTAATTCAGTTGAATTTAAAACTTATATATTGATACATTACAGCTAGCATGGTCATTATCATGTCATCTGATAATAATTATAACTTATTTATTTTAGTATCATAGATTGCACTCTAAAGGAGAATAAAAGTCTCAAGATATGTTAACATAGTGCATTCCCTACCAGTGTGTAGAGTCTCACGGTATTGTCGTCGATGCACGTTCAGGCATTTGAGAACATCATACAGACCTATTTCTTCAAACCGTCTAAGTGCACCATGTTGCACCTAACTATGATAAAATAATTTTTTTATATTAAAAGCTAGCATTTACTAAATGGCTCACTGTGTGCCTAAGACCCAAATATGTAATCATCTGGACCCTTAATGGATCCAAGGTCCGAAATGCACAAAGCACAACCCAAAACCTTTAGCTGTTGGAGGTTGCCACGACAACCCTATGTGGTTGCCGCGGCAAGCTAGGCTTGCCATGGTTCTGCCTGATTTCTTCTGTGTTTTTGTAACCTGTTGTACCCCCTTTGCTTATATAGATATTATATATATATATATATGTTTTTTTTCCATTTACAAATCTTCAACGAAGACTCTGGAGTGCATGTATAAAGGATTTCAGCATGCTATATCCTTTGTGCAACTCCCATCTGTGCTGCCGATGCGATCGTAAACGCTCGACACCACAGATCGAGTATTCCATAAATTCTGATACATTCGTTTGTGTACTTGTTGATAGACTTGCTTTTTCAATGGTGGTACCAACCGTGGAGTAACCTCATGTTTGCCACGTGCGTTTTCAACTGCGGAGATAGTGGAAGCTTATTGAAACAAAGATTGCCGGTGATCAATGGCAGGTCACTTTGTGAACTCAAGTTCTAAGGATCACGAGTTCGGATGTGTACCAAAGGCTTTGTTTGAATTTGCTAATGTCCCATTTTTACTAAGGGAGTAGGTCGGAGGAGGAAGAAGAAGGTGGTTCTTCTACCTTATATAACTCGAGCTGCACCTTGCGTGCATGAGCACATAACATGACTCATCGAGTCGTGTAATAAATCTTTCATGCAAGTAGCTTATAAGCTACTCTAAGTTAAATTCCCATGTAAGTCACCACTACATAGGTAGTGTGTTGCAGAAAAAAAAATAAAACAAGAATATCTCTTGTATATAACTTAAAAACAGGGTTTTTGTGTATAAGTTAAAATGTCTTGTATATAAGTTAAAACAACAATTGTACTAAACTTAACTTCAATAGCAATTGACTAGTGTGTAAGGTTATTGTACTAAACTTAACTTCTTTGTACTTATGTATAAATTAAAACAAGGTTTTAATTCTGTGCCAAGCTGTTATATTATACCAAGTTTTTGGGATGAGATATCCAGTATAAGGCATCTTTATTTATACCATATTATTTGATAGCTTGAGATCAGAGAAGTGTACCTCTTTTACACGTAAACCATAAACAGGGATTATCAAGTTATTGTGGCTATATCTAGCTCAGTGTATATCAATGTATATAGATATGGATATAATTTTTTTTTATAGGGATATATTTTCGTTAGATAACACGTTTGACCTGACCGGACTCTTATTTCCACTGTGTCAGATCTGGGAATCGTTACAGGATGATTGAGCAAGCGGATCTGAAGATCCAATTTTTAACAAACACATACCTGGGAAATTCGAGGGTCGAATTTGGAATTCGACCATCGAATTGAAAATTGAGGGTCGAATTTGGGTTTTTAGGCCTGATGCATATTTTGGAAATTCGAGAGTCGAATTTTGCCCTGTTTCTGGCCTTTGAATTTTTGTCGAAATTTTTATCGGCAAGCTTTCGGGTTTGACTTTTGGACCACTATTAATACTAGCAGTGTTAATCCTTATAGGATTTGAAATAGAGAGTTCATTGTGAGGACTACCTTGCTTCTGTTTGGATCGCTTCATGTTGAGGTAGGGGAACTTAAAACCTGATTTGTATTCTATTATAATTATAGGTTGTTTTGTATTTAACATAAATTCAAAAATTTTGAATGACACAGCATGCATAAGAACTTTGAATTATGACACAAATAAGAACTTTGAATTTGAACTTCTGAACCTTGAACTTTGAATCAGAACTCCAAAAATTCGTAAATATATTATGAATACAAACTTTGATATATTTAGCATTTGCATTTGATTTGAGGCACATAAGAACGAAATCCTAGATCCTACCAACCGTGTTGACGGTAATTCTATTTGGCGCAAGTTTCCCTCATTACGTAGGGCTTGTTGTACTTCAGAAAAAGGGTTCATGAACAACGATGGTCAGTAGGGTTTTGCATCGGTGACTTTTCCGCTCTCATGCTAGTATGTAATTTGAAAGATTATTTTGAATTATAAATTTAAGACAAGAAGCATGCTTAATTCAGAAAATTTGAAAATATCAGATACATTGGTTCAGCTTTTAGCTTTCTATTTAGAATTGAAGATTCAGCTTGCATTGCATCTTTCAAAAACCATAAATGATCCAATTTCTGTCTTTGAAAACCTTTACTGATGATAAAATGCAAATAGACATGTTTCCTCTATTGGGCTTCGATGTTAGCTCACCCCGACTATACGTCACAAGTGTTGAAACTAACCTAGGTTCAGACGATCTTGATCCGAAGGACTCTGACTATATTCCTGAGGAGGAATTGGAGACGCCTGCTGAGGAGTTTTTCCCCTGATTTTTTTAGATTGTCATTTGGTACTTTTGTTTAGAATTTATTCTTTGAATATTGGGCCCTAGGCCAATCGTTTTGTCTTTTTGGATATCACTTGAGGAACCATCATTAGGAACCACTCTTTTAGGTGTTGGATTGACCATCACCGGTGATTCTTCCTGGTTCCTCAGGGTGATATATTGTTTTGATTAAGCTTTTGTTCTTGCTTAGTTTCGCTTTGCCTCTGCTAGACCTTTGTTTAAGCTGTCGGCTTCTGTTTGATTTTACAGCTTATTGAGAAATCAATAAGTTGATGAACCGACCTTTCCTATACCTTAGGGATTGGAAAAGTCGGGTTGTCACAGTTGGTATTAGAGCATGACTTTAGGTTCAGATTCAGAGTCTTACGACTAAGGGATAGATTGTATTGACAATCAATACTGATCTATTGTTATTATTTTTTTTAACAAGGACAGATTAGCATGCCTCCACAGTTCAGAGGCAGAGGCCCAGGTAGAGAAGGACCTCGTATGGCTTGTATCGAGGAAATTGATGAGGGCGTCGGTACCTCGAGAGGGAGAGATAGAGTGGCTACTGGTCCTAACACTGATCTGTTGGGAACTGGTAGAGGCGAAGGAGGAAATGTTGACCAGGTGTTTGCGGCCTTGGCCACCAATATGGCTCAGCAGACTGCGGCGATGGCTCGACATAAGCGAGCTCGTAGCGGACATCGGCCGAGGATTCGCCTAGTTCGGGAGGATGAGGCCTCCAGCCTTCATGGGTCGAGCGATCAATGGAAGTCGAGGAGTGGCTTGATGAAATGGAGAAGATTTTCGAGGTGCTACAGTGTACTGATGTTGAGAAGGTACGCTGGGCAGCCTTCAAGCTACTAGGTGCAGCCAGTCTTGGTGGAAATTTGTATTCAGGGTGCGGGAGCAGGATTACCCCAATACTCCATGGACTTGGGCAGAGTTCGTGGATACGTTCAACGATCAGTACTTCCCAAAGATCGTGCGTAACCAGTGGGAAGTTCAATTTATAAAGCTGGAACAAAATGAGATGTTGGTGCACGAGTATGGCGCAAAGTTTGATAGACTTGCCCGATTCGTACCCTTACACGTGGCCACTGAGTTGATGAAGGCTCAAAATTTTCAAAGGCGTTTAAGGCCGAATATTCAGGAGAGGGTGTCGATGTGGGAGATGGAGACTTATGCGGGTGTCATGGCAAAGGCTCTCATTGGAGAGGAAGACATCCAGAAACAGTATTTGAGGCGAGAGCAGAGAAATAGAAACCGATTTGGACAGGGACAGTTGAGTGCGTCTGAGCAGGTGAACAAAAAGTCGAGGTGCTCTAAACCTCCTCACTATCCTATTGAGCCATCGTATTCCAAGCCAGCTGTTGCTTCAGGACCAGTATCGTCTTCCTATCAGTGATCGCAGAGTTCTTCACCTGTGCGACCTTTCAGAGCTGGGAGCACTACTGCGAGTGGAGCTTCTGTGGCTCAGGGGTCATCACAGGGAACAACTGTTACTCCTGTTCTTACTCCAGCATGTACACGATGTGGGAAACCACATAAGATGGAGGATTGCCGACGGAACACTGGGAGATGCTTCAGGTGTGGACAGATTGGTCATATGATCAAGGATTGTCCTGCGACGGACAAGGGAAGGACTACGTCAGTCTCTATACAGAAATCGACGCGACCTATAGTTCAAGGTCAAGCCTATGCGGTGACTGCACAGGATGCCCAAACGTCGAATGACGTGATCCAAGGTATCATTAAAGTTGAGATGTCAATTCTTGCATTGGTTCTATTATTTGATGTTTAAATCCATTAAAATAAATTTTGAAAAAAAATTAGAATCATTGCATATAATTAACAAGCATTCTTAATAAAAGGTACCCTTATGATGAGTCGTAGAGGCGACTTGAGTAATGTTGAAGCGCGAGTTTTGATAGACCCTGGGTCTACACACTTGTTTATTACTCCGCTTTTCTCCGAGAAGTTAGGTATTACTCTTGAACCCCTTGCTTTCATCTTGGATGTGAAGATCCCTACGGGAAGTTCGGTCAGCACAGATACAGCATGTCAGTCAATCATCGTGATGATTGATGAGCACAAGACAGTGACCGACATGATTACGTTAAACATGGAAGGATTCGATGTAATTCTCGGGATGGATTGGTTGGCAGCTTATCACGCGAGCGTGGACTATCTACGGAAGATAGTGACCTTTCGACCGCCAAAGCGAAAATCCTTCCGATTCTGTGGAGTTAAATCGAAGGTTGCACCGCTTGTTTAAGCTATTAAGGTCGAGCGCATGATGAGGAATGATTGTAATGGTTATCTTGCTTATCTGCAAGATCCTACAGAAAAGAAGAACGATTTGGCTCTTATCACGGTGGCTTGCGAGTATCCTGATGTCTTTTCAGAAGACTTACCTGGTTTACCACCTGATCGAGAGATTGAGTTCGCGATCGAGCTAGCATCGGGTACAGAACCATTGTATAAAGCTCCATATCGGATGGTGCCTGTGGAATTGAAAGAGCTCAAGAAACAACTACAGGAGCTGTTAGATAAAGGCTTCATTCGACCGAGTGTTTCTCCTTGGTGCGCACCGGTTCTCTTTGTAAAAAAGAAGGATGGATCGATGCGTCTGTGCATCGATTATCGCCAGCTCAACAAGATGACGATCAAGAATCATTATCCACTTTCTCGGATAGATGACTTGTTTGATCAATTGTAAGGTGCAAAGTTCTTCTCGAAGATTGATTTGAGGTCAGGCTATCACCAACTTAAGATCAAGGAGGAAGATATATCCAAGACTGCGTTTTGTACGCGATATGGCCATTATGACTTCTTAGTGATGTCATTTGGGTTGATAAATGCGCCTGCATGTTTTATGGACCTGATGAACCGCGTGTTCAAGCCACATCTAGACAAGTCTGTGGTAGTTTTCGTAGATGACATCCTCATCTATTCGAAAACTAGAGAGGAGCATATGCAACATCTATGAGTGGCTCTTCAAACACTCAGGGACCCTCAGCTGTATGTCAAACTCAGTAAGTGTGAGTTTTGGCTTGATCAGGTTTGTTTCTTAGGCCACGTTGTCTCTGAGACTGGTGTATCAGTGGATCCTACAAAGATCGAATCTGTGGTGAACTAGGAATAGCCTACGATAGTTACGGAGGTCTGAAGTTTCCTTGGTCTGGCAGGGTACTATCAGAGATTTGTCGAGGGTTTCTCGAAGATATCTGGTTCGCTTACACAGCTTATAAAAAAGAATGTAAAGTTCGACTGGATAGAGCAGTGTGAGTAGAGTTTTCAGGAGCTGAAGCGTTGATTGACTACGGCCCCAGTACTTGTTGTACCTTCAGGCAGTGGAGGCTTCGCAATGTACAGTGATGCTTCTTATGGAGGATTAGGTTGTGTGATTAATCAACACGAGCGGGTCATTGCATATGGTTCTAGGCAGCTGAAGGACTATGAAAGAAATTATCCGACGCATGATCTAGAGTTAGCAATAGTTATATTCGCCTTAAAGATCTGGAGACATTACCTCTACGGTGAGATATTCGATATATTCACTGATCACAAGAGTCTCAAGTACCTATTCACTCAAAACGACTTGAATATGAGGCAACGACGATGGATGGAGTTTTTGAAGGATTATGATTGCTCGATTCAGTACCATCCGGGAAAGGCGAATGTCGTTGCTGATGCTCTTAGTAGAAAGTCTTCAGCACAGTTGTCACATCTTGTCAGTCGGATACAAAGATGAAAGCTATTGGAAAATATGGCTTTGGGCAGCTCGCAGTTTGATGTGAAAGGCTCGGGCGCATTGATGGCTACACTTGTACTGCGCCCTACGCTCTTCGAGAATATCAAGAAGCTTCAGATGACCGACGATGAGCTGATGGCGATCAAACGAGATGTGGAGAGTGGAAGCAAGAAGGATTTCTCCATTCGAGCATATGGGACCTTGTTGTTTCGCGATCGAGTATGCGTATCGACGAGTATTGAGCTTGGGGACACCATTCTGAAAGAGGCTCACAAATCCATGTATGCCATACATCCTGGTAGCACTAAGATGTATTAGGCCTTGATGAAGAGTTTCTGGTGGCAAGGTTTGAAGCGCGATGTCGCTGAGTACGTATCGCGATGCTTGGTTTGTTAGCAGGTTAAGGTTGATCATCTGAATCCAGCAGGCTTATTGCAACCATTACCTGTACCTGAGTGGAAATGGGAAGCCATTTCGATGGATTTCATCTTATGTTTGCCGAAAACACTGAGGAAGAACAATGCCATCTGGGTCATTGTTGATCGGTTAACCAAGTCTGCTCATTTCCTATCGTACAATATTACGTATACAGCCGATAGACTTATAGAGTTATACCTCAAGGAGATCGTTCAACTGCACGATATACCGACTAGTATTGTGTATGACAGGGATCCATTGTTTACTTCACAGTTTTGGCAGCGGTTTGAAGAAGGAATGAGTTCTCGTCTCGACTTCAGCTCAGTATTTCACCCACAGACTGAAGTGAGTGAATCAGATCATAGAGGACATGCTGAGAGCTGGAATGTTGAATTTTCACGGATCATGGGACCAACACTTACCTCTGATCGAGTTCGCTTACAATAATAACTTTCAAGCTAGCATCGGTATGGCACCGTTCGAGGCTTTGTATGGACGGCGGTGCAAGTCGCCGTTAAACTGGAAAGAAGTGGGTGAGAAGCTAATTATTGAACCTGAGATAGTCGAGCGTACAATCGAAACGGTTCGATTGATTCGCGAGAGACTACGTGTAGCTCAGAGTCGTCAGAAAAGCTATGCCGATCTCAAGCGGCGACGTGTGAACTTTTAGGTATGCTTGAGTACATTAACGTGCAATTAGACACTTAATACGTTTTTCGCGATGAAATTATCGCTAACAATTAGTTTTCAGGTCAGCGACAATGTTTTTGTTTGAATTTCGCCTACGAAAGGCGTGATACGATTCGGCAAAAGAGGAAAGCTGAGTCCTCGGTACGTTGGGCCTTTTAAGATATTAGGCCGAGTCGGAGAGGTTACATACCGAGTGGCATTACCGCCACAATTATCTAGTATGCACAACGTCTTCCATGTGTTGATGCTGCGTCGATACATATGTGACCCGACTCACGTGCTTGATTACCAACCCATCGAGCTTTAGGATGGTTTGACGGTGATCGAGGACCCGGTTCAAATTTTGGATCGCAAGGAGCAAATCCTACGTACTAAGAGGCTTCCTTTGGTTCTCGTCCGATGGAGAAATCATACACGAGAGGAAGCCACCTGGGAGCGCGAAGCTAAGCTTCGAGAACAATTCTCGCACCTTTTTGATTGACTTTGTTGAGGAAATGCTTACTGGATGTATAGAATTTGGACATTTTTTATGTACTTATCATTTTTCTCTCTCTCTATATATATATATCTTTGGGATCCAATGTTTTTTTGGGATTTTATACGTGCCTGCCTAATTTTCTATATCACTGCTTAAAAGTCCCTATTGCTTGGAAACAAGAAATTTTTTTGGGAATTAGACCTAACGTATGGGTGTTCTTCTCGCTACTAATCGTGTGATTTAACCGGGCCAAATTTTAATTAATTGGTTCGGGTTCGTACGCTAAAATTTTGGTTTTCTACTTACACAATAGCCGGGATCACTGTTTTGTATGAGCGGGCCTCCGAGAAGTCGATTTGGACCCAAGACCTTAGCCTACATTTAAAAAAATTTCAAAATTTGAAGGTAAATAGGTATCGAGAAATTCGAGGGTCGAATTCCAAAAGGGAGGGCCAATTTTCCATGAACAGTACCCAACCAGTTTGAGGTAAAATTTCAAGCCTGACAAACTTTGCCAAATTCGAGGGTCGATTTCAAATTCGACCGTTGAATTTATCGAGTTAAGAGTGGGTTCTATTTTGGGGTTTTGGCATTCGGGCTTTTGCAAACAGAGTTAGGGTTTGGGGTTCTTGAGGTTTTTTGCGCTCTCTGTGGTTTTCTTGCAATTTTGGCTGGACACCAAGGAAGCTTCAACTCGGATTGACTTTGGGTTTGGATTGCAAGCTTTAGCAACCAATTTGGGGGTTCTCTACAAAGGTAAAACCCTCATTCATGTGGCTTCTTTTCTGTTTTTGGTTGTATTTTTTTTTGGGTTGGTTGGTTGCTTTTTATTCATGGGACCTAAGGAACAAACCACTACCCGTGTCCCTACCTCCAAACGACCGACTTCTAAAGGTGGGTCCTCAAGCCAACATGTTCAACCACCTTCACAATCGACTCAGCCACCCCCACAGCCGATTCAGCCACCATTGTCCCCTCAAATTTGAGAACAGCCGAATGAATTTTGGAGCATTAAGGGCTTTGCTATTGAGTGGGTTTTTCATCCCAAACTTTTTGGTCAACAGACCACTACTCAGTCGGCTTTCGACTATTTGGAGAAAGCCCATTTGACCTCTCTTTGTACCGCTTGCAGTGACCATTTTTATCCTCGTTTAGTGCGTTTGTTCTATCAGCGCATGCACCGAGAGGATGGGAAGAAAATTTACACCACAATAGATGGGCGTGATTACGCCTTCGACCTAGAGGATATCGTTGTGGCAATGCGCTGCCCGACCTCATATTCATCGACTATGGGTTTGGGTCCTCCTTTCCCTAAATCTGTCCCAGTCCATGAGGTTATGACACAAATGACCCACGGTCGTCATGGGTCTGGTAAGGCTATCACCCGATCACAAATGCCCGACACTATGTGGATACTTGACATGATTTTCAAGGCAACCCTTTACCCTTTTGGCCATAAATGTGAGCTCCGAGGTCCCATTCAGCAGATTTTATACGCCGCTTTTAAGGAACGTTAGTTCAATGCCCCAGAAATTATATTTAAGGGGATCATTAAAGCTAGGGAGAAGATGGGCAAGCAGGTGAAGAAACCGAAGAAGGGCATCCCATATGCTCGCTTAATTTCGGTTATGATTGAAAATTATCGTGCGGGCTCAGCATATGAGATTGCCCCTATTGAGCCGTGGTCCATGGACTGTCTAAAGCTGTATAACCTTGTCAGTTAGGGTCGAACCTACAATCTGCTGCTTAAAGCTCCCAAAGGTGTGGTAGTACCGGATGAGGATGAAGAGGAGGATGCAGAGCACGTAGCACCATCGCCTAACGCTCTTGCACCTGACCAGCCCCCACAGCCCGACGTACTCACCCTGTCCGAGTTTACTCGCTAGATGAGTGCAGTGAGCTAGCAGAATCAGGAGCTCACACAGCATACCAGCTCCATGCATCAGGAGTTGGACGTTCATGGCGGGGCTCTGACATATTTGATGCAGCATGCGTTCCCCACAGACTATGCCACGTACATGACCGATATTCGGGCATCAGTACACCACCCTTCAACATCAGGCGCAGGTCCCAGCATGCCTACAGATGAGGGTGTTGATGGTTCGGATGACGACGATGCTGATGGTGGGGACGGTGACCCGGTCCAGGCTGGTCCAGCTGCTGCGGGAGAGCTTTAGATCAGCCTTGTGCTATTTTATTCTCTTTGGTCGTTTATTTTTTATTTTTTTTGTTGGACATGTACTTATTTTTTTATGCTGCATGAATTATTTAGAACCTGGAGGTACTATCTCTGTTTTCTTTTATATCTTTTTGTTTTGAGATATGGACGAGATCGCTTCCTTTTGTTTAGTTTTGTACCTTTTTATCTGTGGATCTTGCCCTGTATATATGTGGTTACCTCTTTTAGTTGAAAGCCCTCTTTGCTTTTGTTGTGGACTTATGGACTTCGCTATGTGGGCATGTGGTTTCATCCATGATTGTCTTTTGTGTGGTGGGATCTTTTGTTTTTGGTTCCTGCACTTATGTTTCAAGCAAATTGTTTAGAAAGACTTTTTAGTAGTTGACCGTACATTTGTTTATGGTCATTTAGTATTGTGAACTCCAAATTCAATGTAAGATTAATGAAGAGATTTTAATGTGAGAAGAAATTTCGATTCACGAGTTATGGGAACCCTATTTTATGTAAGATCTTATAAGATATTTATGTCCGCTTATCACCTTAACTAGTGTGCGGTGTCATAACACGGAATTCTAGGCCCTTGAGAACGGCTAGGATTCTGGGTCGTGACAAATATGAAGGTGATGGGTATCATTAATGGCAATCACAGATTCTTTATTCACAAATATGGTGGCAAATAAGGTTTGATACCTTTAATGGCACCTACGCATTCTCTGAGGGCGCTTACTTTTGAAACACCATGAAACCCATTGATTGCTGCGAATCAAGCGATCTAGAAAGTTTTTCAACCCAATCTTCCATGTGATTGATCTTGAGGCTTTTATCTTACCATCATACAATAAGTTTTTGATTTCACATGTCATAGATCCCCCAAAAAACGTCGTTTGAGGTGATGTGTGCCATGTGGAATTTCGTCTCGTGTGCAAGTAGTTGCTATCATATGATGGTAAGATAGAACATGGTCTCAAGATCCATCATGTGAAAAGTTGGAGTGAAAAATGATCTAGATCGCCTGATGCAAGGTTTCAGGGGGCTTCAAAGTAGGAGCTCTCAGAGATTGCGTGGACGCAAACAGAGGTAACAATAAGGTTATCATTTAATGATTTTACTACAATTTAGTAGAGGATGGACCAAAAATCTAATATTTTTGTCTTTGGTCCATTTTCACACTTTTTGTTTTACTAGTTGCATTGCACATGCTAATCATATACTTGTGATAAATATTATTTCTAAGTTATGGCCATCAATCTTAAGTTACAAGCCCTTAATAAGAATTCACATGTGTTACATTGTTGATCTAAAAATTAAAAACATTGTTAATTTTTTAATGATACTAAAAAAACATAAAAAATTACATATATTCTTTTAATAAACATCAATATATAACTTTTTTTTTGGGTAGTTTAACTTGAGGTTACAGGGTCCTTGTGACGGCCCGACTTTTTCCCTTATCGTATATCCGGAAAATGTCGCGTCGTCGGATCACCTAACATGATCTTATCATACAGGTGCACCGTATTGTATACAAAGTATTGCATTTGCGGAAGCAATTTAATAACTCTGACATGAAATAATATGACAGAAACTGATATTTACTCATCGATTAAAAACAGTAAACTAGCAAAGATCTATATCACAAAGCTAACCAAAACTATATATAGTTTTCCATCGATGACGGCCACCCGTCATGTAAACAATAGAAAGAAGACCTATACATGGAGTATTAAACATCTCATCAAAACATATACTGCGGTTTATACTAGGTTTCCAAAAAAAATAAATCTCTCTCTCTCTCTCTCTCTCTCTCAAACCTATTTAGGAAAGAATTCTTTAGCAAATTCTTCCTCCTCGTCCTCTTCTTCCTCTTCTTCCTCCTCCTCCTCTGGCTGATACGTGGGATCACCCTCGTGCTCGGGGTTAATATCTGCAGCTAAGACATGAAGTCGTAGAATGGGCTATCATTGAAGCTCAGTAGAAAAATTTATAGTGCTAACGTATATGTTAGAATGCCAATTCACTTCTTGATGCATAAAATACAATCTAAGCATAAAAAACTTATCTTGTATTGTATCTATTCTAGCAACATATATCATAAACAAGCCATTACTCATACGAATAATTTTATGCTGACATGTTGAACCAATCATATTAAACAAATACAAGGAATTATGCTGAAACAGGTTTAGCTTAAACAAGCTATCAGACGTAAAACATACATATATAGGAAACAAGAGAATTAAGCTCCCGAGTTAGCGGGATCACTTGGACCGAGAAAATCAAGCTCCCGAGTTAGCGGGATTACTTGTCAAGCTCCTGAGTTAGTGAGATCACTTGTGTTCAAAAATTACATAGTCAAGCTCCCAAGTTAGCAGGATCACTTGGCTCAAAGTGAAGCAAAAATGTGTACATGACATCAAGGATAACATGACATGAACAATGCATGGTATCAGGTATACGAGAACATCATGAACAGATAACATATAAGCATATATCGAAATCGAACTTAACATAAACTGAAACTCGCATGCTTGTACATAACCATACATCTAACTGAAACTAGCATCATCATTCATAAGCATGCATCTAAACTGATCTAGTTTCATCATCTATAACCATATATCTAAACTGCACTAGCATGATCATTCATCACCATACATCTAAACTGAACTCATCATCATTATACTTATCTATTTATTGAAACTGAACTGGCATAGTCATAAATATAACTCATAGCACAATTACATATTGGACTGAACTAGCATGATATCATCATCCTACATAACTAAGCGTTAAACTGAAACTAGCATATATCTAACCATTCATCGAACTGAAACTATCATGAGCATATGGATTCATCGAACTGAAACTATCGTGATCATACGTATCCGTACTTCAAAACTGACATGCAATTATATACACATATTAACTTACTAATCATAAGTGAATGAGAAAACAAAATATAAACTTACAAGGTTAACTCCCTACCTTAAATCAAGCGTACGTGTTATGTGTTACATGTGCACGCATGCATCCATGCTAAATTCTTTTTTATGAGCTCTTCATAAGCACCAAGCACCTATGATTTACATTCATGCTTTTAGCATTTTTACTGGGTTACTAGGTCATCATAGATTTAACATAAGTGCCCTACATGGTCACTAGTCCTAGGAGTCAATACACAGCACACACATACAACCTTAAGGCACCACATAACATAACAAGGGTTAGACACAGGCTTGCCTCGGCAAGCAGCAGGGTTTCCGCAACAAGCCCTCCAGCTGAGCACAAGCTTGTCGTGGTGCCCCCTCTTTCTTTTATTGATCTCTGGTTCTCTTAGTTAGTTGAGCCTTTTATATTATATAAATACAATATTATCTCTTATATGTTGCATCGAGAACCTCTTTATATTTATTAAGTCCAGCATGAAAGATCCGGAATGCGATAATCGAAAATTTTGACTCCGAAACCCTCACACACTTCTATATTTCAGAATTGTTGATCCGATCGCTTGGAATCGGCATCAAAAATCTGATAATCTATCGTAAAACTAATCCAAACTAACTCAGCTAAAACATGGTTCATTTACGACCTACCTTTTGGGGGATTTTTAGTTACAACGACGCCGAACGGGTGTCGGTGTCTAGTTCGCCGAGCTCGTGAAATATTTGTCAAAGCTAGGGCCACAAGGACTCTCTGAGACCAAGGATCATCTGCCAAAACTCTTACGACCGAATCGCAGGTCACCTTGGGATCCACGATTCTGAATCCAAGGATTTGAAATGGTTGAAATGGGACATGGGTTTGAACTAGAAGAAGGGTTTCTTCTGCTATGACATTTTACTAATTTTGTAGGGTATGTTTACTATGATTTCCTTCAAAATTCTTAACAGGAAGAAGGAAGGATGCTTTGGCGAGTTCTTGTAGTGGTTTATTTCCACTTTGAGTGCATGGGACTACATGGTGACTCATGCAGTCGTGGAACTTTGCTGGAGGGTTAATAGCTTATAAGCTATTAAGAGCTGGAATCCCTGCAGCTCCTACCATTTGCTTGCAGTGTATAAGCATATAAGCCAGATAAGGCTAATCTTTAATACAAAGCAATACACTGTTTACTTGTATAAGCCAGCCCAGATTTGGCTTTAGTGAAATCCCTTTACACAATTTAGAGTGTATAGCTGGGGATATAGCCTGAGTGTAAGTCTGCTACAGTTAATTCGGTTACGTGGTTTGAGATTTAGTGTAACTCCAATATACTAGTTGTATATATATAATAATCTAAAACTCGAGTGTATTATCTCATACACCACTATAGATATATGGGATGGTCTAAATTTTAAGTGTATACTTAATACACTATATTTTAGTGTATGGAGGACCGGGTTTCACTAAAAAATTTACTGGGCCACTAAAGGCCTCACATTCTTATCAGTTTTGAACACCAAATTAAATAAATCCTTTGTGTCCTGTGCTAGGCACAAGCCTGACCTGACCCGCATCCATACCTGATATTGTGATTTTAAAATATGGCGACTATTACAATCATCACCCTTTCTTATCAAAGAAATAAAATAATTGAGATGATTACATACGGGTGTATGATAAAAATAAATCATCTCTAATGAGATCTAGAGTGAAGAATAGAAGGACAATCTTCATCCGAGAACCACTAAATAGTGTTGTTGATTCTTCTTCTCGAATTAGCCAGAAGGTCAACACACCTGTTAGTTTCTCTATAAGTATGAGAAATTCGACATGAATCAAATTCATTCATTGTCCACTTAATGTAGTCGATAAGGTGAACAAGACGCCACGAATTTTTGTACTTGTCTTGAATATATTGGACAACCACCAAATTATCTGATTCAATAAGCAAATTTGTAATTTTCATATTCCGCACTATTAGAATGCCATACTTGATTGCTAGTTATCTGGATAATCTCCTTGCTATAGATCGGCCCAGCAAATTGTGCCATTAGCTTACCCTCATAGTTTCTGAAAATTCCTCCAATACCAATTTTATCCTCTGTGACCGATCCATCTGTATTTAGTTTGGTTACTCTCAATGGAGGCTTGGACCATTGGACCTAGTCATAAGTTTTCTTGACAGAATATGTAATTAATATTCCATAAAGAGAGTAGATTACCATCCTCTACTAAACAATTGACAGAGTTTTTCCCTTCAATTTTGATGACTATCGCCTCAACAATATGATTAAGGAGAGTTATTTTATATGTTTGAGTATTGTCAAATATTCTTTTGTTACGCTCTCTCCATATGTTCCAGATCAAAGCCGGGAAGGCGATACGGATCATCCTTGATTTATTGTTCTTCCCCTTTGCTTTCTCCGTGCAATATTATAACTCTTCTTCAATCTTACCAATAACACATTTTCCAATCTGAAGCCTAGAGAGAAGTGATCTCTAGATCCACTTTGAGTAGCCACATTAAGAAAAAATGTGGTCATTAGTTTCACATGATTTCCAAAGAGAACACATTTCCAACATCAACATATAACTAATGGACTGCTAATTTAAAAATATTTTATATTCTTAGTACTTTTACAATATTTTTTATGTGTTTTTTCAAAATAATTTAAAAATAAAGAAAATTTATGTAAGATGTTTAATATATATATATATATATATATATATATATATATATATATATATATATATAGTGTGTGTGTGTGTGTGTGTGTTTGTACGCGGGCTTTAGTAACTTGTGAAAATTTAATAAATATGTTAAAAAATATCTAAGGAATTGAATCATAATAAAAAAATTTAACTGTGACAATACAAACTTTATTCATATTTCTTTACAAAGTATATTTAAATTTATTTTTTAACTGCATTCTTTCGATCAATGGTGAATATAAATTATACTTCAAAAGTGACTACGATGATTGATGACAATGGCACCTAAGCTAATTCATACCGTCAAAGTATACATGAATTTTATACATACAACAATTTTTTGGTGACATGTGGTTCATTGAGCCATCAAATAGATTGCATCAAAAACCATGTGACAATGTAAATAATTAATTCTATTACATTGTTTAATTCATTTTTATTAGAGTCAAGATGGTAAAAAATAAATTAATTAATAATCCCAAATATGCATCATAACACTTTAAAGATGAGGTTCCAACAAAAATAATGAATACAAAATATGTGATTATCAAAGTTTGTTTAGCCTTATTTATCACCATCTTAGTCCATCTTGATTCTAATATAAATTAATATGTTCATTTGCGCATTCCACTTTTTGGTTCAAACAATAAATAAATAAAATAAAAGAGGGATTCATGCTCATTCATGAGTTCCACTTTTTTATTCTACCAAGATAAACATAAAAACGGAATTAAATCTCATGAGGTGTGCCCAATAGACAACATAAAAAAAAAAGAAAAAAAGAATGCTCGTCGCACCAAAATTTGTTATTGCTACACCATTTAAGCAAAGTAAATTAGGTTAATTATTTTGAATTAGAAGATATAAATTATTTTTTTCCCAATCTTCCTACACAATATGATTTGAGATCATAGGCAAATACTATAGACAGTCAGATGTTAATTTCATGTAATAAACATCTCAAAAAGTGAATGCTATTAAGGTGTATCATTAAATGTGGTTCACGTTCACTTTTTGAGATGTGTGCCATATAAAATCAATAACTGATCATGTGATGATAAGGCTATGATCTCAGATCGATTGAGAGACACTAATTTAAAATAGAGTCAAGAACATCTTATTACCAAATACATTATTGTGTTTAATTAATTTTTATTTCACTTTCTAATAAAATATTGTTATTATGCTTAAGACCATGTAATAACTAATTTGTAATATGGAAGTGTTACTTTCACTCCAAAAAAAAGAATGTTTTCTCCTCATCTCCTCCAGCCAGTATGCATTGATTGCCTTGGAATCATATGAAAGAGATCATATTTCGTCTCCATCTTCTGCAAAATGGATCTATAGATTATAAGCCCACCATCAAACTATCATTTTTTAATTACATATGGCACACATCACAAAAACCGACCGTAAAATCATGCTTGAGTGTGATGTGTGTCACATAATTTTAGGATCACTTTTATGGATTGTGGGGTACGTTTAATTAAAAAAATGACCACCTATTGGTATGTCCATGAGGATGCAATATGCGGGATATGAAGACGAAAAATTATTTCCATCATCTGATTTCAATGTTGGTCAATGCATGTTTGTTGGAAGAGATGGGGTGAAGAAGCACACTTTTGAAGTGGGAATAATGGTACTTTGTAATAGGGTGGTCAATTCGACTTTATACCGGGACCGATATTTTACCGAGTGCAAAACATAAAATTGACTTATTGGATCGGGCATGAGACATCTGCTTCGACCCGAAAGTTGGGTTGGGTCGACCAAGAGGTTTTGTCGGGTTAGGTATTCGTTGGGTAGGGTCAACCAATAGGCTTTTCTTATCGGGTCGGGTCAACTTTCAGGTCAGATTAAGTTGACTTAAGTGCAACATAGGGCCGGGCATTTATAAATTTAGTATTGTGCAGCTAAAGTTTTGTTCCGACCCGACTCAAACATCTAAGTCAATTATATGTTTCGCACTATTATAACAAAGATAAATTTAAATTGGTATGGAAGACTTGGCATATGAGTTAAAAAAGGAACGGGCTAAAATGTAGTAGCTATTATGACTTTTGGACTTCAACGAAAAATTTTTAGGTACAAATTAGGCTAGGTACGGACAATTGTTCCTAAAACGTGTGGAAAAAAAACTTTACATAAATTAGGAGTCATCCCTACTTTTAATATTAATAAGATAATAGTTAAGATTGAATGATTCCAATAATCTTATAGGCATGATTCTATAGTTTAAATGTGTCAATGACGGGGTGGCAGTTGGAGTAAACTACTCAGATTTTGTAAAGATTTGCCAGGTGGCAGGTCACTAGAGTAGCTCCCAAAGTTGTTTTAATTAAGAAAATATATTAGTAGTACAATTTGACCTGGATGGCCAAGGTTTATTAATTGTTTGCAAGTGGGCAAATCCATATTCATCACCAAATCATCTCCCCTATCCACCTCTTGACAATATAGGGACCTTATTGAGGTTGCTATATTGTCAACCTTTTATTATGTTAGAGGCTAAGGTTGTTTATAGCATAGGTTTTTTACTAGCATCAGCTAATAGCAGAGTTCATCTATTTTAGCAAGTTCTCATCCTCTTTGCTATAATTATGCTAACTGCTTTAGCAGGTATCCCTTCTCCTTGATAACTTCTCGTATAGTAAGATTTTATGCAAGATGTATCTGTTCAATAATTTTACCCTCCTCTCTACTCACTCCTTACCAGAGCAAGTTTTATTTCCTTTGGTAGGGAGTTAGTAGGGAGCAGAGAGGTTGTTGCTAGAGCAGGTAAATATTTCTTTTCAAAGAGTTAAAAAAAAAATGGGAGCCAACTAAAACAGGTGAACTTAGTTGTGACGGAGACTAGCAAAGAGCTATGCCATACGCAGACCCTCATGATAGGTATCCTCGCTAGGTCCAAGTTGTGACTGAATGGTTATTCAAGCCATCCAATGAAAAAAAATTTTAATTCATAAACCAAATTTTGACATTAGTCAGATGTCTCAAGTCATAGTTAACCAAATTGGCATTTTTTTCAGGCACACTTTCAAACTTTTTTCCTTCCTCAAATATTGGGGACATGTTTAAAATGCCTTAAGAAATGGTTTTTTTGGAAAAAAATTCAAATATCAATATGATTTTATTTTTTTCAAAACTTTTCTTATTTTTGCCAAATATAAATTTATTTTTTAATAATTTAAATATTTTCAGTTTGTTTTTTTTTTCGTTTTTTTTCCTAGCTTTTCCCAATTGCTTATTTCATTTTTGTTGTGTTGTTTTCCTTGCCAATTTTTTTCTTGAATTCCAACTTGGTAACTATGGTCCCAACCTAGTGAGCCACGCTTCATAAATAATCCTACGGGCTAGGGCGCCAAATAGATTAGATTTGGGACGGCTAATCTAAACACGACTTATGTATTAATTTATCAAGATTTCCAACTCGACCTAAGCTGACAAGTTGAGATTGCTAAACATGTCTCCACACCATAGCAAGCTGGATCAACTGAACCCAATGAATTACCTATCCATTTGAAGCCAAGGTATCAAAAAATGGCCGATACTGATACGTCTCGGTTTCGACAGAAACTTTTAGCTTCTTTTTTAAAAATAAAATAAAATTGGCCAATACATATCGGTATTAGCCGATTCGTATCGGCCTCGGGCAAACCGATACTGCTGTTGATAACTTATTGGCAACATTAATACATTAAGTAAAATCAGGAGCGTAGCTAGGATTTTTTCATAGATTTGATGTTTGTACGTACACTATAAATTTGGTAACTTATATACAAAAAAAAATTATGTAAGAATCTTAAAAATGGGGATCAAGCCCCGCACTAAAATGGGCATCAAGCCCCCGCCCTGCTCAATGGGGCTCTGCCCTCGTAGAAATAGAAAAAGGCTGGAGAAGAGAATAGAGGGCTAAGGAGGAGGACTAGGATTTGCTGTGAAGATTGGAGAAGGGGGTTGAGGGATTCTAGAGTCTCACCCCTTAAAAGTTACTTTTCTAAATCCTTCTCATATTTTTTTAAATATTTAATGAACTTTTATACTTGAAACTTAGTTATCTAAATGCTCTCTCAACCATTAATATCCTCCTTAATACTAAAATAACCTTTAAAGGGAGAAGAATCTAGAAAATGGGTTGGACTGCTAGGCCAATAAAAATTATATTAAAAAAATATATATATTCATGCAAAAAAAATAAAAAATTCAAAAAAAAAAATGGTAAAACTTTGATAAAAATAAATATTTTTATTGGTATTGGCATAGTGGCCCTGCCGTCCAGCCCTTTTCTAGATTCTTCCCCTTTATGGGTAATTTTGGAGTTAATGTAGGTATTTATGATCGAGGAGGGACATTTAAATAACTAAGTTTCAAGAATGGGGTTTATTATATTGTAAAAAAATATATATAGGGAGGGTTTTAAAAAATTTCTTTAGAGGGTTCAGATTTTAGAAAATTTCTCAATTTTTTATTATTTTAAAATTCATATCTAGAAAAAATATATTAAGATGAATCTGTTGTATATTTATACGGGTATCATAGTTTAAAAACCATTCCAAATAGGTACCTACTAAAGGGTTGTTGCATCTTGCCACGATCTGGTGGCTTGGGTGTGCTCCCCAAGGCACAAGTTCGTAATGTAAGAACTAAGGAGCATGGTTACCAAAATCTCTAATTTAAAACCATTGATAAACTAGTTTAAAACGAGTTTTTTTTAATGAACCATTCAAAACATGTTTAAAACGCGTATTTTTTAAAAATAATTGTAGATTTAAAAATACTTGATATTTCCATTTCTTTTTTTCCTAAATTTTCACGTTTTCGAAATTCCGGCTGGTAAGTAAATCTTAATAGTAGAAGGACCTATAAATACATTTGCAGCCCTACGGATCTTGTTGCACCTGAAAATCCTTCCAAGTGACCATTTTAATCAGATTTAAATATAGTTTTTCACTTAGCAATTAAATTTCGGGTAGCTCTAATGCTCCCACATTTTTTGATGATGGAGATCGTATTTCATCCAGATCTTCCACACAAAGGATCTTGAAATCATGTCGCACTTATCATACAGTCAATTTTTTTTATTTCACATGTCACATATTCACAAAATATGGCCCTAAAATCATATTTGAGTGTGGTATGTGCCATTACACACAAAGGGCAATTTTTTAGGATCCGTAATGTGTGCAATAAAAAATTGACCGTCTAATAGGTGCGACATGATCTTAAGATTCATTGTGTAGAAGATCGGGGTGAAACACAATCTCAATAATCAGATATAAAACAGTCAATGATTTTTAAGAGGTTGCGCACGTGGGCGCTTTCAGAGAATGCGTGAGTGCAAACAGAGCTACTCTTAAATTTTAACTAAATTGTGACTTTTGATATATTATTATTATTATTCATGTGATGTACTCACAATGTATCTAAGTAGAATAAAGTGGATTGCTGGTGTATCCACTGAGTTGTATGTTGTTTAGCA
Organism: Chloranthus sessilifolius; assembly: GCA_021018995.1. Lineage (NCBI taxonomy): Eukaryota > Viridiplantae > Streptophyta > Magnoliopsida > Chloranthales > Chloranthaceae > Chloranthus > Chloranthus sessilifolius. Next base: position 1,024,252 of record CM037588.1, on the reverse strand, counting down.
ATTTAGACCCTCGTGACATTTATCTTTTTTAGGTAATTATATTGGCAGAGTAGACATCGGCTATCCAGATCCTGTTGACGTTGATTTCATTGACCCCATGGACGCTGAGTACCAGGAGCCTTGAGAGGGTGACGTAGCAAGTTACTAGAAAGACTTGGTGCTGATTTGACCCGAGTGCCGACTATTGATAGTTGTAGTTCTGATATTGAGATTAGTTTTGTACTGTTATGGTTTATTTATAGTTTCGTATATTTATTTATGTCTAATCTTTATTTTCGTTTTAATTATGAAATATTTTTGAATTTTATCGCAGTTATTCATTATTTATGGTTGCCCTTATATTCTACTTTCAATTTTTGGATTTACAAATTTTTTGGAGCTATATTTGCGTGAGAACTCTGATTATGTATCTGAAATACATGCGAGCTATAATACGAAATTTTAGGCTCTTGAGATAGGGTAAAATTTTGGATCGTGACATTATTATGAAGAAATTAAAATATATGAAATATAAACCTCTAACGTCAATAGTGTCAATTGTACAAAAAATGAATGGTAAGATTACATTTGATTTAACCCTTTATTTTTCACTGCAATGACTTGATTTCATTGAAGGGTGATTTAGCATTATGCCTTGTGGCACACATCTATGATCAATCTAAGTTGTCCAAATAACAAAATCTAATATTAGAATATGTCTCAGTCTAATAAAATATGTCGATAAGTGGATGTGAGTCATCTGATTGATGGCCTTTAATATCAACATCAATTTATGTGATTAAAACTAAAAGCATGTGATTAAAGCTAAAAACAACAGCTGATATTATATTAGTATCAGCATCAATTTATGATCTATCACTTTGACATATTAAATCATTGATGGAGTAAAATCATTTAAACACCAAAATAGTGTTTAAATGAAGAGAGTTGGTCCCATTTATTATTGTTATTTCTTTCGCACTGCTCTTCTCCTTTCTGTGACACTCAATGGATTAATTTCGTGGTTCATAGGACCAGAGAAGTTTAGCAAACCAGATGCCCTTCCCAAATAGACAAGTGCTTTGACGATAACGACAGTCTGACAGAAACTAACGAGGCCACTTTTATTTTGAGTGTAGGAAGAAGAACCAATATTAAACAATAGAGCCACTAGCATGCCACTTTTTTCTTCCCGGACACAATAGAAGAAAAGGACTAAAATATAGAGGAAGCCACTAAGTATATACGTCAAAATATGAAGCGCACCTAAAAATGGGTATTTTATTTGATTGAATGGGAAACCACTTTAGGAAAAGTTGTACGCCCAAAAGATGTTATGAAGAAAACTAGGCCACATTAGGATAAGTATCGATACTTGCCGACACCGATACTTATCGGCAGGTATTGGCCGATAAGTACTAATTTTGAAAATTTGTTATTATATTAAAAAAAATATATACATCTAATAATTTAGGTTATAAATCTAAATTATAATTTTACTATAACACACGCGCGCGCGCGCACACACACACACACATATATATATATATATAAGTGGATTGGCCGAAACTAAACATATCGGTCCTCCATGGACCGATATCTAATACCGAGTCTCAATTTGACACATTAGTTATGAAAACAATTTTTACTAAATTAATAGATATTTTGGACGTTTATTAGCCACTATTTCATTAAATGGTGTGCGAATCTTAAAATTTAGTGTGTGACTAAAGGTCTCATTAATGGAATCATCAGGAACAAAAAAAAAAAAAAAAAGCAAAAAGTTTGCATTAATGGCGTGCGGGAAGAAAAAAAGACGGTGAGCTCGTAGCAGCTCTTATAAATATTAAAAATAATCCTCTCAGGTTCTCCACGCGCCCCCCACCCCCACCGGGGCGTCCCCTACTGAGTGGTCCACTTTTATTATAGATTTTGATATGGCAGAAAAAGAGAAATCGCTCTCCAATCCCACTAACATGTCCACTATACGCTAATCATCACTACAGCCGTTTCTGGATTTGGATGTCATCCTATTATATTCTCTTAAGAGTTGGCATGAAATAGATGGTCGGCCCCAGCAACATAAGCTCCTTGTGATAATCTAAACCACATGAATTGAGGTATATCGATCCCTACCGTCCAACAGAGGGATGGATCTTTGATCAAAATCCTCATCGATCAAATCAGTTGTGAATGCCCAAATTGTCTCAATCAAGAGTAGACAAACTGAAAAAAAAAATCAACTTATATGGTGGACGATTCACATCTATCATTACGATGGCCCAATTTATTCCACACGAAGTCCATATGTGGCTGATTAATTTAGCGGTCTTCAAAAATAGGAGAGCAGGAGAGGTACCCCCGAAGCTGGCACCTGCCTCAAAAATAGGAGGGCAGGAGAGTTCCTAACCCCCCAATTAGGGCATCCCGAGGATTTATATCAGGTGCTAATCCGATATGTGGGGTGCACGTGCCCCTAAGATTAAGTGGGTGCCTACCATTTAGTAAGTGGCTCATAATGTGAAGATCAATTCTTTAAAATATTGGGATTGAAATGATCTTAAATATATTTAACCTTAAGATTAATATTTGCGCCTACTACTCAACTGGTGGGAGCTTACACTAGAATCCCTTGACTCTCTTAAATTAGATGATCTAGATTGTCTTTCATTCCGATTTTCTAGATGATGGGTGTGCTATCATTCGGTCAGGTGTTTTATTTTTATGGCACAACTCTCGAAAAGTGACTTTAAAATCATATGTTAGATATCAGTCAAATGTAATTTTAGGGCCACATTTTGAGACTTATACCATGTGCAGTCAAAAACTAATCGTTTGATAGCACCTAGCATCTCAACATCCATTGTTTCGACCAATATGAAAAGTGATCACCATCTCATCAATTGGCTTTAACGTGGACGCCCGCACGAATATCGGTAATCCATCAATCCCAGAAAGAGACGGAAAACTAAGATTTTAAAAACATGCCAATTACAAACAGCCACCTGAGACACAGATGACAAAATTCTCACGAATACCAACTCATTAGAGAATAGAATGCGGTTGTGTGGTCTGACGATAGCACCATAAAATCTGTTCAGTTAATCGATTTCGTCCATATTCGTGATCAGACGGTTATAGATGCCTGATTTGAGCATTGGTGACACCTCACCACCATCCATACCATTCCAACACTATTATCTAATTATTTAAATTTAATAATATATATATATATAAATATATATATATATATATATATATATATATATATATATTAAGAGTTTAACCCCCCCCCCCCCCCCCCCCCAAACATTTAAGAAGAATGCAGCGGTGGACACGTGGGTACTTTGCTCTCTCTCTCTCACTCACTCTCTCTCTCTCTCTCGCGGTTAAAGGTAATCTCGGCCCTTGATTTTCATCGAGTCCTCGGAACTGAAGAATGTCTAAAAGTAACACCGATTCTGGATTTTCTGACGAATCCATAGCCGGAGTCTTGGATAACTCAGGAATTCACATCACCCTCGATCTCGTCGCTGCTGCAAGAAGGCACCTGATTTTTCTCAGACGAATAGCCGCCGATGCCACGTGGCTGCATCACCCTCCGACACTTCTGCAAGCCATCCGAAGGTTCGGACTTCGGAGTCTCTCCCTTATCATTTTCACTGTTAATAATCAAAACTAGCTAACTATGGCCGTTAGATTAGCATGATACGATGGAGCACGGACTTCTGAGTATATGTGATCATCCAATCCATCTAGTGTGTTTTCCGCAGGTACGATGAGCTTTGGGCGCCCTTGATTTCTGATCTATCAGGCGGATCGACGGTGCCGATGATTTTGCCTCCTTTGGATGTCCAGTACCTTTGGCACTGCCACTGCCTAATTCCGGTAAACAAGATAGTGAATTCCTTGAGACCAGATTTCCTGTAAGACACATTTACTCTAAGACATATATGCAACAAGAGCCACAAAATCTGGCGGGTACACGAAATTTGTAACCCTCCGAAACTTGTGCTACAACCATTGGATATATTTTCTAAAATATATGCGATTTACAACCTATCTTTACCAAGCCGATTAATACCGATTTCAGGCGAGTTACCAGAAATATTGCACGTCGAGGTTCTCGAAGATTTTAGAGAAGCCGCCGATTTTTGACGACGAGAACGAAGACTACGCGGTGGACAGATGCAGAGAGTTGTGGAGAAGTAGGTACCCATCAGAGCCGTTCGATCTTGAACCAGTTTCTGATGATGCCGTTGTGAGACTTAGAGATGGGGATCTGTTCGATGAGATTGTACAACACATATCCTTGTACTCGAAGTTCACTGAATCATACATGTCGGAAACCGTTTATCTAGTGGCAGCGAAGCATAGATACAAGAGATTCTTGTATCTGTTGCAGAGATACAGAGATGAGTTCTCTCGTTTGGTGCCAACTGGCGATATACTCTTAATGTGGTTGACCCATCAGGCGAGTTTTCTCATTTTCTTTAATGGGTTTTTAAAATTTTTATTTTTTTCGATCTGATTTGGAGATATTGATATGTGGGTTTTGGTTGAAGCAGAGCTTTGGATCTACTTATGCAGGAGATTTGAAGGGAATTGAAGGGGATTTAGAGAAGGTTGATGGCGTTTGGGATGATGTTAGAGAAGAAGATTTGGAGATGAGTAAGAAGCTTTGGGAGAGAACGTTCGATCAACCGTATGAGAAAGCTGGCGTTGAGCCGGCTCGATCAACCGTTCGATCACCGGTTTATTGGGACGTTTCGGAGGTGGATGTGAACAGACAGTATAAGGTTTTGGAGCCCCGATTTTTACTTGAGGTGAGTTGGGCTTGACTTAAAATCTTGGTTTTCCGATATGTTTCGCCCCTGGCGGATGCTGAGGGCGCAACGTATCGTTTCGGTTGAGAAAAGCTTCCATTAACGCTACGATATAGGCACCGCTGTTAGCGCATCTTCTTCAAGGCGTTGACTACTTTAATTAGACGATAGAAATAGATTTTTATCCCAAACTTTCACACGATTGATTTTAAGACACGAGCTTACATAATTATCAAAGTAGTCAACTCAAAATTTTCATTTCATGGTTGCACAGATCCCAAAATTGACTCTAAAATTATCGTTTGAGTGTGACTTTTTAAATTTATAATTCGAGTATCCGTGCCTCTTAAATCAGCCGCCTAATCTCAAAGGCATGCGGGGTCAATACGGGATATAAATCGGGAGGTTGGCCTAAGGGGAGGGATTCGAACAAAGTCGCCTACTTTTGGAGTTAGGTACCTGATGGCTAACCCCTGTTGGCTTGTTTGACGTGATTTTGCCTTGTATAATTATTAATCACCTTTTGGTATATGTGCTATATGAAAGTTGGCGGTTGGCTGGTACTCGGTCTATGTCAAGATCAATCATGTGAAAGGTTGGTTGGTACTTGCACGATATCAAAATCAATCATGTGGAAGATTAGGATGAAAATCAATCTCTATGGCCCGAATTAAAATAGTTAAGAGGTTTAGTGTAGGCACCCTACCACCCTCAGATGTGGATACCATATTTGGATAAGTATTGGCGAAAGGTAGATAGTAAAGTACATGTTTTTCATTTACCATATTATTTATGGAGTTTAAAATAATTAAAAAAGACATTTTAATAAGAGAAAGTTGAAGGTAATCCAACTAGGAGTATTCTCAATATCAAATATCAAAATATCGCTTTTTGGATATGTATCGTCCAGCCCCAAAAATGATACGTATCGGATGATACGTATCGGTTTCGGACGATACTGTCCGATTTTTTGCAAAAAAAAAAATCATAAAAACCAATACATTAAACGATATGGATGATACATTGAACGATAATTTAACTGTTTTTTCAGGGGGCGATAAATACCCAAATTATCGTATCGTTTATGTCTTAAACCGATACGTATCATCCAATACGTATTGGTATCGGACGATATTTTGATCCATGTTCAACATACTCCAAACATTTACATCTACATGGAAGTCCACGTGGCCACTCAAATATTATTTTGGTGTCACATGGAGCTTCAATTGCATGTATAGATTAATTTAAGAAAAAAAAAAAGAAAATTTAAAATTGAATTTTAAAATTAAAAGTTAAGTTTTAACTGTGATTTAAAGATCTAAATTTTATGACTCAAAAAATATATGGTGAAAATATTTTAGATTTTCCTTTTCTAGAAATGATTTAAACAATCATGTCTTGCTTCATGTGACATTCAAAATATGCTTTGACTGGCACGTGAACCTCTATATAAATGTTGGAGTACAATGAGATACTCCATGTGAAGTACCTTCTCGGCTCCCTTATGACATTAACAGATACTTGAAAAATGATTGAGAGTCAAATTGTTATTTGACTTTTGTATAGGCTCCCAAAATTCTTTCTTGGTTGATGATGCATGTTTTAAGCATGTATGAACCACTCTCCTTGATAAGACCCTTTCTTCGTGTATGGGAAGGACCCAAAAAAAATCGCATCACTTTTGTCTGTAGAGAAGCAATCTTCCCTTTTTAAGTTATCTAAACCATTTATTCATTTTGCATGTTCTGACGGGCTCTTGATTAGAAGGTTAGGATTTCATGGTTGAATTGGTTTATGCCCCCACTCCACTTTTTGAAATTTGAATATCTTACTCAATGGATTATATGAATTCATGTACACCAATGACCAAACAAAGCGTATCAGTATTTGCAGCCAAAGATTCAGTCTCCGCAGCTTAGGTTTCCACCGTTAAAAATGGTGACGGTCTTGAATTAGATGATGGAGATTATTTGTTATCCCAATCTTCGATACAACAGATCTTGAGATCAGAGCACAAATATCATGCAATCAGATGTTAATTCTAACCTAAGAACCCTTCTCATGGCCACCAATGATCATGGTCACTTTGTGGGAAGTGTATTACGTGGAATCAAAGCCTGGCCATCTCATAGGTGGGTATGGTCTCAGATCTATTGTTTGGAAGATTAGGAAGAAAAACAATATCCCTCTGATTTAAAGCAATCAATGATTGTGATGGTGAAAACGTGAGGCTGCGGTGAAAGAATCTTCGGCCGCAAATATCAGTTTCCTTGTTCGATTTGAAGGTACTCCACGTAAAATCTAGTAGTTGGTTCGCTGAGAAGTCTATTAGAATGATGTCTTTGGACCCATCAGACGCACCACATGGGTTTCGTTTGACCGACGTTTAAGAAACTGAAAGGGGGCCATGCCAAGTCAGAAGTCACACACTCACACCACCTTCCCCAGTGGAAGACCAATAAAACAACAATATCTACTTTATGTTACGACAAATTGCTATCTCTTTCAATACCGAACGCATTTTATATAGGAAAATTATAAATGGTGGACAGGTTTTGATAGATAATTTTGCAACCAGCATATGTGGCGCAAGGTGATTGGCTGCAATATGTTTGTGGTGTGTCACTTTATTATTATTATTATTTTTTTTTTGTTAAACTCGGTATCGGTATCGGATATCGGTCCATGGAGGACTGATACGAATCGGCCGATACCAATACATATCGGCCCTTTAAAAAGAAAAACATAAGGTCTCAGCTCAAACCAATATGTATCGGCCGATATTTGATACGGGTCCGTATCCGCTGATACCAAGTTAGAAGACCGATACTATCGGTTTGCCGAAAAATCGGTATGTATCGCCAAAACGTATCGGTATAGGCCGATTTTTGATACTTTGATAAAAGGAACAAAACTGGCGAGGGGTCTTAAGCTCAGAACCCGATAATATCGTGGGTGTGGGTCTGGGTCGTGACAAAAATTGTAATAGTTCTATATCAGATAGGAAAATATCCAAAACCCGAGCTATAAGGTGTACTTGGACCTTACATGTCAGTGATGTCACGATGGGTTGGGGTGGGGACTTAAGCCAATACAAAGAACAAAATCGAGGAGGGGACTTAAGCTAAGAATCGAACAATATCTTTTATTGTGTGCTCAGATACACAGTCAACGCGATTTGGGTGGGGACGGGGAAATGTAACACCCATGTGAAGAATGAAATTGGGACTGTTATTTAAGCCCATAATCGAATAATATTGTTGGCATGTGAGTTCATGTTGTCACAAGCTTAGACCAGGCTTGCGAGAGAAAACTGAAACATGGGGAGGGGGTTCATGGTGGCCTAAACAATATGGATGCTACTGACACAACACAGATAGGTCCATGATAGCCTAAATTTGTGCCATTTGATGCACATTTTTATCAGTCCAAGTGGTCCAACTTGAGTCTATTACGGTCACATCTCAACTAAAGAATCACAATTACGAGAAGATTGCAACCATCTGATTGGTGCGCTTAATATGGGGTATATAGGCGACACATTCAAAATTTCCAATGAACGTATTTTTGGGGCCAAGGTAACTTCAAATTGTAGCTAGAGTTTTTGAAGTGTTGGTCATTTTTTAGCTCAGGTGGTACTTTCTCTCCAATGTGAGGGAGTTGGTCATGGGTTCCATTCTTGTCCTCTATGCTATTTTTCACCCTTTGTCTTTATAGGGTGTGAGTTGGGTTCTGTTAATTCTCACCAGTATAATTGGTGCTCCCTCTCTGCTGCTCTGCAACTGTCACATGTGTATGTGTGTCTGCTCCTTGGTCTCGGTTCTCGATGCCGTCTCAGCCAAATGGCCGTATAAAAAAAAAAAACAAGAAAAAAAGTATTGGCCATTTCTTATTTGTTTGGAGAAGTGGAAATGAAAGATGATCCACATTTAATGCTCCATTGAATAAGTTTTGGGTAGCTCTAAACGCACTTGTGCATTCCGTGAAAGCACCTACGTCAGAGGCCCCTTAAAACCCATTGATTGTGTTGGATTAGATGATGGAGATCATTTTTTACCCTGATATTTCACACAATGGATCTTGAGACCATTTCATACCTACTAGACGGTCAATTTTTAATTCCACATGTCACATACCCCCAAAATACGATCCTAAAATCACGTTTGAGCGTGATGTGTGACATTGCACACAAGGTGCACTTTTTGGGGATGTAACATGTGGATAAAAAAAATGACCGTTTGATGGGTGCGACATGGTCTCGAGATTCATTATGTAGAAGATTTGGGTGAAACACGATCTTCATCATCTGATCAGATCCAATCAACGGTTTTTAAGGGGTTGCACTTGTGAGTGCTTTCAGAGAGCGCGTGGGTGGGAGCAGAGCTACCCATAAGTTTTTATTAATTGTTTCTTTTGTTTTTTATCCCCCAAAACAGGGTGGAGGGATTTGAACTCAATGTCTCAAGGAAAGTAAAGCCTTAAATCAAGTCTTCAAAGGGAACTCTTGATCGTCGACGGAATGCCGCGAGGCTAACGATCACCTCGAGCCAAGGTTTTCTCTCCACTATCTTTGATCCATATTTTCCACCATTGGATTCTTTCGCACCATTGTGTTTTTTTGTTTTGATAAGTTCGCACCATTGTTTTTTAGATTCATAAATTGTGAAGTATAATGGTTTACAAGGATCCAATGGTGGAAAATATGGATCAAAGATGGTTGGGAGAAAACCTCGGGATCACCAGCCTCGTGGCATTCCCTCAATGATAAAGAGATATGATAGGCGATTGATCATTGATATATGACCTAGAAAAACCAACAAAATGGTTGCCATTGGAATTTTGTATAGATGATCTTGGTGGGATCTTTATTCTCATAGACCGGAGTCGTTGTCTCTGTCATCGTTGTCATCATCATAGCCTTATCCCATCTGTCGCTTGGCTAACCATTAATTTTGGCTAAACAGGTCTCTGTGTTTGTCAAGGGGCAATGGGAAGATAATGAGGCGAAGCAAACGGAGAGAATGTTCTTCCGCCTTCGGACCATCAGATGTCATGGGGAGCTAAAGCTCGATAAGCTTGTCTCTGAAATGTCGTCCTCCTCGGATTCTTGGCGAAATACATGGCATCTCTACTGCGAATTTGGCACCAGGGGCATCGCGCTAGAGCTTCGGAAAAAAGGTGGAGCTTGTTTCAAGAAGAGCAAATCGCTAGAAACTGTACTCTTTTCATGGAACGATTTGCTACGCGCGCCATCACTTGCTCTACAGAGAACGACTGGGGAGCAAATGAGAGTGGTGGCTTCAATAACCCCACCTGTTCAGGTGCCGTATCTGTTAAAGTGCGTGCCAGATAGAGTAACCGATGATTCGGGCGCCATGATATCGGATGTAATACTGAGGATGAATAGGTACCGGCCCCAGGAGGGACGTTGGCTATGTCGAACAGTTTTGGATCATACTGGGAGGGAATGTTTCGTTATACGGATCAGGTAATGCCCCATTAAGGTTCACAATCTCAGTTTTCCACCGACACATATTGGGCGATAAATCAGTTTTGGACATGTAATGCATACCATGATACCAATATATATGGCTCGATACATTCCACAGTATCGACCTATTTCTCCCGGAAAATGGGTACGTATGGAAGGATACATATCGGTTTCGTCCGAAATTTTGAAGCATGATGCCATCATCATCATTTGGCAGAAAAATAAAATAAAAATTTCATAATCATCATCATCTTCTTCTTCATTTTTCCTCTGGATTCCTAGTTGTTTCTTAATCAGTGGCTGGTTGTACAGAGTGGGTGAAGGGTTTTGGAGGAGAGGAGCTGAAACTCCTGCTTCAGTGAAATGGGAAGACAGAATCATAGAGATACGTGAAGGTCCATGGTCTTATGTTGAAGGTTCCATCGGAATTGCTCCAAGTAAGTGATCTACCCTCTCTCACTGCCCTTACCTTCACGTATGATACGATTAGTTATCATAAGGTTAGGAAGTGCTTTTGAGCCACCAAAAGCTTTTTTCCACATCGTTCAAGGTCTCCCTAATCCGAGAAAATCAGGCTTTCGCCGGCTGCCCTTAAATATTTTCAACAGATGAAACCACATTTAAACGAGCAAAATCATTATAAGGGTTCTGAGTAAATGGGTTCCTATCATAAAACTAAGGGAGCCATTACTTGCACTCGCTTTTTAAGTGATTGCACCTTGGTTAAAAAAAGACTTTGGATTTTAGGCACATGTGACATGTGAAAACACAATCTGGACCGCCTGATTTAAAGTTCATGATCTTTAGATCCTTAATGGATAAGATTGGCACGAAATATAATCTCCATCATGTGATAAAATATAGTCAAAGGCTATTATTTGATTCAACGATTGACAACAATAGATCATATGATAAATATCGTGTTTTGCTCCAATCTTATCCACAAGGGATCTATAAATCATGAAGTTTAAATCAGACGACCTAGATTGCATTTCCACATGTCATATGTCCCTAACATACAAAGTCTTTCTTTAACGTTGGTGCAATCACTTAAAAAGCGTGTGAAAGTAATGGCTCCCGAAAACTAATATTCGGTGCCAGCTATGTGCACAAAGGGCGGTGCACAGATTTCCATGCATGAGAAGTCCGTGCACGTCAAGCAGTCATATAGATGTGTGGACTGTTAACTCTTTGCAAAATATACTAATATGCAAAGGCTAGCTTTATTAACGCCCACGAAATCTTGGAGGGCACCTAGGCAAAACCATTGAATGCATTGAATCAGGCTATGGGGATCGTTTTTCGCCCCAAACTTCCACACAAGGGATCTTGAGACCATGGAAAACCATCGGACGGTCAGTTTTTTTATTGCATGCGGCACATATCTAAAAATAAGGCCGTAAAATCACATGGCACAGACATTATGCTCAAACATGATTTTAGGGCATTTTTTTGTGCACAATTTTGGAAATTTGTGTCAAGTGGAATACAAAACTATCCGTATGATGGTATGCTCATGCTCTTAAGATCTCTATTGTGGAAGATTTGGGGAGAAAAACGATCTCCATCGCCCAATTCAAAGCATTTAATGGTTTTTAGCGTAGGTGCCTTCTGAAATTCCATAGAGCTACCCATCTGCAAATTGCAATGAAGCTCCCCTTTGGCTTATTTATTTCTTGTCTGCAGAGAAAGTGGTGGGAACAGCAACACCTAGAGAAGAAGAGTCGCTAGAGAAGAAGAAATTGACTTGGTTTCTGGCAACGGGAGATGTTTTGACGATACAACGGGAAGGCGGATTTAGTTTCCAGCTTGAAAATGAGAACCCTGACAAATCGGTAAGGTGATCCTCTCTTTCTGTACTTCCCATGATGCATTCAAAGCCCTTCCCAAAGGTTTTCAGATTGTTTTACGGATTGCAGGTAGAGTTACTCATTGGAAGGAAATGGCAGTATCAAGCAAAGGACTTCAAATCTGAGAGACAAGAAGAAAAAGAGGAGGAAGAAGGCTTTGTGACAGTTGTTCGGTTCACGCCGGAAAACCCGAATGGAAAAGCAACAGCTTTGTTGAATTGGAGGCATCTGGCAGTAGAGTTATCACCTGAAGAGGATGCAGTGCTGGTATTACTTGTATGCATTGCCATTACGCGGACAGTGTCTGCGATTAGGAGGGAAGATGTCGGGAATTTGTTGGTTAGGAGGAGAATTAAGGAAGCCAAATCAGGAAGCAGAGATTGGGGATCTGTTATCGTGCCTTCATCATCTTCTTCTTCGCCTCATCTTCAACCTTGGCATTGGAATGCTAAGGAGGTTTTGGCATCCGCGGAAACTAGTAATTCACGGCAACCCACTGTCAGATATTCACCAGCGGAAGGTGGCGACGGGCTATACAAGCGAGGGATTTTGTCATGAAGAGAGTTTTGTATTTTTGATTTGGGGGAATAAATTTGTAGATTACTTGTGGGTGTCACCCACATTTTGATAGATAATATTTAGGAAGACCTTTTTATGATTTAAAATATTTGATTAATTTAAGTCATCTAAGTGGCAAAACATCATATGAACTACTGTTAGCTAAACAATGTGACTAGGGCACTTTTATATGGAGGATCCCATATATTTCATATTTCTTAGATGCATAGACAGGGGACCTAATACTAAATATATGATTTAAATCTTATTAAAAATGACATCAAGAAATAGTTCATTTTCGATTGTCTGGAATTGAATGAAAATAATAGTTGATATATAAGAGCAGAAGCGAAAATACTTGAAGACAACTACACAAGTCTACAGAAAACATTAATGTAACTAAAATGCAATTTTGATTGTATTTAAGGGTGCAAATGGGCCAGGGCAGCCCAACTAGCCACGGGACCCGGTGCACCATTGGATGAGTCTAGGCTAGATGGTTGGTCAATGGGCCAACAAAGTCCAGATACTGCCTGAAATTGAAGCCTGATTAATAAACATGCACCTTTCAGCAAAAAATATAAAAAAACAAGCACCTAAGAATAAGTGCCATTCAATTTTTTGACAGAAAATTGTAAACGGCAGACAGGTTTGGTACAGGCAAAGTGAAGGTGGCTGATGTGATTGGCTGCCCCAACCTGTATTGCTTGAGCCCCAGCAGCAAATTGTGTCACACCAGGTCAGCCGCCTTCACTTTGCTTGCACAAAAGTTGCCTGCCGTTTAACACTGTCCAGTTTTTACCATTCTAAGGGTAAAAGGCACTTGGTAACCTTTTGTTATTACAAATTTCAAGGGGCTCGAAATTTGTGTAAATCTACCGCTGACTTGACTGGCTGCTTCTGAAATTTTTGTAAATCTGTCAAAAATTGACTTTAATTGATTTAGTGGCCTTAAAAAATTTATGAAAATCAAATGTTGACAGCAACATGTCTAGAAGAGACTCCACAATTGTTTTAAGTTTATAAACTTTGTTTCCTTTGAAGAGAAATCGCTTATTTTAAATGAGATTAAAGGTATTTTTATTTTACAGTCATCACAGAATATTGGGGTAGAAATTATTGGGAGGGGGCAAATTTATCTAACAGTAGTATTAGGTACCCAACCCGAGCACTGCTAACAGTGGTCGGGTCAATCTCCTTCTGCAAACTTTGGGGGATGTGCAGGTTCCTTTGAGCACTCTGAGGCTGTGTTTGGGATTGTTCTTTGGAGGCAACGAGCAACTTGCTGCTCTGGCGCACAGCACTTCAGTATGGGACTGTGTTTGGTTGTAAGAACTCTTAGCGCTTCTGAGTGTGAAAGAGCTGAATTTGAGTCTCTTTAAAAAAGTAAGTTAAAGCTGTCTTTTAAGTGGGCTGCTCTTGCCTCCAAAGAGCAGTCCCAAACACAGCTTGAGAAGTAGCTTCCACACAAGGAGAGTCATAAAATAGGGTACATCTGCTAGTCTCCATTAACCTATTTAAGCTATAAGACACACTCCTTAAGGAATCAATGGCTAAAAGGCGCTTCATAACTGTGATAGCCTTTTGTTGTTATATATTTTAGTGGGGTTGAAATTGGTGTAGAATATAGCTTTTGAAGGGATATATGGCTAAATATGCTTCATAACTGTAACTCCTCTCAAATTTTGATCTTCACTGATTTAAGAACCTTAGAACTTGTATAAATCAACAAAAAATAGAAAAATGGGGTGGATTCGTCGATTGATGAAAAGCAAATTTTCTGATTACAGAAGCAAGGGAGGGTTGTTAAGTGAAAACAAACCATCACAAACAAGCTAAGGCCGCGTTTGGACACCTACATTTTTTTACAAAGAAAACACCATAAAATTTAAAAAGTTTGTAAGGATATTTATTTTAATTTCATTCATTATATTTAATTAACTTTATACATTGAATATTCTTGTAGCAAAATAAGTAATATTTTTAAACATTTACAATCTATGCAGAACCATTTTGCATAAATTTTGTTAACATTTTTTTCTTTTGAAGAAGTGTTTGGTTAACGTTATTAACAAATCATTTTAAGTAAAATAAGTAACATTTTATAAGCATTTATAATCTATGCAAAACCATTTTGCAATTAACAATAGTTTGACTTTTTATGATTGTGCGTCCAAACATTACCTAAAGTTTTCATCAACACAAAATATTCAATAGTCTTATTATTATTGTTATTATTGATTGGTAAAAGCACTAATCCATTGCAAAAACACCAGTAAAAAGCTGGGAAAAGATATAAAAGGGAAACAATAAAAAAACAAAAAGAATAAAGACAAAGGAAAACAAAAAAGGCAAGGCCACTAGAGGCCTCCCCAAGAAATCCTAGAGAAGCTACGTGGCAACTCCATCAATGCCCCAGCTCCCGCCCTTCTCAAAAGATACCCACAGATATATAAGATCTCTAATACACTTAAAGAATAGAATCACTTGGACGGCGTTTTTGATTGAACACCTGATTGTTCCTTTCTAGCCATATACCTCAAAGAACAACAAAAGTAGACGCTCTCCAAAAAGCTCTTTGAACGCCGACAAATCTGTGGCCGTACCAAGAGACCAACAATAGAGGGACCAATTTCGGGAGCACTCAACTCAGCTCAAAAGAGTATTCCAGATTTTGGAAGCAACCCAACAGTGGATAAAGAGGACTCTACAACAAGACACATAGGGAAACGGTCGGGAATGACTTTGCCTCTCGCAAGTAATTGGTCCATTGCCAATATAAGCCCAAGAACCGCTGTCAAGCTGAAAAATTTCACCTTTGACGGGACCGGGTCTTTACAAATAAAATCCTACTAAACAACTGTCATCGAACGACAACAAAGGATCCGGTAAAAGGATCTAACTGAGAATAATCCGTTCTTTGATGCTAGCCAGATTCGAGCATCCCAATGATGCTGATTACGCTTAGCACCATGAAGGGGGAGCAAGAGGCGTTGGAACTGCTCGATCTCATTGTCATCGAGAGACCTCCTTGTGACTATATTCCAAAAAGTGACACTTCTAACATCGGTATATATCTCAGCAAGCGAAGCTCGGAGGTTAGCCACAACATTAAAATTTTTGGGATATAAGGATTTCAAGTGCGAAAACTCGATCCACGGATCCTCCCAAAACAGTATTCAAGATCCATCTCCCCAGCTGAAAGAGGTCCACCGAGAGAAATCCATCCAAATTCCACATATGCCCTTCCACCACGTAGTACCCTCATAAAATGAAAACATTAATTCCCCAGAAACCTTGCAACCGACCATACTTCTCGGCCAAAACAACAAACCAAAGGCTACTCCTTTCGGAATCGGATCCAGCAAGTCATAACCACTTGCCGAGGAGAGCGTTGTTAACCAAATGAAGATTCTGGATATCTAAGCCCCCAAAGTGCTTAGGGAGTAAACAAGTCTCCCACCGAACCAAGTGATATTTTTTCTCTATGCCGGAGCCCTCCCATAGCTAGTCTTTTTCAATTCTAGCTTCTGGATGACCTCCATGGGGCATCTAAATAGGGACATAAAAAAGATTGAAAGGCTCGACAGGACGGATTATCAAGCACAAACGGACTACTTAATAGTTTACCTTTTCAAGAAGAAAGTCTCCCTTCAAATCTTCGGAAGGCCGGATCCCAAGCACGAGCATTGGACTTACCTATCCCAAGAGGCAAACCCAAATAAGAGATGGGAAGCACATCGATCTCACAACCCGCTTCTTGCGCCAATGACTCAACCACCTGGCAGTCAACCCCAATGCCAGTCACCTTAGATTTGGCTAAGTTGACTCGTTGCCTTGACACCGCTTCGCATATAGTTAGCACATCAGCAAAGACGCGAATCTCATTGAGTTGAGCCCTACAAAATAGGATCTTGTCATTAGCATATCGGAGGTGAGCAATCACCCGACCGAAATGGCCAACCAGGATGCCCGATATACGACCAATAATGCGAGCACGCTCGAGAAGACCTCCTAACGCTTCGCCAACGATATTAAACAAGAAAGGGAAAAGAGAATCTCCCAGTCAAAGGCCCCTTGTGCTCTTAAAATAATTGGACGGAGCCCCATTAACCATAACTGAGAATCACGCCGAAGAATAACACCCTTTCATTCATTTTCTCCACCTTTCGCCAAACCCAAATCTCCCTAGCATGTAGTCTAGGCACTCCTAATTAACCCGGTCATAAGCCTTCTCCATATCGACCTTCCAAACCACAGCCGAAACTTGATCAAAGTGGGCAGAATGAATAACCTCCTGAGCCATATCGACCTGGTTGACCGAGATAATCTTCCCCATGACAGGTTTTAATCGGTTTGTAAGGACTTTGAAAAGAATTTTGAACAAGCAATTGAGTAGGCTAATAGGTCCTCAACACCATCTTTCTTAAGAATGAGTGCAATGAGGGTTGAGTTGGGGCTTCTACCAACAGATGCACATCATCTTTCTTAAGAATGAGCGCAATGAAGGTTGAGTTGAGGCTTCTACCAATGAATGGAATTTGTAAAAGAACGCCAAGATATCTGTTTTAAGAACCAACCAAAAACTCCAATTGTGAACCCATCGAGATCGGGGGATTATTTTTACCACTAAATTTGATCGGAGCCCACACCTCCTCGTCAAAAGGGGATTCCAAAAATATCCTGTTCCTCCAAAGGGAGAGAAGGGAAAGGAAGATCATCCAACTGTGGCCTAAGAAGGCAATCTTTGAAATACAACTTCTCATAAAAGTTGACTGTCTTCAATCTGATCAGATTTGAATCAGTACGACCACCCCATCCACTTCAATTCTACACAAATGTTTCTTCTTATTCCTTGCATTAGCCATCGAGTGAAATTGGTGTTATTGTCCCCTTCTTTCAACCAATGAACCTTAGACTTTTGCATCCAATAAATTTTTTCTTGAAGACGTTTGTCGCTAAACTCCATTTTGAGGTTGAATCTCTCTTCCTTCTCGATATCGGACAATCCCTTGGAGTCCTCAAGTGAATTTAACTATGTAAGACGCACCAACAAAGTTTCTTTCCACACCGATTCCATGATTTGATACATCCCTTTAAACAGGCCAACTTGAAGATGAGTCGAAATGCCGCTGAACCATGAGGATTCAATTGATGCCACCAAATAGGAACCCGTTCTCATTTTTCTTATTATTAATTCATTGGGTAGTGGTGTTGATCCAATCGCATTCTTTTTGTATTGAGAGGTATTTTCTGGATATTTATAATATATCTGCTGATCTCCATTTATACTAGAAGAAGCACTCCTTTACAGTTATGCCAACCTTTTGCATTAAATATTCTATCCAACTTGCTTGGATAAATGGCATACTCCTAAAGTTTCTACAAGTACAAAAACTATAACCACCGATCAAGCTAATAAACAAAAGCAAATCATCATAAGCTTTTATAATATCCATAACTAAGTACTTTGAACACTTAAAAACCATGCAAAATTAACAAAACTGTAGATTGAATAACCAGTTAAACATGCCAAATAAAAGCATAAACACAAACAAACAAAGCAATAATTTCATCAATGAGAAATAAGTGAACAAGACAATAATACCTTAGATAGATATAGGCGACTCTATCACCACTTCATCTACGATTGCCGATTGGGCATTGCTGTGATGTAAGAAGTAGATGTCTTAATGTTCGGGACAAGTGATAATACCAGTGTTAACTGGATACTTTTACTTTTGGGACTTTTTCCATGCCAACAGCGGGAATTACACACTCCTCAACATGGCATGGCACTTCTAGACATGTTGGGGAATAACACACTCACTCCTCAACATGACATAGCACTTCTAGACATGCATGAGAAAATATACCACCTGCCTCATTTCAACAAAGTGGAATGACTTGTCATTTTAGGAAAACCTGTGCAAAGCAACATAAATTATAAATAAAAAAGAATGGTCCTTGAAACTCATTTGTATAATATGGAATATCTTAAGTTAGATTTACGGCATATATTATGCATATTTCTCATCTTTTCCTCAAGTACGTTCTTTAATTAGCTCTTTAAGATTTTCCTTCAATTTTATTTTACTATATATACTTTTATGGCCACACCACTGTATTGGAATTATCATAAATTATTGGGCCAAACATCTATGACACCTTGATACTGGCTTAACCACACTAATGTAGTTATACTCAACTACGATACAAGTGTTTCATAGTAGTTCCTAGTAGATCAAAACACTCCAAAAAACAACAGCCATCACAAAATCAGTTAGCTAAAAACCAACGAACTCCTCAAATTTGAAGACAGGGTAATCCGCCTTAATAAAAATAGTTGATATACAAAAGATACCAAGAATAAAAACATCCATGCTAGTAAGTAGAACCATAAGAAGAGGAGAGTTTAAGGCATTCACTCTGGCACCTACGAAGACATATATCATTCCAATTGGGAACTTGGTGTTGGTTAACGCAAACAGTCCTAGCACAAGCATCTGCACATGCATCGAGCTCGGAAACCCCACATACAGTAACACAAGTATCGGGAGTTGGGTCTTTGGAAAATGCACCAACCTTCTTAAGCATTCTCTTCGAAGTGCAAACTCTCTCACACACAAAGATATCTTCTGAGCTCTTTTCACGGCCTCGAGCACTCTTTATCCTTTGCTCTTCAGCATGCCTCTTCTTCATTCTTATGGCTTGTCCCGCAACAACGGCTGGGATTGTGGCACCCAGTAGGGTCCACCATATGTCTACCATTGATATTGAAGGGGATCAGATTGTCAACTCCTTGTGAGGTTCTCTTCTTTACCTTTAATGATAAAAACCAAAAAAACTGCAGTGTTTAGTTCATTTTCATAAACAAGACAACAGAAATAGTCCTCACCAGCATATTAGGCCATATGGTGCCATATTGTACATTTTTTTCACAATTCACACCGTCCAATTCATTGGATGTCATGTGCACTTCATGTTGCCCAATATAAGAAAAAAAGCACATACCGATCAGTTAGTCCATATGATCCAATCTGAGCACATCAATAGGGACCCTATGTGAACCATTGTCTATATTAAAGTGCCTTCATTGAATGGTTCAAATCATCTGATGGACACCTCCTTTAGGCTAGCATTAGTTCACATGACATTCTGCCACTGGTGACTTGGATTGGTCAAAGATGTGTGCCGCATGGCCTATAAAGTGTACATTTGAAAAGTTTATTTATTGATGTAGGTGAAACCATGGTTCAAAATATTGTCCGAAATCGATGCATATAGGTTTCGGACCCCACTGATACGGTACATTGACAATGTATCGTACCCCCTTATATCTTCATACTATTGGCCGATACAATCAATTTATTGGTGGTATCGTCTGATAATTTAGAAATTTGAAATTGTCAAACACTAATTTCAAGGTACCAGATACACTAATTTCTCAAATTATTGAAATTATCGCCCGATAATTTCAATTATTTGGAAATTTTGGCCGTTAATACTGATAATTTGGCCTTACATAGATAATTGTTTCAGCAATGTATCGACCGAAGCAGGCAATGCATCGGATGATACAAGCGATACGTATCAGTGGGGCCAGACCGATCTGTACCGGAAAACCGAGATTTTGACCCATGGGTGAGACGCCATTAACCCAAAAGAAAAATGTCCATCCTGTTCACAAGAGTTGGTAGTGCAATTATCATAGTTCAGGTTAAGTGGCACACCTTACTTATTCATGCTAGCAAAACCCTTTTTGCAGTACTCAGCTCCCAATTTGTACAAATTCGCAAATGGCGAGAAAACAAAAATGAGATGGCTGAATGCTTTCACTCCACGAAAAGCCTGGAATAACAAAGGACAATATACTAGAGTGAGAATTTTAAGGATTGAATAATCAAAATCCTCCTAATCAATAGAATTTTTGGGGCCCGATCGCCAAAATTTTTATTGACAGACCAAGAGTAGGCAGCAAAATATTAGAACATCTGATTGCATCTGATTGATATGGATTTTCTGTTATCAATGCTAGTGATAATCATTGCCAGTGATGGGGAATGCAGAGTAACAATGGTCTAAAATATGCCATCATTCCTCCAAGTACATGACAATGCAATATTTAAGTACAGGAAAGTGAAAACATTTGTTGGGGTTTTTATATTTTATTTTATGTATATTGTTAATCAGAGAGTCCCAGTATATATATATATATATATATATATATGCACACACACAAAGTACAGCAAGGGTCCCATGAAATAACAGGACCCGACCTGAGACCAACAGTGTATTGGCCACGGCAAAATTACAAATAGAAACGAAAAAAGGATAAATTCAGTCTGCAAGGCTAGGAGACTAAGTTGGATCTCTGATACAAATAAAGTCAAAATCAGCCCCCTTCGCCGGCTTATCTACAGAATTTATTGTCTCGCGTGGAGTAGAGATACAGATATAAGCATTGTTGTTAAATGTGACCGCATATTCGAATATGCAGAGATACAAATATGAAAACTATTGTTAAATGAGACTGCATATTCGAATATGCGGTCGCATATGCTGTTTTGGGAGGCTGAATCACATATGCCATGCTGGCAGTATGCGATCCCATACACAGTATGCGATGGCATACTGCTCCAATGGTCATAAATATAACCATTGGACTTTTTTTCCGAAAATGGTGGCTCCTCTACCTCTATAAAAAGAGGGGCTCTCTTCCTCCACGACAACTCATTTAGACTCTTCTCTCTCTCATTCTATTTCCAATCTATTTCTTTCCTTTTCTCATTTTTTAAATTATAATCAAGCAAGAAGTGGGGTCCCTTCCACTGCTCCACCGGCACTCTAAAGTTCCCCGAGGCTTCTACTATCCTTCCTCCATCTTCAAGCAAGAAGAGAAACATCAAATCAAGAACCAAAAATCAAGATTGAAGCTTTTTCTTTTGTGTGGGAGGTTTGAGTACTTAATTTTAGCTTTTATTTTTAACTTTACATCAAGTCATTTTTCAATTTTCAACTTCTTAAATTTATTATTTTTATGTCTTCGTCCACGTCAAATGATCATCTTAGACCGAGGTCTAACGATCTAGGTTGGAAGCATGGTCATTATAAATTTTTTATGGAGAATACCAAGATCCAATGTATCTTGTGTCGCTTTGTTAGCATAGGTGGAATATGGCGACACAAGCAACACTTAGCTCACCAAGCCGGGTCGAATGCTAAAGCATGTCCAAATGTAACTCCTGAGATTGTAAGGGAGATTTTACAATGGAATGATAAGATTTCAAAGACGAAATAGAATGATGATGTAATTTTAGGAGACTTCCGGGAAGGGGTAGTCAACATTATCACTATGAGGAGGTGGAGGATGATGGATCCATTCCCTTCACCATGGTCCATAGTAGTAGACCACCGCCTCCATCTCGTAAAAGAGCTAGTGGTAGTAGACCACCGCCTCCACCTCGTAAAAGAGCTAGTGGTAGTGGTAGTAGTACAAGAGATAGAGGTGGTATAGAAAGATTTTTCTCTTGTAGACCACATCCTGAGGATGTGGGCGATGCTTAGTAACAAGAAGTTTCTAATTAGTGTGCCACTCCCCCTTCGGAATCTCGCTCCCGCACCCACTTCCAACCATAAAATAGTGTACTTTTGAGTTTTTTATGACGCTTCCACTCCCAACCTACCACATGCTTCATGCCGCTTCCAGTAACTAAGGGGTCGATGAAAAAGACAAAAGTGGACCGGTTCAAATTACCAAAGAAAACCGATTTAAAGATAAAGATAGAATGACAACTATTCAAAATGTGGCTACGTGGATGTACCAAGTTGATATTGCCTTCAATACTATTAAAATAAAGAGCTTCTGAGTTATGATTGAAGCTCTAGGACAATTTGGTCCGAGACTTAAACCGCTCGCATGTCATGAAATAAGACACACTTGTCTTAAAAAAAGAGGTCAAAGCAACCAATAGTTTTCTTGACGAGAATAGAGAGGATTGGAAAATATGTGGTTGCACAATTATAGCCGATGGATGGACGGATAGGGTTAGTAGATCACTAATTAATTTTTTGGTTAATTATCCTACCGGCACTATGTTCCTAAAGTCGGTGGACGCTTCGCCTGACTGAATATCTTTTTGACATCCTAGATAAAGTTGTGGAGGCAGTTAGAGAAGAGCATGTTATCCACAAGTTTGTACGGACAATACCGCGAATTACATGGCCGTAAGTTGGTTTCTTTTGCAAAAGCGATTGCGCATATATTGGACCCCATGTGTGGCCCATTGCCTTGACTTACTTTTAGAAAACCTAGGCAAAGTCACATTAAGACCGTAGCTAACGCTAAGAAATATTCTTTTATAAGCATGTCCAACTACTCCACCATATACGCAAAGCATTGGGCGGAAATATTTTACGATCTGCAGTCACCTGCTTTGCTACAGCCTTCTTATCCCTACAAAGCTTATACGGTAAAAGAGAACAATTATGTAGCTTTGTAACGGGAGCCAGATGGAGGAATGGGCCATGGTCTGAGAAGAGCAACAGAAAGTGAGTGCCCCAAACCATCCCCAAACAAATGTTTTGGAATAGTATTACATAAACACTAAGAGATTCTCAACCATTCGCAAAAGTACTCAGACTGGTTGATAATGATGAGAAGCCCCCTATGGCTATATTTATAGCGTTATGGAGAAAGCTATAGAGAAAGTTAAATCAAATAATAATCAAAGAGCCTGACCCTATAATCTATTATAGATATATTAAATAAGAGATGGGGTAGCCAAATGTCATCCCCATTATATTCAGTCATGTACATCCTAAATCCCGAGGTACATTTTTCAAGTACTGATCGGGATGACGCAGATGCGACACATATGATTGATTTTCTTGATGTGTTAGAGAAAATGGTTCCAGATGAAAAGGACCAGGATAAGATAAGTAACCTATTGGACTGCTACAAGAAGTCGTTGGAGATGTTCGGAAGGGATATCGCCGTCCGACAAAGGGGCACGAAAATACCGAGTAAGCGTCTAATGTATAGATGAAATCCTTATTCATTTATTCATTTTAAGGCTTTAAGCTTTTGAAATGATAACTAATTTACTCAAATCAATGCGTAGCTGATTGGTGGGCCGCTTATGGAGTAGATCCAAACAATAAAGATCCGTTTTTGAAGAAATTGGCCATCGGAGTACTAGGCCTTACTTGTTCGGCATCGACATGTGAGTGTAATTGGAACCCATTTGAGATGATGTCTTGTTAATTGTTATATTTATATAGTTTTAGATAATGAAAAATAAATTAAATTTTAACATATTTTTAGTGTCTGTCTTAAATAGATTTATACGAAGAAGAGAAACAAACTTGAGCAATCCAAGTACAATGATTTGGTCTTCGTGCAATACAGCCAAAAGCTTCGAGAACATTTTCTCAAAGCAAGAGAAAATCTAGGATTTTATGATCTCATTTCGATTGATGACTTGCTTGTCGATGATCCTTGGGTGGCGGATGCAATGGATGAGTCAATCTTCGCGAGTGAAGATCTTACATGGGGTCAAGTTGGGGAGGCCTCTTTCGATGGTGAAGGAGAAAACCCTACTTGGCGTAGGAGAAGAAGAGGATCCGGATGATATAGAGTCCATCTTGGTGAGATTGGATGAAGAAGAAATGGGAGAAGAGGAAGAATACGTTGAAGCAGGTGATGATTCGGATGATGACGATAATGCAGTGATGATGATGATGACCATGTCGGAGGTGGAGGAGCCGATCAAGTACCATGATGTGTTAGAGGACAATACGTAGAGTACATCGTCGGAGGATAATACAACCCTTAAATTGTAATTTTTCAAGTTTTTTTAGATTTCATGTAGTTAATTTTTTTTTTTGTTATTTCTCTTAATAAAATGGAAGTTTATTATCTTTATTGAATGAGTTTTTTGTAATTTAAAGACCACAATGTATGTATTTTACTTGTAAGATCTTATATTATTCCCAAATTTTTTCATATTTTTTTGTATTTTAAAAATAAAATTGAAAATCAATAAGCTATCGCATATGCAATGGCACAGTGAAATCGCATATCATGGCATATGTGATTTCACAACAATGGATATGAGACTTGAAGACGTGAAAGTCCCGGATCTGATGAAAGATATCAACCAAACACCATGGGTGTCTTCTTACTTCAGTACCCCTTCAGATAGCATTTCCGGAATCAACCACTATAATTACAGATAACGAACAAACAATCGACCTAATTCCTCCTCAATGCCTCTACCCTCCTTATGAACAAGGGCCTAATCAAGTAAGTGAACCAAGGATTTGTTCTTGTTCTTGAAATTCTAGTCATTTTGTTCCAACCATATCTCACATAAAATATTTGATTCAGCCTATGAAGACGTTGGTAAGGAGCCGCCACCTGATTTTTATAGGGGATCGAGCCATCAATAATGTAATAAATTTGACTCCAGGCAATGGTTCTGAATATGTGACAACAAGTATTGATGCACATCCATAATGCCCATTCAATTGTGATCTCTACTAAGTCCTTACAAAAACAAAAAAAAACTATTATTCTAGAATGGCGGTAAATGAAAACGATAGAGCTCTTTCACATAGGCTCATTGTTAAGTTATCTAACGATTATCGAGGTCGTCACTCCTCATACGAACAGAATGATGGCCAAGATAAAGCTAAAATACAAAAGAAAATAAATACTAAATAGGGCAGCAATTCTTCTTGCCCGAAGGCAAATGATCCACCTCTTGAACCATACGTCCATGATGAATTCAGCAGAGTACCGACTCGAGGGCAAGCGGAGAAATAGACTAAAAAATAACACATAAAACACAAGAAAGACATTCGAAAAGAGAGATAGTAGTCTTCAGGATGATTCTGTGGATCCTTGGAAGCTTGATGAGAGGCTTTTAAATGGCGGTATTTTAAAGGTAGGAGGTAAGT
Organism: Chloranthus sessilifolius; assembly: GCA_021018995.1. Lineage (NCBI taxonomy): Eukaryota > Viridiplantae > Streptophyta > Magnoliopsida > Chloranthales > Chloranthaceae > Chloranthus > Chloranthus sessilifolius. The sequence continues at coordinate 998,582 of CM037588.1, read as the reverse complement.
GACGTAGGAACTAGAGTTTCCTCCAAATTAGAGGGTTGGGATTAGGGTTTCTCAAGTGTTCTAAAGGAGGTGAGAGGGTAAATTGGCAGAGTTCACTAAGGGTTTCTAAAATCCAATCCTCTATTAAGAGAGGACTCAATTTATAGGAAAAAGGCTCAAAGACGGACAGTTGAATGCTCTACAGATGTCAAGCCTCCATTAATCCATCTTGTAACACAAGGATTATGATTTTGATGTGACAAATGTCAAAGATCCAAGAGTTGTGTGTTCTAAAAAGGACAACGTAAATAAGTGAAAGGGGGTAAGTCGCTATGTAAATTCCAAAAGATTTAATGTTCCTAGGGTTTTTAAGGGATAAATAACTTAGTTGAGTGAGTGAAAGGATTTCTAAAGAATGTTCAAGTGAAATTTATATGGAGATGGGGTAAGGTATAAAAAATTCAAATGTTTGAGAGCGTTGGATGGGAAATGGCTTAAAAGGGAGAAATGTGCATTGGGACAGATTATGAGGGTCAAAAGGAGAATAGCAAGGTGAAATTCAAAGTTCGGAAGGGCACCCCATTTTGAAAACAAAGGACCACTCGTTGCGCCAGGTATAGATACCTGGCGCAACTAGTAGTTGTGCCAGGTTAAACCCTGGCACAAATATAGTGGCACCCATTGTCGGAAAAAAAAATAATACAAGAGGAGTGCAGTCCCCTTGGGAGATTGCATCTCTCCTTCCAACGAGGGGATACACTTAAAACTCCGAGGGATAAAAGAGGAGAGGGAGTCAAGCCTCCAAAGATACACGGATTTTCAAAAGATTGAGTCGAAATTGACACCCCTTTTTTATCAAAACAGAGTGTCTACAACCCCAATGCAAGCTACCCAAAGAGAGAGAAGCTTGATTGTTACCATGCGATCAAAGTAGCCAAAAAGTAAAGGAGGGTAGAATTATGCAAAAGAGGGAGGAAAAATAAGAACATATGGATGTTGCAATGTTGCAGTGTAGAAGCAGGCGATCAACTATCTCTACCCTTTATAGGCGCATACTATTCCTAATAATAAAGTCATTTGTATGTTCATAAGTGGCCAATTTTAATAACAATATTTAAAATTCGTTTAATCAGATAAGGATAATTGCTGCATATTCTAAGGTATATTATCACTAGAATTTGAGTACCATTGCCAATACCAATTAAATTCAAAGCATCAACCAATTTTGCCCCGTATTGAAACTGTTTTCATCATGATTAGGACTAGAACAAAAGACTAGGGTCGTCAACAACCCGAGCCAGGGTCAGCTCTAGCTCAGCTGTACAATATAGAAACCGATCTATCACAAAATTTGTGGCTAAAATTTTGTTGGCAGAAATTCATAATGGTACTAAATTTTCACAAATATCAATTAAAAAAATTACGTGATATCTCTTGCCCCTCTGGGATTGTGCGCCTCATCATCATCAACACCATCATTCCATCATCATCACCACAACCACCAACATCACATTTTAATCACCATCATCATGAGTCATGACATCACATTATAATCATCTTCATAATCCTCATCACCATGAGTAATGACATCATCATCAATTAACCATGAACATCATCATCTAATGAGCAACATCATAGTCGATTTTGGACAACAAACTAAATAGGCGTAAGGCACAATTAAAACAAAATGGAATTAAGAATGGCTTGTCATCAACTAAATGTCATTATCACATTAAAAACATAATTTACTATGCCAAATCTGAGACAATTTACATTCAAAATGAAATCATATTTGGCCAATTGTAAAAACAGAGCGTCAATCATAATTTTTATTGGTTTTATTGATTGATGGGTGAACTGTCATAGGTCCCTTCTATCTTAATATTGATGTTTACTAGAGATATTTAAGTAGGTTTTTTTCCCTTTATTTATGGTCCTTCAGTTTTTGTCAAATACGTTACACAATGAAAAATGATGCATGAAATACGGACTGAAACAATGTGCATTGATAGATTGTCCATGCTCAGAGTGTGAGGCGTTTTGTCCAGGACGTCTCATTTAAGGTGAATTTTTAAACCATTGGTTATGTGGTCTTGATATTATAATCGACACCTTGTCCCATCCCAGCTTACGTAACCCCCCAAAAAAGCCCTGTCCCATCTATTTGGGGTCAGCTTTGCAAGTCTTATTTATCCACTCAATTCTATCTAAGGCTAAACTCTCTGTTACTCATTCATATCTGTTCTTAGTTTACTTTTTTTCTAGTCTTTGTTGGTCTTCCCCTTCTCCTTTGTGCTTTTATTGTCTCAATCATTCACAAAGGGTTATTTCATTTCTCCTTTGACATACCCAAGCCATCTCAAACAAAATTATTTAATTTTCACTTATATTGAGGCTACTCCTAAACTTCCCGTTATGTAGTCCTTTCAAATTTAATCCTTTCTTATATTCCATGCATCCACCTCAACATACACATCTCAACCACATGAACTTTGCCTTCTAGTTGCATCTTTGAAGCTCAAAACTCTGCACTATATAGTAATAAATGTCTTATTGCCATTTTGTAAAAAATAAATAAATAACATCTCTTAAATCGAAGTGGCACCCGCCGATCACACAACACACCACTTGTTTGTCTCCACTTCACCCACCATTGATACTATTCATGATGTCCTCGAACCTAAGGGTGTCAACAGGTCAGGCCAAGGAGAGCTTTAACAGGCCCAATTTTAAATTGGGCTTAGTAACTAAGTCCGAACTTTTTTTCCGGTAAATTATAATTCTATTGACAAGAAAGGAAATTACAACAAAGATCAGGGCCAAGAGAGCAGCTTGGCAGCGAGAAGGAAATAAAAACAAAAAAGAGGAAAAAGGAAAGAAGGAAAAAAAAAAAAAAAGGAGAGGAGAAACAAAAACTCCCCTCCAAAAAGAGCTAAAATACAACTACAAATGAGGCATTAGAGGATGCGACGATCTACTGTCGACTGGTTTGATCACAGAGGACCATAGAATTAAGGCATTATAAATCTCTCCAATGAGGGTGGTCATGTGGTTGTATTTACCCCCAAAAATTCTGAGGGTATGCTCTTTCCACATGATGCTGCAAATGGCAATAGGGAGAAGGCTGTAACAAGAGCTAGCATTCTTCATAAGGGCACCACTAAATTCGAAAAGTAGCTCGGAACATGTTTAGGAGAACATCTGATTATCTTCCACTGGGAACGAAAGTGACTCCAAATTTGGCACGTAGTCGGGCAGTGAAGGAAAACGTGCTAAGTAGATTCATCATGGAGGCACTAGGAAGCACGGATATGCCAAATTGGGCACCGTATCCGTATCCGATACGTATCGGATAAGGATATGGGTGAGATACGCTTGCATGCGTATCCCACGAGTTTCCCTTAAAAAAAGGAAACGGGAGAGATACGGTCTGGATACGGCCGGGATACGTTGCCGAACGGGGATGATTTTTTTTCCATTTTTTTAGTTTATTTTTTCCCCCTTGGTATAAAACCCATTGAGCTGACTCATTCGCCCCTTTTAGGGTTGCAAACGGGAAAAGAAAAAGACACAAAGAAGAAGAAAGAAGGGTTGAAGTCGTGAAGGAGTCGTGAAGGACTTACCTGAGTCTGCGTGGCTGCGTTGCGCCCTAGCTTGAAATCAGGTATGAGCTTTGTTTTTTTTCCCTTTCTTTCTTCTTCTTCTTCTTCCTGTTTTTTTTTCTTTTGCTCTGCTTTCGGGAGTGGTTGTGATCGGCATTTATATTCAAGGGAATATGGGACCGACTCTCCTGCCCATCACTCACACACCAAAATGGTGTTTAAATGATCTTAGACTATCAAGGGCTTAAGATGCAGGTGATTTGAACTGTCAAAATGATTTTTTAGGGATATTTAAACCACCGGATCTGTGGAATAAGATATCTACCATTGTAGAGAGATTTAAGCCATCTGATTTGTGAATGTGAACCATATGATTTCAGTTTTCAGTTTTAATGCGCCTAAAAATGGTATTGTAGGGAGATTTAAGTCATCTGATTTGTGGACTTTAATATCAACCATTGTTTTCAGTTTTAATGAATGATATTAAAGATCATCAATCAGATGGTTCACATCCACTTATAGGCATGTTTCTTACGGCTGAGCCACGTTCCAATTGGACAATTTAGATTGATCACAAATGTTCATCACATGGTAAAATGGTAATATTTGGCTTATTGGTGTGAGATTAAAATCTAACTTTAATGGTATAAGATCGTTTCGACATTATGTAAGCACCAAATGGTGATTAAACTTTTTGAGAGATTCAAACCATCTGATTTGTGCACTCTAATTTCAACGATTGTTGTTAATTTTGACGGCTGATATTAAAGTTCACCGATCAGATGGTTTACATGGCACAATGATAATTCACTTCAATGGTGTGAGATAAAAAGTAACATTTTAATGGTGAAAAATAATTTAATTTTTTAATATTATTTTTTATCGCCAATAAAAATTTGAATATATATATGTAAGTACCCCCGCCGTACCCTTACCTTGATTTTGGAAATTACCGTATCGCCGTACCCATATCGTATCGTACCCGTATGCCGTACCCGGGCCGGTGCTTCCTAGCGGAGGAAACACATGATGCAGCAATTCGGAATTTGCATACCCTGGTGGTTCAGAGCATCAATAGTCTTGAACCAGTTAATAGCTGCAAACCAGGAAAATAGGATATCTTTTGGAGGGGGGCTTTAATCTCCCAAAAAGTAGAACAGTGACTACTAACCATGGGCCTTCTCCATAAGATGTCCAAAGCCGACTTAACATTGAATAGGCCATTTTTCCTTTGCCAACATCGGACATCATCGCCAAAACGAAGAGGGGGGATAGCTCTTAGATCCACCGTTAGCAGAGAATATTCGATTATTTCGTCTCCACGGAGATCCCTTCAAAGGTTTACATTCCAGGTAGACAACAAAGAGGTATGAAGAGTGCAATCATATACATAAGCACCCTTAGTCCTGCACAAAACGTATATAGAAGGATAGAGCGATTTGAAGGAGTGATAAGTCACCCACTTATCAGTCCAAAACATAATAAAATGGCCATTTGAAAGTTTGAAGCTTACTTCTAAAATTTGGATCCCACCCTTACAATATCTTGTACTGATTAAAGTAGACCAGTAGGATCCCCTACCATCTCCCATCTTCCAAAGTCAATTACCAAGAAGCGCCTTATTCATTTGCCCTAATTTTCGGATGCCCAGACCACCATCCCTTTTAGGCAAATCTGCCCCCCCCCCAAAGGAAATTACCTACTTATGCTTCTTTCAAGAGTTGCGATAATGCTGATTGGGCATTTGAACATGGAGAAAGAAAAAAGCGGGATCGAAGAGAGAGAGTTCTTTTGATTAAAGTTAATCTACCTGCCATTGAAAGGGCTTTCCCTTTTCAAACTGAGTGGCTCATTTCCATCTTCTCGAACCGTGGGTCCCAAGCAGATTTTTGTGGCATGCCGATGCAAAGAGGGAGGCCCAAGTAAGAACTCAGGATGGAGGCGGTCTTAACCAAAGTAGCTCAAGAAACCCTTCACCGAATTGACATCCAAGCGCAACTCCCATGATTTTGGTTTTGGACAGCTTTGCTATCTGACCCATACACATTTCATAAACTTTCAAAATCCATCTGAAGTGAAGGAAATAATTAAGCCCGAACTTGACCAGACAAGTAACCTAGATGGGTCTGGCCGGCTCTAAGTGTTAAAAAGATCTCAATATTGTTAAAAAACTTATTCAAATGCATTCAAGGGTGTTCAAGGATGTTCAATAACTTAATATAATTGAACACACATATAGATGTCCAGGTCTAACATATACCTAAGAGGCACTAAATATAGAGTGCCAACCTTGAGGTCCAAAAGTTTCATAAAGTTTATATAAGGCAAATATACTACCTGGCCAAGGTGAGTTCAGAATTTAGGGTCTTTTGCCGAAGGGTTTTCCCTGGCCTTCTTAGCCATCGGCATAGTATTCAATTCACATAAAAATATCAAATGGGTTTCACATAGGTCGTATATAATTTTGATCATAATGCACATTTCATATTTCATTTAATAGTAATCACTGATATGGTCATATTGATTCTTTAAAGGTTCAATTTCGCTAAAAAATGAGCTCAAGATCACATTTTCTACTTTAAATGTTCATAATCACCACATCAACTTAGTATTCCATTCTATTGTAATCGTCGATATGTCATAACAAGTATCCATGAGTTTGAATGTGATAAGAAACGAGCCCAAAATCACAATTTATACTCTTAAGGGAGAATGATGCGGAAGCTTACCAAATGCAATGCTAGGGCTGAGATTAGAATTAAAATTAATTTAATTAATTAAAATAATAATTTCTCATAACAAATTATCACGAAAATCCTAGAAATTCAATTAGGTGATTTAATTTCGGCCCAACATAGTGTTACTTTCGTGTACATTCCCTATTGTGGATCTAGAAGACTAGGGTTCTTATGAACGGCTAGATCTCCGATAGTTTTAGGACGACGAACGAACTCGCAAGCGGGTGCTCTCGATACCAAACGAAAATAAAAGGCTAATAAAATTAATTATGAACAAAATTGATTTAGGGCTTTTATGAGATCAATAAAATAATTAAGATTATGCTACTTACGCAAATCGTAGATCTAAAGAAGATAGAGATGGAAGAAGAGTTGGTTTCGCACCAAACCGCAAGCGGGAATCGAAGAATCGCTCTCCGTTTTGAGAGAATTACACCCTTACGAAATTTTAGAACTCTCAATTTTGCATAAGCAATTTTCATTAACCAAAAACTAATAATAAAAGTGTTTACAAGCCTTTAAATAGGCTAGCCAATGCATAAAATTAGAAATCCTATTATAACTCTAATTCCTAATTCAAATAAAAGAAATATTCTAATTCTTCTAAAACAATAAAGTCATAAAACAATAAGAAAACTAATCATATTTCTAATAAAAGAAACAATTCTTACTTTCTAAAATAAAATAATAAAAGATACTAATCCTAATTCAATTAGGATTCTTGAAATTCGTCACTTTATGTCCAGATTTCGAAAACTGACCATAACTTCTTCACTACTTGTCAGAATTGCTCAAATTTTGGCTCGTTGGAAAGCTACTTTGATAAACTTTCAAATATAACCAATTTTGTATCAATCCGACTTCGTTTGACACTTCAAAATAGGCCAAACATAAAAGTGACGAGATTGAAAGTTGAAAATCCTAATAAATTTTGGATTTTCTTCTTTCTGATCAAACGGGTTTTTAACTGGCCTTTTTTTAAAAACCCATTCGTGGGTCCACTTTCTCTTTTGACGTCTCCTCTTAATCCGACCACGATTCAAACGGGTGGATCTAAAATTCGCATAAGAGAAATGGTTAAATGAGGACTTACAAATACAATTGTGAAAGGTCAAAACATCATATATCATAGCATATAATAACATAGACCATAAATTTAAATTGGCCATCTCGACCATCCATTTTAGACTTTCAATCCCATTAGGCAATCTGACACCATGAAAAAAGTTGTCAAACAATCTCATTAAGCTCACTATATAACACTGATTCACCCTACTTAAAGCCCATCAACATGACTTATATACCTGAGGAGTGCAACAACGGAGCATGCCAAGAAAAGGAAACTAAACAGCCCCATTATTTGAGCACATAACAACCTAGAGGAAACTGCACTGGCCATTTCAAATCTGAGATTCTCAAACCCTTAAACCTCATCCAAATTGGATTTCAAATATTCTACACATATATAAGGTAAGGACCGGCTGCAACACACTAAACAATGTAACACCCAGGCACAACCAGCCTACTTTATCTAGCACAGTCAACACACTTAAACATACAATCAAACACTTGGAATGTATCTTCTCAACACCATATCACTTTATCTAGTACATTCAACACACATAGACAGATAATTAAACACGTCAAACAAATTTTCTTACATAGCCAGCCCACTTCATCTAGCACACTCCGCCTATTCAGACATACGAACAAACACTTCATATGTATATTCTCACACAGCCAACCCACTTCATCTAGCACATTAAGCCTACATAGACATCTAATCAAACACTTCAAATGCACACAGACATATAATCAAACACTTCAAATACATCTTCTCACATAACCCCCCTATAAAACATGGTACTTGAATCGCAAAACTAACCATCCATTAGGAAATAAGTTGCTTGTCAAAGCTAGAGTAAATTTAAAGCAAACATTGTCTACAAACCACATTAAGTCTATTCCAAAAATACAATCAATATCGGAACTTTTAGACATTAACTTTCAGACATTTATCACTTGCTAAAAAAAAAAAAAAAAAAAAGCCATACGATTGTACACAAACCATAATAAAGGGAATAGGGTTTACAAAAACCCTACCACAAAAGCTCCTATGGCGCATTACCATAAGCCAGCGGATTAAGCCGCCGACACGAGTCACACTGGCCAGCTAATTTGTCACCATGTCGTGGGGTTGACCGGACCAGCCATTGATCAAGCCGCCACTAGAGGATAAACTGAATACACCATTTCGTTTTATTTTCTAACAAAACCTCCAAAAATAATAAAAAATCCCCAAACCTCTTATATAAATTCCTTCATTTTTATTATCTTCAACATCCAAAACAAGCACTATCAACATCAATTTCACAATTAAAACATGAGGCTCCATAATAATTGCAGCCATAACCCAACATGAAATTAAAAATTCCTTCACAAATCCTTCATAAATTTTAGTAACAACCATCAAAATAATAATATATAGTAACAAAGATGCAATTTATTTGTATAACTTCTGCAAATAAAAATAAAAACCAACTATCCATCAAGAAGTTACTTACCACCACTTTGTTTTATTATCCCCCAATTTTTCTCCTTCTTCAAGAATTGTGATAATGCTCTCTCTCCAGCTATTAAAGAGACTTTTGGTGATTCTAATATGACAAGGTTGCTAAGATAGTGCAGTGTGTAAATCAGGTACACAAGAAGAATTGCCAACTTGGGTTAGCTCACTCAAGATGGTTGGTAAGGTGGATGTTTAATAGGTCAATTACACAAGTGTAAGTTGTTTCGATAAGGCCACCTAGGTGGCGATTTGCTAAGATCGTGGGTAAAATAAGAACTAGTCGGTTTGGTAATCATAGGCCATTAATTCACCTAAGTAATCATACACCACTCATTCAAGTTGTCAATTGTATGCCATCAACTTATCTAGAAAACCGTACACCGTAAATTTCATTTAAGCGATCGTTTTAATCCCAGTTGTGCCACAATTACAATTCGGCTATCTTATAACACATCCCAATAGGCGATCTCAAGCCATTACTCTACTTAGGTCAATCTTACACCAAGTCAATTGATCATTGTTGACTCAAATTTTTTTGAATCGGGAACTCCTTCCACTTAATCTCAAAAATCAGATAAAATAAATTAATAGAAGAAATTAAGAAAGGAGACGCTACTTGTAGTTTTTTTTTTTTTTTTAACAAACCTACTCTAACTATGACTTCAAGTTCTAAGTTATGTCAAAGTTCTTCCACTTAATCTCAAAAATCAGATAAAATAAATTAATAGAAGAAATTAAGAGAGGAGACGCTACTTGTAGTTTTTTTTTCTTTTTAACAAACCTACTCTAACTATGACTTCAAGTTCTAAGTTATGTCAAAGAGTATGACCCATGCAAGTCTACTCTAACTAGGACTTAAAGTCCTAAGTTATGTTGAAGAATACTTAGGGACATACGTGCTTACGTAGCATACTTAAGCACATACGTGCCTAGATGACATACTTAGGCACATGAATGCCTATAAGGCATATTTAGGCACATATGTGCGTATATGACATACTTAGGCACATACGTACCTAGGTAACATACTTAGATACATACGTGCCTAGATGACATACTTATACTTAGGCACATAGGTGCCTAGGTCGCATACTTAGGCACCTACGTGCCTAGGTAGCATACTTAGGCACATATGTGCCTAGATGACATACTTAGACACTTACGTGCCTAGGTAACATACTTAGGTACATAGGTGCCTAGGTAGCATACTTAGGCACATACGTGCCGAGGTGACATACTTAGGCACATAGGTGCAGAGGTGACATACTTAGGCACATACGTGCCTAGATGATCTTTCCTCAATCCGCGTAAAAGCTAAGACCTACGTAGCAATCACAACCCTTGATTTCATGAAACTCTTGTAATAATCGTAAGATTATAACTTCCTGTAACCGCTACCATAAATCTATAAATATCAGATCCGTAACATCCGTTCTCATTGCAAAGGATCCGAAAATTCGAACACGAGACCTCTGCCGAAAATATCTCCGACCTTTCTTGCAAAAGACTTTAGCATATCTCCGAGATTCTTTCTGTTGCTTTCTTTTTTTATTTTTTAAAAGTGAACGGGAGGAATAAGTCTGGGTTGAGACACTTAGAATAAGAGCTACGGCCCTTACCTAAAGGTGACACGCTTAGGGTAAGAGCTACGACTCTTACCTAAGTATGATTTATGGTTGCAATTTGGGATTACACGTTACGACACGTACCCAATTTCTTGTGTACTTAGAAATAGTTAAGCTACGTGGGTACGACCCTTTGCATAACTCCTAGTACATTCGAATTGAAACCATAAATTCGATACCCATACGGGTTGCAATCACAAATCCAAAAAATGATTCCAGATTATGACACCTGAAATATTCATCCACGATAACTCATCCATAAAATTTACCGGATTTGAATCTTGTCCCGAAATTAGAGTTTCCCTCGTGGTTCGGATTATCACTTCCTTAAATATAGGGTTTTGACCTCAACCTCGAGATCAAAAAAATTTTCACGATGGATATTTGACTTTTGGTCAAACAATCTTAATACGCGATAGTAAGAAGATCCAACGGTGAATTTATTGCATATTGACCAAATCTTCTGATTCTGGTCAAATCTAACGGTGGACTCATTGACTTTTGGTCAAATGATCATAATGCGAGATCGTAATGAGATCCAATGATGGATTTATTGCATATTGACCATATCTTTTGATTCTGGTCAAATCTCACGGTGGACTCGTTGACTTTTGATCAAACGATCATAACACGAGAACCAACGGTAAATTTATTACATATTGACCGGATCTTGTGATTTTGGTCAAATTCAACAGTGGACACGTTGGCTTTTGGTCAAACGATCATAATGTGAGATCGTTACGAGATCCAATGGTGGATTTATTGCATATTGACCAGATTTTGTTATTTTGGTCAAATCTAATGGTGGACTCGTTGATTTCTGGTCAAATGATCATAATACTAGATGATAACGAGATCCAACGGTGGATTTATTGCATATTGTTTAATTCTTGTGATTTTGGTATAATATAATGAACTCATTGACTTTTGATCAAATGATCATAATATAATGTCATAATGAGATCCAACGGTGAATTTGCCATACATTGACCAAATCTTAGGTTATTGATCAAATCCAATGGTAAAATCATTATAAAATAATCTATGATCGCTAAAGTCTAAGGAATTTGAAGATATCTAAATCATGATTAGAAACTCTATCACTGAAAGTGATAACTCCTCTGATAACCAATTACCAGAAGAATGAATTTGATATTCGAATTCATCTTTGAGACCAGAGAACAAGAATTCGCTTTAAGATTCGTCCACGAGGTTCTTGCTTCAATAATGACTACTGACTAGTGATAATTTCCTATGAGAATTTTACTACTGACTAATCGAAATCTCCGTAGAGAATACTATCACTAGTCAGATTTTGATGATCGAATCTCCATAAAGAGTACGATCACTAGTTAGATTTCGATGATCGAGTCTCTGTAAAGTACGATCACTAGTCGATAGTAAAATTCTCGTAGGAAATATAAATTTAGATGGATTTTTATCAACTTTTTAGTGATCATATAATAAAGTCCGCCATTTTTAATAAAACCCTCTCCTAGCAAGGGAAAATTTGTTATGATTGATTTGTGTTAGATTTATATTCTACACAAATTTGTTGTTTACAAATTTCTGGCACGCCCGATGAGAATTCGTATGCTATCATAAGAAATATAAATTCTCATGTGCCTTGATAGCATACTCTAACTTAGAACTTTAAGTCCTAGTTAGAGTAGACTTGCATGGGCCATACTCTGACATAACTTAAGACTTTAAGTCCTAGTTAGAGTAGGTTTGTTAAAAAGAAAAAAAAAACTATAAGTAGAGTTCCCTTTCTTAATTTCTTCCATTAATTTATTCTATCTGATTTTTGAGGTTAAGTGGAAGGAGTTCTCGATTTTAAAAATTTTGAGTCAACAGGTGCCTCCTCGATCTAAAACAAAAAATAAAAATAAAAACAAGTTGATAAAAATTTATATTTCCTATGAGAATTTTACTACTGACTAGTGATTGTACTCTCTACGGAGATTCAATCATCAAAATCTGACTAGTGATCATATTCTCTACGGAGATTCGATCATCAAAATCCGAAGAGTGATTGTATTCTCTACGGAGATTCAATCATCGAAATTTGAATTTTGGGGTCCATCAGATGACCTGGTTTCAATCTGAGAGATTTCAGGGGACAAATTTTTTTGATTTTGATATTAATCAGATTGTACTTCCTATGGGAAGACTGTATACTGATTTATCATTATAGGATTTGTGATTCTTACGAGAACGCTCTCCGATTATCAAGATGAATCTCCTAAATCGGATTTGCGATTCTTACGAGAATGCTTTCCGACTATCAAGATGAATCTCCAAAATCTTTCAAACGGTCCAATTGAAATTTATAAACCTTAATAAATCGATAAAAATTATAAAATTGATTTTCTATTGACCATCGTTCTTAATATAGATCGGGTGATCAAAATTAAATCTCAAAGATCAACCTTGGCTACCTAGGCAGATCTGATTGATTTTGGGACGTTTACAGATATCGAAACGGCCTTAAAAATATTTTCTAAAAATCAACAAAAATTATGAAGTTGATTTTCCATTGACCATCGATCTCGATGTAGATCGAATGGTCAAAATTAAATCTGAATACTTTGGTTACTTGGGGAGATCTAACTATTTTTTTTGGTACATTTACAGAGATCGAAACGGCCTTAAAAATATTTTTCAAAAATCAACAAAAATTATGAAATTGATTTTTATTAACCATCGATCTTGATGTAGATCGAGTGGTCAAAATTAAATCCGAAAAATCTACTTTGGCTACCCGGGCAGATCTGACTGATTTTGAGACGTTTACAGGGATCGAAACGGCCTTAAAAATATTTTTTTTAAATCAACAAAATTTATGAAGTTGATTTTTTATTGACTATCGATCTCGATGTATATCCCAAAGATCTACTTTGGCTACTCGGGCAGATTTGACTGATTTTTGGGACGTTTACAGAAATTGAAACAGCCTTAAAAATATTTTCAAAAAATCAACAAAAATTATGAAGTTGGTTTTTATTAACCATCGATCTCGATGTAGATCGAGTGGTCAAAATTAAATCCAAAAGATCTACTTAGGCTACTAGGGCAGATCTGACTGATTTCTGAGACGTTTACAGAGATCGAAACAGCCTTAAAAATATTTTATAAAAATCAACAAAAATTATGAAGTTGATTTTCCATTGACCATCGATCTCGACGTCAATAAGATAACATAGTTCAAATGTATTTTGAATCTAATTCTCTTCTTTTTTTAATTTATTCATTTTTTATATTATTATTATTATTATTTTACAGATTTTCCTATATCAATCATGTCAAAAGAGAAATCTTCTTATTGTAAAGTTGATTGAATAAGAAGATTGGGTCATATCGGGAACGATTTTTCCGGGATACCCTTGAGGCATCTTCCTTGTTTTAGTCCTGTCATGGCTCACAGAGGGCATCATGCATCACCAACCGACGAGTGGTGGACAAGTCTAAGCAAATCGTTGGACCTTGGAAATTTGGGGTCTTATCTTTCTAAGCCCCAGAAAGAGGATGGTATCGATCTAATGTTTCTGAAACCAAGTTGTGTTCTTGCACCGGGTGAAGAATTCCATAGCCCACAATCCTTTCCTACCTTTGTTCAGAGGTTCATAGATAGAGTCAGGCATCAGATAGGGCGATAGATTTCGTTTGAGATGAGCAGCATCGACCAACTTAAGTTTTCACCTCTGGGTCGTACAAATGTTATCAGAATTTCGCAGCGAATTGAAAAGATGTAATTTACTTACATCAATTGTGCGTGCGGGGGGGCGATATGACAGCAACAAATATATAATGCGTGCTCTAATCGAAGCTTTTTATCAGCTTACTAACTCTTGGATCTTTCCTTGGGGGGAAGCTGGTATAACACTAGAGGAATTATTCCATATTAGTGGTTTGCCGCTTACCGGCTTTATGTATGATGAGTGCATTCTCGAGAACGATCTTCTATACAGAGTATAAGAGGACAGAGAGACGTCTTTTTATAAGCCTGAGACACATAGCTTGTTTGAAATTTTCGATCAAACTGTAAAGGATGACCCTAATGTGACAGAGAAAAATGTAAACCATGGATAGTGGATGTCTTATTTCCTAGATTTTTATAATCCAAGCGGCAACATTATCCACCCATTTGCTTCTAGAAAGAATGTCCTTCAAGTAGCCCGAATTGAAAGGTCTTCACTAAAAATTAGTCGCGGGACCCATGGGTCAAAATTTCGGGTATCAGATACGTATCATCTGAGCTCAAAACCGATACGTATCAGAATAGTAAAATACCGGACGATACATTGAATGTATCGTCCCAGCATTTACATACAAAATGGCGATACGGTACATTAAATGTACCGTATCGTCCAAGTCTAATACCGATACGTATCGGTATCGGACGATATTTTGATCCATGGCGGGACCTATTTCTCAGCTTTTTTGCGTTGTTTTTAAGCAGGTTCGCACTCTGAACTAAAAAGAAAGTGTTTGTGCAGAAACTTTCGTAATAGCAGGGGAAATGGCAAATGGAGCTACCTATGTCGTCGGTTCAGCCATCCTTGCTAGCATATTTTATGGCTTTGATCAGTTAAAGAGGTGTGACGATCCAGGGAATTCGGGGGGCTCATTTCCCTGTTCATTATTTCTTTGGATGGGTGGGGGGCATTTTCCTTCCACTTATAATTTGAGAAATTTTGAGCTCAAGCCAGGGATTCCCTTTTTACTGGGTATTTTGGAGCGGGCAGCTGGTCCTCATAACTTGAGAGGGGCTCGAGATTTAGTGCAGAATCCTGTAATGTTCAAATTTCAACCATGCGGGCATTTCTTACCAGATAATGACCAACTTTCGTGGCAGGATCAAGCTAATCCAGACAGAGATGCCTCTATGTTTCCAGCCGAAATCCTCTACTATTTTTTGAGTTTGCTGCAAAATTTATTGCCATTACGTTTTGGTACCTATAAATTGTTTCTGCTCGCACTTCCTTAATGTGGTGCTATTGGTGACATGAGAATATCAATGTCTATTTTTCCAAGAAACTATTAGAGCTAGCTCCTAATAGAAAAGATGGTGACGTTGCAAAATTCAATCCATTAATGCATATTCCTCCCGAATTTTTCATTGATATTTTTTTAGAGGCATGGCCTGTGAAGACGTCTTTTGCAAGAAGTTCTGGGAATATTGATGTTCAATTGTTCATCGTTTGTTAGTTTTATCAAACTGTACACGATTTTCAAAAAATATGCTTGTTGAGGCAGAAAAGTCTTCTTCAAATGTATCTGGGAAACGTGTCTTATCACAAAAAAGAGGGGAAAACAACAAGAAGCCAAAATTGGTGGTGTCTAACAATAAGAGAGGTGAGGGTACTTTTATCATCTTACGCCACTTCGAAAGCTCAAGGAGCCTCTGCAAGCCCTTCAGGTGGATATTATGTTCCGCTCTCACCCAATCAGAAGCAAGGGTATATGGCTGAAGGTCCAGATACAACAAATAGAAACCAAAGACTAATGGAAAAAGAAAACCTCTCCACCGGAATCGGACTGAGGTTGTGATACCAAGTCCTTTATAAAAGAAGCTCAAGGTAAGCGATGTGAGTTTAACCGGCAAGAGTCATATATGGTAGAATCTCCTGATTCCGATGAGGAGAGTTGGCATGTAATACCTAAGAAGGGAACGACCAAAGTCGAAATTTCGTTAGAAACATTTGCAGATTTAAAGAAATCCGTAAAGGTAAAAAGAGAAGTAAAAAAGATCCCTTCGAATTATACTACACTCCAAATGCTTAAGGATCGTAGAGAACGGGTGAAAGGACAGAAGGTTCAACCGGAACCTATGAAACTACCGTAGAAAGTACAGAAGATGAAACTTGAACCGATGATAATTTCTTTTTCATCGTCATCATCTGAAGTGGAAATGGAAGAATCATCCGCTCACGTTGGGAGACTACATAACTCGCGAATGTTCTGAAACGATCGGGGACCAACAAGTACTAGATGTTGTTGATAGCAATGACAAAGCCCAAAATAAGGAATCAAAATCTCATATTGATATTAACAAGAGTCAGATTAAAGATAGTCACATGAAGGATGTCATTAACTGCTCGTCTTCACCAGATGCTTTTGAAGACAGCTCATCTGATAATGAAGGTTGGCATAAAGTGGCTATTCCACGAAAAAAAGAGCAAGTTGAACCTAACAATGTTGCTTCTTGCAACATGATTCAGATTGAAGAGGTAGATGCTATAGAGCAACGTACCGATCGCTCAGTTATACCTTATCGAAGTAAGCTAAAGAATCATACTGTTTTGTCTACAGAGACTGTATCTCCAGCTAAGGGTGCAGAAGGTGCTGACAGGATAACCAATCAAAGATAAACGTCGTCATTCGACAAAAGTTCCAAGAATACCGATAAGGGCAAAGAAAAAGAAAATCCTGATGTAAATTACGATACGATATGAGCGTCTATATCATGATCCTACATTTATGTTATGATATGAGTTTTACATTATGCACATGTTTTCATTATATCATCTTTCAATTGTTTTGAGATACTATGTTTATGACGCACCCACAATGCACCTAAGTAGAATGAGGTGGATTGGTGGTGTATCAACTGAGTTTATGTGACTGAGTAAACTCATCTCAAGAAAATTTAACAGTTGTATGTGATTATATCGACAAGGTACGCGTCGGCTTTTCTAATCCGATTGGTGCTGATTTCATTGATCTCGTAGACGCTGAATACCAGGAGCCTTGGGAGGGCGACGTAGTTGGTTACCAAGAGGACTTTGGTGCTAACTTTAACCCAAGTGTCGCCTATTGACCGTGGTGGACTCAGTATTGAGTTCGTTTGATATTAATACTGTGAATTCTATAGTTTATTGTAACAGATTTATCTCCGATTTTTATTATCGTTTATTTGTAGATTTTGTGGATTTATTGCTTTTATTTATATTTATGGTTGCCCATTTATTTTATCTTTATTTGTTAGCCTTCACGGATTTCGTGGAACCAGAATTGCGCGAGAACTTTGATTATGTGTATGTCCGCTTAGCGTATCTAGGATGCGTGCAAGTCATAACTCGGAATTCTAAGCCCTCGGAGTGGGGTAGAATTTCGGATTGTGACAATTTCACAGTTGAGTACGTCCTTTTGGCGGAGATTGTGCTTCTAGTTTCCTAAGATAGAAGCATGGATCAAAATTTCGTCCAATACCGATACGTATCAAACGATACGTATCGGTATCGGGACTCACCGATACGATACATTGAACGTACTGTATCGGTGGTTCCCATACATTTACCAGACGATACATTCAATGTATCGTCCTAAGATCGTCAAGATTATACGTGACGTCCGATACATATTTTAATCCTTGGATTAAAGTTAAACACCGATAAAAAAAAAAAAAAAAAATTGAAGTTAAAGTAGAATTCTGGTTTGAAAATAAAAGGCACCCTAAAATGAGACATCCTCATTTGCTTTTGCAAGGGCTCGGAATATTAAAAACTACGTGCGGACCGTCGTACTCCATATTCGAAAATAGCCCAAACATAACATGAGTTTTATTGTTAGGGTATAAAAAATGTGAAAGATGGAAAGAGAGAAATCACAAGTAAATTTTGTGTGGACATACCTGTCTTTGTAAGTTTCTGCAATCAAATTTGATGCAGCATAGTTTAGAGAGATCGAGTGGGCTAAATGGGAGACGTGATAGAGAGAGTGCGTTGGTTAGATGGAGATGTGGAAAGAGATAGGGTATCCAAAAAATTTGGTAACTGTAGGTAAAAAGAGTGACAATTTCTGTGCCTTTCTCAATCACAGGGAGAGAGAAACGTCAAGAGGATTTGATAAGATTATTTTATTATTTTCTAAGGAAATTCCAGAAAAAATGTAGGTCACCAACCAATTTTCTTAATATATATATATATATATATATATAGATTGATCATTTCTTCCAGCTTGTAGCTGCCCTACTAATCGACTTCTAAGGTTTGGCAGCAATTGCAGATCAAAAGACGATCTATTTAAAAAACCCAGCCAAAGCGAATCACAACTCATAATCAATGACACAGTCTGCTTTAGTACCAAATAATGCATAGAAGAAGAATAACGAAAAATGTATTTCATTGAAACCTACCTAACTAGTCAGTGATGAGAGCTAACAAGCTCTATGCATAAACTTGTGTCAATACTGAACAGAGCAATTTGAACTCAATAATCCTAACCATTCAAAAAACCCACCCAAAACTTTTAAATTAGCTTCAATTAACCAACCTGCTTATCAAATCCTACTCACTACAACTGCTAAAGGACTCTCAAACCCTACTCACTACAATTGCTAAAGGACACTTGACCATAGTGCTAGTTGCCTGATTTGCAGTTTGATTCGCTTACCATCAGTTTGTTGTTCTGCCCTCAGCGAGCATAAATTCATAGTTTGTGGGGGTAGTGTGAATTTAGCAGTTGTGAAGTTCATAACAACAGATAGAAATTGTAGAATCTTATAAAAGTATTAATTGGCCTGTAATAGAAAAATGGAATTAGAATTCTTCAACTAAGCAAACATTTCAAATGAAGTAGGAAGTGGATTAATAATAATAATCAAAACATAGGCACCCCACACGTGAACCGAGACACATGCGCCCATCTGTCACCCACATACCCCCATGTGACATGATTGGTGATATTTTGTGCTGCATTATCTACCAAAGTTCAAGGAGCATAAGCTTATGAGAGTAACAGAACTTAAGATACAGACATCTTATAAAAAGTTTCAAATGTATAAGAAATACAATTCATGGCAGTGACGATAAAAGAATACTAATAACCAAATGAGGGACACGTGAACTGATATAGGAACATTTCTCAACTTGCAGCTACGAGAGTTGGAACCTAACATCCTAAATGCATAAATTGAGCGATCTCACTTCATCAAGATCTACATGTTGCTATTCACCCTATTTGTAGAATGTTCAGTCCATTTATAAACTGCAGCACTTACCTGTTGATGAGGCAACGCCAGAAAGACTTTCACAAGCTAGGCTAACCAGGAAAGGGGAATCTTGAGACCTAGAGTTAAGAGAATCAAAATCAAATTGTTAGCTTCAGAATATTAAGGGAGAAATAATAAAACATGATTATAATTTTTCCTCAAATGAGACACCTCATTTTGTGCACGGGTAAAATATAATAGGTAGGCGTTTTTATCAGGTGAAACAAGCCTTTATAGGCTTATTTTAGCATACATCTCGTTTAAAACAAAAACAAAAAAAGTCTCACTTTGGCCATAAACGATATGCATTGGAAAAATAAGAGACCTGAAACCATGTAACAGAAAGAATAGAACCCCCAACTACGTAAATCCAACTACAAAAAGGTACCACCTGTGTAAATGCCAAGAAGATCTCAGGGTCTCATAAACAGAAAAGTCGATAGCTATACTGGGTTCAACTCCCTGCACCAGTAAGATTTCGTCACATTATTGGCAAGAACAAGTGAAAAACCCGAAACCGAAAGATGATCCAAGAGCATGTCCAGATGAACATTATCAGGGACCAGAGGGATGCTATGGTGGACAGCATGAGAAGAATCCAATGAGCTTATCTTCCTCTTTCTTCTACAGGCAGTGTTGGGGGCAGTGATCGAATCTTGTTGTTTTACTTGGGTAGGGATATGTCCTGGGTGGTTTTGGGGTTTGCTTTGGGTTGTGCTCTCGTATCTCTTTGAAGCACAGGTATGCTTCCTTTGTGATGATATTTTGTTTTTTAACCGATAAAAAAACATAATCAAGTCTCCTTTAGAGAGGTCATTTGGAATATTCAAAACACAATGGGAGCTCAAAATTTTGACGAGGGGAATAAAAAAAACAATAGCTAAATGC
This sequence comes from Chloranthus sessilifolius, assembly GCA_021018995.1. Lineage (NCBI taxonomy): Eukaryota > Viridiplantae > Streptophyta > Magnoliopsida > Chloranthales > Chloranthaceae > Chloranthus > Chloranthus sessilifolius. The sequence goes on along the minus strand of CM037588.1, from coordinate 978,186 downwards.
ACTTTCATTGTCAAGTCGACAAAGGCACTCATGTTATAGAGCCTAAACATAAGATGGGTTAAAAACAAATGTGGATTGGTTCCCTATATGTAGCTAAGGCTAGATCTAAAAATCTTACTCGGGACCATGATGGAACCCTTAGTTTCCCTTTATTTCCATACTCCAAAAAAAACAATTAATCCACGTTACAAAACCAAGGCCCATTTAGCTTGGGATGGGACATTATCTGTTGGGTGAAATAGAAATCTATGTCACTAGTAGTTAAGGGCCTCTCTAGATAGAGTAACAGAAATCTCAAACAAATACCTTACGGTTGCATACATGGCTAGAGAAAACTCTTCACTCTAGCCACCTATAACTGACAATCCACGCTTGTTGTGAGTTGGCGAGGGAACTATTCTTTGGCTGAAAAAGAAAAACTAGAAAAAGAACATATCGAGATTTAACGAAATTTTTGAAATTTCGTCAAAAATCACGAAAATACCGATAATGCCGAATAGTAACGAAATTTCTCCGAAATTTTCATTTGACCCTCATTTTGCCGAATTTCTACGAAATTTGTCACTATGGTTTCAAGGACAATTAAATCTTGATGCACTACTCAATGCTTAAACAATAGAGCTAAGGACTGAGTCATCATAAATAGTTAGTAGTAGTTATAGCTTCGACTTATCACATCCTAAGTAATTAGAATTTATTTTACCCCAACACAATGTTCTGTTGTGTGTTAACTACACATATTTTTTTCTTTTCCCCAAGCCCTCATCGATGAGACTCCAAAAGAAAAAATCTATGAGCCGCAATCCTCAAAAATTCTAGAACAAGGATCCAACATGAAGAGAGAACTCAGCTCAGTCCACATTTCACAACTAATGAAATAAAAAATAATTCCCTGGAGAAGTACAGTAACTTGACCCTCTTTTAAATAGGGGTCAGAGTAAATGAAAGCTTCTCAAGTACTCCTTCGGACAGGGAGATGTTCAAATGAGACAGATATAGTTGAAGCCTTCAGCACTAGCAGCTCTATTTGCTTATGCCTAGTTAAGCGCACGCTGAACCCTGGAACTTTATTCTCCTGAATTTCCCTTCTGGCACTCTCTGACAAAAGAGCCTTACAACTCATTGTTTAAGCCCCCATATATAACCCAACCATTTATTATCGCTTCCACGAACAGTTAGGGAGATATATGTTCTCTATTGAGCTTCATGTAGCCTTCAGGTATAGGCAAAGCAGATTAATTCTTCTCGTGCCAACCCTCGCAGAGCTTTGAGTATCTGTGATAAATATGACGAAGAGGACTATCTTGAACTCAACAAACCCAACTGTTTCAGTAAGTTCCCATGATAAATCTGTATAACGTTCTAGAATCAACTTGGTTAATATTAAAGCCTTGACTGCACCAATTCCTAGTAAAATTATAATAACCATTCAAACTAACAGCTTCGAAAGACCTCTAACTTTTACGATATATTCGGCACATCACACAGAAATGCAAAAGTTTACCATTCCATGAGGGGGAAAAATGCAACCAAAATGTCAGGTTCATGCCTAATGAAAAAAGAGAACAAATGTTAGTATCACGCATTTCCATCAGAAAGATGTTTGCATGACATTCTCCAAAATCTTTAATTTTTCTATTCAATTCTGACAAGAAAATGATTTTTTAATAGATATAATATTTTAGTTTCAAATTTACGAAAGTTATTTGTCTTATTTGTCATCTTCTCATTTCCTTGGATGACCATCTTGTGACGGCCTCATTAATCTGTGCGCCAGCATGAAGGCATGACGACCTTGGAACTGGGCACTTAGCTAGCAAGAAGGCAAGCGGACCTTGTAAGCTAGCCGTGTAGCACGCGTGGGCGCAGAGGCACGTGACCCTGCGATGCGTGCAGGAGTCCCTGATGCATGATGCGATGGTGACCCGAACTAAGCTGCGATCTAGTATGGTGGCTAGACGTCTGAAGGGCTTAGAATGTGGTGCTCCACAGTGGAGCACGCGACGTGGTGTCAAGAGGGCACGCGACATCTGAGTGCCATAAGGTACGAAATGCGGTGCTCCGCGTAGGGGCACGCAACATCTGTGTGCTATAAGGCACGCGAGGCAGTGTCATGAAGGCACGCGACGTCTAGGTGCCAAGAGGGCACGTGATGCGGTGCCAAGGCGCGCAGCATCCGGGTGCAGTGGCAAACCCGATATGGTGTCGAGTTGACACCAGACACAGCCACGACTTAGACGTGATGCGGTGCCATGAAGGTACGCCATGTGGTGCCATGAGGGCACGCGACATGAGGCCATGAGGGCCTTGCGACATGGTCGCGACACGGACGCAACATGGTCGCGACACAATGCTATGTTGGACATGAGGCCATGAGGGCCTCGTGACGTGGTCGCGATGCGGACGCGACACGGTCGCAAGGAACGCTGATGCGTGACCTCACAAGCCAAGTGGGCTTGGAGGATGGCACTGGGTGCCACGGTTAGAGGATCGTGTGCCATGTTTAATGGCAAGACACCACCTTTGCAGCAATGCGGCGCTGCGACGATGCCACCTGGGGTGAGGTTACCATGTGGCTCCGTGCCGGCGTCGCGGTACACATGGGTCGATGACCTCACTGGGGCACTCAAGGGCTACGTGAGACGCAGTGGCGCACACTAGCTGAGGGCCTGGAGCGAAGGTGTGTTGGTCGTGCGTACCACACCCGATGCTTGGTTTGGAGAGTATGAAGAGTTACATGCTACTCCAAGTGTGCTGGTCGCGTGGATCACACACGTTGGTTGGCTTGAATGGCATGATGAGATGCATGCCACTGTCTGAAGCGAGGGGATAGTGCATTGCACAGGGTGAAGCTACACAGGCCAAGGGGCACTGAGGTGCTGACATGTGTGTCGCGGTTAGACATGATGCATTAAGTGGGTTTGCCTCGAGTGAAGGCAACCACGACGCGGGAGTTCCCGTCCTCTAGGCGGGTGGTATCAGAGTGATGGTTGGATATGAGGTCTCGCTGTGCGCGGCAGCGAGATGTTGCACGAGCGTGATAACCAATGTTAGGTTATGTTTCGTGAGAAAATTGGTATCTGAGTTAGGCTGGCCTCGCTGTAGCTGCAGCGAGGCGCCGCACGGGCGTCGAAAAAAGTTACCCCGTGACAATCTGCTCGATACTTTCCCATTAGAGTCTCCTCATGCGTTGTATCTACAAAATCTATTGTCGTTATTGATAAGGATCCCAATCCCAAGGTCTCCTCACAAGATAATAGGCATATCGTCACCGAAGCTGTAGATGACGTTATGCCTCTCTCGAGATACACGATTATCAAAAATAAATCATTCACTTAAAAAGAGATTGAGATACAAGGGGGCAAACATATAAAAAAGAAAATATTGAGCATAGCTGACGGTCACATTTTCACGGTCGACCGTGAAATAAACTCTATTTTTCTCATATGGCAGAGAGAACGCACCATTACTGTAGACCGTGCCTCAATGATAGTCGATCGTAAATGACAATTTACAATCAAAAAATTTAAAGCTCAAAACCACTCTCAATCTAATTGTAAAAGCACATATTAAAACCTTTTTAAGAAAAAAAAAGTTCACAAAATATCACTTTTGAAGCTCAAAAACCAACTAAAGACTCAAAAATTAAAACCCACTGCTAATCTTCGAAAAATGATTTCAAACAAATCGACGATGAAGCTAAAGTAATCAAAGTCAATGAAAACAAGATTAAAACACTTATGTCATTTTCACAATCATACTTTCTAATAATCATCGACCATGCTAACTGAATGAGAAAGGTATGTTCTTAGTTTATTAAACTTATGTGACTAGTGATCGAGACAAAAAGCACAAATGCCATCAAAGTAATGAACACTCATCAACCATGCATACGCCCATGTTCAAACGAAATCAGAAGCCCTAACTCTATTGAATCCAACGCCCACAAGAAACAAAGAAAAAACAAAATTTTACTTATCAGAATCATAACCCTATCAGACGAACCCCTATTCCATCCACAAACCCTAAATCTAGCAGGCTCTTTCAAAATCGAAACTGAAACACGAATTCAAACCCTAATAATCCAATAAATAATTTAAATATATAAAAATCGAAGAAAACAAAAACCACACACCTACTTGTCGCGATCCCTCCGTTGCAATCTTCTAATCTTCAACGCAACGAACGAGTGACTCCTATCGAGAGAGAGAGGGGGGGAGGGAGATGGAGGTGGCTATTGTTTTTTAGAGACGAGATGAGAGAGAGGGAGAGGTAGAGCAAGAGACGATTGGAGGCTTGGAGCATAGTTATATAGTACCATCGTGATAATAAGACAACTAATACCGTCTTACTGTTTTTTTTTGTACGGCCATTTAGGCCGAGACAGCATCGAGAACCGAGGAGCAGGCACGCATATACAGCATACACATATGACAGTTGGGGAGCAACATGAGGGAGCACCAACTACAGTGGTGAGGAACAGAACCCAACCCACACCTTCTAAAGACAAGGGTGGGAAACAGCATGGAGGACAAGTATCGAACCCACGACCTCCTCCCTCACAATGGAGGGAGGTTACCAAATGGGCTAAATTTCGTGTCAATGGAGGGAGGTTACCAACTGGGCTAAAAAAAAAATCATGCTTAAATTTCGTGTCATTGGTTAGTACCTGGTGTCCTATTGTTAAAGTTTTATTTTATGTCTTTTATAGACGTTTTTTATATAGTGAATAGGTGTAGAGATTTCTCATAGAATCCAATACATAGGAGGAATACAGGTTACCCAAAAGTATAAGATACTACTATCTTGAAAATAATAGAGATTGTGTTTCACCCCGATCACGATCAATTTATTTTTTCATATATCGTAGATCCTCAAAAAAGGACTCTTCAATCATGTTACAGATCATGCTCAAATGTGAATTTGAGGCCATTTTTTTATATATCTGTGATACATGGAATCAAAAAACTGTCATTTTGATAGTTGCGACAAGATCTCAAGATCTATTGTGTGAAACACGATCCCAATAATTTTCAGAGGCAGTAGTATCGTATAATTTTGTAACTTGTATCCCAATGCATTGGATTCAACAATAAATCTCTACCGTCATTGTTACTTGGGCCATCATGTGGGGTCCATCACAAGGATCAGATTTCACAAAAACTTAGGCGAGGACGATCAGATCTCATTCAAAAAAAAATTATGACTTTTTCAATCATTAAAAATGTGATCAATGATAGGGAAAATCAATGGAACACAGTTGGGGAAAGTCAAGACTCCACTTCTCCATTTTTATAGTTCAAAAAATAATAATAATCAAAATATAGCATTGGAAAGACCACAATTATTTTGAAAATAGCCACTCTTATACGTCATAAGCTGGGATGCAAATTCGGTGTGCCAAACCGAAACCAAGTTTTTTGATTTTCAGCTCAGTCCCCCGCGCCAAAACCCATTCAGTTCAGTATTTTTTTTCTGAAACCAACACCAAAACCGATTCGGTTCGGCGTGGGTATTTTACCTACTTTTATTAATTTTTTAATATATTTTTTTGGTTTTTTCGGTTTACTTGTCCTACACCCAAACCAAAACTGAACCGAATTGGGGTTCGGTCTCAGTCGGTTTTCGATGCAATTCGGAACCCTCGATTTTTGGTTCGGTTTCGGTGTTCAGTTCAAAGCTTGCATCCCTAGTGACAAGTGTGAGCTGACCGGTTGGAGATGCTCTTAGAAGGTAATTTTTATGCGTTATACCCGATACTCAATAAACTTGACCTAATATGTGGGTCAAGTCCTGTCATCCAAGAAGTCCTGTCAAACTCGAACCAACTAGTTGATCGCTTTAATCGAAGGGCTCTATTCTTTTCCTCCTGTTACGATATTACAAGCTTGATATTTTATAAGGGGGCAGGGCATAGATTTCCATTTGGACAAATTAGATTGATCACAGACGTGTGCCACAATGCATAATGATAAATCAAACTTCATTGGTATTTCAATGGTGAGAGATAAAAGGTTTGATTTTAATGGTGTAAGATCATTTAACACTATATGGGTGTTTCCCTATCAAAATAACTTTAAAATATGCATTTTTGGAGATGGATGAACCATCTCCCAGGGTTAGGGTTAGGGTTAGGGTATATATATATATATATATATATATATATATATATATATATATATATATATATATATATATATATCAGGGGGTAAATGCAAAAAACGCAAAATATAATCCCAGGCATAAGAGGGGGTTGAGAAAACCCTAAACTTTAATAAAATGTGGAGAAAATGAGTGTTTAGATTCTAATGGAAATATCTCTAAAACCAAACTGCCCACTTTCTCCAAATCAATCAATCTAGCAGGAAACACTTTCGGCTAGAAATGCATTGAATACAGCACTACGCCGATACACACAATTCCTGCTCTCTCTTAAAAATAAAAATAAAAAAGCGATTAAAATTTGTTTAAAAGAAAAAAATGAAAAGTGTTCCCTCAGTAAAATACAAGAGGATTCAATCATCAACAAATCTCAGCATTAGCATGGTATTTAGATGAGCATCACAGGGAACCAAACCCAAATAAAAATAAAAATTTAAAACTAAAATTGCTCAGATATTGTTGAAGAATCTAGTCAAAGACTTCCAAAATAGAAGATCTCGTAGTGAGCTGGGATCAACGGTCTCATCATCGCATAAAATAAAACATATAAACAGGGGAAGATCGAGATACACAAAACCACAGAAGAAAATAGAACTCTGAAACCCTAAACGTACCTCTAGTAGCGTTGGGATAGAAAGATCTATGTCAAGTTGTCGAGACTTCGAAGTTTTATAAGGATAGGGGGTTAGATTTAGGGTTTCGGATTTGAATACTAGGGTTCGGGTTTTTTCTCACATTTCCATATTTGCACCTTGCTTTCGTTAAAATTGCTTATTTGGTAGAATATCCTATGATCACCATGGATCAAAATTTCGTTTTATCGGTATCAGTGGTTTATATGGTATATATATAAGACGATACATTCAATGTATCGTCCGATACGGTCCAATACTGATACATATTAGTTTTAGGCTCGGACGATACATATCGATTTTCTAACAATTTGATCCATGATGGCCACATAGAGGTCCAACAACCGATATGGGAATGAAGATGTTAATACCACACCACTTTATGTTAGAGCCACCTCGCTTAAATAAAAGGAAAAATCTGTTGACTGACTTTAAATCTGATGATGGAGAATTTATTTTTTCAATTCTTCCGAAAAAGATATCTTAAGATTATGGCCTACTTTCATAAAATTGTATGTTGATCTCATGTGACACACATCTCAAAAGTGAATGTGATCATAGTATACCCTTAAATAGAACTACTTCTACCTTTTGGAATGTGTGTCACGTAAAATCAACATATAACCATTACAGAGTAGGCCAATGGCCTATGAATTAGTCAACGATGCTTCCTTTATGTAAGTGAAGTGGCTGCGACATAAAGTGGTGTGACAATAACAACAGCCGGAAACCTTTGATGAAGAAGGATAGTTGCATGGAAAGTAGTCACCTTCAAACTACGAAAGTAGAAGGTGTAAAACTCAAAATTTTACTTTATCCAATGGACTTAAAACTGTAGTCACGAAATCAACGTTCAACAATAATTCGATAAGGTTAAAATTTGAAAAAAAAAACCAATAAAATATGACAAGTTGGAGAAAATATTCGGAGAAAAAATTAAAAATAAATGAATAGATAATAAGATTAAAAAGAATAAAAAAAACGTGAATTATTTATAATTTAGTCACAAATTCTTAAAACATAAATTTTTTTGAAAAATTACAAATAGTTCAAGATTAATTCTCGAAACCTCAAATTCGTGAATTGTTTACAAAATGTCGAAAACTCTGAGAATCCTCCATGAGATTCAACTGGTTGATACAAAACACTCAAGAAAACGTATTAGGAGCACCAATTCCACTACTATACGATTATAGAATACTAGAGGAATGATACCTTTATTTTAAACTGATGATTCCTTCTCAAATCGTTTTCTTGTGTTTGAATAGTTGATTGTGGAGATTTTATTATTTCCAATCTTCGATACAAAAGATCTTTGAAATTAGGGCCTATCATTTTTTAAAGTCAAATTTTATGTAAATGTGACACACATCACAAAAAGGTGCTCCAAGAACAACGTTTGATGTATGCCTATGATGATGTTCCATTTTGAGATGTGTGACATGTGGAATCAGACTTCGCCTCAAAATCTTAAGACTAGGTCACAAAATCGGTTAAGAGGGTTGGGCTAGGGTGACAAAACTAAAAGTATATTATGTGATCGATTGGGTATGAAAATTTTGGTGCTTGTAGCAGGTGTACTTGCAAAATTGGCAACTCCAAATGGGATGAAACATGAAGTGACAGATCGGGCAACTCGAGGAGGATATTAATCAGTTCATGTTGCTCTAGAATATGGGATCATGGATGGTTAAGGTTAATGGTAAGGATAAAGGTACCCTCATGCTAATGACCTGGTAACTTACTTGGTCCTATATTAATTTACTACCATCTTTTGTGTTGATAAAACCCTGACATTCAAAAATAATTGACAATGAATGGAGGGGCTTAGGATCTTATAAGAGAAGAGACCAAGGCTTATGAATACCTGAAGTGGGACTAAACTTCAACACACCCTACACGTGTTAATTCGACTGAGCCAAATCATGTGGGTAATAGAACTGGGTGACATGAAGTAGAGAAAAACCTACTATGATACCATGATAAATTTGGACATTCATCTAAAACCCAATTGGCAATGAGTGGAGAGGCCCACGATTGTATAAGGGGAGAGATAAGGCTTATGAATACCTGATGTGGGACTAAACTTGAACACGTGTAATGGACTCTATGGACTGCACAATTTTGTACGACTCATTTTAATTTTTTCATGATAGTATTCTGGTTATCAAGCCGCTCCTTTATGTGACACCCGATCATACAATTAGGTGCCACATGGCAGCAAACTAATGCGAGACCAGGTAAGTTACTTGGTCTTTGGTACCAAGCTACTTTTACCCTAATGGTTATATCACTTCTAGATAGAAAAGCGAACTCTTTATCCTTTTTAGTCTGGAATATTATAAAAATTAAAGGGACGTTAGAAGGAACATTACTTATGAAGCACCCTGTTAGCACCAAGTTTGTATTTAACCTAGTCAAACACAAACTTGACTCATCATGTTGGATCGGTCAAGAAGCATTTGACCTAACCTTTGGGTTGAGTGAACTCAAAGGTCAAATCAGGTCTGATGGGGACAAGCAAAAAGAAGTCGGGTTGAGTCAGTTTACCGGAATGTTTTATTGATTGGTGTTTAGGTAGAGGAGAGTGGCATGTTACACGAAATTTCATCTCGTGGTATGGGGGTAACCTTATTTGGTGTGGTAATAACATTCCCCTTCGCATTTCGAACTTCATATACCAACTTCTCGAAAAAAAATTAGGGCGGGTTTGATTTGGGGAAAGTGATGGACTATGTAGGATCGGAATTCATTTTTCGATCTTTTCCATTGTTTGGATGAATATGTAGCCTTGGAAAATAGTTGAACCATTTTCCTTCATTTTTCAAAGCAATAGTAAGAGGGTGTCTCTCATATTTGGTTTTGTCCAAAGCCTGAGAAAACTTAAAACACAATTAAACTGAATGAAGACAAAATAAAGAGACTGCAATATATGAAACTAGTTCTTAAAGAACTCTATATTATTCACTTCTGTTGAGTTCTCTTCATACTTTCACAAGACTCATTTATATAAAATTACAATATGAGAATATGAAAAGTTAGGGGGAATATGACGGGTTAGGAGGATACATGAGCATTGTTATAATTCCAAAAGAGTTATATAATAATGCATAAGAATTATAAGGGACCACATAAATGTGATTAAAAATTTAAAGGGATGAAAATTAAATGGTCATCCATCATAATAAATATATTTATAACACTTCCCTTTGGATGACCATACACAAAGAATACATGCTTCGTTAAAACCTTGTCAAGAAAAATTTAGTGAAAAAAAAATTGTGTCGAAGGAAAAAGAGTACATTATTCTTATGTTATAGAAAACTTTAAGATTGCCTTATTAAAACCTTGCAAAGGAAAACCTTGTAAGAAAAATTCTTAGCAAAGGAAAAAGTGTACAATCCGCTTAATCATTTACCCTCCCTCAAAGAGCACAAATTTCTACTGTTTATGCTAAAGATCTTTGAGTCGACGCACTCCAATGTTATGCACCATCTTCTTGAATATTGTAGTTGGTAATGCTTTAGTGAACAAATCCATCAAATTATCACATGATCATATCTACTTAACATCAATATCTCCACTCTTCTAGAGCCCATGTGTATAAAAGAATTTTGATTAAATATGTTTCACTATGTGAAAATAAAAAAAAAACGTCACCATTTTAAGCACGGCCTTGGGCCGTTGTAGATAAAGCAACGGCCCAAATCAGACGCAAATTAAATGCAACGACCCTCTAAAATGTACGTATTGGAAGTTAGGGGGTTTGAACACCTTAGTTTCCAAAAGTTCCTTTTAAACCAAATTTTGTGTAGCATTCAAATATAAAACAAATTCAGCACGCGCGGGAGCCTTGAAACCCCTCTTCTTTTCAGCATGCATGGGAGCCCTAAAACCCCTCTTCTTCCTCTTCTTTTGCAACGATTTCTTAAACCAGCAAACTCATTGTTCTTCGTCTTCTTTTTGTTCTTCTTTTTTCCATCAAAATCAGAAACGATTTCTTCCCCATATAGCCATGTTCAAAGATCTTTTATAAATTTCCCCATGAGGCTGGCAATGTATCTCTCATGCTAGCTTTCTCATTTGGCAATATACCTGTCATTATATTGGTATTTCTCAATCTTTACACTTTTGGTTTCAGATCTGCACAAGGCAACAACAAAGGCCCTATCAAGAACACTAGGAACAAAGGCAATCCCCCATATACCCCTCTTTCTCTGTCTCTCTTTCTCTTTCTACTTCTTATTCACTAGAAAATAACATGATTTTTATAGTTTGATTCAGATCTTTTAGGTTTTTGTTGATGCACGATTCTGATAAATTTTTTATTTCAATATTATGGTTTAGAAAATAATACGTATACATTTAAAGCACCGAGTGAGCTTAAAGATACAAAGCATAATGGGTTACTCCAAATCAACCCTAAATTTTTAGATTTTTAGTTTTTTAGAATTGCTTATGCTATATTTTCAACGCTAAATTCCTGTAGTATTGCTGCTGCTCTTATCCTTAATATATACTGCTACTATACAAGTGTGTTGCCTATCACCTTATCTACTTAAATATTCGTCTATACAACATTCTAGATTCAGATTTCACGGTGATATGCTGCAATAGTGGGTTGTGTTTTATCACAGATTTCTGGAGTGATCCAGCGGTTTTTATCTCTGATGGTGACTGTGTTTTAATCTAAAACATAGTTTATTTGACTGTATTTTGATACACTAATGACTGTTTTTATCGCTGACCATGACTATGTTTTTAACACAAACAGTAGAGGTTGTTTGACTGTAGTTTGATACAGTAACTACAGTCAAACAGCCTCTAATTTTGTTGAAATAGCCCACATACCCCTCCACCTAATACTCTAATTCAAAACAAACAAAAACCATCATTTTTTAATAACAAAAAAGGGTTCACATGTATTTCAAGCATGTAATGAATTGCACTTAGAAGCTCCGTGCATATTTCGATGGGAAATGTAGGTCTTTTGAATTCGTATTTGATTTGCTCAACTCATCAACCAATTCCATCTTTCAACTTCATGTTTTGAGAGAGTATTTTTGTGAAACTTTATATCTCACTTTACCTCAAAATACTGAATCATGTTTTGAGAGAAAGGTCCCAGTGGCCCTCCATAGATGAGTTGCCCTCCTCTTTTCATCAGTAGCACCACATTAAGGAAGTGCGCCAATAGCACCACATTAAGGAAGTGCGACCAGAAACATGAGCAGGGCGAGTTGTGAAACATGACATAGTTCCTCGCGCACTATACGTATTAAATTCCATCACTAAATCTGCAACGATAACATTTTTGCGCGCATCCAAAGAAAGAGTCATGAGAATAATTTGATCATAACCTAATTGTCGAGTATATCGGGTTGGATAATATGGCTCGAAGTTGCCAAAACATAATGGCAATAAATTTTGCTGCAAACTAAAAAATTAGTGAAAGATTTCGGCTGGAAACACAGAGGTATCTCTGTATGGATTAGCTTGATCATGCCACGAAAATTGGTCATTATCTGGTAAGAAATGCCCGAATGGTTGGAATTTGAACATTACGGTTTCCGCACTAAATCTTGAGCCCCTTTTAAGTTATGAGAACCAGCTGTCCGCTCCAAAATACTCAGTAAAAAGGGAATCCCTAGCTTGAGCTCAAAATTTCTCAAATTATAAGTGGAAGGAAAATGAGCCCCAACTCATCCAAAGAAATAATGACAGGGAAATGAGCTCCCGAATTCCCTGGATCGTCACACCTCTTTAACTGATCAAAGCCATAAAATATGCTAGCAAGGACGGTTGGACAGACAGCATAAGTAACTCTATATGCCATTTCCCTTGCTATTACAAAGTTTCAGCACAGAAACTCTCTTTCTAGTTCGGAAGTGCGAACTAGCTTAAAAACAACGCAAAAAAAGTTGAGAAATAGGTCCCGCGACTAATTTTTAGCGAAGACCTTTCAATTCGGGCTACTTGAAGGACATTCTTTCAAGCAGCAAATGGGTGGATAATATTGCCGCTTGGATCATCAAAATCCAGGAAATAAGACATCCATTGTCCATGGTTTATATTTTTTTCTTTCACATTAGGGTCATCATTTACAATTTGATCCAAAATTTCAAACAAGTTATGTGCCTCAGGCTTATAGAGAGACGTCTCTCCGTCCTCCTGTACTCTGTATAGAAGATCGTTATTGGGAATGCACTCATCATACATAAAGCCGATAAGCGGCAAACCACTAATATGGAATAATTCCTTTAGTGTTATACCAGCTTCCCCCCAAGGAAAGATCCAAGAGTTCGTAAGCGGATAGAAAGCTTTGATTAAAGCACGCATTATATTTTTGTTGCTGTCATATCGCCCTTGCGCATACGCAACTGCTGTCAGTAAATTACATTTTTTCAATCCGCCGTGAAACTCTCATAACATTTGCACGACCCGAAGATGGAAACTTAAGTTGGTCAATGCCGCTCCTCTCAAACGAAATCTATCACCCTATCTGACGCCTGACTCTCTATCTATGAACCTTTGAGTAAAGGGAGGAAAAGATTCTGGGCTATGAAATTCTTCACCCGGTACAAGAATACGACCTGGTTTCAAAAACATTAGATCGATACCATCCTCTTTCTGGGGCTTAGAAAGATAAGACCCCAAAATTTCAAGGTCCAACGATTTACTTAGACTTGTCCACCACTCGTCGGTTGGTGATACATGATGTCCTCTATGAGTCATGACAGGACTAAAACAAGGAAGTTGCCTCCACAAGGGTATCCCGAAAAAATCATTCCCGATATGACCCGATCTTCTTATTCGATCAACTTTACAATCAGAAGATTTCTCTTTTGACATGATTAATATAAGAAAATCTGTAAAATAATAATAATAATAATAATAATATAAAAAATAAATAAATTAATTTAAAAAATGAAGAGAATTAGATTACGTTCAAAATACATTTTAACTATGCTATCTTATTGACATCGAGATCAATGGTCAATGGAAAAACAATTTCATAATTTTTGCTGATTTTTAGAAAATATTTTTAAGGTTGTTTCGATCTCTATAAACGTCCCAAAAATTAGTCAGATCTGCACTAGTAGCCAAAATAGATCTTTTGGATTTAATTTTTACCACTTGATCTACATCGAGATTGATGGTTAATAAAAACCAACTTAATAATTTTTGTTGATTTTTAGTAAATATTTTTAAGGCCGTTTCGATCTCGGTAAATGTCCCAAAAAAAATCAGTCAGATATGCTCGGGTAGCCAAAGTAGATATTTCGGATTTAATTTTGATCACCCGATCTACATCGAATAGATGGTCAATAAAAAATCAACTTCATAATTTTTGTTGATTTTTAGAAAATATTTTTAAGGCAGTTTCGATCTTTGTAAACGTTCCAAAAATCAATTAGATCTGCTCGGGTAGCTAAAGTAGATCTTTCGGATTTAATTATGTCTATTCGATTTACATCGAGACCGATGATCAATGGAAAATCAACTTCATAATTTTTGTTGATTTTTAGAAAATATTTTTAAGACCGTTTCGATCTCTGTAAATGTCGTAAAAATCAGTTAGATCTGCCCGGGTAGTCAAAGCAAATCTTTTGGATTTAATTTTGACCACCTGATATACATCGAGATCAATGGTCAATAAAAAATCAACTTCATAATTTTTGTTGATTTTTAGAAAATATTTTTAAAGCCGTTTCGATCTCTGTAAACGTTCCAAAATCAGTCAGATTTGCCCGAGTAGCCAAAGTAGATCTTTCGGATTTAATTTTGACCACTCGATCTACATCGAGATCGATGGTTAATAAAAGCCAACTTCATAATTTTTATTGATTTTTAGAAAATATTTTTAAAGCTGTTTTGATCTCTGTAAACGTTCCAAAAAAAATCAGTCAGAGCTACCTGGGTAGCCAAAGTAGATCTTTCGAATTTAATTTTGACCATTCGATCTACATCGAGACCGATGGTCAATGGAAAATCAACTTTATAATTTTTGTTAATTTAAAAAATATATTTTTAAGGCCGTTTCGATCTTTGTAAACATCCCAAAATCAGCTGGATCTGCCCAAGTAGCCAAAGTAGATCTTTCATATTTAATTTTGACCACCCGATCTATATTAAGAACGATGGTCAATAGAAAATCAATTTCATAATTGCTATTGATTTATTAAGGTTCATAAATTTCAATTGGACCGTTTGAAAGATTTAGGAGATTCATCTTGATAGTCGAAAAGTGTTCTCGTAAGAATCGCAAATCCGATTTAGGAGATTCATCTTGAGAATCGGAGAGCGTTCTCGTAAGAATCGCAAATCCTATAACCATAAATCAGTATACAGTCTTCCCATAGGAAGTACAGTCTGATTAATCTAAAAATAAAAAAAAATTTGTCCCCTATAATCTCTCAGATTGAAACCAAGTCATCCGATGGACCCCAAAATTCAAATTTTGATGATCGAATCTCCATAGAGAATATGATCACAAATCAGATTTCGATGATCGAATTTCCGTAGAGAGTAGTACAATCACTAATCAATAGTAAAATTCTCATAGGGAATATAAATTTAGATATATTTTTTATCAACTTTTTATTTTATTTTATTTTATTTTTTGTTTTTACAAAAAAAATGTCAATAAAAATCGAGGAGGCACCTGTTGACTCAAAATTTTTGGAATCGGGAACTCCTTCCACTTAATCTAAAAAATCAGATAGAATAAATTAATGGAAGGAATTAATAAAAGGGACTCTACTTATAAATTTTTTTTCTTTTTAATAAACCTATTCTAACTATGACTTAAAGTACTAAGTTATGTCAAAGAGTATGACCCATGCAAGTCTACTCTAATTAGGACTTAAAGTCCTAAGTTATGGCACATGCATGCCTAGATAGCATACTTAGGCACATACGTGCCTAGATGGCAAACTTAGTCACATATGTGCCTAGGTAACATACTTAGGCGCATACTTGCCTAGATGACATACTTAAGCACATACGTGTTTAGATGACATACCTAGGCACCTGCGTGCCTAGATGACATACTTAGGCACAAAGGTGCCTAGGTAACATACTTAGGCACATACGTGCCTAGACGACATACTTAGGCACATACGTGCCTAGATAACATACTTACTTAGGCACATACATGCCTAGGTAGCATACTTAGGCACATATGTGCTTAGCTAACATACTTAGGCACATACAAGCCTAGATAACATACTTAGGCACATACAAGCCTAGATAACATACTTAGGCACATACATGCCTAGATAGTTATGAATAAAAACTTACGTGCTCGAGAATGATCTTTCCTCAATTCAAGTGAAAGCTAAGACCTATGCAGCCCTCACAACCCTTGATTTTGTGAAACTCTTGTAGGAACCGTAAGATTATAACTTCTTGTAACCGCTACCATAAATCTATAAATGACAGATCCGTTCTTATTACAAAGGATCCAAAAATTCGGACACAAGACCTCTGTCGAAAATATCTTCGACTTTTCTTGCAAAAAACTTTAGGGTATCTCCGAGATTCTTTCTATTCATTTATTTTTTATTTTTTAAAAATGGACCGAAAGAATAAGTCTGGGTTGAGACACTTAGGATAAGAGCTACGACCCTTACCTAAAGGTGATACGCTTAAGATAAGAGCTACGACTCCTACCTAAGTATGATTTATGGTTACAATTTGGGATTACACGTTACGACACGTACCCAATTTCTTGTGTATTTAGAAATAGTTAAGTTACGTGAGTACAACCCATCGCATAACTCCTAGTATACTCGAATTGTAACTACAAATTCAATACTCATAGGGGTTGCAATCACGAACCCAAAGAATGATTCCGGATTATGACACCAAAAATATTTATCCACGATGCCTCAATCATAAAATTTATCGGATTTGAATCGTGTCCCGAAATTAGAGTTTCCCTAGTGGTTCGGATCATCACTCCCTCAAATGTAGGATTTGGACCTCAACTTCGAGATCAAAAATTCTTTCACGATGGATCGTTTGACTTTTGGTCAAACGATCATAATACGTGATAGTAAGAAGATCCAACGGTGGATTTATTGCATGTTGACCAAATCTTCCGATTCTGGTAAAACCTAACGATGGACTAATTGACTTTTGCTCAAACGATCATAATGCGAGATTGTAAAAAATTCCAACGATGAATTTATTGCATATTGACTAGATCTTCTGATTCTGGTCAAATCTAATGGTGGACTCGTTGACTTTTGGTCAAACGATCATAATACGAGATTGTAACAAGATCCAACGGTGGATTTATTACATATTGATCAAATCTTGTGATTTTGGTCAAATCTAATGATGAACTTGTTGACTTTTGATCAAACGATCATAATCCTAGATCGTAACGAGATCCAACAGTGAATTTATTACATACTGACCAAATCTTGTGATTTTGGTCAAATCCAATGAACTCATTCACTTTTGGTCAGACGATCATATTACTAAATCGTAACGAGATCCAACGGTGGATTTATTACATATTATTTAAATCTTGTGATTTTGGTATAATCTAATGGTGGACTCGTTGACTTTCGGTCAAATGATCATAATACAAAGTCATAACGAGATCCAACGGTGAATTTACCATACATTGACCAAATCTTAGGATATTGGTCAAATCCAACGGTAAAATCATTATAAAATAATATATGATCATCAAATTCTAAGGAATTTGGCGATATCTAACTCATGATTAGGCACTCTATCACTGAATAGATTTGGTATTCGAATTCATCTTTGAGACGAAAGAACAAGAATTCGTTTTAAGATTCATCCACGAGGTTCTTGCTCCAGTAATGACTCGTGTTTATTGATCAGATGAAATTGACTTTTGGAGGGGTTCTCTTATCCGTCGTCCCCTATTTCATATTTCTCAAATCTCTAATGAAGACAACATACTATGCATCTATCTCGTGATGGATTGAAGATGTCAATGATGACCTAGACTTGGAATTTTAGTTTGTTTATTTTAGACATGTAATTATTTTACTTTTTTTTAATAGCTTTTAATTAGAGGAATTCAATTTTGATGAAATTAACAAGGAATCGATTGCGATACCCGGAAGTGTAAAGTCCGCCATTTTTAATAAAATCCTCTCCTAGCGAGGGAAAATTTGTTATGATTGATTTGTGTTAGATTTATATTCTACGCAAATTTGTTGTTTACAATCATTTATATATTTAACCAAATTTGGTTGTCCAGCACAATTAAAATATCAATTACAGTGGCTCATCCATACTCATCAATCCCACCATCTACACCATTAATTCTTTAAAAACCTCGTATACGATCAATGTCACTTGAGCAATCGACCACCATTCATCTAGAAACTTGTCCCTCTCATTTTCAATTGGTAATCATTGTTATCTCGCTAGGAGAATCGTGCATCACAAACTCAAGTCTGCAAATAGATACCACTAGTCCAAACAGGTGATCCTACCCATGAGTTCATCACTGTCGTTGGCCCCCCTTGATCTAAAACCTTCAAATAGGTCACGTATCTATTGTAACTCATTAGATTTAATCTCACAAGTCACACCATTATGATGTCTATCTATGACCATCAAATCAAATGGCCAATCTCTTCCCATGAACCAATTAGACCATCCATGCCCATTACATGGCTAAAACCGATTAACCAATACAAATGTGTTGTCCACAGGTAAGTGATAAATTGAATCATCATATATCATTCATCTATGACCAACACTTCGATTGGTCGATCTCACACCATTAATCAAGTGGGCAATCCATCCCTATTAACCCAATTTAATCTAACTACATCATTAAAGACATTAAGTGGGGTGGTTCCAATCAAAGATAACTAAATTTAAATAGAGTAACCTATCAAAAGTGAAGATCTAAATATGGTAGTATTTTAAAATTGTGTTTGTTGCGCTCGTCAAATAGTCCCACATCGGTGGATATCAATGTTGTCAAATCGCTTAAGCCACGCCAAGCGATTTGACTGCATTTCGCTTAGTCGCATAAGCCATGCCTTTTTCTTTTCTTTTTTTATAAAAAAAACAACAGTATTTAAGTCTCTACAACTAAAGTAAAACTAACAAAAAGGCTTCATTAATCCGGGTCACTTGATTGATAGAAGACTAGAAGCTTGCTTCACTCTTCAATTTTGATCCTTGAATCCTTCCTTGATCTTTCCCTTTGAGCCTTTAAAGTTTGCTAAGTGCTTAGACACTAACACTACTAATAATAAAACTAATTACAAGTATTACAACAATTTAATATACTAAGAAAGACGATTACAAAGCAAAAAAAGAAATTAAGAGCAAGTTAGGAAGATGAGAGGAGATTTGGAGAATGGAGATTAGAGAGGAAGAATAAGGCAAACTAGTTGTGCGAGAGGTATAGGACCCAAACCACCCTTTTATAAGGGCAACGGGACTACCAAAAAAGAAAAAAAGAAAATAATAAAGTGCTCTAACGGTCATAAATATGACCGTTGGAGCCTTATGCGATCGCATGCTCCATTGCATTGCATAAGCCAACATGGCTTATGCGATTTGAAGGTCCAGAAAGGCATAGGCGATTGCATATGACGCCACTGATGGATATTCATTTAGCCTCAAGTGTATTACTACACTTTTTTTGTCAAGTCTTGTGGCCTTCATACAAGGGGCACCCAAGTTTTTGGTTTGGCCCCCGCTATGCACATTGAACTAGACTATGCAAAAACACAGACGCGCACGCATGCCACGCCGGGCTCGGGCACGTGTGCGGCTTCACATAGGAATTATCAACGTGTTGAAATCTCAAATGCCCTCTATTACACATACTTCTAAGTAACTATTATATTTAAGGGGATTTTAAGAAGAGAAATGTTACCGCCACAACCTTTTTTGTTACCACCACACCACTTAAGCAAAGACAAAATTTGACTGCTTTGAATGAGATGATGGAGATTGTTTTCCATCTCAATCTTTCTTACAACAGATCTTGAGAACATGGGCCTACCATCATACGGTCAGATGTTGATTCCATGTGACACATCCAAAAAAGTGAACATGATCATAACGTACCATCAAACGTAGTCCATGTTCAGTTTTTGTGATATGTGCCACATGAAATCAACATCTTATCATTTGATGGTAGACCATGATCTCAAAATCCATTTTGTGGAAGATTGGGACCAATGTAGTCAAATCGCATATGCAATCCTATGCGATGGCACAAGGCCATCGCATATGCGATTATGCCATGGCAGAAATTTTTATTTTTTATTTTTCAAAAAAAACCCAAAAAATCCCCAAAGTTCCCCATATTGATTAGTAATATGTTTTGTGTTAAGTTTGTGCTCTATTAATTTTGTAGTGTCTAGAATGCGAAATAAAAGTATATAACCCATAAGTTAGAAAAGAAAATATAAATTTCACTGATGTTAAACAAAATAGAGACCAAAAAGAGACCATTTATAGACCTTGGGGAGTCCTACAAAGCACAAATCACACATTGGATGGATGTGGTATGGATTAGGAAGAGGAACCCCTCATTTTTAGACTTTAGAGAGCCCTAAAAAGCAAAAAAAAAAAAAAAAAAAAAAACTTCAACAGTAATAAATATGACCGTTGGAGATGTATGCAATCGCATATTGTCGCATATGCAGATATGCTATAGCATGCGATCGCATACATGTCAGGTTGCATAAGCCATCATGGCATATGCGACAGAGGCTTCCCAAATCGCATATGCGATCGCATGACAACAGTGATTTAGGACGAAAAATGATCTCCATCATCTAACTAAAAGCGGATATAATATCCATTGCTTCCATATAGTTTCTCTTCCCTTGTCTAGGTTAAAAAAAATATCACCTTTCTTTAATGACAATGATACCCTTGAGATACCTTCACTTATATTGTGTTAAACTATGCCAAAGTGGCTAGAATGTGTTGAAGACTGGGAAGCTCCGACAAACCCTAGGGGCGTTGATCTTGAGGTTGGAGACGACGCTACACTCCAATGAGCTCTCGACAATGAAACTATTCAACGAAGGGAGATTCTTCATTTTCGGGTTGAATAAAGATAGGTTTTCTAAGATCGAAATGGCTCAAACAGAGATGAGTTCTGATGGGCTTTTGTAGAAAGAGATGGGTTTCAGAAATGTCACCCTTTGGGTCAAATATATAAAATTTTGGAACAGCATCAATCCATCAAAGAATCAATATATTACTTATGTAGTTATATATAAGAAAAAGAAAAACGAGAAATTATTATTAGGTAAACAAAAAAAGCAAATGGCAAAATTGTTTGTTATGGCTTGGAGTCCGTAAGTGATGGAGAGAAGCAACATGGAGTGACACGATGCAGAACTAATTGGACCAATTGTTTGTTATGGCTTGGAGTCCATAAGTGATGGAGAGAAGCAACATGGAGCGACATGATGCAGAACTAATTGGACCAATTGTTAAATCGATGGAGGGAAGCAACATAGCATCCACAGATCGTATGGTTTGTAAAAAGAGATGTGTTTTCTGAGATGTGCACACAAATGAGGTGGGTTTTCTAACATGTGCACACAAATCAGATGGTTTGTAGAAAGAGGTGTGCTCTGAGAATGTACGCACAAATTGGCCATGGCAGTCATTGGATTGAGAGAGAGAAGAGTGTAATTGTTCTGTTTTTCTTGAATGAAATCACAAGATCCTATGTTGTTTTCAGCTACAGACTACTCAGTTGAAGCTTGGCTCGATTTACATTGAGCTTCCAGTTGGCATGACTCTAGAGCCAAGCCAAAGGACTCCTTAACCCTTATTTTTCAATTTGAGATGAGCGAGCTGTCGAGCTGGCTTGGCTTATTGACATCATACTGACTCACACCCAATTGTGAATATTTAAAGCTTATATAAAACTGGATAGCTAGTTCTCCTTACCACTATTAGACATTCATAATTTACCGCCTCCACATGTTACACGAGAACACAATTTCTGAAAGGTAAGCCAAATTTCCTTTTCAAAGAGAACTCACTTGTAAGGATCCATCAATGATTTACAATTACCAGACCGTATTGGCCAAGCTAATCCAGTTCAATTGGAACTGGCATCTTCAGTGGCCTGATAAAAACTCATTTTAACTTTTTTTAGGGTCAACCAAGATCCATCTAATTTTTCAGTGGACTAGCCTATTCCTTTGGTAAGTAGAGAAAACAATTTCATTATAAATATGAAAATAAAAATAATTTTACAAATCTTTTAATTATGTACATGTTTTAGCTTTTTTAACCTCTTGTTATTTTTTAGAAATGAACTAATCTTCCTTAGATTAGTTTCCTATTGAAAATGACAAAATTAACTTTAAAATTTGAGTCCTTTAATATGACCGTAGAAGAGGATGGATAATTAAATATTTTTTATTTTAAATTCACTAATTTGCTTGGAAGATTTCCTAGCAAGTAATTATTTAAAAACCTTAATATAATAAGAGCCATTTTCTTCAAAATATTAACTTTAAACTTCTACGTTTTACTATTTTCCTTAAAGAAAATAAGGGAAAATCCCAATTTTATACCTTAGCTAAATAATTTTAGAAAATAAGTAAAAAAAAAAAGAAAAAGACATTCACTTGGTGATGAAGGAGTTAGGGCTATAGCCCAACTAGAAGGTGCACAATGATAGCAACCTTAAGGTCACATGTTCAATTCCGTCACATGTTCAATTCCAACTTACCTATAAAAAATTTTAAAAAGGAAAAGAATAAGAATAATAATTGAACAACAACAATTTCAAATGTTAAACTTATTTTCTTATTTGAAAATTTTATATAGGAAAAAATAATTATATATATATATATATAGAGAGAGAGAGAGAGAGAGACCTTTTAATTTTTTCCTGAACTGATTCAGTTTAATCTGGTTTGGCTGAGCTAGTGCACCCACTGGTTTCAACGCCAATCTGATTTTTAAAATATCAGGGTGTCTATTATCTCTCTCATTAAAAGCAATAGGGATTATAAAAGACTCACAATTCTAAAAGGGAGGCAATGTATTTTGTTCCACCTCTAAATCCATTGAAGTCACATATTTAGGGAATTGTATAGCCTACAAGGAAGCAATCTAATTATAAAATGGAGTGTGACTCGAAAGCCCATTATCCCCAAAGCAAATGTTGCTTGATGAATCCAAAGGTCAGGTGAATTAATTATTAGCTGTTACACAAGAAGAGTGATTATACTAATTATAGTGACGCACTTCACACTTAAGAATACATGAAGATAATAGAAGGGTTTGTGAAAAGCTTATGGATAAGGTTTAAGGTATAAGACGTGCTATATCAATATATGTGAAAAACGTTAGTATCACGGTTTATGTATATATGGGTAAACGAGATGAATCAGAGACATTTAAGTAATTAATGTAAATATTAAGGACTATTACTAATAGCCTTTTTACACACACACATATGTGTGTGTGCATATATATATAAGTTGCATTTGTAAATAGTTAGAAATATAAGTATTTTTTTGTGTTAGTCATTTGACTATTGATGAGGGGCTTTGCAAGAGAATTTTGGGATGGGATGACATATGGCTTGGTGGGACTTATTTAGTTGACCTGTTGCTAAATGAGGCTATCTAGCCAACATGTGTATGATGAGGTGGTAAGGTGCCTCGTACTACATGGAGAAAACTTCTTTATTCTCTTCATTTTAATTCTCTCATGAGAGTTTCTCTTCTTTTGGAAACAAATCTGATACAACTCCTTTCTCTTTGTACCTTAACGTTTTATGGGAAGAGTTTTTAATGGTGTTGGAATGGCTACAACCTACAAGTGGTGGATATCTCTTCATATCATGTAGGTTGGTGAAATTTCAATGGATTTTGTCACGCATGCACGTATGAAGGGGATTATTTTTGCAAATGGAGGCTTGTAGCATAGTAATTTTGGATGAAATATGGATTATGACGTAATTGAATTTACTAATGCCCCAAAAAATTGCCAAAGAATAATGGGCATGAGAGTCTTCCTTCCTCATATAAAGAGGAACAATGGGTGTAGCCAGGATTTTCCTCTAGTGGGGATTGGGGACTACCCATGGTTGACACTTGACAAATGTTAATAGTTGATATACAACATTTCCTTTATCAATAACATTGATAAAATCGATGAAATAATGACAAAATAGAAGAAATTTCCCAATTGCCAAAGATGAGAATTGATAAACTGGTAAGTGGTAAATATATATTAAGCAGAAAGATTATTTATATTGTATAAATTATGTCTTGTCTCGCTTTAATCTTTTAATGATTTTCTCTTCGCTTTTCTTGAGACACCACTGTTGTAATAGTCCCACATCGGATAGGGAAATGTCTAGAGCCTGAGCTCTACAGTGTACGCCGATAATGACGTGTTTTGGGTGGGAACGGCGAAACGTAACGCTAATGCAAGGAACAAAACTGGGGCGGAGACCTAAACCCAGAACTGAACAATATCGTTGGCATGTGGGTCCGGATCGTCAGAGAATGGTATTAGAGCCGTGGATGGCTCTTCTATAAAGTGGGGGGATTGTAATAGTCCCACATCGGATAGGGAAATGTCCACGGCCTGGGCTATAAGGTGTATGCGGACCTTACATGTAACAACGAGTTTTGGATGGGAAGGGACCTGTGAACAAGTCATCAGTCCTGTGAGGAAGGGACCTGAAAATCAGTGGAAGTCAATTATTCAAAGGATATTTATTGATGCTCTTTTGATGTTGGAGAGAAGAGTCGATCACTATTAACTTTTGAGCAGCAATCCATTGTTTGATTCACAATTCAATTTGGCAGCACCATAGGATATTGGATTGGTGGGAATGGGATTCATCAGCAGGTACAGAAGAATTCAAGCAGCCTCCACCGCCTGTACTTGATTTCAACTCCAAATGCTACTAAATGTCAAGTAGGTATCATATGGTATAAGATGACATAAGATTATAAGAGTTAAAAATATGAAAATAATACCAGTTTTTATGGCCTTATCTTGAATTTGTTATGACAACATTTTTGCTGAAAGTTTTCTCATGCCTATGCTCCATACAAAACAGAGAAGTTATCCCTGATTCCTGAAGAGAGGCGAGTGGCGAAAATGCGAAATAGGTCTCAGGAAGCCGACATTAATAAATGGCGAAAATGCGTGCCATTGACAGGCTTACAGTTATACTCGAATCTCCTCCCGTTATACAGTTATACTTACGAACACACACTCATATAAAACCCCAAATGGACGAATCAGTAACCTAATGCCCTTATGCCCCAATACTTTTCAATCACCAATCAATTAGACAATCTCCATCATCATATAAATCAATCATTCACACCAGTAACCCAAACTAGAAGAACTGAAAAATAAATCAATTAATTAATTTTATAAAAAAAAATCCACATACCTATTCCAGAGAGATTCGCAGGTGTGTCAGAATCTGGGAGGAGAGACGAAATCTCCGGAGGTGTTCGCCGGAGGTGCTCGCCGAGATGAGAGTAAAAAGCTATTTAGTTAGGGTTTGGCTCATGGTCTGCCCATTCAAGAGGTATTTCAGAATAAAAAAATCTTAAATAACAGGGTTTGATCTAGTGTTTCTCACTATTACCAGAATTAAGGTGAAGGTAGACTCGTAGGCTTGCACCTAAAAAAAAAATCACTTTTTTGGGAGATTGGAACCATCCGATATGTGCATTCTACTATCAACGATTGTTCTTAATTTTGATGACTGACATTAAAGGTTGCAAATTGGATGATTTACATTCACTTATAAGCATGATCCTTTGATTGGGACATGTTCCAACGATGTATTGCCACTTAGGCAAACTTGAAACGGACACATATCGATTCGGTTTCGATTTAGTCTGAAAATCGTTCCGACCCGACCCGTTAACAGCGCTAGTCACTAGTCGCATCTCGGAATACTAGTTTTGTGTTGTTGTTTTTTCTTTTTTTTTTTTGGGGGGGGGGGGGGGAAGGTTTACCAATAAACTTGAAACGGACACATATCGATTCGGTTTCGATTTAGTCTGAAAATCGTTCCGACCCGACCCGTTAACAGCGCTAGTCACTAGTCGCATCTCGGAATACTAGTTTTGTGTTGTTGTTTTTTCTTTTTTTTTGGGGGGGGGGGGAGGGGAAGGTTTACCAATAACTAGTAAAAAGACACGTACAAATGCATGTGAACATTAGGACCTTTAAATGATTGAACTTAATTTTTAGACATCTATTAGGTAATTTGAACATAAAAAATTATAGTATTTCAAGTATTTGTTACCATATTTTATGATTTATTATATATATATAACTTATATTGTCAATTATAAAACATGAAGAAAAAAAATAAAAAATAACAAATAAGTATAGTATGAAAAATTCAATTAAATTGAAAATGAGTATTTATTTCTTCTTGACTTTAACTTTTTTGAGGATTTTATTATCTTCATCATCGGTAGTGTCATATTTAATACTTTGATATATATATGACCTTATAAGACGATTTTGGTAAATTGTATCTTACACTTTGACTTGAAAGAAAGCTACACCATTAGTTCATGATGAAAGCAACATAAAAAGCAAAATTATCAAGTAGCATGTTATATACAATGTATATATTTTATGGATACTAATACTATATATTTCTATATTTTTTTAAATATAGATCGAAATGGATGGATAACCACTAAATTTGGTGCTCAATTACAGGTGGTATTTTTGGGCGAACCCTAAATTTGGTGATGAGTTAGTGGTCTCGGCCAATACTTATATTTTTAATGCTTTTGAACACGATCGATAATACTTATGCAAGCACACGTAATAAACTAATAACAACTATATCGATATTTGTTATATAGGGAGAACATGACCACAAATGACCATAAAATTGGACTACCTTGATAAATTGAAACCATAAGCATATGATTATCATATTTAAGAAACAATTATTAAATATTAGCTCTATTCACCCACATAAAAACTCATTGATTGTTTTGAATCGGATGGTGGAGATCATTTTTCGTAGTTTTTTATTTCATATGACACACATTTCAAGAGTGACTTTAACACCATGCGAAACTCATCACACTCAAACCTGACACTTTTTTTGGTTGTGTGCCATGTGAAATAAATTACTAACCTTATGATAGTGTGCCTATGATCTCATGATCCATCCTCTAAAAGATTTAGACGAAAAACGATCTCCAAAATTAGATTCAAAATGGTCAATAAGTTTTAGTGTGGGTGAACTAAAAATTTTGGTGGGTGAAAAGGCACTCTATAATTTTAAGAAACTTATACTTAAAAAGAAACTTATATTTAAAAAGACTGCATACGGAGTGGAGATGTGAGACAAGTAAATATCGGCCATACTCGATCCATATCAGCTAATAGTATCGAGTTAAAAGTAAAGGTCACTATCCTTGGAGACAGATATCGGGTTAGGCCCCTTCCGAGTCGGTATATATATACCTTGCTTTAATATAGGGTAGAAAATCTGATTAAATAGGCCAAATATCTATCGGCCCATACCAGGTCAGATCGGCACATATGTATCCGATATAAATCGGATAAAATATCCTCTGTAAATATTTATTATTTTTAATATATTTTTGAAACTTTTAAAATAAAGAAAGGGTATTAAATATTGGCTTGGAACTTAGTCAACATCAATCAGATAGCAATTGGGTGCGTTGGTGTGCACTATTCCTATTTCTAAGTGGACGTAAACCATCCGATCGTTGAATTTTAATATTAACCATCACAATTAAGAGCAATCGTTAGTATTAGATTGCACAGATCAGATGGTTCGAATTTCTCAAAAGGTGTGATTTTTGGATCCATAGCCCTTCAATTGATTATAAGTTAAATGACGATTAGGATAATCGTTCCATGATAATGGCTCATGACCGAGATTTAAACACTAAATGGTGTTTAAATGATCTTCCACCGTTAAACTCTCCATTGAAGTGTGATTTATCATTGTGCCATGTGGCACACATCTATGATCAATCTAAATTGCCCAAGTGAACATTTCCCAGCCAAAGGACCATGCTTCTAAGTAGATGTAAACCATCTGATCAATGAACTTTATCATCCATCAAACTTAAGAACTACTATTGATATTACAGTGCACAGAGCGGAAGGTTCGAATCTCCCAAAAAGTATACACCAAATGGTAACAAGTCCCAGCCAAAGGACCATGCTTCTAAGTGGATGTAAACTATTTGATCGATGAACTTTATTATCAGCCATCAAACTTAAGAACAATCATTGATATTACAGTGCACAGAGTGGAAAGTTCAATCTCCCAAAAAGTGTACACCAAATGGTGTTTAAATAATCTTCTAGCATTAAACTATGATTTATCATTGTGCCATGTGGCACACATCTATGATCAATCTAAATTGCCCAAGCAATCCATCCTTAATTGGAACATGTCCCAGCCAAAGGACCATGATTCTAAGTGGATGTAAACCATCTGATTGGTGAACTTTAATATCAACTATCAAATTTAAGAATAACCGTTGATATTAGAATGCACATATCAGATGGTTAGAATCTCCTAAAAAGTGTGATTTTTGGACCCATAGCCCTTCAATTGATGATAAAAAATTTAACGGTATGAATTTCCAACATCATAAGCCAATAAATGACGTAAGATCGTTTAAACATCATTGGTGTTTAAACAACGGTCAAGATAATCGGTCCCTTTTTCAAAAGGTACAGAGGCCCATCACACTACCAAAGCTTCACTGTAGAGTTGGGACACGTGTAAAGGGTAGAGGCATTGCATGTGATTCCTTGTACTTTAAAGTTTAAACACCTTTTAAAGACAAATTTTGGTATATTATACAATAGGGCAATGGTCAGGTGCTACCGGATAGAACCGGATTTCCAATCCTACCCCATCCGTTGCCCTTGGAAATAGGAAAATCTTGACTGCACGTCATGCTATAAAAAATGAAAACCAAGAAAGTCAAGATTCTCCTATTTCCAAGGGCAGAGGATGGGATAAGACTGGAAATCCAATACTACCTTGTAGGACCTGACCATTGCCCTTATACAATAACACAACAGCCAAACCCAAAAGCAAATTTTATTTGCTTTTGAAATCCGAAGCTTTTGCTTTAGCAGAGCCTTCTTCTTCAGCTCTTTATGAAGCTCAATTATTTAGGAAGCCCTTGCAGGGGTTTGATTAAAGGGCAAATTTATATATCAAAGTCAATCTCCAGTGATCCAGTTGTCTAGGTGGTAACCAATTTTAATTTTTTTAAATTGCTATGAAAAAAGAATAGTAATAGGATTTATGATGGGCCTTTGTATTTTTTTTAAAGAAATTTCGGTTTTTGATTTTAATTAGTACCTTATTTTTGTATTTTCTTTATCAACAAATCAATTTTTTTCTTTCTGCAAAAAAGATATAGTTAGGTTAAATATTGACCATTATTATGCTAAGAACAAATTAAGTTATTTTCTGCAAAAAAAAAATTCTACATAAAAGATACCTCTATCAATGTTTTTCTTATTGATGAATCTTCTTTGCTGGATCGATCTCTCTCTCCCCTTTTTTTTACCTTAATTCTCAAAGTATTTATCATTATGTCGAACAAGAGTCCTAGTTTAATTAAAAGTCTAGTTACGGAAGAAGTCAGATTTTGCAAATAGAAGTCTAGTTTGTTTTCGGGACTTGCGAATATATATATATGAGATATGAGTTAGGGGCATTTTAGGCATAAAAAATTGTCTAAAACTATTTTCACTTTTATATAGTAGTAAGGATGTATCCTTTACGGTTTGAAGTGCTTATCACTTACATATTTCGGAGATGACGATCAGGCAAAATTCGGCGAACTCTAGTTCTGCGGGATATAACTCAATTTGGAGACACATGGCAATGTAAGGTACCTAACAAAATAAAAGTATTTACTTTGAGGGCCTGTCACCACATCCTACCTACTTGTCATGCACTACAGAAGAAGATCTCACTTATCAATGACAAATGTGTCATCTAGGACAAAGTTGGTGATATCACAATCCATGCACTCAAAGAATGTGATTTCGCGGATCGAGTCTAGTTTCTTTCCCTGCTTGGTCTTCGATCTTTTATGATAAATGCCTCATGGATTGGTTGTTTGCTTCAATAAATATGTTTGGCGAGGAGCATCTAAACTTATTGCTAACTGTGGCTTGGGGCTATGTGGACTAGAAAAAATAAATTTATATATGAAGGCACATTAAACCCTGATGAGTGTTGAAATATGACCATATTTCATACCCTAAAACGTACATTTAGTCATCTAATGAGGGCAATCTGACTATTTTATAAAAGTTTTAATAGTTTCAGGAAAATCTGGCCATTGGATGCAATTGGAAGCATAGAAGAGCATAAAGCTAATTAACACCAGAACATTGGAGCAAAAAAACTATCGGTCCCAAATATTCATGAATAATCGATCGATCGACTATGACCTTAGATCGATCGAGTCTATACTGATAAAAATATAGGCCATTTCTGCTCTCTGTTTTCTATACAAGTGATCGGCGACCTACTGAGTCGATCGATCGAAATTCAAATTCTGAGAAGCTACAGATTTCAAAGTTAAAATCGATTGATCGAATTTAGCATTCGATTGATCGATTTTTAAATTTGAATGTTCGAGTAGGGACCCTATATAAGTCAGAGTTAGAGTTAGGGTTAGGGGGTCTCTCCCTTTGGGGAGTAGCTTTTATTTGTCTTAGCAATTTTTAGTTTTTCTTCCACGTTTTCCCTTTTCTTCAAGCTTCGTTCTTCCATTTCCTAGTGCTAGAACCTAGAATAGTTTACCTTTTGCACTTGAAGGAAGATTGTACCTGCTAGATTAAAGCTATTGAATTGGATTTATTGAAGCTTTTTATGGTATTTTTAATGTTCATTTTAATTTCTCTTTCAAGTATATTGTTCATCTCAATCATGTGTGGCTAAATCTTTTTGAGGATTGGGATCTGATGAATCTCATCCGAGATTCTTATTTATAATTATAGATCTATGGTTGAAATTTATGTTTGGCGATGCACTAGGTTCTAGTGCTTATTTGTTCTTGCCGGTCTCTATAAAAACTAATCACCAATCTAAGATATGGGATTTAGTTATGCTCTTCTCATGATATCAGATTTGTGATTCAGAATTTACACTAGTTTTTGTATTGCTAATATTTGCGGCATTTATTTATCGTCATTAGATATCTCTTTTACGGTAAATGTTTTGCCCTATTTCTTTTGTGACATTTATTTATCGTCATTAAAAACCTCTTTTACGATGAATATTTTACCCCATCTCTTTTGCGGTTTTGGAAAAACAAGAGTTTTCTTTTTATTGTGCCATTTCAATGTCCCATCTTCCATAAATTATCAATTGATTTCGGTCTTTATGTGTTTAGCATCTTTGAAATTTCGACCAATTAGATCTATGATTGTAGATAATGAACCCAGGATGAGATGATTTAATATCCCAAACCTTATCTTTTTCTATCAAATTAAGTTTTAGTTAAATTGCTCTTTATTTATTTCGTCCACCAAACTCTCAGAAATCATAAACTAGTCTAATATTATGCTAAACCTGCAGTTATTCTTATGGTTAATTTCTACTTCCTCCTTATAGTTTTATAACCAATCTTTGTGGAAATGATTTTGCACTCCATTAATCTATACTACATCTCGATCTGTGTGCTTGCATGTTTAAAATAAAATTTAAATAATAACAAAGTTTTGGCGCCGTTGTCGGAAATTCGGTGTAGAAAATTTACAATTTTTAGGAAATAGAAAATTGATTTTATGAATTTCTATATATTTAAATTGGTATTTTTACTAGTTTAAAAAAAACAAATAAATAAATAAACCATCTCACTTTCATAATTCCAATTTTCAAAATTCAAAAAATTTAAATTTTAAAATTTAAAATTCAAAATTTGAAACTTAAAATTTGAAATTTGAAATTTGAAACTTAAAATTCAAAATTTGAAATTCAAAATTCGAAAAAAAAAATAAAAAAAATCCCTCTTTCAAAATTCGAAAATTCGAAATTTCAAATTTCAAATTTTAAAACTTAAAAAACAAAGAGAAATTTTTTTCAAAATTCAAAATTCAAAAAACAAAAAAACAAAATTTAAAAATTTAAAATTTACAAAATTTAAAATTCAAAATTTCAAATTTTAAAATTTGAAATTCAAAATAAAAAAATATATAAAAAAATAAAATTTCGGTCGATCGAACCAACTACTTGATCAATCGATTCAAAAAAAAAGAAGAGAAAAATAGAAATTCGAAAAAAAAAAAAGTTTTGATCAATCGAGGTGTGTAGTCGATTGATCGATCGATTTTGAAAAAAAAAATCTAACTCAAAAATTCAAAGTTTCTAATTTTCAAAATTTCGAACATTTCAATTGATCGAGTGAACCATTCAATCAATCGAATCTGAAAAAAAAAAAAAAAAATTTAAATAAGAAAAATTTAAAAAAAAAAAAATTAGTGTTATCAGTAAAATCATGTCAATGCATGGATTCAATCCAGAATCATGTGCTATTTGTGAAAATCTGATGCCCATTACACATGTGTCCCTTGAATAACCCAAATTATTACCTTGAACAAGTCCACCCCAATCCTGTTTGAAACACCTATGACTGGCAGAGCCAACCCAATGACATGTGAGGTTTAATCAATCTCCAATGTGTGATATAATGTTTTACTCTGATCAGAGTTCTTACCCTGACAACTTCCCTTGTGAGTTTTCACAGTAAACTCAATACTTTCAAGACACAGAACCATATGATCCAGCCCAAACTTCTTCTTACTCCGAAGAATATTTAAAAAGTTTTATGCTCACCATAAATCAATCACTTTCTAGGTTATAATCTTAAGTTAGTCAGATGGCCAAGCACTTGTAAATTGAAGATAAAATAGGGGAGTCCCTTATTGATATCGATCGAAATGAAGAACTTCTTTAAGAGGACCCCTCTGATTTCGTTCATAAATATGAGTATGACCAATTAGTCACTATGCTTGAGAGTAACACAACAAGCATTGAGGTAATGCGAAGAGAAGAGGAATGGAATGGAATGATACTTATGTCAAGGAGGGAATTGAGAATCAAATTGAGACGAGAGAAAAAAAAAAATGACACTCTTACAAAAGTGTTGAAAGATGATCTACCTAACTTGACCGGCGAGTTCGATGTCGAGCCAACACTTGAATGAATGAGGGTCATGTTAGTCGAACATTCACTCTTAGAATGTTACGATAAGGGAGACATAATATTTTCTATTGAATGTGAATTCAGTTTGGAGGAGACAAAGGAATTTCTAAGTTGTTGTCCATTTGTTGAATACATAAACAATCAACAAAAATCCCAAAAGAGGCTAGTGGGCTTGAATAAGGAGTGTGATTTTGGGGATGGCTAGAGAGGGACCATAGTGGTGAAACTTGGGCACAACATGGTATTATAGCCAAGTCTCTGATAAGATAAATGCAAAGACTATTAAATAAATCACTGGTCCTTTTTGGAAAAAATTTCATGAAGATTTGAGATCCTGGTGGACTTGGAATGTGATTACACCTTCTAGATTAATTTCGCAAATTTCTATTAGAAAAAAATAAACAAAAAAATAAATAAATAAATAAATATAAAAATAAAATAAAATACTTAGATACACTTGTTTTTATAGTGATTATGGTTTTGATAGTGTTATTCTAGTAGCATTTTGTTAGTATTGATAATCTCTTCTCTATTGATGACATTTTTTTTTGTGGTGAGGATGCTTGGATATACATATATTGCTCAATGGGCAAGTTATTTTATACTGGTACTTTTTCATGCAGGTTTGGGAAGATTTTCCTATCTCTCTTCTTTTCAAGTGCTACCATGAGTCTCAAATCATTACTCCAAGTATGTTTTCTCACATTAGTCAAATATTTTATTTATTGTCAACAATGAAGACATTGTTCATCTCAGGTTTGGGGGTGTAGTTTCTATGGTATTATTATTTTGATACCCCTAAAACAAAAAATTTTGAATTTTTTTTTAATAAAATTTAGAATTATTACATATGTTATTTTGCGATAGTTTTCAAACTTTAGTTGATGATGCATGTGAATTTTATTTTAAGAATATCGATGTCATATTTTGATTACTTGTATCTAGGATAATGAAATTTACTGTGATAATTTGAGGATGGTCCTAAAATTCATGCTTTGATACTTTTTGCACTTATACCATGCTAGGATCTAGAAATCAAGGAAGTAGTTTAAACTTTAAATTTAGGATCTTAGTGGAGACTGAACCCAATGAGCTTTAGAGCCAATTTCCCATCTTTGATAAGTGTTTATATAAACTCGGAGTTATCTTTAAATGTGTTATATATTTGCTCAAGACAAATAGGTAAAATTACCATCTTTTGAGGATATGATTGAAGGCCATCTTTTGCTCGTTTGTGCTTAAAATGCTCCACCTCATATAAATTTATCCTTTTAGTATCCCTTTGAGCCTATTGAAAAATTTGCCTTTATATATTCTTTGATAAGTTATGTTAACCTTTACCCATTCACCATTTCTGAAAATTTAGCCTTATCCTTTTTATTTATGAGAAATTAGGAGCGAGGGATAAAATGAATGAAAAGAGAGTAAGTGGAGAGATACCGAGTTGTTTACTCATAGTGTATAACAGAAATTTTTTTTAAAAAAATAATTAATAAAAAATATGAGGTGCTTCAAGAAAATAAAATTCAAAAGAAGTAAAAGGAGTGAAAAAAGAAAAGAAAGCTAATAAAAGAGAAAAATATTAAAAAAAAATAAAAATAGCGAGAGATTAAAAAAAAAATTAAAAAAATAGAGAAATAAGAAGTTAGCTCCTTTTCCAATTTCTCTAAAACTGTGAATCCTAACTTTCCTTTCTCTCTTATCCTTACTTGAGCTCCATTACAACCCTACATAAGACCTTTATGATCCGATATGGTATTGGTAATTGATGAGTAGTGAAATATGATAATATTTCACCCCTAAATATCTACATTTAGCCGTCCGATGAAGACTATCTAATGAGAATTATTAGATTTGAAGTGTTTCAGGCAAATACAATCAAAGTGCATAAAAACAGCTAAAGAATTCCGAAAATAATGTCAAAAACACTGCAACCTTGGATCATCGAGAACTTAGTGTGACTTGCAGCTCAATTTGGACCTTCAAAAAGTCAGATTCATGAAATTGCTAAAACACAAAAGTTGTAGGGATTTCTGTCATCTTTCCAATGCCATATATATTATGTCAATCCGAGTTTAGAGTAGAAAGTTATAGCTGAAATACTGAGACAGTGTCTGATGTAAAGTTGGGCGGGAGTTCACAGAAATCTGGGAAGGTCGATTAATCGAGGAAAGCGACAGACTTTGACACAAAAAAGGCACTGTTTGGTTGCAGAATTAAAGGAAGCCGATTAATCGACCTTACACTCGATTAATCAAGTAAAGTAATTCCATTTGAGACGGAAGTGACTCCGTAATGCAGATTTTTAGGGGGGGTCGATTAATCGACCCTGACTTTTCGAGCCAGGAAACCTGCGTGACTTGGAGAGTATTTAAAGCCAAACCAACAACTCGAGAGAGGATATAGCTAGACGTAGAGATATTTATTTTTTATTTTTAAGAGTTTTGTTCCTTTAACCTTTTTAACATTCCTTTCTTCAAGAATTTTATTTGTACTCAATTAATTCTTAGTTTAAATTAAAAGATTAGTAGAGAGCATTTTAATTTCGTTTCTAAAGATCATTACACTTGTGGATCAAGCTTGGATTAAAGAATTTCTATTAAAGGTTGAGGTATTTTTAATTAATTAGATTAATGTTATTTTTTAGTTATTATTTGTTTATATCATTTAATTACAACATGTGTAGCTAATTTCTTAGGGACGGGAATCTAATGATTCCCATCCGAGGGATGTACTTCTAATAGTATAAATCTAGGATTAAAATATGAGACTTTATTTTATGGTTGTTATGTTATCACGAACGGATGAAATTCCCGCCTCTAACTGGGATCGAGTGTGTCGAGTCATGCCCTGGATCTCAGATCTGTGACAGTAATTTTACCCCAAATATGGTCATATGATCTTTTTATTTTTATCATGTGGATCTACTTACGATTACGATCTGGGATCGAGTGTACCGAGTCATGTCCTGGATCTTGGATCTATAATGGTAAGTTTATCTTAATTACTCCCTAATTTGAAATCAAGTATGCCGAGTCATGCCCTTGATCTCAAATCTATGGTGGTATTCTTATTGGAATTTTTACCCACTTTGGGGATGATTTTTATTTGAAATTTGAGATCAAGTGTGCCGAGTCATGCCCTTGATCCCAAATCTATATATGGAAATCATCTATGAAATTAAGTTATGATTGCAGGGATGCAATGTGGAACCTATCCGAATTTTGATCATTTATCTTCCATAAAAGATGCTTTTCAATGGTATATCTCATAGTTTAATCCTTAGATTTGTATTACGGGAAGAACAAATCAAAGATGGGAGGATTTAATATCTTCATCTTCACATTTATTTTTGAATTATCAATTAAGCTTTATTTTGTAGTCAGTAATCATCATCTCACAAAACTACCTAAATCGTAATATTGGTAGGGTACTGTTGAATCTCAGTAGATTTTTGGAGTTACTGTTTCATCCTTTTAGATTTCTAAAATAGTCATCGTGGGAATGATCTCTTACTTCGCACCCACTATCTACAATCTGATTCGCGCGCTTACGAGTAAAACATTACAATTAAAAAATCACATCAGTAACTACCTTGTGGAGAGTAAATATACAATACCTATGGTGCTTGATATGAGATGCATATGATATATAAATATCTTTTTATGAGATTCTCTTTTATTCATTAATTACATCGTATTTCTTCTATTATGTGAGACCTTTTTGCTTGCTTTGTATTGATCTCTCATATGTGAGCGAAAATGAACCCATCATCGGTGTGTTTCTATTTTGAGAGTATATCTATTGTGAGGATTGAATCAAAACATGGATCCATTGGTTCACAGTTTTGATAGGTTCCGAGATAGATGGATATTAGCATTGGTGTATACGCACTTTACGTTTAGGCACGAATAAATGAGTTATCTAAAAATTGGAGCAATAGACTAATTTGAATGGATGCTAGTATAATTGGTATGTGATTGATATTTGAAATTGAGAATTCCCATGTTGAATTGATTAATGGTTTTATGTTTTGAAGTTAAATATATATGAAAGCCATATTTTAAAAACTCAATTTTATTGATGGTTTCAAAATTGTGTTAAAGTTTGTGGGTAACTTCACTGAAAACGCTCAGGAGACAAAACTCCTCCACTAGGGATCACTTAGTAGTTTAAAGGGTTGTTGCATACGCTAAATGCAATTGTGCTCCCTACGAAAGTGACATTCATTACTTTTCTTAGGTTAGTTTATTTTTCAATTTTGTTTATCTTCTTCTTTGTTCGAGGACTAGCAAAGTGTAGGCTTAGGGGTGTGATGAGTGTTGAAATATGATCATATTTCACACCCTAAAACGTACATTTAGTCATCCGATAAGGGCAATCTGAATGTTTTGTGAAAGTTTTGATAGTTTCAGGAAAATCTGGCCATTGAGCATAGAAGAGAATAAAACTGATTAACATTAGAACATTGGAGCAAAAGAACTATCGATCCCAGATATTCGTGAATAATCGATCGATCGAGTCTATACTTATAAAAATATAGACAATTTCTGCTCTCTGTTTTCTATACAATCGATCGATCAACCTACTGAGTCAATCGATTGGAATTCAAATTGTGAGAAGCGACAGATTTCAAACTTAAAATCGATCGATCGAATTTAGCATTCGATTGATCGATTTCGAAATTTGAATGTTTGAACAAGGACCCTATATAAGTCATAGTTAGAGTTAGGGTTAGGAGGTCTCTCCCTTTGGGGAGTAGCTTTTATTTGCCCTAGCAATTTTTAGTTTTTCTTCCAACTTTTACCTCCCTTTTCTTCAAGCTTTGTTCTTCCATTTCCTAGTGTTAGAACCTATAATAGTTTACTTTTTGCATTTGAAGAAAGATTGTACCTGCTGAATTAAAGCTATTGCATTGGATTTGTTGAAGCTTTTTACGGTATTTTTAATGTTCATTTCAATTTTTATTTCAAGTATATTGTTCATCTCAATCATGTGTGGCTAAATTTCTTTGATGATTGAGATATGATGAATCCCATCCAAGGTTCTTATTTATAATTATAGATCTATAGTTGGAATTTATGTTTGACGATGCTCTAGGTTTTAGTTCTTATTTGTTCTTGCCGATCTCTGTAAAAACCGATCACCAATCCAAGATATGGGATTTAGTCATGCTCTTCTTATGATCATGGATTTGTGATTTGGAATTGACACCGATTTCTGTATTGCTAATATTTGTGATATTTATTTATCGAAATTAGACATCTATTTACGGTAAAAGTTTTACCTTATTTCTTTTGCAGCATTTATTTATCGTCATTAGAAATCTCTTTTACTCTGAATGTTTTCCATCATCTCTTTTGCGGTTTTGGAAGAACAAAAGTTTTCTTTTTATTGTGTGATTTCAATGTCCCATCTTCCATAAATTATCAATTGATTTTGGTGTTTATGTGTTTAGCATCTTTTGAATTCCAACCAATTAGATCTATGATTGTAACTGATGAACCAAGAATTAGAGGATTTAGCATCCCGAACCTTATTATTTTCTTTTCATTTTATTCAAATTTTATCGAATAGTATTTTTTTCTCATCACAATCTTTAAAATTCGCAAATTAGTTTAAATATTGTGCCACATCTGTGGTTGTTCTGTTGGTTAATTGTTGTTTCTTCTTTATAATTTTCTCACTAATCTTCGTGGAACGATCTCGTACTCCGCACCCACTAACTGTAATCTAATTCGTGCGCTTGCGAGTAAAACTAGATTTAAAATCACAACCCCTAGAAAATAGTCATCCATGCTTCTCACCTTGCTTCTGAGTACACTTCGGCCAACGAACAACCCCGTCAGAATTCAGATCTTCTTCCCCCTGTTTGTAGGCAGCCCCCAGATGGTGATGAGATGAACATTAATGTAGCTGGTGCTTGGTGTCGTCAATCCAAAAACATTGGTATTGGAGTGGTTATTAGAAATGGATCTGGTGAGGTAATGGGTGCAAAAGCTCTAGCAGGTAAAGGAGGTCACAGTGCTCTCTATGGAACACTGGCAGCTTATCATGGAGTATGTCTTGCGTGCAATCTGGGTTTCTGACGAATCATCTTGGAAAGTGACTTTCAGAACCTCATTTCAGCTATTCAAAGTGAAGATGACTGGTCCGAGATGAGTTTCGTGGTTACAGATATTAGAAAGATTGCTCTAGAATTTACCTCTTTTTTCTGCAATCATGTACGACATGCTTTAAACAGTGCTGCTGATGCACTTGCTAACTATGGTCTTAATTGTTCTTCCGAAGTTGTTTGGGTGGAGGATGTCCCTCCACCGATTATTGACATTGTATCGTTTAAGACAAATTAATAGACCTTTTTCTTATAAAAAAGAAAAAGAATATTGTGAGTCTCACTCACACGGGAAAAAAAATGAAATAATCAAGAAAAACTTTTCAGGGAATATCTCCTAAAATTTTATTTATCCATAGGAAAAAGCAAGGCCCTCATTCCTCTGTATCCGGTATTAGATCCAACGGGTTGCATGAACTATGCCAATTGAAGAATTAATCTTTACAACTTGAGGTTTTCATTGTTAAAATCGTTAGCTACCTTGAATAAGGTGACAAATATCATTTTTCAATGCAATCTTCCATATAATATATCTTGAGATCACGACCCACCTATCAAATAGTTAAGTGTTGATTCTAGGTGGTATATATCCCCATAAATGATTGTGTGCATGGTGTACAAATGGAGCTGGCTGTTAGGTCCCGTGAAATATGGATCGTTGATCAATCACCCACCATCATATGATCGTTGAAAGAAGCGTCGCTAGGCTAGTAATCGCCTTGATTCATTGTGGATTTCTCACGAGCATTTATTACCTGATCATTGGCTTTAGTGTCCTTGGATCCAATGTAGTGCTATCAACCCACATTGCTTTTTCTATACACAAATGAGATGTTAAGCTCATATATATAGACTGCTCGGATATACCATCAATGTTTAAGGCTACAGGTTTTGTTGCCCCACTCATAGTACTTGGATTGTTGAGACTAGATATGCGAAATTCTTTGAGGATTGTGAGAACAGTGGAAGTGTTGAGCCTAAGAAAATCACTTTTGAGAAGAATCGGATTATAATTCATATCCCTTTTATCAAAGAAAAGGTGACACCAACATCAGTCGTTCAAGATAGCGTTGATGCACCTGAGGCTATACCTATTGTAACACCCCACATTGAGGAGACTCTTGCCCCTATGGTGGTCGCCAATGATCAATCATTGCATAGATCAGAAAGAGCAAAGAAGTCAGTCATTTATGATGACTATATCGTCTACCTCAATAAGAGTGAGTATGACTTTGGAAAGGAAACAAATCTTATTTCCTTTAACCAAGTTATGAAGAGCGATAAATTCACTCAATGGCTCGAAACTATGAGGATGAGTTAGAATTAATGAACATAACTCGGTCTGGAATCTTTGCGAGTTACCTGAAGGAGTTAAACATGTAGGCTGTAAATGAGTATATACAACAAGCAAGACTTTAAAGGTCAGTTGCTAAAGGGTTCACTCCAAAGGAGGGAATAGACTATAAAGAGGCATTTTCCTCTGTCTCTAGAAAGCAATCCTTTCAGATAGTCATGACATTGGTAGCTCATTTTGACTTAGAATTACATCAAATGGATGTAAAAATTATTTTTTTGAATGGTGACTTGCATGAAGATGTCTTTATGACATAACTTGAAGATTTTCAGGTTGAGGAGGAGAGTCATTTAGTTTGTAGACTCAAAAGGTCTATATATGATTTAAAGGAGACATCTCGATAATGGTACTTAAAATTTTATAATGTTATTTTAAACTTTGGTTTTAAAGAAACTATTGTGGATCAATGCATATATCTTAAAATCAGTGAGAGCAAGTTTATCATCCTTATTTTATATGTTGATAATATATTACTTTCGAATAGTAGTTTGGGCATGTTACATGAGACAAAGAACTTTTTATCAAAGAGTTTTGATATGAAAGATCTTGGTGAAACTTTCTATGTAATAGGAATTGAGATCCATTGAGATAGAACTCATGACATATTGGGATTGTCTCAAAGAGCTTATATTGAAAAAGTTCTCAAAAGGTTTAACATACATAATTACTCCGTTACTGTTGCTCCTGTCATTGAGGGTGATAAATTTAGTTTACTTCAGAGTCACAGGATCGATTTGGAGAGAAAACAGATGGAGACAATTTCCTATGCATCGGCAATTGGAAGTCTTATGTATGCACAAGTCTGTGCTCGTCCAGACATACCGTATATAGTTGGCATGCTTGATAGGTATTAATGTAATCCTGATTTGGACCATTGGAAAGCAGTCAAGAAGGTTTTTCGCTATTTACAGGAGACAAAAGGACACATGCTGACGTATAAAAGGTCAAAGAACCTTGAAGTTATTGGTTATTCAGATGTTGACTATGCTGGGGGTCAAGACATCTGCAGGTCTATATCGGGTTATATATTTATGCTTTCAGGTGGACCTATATCTTGGAAGAGCGTTAAGAAAATATTGACTATTTTGTCTACTATGAAAGCAGAGTTCGTTACATATTTTTAAGCAACATGTGAGAAGATATTGTTGAGAAATTTTATCTCAGGATTTCGAATTATTAATAGCAACTTATTAGGCCACTGAGAATCTTATGTGATAATTTCGCTGCGATAGCTATCTCCAATAACAACAAGACTAGTGGAGGTCCCAAATATATTGATATCAAATATCTTGTTATAAGAGAGAAAGTTTAGAATCAAATTGTATCTATTGAAAAGATCAGTATGACACTCATGTTGACTGACCCTCTTACTAAAGGCTTACCTCCCAAGCTTTTTTCAGAGCACGTTGCATGCATGAGATTAAATGATAGTTTTGATTGCCTTTGAGAGTGAATGTATAAGAGTGAATACATTTGTTTAATTGATTTATAAAGAATGATTATTTATTTGCGTTTTTATTTTTATGCAAATAAAATTTTGGAACATATGGTGCCAATAGATGACAATAAAGTAGGACCAATAATAGATTGAGTTTACATATAATCACCATTCAGTTTGTAAACTTGTAATCTATACGAAATCATGCTAGTTGAAATTCATGTTGGTGATGAATTCTAATGCGGTAACTAATGAACTGTCATGTATCGATGACATGATGCATTGACTACATTGATTATATGTTAGACTTCTCATTGGATCGAACTAATTATAAAGACTTTAATTGAGATTGATTAGGACTTGTCATTCAAAGAAAGTTAGCTAACATTTAGTAATCGGAGTTTATTGACATAGTATGGCCAAGTGAGAGACTGTTAGAAGTTTCTATTTTAGTGGCCATCACTATGGTCAATCCGTTGACCGGTTAATAGTGTAAGATCAATCTTGAGATGTAATAGTTGCTAATTCGGTGAATTTGAAGAGAATAAATAACTAATTATTAAGTCTTTTAGTTAAGGTATGATTGTGATTTCCAATCACAATATAATTAATAATTCAAGTCCTTAATGAGAAATAACTTTTTGGCTATAAATATAAGCGATGCTTGGTCCCAACGATCGCTTGACACACTTCAATTCTCTCTATTAGCAAAAACATCTCCATTGTGCTAGGAGGTATTGAGACTGACGAGATCGTTGAAGATCTAAACGGCAACCTATCTTTCATAACTCACACTCAAGGTGCGCACATATATTTTAATTTATGGGTTGTTGATTCATTGTTTTGATTGATCATGCGCCTAAATTCTAAGGCAAATAATTGATGGTATGATTGACAGATCCATCAAGCAATGTTTTGGTAAAAAATCCTTAATTCCTTATATAAGTAGGTTCGAAGAGCCTTACTCCTTTTTTTCAAAATGCGTCATTATTATTATCCGATTTGCCCATTTGCACACGGTATGTGTGTCGTGCCAGTCGTTATTATTATCCGATTTGCCCATCTGCACACAGTATGCATGCTGTGCCACTACAATGGATCTACATGGATCTTGAAATGCGACACTTTAAGAGCTAGCCTTGAGATTCATGCGCTCTTAGACGGCCATAGTTACTTATACATAAAATTGGCACAATTTAAAAGAAGGGAGTCATTTGTGACGGGGCCAATACTTGAGCTTGCAGCATGGTGCTTGGGGCACGACATGTGGTGCCAGGAGGGCACGCGACATGGGGCCAAGTGGTCATGGCGACGTGGTCGCGCTGCGAGGACGCGACACGATCGCATATGGGTAGGACACGGGAGCGACACGGACGCGACATAGCCAAGGTGGGCTAACGAGGCAGGAGGCATTGCGGTATGTCAAACCAATAGGTTTGAGGTTCTCCTGCCATTCGGGTCGAATGACTGTTTTACCCCTCTATGTGAGAGAGGAGCTGGAGAGTTGCCTTCCACCCACACGGGGCCTTGCATTGCCAGAGGAGGCGCAAGTGTCTCTTAGGCCTGAAAGGGTAGGTTTAGGACGTCGACGCAGCGATGTCGTGTGGCACCCAAGGGAGGTTGATGTATGGCTCTGGACTACACGTCGCGATGCATACGGCTGGGAAACCTCGCTAGGAGAACACCAGCGCTGCGTGGGACTCAGTTGAGCACAACAACATGTGGGCCAAGGATAAACGAATGCTAGTAATTCGGAACCCACACTAAGACAAGCTGCATGGGACTCAATTGAGCACGTGAGCATGAGGCACAAGGTTGTGGGCTTGGTTCGGTATGTGAGCACGACATGGTGGCATAGGGAGCTGCATGCCAAGACTGTTGCGAAGCGAGGTACTAGTACAGTGCACAGGGTGAAGCTTGAGTAGGCTCAGTTTAACACAGTGGTGTAAAAGAGCATGTTGAAAGGGGTACGATAAGTTGGGTGGTAGGCCACAAAACAGAGGTAACCATGTTGGGAGAGTTTCCGTCCTCAAGGTGGGTGATATCAGAGCTGATGTGTAGATGGGTTGGTTTCGTTGCACGCGATAGTGAAGCACCGCGCTGGTTGAAAGCGCGGCTGTTGGTATTAGAAGTAGGTTGACTTAGCGCAGCGTGCGTTAGGTGCCGCACGAGACTGAGGTTGCAGAAGTGCGATCCCGTGACATTTGGTATTAGAGTCAAGTTCGATCCAGAAGCGATGATGCTATTGAGCAAATTGGTGCGGAGGCACGAGATGTGGTGTCAAGAGGGCACGCGACATCCATGAGCAAATTGGTGTCAGCAGCGACACGCGGTGTGGTGTCAAGAGGACACGCGACATCCCTGAAGTAGTTAACAGGTGAGGGCCTTGTGACAGCAGAACCAAGTTGACCCTACCGGGGGTGACGGTGGGGAGCTAGTGGGAAGGTGCGGACCTAAGAACTAGAAATGTGATGCTAACAGGTTAGGGGGAGTTGGCGGGGTCAGTTTACTATGATCATGCATCAACAAGGATGTTGACATTTATGGAGTGATGGAGGATGTGATGGGGCCAATACTCGAGCTTG
The DNA here is from genome assembly GCA_021018995.1 of Chloranthus sessilifolius. Classification (NCBI taxonomy): domain Eukaryota; kingdom Viridiplantae; phylum Streptophyta; class Magnoliopsida; order Chloranthales; family Chloranthaceae; genus Chloranthus; species Chloranthus sessilifolius. Next base: position 933,652 of record CM037588.1, on the reverse strand, counting down.
CAGCATTGTGCTTGGGGCACGATATGTGGTGTCAGGAGGGCACGCTACATGGGGCCAAGTGGGCCTGGCGACGTGGTTGCGGTGCGAGGACGCGACACGGTCGCATGTGGGTAGGACGCGGGAGTGACACGGACGCGACACAGCCAATGTGGGCTAGCGAGGCAGGAGACGTTGCGGTATGTCAAACCAATAGGTTTGAGGTTCTCCTGCCATTCGGATCGAATGACTGTTTTACCCCTCTATGTGGGAGAGGAGCTGGAGAGTTGCCTTCCACCCACACTGGGCCTTGCGTTGCCAGAGGGGGCGCAAGTGTCTCCTAGGCCTGAAAGAGTGGGCCTAGGACATCAACGTAGCGATGCCGTGTGGCACCCAAGAGAGGTTGATGTATGACTTCGGACTACGCATCGCGGTGCATACGACTGGGCAACCTCGCGAGGAGAACACCAGCGCTGCGTGGGACTCAGTTGAGCACGACAGCATGTGGGCCAAGGATGAACGAGTGCTAGTAATTCGGAACGCACACAAAGGCAAGCTGCGTGGGAGTCAGTTGAGCACGCGAGCACGAGGCACAATGCTGTGGGCTTGGTTCGGTATGTGAGCATGACATGGTGGCATGGGGAGCTGCATGCCAAGACTGTTGCGAAGCGAAGTACTAGTGCAGTGCACAGGGTGAAGCTTGAGCAGACTAAGTTTAGCACAGTGGTGTAAAAGAGCGTGTCGAAAGGGGCACGATAAGCTAGGTGGTAGGCCGCGAAACAGAGGTAACCACGTTGGGGGAGTTTCCGTCCTCTAGGCCGGTGGTATCAGAGCTGATGTATAGATGGGTTGGCTTCATTGCACGCGGTAGCGAAGCACCGCGCGGGTTGAAAGCGCGTCGAAGGACGCCCCACGACCGTTGGTATCAGAAGTAGGCTGACCTAGCGCAACGTGCGTTAGGTGCCGCACAAGACTGAGGTTGCAGAAGTGCGATCCCGTGACATATTACTTACACACACATTATAAGTCGTTGCCCTGAATTAACCAAAATTTCGTTCTTGCACCACTTATATATGATTGCACCTTATAAGAAAACGAAAAATTGCACCTTCAACAAATGTCGTCTCTCCCTACTGTTTTTCTTCGTCTCAGTGTGGTTTTCTCTCTCTCATTCTCTCTCTCTCTCTAATTGGTTATAAACCAAAACGAAGCACAAAAATCTCTAATTTAGGTAAGGTGTCAACGGGCCTGTTCATCTTCCTAAAATCAATTCAGATATGTCGCAATTTTTTTTATAAAAACATGAATTATCATTTTGACAACCGAGCAAACCGAATTGGCCCGAACCGAAATAAAAACTAATTTGGACATAATTGAGCCAAACTAATTCTGATTTGGTTTCGAGACAAAAATCAAAAATTGATTAAACAGTGACTACTTTGACTTTGATTATAAGACTTATTCCCAATTTTTGGCAAACTAAATCTTGAGATTATAAGCCGACCACTGACAATTGACCCAAGAACTACATTTAATGTACATCATGTTTATTTTTTTTTGGGATGTGTGCCAAATAGAATCAAAATCTAACTATCTCATGACAAGCCTATGATCTCAAGATCTAATTTGTTGAAGATATTGACAAGAAATGATCCCCATCATTTAATTCAAAGCACTCAATGATTAAAGCCTACGGAACTCGGTTTACAAGGAAGAATCTTAAGTTATAAATATAAGAACACCTTTAAAGTAAGAAGGGGCAGCTGCCCCTCCATGCCCCAATGTGACTTCCCCTTGACCCGAGTTGTCCTGTTTTAGGAATATCGATCTTATTGGTTTGATCGTGCTCAAATCATAGCTGTCATAGCCGACTTCACTAAATGAACGGTCAGATCCTTGCATATCTGTTTGGTGATTTCTGCCATTCATAGCTGATTTTACCCAGGTTGTACTGTACTGTTTGGTGATTTCTGCCACTTATTATAATAAACGAACTCTACCTCCCATCTTAGTATCTTATCTTTCAGTTATAAATTCGAGTTTTATATATGGAAATTTTCTTGGTTTTTGCTGTAGATTGGATTTAGCTTAAAGTTTTGCAGCGAGTTGTCCTGAATATGCATAAAGGATTATATATATTTGGTGAATTTTACCATTTTTTTAGTATTTTGATTTATGTTTTCTACTTTTGATGATTTTGAGGCTCGGTTTTAAGTTTGTTTTAGATTTTATATGTACGATGCAACTAGACAGTATATTTGATAATATTAAAAGTATTTAATATTTTTAATTATTTTATCATCCACGATAACAACCTATAATACTTGTGCAAGTATTAGCTCCCTAAAAGAAACACTTCACGTTTTGAGACGAATCATGTGGAAACACTATTTAAGCTATTTGATTTGAACTACATGATTTAAAAATCTTATATGCAAAAAATTGACATAAAATATTATCTCTATCAAATAATTCAAACAGCGAAAGGTCATCACAGATTCATCGATTGAGACGCAGTCTCAACCGTAAAATAGCATTTAGTGCCAATCTTTTGCACTAAAGAATTTTAGATCATGGACTTAAATTCAGGCCGCTTAGATTGTATTTTCACATGACACAATTCCCTAAAATATTAAATCTTTATTTATTTTAAATTGTATGTTTGGGCCAACTATGCGTGTGGTAATGGTTCTAACAATTAAATAGGGTACCTCTATTAGCACCCACACAATCTGTGAAAGTGCTCCCATTCAAACCTGTTAATTGCTACAAATCAGATGACGGAAATCGTGTTTAACCCCTATCTTTTACAAAATGGATCTTGATATCATGTCGCACCTATTAGGCAATCAGCTTTTGATTTTACATATTATAAATAAAAAAAATGGCTCTAAAATCATGTTTGAACTTAATGTGTGTCATAGGATTTAAGGATAATTTTTGGGAATTTGTGACATGTGAAATAAAAAAATAACCATCTTGATAGGCGCATCATGATCTCGTATGAAAGATCGGAGTGAAACACGATCTCCATCATCTAATCCTAAGCAATCAATGATTTTAAAGGATTGCACACGTGGGCTCTTTCATAGATTTACGTGGACGCAATAGAGGCACCTATAGTATAATTAAGTGAAAACTAAGATTTCAAGACTAGATAAATAAATAGTCATAACTTAGAGACGTGTGAACGGCTTACTCTAAGGCCTTACTTGGCAACACGAATTTTGTTGAAATACTCGTAAAAAAAAATTGTGAAAAAGCTAGATTTTACAAATTTGATTTTTTTTTTCGCTGTTTGGGAATATGGTAGGTTCCACTTGCTTGGGACAAAAAGTGAAAGTAGTCTGAATAAAAGTTTCGGGAAAAATTTTCATGAAATTACTTTTAGTCCATGTTGTGGGAAAATATCTAGAGATTGTGTAATTAATAGGGATTGTTTTTCGTCCCTTCTTCAGCGTAATAAATCTAGAAATCATGGCCCGCCTATCAGACGGCCACATGTGGATTCCATATGGCACACATCCTCAAAAGTGACAATGAGTATGATGTAACATATTCCGACAACTATTACATGCACATGTGAAGTTGGCCCCTTGCACATAGTTTAAAAGAAAGAATTAGCATGTGAAACTTGTGCCATGTTAGAACTCCATCTAAATCGTTTGATTTGAAGCTCATGATCTAAAGATCTTAGGTGAAAAAGATTGACACCAAACATTATTTTCATCATATTATTCAATGCACTCAAAAATCATTATTTAATTCAACACTTGATTGTGTTAAATCATGCGATAGGGATTGAGTTTTGTGCCATTCTTTTGCTTAGTAGATCTTTAGATCATGACCTTCAAATTAGATAACTTAAATGTAACCCAACCATCTAAGCCACTTAATTTGAAGGCCATGATCTAAAGATCATAAGTGAAAAGATTGGCACCAACCATAATCTTTATCATATGACTCAATGCACTCCAAAGCCATTATCCAATTCAATAGTTGATTGTATCGAATAATATGATAGAGATTGAGTTTTGCACCAGTCTTTTGCATCGTAATCTTGTCCCATCCTCTCCTGCCAACATGCATTGACCGCTTTGAATATGACAAAGGAGATTATTTTTTGTCCCAATCTTCCACATAATGCATCTTGAGATCATGGGTATATTATTAGATGATTTTTTTTTTTATGAGATAATTAGAGAAACATGCCTCAAAAACAAACTTTTTAGCCAAAAAGACCTGACTTCAAACGTTTTAAAAAAACAATGCTTTCATGGATTTGGAAATTCACCGTGAAAGCACAATTTTTCTAAAACATTTGAGGTCAGATCTTTTTTGCTAAAAAGTTTGTTTTTGAGGCATTGTTTTCTAAAGTGCTCTTTTTTTATTTCTCATGTGGCACCCATTCCAACAAATGGCCCATGATTTGTATTTGAGCTTTATATATGTCTCCTGAGTTTAGAGTTATGGTTTGGAAAGTGTATGGGGCATAATAAAAAACTAACTATCGGAAGATATGCCCGTGATCTTAAGACCCATCTTATAAAAAATTGGAGCAAAAAATAATTTTTATGTTTTAATTCAAAGCAATTAATGTATCTTAGTATGAGGAAATGACGCGAGATTACATATTTACATGGTATGAATAATGATATGTCAAGAAAATAATTTTAGACAAGGTAGCCAAAAGGATGCAAACCCTAGACCGAACACCGAAACCGACCATCCCGAACCGCCCCAAACCGCCCCAAAACAGACTTAAACCGAACTGAACCGAACTCCAATCGGTTCAATTTTCGGTTTGGGTGGCCGGAAATCGAGAACCGATTAGGTAGGTTGAGTAAACCGACTCTTATTGAGTTGAAACTGGACCGAACCGGCCCAAATCGAACCGAACCGGCTGTGTAAACCTACCTTGAACCGAACTGAACCGCTCCCACGATCTTTAAAGCCTTTTTTTCTTCTTTTCTCTCTCTTACTCTCTCTACCCTCTTTCTCCTCAGTCTCTTTCTGTGACAGCCCAAATTTTGATACTCTGAAACTCGTACCATCAGCACGATCCTCCAGACCGTGCTCCATGGATATGTACGGAACATTGGCATAATAAGCAAAAATAAAGAGAATGAAACGTATAAGAACTGATATTGAAATAAATCTCCAGTTATATATATATATATATATATACTCCAAAATCTCAAAATCTATAATCCAAAAGATTGTTCTAAACTCATACATCTACATGAGTAAAAGAACCCACCCGAACCATCAGTGACATCACTTAGTCACCCTAGATGGTTCGCTAAAAGAATATATCTATTTAATTATATTTCCCAAAAATAAAGCTTAACATACCAAGCCGCACAATATGCTCTCAAAACTCTCTATCAAGGTACACAGCGGAGTTTCCTAGAAGAAGTCATCAGGAGGAGGCTCTAACTCGTCTCCGGGCACATAGTATGAATCTCCCGGATCAACGTCTCTTGAAGCCTCTACGGCTGCAAGCAAAGAACCTGCGACGTATAGTCCAAAGGGTGAGCTACATCCTAGCTCAATAGGGAATAACACGATGAACATATAAGTCAAATCCCCACATATATTCCATGATATTCTTAGCATGATGTATTTATGAACTTGTTAGAAAATAATTTAAATGATTACAATATGCATTGAAGTTTACTGGTGATTTACATGCTACATTTATTATTAACTGTTCATGAACCTCACTGAATAGGTCTAAAGAAACTTAAATATTCAACTTAAGTAGTCCCCGAATAATATAGTATCGAGCTCCGATGGAATACCCTCCATCGTCGTCTAAATAGACAGTTGTTATGAATATCACTTTAAATACTACCCAAGTCCCTTTCTCATAGGCGACGGGATTTAATCTCATCTCAACATCCCTGGGATGTGCTACTGTGTATGGATAGACCGTCGTATCGGTGTACGGATTGGACGCCGTATCGGTCACGAATATTCTGTCGAGTCAGTCGTGGGTATCCCGCCACGTCGGTGGGGTATTCTATTCAAACCTTTAATAACAAAAATATCATGTGCTTTACATATAGTTATTCATCGTGTAAATGTGCTACTTTATATCAATTAGGCCTTATGAGTCTTTGTTCAATCTTACTTTATAATCTCACTTACATCTCTGGAATGTCTAAATTACTCGCATCACACTGATGCCTTCATCACTTTTTCATCCCCTGGGGATATCTCATTTTCATAAGTTTATTTGGTGTCACACACACATGCACATACTGAAAGGATTATATGATTAAGCATATTCATTTCATTGGTGTATCACACACACACATATAGAGATTATATAATTAATATTATTTCTATATCACTACATACATGCTCTTGTAATCAAAGTACATGTTCAAGGTGTTCCCTACCTCAGGTGTTTGACTGTCCAAGCATCAAGGTTCCACACGGCTCATCATGCTTGCCTTAGCTCGTACCACCTATGGTACATCACAACACGTGCACAACATCAATAAGGATGCAATAGAGAAGGTCCAAGACCCTCCATGAACCTCAATGTTCAACTAAAAAATCAACTCAAACTGCCAAAATCGATTAATCGATTAATCAAAACCCCTAATCGATTAATCGATCAAAAATCGATAAATCGAAATCCAAAATCGATTAATCGATCCAAAATCGATTAATCGAAAGTCTACAATCGATTAATTGATTCCCAAATCGATTAATCGAAATCTACAGTCAATTAATCGATTCTCAAATCGATTAATCGGTTTTCCCAAGCCTTATCTCTCCAGCTACTAGAGGTACCCAGTCGATTAGTCGATTTCTAAATCGATTAATCGAATTTCAAAATCGATTAATCGATTTTAAGATCGATTAATCGAACTCGAGCCTTTTTGCTTTTTCAACTTCTGGACCAAAATTGATTAATCGATTCTCCAAATCGATTAATCGGTTTGGCCAGAACTCAACCCCTTCTCGGGTTGTTCTTCCAAATCTTCATTTTGTTTTTCTATTTTTCTTTCTTTTCTGTTATTTAAATATGATAATTTAACCCATCTCGCCTAGAGTTAATGAACAACAATGTATTCATTTAAATCTAGTTAAAACTTACCTCAAATCAATCTCCTAATTGATTGAATGGTTGGTTTAATGACTAGGGTTCCAGCTCTTGCTTCAACGATTCCTCACGCGTCGAATCCGACATTCAATGCTCAAACCCTTCCTCAAATCTGAACCACAATAATTCTCCTTGCCATTAACTCCCCTTTACTCTCTCTCTCTCTCTCACTCTCCTCTTAACTTCTCTCACCAACCCAAAAAAGAGAATAGCTTCTTTAAGGTATTAAAACCCTTATAATCCTCTTGCTTTGGTGTTGAGCACATACACCAGAGATAGGTGTACGTGACCCCTAACTAACCTCTGACTTCATGCTTAGGTCACGTTTATATCACAAAGTACTTTCCCTCTCAAGTCTATTGTTTGACCATCACTTGGTCAACCTATGACCAATCGGGCACGGATCTCGAGGTCACTGTTCATCGCTCACTTTTCGAGGATATTACACTTTCAATCTTTAAGGCAGCACAACCCCACACAGTGACACATCACACACGTCACATCCCCACATTGACACGTCACACACAACAATCTTTTTTTATTTTTTTATTATTTTATTTTTCCAATGCTTTCCATTCCAATGACTGACAGCAACGGCTAGGGATGCTTGGGTACCGTTTTATGCAACCCAAAAGTTGCTTTCTCACCCCATGTCCTCCAGTCGGCATGCATTGACCGACTTTGAATCAGATGGTGGAGGTCATTTTTCGTCTTCTGTACAGTAGATCAATAGATCGTGGGCATACCATAAGACGACTAATGTTTTATTACTCGTGGTACACATCTCAAAAAGTGACCTTAAAATTCTGCTTGAGTGTGATGGCGGTCATATAATTTTAAGATCACTTTTGGGGAATGTGTGTTATGTATACTAGAAAAATGACCCTATGATGACACGAGCATGATCTATAGATCAATTTTGAGAAATATGGGGACAAAAAACGATCTCTACCATCTTTTTAAAGTCGGTCAATTCACACCGAGGTGGGATGAGAAAATACATTGACTCCATTAAATTTGATGATGAAGATTGTTTATCATCACAACCTTTTACACGATGGATCTTAAGATCATGGGTGTACTATCAGATGGTCGATTTTTTATTTCATGTGCTACACACATAAGAAAGTGACCTTAAAATCAATTTTGAGCTTTCACATCATGATGTTAAGCCGTTTAGGTCACTAGCAGTCATATGATTTACGATTACTTTTGGGGGATATGTGCTATGTATACTAGAAACATGACCCTTTGATGATACGAACATGATCTATAGATCAATTGTGTGAAATATGGGGACGAAAAATGATTTTTACCATCTTTTTAAAGTCAGTCAATTCACACCGAGGTGGGGTGTGAAAACACATTGACTTCATTAAATCAGATGATGAAGATTGTTTATCATCACAACCTTTCACACGATGGATCTTGAGATCATGGGTGTACCATCAGACGATCGATTTTTTATTTCATGGGCTACACACATAAGAAAGTGACCTTAAAATCAATTTTGAGCTTTCACATCATGTTGTTAAGTCGTTTAGGTCACTAGCTGTCATATGATTTATGATCACTTTTGGGAGATGTATGTTATGTATACTAGAAAAATGACCATCTTATGATACGAGTATGATCTATAGATCAGTTTTGCAAATATGCGGACGAAAAATGATCTCTACCATCTTTTCAGTCAATTCACACTGAGGTGGAGTGAGAAAACACATTCACTCCATTAAATTAGAAGATGAAGATTGTTTATCATCACAACCTTTCACAGGATAGGTCTTGAGAGCATGGGCTTACCATCGGACGATTCGTGTTTTATTTATCGTGGCACACATATCAGAAAAATGACCTTAACATCATGTGCATGCTCAAAATTGATTTTAAGGTCACTTTTTTGAGTGTGTACCACATGAAATATAAAAGTAATCGTTTGATGGTACGATCATGTACTCAAGATCCATTGTGTTAAAAAGATTGGGACAATAAACAAGCTCCATCGTCCGATTCAATATAATCAAGGTACTCTATACTGTATTACTATTATATATATATATATATATATATATATATATATATATATTAAAAAAACTTTTAAGTTGGAGACTTTCTCTCCTCTTAGGCACTCAGCTGCACTCCGGTCTCTGAAACTCTCTCCCCTTCTCTCTTCTCCACTCTCAATGGCGTCTGCCTCCCGTGTTCTTGAAGCTCTCTCTCTCTCTCTAAAAAATCCGATCAAAATACCCTCGTTCGAGCAATGTGCGGAGGCCCGAGCTTATATCTACTCATCGGAAAATGCGCAACGGAGCCGAGAGTTGTAGAGACTTGCAAGTAAGAACCCAAACCGAACAAAACCAAGACACCGAGTCAGGAATCAGGCTGAACCTAAATTGACCGAACCGAACCGAACCAAATACCGAAAAAATGGGTTTGAGTTCGGTTTCGATTTTGGTTTTGGTTTGCTTACAAATCGATACACCGAACCGAACCGTTTCATAATTCAGTTCAATTTCGGTTTGTGGAGTACCAAATTGAAAACTGAAAATTTTAGTTTCGATTCGATCCGGTGAACCGAACCTGCATCCCTAAGCGAAATAGCTGAAAAGAAAAAAGTAATGCACTGTAAAATTTTAAAAATAAAATTTATATGAGTTCTTTCAAAGCCCATGTAAAGTAAGTAAACTAAAAAACCTTATCCATGACTTTTGTCAAACAAGGCTTAAGAGAGAGCTACGACAAAGGCGTACCTTTCTCTCTAATCAATGGCAGAAGACAGCAAAAGTCGTTGGCATTTCACCGGTCAAACCAAGGTGGGTTGATGAGGTGGCTGATACCTCATTTATAACATAGGAGCCACGTGCGGTGTACCTGCAAAGGAGTCGTTTTCGGAATTTGACAAAGCCGCCTTATGAAATTGTGGGCGTTTTCAAACCAGCGCCGCAGTTTTATGGCCCCTTCCAATATGGGCAACCCGAGACCGAGATGTCTCGTTTTCTCCCCAATACGCGTGAAACGAAATTGACCATTCCAATTATTTACACTAATAACATAGGTTTTCACTTTATATCATAAAAAAAATATCATATTTTAGTAAAAAATCACACACGTAAATCAATCATATACCGTTGAATAATAGTGAACATTCGAGTACCCAATTTAGACATATCATAATAGCCGTTTGCAAAAGGAAAATTTATCTGATCGCCCTCTCATATACATCTTTTAGATCACAGGCCTTATATTTTTATCTTTATCCAAATTGACCAGCTGGGAGCTTAGCCCACCCTAAAGATAGCAAAAAGTCTAAATTACTCCCTTTTTTTAATGCACAAAAATATCATCTTCTTCCTTATTTTAATCTGGTACAATTTTTAAAAGTCAGAAGTGGCGAAGGTGACTACATTTTCTCCTCAATCCCAACTATTCTGATAGATCGACCAAAATACACCTTTTTCGTCAGAGACTGTAGCAGATTAGAATGAAGAAGAAGAGGATACACTTATATAGTTTAAAATTTTAAATATTTACATTTTTCTATATTTACGCGATGTGAAACGAGATCTATTCCGATCTAAAATATACCGATCTGCTATTTGGATCGACCAAGATACTCCTTTTTCGTCAGAGATGGTAGGAGATTAGAATGAGGATGAAGATGATACACCTATATAATTTAAAATTTTAAATATTTACATTTTTCTATATTTACGTGATATAAAATGAGATCTACGTAAATGCGATTTGAAGGCGCGATATAAAATCGATAGTGCGAAAGATAGATATGAAAAAGGCGATATCGACTCAGTACAAATGATATCGATCGATATAAAGAGTCATCAACGACTATTTATAGATTCGTCATCGACTCTATATAGAATCACCATCGACTTTGTACAGAGTCGTTATCGATTATATATATTAAAAAAAAAAAAATTTATATAATCGATGACGACTCAGTACAGAGTCGATGGCGATTCAGTACAAAGTAGTCATCGATTATATATATATATATATATATATATATATATATTTTTTTTTTTTTTTTTTATATAATCGATGACGACTCTGTACAGAGTCGATAGCGACTCTATAAATACTCGTTGACGACTTTGTATATAGTTGATGGCGACTCTTAAAATGATTGATACCGATTGTGTTAAGAGTCGCCATCAATTGTTAAATTTTTTTTTTTTTTTAAAGAGGTGATATTGCCTTCTTTTCGTGTCTATCTTTGGCGCCATCTATTTTATTATGTGGCCTTCAAATTAGACGGCATAGATTCGATTTCACATTGCGTAAATATAGAAAAATATAAATATTTAAAATTTTAAATCATGTAAAACGAAAAAAGTATAAAAAGGGGTATTTCGGACTTTTTGTGTTAGCTGAAAATGATTTGACTAAAAATTGGTCGGTTTGGGTAAACCTGAAAATACAGGACCTCTGACGTAAAAAGCGTATCTGACAAGGCCAATCAAGTAAATTTCCCTTTGCAAAATCCTAAGAGAGACATGATGTCATAAAATAAAATAGTGTCATGTGTATAAAAATAATAATTATATAAATTAAAATAATAAATAAATATTTTCTAAGTTACTTGTTGAAGAGAAACATACTTAAATCTAGTCTCGGTGTGCCACGAGGCCAACAAGATGCGAGACCCCCGACACTTAGACTTCTTACCCGAGACTCGAAAGTCTCCTGGAGACAGCGACCAAATTTCAAACCATGCCCAAGGGTGAAGAATCGATGTTCAACTCATCTTCACGGTAGCAATTAAGAGGTCAACATTGCCCTAATTTTACTTAGAATCAGAGCATGCGCTCATCGTTTCGGACTACAATTTATTACCACATCACGTCTTCTATGGACTATGGTCCAATCGCCTAACTTCGATTGGTCAATATCATATCAGCAATAAAATGGAAGGGCTATCATCACTCCTAAAGTTTGATGGCTGCCTTAAATGTGGGGACATGCGCCAGATCAGCCTCTTCAAAATAAGGGTAAGGCTGCTTATCATCAACCTCTCCCACACCTTGTGCATTGGGTACACACTCTTTAGTTCCTCTATTTGAAGTGTCGAAGCCATGTAGATGGGGTGCCAAAAATTTATGTTTGTTAGATGCTTCGAGTCTATTGCTCAAGTCACTCTCTTCAATGATTTTGATTGCTTTGACTTTTTCATATACGCTAATATTTTGGAACATTTATAGGTTAGGATAGTGTTATATGGAGAACATATTTTATATAAACAAAGTATAAATGGCTGGTGTGGCATGACGCAAGGTACAGCAGACTGGTGTGGTGCGACACAATTGGCTACAAGTGCGATGAGTGCAGCCAGTCACGTCATGCCATGCCAATCACCTGCACCTTGTCATCAACAAATTTATTCTATGTTTATAATTTTCTGTGGTTGATGAAACTTAATAATATTGACGACTAATTTGACAATGAATGAATCAGGAATATTGGAGATGCCGCTTCGATAAGTCACTCAAATATCCGTATACTTCTGAAAAGTAATTTGGTGTGATATTGACCCAATCGAGTATGAAACGTTTAGACGTTGATTAGGTTATCGACCATACAACATTCACCTAATTAACTTTTTTGATTAGTAATTAATTGTTCAAAGGATTAGAGGTTGATAGCATAGTGAAAATTTTTGTTTTCGACAATATTTCGATAGGGGTTCATTTCGGATAAAAAATTTTGGGGAGTATAAAAAATATTAAATATATATTATATTTAAATTTCATAAAAATTTTATTTATTATTTAAAAAATAACAAATTAGAAAAGATTTATTAATTTCAGTAATTTTAAAAAAAGCATCAAAATTTTGTCCAAAGTTATCACTATGGTTGATAAATTATTTATTGGGTACCACTATTTTTATTTGCACCAACAAAAACTCTAAAAGCACTCACCAAGTCTCATCTATATATGATTTGGGGCTGGTGGCACCTAAAATCCATGAAACTCAGAAATTGACACTTCTGAGTGGACCATAGTTTACTTAATTCGCTGATTTGCTTGGGCAATTTGCTATTTAAAAAAGAATCCAGGATGAGTTTTAAAATTATTTATTAATTATATAAAATTTTAAGTTAAAATCCTATTTTTTATGCTTTTAAAACTTCGAATGAATTCAATTGGACGAGATTAGTTCGAAATTCGCTTGTTAAGCCGAAATCGATTCGGGTATTCAATTCGCGATTTCACTGCACAAGTTAAGAGGCATTTCACAAGTGATGATGCCTCCGATACAAACCGAAATATTTCACCGCTACTGTTACGGAAACAGGAAAGCTGATAAATAAAAATCGGTGAACTTGAACAATTTGAATTACAACTTTAGAAGAAAAACAAGTTAACAACCCATAACCCCAAGGTTCTTCTTCCACCTTCATAACCAAAACCTAAATCTTCTGAACCCTAAAAATCATCCCTAATTAGCCCCCTACACAAAACCTAGAAAAAAGAGAAAAAACCCTTCCTTTTCCTCATTTCATTTACAGCACCGAAGAACTCAAATCGGTAATAACATCATCGAAACTCCACAGATCCATAGTAGGCTCCACAGCCAGGCTCTCCTGAATCGAATTCGACCCCATCGACTGCTCTAAACTACCCTCCATCATCTCATAAAATTTCATATACGAATCAAAGGCAGAGAGTGAGAGCTCCCCATTTTCAACCTTCATCACCTGTTCCTGCGGTTCCTGATTCCCCATCACACCCACCGAACAATCTATATCGTCAGATTTGGATCCCGCACCTTGGACAACCGAATTAAGGTTTGAAGCATCAGAATAAACGGTTGGAAATGCTCCAATCTGAGAGCCATCCGATTGATGATTAGGCAGTTCATCGTTTGGGAAATTGACCTTCGCTTTTTTACCCCTTATTTTTATTGCTTCTTTATCGTAAGCCCTGGCAGCTTCTTCAGCAGTATTAAAAGTGCCTAACCAAACCCTCACCCCTTTTCGGGGATCTCGAATCTCAGCCGCCCATTTTCCCCACGGTCGCTGCCGTATCCCCCTGTACAGATTCTTACGCTTTCTTTTGCCGCCCCTATTCGTATCTGCAACCCCATCATCTGCTTATTACAGAAACAGATCATCTGATCATCAGATCAGGTATAAAGCGCTTCTAGAAACAGAAAAATGTAGTCATTATTACCTGAAGCGGAGGGCTTTTTGGGAATTTGCACTTTTTTGTTGAATCGAGTGAACTCGGATTCGAAATCGTTGAAGTTGGAGAAGAACGAGGAGGAATCGGGCCAGAGATCGGTAGACGCGATTCGGCGAGAACGGTTAGGAGAGATGTAGTCGGAGATGATCGCACCACCGCACATTTTAGCAGACAAAGTGAATGGAAACTAAACTACGCAAATGATAGAGCGAAACAGCAAGATAGAGAGTTAATGAAGGAAGCCGCATGCATTTATAATACGCGGTCGGGGTGCGTGCGCCATGCTAGATGTAAAGACGAGTGAGAGCCGTACGTTGATGCTGACGAAGCTTCTGGGCGTTTCCGTAACCGTAAAAGGAGTCTTACGTGGCGTGCAGATGAAGACAAGTTTTCTAAGAGGGTGGGTGTCGAAAATAGCTCTATTTTTTTCTCTTATTTACGATTCTGTAATATGATCATCAGCTCATGTTTTGTCTGAAGGTAAAAGATTTGACCTTTGATTTCGCATTGGGCACTCGACCCGAGCACCGTCGGTCAAGCGGCTGCCAAACTGGTGAAGTCTAGTGGTTACAATTAAGACTGAGCATGCAAATCAGTGATAGCGCATGCTTTTAGCTGTCACCATTGTGACAAATTTCCTTCTCCGTAACATTTTGGTAGGGGTCATTTTTAATAAGTTAAAAAAAAAATATCGAAATTTTTCGACGAGTACAAAAGTTATTAAATATAAATTATATTTAAAATTCATTTAAAATTTATTTATTATTTAAAAAATAATAAAAATTAGAAAAGATTTATTAATTTTGACGAAATTAATGAAATTTTAGCAATTTTGAAGAAATCATCAAAATTTCGCAGAAAATTTCGCTCGACTCCTGTTTCAATAAACTTCAAAGAAATTTGTCACTATGCGAGAGAACTTTGAAATGGATAGCTTTAATAGCACTCACATAATCTTTCAAGGCACCTACAACCAAAATCATTGCTTGCCTTTATTCAGATGGTGGAAATTGTGTTTTGTTCCAATCATCCACACAAGGGATCTTGAGATCATAGTGCACCTATCAGATAGTCAGTTGTCAATTCTATATGGCACATATCCTGAAGAAGTAGCCCTAAAATTACATGACACACATCACCCTCAAACGTGATTTTAGGAAAACGTTTTTGAGATCTATGTCATGGGAAATAAAAAATTGATCGTTTGATCGGTGCGCCATCATCTCAAGAGCCCTTGTGTGGACGATTGAAACGAAACGCGGTCTCCATCCTTTGATTTAAGGCAACCAATGATTTTGGGCATAGGTGCCCCAAAAAGATTCCGTGAGCGCTATTAAAGCTACCCTTTTGGAATTGGATACCTATATTTCTTTTGGATACCTACATTTCAACCTAAGATTTGTTCCTTCTCCTTAATAAAAAACAAACGTTTTGTTCGATCAAATGGGTAGATTTCCCTAAACAAACAATGGAGATTGTTTTCATCCCAATCTTTGGCACAACTGATCGTAAGATCGTGAGACACTCAATTTCTTCATTCCATGTGCACGCATTTTGAAAAGTGATCCGAGTATTACATTTGATGTATGCCATTATCATATTCACTTTTTGAGATGTGTATCATGTTGAATCAAAATCTAACTTGTTGATGATACACATATTGTCAAGGTATATTGTGTCCAAGATTGGGAAAAAAAATTCTCCCATCACTAATCCATACTAGTCAATAGTTTAAACACATAAAATCTGGTTGAGAAGAATCTTGAGTTGTACAAAATACCTTTTGGCTGTGTTTGGGAACTGGTAATTGCATTTGAGACTTTCAAATCTAAGCATTTCAAATTCAGAATTTGAAAATATCTTATTTGAATGTTTAAGGAGTGTATTTAGATTTATAAATGCTTCCTTAGGCTAGTTTAAAAAAAATAGATTCATATTTCAAGAACTCAAATTTTAGTATGCATGAATACCTACTGGCTAGGACTTTAAATGACTCGTGTTGACCCACACCCCATCCCAATTTTTTACCAAGTCGGACACATAAACTTGACTCGTTGAGATGGGTCGGGCAAAAAGCAGGTCAGATAGAGTCGACCGGGCCTGTTATTTTATATATAACGGGTCAGATAGAGTCGACCGGGCCTGTTATTTTATATATAACGGGTCAGATAGAGTCAATCAGGCCTGTTATTTTATACATAAAGATGAAAGAAACAAAATTTTTTTTACTAGGTCGAGGTTTTTGGTTTGGCAGGTCGGGTTGGGTCGAGCATATGCCATTTTTTCATTAACCAGCCAAAATTTTGGCCCGACCCTACCCGATGACAGGCACAATCATAATCTGAGTGTTGTTATTAGGTAACTAATATTATCAATAAAATAAGATATTTTATACAAGAAAGTAAACCACAAATCCATGGCAACATCATCATTATAAAAGGGAATATAACAGTATAAAAAAAGCCTCAACACATTTGAGAGCTTTGCCTTGTATATAGAAGAATGAACCCAACATCCATAGACAAATTGACCCAAAGTCTTCAAAAATGGTATAAACTCAGCACTGCTGCCTTTCGCAGTTAGAACCAACACATTGTTTGTATCTCTCATAATTGTATAGTTAAAAAGAATGCAAAAGAAAATGAATCCAATTGGTAAATCTTCTTTAAGTGGTCAAAATCTCAAACACCCAACAACTTGAGCTTCTCTAAATCATATATATATATATATATATATATATATAAAATATAAATTCTGAATTATATTAAAATAATAGCGAGAGGCTGAAAAACATACAAAAGAAATTAGACCGACCAAAAGGGAGAAAAACCAAAATAAAGAAAAAGTGAACTGAAAAAATAAAAACCCCTACATAGAGAGGCAAGGAGAGGGCTGACCCAAGGCAAAGAGGACGCTCTCGGCCTAACCTGGATCCCAGCGCAGCAAGTACCCTCCAGACGACCACGAAGAAACCAAATCTCTAGAAAGCCGCTAGTCGACCCTACAGGTTGCCGCCACGCCAGACCAGATAATGCTGGGAGATGGAAGACAGGATACCGCAGAGCATGTCGAAAGAACTAAAGATGACCTCTAAGATCTTAGTTTTCATCCAACGATGAAGGAAAAGGTAGGATACAGACTCCTCCGATTGCAGACACATAGAGCAGACGTTATGGAGACTCTTTCCCCTCAGGATCAACTAATCAATAGTGAGAATCCTTTCTTCAACCAACATCCATAAAAAAAATTTCACATTGGGGGGATGGCAGCCTTCCACAAGTTTGCACAATCACATTTAACCAAAGGCCGGCTAGAAAGAATCCGATAGGACCTGGCAGAAAAAATTTCATGCTTGCTAGGCACCCAAACTCGCTCGTCCGTTCAACGCTGATTTCTAGATTGATCATAAAGCATGGTCATCAGACCAAGTAAAGCAGTAACCTCCTCGTCTCTAAGGTTTCTCCGGGTGGTCAAATTCCACACGGCTCTTCCAGCATCATCAGAATAAAAGTTAGTCACCGTTGCATGAATCAGGCGCAATAGAGAAAATGGTCGGGAAAGACTTCTTAAGGGTCATGATCTCTGCCGAAGGAACCTCCCAAAACCGGATACGATGCCCGTCCCCAGCTAAACCTCACCCAATGGGGAAAAAATGGCCAAATCTTGAAAATTCCTTTCCACCAAGCAGAAACGAAGCTATTAATAATAATTTTGATTCTCCAATTGCCCTCCTGACTATCATATTTATCTGTCAACACTAGCGCCCAAAGGCTCTCTCTATCGTTGTCCAAATCGGTGCGTCATAACCATTAACCCAATAAAGTGACATTGACCCACCGCAAGTCATGGGTAGTTGACAGTTGTCCCAATTAATAGGGTGATAACTCTTGTCAAACCTGGATCCCTCCCAAAGGAAATTTATTTGGATCTGCTCAAGCCTGTGGGTCATGGACAAGAAACACCGAAACAAAGACATGAAAAACATGGGAAGGCTCGATAAAATCGACTTGACTAGGAGGAGCTGATCACCACTGCTAAGCAATTTATCCTTCAACGAGGCCAGCCTTTGGTGTAACCTCCTAACCGTTGGATCCCAGGCCGAAGTTGAAGGCTGGCCAGTTCTGAGCGGGAGCTCAAAATAATGGGAAGTGGTACAATCTCGCTATCTGCCAAATCAGCAAGATTGAGCAAAATCTGATTGTCGACCCCGATACCAGAAATCGTCGACTTGTAAAGATTAATCCGTTGGCCCGAAACCGCCTCGTAAATAGAGAGCACTTGCGCCAAGGTTCTAAACTTCTCCACATCACCCTTACAGAACACGATCTTGTCATCTGCATATTGAAGATGCGTAAAGCGATGACCCAAAGATCTCATTGGAATGCCTAAAATCAAGCCAAGATGCCGCGCTCGAGAGAGAAGACCATCCAAAGCTTCCCCCACCATGTTGAATAAGAAAGGGGATAGGGGGTCTCCTTGTTTGACCCGTCTAGAACTTTTAAAATACCCCGCTAGAGACTCGTTGATGATAACCGAGAGCCAGGTGGACGAATAACACACATGCATCCAACCTATCCACCTATCCTTGAACCCAAATCTGCCTAGCAGGTAGTCAAGACACCCCTAGCTCACTCGATCGTAGGACTCCAAAGGGTATTAGGACTATGGCTTCGATGAGCCAAATGCACCACCTCGAGAGCCATAATAGTCGTATCCACAAGCTGCCTTCCCTTTACGAAAGCCCCTGGTTAGAGGAAATAACTTTTCCCATGATCGGCTTAATCCGATTGGCTAGCACCTTTGAAACGATTTTGTACAGAGAGTTAACAGAGGCTGATGGGACGAAAATCTTTAAGCTCCACCGCACCTTCCTTCTTCGGGATTAGAGAAATAAACGTGGAGTTCAAACTACGACTGATGAAGCTACCCTTGTGGAACTCCCGAAGCACATCCATGAGATCCTCCTTCAGAAGTAGTTAGAAACACCGATAAAATTCCATCGTGAAACCATCTGGACCCGGCACTTTATTTTTGCCACTACTCATGATGACTCGCTGGACCTCTTCCTCCTGCACAGACATTTCCATAGCGTCTTTATCCTCCGAAGAGATAGATCAAAACGGGACCTGGGACCACCCCTCATCAGAGTACAACTGCCTATAATAGGACACAACTTGATTCTTGATTTTGTCTGGATCCGAGAAGATGCAGCCATCGACGAAAATCTGTCCCAAAAAGTTTGCTTTGCCTTGAGCATTAACGGCCGCGTGAAAATACTTGGTGTTATTACCCCCCTCCTTAAGCCATTGAACCTTCGATTTTTGTTTCCAATTGACCTCCTCAGCCAGACACTTATCGCTGAATTCCATTTTTTTCGAGAGCTGCTCCACGCGTTCCAAAGCCGTAAGATCATGGATATCCTCCAGCTCATCTAACTCCTTTGGGCGCGCAAGTAATATCTCCTTAGAAGCATGGATCAGACCAGACACCCCTGTTCTAATCCTTGATATGATTTTTGAGATTCTTTAAGGTTGGATAAGAATCTGAAGGCGGTTGTCCTAGATGGGTGAAATTCATTCCACCACAACGGAACAGAGGCGCGAAAGCCAGTGTCGAGGAGCCACATATTCTCAAACTGGAAGGGGGAGGGACCCTTCCCTTGGAACTCACGTCGAACTAGAAGCGGATGATGATCAGAAACAGCCCTAGCCAGACCAAGCAGTAGTGCAACAGGGAAGAGGTCTAGCCAATCCGGCGAACAAGAAACTGATCCAACCTGCTCAAGGAGGGAACATCCTGAAGATTTGACCAGATAAAGAGGGCACCTGAGAGAGGGAGATCGACAAGTTCCCAATCTTGGATGAAAGAATTGAAATCTCGCATGGCTGCCACATTTGCGGGGCCCGGGGCCCCCTGTTTCTCATACGGCCACCTAACAGCATTGAAGTCACCTGCAAAACAAGTCGGCAGACTCCACCAAGCCGCCACAACCACCAATTCAAACCAAAACTTGTCGCGACAATAGTCCCCGGAAGGCTTGTAAATGCCCAAAAACAACCAACATTTACCATTGTCTCTGTTCCTAAGCGCCACTGAGGAAGAGAAAATTCCCACGTCCTCTTCAATTTTGTCGAAGATAAGTGAGTTCTAAGCAACCAAGATGCCCCCGAAAGCCCCACTGAATCGATCCCAATCTAGCCCCATCGATTTCCTCCAAACGCAAACACAACCTTTCCATGATCAAAATTTCCCCATTTAGTTTCCTGTAATGTAACGACTATTGGATTATGCATAACAATTACCCTTTTAACACCCACCCATTTTTTTGGGTCGCAGATGCCCCTTACATTCCAAGAGAAAAACTTAATAGAGAAAACAAAAAAAGCACGCCCAATCAGCACGACAACCCTCTACACACCCTTGGTGCCCCTTCCATCCGACACTGCCCAATGCAGCCTCGCAAGTTCCTGTGATTTTGATCGCTTCTTCTTCTTCCCGACGACGGTAGCCCGACTACAGATGATAGAATTAAAAACTTCCCTGAGCACATCGTCTGAGCCATGGAAGGACATCCCGAGCTCCCAACCAAAACTAATGAGCCTATCCACTGCATCAGAGCTAATAGTTTTGTCGGAATTGCCACCACCCCTTGAAAGTAGGGGAAATTGTAGAGTCAGATCCACAAGGTGAGCTGAAAGAACACTAAACCCAAGCCCCTGAACATCCCGACACATGGATCTAATGGAGAGAACCTCGTCTAAGGAAGAAATCCTCGAGGAAATAGAATCTGAAGTAGAAGAAGACGAAGACGAGCAACCACGCTCAACAAGATTCGGATCGAGGGAAGAGGTAGAACATAGAAGCCTTAAGGAATAATCCATCTTGGTCGAAACGATGGGAAAACATTTCCCCCACTGAGTAGAGACTTGAGACAAAGAGAAACTAAAAGAAGAACCAGTCTAACTTCCCAAATTAACCAGCAGTAGACTGTCCAAGTTCTCATGGACCCGAGGGTCCAAACGAGACTCCCAGGGACCTGCGACCCAATGCAAGATGAACGGACATGATGGCAGACCCGACTCATCCGTAGGACCCATGTACACCGATTAGGCATCCTCGCAACGTACAAACCAAAACACACATGAGCCATCCCTCCAGCAAAGGCCATGTGCCACCATCTCTTCATTCCTCCAGCTAGCTGCCAAACCATTCCCCAAAATGCCATAGCAAATCCTGGGGAGGAAACCCATACCACTTGACATCGACAAGGCTTGCATGGGCGTCTTTCCATGTGTCATATGCCCAAGAGATGGAGCCGAAACTGCCTTGAGGCCGTAGCTCAAAACCAGTGGCGTTAAGATCACATCTACATTGGATGCCCATGACTCAGAGAAACCCTTCTCCACAGAGATCTTGCACCTGGCAGAAGATGGCCACGTGCCCATTCGAGGAGCATGGGGTCCTCCCAATTTAAGCGTCCAAGCCAAGGAAAAGACGCTACATCCTCCTTCCCAGATTCAGAATTCAAAAAAGGATCTGTTGATCTGATAGCAAACAATTGAGGCATCCAGACCGTCGAAACCTTCAACGGTGAAAGATAGGGCAAATCGATAGGACGACGATTGTCAACCTGCGCCAACACCTCCGGATTGTTCCTCTCGAGATTCTAGCCACGATTCCACCTCTCCCTCTTCCAAGTCTCCAAAGGGCACACCATGGCTCCCCGACGTCGATCTGATACTCCCCACCGCGGTCGACCCCCGATGTTGCGATACCGAGGAGGACATATCCCTCTGTGTGGGTACTTCCCCCGACCGACAGAGCAAATCTACCTCGTTCCGGAGTGGGTTAATGCTCGACGCGATTTCTTCACCGGAACCACATAATATGTGTTCCTTACCTCTGACGGGCCCCAACCTTTCCTGCTTTGAATGCGCCAGGAGGAAAGCCCTCTCACCCAACCCCACTTCTATGAAGATCTGAGAGCTCTTGCCATTAATGCGAACAGTACATCTCGGGATGTCCTCCAAACAATTGACGACAACGAGAATACGGGCGAACCGAGTCTCTCACATGTCATCGGAGCTCCGATTGACAAGAATGAGGGGGCCACAGAGGGAGCCGATTGCCTTGAAGACCTCAAGGGCCCAAGCATGCAACGGGAGATTGACCACCCATAGCCACAACTCTCCATCGAAGCTTCGAGGAGACACCTCTCCGGCGAGGCCATCCCAGCAACGAGAGACGGCCTGCACCCCATCAATCATAACTCTCCTTAGAGAACAAAAGTGGTTGACAACGACCATGTTAAGGAACCAGAAAAGGTAGCTAGAAGGAGAAAGGGGGGGGATGCTGGGACGATAAAAAAAACTCCAAGTCTCATTAATCCATCTGTGAAGTGGAAGAAGAAGGGAGTCTTAGGAAAAATGAATAGTTGCCCACAACGAAGGGAGATTAAGAGCCAAGGACGAGAAGTAGCTCTTTGTAAACTCCAGCATAGAGGGCCCACTAATCGCGTCACGAGAAGCAATAGCCGAAACCGAGAAATCAATGCGGACATTAGCCTCGGAAGGTCGGATGTGAGCTAGACAAAAACGAATGTTATCGGGGGTGATGTCAAGAGACCACACAACATAGGGATGCGAACCAAGGAGACTTGACTCGCCATGAACCATTTTAGCATACGAGACCTCCGCACAAACCTTCCAATAGATGGCAAGCTGGTGGCCCGCCCCCATCAAACGACGCCAAACCCAAGGAACCATGAAAACGCTCCCCTGCAATGGACCATCCATTTTTGAGGTTCGACTCCTGACTCTCATTGAAAAATACCTGGCCATTTTGAGGTCCTCTCGGGACCTGAGCCACCTTATTCTTCACAGAGATACCCTCAACCCTTCGGACCTCGCATCCATGTCAGTGACAAATCGACCTTTTTCCTGAAGTTCACATTTCGACACACCGAGCACAACCAATCTCCTACTCAAAGAACCAATGGAGGTTTAGGACTGCTCATATCGATTTCCCTTTCTTTTTTTGAAGAAGATGATCATTCACATAATTTATCATTCTATCATCCTTAACTTAGTGATGCTAGCCTTAATTTATTACTAATAAGTTGCTGATGTGCAGATATTTAAGATAAACAGTATAAGAAAGCTTGAATGATAATCTTTGTTAAAATGAACTCAAAAAGCAATAAGAAAGATGATTAAGTGATGGAGACAATTAGCTGCCTATTGAAAGAAAGAAAATCGTGATTAACGATTTTGCGCTATTACTGTTAAAATAAAGAAAGAAAGAAATGAGAAATTGTAATTTTACGATTCTTTAGAAAAGACGGTTCTTCAGATTCTTCAGAAGCGACAAAAGAGTGAAGGACGATATAAAAGGAAAAGCGATTGTTCAGTATGAAAGCCAAAGAATAAAAAATCGTGATTTACGATTTTTGAGAGAAATAAAGAGATTAATCGTTATGTACGATTATAGCTGTTGATCACGTGAGAAGAGTTATCACTGTCATAAAACAGAATTAGAAGATCTCTTGAATTAGAAGTCTTGCTAATCACAAATCTGAGAAGATTAATGAAGATATATTTGTGAAGGATTTGCTACTGTTAGATAAAGAACATTCTAGAAGCATATCAATCGATCAAGCTAAAGAAAGAAGGAAAGATAAAAGTAAAAGCAGAGTTGTATTAGGATAGTTTTTATTTCTTTTATTAGAATTAGAAGTTTTGTAAATCGACTCCTTATGATCTATAAATAAGAGAGTCAGGTCTAGAAATAAGCATAAAAGAAATTCAGCATCAATTGACGCTTGAGGTTGGGTTTTCTTTCGATCAGTAGTGTAACATAGTTAGAGTAGTTTATATATAAGAAGTTTTTCAAGAGCAATTGACGACTGCAATTGAGTGCTGAAGATTAGTATAGATATCTTTAATTTCTCAGAAGGAATTGACGACTCCGGCTGAGGGGTGAAGGATATATTTTTACTTTGCTTTCTAGTTTAGATTTATTTTTATGCAAAATTTATAGCTTTATAAACATCTCCAAGTTTTAATTTGAATTGACGACTCAGATTAGAATTTGCAGATTAGTGTAACGGTATTTTATTTTTCATTCTTCAATTTTTTAGAGTTTAATTGATGCCCAAATTTCTGGTTGATTGTTGATTAGATTAAATCCATATTGATAGGATTTTAGTATTGATTGACGCCCAATGTTAGGAAACTAGAGATATGGTGTAACGATATTGTTTAATTTCGTAAATATCTGATAGCTGAAGATTGGGATTGACGACCTTAATCTGAAGGAGGATTTAAGTTTATTTTATGCACTTAGTTTAATAAAAATTCTTTTATTCATATTTCTCTAATAGATTAGATCTTTAAAGATAAAGAGAAGTTTTTAAGATAGGAATTTAAGTAAAGAGATATAGATTAGAGGTAAATAGAGATAAATAACTTCCTCGTGGGAACGATCCTATGCTAGTACTATGATTTTCATTGTGCGCTTGTAATAGGTTAAGACTTTACTTTAATTAGATATATACACATAAGAAGACAAGTCAGAAAGGAACATGTCTCCTCTTAAAGTGTTAGATCTTTCTTATACTGGTCTCACAAAGCTTCCTACAGGTATTGGGGGATTGGTTAATTTGCAACATCTGAATTTATCTATTACACAGATTGTGACACTGCCTGAAGAGTTAGTTAATTTGGTGAACTTGAGGCATTTGGATATGAGCTATACAGGGGAACTTCAAACAATTCCCCACGGGGTAATCGCGAGGCTCTTAAGGTTACAGGTTTTGAATCTACATGAAAGTTATAGGTAATGGAAGATCAACGGTAGTATTGGTGCTGAGAGTTGGGTTGATTTGGGTGAATTTGAATGCTTGAAAGAGCTGAATGATGTTGGAATTAGAATTTTTGATTCAAGTTCTCTGAATGCATTCCTTGACTCTCAGATATTAACTAAGTGCCCACGAGATCTAAAGATTGATGTTTGCTATGGGTTGCCTTCTTTCAAGCTATCATTAACTTTTGGGAACATGGAGAGACTGCAAACACTTTATTTTATAAGCATGCCCATCACCTAACAACAGATTGAGCCAGATGCAATGATCCTTCACACCCTATTAGTATTTAATACCTTCAAATACTCCATTAAGCAAACCCCAAATAACACAACATTCTTGGAAAGAGCTACCACCTCTTTCTTCTCACAAACGAAGTTGAACCGGGAACATACATCAATTCATTCAAATGTTCTACTTAATTTGTGCAACAACAATCAAATACAGAATGCTCTGTTAGAATTATAAGCTAGACCGACCCATTTGGCCCATTTTGTCTTTTGAGTCATTGGCCCATTTGCAATTATATTGGTCAATCTTGGAACTCTTTTTTGTCATAGGAAATTGGTATATTTAATATAATGTCTTGAGAATAGGAATATACTTTGAGAATATAATTTTCTATTTTTTTCTAGGCTAGGTTGTTGCTTTGGAAGTATATGTTTATTTATTTCTGATTTTGTATTGTGGGCTATTTTTATCACTCATGTATTTTCATTTTACAAGTCATATGAATGAAATTTGAAAGGTTCTAAGTAGTATATCACTTTAGTCTTTATTTTTGATATTTTTCTACATAAGAGAACAACTTTCTTCTCTTTAGAGTGTCATCTTCTTCCAACCCTAGTTGGTGTAATCCAACAACGTGGTATCAGAGCTTGAGATTCATGGCTTCCAATGTGTTGCAACCTCAACTTCCTCGTTTTACTGGTAAGAACTACAATCAATGGAGTATTCAAATGAAGGTTTTATATGAGTTTCAAGAATTGTGGGATATTGTTGAGATTGGATATGTAGAACCGGAGGATCAAGCGGCTCTCACACAAGCTCAACTCAATGAGTTGAAAGAAAATCGTAAGAAAGATAAAAAGGCTTTGTTCTTCATCTATCAAGCTGTGGATGAAGTTATTTTTGAAAGAATTTCATCGGTGTCATCGGCAAAGCAAGCATGGGATACTCTCAATACTTCATATAAAGGCGAAGATAAAGTCAAATTGGTGCGGCTCAAAACTCTTCGAAGTGAGTTTGATTTTATAAGAATGAAGGATTCGGAAGCGGTTGAAGATTTTTTCAATCGAGTAATTTCTCTCGTTAATCAATTAAGGATTAATGGTGAAAATCTTCAAGATCAAAGAATTGTAGAAAAAATTCTTAGAAGTTTGACTCGTAAGTTTGAATATATTGTTGTTGCAATTGAAGAATCTAAGGATTTATCTACTTTATCTTTGGAAAGTTTGTTGGGATCGCTTCAATCCCATGAACTTCGTATGAAGCAATTTGATTCTTCTCCATTAGAGCAAGCTTTTCAAACTCAAATTTTCTTTAAGGAAAGTTCTAGAGGTGGAAGAGGAAGGCATTCTAATCGCGGACGAGGAAGGCAAAATGGAGGGAGATATCAAACAAAAGAAAGAGATGAAGATGAGTCATCTTCGTCATCAAGAGGAAGGGGAAGAGGAAGAGGC
This sequence comes from Chloranthus sessilifolius, assembly GCA_021018995.1. Classification (NCBI taxonomy): domain Eukaryota; kingdom Viridiplantae; phylum Streptophyta; class Magnoliopsida; order Chloranthales; family Chloranthaceae; genus Chloranthus; species Chloranthus sessilifolius. The sequence goes on along the minus strand of CM037588.1, from coordinate 906,808 downwards.
CGATCTTCTCTTTCTAATGTTCAATGTTATCATTGTCAAAAATATGGTCACACCATAAAATTTTATAGAAAAAAATTGGCAGAAGAAGAAAAAAAGGAATCAAATTTTGTTCAAGAGAACAATCAAAGTAAGGAAGATGATACTCTCTTTCTTGCTTGCAATGTTCAAGAAGTTGCATTCAATAAAGATTGGTATCTTGATAGTGGTTGTAGTAACCACATGATGGGCAACAAAGGCGTATTTGTCACTTTGGATGAATCTATTCAAAGTGAAGTAAGGACTGGCGATGATAAACGACTTTCCGTAAAGGGAAGTGGTGATATTTTTGATCAATCAAAGAAAGACATCAAACGCATCTCAAATGTTTTCTATGTACCTGGCCTCAAGCACAATCTTCTAAGTGTTGGAAAACTCCTTTTGAAAGGACACAATGTTTATTTCAAAGGAGATTCATGTGAAATCAAGGATATGAATAACGCTCTCATTACCAAAGTAAAGATGACTCTAAACAAGATGTTTCCACTTAAGTTTCAAAATGAAGTTCTTTCTTGCTTCAACTCTATCATCCAAGACAAATCATGGCTATGGCATCTTCGGTATGGCCACTTGAGTTTTAGCTCGTTGACTCTTATGTGCAAAAATCACATGGTGAGAGGCATGACAAATATAGATCGCAAAGATCAAGTTTGTGAAGGATGCGCACTCGGAAAGCATCAAAGAAATTCTTTTTTTCTTTTTTCGCCAATCTTTTTCTACAAAATTTTATGGTGTGACCATATTTTTGACAATAATAACATTGAACATTAGAAAGAGAAGATCGACCTCTTCCTCTTCCCCTTCCTCTTGATGACGAAGATGACTCATCTTCATCTCTTTCTTTTGCTTGATATCTCCCTCCATTATGCCTTCCTCGTCCGCGATTAGAATACCTTCCTCTTCCACCTCTAGAACTTTCCTTAAAGGAAATTTGAGTTTGAAAAACTTGCTCTAGAGGAGAAGAATCAAATTGCTTCATACAAAGTTCATGGGATTGAAGCGATCCCAACAAACTTTCCAAAGACAAAGTAGATAAATCCTTAGATTCTTCAATTGCAATAACAATATATTCAAACTTACGCGTCAAATCCTCTTGAGCTTGTTCATTCGGACTTATGCGGGCCTATGCACACCACTTCTATTGGCGATAATCGTTATTTTCTCACTTTTATTGACGATTATAGTCGTAAATCTTGGATTTATTTTCTCAAAGAAAAATCAGAGGTATTTGGCCACTTCAAAACATTTAAGGCCTTGGTTGAAAAGCAAAGTAGTTTTATGTTGAAAACTTTGCGTACCGATCAAGGTGGTGAATATGTTTCTCATGATTTTAAGAATTTCTTAAAAGATAATGGCATTCGGCATCAATTAACCACTCGATACACACCTCAACAAAATGGTATTGCCGAAAGAAAAAATAGAACACTTATGGAATTGGCTAGAAGTATGTTAAAAGCCAAAGGGATGTCAAATATATTTTGGGCCGAAGCCGTTTCATGTGCCAACTATCTTTTGAATCGTGCCTTATTCAAAAGTGTTGAAGGCATGACATCACAAGAAGCATGGAATGGACACAAACCATGCGTTGGGCATTTAAGGATATTTGGTAGCATTGCCTATTCTCATGTGCCGGATGAAAGAAGAAAAAAATTGGATGATAAATCTGAAAAATGTATTCTTATTGGTTATAGTGAAACTTCAAAGGCATATAAATTGTTTAATTCTATCACCAAGAAAACTATCATAAGTAGAGATGTAAAATTTAATGAAGAAGAAGGTTGGGATTGAGAAAAGTCTATTTGTGTCAATGAAGAAAAATTGAAATATGCTCAAAATTGTGAGCATGAAGAGGATAGAACTTCCTCTCCATCTTCATCTTCACCATCTTCATCATTATCGTCATCATCAAGTTCTAATTATCCTCCAAAGAAGACCAAAAGCATCAATGAAATTTATGAAACATCAAGAAGACTTTTTGATGAAGATGAGATTAACTTTACACTATATGCCGATGCCGATCCAATTTCTTTTGAAGAAGAATCTCGAGAAGAAAAGTAGAATCATGCAATGAATCAAGAAATTGACTCCATCAAAAGAAATGAGACTTGGGAGTTAACGAAACTTCCAAATGGGCACAAATCCATTGGTGTGAAATGGATATATAAAACCAAGTTAAATGCAAAAGGTGAAGTTGAAAGGCACAAAGCTCGGTTAGTGGTGAAAGGCTACAAGCAAAGACATGGCATAGACTTCAATGAAGTTTTTGCTCCCGTTGCTCGGCTTGAGACTATTAGATTGGTCTTAGCATTGGCAGCTCAAAGAAATTGGAAGGTTTATCAAATGGATGTCAAATCAGCATTCTTAAATGACATTCTTGAAGAAGAAGTTTATGTTGATCAACCTCCCGGGTATGTTGAAAAGGGTAAAGAGCACAAAGTTTGTAGATTAAAGAAAGTATTTTACGGTTTAAAGCAAGCACCGAGGGCATGGCATAGCCGTATTGATGGGTACTTCATGAAGAATGGATTCAAAAGGTGCCCTTTTGAACACTCTCTCTACATCAAAGAAAACACTCAAGGTGAGTTCTTAGTTGTTTGTTTATATGTTGATGATTTAATCTTTACCGGTAATAGTTCAAACATATGTGATGAATTTAAAAAATTCATGATGCTTGAATTTGAGATGACCGATATGGGTCTCCTACATTTCTTTCTTGGCATTGAAGTAAAACAAAATGAAGATGAGATTTTTATATCTCAAAAGAAGTATGCAAAAGATTTATTGAAAAAGTTTAGAATGGAAGATGCAAATCCTATTTGCACTCCAATGGAGGTTGGTTTGAAACTTAGCAAAAATGATAATGAAAAAAGAGTTAATGAAACTCTTTATCGGAGTCTTGTTGGTAGCCTCATGTACTTGACCGCTACAAGACCGGATATTATGTTTGCGGTTAGCATGATTAGCCGTTTCATGAATCACCTAGAAGAAGTCATTGGAATGTCGAAAAGAGAATTTTGCGATATGTATTAGGTACCATTAATGATGGTATACATTACCAAAGGGTTCAAAATTAATGTTTGGTTGGATATTGTGATAGTGATTGGGGTGGAAGTGTAGATGATGGCAAAAGCACTTTCGGTTACAATTTTAATATTGGTTCGGGTTCAATTTCATGGACTTCAAAAAAACAACAAGTTGTTGCTCTCTCTACAACCGAAGCGGAGTACATTTCATTAGCATTGGTCGGTTGTCAAGCACTTTGGTTAAGATGGGTTTTAGAAGAACTTAAGCATCCATCAATTGAAGCTATAACTTTATTTTGTGATAATCGTTCAGCTATTGTACTAATCAAGAATCCCGTTTTTCATTACAAAAGTAAGCACATTCGAATTAAATATCATTTCATTCGTGACTTGATCAATGATGATGAAATTGATGTGAAACCTTGCAAATCACAAGATCAAATAGCGGATATTTTTACAAAGGCATTGAAGAAAGAAACGTTTATCAAGATCAAAGAAAAGCTCGGCGTTCAATCGGTCTAGCTCAAGGGGGGCTGTTAGAATTATAAGCTAGACCGACCCATTTGGCCCATTTTGTCTTTTGGGTCATTGGCCAATTTGTAATTATATTGGTCAATCTTGGAACTCTTTTTTGTCATAGGAAATTGGTGTATTTAATGTAGTGTCTTGAGAATATAGAATATACTTTGAGAATGTAATTTTCTATCTTTTTCTAGGCTAGGTTGTTGCTTTGGAAGTGTATGTTTATTTATTCCCGGTTTTGTATTATGGGCTATTTTTATCACTCATGTATTTTCATTTTATAAGTCATATGAATGAAATTTGAAAGGTTCTAAGTAGTATATCACTTTAGTCTTCATTTTTGGTATTTTTCTATACAAGAGAACAACTTTCTTCTCTTTAGAATGTCATCTTCTTCCAATCCTAATTGGTATAATCCAACATGCTCTACTAATCAATATATATATATATATATATATATATATATATATTTATATATCTTGAAGGGAAAACCTAGTAGTTGAAATATATTAAAAATAAAAATAAAAATTCACCTCCCATAGTCAAAGCAGAGGAAAAAAAGCCAATTGAATTTAATTGGGGACTCATTACTCAGAACTTGAAATGCTTGCCCTTGCAAATAGTTTTTAAAAAAAGATAGTATTTTGGGAACTTGTGCAATGAGAAAATATAATCAAAATCGTCTGATTTGAAAGCCATAATCTATAAATCTAGGGCTCAAAAGATTGACACAAATTGGATCTCTATCATATATTTCAATGCAATCAATTACTGAACTAGATAATAAGCTTTTGAGCATTATGTCATATGATTAAGATGATGTTTGGTGCCAATCTTTTTCACCTAAGATCTTTAGATGATGTACTTCAAATTAGATAGCTTGGATGGTCTTTTTACATGGCGCATGCATCTGCCCCAAATACCAAGTCTTTCTTATAAATCATGTGCAAGGGCCAACTTGCTCCATTCAACTAATAAGTGGCTCAAAACTCATCTAGGTACATCATGCTCAAACATGATTTTAGAATCACTTTTTGGGATCTATGCCACATGGAATACAACACTAGGGTCTGATGGTGCGCCCATGGTGTGAAGATCAATTGTGTGGAGCATTGAGATAAAAATCAATCTCCATCATCTGATTCAACGCCATCAAATGCATAATCAGTAATTGGGTAGGTGCAAAGAGAGGCCCTTAACAAATAAACTGGCTAAATTTGAAGAGAAACCCAACTATTTCAATTATCAAAGGGTATCTGTATTTACAATCCAAGAACCTTCTCAACCAGGGTTTCAAGTGCTTTAATTGTTGACTGCTTTGAATCAGATGATGGGGATTATTATTCGCCCTAATCTTGCATAAAAGGGATATTGAGATCATGAGCCTACCGTCAAGCAGTCAGATTTTTATTCTATATGGTCCACATATTGAAAAGTGATCCAAGAACCACGTTTAATGTATGCTATGATCATATTTACCTTTTTGGAGTGTGTGCCATGTAGAATTAAAATCTAACCGTTAGTAGGCCCGTGACCGCAAGATCTTTTGTATGAAAGATTGGAGATAAAATTAATCTCTTTCATCTAATTTAAAGTAGTCAACAGTTTAAGCACGTGAGAAGGAAGATTCTTTGTTGTAAAATAGTGACCCATTGTCAAATGATTAGAGCACTATAGCGGAGAGAGAGAGAGAGAGAGAGAGAGAGAGAGAGAGAGAGAGAGAGAGAGAGAGAAGGAAGATTCTTCGTTGTAAAATAGTGACCCATTGTCAAATGGTTAGAGCACTATAGCGGGGAGAGAGAGAGAGAGAGAGAGAGAGAGAGAGTAGGTTTTTTTTCTTTTTCTTTTTTTCTAGTTTTATTGATGAGGGGCCTTCCGTATTGGATGGTGGGGGCCCTCTTTTGTTTGTCCTTTTTTTCTTTTAACATAAAGCCTTTAAGCCCTTTGAAGGCTCTTTGTAAGTTTGTGGAGACCTGCATCCCCAGAGCCTTATACATGCGTTCGCCCCTAAATATAATCGCTATTTACCTTCACCCCTAATTTTTCATGTCCCAGTTTAATTTGTGCAACTTAGCAGTTTTTGAACTGGAATGGTGATCAATCTTTGAAACCGTACATTAAAGACCCAAATCTTGATGGTATTAGACCTTGAAAGATAACTAATGTTTTTATTTAGTTAGCTTTTATGTACAAGAGATTTTGAAAAAATAAAGGAAAGAAAAGAGTTAAAGAACTGAAGAAAGAAAGAAGAAGAATCAAAAGCAGGAAGAGAAGAAAGAAAGGAAGAAAATACCCGAAAGAAACAGAAAAAGAAAGGAATCTCGACTAGTAGTGACCCACATCGACTTGTCAAGAATGGGATTTCAGAAGTAGTATCGGTATGCACACAATTTGAGAATCGCAAAATTCCGACATGTATTGACGAAGTTATGACTACTTTTCCAAAGGCTGCACTAAAAGTGACGAAATTAATGGTCGCAAGTCACTTACATGTGTTACCCCTAAATAACTCACATAAGGAAACTAATCCTAAAGTAAACCAGAAATAAATATCCTTAAACAACTAAAACTCTAAATTTCGGTTGCTCAAGCGAGGTGGGGACTCGTCTTCACGGGTCTTTTAAAGACCCATTTATATGTCCACTTTCTTCAGATTGTTCGTCTTTGTTCGACCCGGCCTCGATCCAAACATGCAGACCCAAATTCCGCATCATTCACCTTTCCCGGCCTCAAAGGGAGAATAATTGTTGTCTTGGACAAGATCTTTTCAGAACCGTAAACATTCTGTAAATCAAGAATTGTTGGCTTTCCATGGACCCACTGACTGATGTATCCAATCCAACAACCTCAATTTGGTTCACCCACTCAGTGATGTATCCAATCCAACAACCTCAATTTGGTTCTTCATTGAACACAACCTTCATTACTAAATATGTAAGGCTGTGCAATGACAAGGAAATTGGATAGTGATCATATCAAGGGTCTTCAAAAACCATGTCTAGTGAAAGCTAGTGTGGGTAGTAGCCATGGGCACTTGTGCAATTATGCAATTGTGCAGGTCACTAAAGAAATTATATAGCACAAAAGCCAAAAAGTAAAAAAGATTAAAATTCCTATTAACTGAAAATAACAAAAGCACAAATAAGAATAAAAAGGACCCATGATCTGTTGTCTACTGAATCCACTATTGAAAAATACTGTGCAATGTTAAAACTATGCTTAGGAGGAGTCAGGGATACGCTCTCTAAACAAAGTTTTGAGATTGAGGGGTTGAAATTTGGAAGTCAATTTTCTAAGCTAATAAAACCTTACTCGCAATTTTCCTAGATTCTGCATAGAAAATATTCTTTGAGGCATTTAATCAAAGATGTGGTGCCCCAAATTAGCACATATAAACAAATGAAGTGCCTCTAAGTGACTTTTCATCAAACAGTAAGATTGCAACATATATGAAGAGATAAGAGCAAAGATTTAGACAATAGGGAAGCCATAAACAAATTTATAGTTGAGTTTGGCATTTGAGAAATCCAACATAAAAGACATTAGAATTGATAGAAATCTAGCATGCACTAAGGCACCCAATATCCAGCTGGTAACATCAACATTCCCACTAAATTACCATTATATATATATATATAGAATGTTCAACCGATGAAGTAATCCAACATAAAAGACATCAGAATGTGTCTATGATGACTGATCCAAAGCAATGGACAAGGATCAAAATAAATACGCAAGTTTGACAAGCAAGCAAACAAGTATTGGTCAATATCGACAAGAATCGGTTTCTAGCCAAACCGACACTGATACTGGTATGGTATCGGTTGATATCGTGACAAGTCAGCCGATAAAATATATTTGCATCGATAGCAAAAACATGCAAAAATAAAAGTAAAATGAGAGCACCTATATTGTTTTTCCTTTTATGAAAATGAGCATCTCTATTGGGCACATTAGCAAATATTTGATTCAAAAGCAAATTATAATTAGATTTTAACAGGCTTAGGTAAGAAATCTATATTAATAATCATAATAATTCCACGAATAACCATAATAATTTGACGAATAACCCCATATAATAGGGGCGGAGTTCCTTTATTTTTCAATTTTTTCTCGTTGAAACTCTTATGATACCTCTAAGTAGAAAAGTGAGTTTAGAGCTCAGGTTGGACCTCAAGTGGTGGGGTTAAGCGTTCAATATTTTCTAAAAATCTTAGAATATTGTTAGAGGTCTAGCAAGGGGATAGTGGTTGGCTCTTCCTAGTTAGTTAGCACTCCAAGGTGATATGGGAAATTTACCTGGCCAACTCTGTCAGATATACCTTTTAATGGAGAGACCCTATAGTTTCACCTTTACCCAAATCGACCAGCTCCAAGCCTAGCCACAGTAAAAAGTCAAAATTAGCCATTTCTTTAATGCACAAAAGCATCGTCTTTTTCCTCATTATAATATGTTCCTCATTGTATTCTGCCCAAAGAACTTTCTCAGCATAGAGATTCAACAGGAAGCTCTATTTCTAAGGTACGCCTAGATCTAAATCGTAAAAAAAAAAAGATGATACACGTAGATCTATGCCATCTAATATTTGCATTTTTTCTTCTTCTTTCTAAGGTATTTATTTTGAAATTATTTTTTTTCGATGCTAAAATCACAATCGATATCGACTGTTTACACAATCGATGGCGACTATGTATACAGTCGCCATCGACTGTAATAATAATAATAATAATAATAAATAAATAAATAAAATAAAATAAAATTTACAGTCGGCATCGACTATTTACACAATCGATGGCGACTGTATAAAATAATAATAATAATAATAATAATTTTTTTTTTTTTACAGTCGGCATCGACTGTTTACACAATCGATGGCGACTGTGTATATAGTCGCCATCGACTGTATATATATAATATATATTTACAGTCGACATCGACTGTTTATACAGTCGGCACCGACTGTGTTAAGAGTCGCCATCGACTATTTTAAGAGTCGGCATCGACTGTTTAAATTTTTTTTTTTTTTTTTAAGAGGCGATATCACCTTACAAAGGTGTATCTGAGTCAATCAAAATAGCAGATCGGAATAGATTGGATTGAGGAGAAGACGCCGTCACCTTCGTCACCTCTGATTTTTAAAAACTGTAGTAGATTAAAATGAGGAAGAAGATGACGTTTTTGTGCGTTAAAGAAAGGGGGTAATTTGGACTTTTTGCTATCCTTAGGGTCGGCTAGGCTTCCAACTGGTCGATTTGGGTAAAGGTGAAACTATAGGATCTCTGCTGTAAAAGGTACATCTGATAGGGTTGGTCAGGTAAATTTCCCCTAGGATATACCCATAATGGAAGCATTAATTATCAACACGAGAGTGCCGATGTGAGTAACAAATGTACCTAAGTATGAAGGTAATATCCATACAACCTAGTATGAGAGTGAGTACTTTTTAGGGCACTTTAGAAAACAATGCCCCAAAACACAAACTTCTTAGCAAAAAAGATCCGACCTCAAACGTTTTAGAAAAAATGTGCACTCACGGATTTTAGAGCTTCAGAAAAGAGCAAATGCACAATTTTTTAAAAAGTTAAAAAAAAAAAACCAATGCTTTCACGGTTTTCTGAAGTTCCAAAATTCATGAAAGCACGGTTTTTTTAAAACGTTTGAGGTCGGGCATTTTTTGCTAAAAAGTTTGTTTCTGAGGCATGTTTCTCTAATTATACCTACTTTTTAGGGTTGAAATACCATGATCTTAAAATGATGTATCAAATTTCTTTTATGTCTACCCCTCTTCAAAAAAAATTTAACATTTTGTTCTCTTCAAATATGCAATGAACTTATTGTTATCGGAAATCCTTAGTTGTGCTCCTAGCGTCATCTTTGAATGGTAAATCTTCCTATCATCGAGTTTCCGGTTCGTAAGATCTAAGATCAGTAGAAAAATATATATTCAATAATTTTACTATTGTACAACTAATCTCATTGAGAAACTCGACACATAGTTCAACAAACTTGAAGATACATAAAACTTATACGAGACATAAGTAAGAAAAGAAATATAATACTATATTATTATAATAAGACTTCATTATTAGTTACAAATAAAAATTCCACTGCCATAACTAATGCATGGAAACAAGTTTGGATATGTTTGAGGTTCCTAGTTTACATTTAATTGATAGCACATGATGCCACTTACTTATTCCCATTATTATCTAACAGTACAATAACTATTTTTTATCACTATAAAAAAAGTTGAAGTAATAAAGATATCAATGGTGATAACGGTGATGGCGATGACACAATATTAATAATTTCTTTATTATTAAAAGTAAAATTTGGACCTAAAGCTTATTAGAAGAAAAGGTAAACCCAATTATGTAGGAGCTTAGAAATATCTTTAGCAATTCAGTGAACGCAATTAATGTTTAATCTCTTTTATAACTTAACAATACTTCTTATACAACCGTACCCTCACCGATCCCCACATATATATTTGAGTTAAGCTCAAATCTCTATTGTCACAACTTGCCCCTGCCCCTCAAACCCGAGGTAGCGGATTCTAGTGTGCGGGTGGCCGTTGGTAAGCAAACAGGCATAAAGAGTGCTACTATGGAAGCTTGGGTGCTTGTGTTGATTTAATTGCATATCAGAGCTGGGCGTGATCTGTCGTGATGCTTAGAGAATTAGGGTTAGGGTTAGCAAGAAGAGGAAACAGAAGAAGAATGGAAATTAGGGTATATATCTTCTTTTTCTATAGATAAGCGGCACGGGATTTGAACTCCTGGCCTCAATGTTACATGCTTGAGTACATCATCACTAGGGAAAAGGTCCAGTCCCAAAATTAGGGTATATATTACAACCAATATCTCATGTACATCAGTACAGTAGATAAAAGGAAAAAATTCAACATACTTAGGACACACCAACTATGTCTATAAGCACCCACACTAACTTGTTACATGCATTCTAATACTCCCCATAAATGTAGTCATGCCCAACTTGAAAAATAATAGTCTCTAACCTTATTCTCCCAACTGCCTGCAGATAGGGAAGTTGGTATTGAAAAGCTACCTAAGGCGTATATAATTCTTGAGCTTCAACCTTCTCCCTTATCAAGTGGCAGTCCACTTCACTATGTTAGAATCTTTCGAAGAAGACAATATTTTCAGCAATGTGCAAAGCAGCCTAGCTCATTGTCCCCATATAATGTCATATGACGGTGGATCTGAATGCCAAGGTCGAAAAGAACAAAACGTAACCTATAAAAATAAATAATAAAAGAACAAAACGCAACCAAATTCCTTATCAAGCTCTTTGAGACGTAGTATATTCTGCGTTTTACTCTTCTAGTTAACCAAATTTCCACGTAGAAATGAGGCATACTCTGAAGTAGCTAGGCCACCCATCACTCACCGATTTAGAATCTGAACTAATTAACACTTCAATATCAAGGTGACCATTGTCACTGTACAAGAGATCTCTACCATAATCCAATAGAATGCATTTAGGTGGCAAGTTCTTGGGGAATGCATGTTTTGGCTCAGAACACTGACAACTTATGCTACGTCCGTTATGATCATAGTCAAATAAATGAGTTTGCCAACAAGCTTCTAATACTGTCATATATCCTTTGAGTGGATCTCCTTCTTCACCGTTAATCCTATGATTGTATCCATCAGGGTGTCTATAGGCTTACAGCCTAATATTCCACCCTACTTTAGTACGAAAACAATACACTTTTGGGATCTAGCAACTTCAATGCTTAGAAAATGCCGGAGATGCCCTAAATCTTTTATATCAAACACCTGACCGAGGTGCTTCAGATCTTTCAGTTCTTCCTGCCTTCAATGCTACCCCGTAGTCGACTGTGCTTTTCTTTTCACGATTCTTTCAGTTATTCCTGCCTTTACTCCCCATGTGCGCGTCTTCTCAAGGTGGGGCCTTCACTTTTCGTGCACCATACACAACGGTCTTTGTTGGATATTTTAAAATATAAAATAGTTTTTTAGCTTTTGAGTTTTTTGCTTTAAAGTGTTTTGTCCCATACCGTGTAACGGTGTTTTTTGGTTTTAATTTATATTGTGGAGTTTTAGCTCAAGGCTTGTAGCCTTCACCTAGGAGCACTGAATTTTGTGGTCTCCACCGTCATGCACCCCATCAATCACACATAAGACGCCACGCACGAGCATGCGCGCCCAGCCGGGGCGGGTCGACCGACACCCCTTTCCGACAGTAGATAAGAGAGCCGCCAGCATATGCCTAATGTTGCGTGCCTATATCAAATCAGAAAAGGCGCGAGCAGTTTAAGGTTATATGATTAAACCTCTTATTTATAAAAACAACAAAGTAGAAAACCCTTCGCCTCCCTCTATACCTCTATCGCTCTTGCTCCATCTTCTCCTCAACTGCGAAACCCTTCGTCTCCATCGTCTCTATCTCTTCTCTAGCTCCATTCTAACCCTAAATGTATCATCTCTATCGTCCTTCGTAGCTGATTAAGGAGATCAAGGGTTGCTACGTGGTTGATCTGAATCATCTTCTCCATGGTTGATTAAGGCGATCAAGGCTTGCTACGTGGCTGATCTGAATCTTCTTCTTTACGGCTGATCTGTAAACGTCGGTTCTAATTCTCTCTGCTGGAAACAAAGGTGGATATTCTTCGAAGATTGGGTACAAGATCTCTTTCAAGGTGTTTTTGGTGTCAATGTTTTTTTTTTTTTTATTTTTATTATTATTTATTTTTTCGATTTTGGTATCATCTTCTTTAGCGGCAAAATCCGATCTTGATAGCCAGAGAAGCCTCCTCTGCCTTTTTCATTTAGGTAAATTTGACACTCTAATTTTTAATATATATAATAAATCAAGGGATTTTATTATTTGTTTTATTTTCCCCTCTATTTTATATTATGTATATGGTAATTTTAGGAATAAGAACTAAATAGTGAAAAAGGAAAAAAAATTGAATGGGAAAGAGAAATAAACACATGTAAATGCTACCTACATTTGATTGTGGGTTGAGAGTATCTCAAAAGGATCCCCGCTTACCTTAACGAAGTAGACGAATGCTACTTTGATAAATCTTGTCTCTACGGATTCACATGAATAACATTTTTCTTGCCTATAATTTTTATTTATTTAGAAATTATGTTAGGTTAGGATTTTGGGAAGTTGGATATGAGGGTCAATTGATGCCCAAAACCTTCTTATAGTGGGTCAATAATAAAAAAAAAATATGATTATTATTTTTTCCTCAAAAATAAAGAATGAAACGAAGCAATGACTCATGTTAAAAAAGAAAGAAAAGAAGCAATGCCCAAAACCTTCTTATTTGAACAAGTTGTCAAATAATTTTGAAGTTGCCATAATTATCACGATGACTTTATTAAACCCTTGATTTGCATAGCTCGTTAACGATGGTAGTGTTTCAGGGATGCTTTTAATGACATCTTGCGCTCTGTTTTATCGCTACAAATTTTCTATTGAGTGTCGTCATGATTTTCAGATGAAACTTTGTATTGGCCCGTGATGACACCGAGACATATCATCGCTGGTATCAAGTATAGTCTCGGGTATTGGCATACTTTTATGTAATCACTAGATTAATCAGAATTAATCGAATACCCATTATTCTCTGTAGATCTATGGAATTTCAATTGGTATAAGAGCAGGTTCGCTCGTACTGATTCTTTCTGAATTGAGCGTCTATGGTGTATTCGGGAAGTTCTGATTTACCTAGGGAGGACATTTCCACAACACGACCTCCATTGTTTTATGGTTCTAATTACCCCTATTAGAGGCTCGGATGAGAGCCTTTTTCAGATCCATGGATATCATGGTCTGGTCTGCTGTTGAGACTGGTTGGTCTCCACCTAATGAAATGGTCCATCTTGATGGAATAAAAAAAATAACCATTAAATCAGCAAATCGTTACAGTGATGAAGAAAAATATGCTGCTAATGATAATTCTAGGGCTTTGTATGTCATTTTTGGAGCTGTAACGACTTCTGAGTTTAAAAGAGTGTAATTGTGAGGTGGCTAGGGATGCCTGGTTGATTCTTGAGACCACTTTTGAAGGGACTCCACAAGTTAAGATTAACAAACTGCAAATGTTAACAATGCTGTTTGAAAATCTTAGGATGAATGATGATGAGAAGTTTACGTACTTCCATACAAAATTGAATGATATTGTCAATGGGTCTTTCTACCTTGGTGAAGAGATACTATCTTATAAAATTATCAGGAATGTTCTGAGATCCTTACTTGAAAGGTTTAGACCTAAGGTGACTGCTATCTCTGAGAGCAAGAACATTGACAAGATTAACATTGATGAACTTGTGGGATCTCTTCAAACTTATGAATATGAGATTTAGGTCAACCAAAAGCAGAAAAGTGTGGCCTTCCGGTCCTTTAAGAAAAAGATTGATGATGAGGATGGGGAAAGCGGTGGTGATGAGGATCTTGCCTTATTTGCAAAGAAATTCTTTAAAAATAAACAAAGTGGTGGCAAATCCTATGAGAAACCTAAGACTCCCACATCAAAGCCTCACAAGGAGTCATCTGAGGAAACTCAATGCTTTAAATGCTGCGGCTATAGGCACTTTGCTCATTAATGTCCCAACAAGAAGAAAAATCTTGGAAAATCAAAAGTCATGGCTATGGCAAAAGAGGATGACACCAGTGATGGAAACTCCTCTGATGAGTCTTATATCTCTCATGATTTTCGAGCATTTGTTGCCTCTATCCATGAGGATGCTCGTGATGTTTCCCATCCCTATTCTGTTGACTTGGATGAAGAGGAGAATGATGTTGACATTTTTGAAGTTTATGATAAGCTCTATCTTGTGAGTGTTAAATTGAATAAGGAGAAGATGATGTTGGTTAATGATGTGTCATCCCTCACGTCATCTTGTGTTGTTAAAGATGTTGATAACATTTTTTTTATTGAAAATTCTAAATCTTTGGAAGATGAGATAAAAAACTTAAGGGATAAAATTAAGTTTTTAGAATTTGAAGGAGTCAAGTATTGCTCAAAATACAATGGTTTGATTGTTGAAAATGATAGGCTGAGAAATGAACTCTCTAATGAAAAAATTATTTTAGAGAAGTTACAAAATGCAAGGGTGGATTCTCAAAAAGCCTGGGAGGCTTGCAGGAGTTGGGGTGATAAAACTAGTTTGGGTTTTATGGAATTAAATCACTCCTATCCTGTGAAAAATAAAAAGGAAGAAAAAATGATTTTTGTTTCCAAAGTTTAAAGTAGTTTTAACTATGGTTCTTCATCTACTCTACCTCATCTCTTGCCCACTCCTCATGGTAGATTGACTAGTGGCGGAAGAGGTCCTATCTGTTTCTATTGTAGAAGGAAAAGACACATAAATTTATCGTGTCTTGTTAGAAAAATGGATTTGTTTCGCCAAAAACAAGACACTACTGTGATCTATCGATTGAGGAGTCTTGGGAATTTGATGAAGTGGAAATGAGTGAAGAAACTATCTGAAAATGTGTTGGTTGCACACACTGCTCTGCAAGCTTTGGAGCCATCTAAGTAGTTTCTTGACAGTGATTGTTCAAGACACATGACTGGAAACAAGTCTTATTTCTCTTCACTTGAGAAGTGTGAATCTGATTCTGTCACCTTTGGAAATGGGGGTTGTTCAAAAATTATTAGAAAAGGAGTGGTTGATGCTCCTGGGTATCCTAAACTCTCTGATGTTTTGTATATTGATGGATTAAAAGCAAATCTTATTTGTGTCAGTCAATTATGTGATGAAGGAATGAACATCACCTTCACCAAGTCCGGATGTTATGTTTTTGATAAATCTGAAAAAAATTTCTCAAGTGGAATTAGATCATCTGATAATTGCTATACTTTTCATGTGC
Organism: Chloranthus sessilifolius; assembly: GCA_021018995.1. Classification (NCBI taxonomy): domain Eukaryota; kingdom Viridiplantae; phylum Streptophyta; class Magnoliopsida; order Chloranthales; family Chloranthaceae; genus Chloranthus; species Chloranthus sessilifolius. The sequence goes on along the minus strand of CM037588.1, from coordinate 891,349 downwards.
TATCTGAAACCCACTTGCCTATTGACCTTGAGTGGTGAGCTTGAGTTGTGGCATCGTCGCCTTGGTCACATAAATACTAAGGACCTTGTGAAAATTGCTAATGACGAAGTTGTCAAGGGCCTTTCCAAACTAAGAAAGATATCTGAATCGGTCTGTGGTGCACCGAGCTACCAAGAAACTCTCCACTACTTCTACTTCCAAGGTTCTTGATCTCATTCACTTTGATCTTGTCGGACCTATGAAAGTTAGTAGTATTAGAGGCAAGTGATATATCTTAGTTATGGTCGATGACTTTTCTCGGTATGCTTAGATCGCCTTTTTGAGAGAAAAGTTAAATACCTTTGATGAATTTGTAATTATTGTTAGACGATGCCAAATAAAGAAAGGTTTTAATGTTAAACGTATCAGGAGTGATAGGGGTGGTGAGTTTAGTAACTCTAAATTTGATGATTTTTGTCATTCTCTGAGAATTATGCAAGAGTTCTCCTCACCTCACACTCCTTAGCAAAATGGTGTTGCTGAAAGGAAAAATTGCGTGTTTCAAGAAATGACTTATGTCATGTTAAATGCCAAGGATTTGGCCCAACACTTTTGGGCTAAATCAGTCTCGGCCGCTTGTCATATTTCTAACAGGGTGTTTGTGCATTCTGGTACTATACAGACACCCTATGAGATTTGGAATGAGAAGAAGCCTAAAGTGAGTCATTTTAGGACATTTGGGAGTCAATGCTATATCTTGAATGATCGGAACAATTTGGGAAAATTTGATCCTAAGAGTGACCTTGGAATATTTCTTGGCTATGCTCAAAATAGCTGAGCTTTTCGTGTCTTCAATTTAAGGACTCAATCTATGATGGAATCATACAATGTGGTCATTGATGATCTTGCTAGTTCTAGTCATGCAATTGATATTGGTGAAGACAGTCTGTTTCCTCACCGCTCTTCTGACTCTTGTCCTCCTTCTACTCCTGTTGACGAGGGTCCTTCTACCGCTGTGACCAATGATCTTTCCACTTCTAGTGTGGAGGAACCCCTTAGTATTAGGAGGAAGCACCTGTCCTATGCTAGGGATATGAAAAGTCACTCCTCTAGTAAAATTTCGGGTGATCCTAGTGCTGGTCTTCAAACCCGTCGTAGTTTGAAGCAAGTTGCTAACGCAATTTGCAATGTTTGCTACACTTCCAAAATTGAGCCAAAAAACGTGAAGGAAGCTCTTCTTGATGAAAAATAGATTTTGACCATGAAAAATGGATAGCGTCCGAATCTGAAGCTATCAAGGTGACCCGAGAAGGAATGTGATTTTGCATTAGGGTTTGATAGGGCATGCGCATTTATCGGCATATCATTCGAACTCATTGTAATTTTCTTTATCTTCATAGTGGATTTGGCTTGTGGACTTAGGTCCCGTGATTTTTCCTAGAAATTAGGTTTTTGTGTATTTGCTTGTATTGTGGTGATTGCTGGCATACTTTTATGTACTCACTAGATTAATCAGAATTAATCGAATATCCATTATTCTCCGTAGATCAACGAAATTTCACCTATATCGCGTCACGTAAGCATCCGTCGAATGATTTATTGAATCTGTCTATTCCTTTTAATTTTCCAATAAGGACACTGTTATATGGAGGACTGGGAGGGGGCTGACCATTTAATGGACCATAACTAAGAAACCTTTATCCTTTTATCATACACACTGAAATAATTGAATCTGTTTTCCGTTTGTTCATTATAATTTTTCAATATTTAAAGCCAATATTTTTATTATTATTAGTCAATATTAAAGCAACCTTTATCCTTTTATCATACACACTGAAATAAGAATAAAAAAAAAAAAAAAAACAAACATGCAAACGGTGGTAGATAATTAACGAATTCACTACAGTCATTACTCATTACCTAAACACGAAATATCAAATCGTCCTCGAACCAAAGTTGGAACGGGTCACACCTCTCCTCTGACTCGGCTGAGTCATTTCCCAATTCCATAAACGATTCCAAATTAGAGATCTGCTCCTCCATAACACTCGTGGGTGAAGGGAAACTCTTCACCACTGCTGCTGCTGCTTTTTTGGCCAGCGACGAATCTTGAGGAAAATTGAGTATGGCTTTTTTGCCTCGGATTTTATGAGCGGCCTCGTCGTAAGCCCTCGCAGCCGCTTCTGCAGTATCAAAAGTCCCCAGCCAAACTCTGCTGCCTTTTACAGGATCTCTAATCTCAGCTGCCCATTTTCCCCATGGCCTGTGCCTTATGCCCCTGTATATATTCTTTCGCTTTTTCCCCTCTCCGCCTCCACCTTTGCACTTGGCTTCTTTGGCCTCCTCCGAGGCAGAGTCTGAGATTGTGCTCTTGTTACTATTTTCATACCTATCTGCATTACCAAGTGGAGGCAAATACTCGAAAGCCAAAACAAAAAAACTGTGATTAAGAAACAAGTTGGCACAACTCGAAAAAGTTTTCAAGAGAGCAATCAAAAGAAATTATTGGGTGAGGGTAAAAAATTGCAATTCCCCCTAAAACAGAGCAAAATTCAGACAAAAATCGAGAAGAGATGAGGGTATCTATTTCGTGCCCAAATAAAGCTACCCAATTAGTAAATGGGCTGTATTCATGTCCACCCGGTTGAATCTTATGACGTTCAGCCATTTTTAAGATCCTTGGATGCAATCAAATTTTGACCTTCACAATTTTCATTGTTATGGCTAACGCAAAAGTAAAAATTCCTATTGATCTAAGGGTTTTCAAACTGGTTGATTACAGTAGGAATCCTCTTTTTTTTTTTTTCCCATAAGCTCTTGGACCTGAACATAGAGCCCGAAGAAGCATAGGATTTTAATCTGAAAATGCGATTCAATTCATTTATGAAGGTCAAATTATATGTATTCGTAAAAACCAAATTAAGCATTTAAACTAAACTTATAATAATGAACATTACACACCATAAAAAAAATTAAAGCTATGATTAAAATTCAAGTTTTGAAAAGTAGAAAAATACGATATTTTTTAAATAAGTCACGGATAAATCCAGAAATTTGAGTAATTCAAGATTTGAATATGACTTATTGAAGAATTTTGTTTATATGATCTCCATAGAGCTTCAATATTTATACATAATTTTTTTATATATATTAAGTATAGAAAATATGGTAATAAAAAATAAACAAAACAAGCAAAACGCAAATACAAGATTTACATAGTTCGACAATTTTTCTACGTCCATGGGTGATTTGAGTCCTTTCACTAATCTGTGAAAATTAGGGTTACAAATCTCTTAGATCACAACACTAAATGGAAAAATCGAGTTTTCTTCAATATAATCCTAATCTACACTAGAATATATATCTAATACAAAGTATAAACATCTCATATAAAATATGATGAAAATACTCCCAGTAACCCTAAAAAAATTCGACCTACATAGTTGGGGCTGAGTGTACAGTCCAATATGTTGATAAGTACCATCAACATAATTGAAGGCGCAATCTCAATAATAAGGGACAATAGATCGTCAGTTAGCGTTTAAAAATTCGAACCTAATTTGTCCGGTAATTTTTTTTAGAAACTTAGAAGCCATTTTTTCAAACTCGTTGACTCACTCATATTTTTTGCAAAAGTGCGCTTGAGCAAAAACTCACAAATCAAATGCAAATTATTAAAAAGAAACCTAAAAGGAAATACCCTCAAATACTCAATATTAACACTTTTCAGCTATTTGCAACTGAAGATTCAATCTCAACAATTAAGATTTTCACACATGGATATAATGAAGTGATCGAGATCTCTTTTGGATCAAATCTTCCCTCTAATCTTTAGAGCATGGTTTACCTATCAAACCGTCAGATGTTGATTCCACGCGGCACACATGAATGATACTCCCACATCGCCTTTGGTCTGGAAGCCTTAGGTTCTATATAACCTAGGCAATCCTCATCTTACAAGCCGATTTTGTGAGGTTGAGTTAGGCCCATGAAATTTTACATGATATCAGAGAAGGTAATCACAAGAATATAGAGAGACACGTTACACGTGAGGTGAGGGAGTGTGAGTGATATCCCCACATCGTTTGTGAGCTGGAAGCCGTGGGCTTTATATTTGAGCAATCCTCACCTTACAAGCCGGTTTTGTAAGGTTGAGTTAGGCTGATGGAATTCTACATGGTATCAGAACAGGTAATCAGAGGGCTCTAGAGCGACATGTTACACGTGAGAGGGCGTGAATGATAGTCCCACATTACCTGTGGGCGGGAAGCCTTGGGCTTTATATAATCTGGACAAACCTAATCTTACAAGCCGATTTTGTGAGATTGAGTTATGATCAAAAAGTGAATTCTATGGAAGATCGAGCTGAAAAACCATCTTGATCTTCCGACCCAAGGCAGCCAACAGTTTTCACATGCAAAAACCCTTGTCGTGGAGACTGAATATCGAGTTGCAAATACCCATACCATATTAAGAACTTTAGTAGACGAGTTTTCAAACTCGGTGACTCAACCATTTTTATGGAAATATTAAAATAAATAAAAATTAAATACCTTGTGATGGAGAACCGAAATCAAACTGTGTGACGACGCAGCCCTTGTCTTTGGAGTCGCCGAAGCCATAGAAGGTGTCAAATTCCGACCAGAAATCTTGCGGCGTCAGTTTCCGGCAACGTCTGATGCGTATGAAATCTGAAATGATGGCTCCACCACACATTTTCGTTTTCTCAAAACCACTCTACTGGAAACAATGAGCGCCCCCTCTCTCAGTATTTATAGTGCTCACTCGCCTTGTCTCAATCACCTCTTTTTTTTTTTTTTTTTTTTTTTTTTTTTTCATTTATCTTTTCGATAATAACTGCTAGAACAGACAAAAACTAATAAAAATCTAAATATGAAACAAAAGGGTATAAAATCATGATATTAGAAGATCAATTCATCTTAAATCACATACAATTTATTTAAAAATACGGTAAAAGTTACTTGGTATTATGGTACCGTACTAATTTGGAGCCACTTATCACCCACACTAATACAGCTACTTAGACACCCAATCTCATGATCAGATGTCATAAATAGGAGCGGCTCGATGATCATAATTATTTTACAAAAAAATATAAAATTATGCGGTCAAAAGAGTCAATTACAGATAAGATAAACGGTAAAATCACATTTGATTTTCTCGTTCATTTCTCACCACGATTGACACTATTGATTATGCAATTTTATATTCTTTTATTTTTTACTTTTCTTTTACAGAATTATTATAATCCTCAAGCTACTCCTATCTATAACACTTAATCATGAGATTAGTGCCACGTGGCTACAAATTAGTGTGGGGCTAAGTTACTTGATCCATGATACCAAGCTACCTTTACTCTGAAAAATAAGAGTGTAGCCTCAGAGCATTGGTCAAGTCCGTCCAGCAGGTTGAATTGGATTTTGAGTTCAACTCCATGTCATGCCCTTGGATATAAGAGAATCTTAACTATAAGTCATCCTATAAAAAGTGAAAATTATGAAAGTTAAAATTCTCCAATATACAGTAAGAACTAAGGACATCTCTACTTAAATAGATCGATATCTTTGGGAATAGTTCTAACCCAGCAAACCAATTAGAAAGAAATAAAATTATATCTTTGGGAATAATTTAAGAGAAGCTGTAAATATAATTGAGTGGCCAACCTTTTTTTAGGAACATATGATAAGTTAGGTCACTTTCTTCACAACTATTCGTGCTCCCGCTGTTTTCTTTATCTCGTTTCTACCTTTTTAGCGGTAATAAAAAAGTAGAAACAGAAAAGTAGTGAGAATCTACGAAAAAAACAAGGAAAATAGAACAAGAAAACCCCCACTCAAACAAGCTCACCCCCCAAAGCAAAAGAATTACACCTTATCAGCACCGATTTTCTTTTCTTTTAAGAGAAAATTAAAGAAATGTTTTAGCCTATTATACAGAAACCGAAAATTTTAGAAGAAAAGGATTTCACGTTTTTCTGAACCTACAATTTCTGTGAGATTGGCAAATCAGTCACACTTGCTAGTAAGGTTATCTATATGATTTTACTATACTACCCTTCTATAAAGGATAGTTTAGATGAAAGAAGTTTGCGTTTCAAGGTTTGACTGCCAAGAAAAAGAAGAGGAGATTCTTACAAAGCATCTACTTGATGAGGAAAACTCAGATATTGCAGCTCCCCCATTTCCTAACAGATTCAAAATTACTGTAGTTTCGCTAATAGAACTCTGAAACAATGCAAGATGCAAAGATCTATTTAGATATTGTCTTGTTGGTCTGATTTAATCTTAGAATACCAACATGTAATATCTCATTCTTTTGTTTACGCTCAGTCTGGATTGGCCCTTTGCTCTTCTTCTTTTGGCGTATCCTTTGGCGTGTAATATCTAAGATTTGCACATGTCCTTTGGCGTGGGTCCTAAACATCTTGTTTGAACTTTGACTTGTGAAGTTAATTATTAGAGAGAGAGAGACAACAAAGCTTTTGAATGGATTATAATAAAACTTTTAAAATTAATTTAAGATTTTGTATTATCAAATGTGCAGATCCTAATGCTCCCACACTAAACAAAGGTATACCCCACACGTCATCGAACTTTGACAGCTTTTAAAGCTTGAACAAGAAGAAGCTGCGGGCAATCGATTTTAGGGGATGGGGAAGAAGCTGCAACAAGAATGCGCAGGAAAACCTTTATAGAAGGGTAGTTTAGTAAAGTCATATGGATAACCTTGTTCACACGTGCGACAAATTTGCCAATCTCATAGAAATTACAAGTTCAGAAAAACGTGAAACCCTTTTCTTCTAAAACGTTGTGTACCTGTATAATAAGCTAAAATGTTTCCTTTCTAAGGTTGTTTTTCAAAAGTGCCATTCTTTTAAACACCCTTTCATTTCCTTCCTTCCACAAGGATCCAAGGATCAAAATTTCGGGTTTCATTTCAGTTTCGGAGGAGATCGAAACCAAAATTTTGGACTGAAATTTCGGCCGAAAATTTTAACCCCATACAAAATTGACTGAATTTATTTCAATTTCGGTAGGGACCAAAACCGATAATTTTGACCGAAATTATTATCGGTCATTTCGGCCGAAATTTTGATCCTTGCAAGGACCACATAAACAACAATGCTCCAAATCTCTCCTCTATCACCCTCCATCTTCATCACTTCGCATTCATACAAAGAGGTTATTGGTGTTTTATGATTGTGAGAAAACTCAAGAAATAAACCATGCTCGGACGGTTCAACGGATTGATTCATCGTTTAATGTGTGACAAAAGAATTACATAAAGGAAAAGAGTGGCTAGTAGAGTTATTCGTGTGCCAATTTATTTCTCATTATAAATAAAGAACAGTGTTATACAGTAGACAATGTTTTAGACAATTTTACAAGCAGCTTATGTGGTGTGACATGACTGGCTGTACACATAGTGGGGCCTAAGCATAGTAGCCAGTCACGTCGTATACATAAGCTCCCTGCAAAATTGTCTATATATAAAAAATTTGTCCATATTTTACAATTTTCCATAAATAAATATTAACGGGGCATTTTTTTTTCCTAGAGTCTTAATTCTTTTTTTTTTTAATTTTTTTTGCTGAGGTGACCGGATAATTCTCGAGAGGGGATTCAAGCATGTGATAGAAGCTTGTTTAGAAGTGATCAAAATTTTCAAATTTGGCGGGCTTCTAGGGGCCACGAGAAGAGAGTCAAAAAGGGTAAACTCGAAGGTTCTACTTGGGCTCGAGTCAAATGATACACGCATCTTCTCTCCAAGGTTGCCTTTTAGAAGCATCTAAAGATGAGTGGAGTGTCTACTGTTTATTTTTTAAGCTGACTTGATGGTCTTTTCTCTACGAGATTTGCAACAATTGATGACGATTAAAAGTCTGATCATGATCTTCCACTCATACGCCATATATGTACATCTTTGATCAATCCAAACAGTTTATCGGACAGCTCATCAGTGCCACTTCTCCACCAAAAACTTATGGCCATGAGAGAAGTAATTAAAATCATTTGATCATTACAGTTTAATATCAGTTATTAAAACGACTAAGCACAATTAATCCTTCATGTTAGAGTGCATAGATAGACAGTTTAAATCTTTTAATCAGTCTGTTCTTTGTGCCACAAAAGCACCCAATACTAGCTACTTTTTGATGACTTGAATTGGCCAATATATGTGCTATATGGCTTATAATCAGATGTTCATGGCTTATATTGAGCCTTCCGCGTTGAAAATCTAGACCGAACTAGACCGATTCAGTCTGGTTCCGTATCAGTTTTGCTACCTGAAAATAGAAAACCGACCGAGTAGGGTGAGAAAACTGAAAAAACCGAAAAAAATATGAAGAAAAATAAAAAATTGAACCTACCAAAACCAAAATCAGATTGGTTTGGTTTCGGTTTGAGGAGTTGAAAAGTTTGGTTCATCAATGTCCGGTTAGGGTTCGATTTTGTAGAAGTCGAACCGAAAACCGAAATTTCGGTTTGGTTCAATTAACCGAATCTGCACCCCTATGTGCACCAAAGGTCACTCACGGTCTGGGACACTTGATGAAATGTACTACCACATTTTGCAAATTAATGACTTATTTTTTATGGAGCAATGTTATTGCTACACCTTTTTTTGTTACTGCCACACCATTTAAACCAAGGAAATACTGTTGACTGCTTTGAATCGGACGATGGAGATCGGTTTTGGTTCTAATTTTTTCACACAATAGATCTTGAGATCATGGGCATACAATTAGACAATCACATGTTGATTTCATGTGGCACACATCTAAAAAAGAAAACATGAATTGTTTGGGATATGTACCACATGAAATCAACATGTGACCGTTTGATGATTCGCCCACAATCTGAAGATCGATTTTGTGGACGATTGAGACAAAAGATATATCCATCTTCTGTTTGAGAGCAATCAACAATTTTTCCATTGCTAAAGTCTCGTGGCAATAACAAAAACGGATGTGACATTAAAAACTGCTCTTGTAATCTATCATGGGGCTAGTGGTTACGGAGCGTGACCCATTCCACTACAAATAGGCGAAAAAGGATGCTTCAAATTAGCCTTATTTTTTAAAAAAAGGACGGGCGCAAAACTGTTATCTAAAGGACGGTCGTCTTTAACCGTCTTATCTTTATTAAATAAGACAGTAAAAAATACGGTTTTCGGCAATCCTTATATAAAAATATGTCAGCGTCTTTTACCGGCCGTCCTCTATTAGAGAAGGTCATAAATCATAATCTAAAAGTCTTCTTTTACGAACCTTTAACAAAGGCTAGGCGGTTTTTATTGGTTTGGTTTTTTTTTTTTGTTTTTTCGGAAAGTGGCCTTATTTTATGTTAAGCAAGGGTCAAAATATTCAAAAACCAATATGTATCGTCTTGACCTCTAGGACAATATATATTAGGTATCGGCCAATACATTGAATATATCGGTTTAATACATTGAATTTTTTTTATTTTTTATTTTTAAAATTTCTAAAAATTAAAAAAAATAAATTTAATAATTTTTTTTTTTTTTTAACTTTTTTAAAAATTTATTTAAAGCTTATTTGATGCATATTTAATAATAGGACGGATCCCTAATTAAAGTATTACATAATTATGACTAAAAGCTTTCAATTTTTTTCTTTCTTTTTTATTGTTTAATAAATGAAAATGTTATTAACAGATAATAAAAATATATTGGGATATAAGTCTACAATAAAGAACAGATCACTCTTAACATAGTTGATTCATTGTACATGACTAATTTTCATTGTACATAACTAATGATCAAAATTTTATTATATATAACTAATTATCAAAATTAAAAAGTATATTATAAATAAAAAAATTAATTACTTTAGAGCCACATTGAATTTCGTGGTGATTTTTTGCCCTTGTTATCATCATCATTGGTGCATGAGCTTTTCCTATAATGTTAATCATAATGATACCCATGATCATGTGTGTCTCATTGAAATTAAGATATTAACGACGAATATGGCTCAGTGTAATAGGTGAAGATTAGTCATCCAAAAATTTAACCAACAAAGTCATATAGTCCGGGATAGGTTGGTTGAGGCCGATAGTATGAGTTACTTGTTGTTGAATCTTCGGTATTTTACAAACTAAATTCTCCGAAGCTAGAAGTCATATAACTCACATCATCTTGTGGACCTTGTGGTGGTGGTGGTGGAGGTGGTGTTTGATAAGATTTTGACGCTTTTCTTTCTTCAATCCCTCCACCTATAAATGTAAGAGTGTCATACATTGTTAGCGGGTCTTCATCCCATGCGGCAATACCTCTAGAAGTATAGGGATCAATATCATCCGCTCCACCACTAGTGCGAGGGTGGGTTTCATCGCCTCCATCATCACTCCCACCATCATCATTATCACTACCGGGCTGCGTTTCGTCATCAGATTCAACCACTGAATGACTATTTAATCTTCGTTTCCGCCTCGGTGGTTGGGAAGTCTGCTCATCTCGCGCTTCTTTCAAAGATTATCCGGCCATGGTGTCCTCAAGATTCCAACACTGGTTCTTCTCTCTCTTCGATCCACTGATTTAAAGGGTCATCCTCCACGAATATATAATCCAACTGGATAGGATCAAGATATTCACTATCTGTAAGGTAAAATATGATAGATGAATTAGTACATGTTTGATATCTCATCAATTAGATCAGATAAAAATTATATGAACTAAGATTTCATATAATATCTTACCGCGATTGGCCCTCTGCATATTTTTGACCCTTAATCTCATGTTGTAATGGTAATAGACTAACTTTTTCAATCGCCCCATAGTTAGCCTATTCCCTGTCTTCGTGTGAATGAGAGAGAAGGTGCTCCAATTTCGCTCACAGTTGGGCGAGGAACAAGTTTGCGATAAAACCCTCATGACAACCCGCCTTAATATCGGGCTATCACTTTCATAATGTATCCACCAATCAGCGGGTTTATCATACTTGATTTGGGATTGCGCCAATGGGGTCCCAAATTACTCATGTTTCTTGCAGAATATATCAATTTATATATCAATAACCCACATATCAATAAACAGATCATATGACACATGCATTATTACTTATAAGGTATTATATCTCCCATCTCTTATGGCTTGACCTTACTCTGCCAACTCAGGGAGCATTCGCTGGATCACATTGAGCAAATCATTATACACATCATCGGCCTCACTCAACTCAAAGCGTCGCGTATACCGGAAGAATGGATTTAATTAGTGTTCTATACATCAAATATGAACAATCTTATCAATATATAGAAACAATGAATAATATAAAAAATAATAAATAAATGAAAATCACTACATAAGTAGTTTAATACGTTATACCTGTGGCATGTAAGTACTGGTAGAATTGTGCATCCCACCTCTTATCGATGATTGCCCAATATCGTTTATATTTTGTCGGGCATTTAGTTTTAATAGCTAATTTGACTTTAGCTATCGACTCTATAAACGTATCCCATCGTTGGTTTCTCATTATCATCTACCAACCTCAACACTTATACCAACGAGGTAGTGACAGCGATCTGGTAGTCAACATCTATCCAAAACTGGGGACTGTAAATCAGGTCGGCAACTTCATTGCAAGTAGGTCTCTTTGCTCGTGGGAGTTCTAATTCATGTTTTCTCTATTCTTTAAAAGAGACCATGCTTTTCAGCTCACGCCTATATTTAGTCAAGCTCCGTAGGGCTAAAAATTATGTCGCAAATCGTGTAATCGCAGGCTGGAGCAGCTCGTTCTTGGTGAAATCTCTCATCAAATTCACCAACTTGTCACTGTTGTATAGGTAGGAAGTAATCGTTCCTCCCTTCTGAATAGTTGTTTATGCTTTACTTTTCTTTTCCAAATCCTCAAGAATGAGGTCCATGCAATGAGCGGCACACAGAGTCCAATACAAGTGACGTCTCTTCAACATTAACTGACGACCCGCAGCTTTATAATTTGCGGCATTGTCTGTTACCACTTGTACAACCCGGTGCTCTCCAACATCTTCAACTACTTTATCCATTAGTTGGAATAGGTAATCAGGTGTCTTCGCATGTTTTGAAGCATCAACTGATTTTAGAAATATTATCCCCGCATCGCTGTATACTAAAAAGTTGATCAAACTCTTCTTTGTGGGACCTGTCCATCCATCGCACATAATTGTGCAACCTCTCTCATCCCATACTTCGTGGAAGCTGCCCACGTAAGTTCCTATCTCTCCGTACTCATCATCTAATAGAGGCCCGGATATCTCGTATGCAGAAGACTTTTTGACTCATGGACCAACTTCTGTACTTGTATCAATCATACTTTTGAAGTACGACAACTCCACAACTTGACTCGGAATGTGATTGTATATCACGAACTTTGCAATCAATTTTTCAAGTCTCTTTCCCTATTTTGAAATTGTGCTCAATTTACTTTGCTTTGAGCTTTCTATCCGATGTATGAACGAATCCATGAGACCTATAGTACGACCTGTAGTAGACGGCTTTGTGTCCCTTATTGATGCAGACCTACGCAATCTAGCAGTATCATGAATATCCTCTTCATCATCATTATCAATAACATGTGGCCTATGACTAGATCGACCACCAACAGTAGGCATGGATGGGCCCCTCAAGCTGGATCAAAATCGATAATCGGTTTTTTCTTGATCTCGTCATTGTCGTGCTTCTCTAGTATTCTCCCTCTTGACTCTCGCTGTCACAACATCCTCATCATCATCCTCATCTTCATCATCCCCACGTTCAGGTGCAGAAAACTTTGGATCTCCCCTCCTTATTCTGTCATACATTTCTCTATCCCGATCTGCTTCTGTCTTTTTTTTTTCCTTAGCCGCCTATAAACTGGCTTGACTTCTTCTCTTACTTCTCTGGATACATTGGGACACCCTTTGCTCTCTCCCTTTACGTGAGCCAAATGCTCCTTCAACCGTGTGATACCTCCTCTCAATAAGTTTTTCCCATAAAATTTACATTCTATTCGGAGTCTATCACCATCTATTGTTGTGCCGTAATTTGCTGATCGTACCATGTTTATTTCTTTCACCTGCATTAATGACCAAACGGTTGGACTAAATTAAAACATTTAGATAACACTTAAAAATAAAATTTATTTTATATGTATCGTCCGATATGTATCGGTTTTGGACCTCGGTGGTACGATACATAGACATTGTATGATTATATCGTACCTCCTAAAAAAGTTTACTAATTTTTTTTATTACTAATTTTTCTTTAAACTATTATTTTATTTTATTTTTAGTATTACTAATTTTAGTGTTACTTTTTTAAACTAAACTTTTTTTATTAGTAATTTTAGTTTTAAAATTATTTTTAATTTTGTGTTACTAATTTTTTCTTAAAACTAAACTCTTTTTTTTTACTAATTTTTTTTTAAAACTAAATTTTTTTATTTTGTGTTACTAACTTTTAAAATTAAACTAGTTTTAAATTTATTTTTAAAACTAAACTTTTTTTCTTTAAATTAAACTTTTTTTTTGTTTTCTGTTATTAATTTTTTGTTACTAATTAGTAATTTTTGTGTTACTAATTTTTTCTATTACAAATTTTTTTTTAAACTAAATTTTTTAAAATTTTTAGTGTTACTAATTTTAGTATTACTTTTTTAAACTAAACTTTTTTTATTAGTAATTTTAGTTTTAAAATTGTTTTAAATTTTGTGTTGCTAATTTTTTTTAAAAACTAAACTATTTTTTTTTTACTAATTTTTTTTTAAAACTAAATTTTTTTATTCTGCATTACTAATTTTTAAAACTAAACTAGTTTTCAATTTGTTTTTAAAACTGAACATTTTTTCTTTAAATTAAAACTTTTTTTTGTTTTCTGTTACTAATTTTTTGTTACTAATTAGTAATTTTTGTGTTACTAATTTTTTTTAAAGCTAAACTTTATATTACAAAATTAGTAACAAAAAATTAGTGTAATTAATGTGTCATGGGGTATGTGTCACATGCGTGACACATCAATTACTTGTGCCACGACACTTGTGTCACAGTGTCACATGTGTCGCGACATATCACGTGTGACACGTGTCACATGTGTCGCGACACATCACACGTAATATGTGTCACATGCATGGGTCAAAAAATTAGTAGCACAAAATTAGTAATACAAAATAAAAAAGTTTAGTTTTAAAATAAAATTAGTAAAAAAAAAAGAGATTTTTTGACCCATGCCCTCCACCAAAGTCCACTCAATTTTATGTGGTTGGGCTTAAAAGTACTTCATAGGATGAATAAGCATCATCCAGGCAATATGAGTATCAGCATCATCCAGGCAGTATGGTAGATCTAATGATAGCATTAGTAATAAATAAATTTAAAAAAAAAAAAAAAAGAAGTAATAAATATGATAGATTTAATGAAAAAATAATTAAAAGTACAAGTTAGACGATGGAAAATCATACCTTCTCTTAAATATCTGACAAAAATATAAGTGTGACAATTCGGTGTCTACGATTTCGGTCTCCGATGGTTAAGAAATAAGAAGTATAGTGAATTGCAAGTGAAGAAAAAAGAAGTATAGTGGTGTAGAAGAAGGGATCCTCAGATGGTTTGCAAGTAAAGAAGAAGAAGAGATCCTCGGGTGATTTGCAAGTGAAGAAAAAGAAGATATTTTCGGATGGTTTGCAAGTGAAAAAGAAGAGGGATTCTCGGGTGGGTTTTATAGCGGGTTACAAATCACCCGAGGATTTCGCTATTTATATAAAAGCCATTTTATATCCGTTGCAAAAAACAAATGCAACATATATAAAATTATATCCGTTGCTTTTGCAACGTTTTAATCTATAAAAAAAATAAAAAAATATACGCAATGGATATAAAATTATATCCGCTGCAGGTTTTGCGGCTATTGTAATCATTAGAAAAAAAAAAAAAAAACAACAAGAAAAGGACAAAAATCAAAGAAAAAAAAATAAGGAGGTGGGGCCTGTCCAATAATTTGAAATTATCTAACGATAATTTCAAATTATCGGACGTATTAGACAATACGGGCGATAATTTGCCCGTATCGTCCGATAATTTTATTTTCAGTAATTTAAAAAAAAAAAAAATTTTATCGGACGATACATTGCCAGTATCAGACGATAATTATCTTATTTTTTAAGGGGTACGATATATAGGCAATGTATCATACCGCCCAGGTCCCAAACCGATACGTATTAAATGATACGTATCAGTATCAGACGATTTTTTCACCCATAATGCTAAGACAACAATCTAAAGGTTTATAGTGTCATGACTGCATCTTAAAACAGCTCTATCGTGTGAGGAGCTCAAATGCCTCGAAAATGAAGGACTAAAACTTATTTTTTGATTTAAATAATAGCCATTCATATATTATAATTTATAATATAATTTATAAAGGGCTACAACTACACTGCCTTATGTTACAACCATCTCACTCAAGCAACACAAAAATCTGTTGACTGTTTCGAAACAGACAATGGAGACCATCTCACTTGAGCAAAGCAAAAATCTGCTTCGAATCAGACAACGGAAGTCTTTTCGTCCCAATCTTTTACATAATAAATCTCGAGATCACGAGCCTACCATAAGACTATCAAAACTCAGATGTTGATTCCATGTGACGCACATCGCAAAAGCAAATGTGAACCACGTTTGATGGTACACTGTGATTACAATCACTTTTTGGAATGTGTCATATGGAATCAACATTTGGATGTCCGTGGTAGGTTCATGATTGCAGGATCTATTGCACAAAAAATTGAACGAAAAATGATCTCCGTCATTTGATTCCCAGCCGTCATTGGTTTTTTAGTTTGCTTAAGTGAGATGGCTGTAACATAAGGTAGTGTTTTGTAACACCTGCGACTTAATTTTCTACCTATTAGATATTGGAAAATTATAAATGATGGATAATTTTTTATAGACAATTTTGCAGGCAGCTTATATGGCACAATATGACTGGCTACAGTGCTTGGGCCCCACTATGTGTGCAGCCATTCTCACCGCACCACACAAACTACCCTCAAAATAGTCTATAAAATTTGTCCACTATATAACATTGATCTTAAATATTTGTTTCATATCCTTCGCACCACGTTGTAGTATGGCCAACTGTGTTAGGACCGCCGTAATACTTAGCCTGACCGTAACTTATACGAGATTTGATATACCGAACCCTATCCCCAACTTAGGAGAGTAGGGGCGGGCTCGAGTTTCGTGTCAAGCTTTGTTGTTTATTAATAATCTTTTTAAAATTCTTGTAAAAAAAATACCTTGAAATCAAGGGATATTTTTATTGAGGGGAAAGAAAAACCTAAGAACTCTCTTTTTATGTATATTTAAATTATCAAAATATCCTTCTAACTATTCTTTTGACGAATCTAAATGTAATATTGAGGATTTTATTAAAAAATGTATAATATATATCTTATAGGCTTATATTAATATGGTTAATATATATAAATAAAAGAGATACGCAAGTGTGGACAGGCATAAAGGCACGTGGCATAGCTACATAGAAGATTATGGGGGCTCAAACCCTCATTTAAATTTAAAATTTCTATGAAGTATATATCTTATATAATTTTCGTTTGTATATAAGCCTCCAAATCTCATATAAAATCTCCCAAATCGATATTAAAATAACTAATAAAAATATACTTATCATTTGTAGACCCAATCAACAAAAATTCTTGACCATGCTCCTAAATAAAAGCTTTAATTGTTTAAGCCCTTACTCAGCCCGAAGCACAACAGGCTTTTGGTTTTGATGCCTAGCTTGACCCTATTACGGTAATAGTCTTACTCTTTACTCCATTTTTGAGCCATAGCATTAAAACTTTAGTGCTGGGCTAAGCTGGCTGATGGGACAACCGGACTTAATTGACAGCCAAAAAATCAGCCTATATTGATATGAATCCGCAATACTTATCGGTTTCTTGGAAAACCGATAAATATCAAAAAACCAATACGTATCGGCCTCGATACGTATCAGAATCTCAATTCGGTATCAGTATCGACCGATACATATCAACCGAGTTGTATTGGTCTTCCATGAACCGATATCCAAGTCTCATATTGATTTTGACACCTTGGCCTCACGGCATAATACACTTAAAAAAATATTGCCACGTGTTTCAAATCAGTGACTCATTATCAATATACCAACTTGGGCTATGTTACATGACAGATAGGTTTTGTGCAGGTGGCCGACATAGCGTGACGCAAATTGACTGCAAGTGTAGTGGGGCCCAAGCAATAGAGGTCGGAGCAATAAGTTACATTGCACCACGTCGTCGCTTGCACAAAACCTGCATGCCGTTTGCAATTTTCCATTCCACCTTTCAACCAACTACACTGATATATTTGAAGCCAATATTTTATTACGGAAAATTATAAACGGTGGAAAGTTTTCATATGTAGACAATTTTGCAGGCAACTTATGCAACATGATGTGAGTAGCTACAATGCTTGGGGCTATGTATGCAGTCTCTCATGCCGCGTGATATAAGGGACATTGTTATATGAAGGATTGATTTATTAGCTCCAAGCGTGGTAGGGGTCAATTAATGCAAGTCAGTGTAACTCGTCATGTTGCACCACGTTAGGTTGCACTTTGTCTTCAACGAATTTGTCTTACGCATAGTGAGAAATTTTATTTTGATAATTTTTCGGTGGGGAGTCCTTTCAGTACATTTCGGATTAATTTTGATACCTTTCGGAATTAAAAATATAAAAATATGTATATTTAGTATTTTTTTTTTAAATTACTATCATATATATTAAATTACTAGCATATTTCAAAAAGAAAAAGAAATTAAATAAAAAAAAATAAAATACGGAAATTTACCAAAATTTTTTAAATTTCGTCAAAAAAATATCAAATATTTGAAAAGTACCGAATTTTCGTTTGACTTCCTTTACGGAGGATGTGGAAAAATTTGGCCGAATTCGGGCGAAATTTGTCTCTATGCTCCTACACTCCTAGGTATATAATTTTCCATTTATAAAACCAAACATAGAAAGGAGGACATATAATTAACTAATTTATTAGTCACTAAACACGGAAAGATGAAATCGCTGTCTGAGGCAAAGATCGAACGGGTCAGAATCCCGCTCTGACTCGGCCTAGTCATTTCGTAATTCCAGAAACGAGTCCAAGGTAGAGATTTGGTCCTTGATAATAGTTGCGGATGCAGGGAAACTCTCTACCACTGCTGAGGGTGTCGATTCTAGAGGAAAATTGAGTTTGGCTTTTTTGCCTCGGATTTTATGAGCGGCCTCGTCGTAAGCCCTCGCAGCCGATTCTGCAGAATCAAAAGTGCCAAGCCAAACTCTGCTGCCTTTTGCAGGATCTCGAATCTCAGCTGCCCATTTTCCCCATGGTCTCTGCCTTATTCCCCTGTATATGTTCTTTCGCTTTTTTCCCTCTCCCTCTCCCTCTCCACCTTTGTTGCACTTTGCTTCTTTGGCCTCCTCCGAGTCTGAGATTGGGCTCTTTTTACTATTTTCACCTCTCTGCACCATACTCATATCAAGTCGAGAAACAAATTTTGTGTAGAAAAATCTGGATTTAGATTCATACAAAAAGGAGCAAAATTCAGAGAAAAACGGGGCTCTAACTGGTTGAATCCAATAAGGTGTTCAACCAGTTTTTACCCTTGGGTACAAGGTAATCTTGACCTTCACACTTTTTACCGCCCTGGGGTGAGGCTAGACCGCTAGAGTCAAGATTTGTATGTAAGGGTTTTAAAACTCGTTGAATTCCAGCCCTTAGAAGTTAGAACATTCATCCAAAAAAAACTAAAGCCGTTAGAAGCCGATTTTTCAAACTTGTGAATCAACCGCTTTTATGGAAAACTCGAATAAACTAATTAAAAATTAAATACCTTGTGATGGAGAGCCGAAATCGAAGTGATCAAACTTGGTGGCACAGCTCTTTTCTCTGGAGTCAGGGAGGCCATAGAAGGTGTCGAACTCCGACCAGAAATCTTGTTGTGTAACTTTCCGGCAACGTTTGACACGTATGAAATCTGAAATGATGGCTCCACCACACACTTTTGTTTTCCCAAATTAAAACCACTCTAAATGAAACAATGAGCGCCGCCCTTCTCAGAATTTATAGTATCGCAATCACCTTTCTCTCTCTCTCTCTCTTTTTAGTAAAAAAGGTGTCTCTCCATCGTCACCAGATTAAAAGCGTAAAATTTCATTACATCAAATTTAAGTCGCATACCAAGAAACTTTGACCAAACCAATTTTCATTTGACATGTTTGAATCACATGATCAAATGGCTGGCCAACCACGATGACCAAATGTCATCGTGATGATCATCTTTGAATCACATAATAAAGATGCTCTTTTCACTTAATGTCTGGCAGACACTAGTGGGTCGCTCATCACACGTGGATAGCTAGATTAGCTAGCCATAAAGATAATATATTAACTAATTTCTAGATTAAGGGCATTTCAGGCATATTAATAATAAAAGGTATAAAATAAATAAATAATTTTTATAAGTTCGAATTGACTATTTTGATGGAGGAAGAAGATTAACTATGTACATTCTTCCAATAAATTAAAAAAACTATGTACATTAATCTTTCACTAATATTACTCATCTATGTAAAAGGCATCAAGTATTCTCATCTAACATCACTCAATTACGAATCCTACACTATTAGATTCATTGTTACACACTTTAAATTTTCGCATCATTATATCAGGAAGTAAGATGATACACAGAAATGATGTATAATTGTATGTGCAAAATTATTTTACTGATTTAAGTAGACATCAGAGATTATTGGTGTTTTATGATTTTGAGAAGGGAGCCATTGCTTGCACTCGCTTTTTAAAGTGATTGCACCGAAGTTTAAAAAAAGACTTTGTATTTAAGGGACATATGAAAACACAATTTGAGCCGTCTAAGTTAAAGTTCACGATCTATAGATCCTTAGTGGATAAGATTGGCATGAAATATGATCTTTATCATGTGATTAAATATAGTCAAAGACTATTATTTGATTCAACGGTTGACAACAATAGATCATATGATAAATATTGCGTTTTTCTCCAATCTTATCCACTAAGGATCTATAGATCACGAATTTTAAATCAGACGGCCCAGATTAAGTTTTTACATGTCATATGTCCCTAAAATATGAAGTCTTTTTTTATCTTCGGTGCAATCACTTAAAAAGCGTATGCAAGTAATGGCTCTCTTTTAATAAAACTCAATAAATAGACCAAGATCTGACGGTTCAATTGAATCGTTAGATTGTTTGAAGTGAGTCAAAGGAAAAAAGAAGCAGCAAAATTTCATGAGCCAATTTACATCTATCTTAGCGTAGATAAAATCAATGGAACAAACAAATCCTACAAATTGAAACAAAATAAGAAAAAATATTCAAAAGATAAGGTTCCTCTGTCTAACCAAAGCTTAACACCTTATTAAAAAGGGTGCTTTAGAAAAACAACCTTAAAAAATAAACGTTTTAGCAAATCAATCCCGAACTTAAACGTTTTAAAAAAATAGTGTTTTCACGGTTTTCAAAACTTCAAAAACCCGTGAAAACACTATATTTAAAAAAAATAAAAAACAGTGCATTCACAGATTTTTGAAGTTCCAAAAACCGTGAAAGTACCATTTTTTTAAACGTTTAAGTTCAAGGTTGTTTTACTAAAACGTTTGTTTTTCAATGTTGTTTTTCTAATTATCTCTATTCAAAACAATCTCCATCATCTTATTCAAAGCATTTAAAAATTCTTGACATAAGTGCCCTCCACGATTCAGTGGGTATTAAAAAAGCTATTTTAATTAATTTATTTATTACTTTTTAATTTTTATGATGAAAAAAGCTGCCCTTTTAGAATACACTAACAACTAGGGCTGTCAACGGGCAGGGATAGGGCAGGGCATCCCTAAAATCTAGCCTAGCCCTATCTTAGGCAGGCTTTGATATGTCCAACCCTTGCCCTAATTAGGTAGGTTGGAGCGGGTTTGAGTCGGGCTTCGGACTTTATTGGTTATGAAATTTTTTTAGAGAAGTGTTGCCAAACAAACCCTTAATGAGAGGACGAAAAGTTGTAGGGTGCTAAAAAAGCCCTCAAAACTGCAATTTCTCTAGAGCATGTAAAATCCGCTCTTGCAAGGAGCGGATGTGGTTGGCGCGTTCCCCACTGGGAGCATTGCCAAACACTAACATCTTGTGTGTCTCGGTCCACTCACTCAGGTTCTGATAAGCAAAGTTGCTTCCAAAAAGCACTTTTCAATGTAAATATTAGGTGAGAAACACTTTCCACCTAAGGAATATGCGTTGAATTTCGGATACCACCCACACATCCCGATATATTGAATTTTTTCTCCTTTGGTCACATTTTGGACAGTGCATCGGATAATGCCCAAATATTTTGAGTGGCCTCTGATCATTTTTGAAATTTTTTCTATAAAATCCATTCCCTCGGATGGATGCCACATGAACTGCAATTGATTTGAACCCACGCTGTAGGATGGGTTTGAACCCATAGCACCAGACCTATATATAATAATAATAAAATATATATTCACACACACGTGTGTGCGCGCACACACACACACACAGATATATATATATATATATATATATATATTGAGAGAGAGAGAGAGGCCCGAGGATATGCGCTCGGGCGTAGAGATATCTCTGCGCATATTGATAGGATCTCGACATGTAGCGCCTTTGTAGCTGATGTGACAATCCCTCATTTTCCTATTTTTACCGCGCTTTAACTATGGTTTCCACTAAACTGACACAGACATAATCAGAAAGGCAAAGCGTGATGTAGTGTTGGGAGTTCGTGCCTGACATCTTGATTTTGTCATGATTATATTCAAAAAGATAAACCAGAAGACCACCTGATTGCGCTTCCTATACGACGCCCTTTTGCGATGTCTGATGTAATATCATTGATTAAAAGCGGCGCATGATATCATGGTTTTGAGTGGTGGCATTACATTTCAAAATTACGCTTCGGTACGAAGCGAAAACGCTTTCTCACGAAGCTTTTATGCTACTAACCGAAGCGTTTGGACTCCCTTTATGAAATGAAAGATGAATTCCTTCTGACACGTAATGCATCCGACCTTACTTCATTTATTACCATTGTCAGAACATTAAATGAGAAATGGGGCATGACTTCGTGGTTCTCAAAGGTAATCATTAACACTTGAATTGACTGTTTGAGAGATCCCTTCGAGCACCTGATCGATTTAGAATGTAACCCTTGCAAGTGCACAAGATCTATTGCAGTATGGCAAGAACAGGGGTGTCGAACCCACAGGGAAACGTGAATTTTTAATTAATTCTTTTAGAGATTTTAAAAACGTCCCTAAGGAAGTACCAAAGGGCAGATTCAATTTTACCAAAAACTTAACGCACTTTTCCTAAATGCAGAAAAATAAATTAATCTAAACAATTAATTACTGATAAATCTACGAACAATATTAAAATGAGATCAAGGAATATGCTACCCTGCATTCAGACTTTTCTATCATTAAAACCCAGCTTTCATTAAATCATCATTCACACCATCATTCATCTAGAAAATGACTTGAAATAAAATATGATCATCAATCCCAAGCATACCCTATCTAAAACAATGACTCAAATAACATTGCGTATGAGTCATGTAAAAGCATAGCGATCTCATGATATTTAGATCAACAATCAAGACATAATCGCTTTACGCCTTAGATCACTGCAGTCCAGATCTATGATTACGGCCGCTGATAATACGCGTAATCAACTCATAACAAAGCATTTAAAAATATTTTCAATCACACAAACTTTGAGCAAAACGATTCCATGATAACAATAATAGATGGGTATTAATCATAAACATAGGTACTTATCCGGGATCGATCTTCCCCGATTCATCGATTTAGCCGCCATCTTTGGTGTTTGATCTCCTTTTCTTTCAAAGTCATTCCTCTTTATTTCTTCCAAAAGATATTTGCAATTGTTTTTCCTAAATACAATCTATGAATTTCTCGTAGAAAAATAATGCAAATCCTAGGTACAATCTACCCTTTAATAAACCCTAGAAGAAGGAGAGAAGAAGACTTGAAAAGATGAAGAAAATATTCCCCCAAAGTGAAGAGCCCTAAAACTAAAAAGAAAGAATGAATAATATTCTAATTGCAAAAATAATAATCCCCTAAGAAACTCGTGGCTTCCTTTTATAATAGCCTAACCCTAATACCTCTCTCGATTGACATCTAAGAGTAATTTTCGTGAATTCGCCTAGCTTTGCATCAGATACATCGCCTCGGTATTTTGCTCATAATTTTCTGTACCGAACTCGGATTGAGGTGATTCTTGAAGCGTTGGAAAGCTGACGACGAGCTCTACAACTTTTATGTTTTAGCAATTTCCTGAATCTGACGTCTTGAAGGTCCAAATTGAGCTGCAAGTCGCACTAAGTTCTCAATGACCCAAAATAGCGTTGTTTTGACATTATTTTCGGATTCTTGGGTGTTTTAGAAACTTGGATCAGATTTACAAAACACTTCAAATCTAGCAAATCTCATCAGATAGCCTTCATCGGACGGCTAAATATAGGTATTTAGGGGTGAAATATCATCATATTTCACTACTCATCACACCCCCAAACCTACACTTGGCTAGTCCTCGAGAAAAGAGAATGATAGAAATATAATGCAAATCAAACTAACATCCTAAAATTTAAATGCCACTTTTAAGTAGGGAACACGATTGCACTTAGCATGCAACAAGCCTTTAAACCCTAGGTGATCCCTAGTGGAGGAGTTGTGTCTCCGAGGGTTTGCGTGAAGTTACCCACAAACTTCCAAAAATTTCAAACCATCGGTAAATTGAGTTTTCAAAATCTGATTTTTATAACATATATTTAACTTCAAAGCTCAAAATCAATAATCAATTCAACATGCAAATTCTCAATTTTAAATAACAATGTTACACTAATCATACCAATATCCATTCAAATTAGTCTAATGCTCCAAATCGTTAGATAACTCATCCATTCATGCTTAAACGCGTGTGTGCATACCAAAACCAAGATTCATCCATCTCGTAACTAGTCCAACGGAAATCATCGGATCTGTTGTCTTGACTCAATCCTCACTTTAGGTATACTCTCAAAATAAAATCACCGATGATTGGTAAGTTTTCGCAGACACATGTGAGAGATCAATACAAAGCAAATAAAAGGTCTCACATGATAAATGAAACACGATGCAATCAATGAACAAAATAAATCTCATAAGAACAGATACTTGTATATCCTAAGCATGTCATATCAAGTGTCATAAGTATTATATATCGACTTCCACAAGACAGCTACTAATGCAAGATCGGATCATGAAGGTCTTTTGTAGGGTTGTAATGGGGCTCTGTAAGGGTAAGAAAGAAAGGAATTGTGATTCAAAATTTAGAAATTGGAAAAGGAACTAACTTCCGATTTTTTATTTTATTTTTATTTTATTTCTCTTTTCTTTTTTTTTTCTTTTCTAATTTCTCACCATTTTTTTTTTTTTCAATATTTTCTTTTCTCATTCTTTCTTCTCTTTGAATTTCCTTTTCCAAGCACCTCATTTTTCATTCCTTTTTTTTTTTTTTTTTTTTTTTCTCCTTTTTTCTTTTTTATATTTGCCATACACTCTCAAGAACACCATAACTCATTATCTCTCCACTTACTCTCTTTTCGCTTCATTTTCATCCTCGCTCCTAATTTCTCTAAATAAGAAGGGTAAAGCTAAATTTTCGTAAATTGTGAAGGGTTAAAGTTAACGTCTTATCAAAGAATGTATAAGGGTAAATTTTTCTATAGGCTCAAAGGGGTACTAGAAGGATAAATTTATATGAGGTGGGGCATTTTAAGCACAAACGAGCCAAAGATGGCCTTCAATCATTTCCTTAAAAGATGGTAACCTTGCCTATTTGTCTTGAGTAGATATACAAAGACGCTCTAACACAATAATATGAATTTGATATCATGCAAAAGTCACAAGCCAAAATAAAATGTATGAGATTATGCAAAATAATTCAGTATTCAAAGAAAACTCGAGTTTATATATTCACTCATCAATGACGGAAATTAGCTCTAAAGCTATCGGGTTTAGTCTCCACTAAGAACCTAAGATTCAACGCTCAAAATAGTTCATCGATTTCTAAGTCTTAGCTTGGTATAAGTGCAAAAATTCTAAGCATGAATTTCAGAGTCATCCACAAATTATCACATTGCTTCATCATCCTAGATACAAGTATTCAAAATATGACATCAATATTCTCAAAATTAAATTCACATGCATCATCAACTAAAGTTTGAAAACTATTGCAAAGTAAATCATGTATGATGGTTCCAAAAATTTTTTTTTTTTTTTTTTTCAAAGAAAATCAAAATAAGTGATGAAAGATAGATAATCATACATACCCCAAACCTAAAATGACAATGTCCTCATTGTTTGAAATAAGTAGGTACCCCAAACATGTTGAAAAGTACCTCAACACAAAGATCAAAAAGTAAGAGAATATGGGCATCAAATTAGAACATGACCAAAAATAGATTGAAGGTAATGTGGCTACACTAATTTGGAAATTAAAAATAACCTAAACTAAACTAAAACTAATATTCTAGAACTAAACATAAAAAGAGAAATAAATCCTAAATCCTAAACCAAACTCGTGTCCAACTCCTAAATAAAACACACCGGGTTGCCTCCCGTGAAGTTACCGAGTTTAAGTGTCGATACGACCTCTTCATTGATCAAGAACTGGATCACTAAGGTGCATCGCCTCAATCTTAAATCTCATCGGCTCAAACATTGGTTTGAGTCTTTGCCCCCATTCACTTTGAAAACTCGATTGTCACGAAGGCTTTGAATTTCAATTGCAAGTGCTCACTAATGGAAACAACTGAAGCAGGGCCTTCCCATCTAGATTTCAATTTCCCGGGATGAAGCTTAAGTCGGAATTGAATAACCAAACTTTTGGCCAACATGAAACTCCTTAGAAATTAATTGATCGTGCAACTTTTGTACCTTTCCTTGTACATCTTTGAATTTTCATACGCATCGTGGCGTAACTCTTCTAATTCACTCAAGCTGTAACCTTGATTCGACCTGCGCTTGCATATCGAAATTAAATCGTTTGATCGCCTGAATGCCTTATGCTCCAATTCGGACGGAAGATGACATGCCTTCCGTAGACAATTACGAAGGGAGACATTCCGATCGGTGTCTTGAATGCGATGCGATAGGCCCAAAGCATCGGATAGCGGTTTGACCAATCTCTTCTATCAAATGCGTCTTTTCTAGAATTGATTTCCGGTTAGACACTTCCACGACCACTAGTCGTGGATGATGCAGATAGCGACTTTGTGAGTGACGTCGTACTTCTTCATTAAAGTGGCAAAATGGCTATTGCAAAATGCGAACCGCCATCAAGCGATGATTGCTCTTGGGATCCCAATCGGTTAAACACATGTTCTCTCGGAAATTTGACCACAACCTTGTGATCATTTGATCGGGTTGCACAGCTTCAATCCATTTGGAGACATAGTCATGACCACGAATATATGAATACCCAAAGGATGGTGGAAAAGGACCCATAAAGTCAATCCCCAAACATCGAAAATTTCAACAATCGTAATTGGATTAAGGGGCATCATATTTCGTCAGTGAAATATTGCCAGATTGACACCGTTGGCATTCCTTGCGGATTGAGCAAACGTCACGAAGATTGAGGGCCGATAGAATCCGCTTTGAAGGATTTTCTGCGGTCTTCATCCTCAAAATGGCCTCCACAGCCCCAAAGATGGCAAAAATTTAGCACGCTTAGTTGCTCGCCTTCTGGCACGCATCTCCTAATGATCTGATCCGAGCATAATTTAAACAAATATGGTTCATCCCAGAAATAGTATTTTATTTGGGAGAAAAAGAGATTCTTATCATTCTTACCCCACTCGATGGGAATTACGCCGATGACGGATAATTCGATGTTAGCAAACCACGGAACTTTTGCACTAGCTACATCAATTGCCATCAAATGTTCATCCGGAAATGTGTCACGGATGGTCTCAGGTATAGATGATTCTTCACGCAGAATTCTAGACATGATCAGCCACAACGTTCTCAACCCCCTTTTTATCTTTAATCTCAAAGTTGAATTCCTGGAGAAGCAGGATCCAACGGATCGACCTTGGTTTCGCATCCTTCTTTGCTAAAAGATATTTCAAAGCAGAGTGGTCTGAAAAGACCACTATTTTCGATCCAAGCAAATAGGAACGGAATTTGTCCAGAGCATACACCACAGCTAATAATTCCTTCTCGGTGGTGGTGTAATTCAGTTGGGCATCAATTAATGTCTTGCTAGCATAATAAATTACGTGAGGTAATTTATTCACCCTTTGCCCTAAGACAGCTCCGATCGCATAATCAGATGCATCACACATGAGTTCGAATGGTAAAGAATAATCCGGTGGTTGGATTATTGGTGCATTTGATAAGAGTTCACGCAATTTTAGGAATGCCTTTATGCAATCCTCATCAAAATCAAAAGGAACATCTTTGCCAAGCAAAGTGCACAATGGTTTAGCCACCTTGCTAAAATCCTTAATGAATCTTCTATAAAATCCAGCATGCCCCAAAAATGATCGAATTTGTCGAACACTTTTAGGAGGTGGTAAATTTGCAATTAAGTCGACCTTCGCCTTATCAACTTCAATTCCTTTCGTTGAAACAATATGCCCCAACACAATTCCTTGTTGAACCATAAAATGGCTCTTTTCCCAGCTGAGAACAAGTTTGGAATCTACACAACGTTGCAACACCTGTGAAAGATGATTCAAACAAGAATTAAATGTTTTTCCAAAAACCGAGAAGTCGCCCATGAAGACTTCGATGAATTTGTCGATCATGTCAGAATATGCCCCACATACATCGTTGAAGCGTGGCCGGAGCATTACATAAGCCGAATGGCATCCTTCGATATGCAAACGTACCATATGGACACGTGAATGTTGTCTTCTCTTGATCAGCTGGAAAAACGGGCACTTGATTGTATCCCGAATAACCATCAAGAAAGCAATAAAACTCTTGCCCAGCTAACTTCTCAAGAATTTGATCAATGAAGGGAAGGAAAATGATCTTTTCCGGTGGTCGTGTTCAATTTTCGATAATCAATGCACACGCCATCCGGTAGTTTCACGCAGTGGGCACCAATTCTCCTCCGTAGTTTCTTTCACGTAATTCCGGACTTTTTCGGACGATTTGTACCGACTAACCCATTCACTATCGTGAGATCGGATAGATGATTCCAAAGATCGAGGAGTTTAATGATTTCCTTTAAAAGCGACTTCTTGCATGTTCGGATTAAGTCGCCTTTGTGGTTCCCTCGATGGTTTACTCTCATCCTCCGGATGTATTTTATGCATACATACTTGATGGGTCAATCCCTTGAGATCACTAAGGTCCATCCGATGGCCTCCTTGTGCTCTTCGGCACCTTCAACAAATCATTCTCTTGTTCTTCCGATAATGTGGATGAAATTATCCGGAAGTGTTTCTCGAGGTCCCGTAAAAGCATATTTGAGGGACTTAGGCAATTGTTTCAATTCCACGGTTGGTGGTCGCTCAATTGATGGAGTCGGCACATCCTTTACCTCGATGAGTAGTGGTTCTACCTTAGTCACAACTTCACATAAGTTATCATCTTGACATGATGAATTTGACTTTTCTCTTCGCTTCCTTTCAAGCCCTTTGTCCTCATAGATGGCTAACAAAGCGATTTCAAATTCCTCTTTGGTGAGCATTGATGGTAATGCTTCATCCACCACTTCCATCGATCGATGTAAAACATTCGACCTCATCCTCATTAGGGAAATGGTTCATCGCATGGAATATGTTGAGCCTGACTTTCATGTTTCCAAAAGACACGTCCATGACTCTCGACAATTAATGCAAGCTGCGTTAGCGATGGCGAAAGCAGACGTCCAAGAATAATTGGGACTTGATTGATTGATTTCAGTGGTTCCATGTCTAAGACAACGAAGTCCACCGAAAGACAAACTTGTCTATTCCAACCAAAACATCCTCGATAACACCCTCGGTCTTCTTTCTGATCTATCTACCAGTTGGAGTGTGACCGTCGTGGGTTTCAATTCACCCAATCCGAGTTTCTCGTACATTGAGTATGGGATCAGATTAACACTTGCTCCCAAATCCAATAACGCCTTTCCAATTGGTTGCCCACCAATGACACATGGAAGCAGTTGGGACTCGGGGTCTTTCGGTTTACGTAGGGGTTTCCAATCATAATATCGAATCGACTTGATTTGTTAGGAACACTTTCTTTGAAAGCGTGAGTACGTGCCTTTCTCTTAAGTGCACAAATCTTTGAAAAACTTGGCGTACTCGGGGACTTGTTTGATTGTTTCAAGTAATGGAAGATTTATCTTTACTTGCTTGAATGTTTCAAAATTTCTTCCATTTTGTGGTCCCTTTCCCATTCTAGATGGAGGAGTTAGGCATTGAGGAATGGTGCCTTTGGGACATAAGGTGCGATTCCATTTCCGATTCTTTCACGCGTCCTTGTTGGGCCGGTTGAAGGAAACTCTTCCTCTATTACTTTTCTTTTCCTTTCTCTCTTCCTTGCTCTTGCACTTTTCTTATCTCTCTTTGTCTCTTTCTTTCTCTTTTCCTTTTCCTTTCTCCTTTCTTTTCTCGATTCTTTTCCTCTATTGCTTCTCTTTCTTCATCGCCTTCTGAGCATTTCCACTTGATTATGAACCTCTCGTCCACTTCTCAAGACCGTAATGACTTTCAATGCTGACTATTCGATGGTCTGCTTGAGATGGTGCTTGGCCTCGAGGATTATTGATGGGTTGGTGGGAGCCTACCTTCCTCTCACGACTCAGGTTGATTGGCCAATTGATTGACTTGGTCCATTATCATCTGCGAAGATTGCATGCTTCAGCATAAGCTTTTCTTCCGGATCGAATCTTCAAATCTTGGCATGAGATTGATTAAGATTACGATTGAAATTGATTTTTTCAGAGTCGAATTTGGATGATAATACTGAAGCATTCTGTTGGAAATTGGAATTTCATTGGAAATTAGAATTCTGTTGGAAATTCGTAAAATTGTGTTGAAAATTTGGTTGAAAAGGTTGTTGTCCACCCATTGTGTTGGCTCTATGTTGTTTGGTTTACTACAGCGGTTTAGTTCGATTCACCCCATCCTAAGTTGGGGTGATTTTTCCATTCCGGATTGTAGGTATTGGAGTACATGTTTCTACCGATAAGATTGAGTCACATTTACCGCTCTTGAGGATTAGGTTCATCGGGGAAGAATGACAAGGTAGTAGGGCACTCATTAGCCATATGACTGGTGGTCACAAATTGAACACTGCTTGTGGGGTGACAGGAGCTTTAGCTTGCTTGGTAGCGACTAACAACATGTTCATCTGTTTGAATGACATGTCAAACTTTGTTGAGAGATCTGAGGCATTATTGTTGACATCGCAATCCGTCTTTTGTCAACACATGAGATTTAGGTGCCAGTTCAAGTTGGTTCGCCTGTGTCTCACTTTGTATCAAGTTTGATATAACTTTTCAAACAATGCCCACAATTAAATCGCCTTCTTTCGTGGCACAAGATCCACCACAAGATGCATCAACCATGCGCTCTCTTCGAGAATCACCCATTGTAAAACTTTGGACTTGTTGCCACCTTGAACTTGATGATTTGGGCAACTTCCGATCAATTCCTTAAAAGCGTTCCCAACATTCATGGAATGTTTACAGAGTTGTTGGGAAAAGAACCTGGATCTTCCGACGCAATTCAATGGCCTTAGTCATGGGAAAATATTTTTAAGAACTGGCGATACGCTACTAACTCGAATAGATTGTGGTTCTAAGGAATAGAACCATGTTTTTGCCTTATCTCTTTAAGAGAACGGAAAGAGTCGGAGCTGAGCTATCTCATCAGTGACATTGTGGACTCTGAACATTTTGCATACCCCAGTGAATTCATTTAAGTGAACGTGCGGATTTTCATTTGCTAACCCATGGAAAATTGGTAGCATTTGAATCATTGCTGATTTGAATTCATAGTGGTTCCCTGGAATGGGAGCATGCATATACATTCTCGATCCTCGTAAAAACCGGGATCGTTATAATACTCCGGTGTTCAGGCCCTCATCAAAATTATTGTTCCTATTATTTCCATTATTGACATTCCCATTGTTGTTATTCTCATCTCTCTCTTGCCTTTGGTCTGCCATGGTCTCAGTTTGTTGATATTGATTCCTCTGGACTCTTCGATTCTCTCTACAAGCTCTTTCGATCTCAAGATTAAACGGTAGCAGATGTGGGTGATGAGAACGTAAAGCTCATACACCAACACTCACAAAGCAGGGTTGAAGAATCCACAACAAACCCACAAAATTACGCTTCAAACGATTTAAACAAAGATGATAACGATAGCAATATCGTGGAAAGATTTCTTCTTTTTTTTTTTTATTTTTTTAATTAAAATTCAAATTTAAATTAATTTTTTTTTATTCAAATTAAAATTAAAATTAAAATTTAAATTAATTAATTAATTAATTAAATTTTTTTTTTTTTTTTTTTTTAAATTCAAATTAAAATTAAAATTCGAATTTAAATT
Organism: Chloranthus sessilifolius; assembly: GCA_021018995.1. Taxonomy (NCBI): domain Eukaryota; kingdom Viridiplantae; phylum Streptophyta; class Magnoliopsida; order Chloranthales; family Chloranthaceae; genus Chloranthus; species Chloranthus sessilifolius. The sequence goes on along the minus strand of CM037588.1, from coordinate 859,666 downwards.
AAAAAAATCTTTATTTTTTTTTTTTTTTTTTTAAATTCAAATTAAAATTAAAATTCGAATTTAAATTAATTAAATTTTATCTATTTTTTTTTTTTTTTTTTCTTTTTTTTTTTTTAACTTCGAATTAATTTTATAAATTTTCTTTCTTTAATTTTAATTTTATAATTTTTTTTTTTATAAATTCGAAAATTAAAAATTAAAATTGAAAATCCTATAAAATCTTTCCTAAAAGAGAAAAATAAGGAGAAGAATGAAAGATTCCTAAAAATCCTAAAACAAAAGTCCCACAAAAGTTAATGACTAAATTTAGAAAATCCTAAAAATATCTAAAAGAGGAAAATAAGGAAAAAGAGTCCTACCAAATCTAAAATAAGAAGTCCTAAAAATCTCTACTTCCTAAATTTCCTAAGGAAGGTATCCTAAAAATCTAAACTTCCTAAAAAGACTCCACAAAATCTTATCAAAGAGAGAAAAATAAGGAAAATAATAATTATTATTATTATTATTTTATTTTATTTTTATTTTTTTAAACACTCAAAACAGAAAAATCCCTATCCGAATTAATCAAAATTTTACCGATTTCCCCGGCAGCGGCGCCAAAAACTTGATCGATTTAGAATGTAACCCTTGCAAGTGCACAAGATCTATTGCAGTATGGCAAGAACAGGGGTGTCGAACCCACAGGGAAACGTGAATTTTTAATTAATTCTTTTAGAGATTTTAAAAACGTCCCTAAGGAAGTACCAAAGGGCAGATTCAATTTTACCAAAAACTTAACGCACTTTTCCTAAATGCAGAAAAATAAATTAATCTAAACAATTAATTACTGATAAATCTACGAACAATATTAAAATGAGATCAAGGAATATGCTACCCAGATTAGCACTTTTTCTATCATTAAAACCCAGCTTCATTAAATCATCATTCACACCATCATTCATCTAGAAAATGACTTGAAATAAAATATGATCATCAATCCCAAGATACCCTTATCTAAAAAAAAATTTAACATCGGTAGATGAGTCATGTAAAAGTATAGCGATCTCATGATATTTAGATCACGCATAATCAAGACATAATCGCTTCTACAAATTTAGATCATGCAGTCCAGATCTAGCGATTACGGCCGTTGATACGCAGAATCAACGGTCATAATAACAAAGCATTTAAAATATTTTCAATCACACAAACTTTGAGCAAAACGATTCCATGATAACAATAATAGATGGTATTAATCATAAACATAGGTACTTATCTGGGATCTTCCCCGATTCATCGATTTAGCCATCTTTGGTGTTTGATCTCCTTTTCTTTCAAAGTCATTCCTCTTTATTTCTTCCAAAAGATATTTGCAATTGTTTTTCCTAAATACAATCTATGAATTTCTCAGAGAAAATAATGCAAATCCTGTACAATCTACCTCAATAAACCTAGAAGAAGGAGAGAAGAAGACTTGAAAAGATGAAGAAAATATTCCCCAAAGTGAAGAGCCCTAAAACTAAAAAGAAAGAATAATATTCTAATTGCAAAAATAATAATCCCTAAGAAACTCGTGGCTTCCCTTTTTATAATAGCCTAACCCTAATACCTCTCTCGATTGACATCTAAGAGTAATTTTCGTGAATTCCCGCCTAGCTTTGCATCAGATACTGCCTCGGTATTTTGCTCATAATTTTCTGTACCGAACTCGGATTGAGGTGATTCTTGAAGCGTTGGAAAGCTGATGACGAGCTCTACAACTTTTATGTTTTAGCAATTTCCTGAATCTGACGTCTTGAAGGTCCAAATTGAGCTGCAAGTCGCACTAAGTTCTCAATGACCCAAAATAGCAGTGTTTTGACATTATTTTCGGGATTCTTGGGCTGTTTTAGAAACTTGGACTGTATTTACCTGAAACACTTCAAATCTAGCAAATCTCATCAGATAGCCTTCATCGGACGGCTAAATATAGGTATTTAGGGGTGAAATATCATCATATTTCACTACTCATCAGCACCCCTTAGGGGAGTCCATCCATTGGCGGAATGTTTAACATTTATTGCTCGAATGTTAAACATTAATAACCCTTCTGTCAGAGGAAGTTTTGCTCTCCATAAGAAGCGCTAGCGCTCAGATAAGAAGCGCTGGCGTTATCTCCTATTAGCGCATCCACTACAATAAGGAAGCGTTAGGGCTTCGTACATAATACGAAACGCCCAAAAATTTGACACGTTGCACCATTTTGTGTAAAATAACTCCCAAACATATTTCATTTATTATCATTGTCAGAACATTAAATAAAGAGCGGGGCGTGATGTGCAACAATCATCATTCTCATTGACGAAAAATATTTAAGTTGGTAATTTTGTGAATTACAAATTCACAAATTACTTTTCACCTTTGCCCTCTACATTTTCATCTTTTCCGAGCGCAATAAGAAACATCCAAGGGGCGAAGCCCTTTTCTGGCATTTAATAATAAGGTGAGTGTCCTTTTATTTTTATTCCGCTTTAAAAATATCAAATAGAAGCACCATCCCTTCCATAGATGAAGTGTCGACGCTCCAACTTTTTTGGGCGGTGGCGCCTCTCAGGTGTAGCTTTTGGAGCGTTGACGCTCTAACATTTGAGGAGCTTGCGCCTGTACATGGAAGTGACGTCTCTCATATTATTAGTACCTTCTTCTCTAAACTTTTTCTTTTTCTGTGTCACATATTTTGAAGATGATTCTCAATACTCCAACCACTAAGTGCACCATCGAAACGTGTTAGAACATTTATGACGCGACATCTAAGGGGAGGAAAATTCTGATTAATGATTCGGTCTTCCGTATATTCTTTGTGGCTCTAAAGGGCGTGAAAAGTATCAATAGCCTCCTGGACGCAATCATCAAGTTTTAGGACCATGACAACGTTTGAAATTTTGGGACTACCAAGTTTGACATTAACAGATTTCGGCTCCTTAATTTTGCCTTCGTAACTGCCCTTCGAATGACCTACCTTGCCATTTATCCTATGAGGTTGGATGTTCCTGAAGACCAGACCATTAGATATAGGTTTTTTAGGGGCCTAGAAGTGGTTAAATGGGCACACATCGAAGTGGCGATTAGGAGAGTCGACCAGGATGTTGACAACGACTTTCTGAAACTCTGTCTGTTGTTTTTCTTCGCCACCGTCCTCTTTCCAAACTCACATTACACCCTCGACAACTCTCACCTCGATCTCGTTGATGACCTCTCCAATTTCAACTTATATCCATGGGGCGGTCACACGCACACTCAACTTCTAGGGTTCATGAAGAAAGCAAAGATGATGAGAAGTAGAGCTGAGAAAGCAAAGGCATAGAAGGAATACAATATTTACAGTTGCACTATTGCCCTGTAGGTAAATGCCATCTCCCAGAGAATGTCCTATTTTATTTTCTACAAAGCGCTGATGATTACGAAAGTTATTTAATATTTATTTTATTTTTCTCATATCTGAACGTACGAGATTAACGACAGGTACGCCTCACACAAGATTGCTAGCGGAGTCAGCTTCCCAAGGCTGCTGAAATGGGAAGCAAATGACAAAATGAGGCATTTCTATATTGCGGACTTTGAGCACAAGGTAAATTCAAAATGAGGCGATATCGCATTCAAATATAGGTGCTATCGTTATAATGTAGAAGTGCAAACGATTCCAAATGAAGTGATGACGCCTCTAACAGAAGCGTAATCGCTACGAAATGAAGTAATGACGCCTCTAATACAAGTGCCATCACTACTAAAAGAAGCGATGCCGCCTCTATAACGAGTTCAATCGCTTCTTAAGGAAGCGGTCGCACATTCCCAATTTCTTAATCAGTAAAAAATAATGTGGAATATCTATCATCTTATAGGTCATCTGCATTCGGCAATTAGAGGTCACACCCGATGAAAGGGCCCCCCCTTTTTTCAAAGTCGTACTGATGGCAGAGCAGAGACCTGCGGAATCGGGTGAAAGACAATCGGTCCCTCTCATTACTGTGCGGAGGAAGAAAATTGATATTGATGTTATTAGCTTGGACGAGGAAGAGGAAGAGGAGGAAGAAGAAGAGGCAGCGGAGGAAGAATAAGAAGTGACAGCGGAGGAAGAAGAAGAAGAAGAAGAAGAAGAAGAAGAAGAACCGAAATCTCGTAAGCCCGCGAAACTGAGGATTGATGAAAAATGGAAGTAATTTATCGATTCAAGAATTGTAGACTGTAAGAGGTCAATCGACGACCTCCGTGTAAGGGTTGTTTAGCTGGAACAGGAGAACCGGCAACTGAAGGTAAAGGTTCTTCCGATGGACCAGGAGAACCGGCAACTGAAGGTAAATATTCTAAACTATATTGGAAAAATGCTGAGCATAACGAAACACAGATGTTTTCCTATGATGCGTCAACGCTTCGACTGTGAAGCACTTGTAACAACCTGTTTGTCACATGATGAGTAGTGAAATATGATGATATTTCACCCCTAAATACCTATATTTAGCCGTCCGATGAAGGCTATCTGATGAGATTTGTTAGATTTGAAGTGTTTCAGGTAAATACAATTAAAGTTTCTAAAACAGCCCAAGAATCCCGAAAATAATGTCAAAACACTGCTATTTTGGGTCATTGAGAACTTAATGCGACTTGCAGCTCAATTTGGACCTTCATGACGTCAGATTCAAGAAATTGCTAAAACATAAAAGTTGTAGAGCTCGTCGTCAGCTTTCCAACGCCTCAAGAATCACCTCAATCTGAGTTCGGTACAGAAAATTATGAGCAAAATACCGAGGCAGTATCTGATGCAAAGCTAGGCGGGAATTCACGAAAATTACTCTTAGATGTCAATCGAGAGAGGTATTAGGGTTAGGCTATTATAAAAAGGGAAGCCACGAGTTTCTTAGGAGGATTTTTGCAATTAGAATATTATTCATTCTTTATTTTTAGTTTTTAGGGCTCTTCACTTTGGGGGAATATTTTCTTCATCTTTTCAAGTCTTCTTCTCCTTCTTCTAGGGTTTATTCAGGTAGATTGTAATTTCAGGATTTGCATCTATTTTCTCTGAGAAATTCATAGATTGTATTTAGGAAAAACAATTGCAAATATCTTTTGGAAGAAATAAAAGAGGAATGACTTTGAAAGAAAAAGGAGATCAAACACCAAAGATGAGCGGCTAAATCAGTAGATCGGGGAAGATGCGATCCCCAGATAAGTACCCATGTTTATGATTAATACCTCAGTCTATTATTGTTATCATGGAATCGTTTTACTCAAAGTTTGTGTGATTGAAAATATTTTGAATGCTTGCTGATTGCGCTGTGATCAACGGCCGTAATCGCTAGATCTGGACCTGCAGGCTGATCTAGGCTGTAGAGCGATTATGTGCTGATTGTCGTGATCTAAATATCATGAGATACGCTATGCTTTTTACATGACTCATACCGCAATGTTAGGCTGAGTCATTGTTTTTAGATAGGGTATGCCGGATTGATGATCATATTTTATTTCAAGTCATTTTTCTAGATGAATGATGGTGTGAATGATGATTTAATGAAACTGTGGGTTTTAATGATAGAAAAGGGGTACGAATCTGGGGTAGCATATTCCTTGATCTCATTTTAATATTATTCGTAGATTTATCAGTAATTAATTGTTTAGATTAATTTATTTTTCTGCATTTAGGAAAAGTGTTAAGTTTTTGGTAAAATTGAATCTTTGGTACTTCCTTAGACGCTTTTAAAATCTCTAAAGAATTAATTAAAATTTCATGTTTCCTTGTGGCTTCGACACCCCTGTTCTTGCCTTACTGCAATAGATCTTGTGCACTTGCAAGGGTTACATTCTAAATCGATCAAGTTTTTGGCCACGGGAAATCCAGAAATTTTTGATTAATTCGGATAGGGATTTTTCTGTTTTGAGTGTTTAAAAAAATAAAAATAAAATAAAATAATAATAATAATAATTATTATTTTCCTTATTTTTCTCTCTTTGATAAGATTTTGTGGAGTCTTTTTAGGAAGTTTAGATTTTTAGGATACCTTCCTTAGGAAATTTAGGAAGTAGAGATTTTTAGGACTTCTTATTTTAGATTTGGTAGGACTCTTTTTCCTTATTTTCCTCTTTTAGATATTTTTAGGATTTTCTAAATTTAGTCATTAACTTTTGTGGGACTTTTGTTTTAGGATTTTTAGGAATCTTTCATTCTTCTCCTTATTTTTCTCTTTTAGGAAAGATTTTATAGGATTTTTAATTTTAATTTTTAATTTTCGAATTTAATTTAAAAAAAAAAAAAAAAAAATTAAAATTAAAAAAAAAATATAATTCGAATTTAAAAAAAAAAAAAAAAATTTAATTAATTTAAATTCGAATTTTAATTTTAATTTGAATTTAAAAAAAAAAAAATAAAATTTAATTAATTAATTAATTAATTTAAATTTTAATTTTAATTTTAATTTGAATATAAAAAAAAAAAAAAAAAAAAAAATAATAATTTAAATTCGAATTTTAATTAAAAAAAAAAAAAAGAAAAAAAAAAAAGAAGAAATCTTTCCCGATATTACTCTGCTTTATCATCTTTGTTTAAATCGTTTGAAGCGTAATTTTGTGGGTTTGTTGTGGATTCTTCAACCCTGCTTTGTGAGTGTTGGTGTATGAGCTTTACTGTTCTCATCACCCACATCTCGCTACTGCTTAATCTTGAGATCGAAAGAGCTTGTAGAGAGAATCAAGAGTCCAGGAGGAATCAATATCAACAAACTGAGACCATGGCGCATCAAAGGCAAGAGAGAGATGAGAATAACAACAATGGGAATGTAATGGAAATAATAGTGAATAATAATTTTGACGAGGCCCTAGAACACTGGAGTATTATAACGATCCTGGTTTTTACGAGGATCAGGAATGTATTATGCATGCTCCCATTCCAGGGAACCACTATGAATTCAAATCAGCAATGATTCAAATGCTACCAATTTTCCATGGGTTAGCAAATGAAAATCCGCACGTTCACTTAAATGAACTCCCTGGGGTATGCAAAACGCTCAGAGTCCACCATGTCACTGATGAGATAGCTAAGTTCGACTCTTCCGTTTCTTTAAGAGATAAGAAAAAACATGGTTCTATTCCTTAGAACCACAATCTATTCGAGTTGGGCAGTCGCATCGCCGAGCCTTAAAAATATTTTCCCATGACTAAGGCCATTGAATTGCGCCGAAGATCCAGTTCTTTTCCCAACAACCTACAGAAACATTCCATGAATGTTGGGAACGTTTTAAGGAATTGATCAGAAGTTGCCCAAATCATCAAGTTCCAAGGTGGCAACAAGTCCAAAGTTTTTACAATGGACTGATTCCTGAAGAGAGACGCATGGTTGATGCATCTTGTGGTGGATCTTGTGCCTAAAGAAGTCGATTTAATTGGGCATTGTTTGAAAAGTTATATCAAACTTCGATACAAAGTGAGACACTGGGCAACCAACTGAACTCGCACCTAAATCTCATGTGTTGACAAAAGACGGATTGTAATGATGTCAACAATAATGCCTCAGATCTCTCAACAAAGGTTGACATGCTGTCCAAACAGATGAACATGTTGTTAGCTGCTACCAAGCAAGCTAAAGCTCCTGTCACCCCCACAGTGTGTTCAATTTGTGACCACCCAGGTCATATGGCTAATGAGTGCCCTACTACCTTGTCATTCTTCCCAGATGAACCTAATCCTCAAGAGTAAATGTGACTCAATCTTATCAACATGGTAGAAACATGTACTCCAATACCTACAATCCGGAATGGAAAAATCACCCCAACTTAGGATGGGGTGAATCGAACCAAACTGGCCAGGTAAACCAGCAACATAGAGCCAACACAATGGGTGAACAACAACCTTTTCAACCAAATTTTCAACAAAATTTTCGTCCACAACAATTTCCAGCAGAATTCTAATTTCCAATGTAATTCCAATTTCCAAGATCGTTCAGATTATCATCCAAATTCGACTCGAAAAATCAGAATTTCAATCATAATCTTAATCAATCTCATGCCAGTACTTCGAAAGATTCTGATCTGGAAGAAAAGCTTATGCGAAGCATGCAATCTTTTCAGCAGATGATAATGGACCAAGTCAGTCAATTGGCCAATCAACTGAGTCAGCGAGAGGAAGGTAGGCTCCCCAGCCAACCCATCAATAATCCTCGAGGCCAAGCACCATCCAAGCAGACCATCGAATAGTCAGCTTGAAAGTCAAGGGTCTTTGAGAAGTGGACGAGAGGTTGATAATCAAGTGGAAATGCTCAGAGAAGCCGATGAAGAAAGAGAAGCGAGAGGAAAAGAATCGAGAGAAAAGAAAGGAGAAAGGAAAAGAAAAGAGAAAGAAAGTAGACAAAGAGCCGAGATAAGAAAAGTGCAAGAGCAAGGAAGAGAGAAAGGAAAGAAAAGTAATAGAGGAAGAGTTTCCTTCAACCGTCCAACAAGGACGTGAAAAAGAATCGAAATGGAATCAGACCTTATGTCCCAAAGGCACCATTCCTCAATGCCTAACTCCTCCATCTAGAATGGGAAAGGACCACAAAATGGAAGAAATTTTCAAACATTCAAGCAAGTAAAGATAAATCTTCCATTACTTGAAACAATCAAACAAGTTCTTGAGTACGCCAAGTTTTTCAAAGATTTGTGCACTCGGAAGAGAAAGGCACGTACTCACGTTTCAAAGAAAGTGTTCCTAACAAATCAAGTCAGTTCGATATTGCGATTGGAAACCCCACAGAAACTGAAAGACCCTGGAGTCCCAACTGCTCCATGTGTCATTGGTGGGCAACCAATTGGAAAGGCGTTATTGGATTTGGGAGCAAGTGTTAATCTGATCCCATACTCAATGTACGAGAAACTCGGATTGGGTGAATTGAAACCCACGACGGTCACACTCCAACCGCGATAGATCAGAAAGAAGACCGAGGGGTGTTATCGAGGATGTTTTGGTTGGAATAGACAAGTTTGTCTTTCCAGTGGACTTCGTTGTCTTAGACATGGAACCACCTGCGAAATCAATCAATCAAGTCCCAATTATTCTTGGACGTCCGTTTCTCGCCACTGCCAACGCTTGCATTAATTGTCGCACGGGAGTCATGGACGTTTCTTTTGGAAACATGAAAGTCAGGCTTAACATATTCCATGCGATGAACCATTTCCCTAATGAGGATGAGGTCGAATGTTTTTACATCGATCAGATGGACGAAGTGGTGGATGAAGCATTACCATCAATGCTCACCAAAGAGGAATTTGACACTGCTTTGTTAGCCATCTATGAGGACAAAGGGCTTGAAAGTAAGCAGTCAGAAGAGAAAAAGTCAAATTCATCATGTCAAGATGATAACTTATGTGAAGTTGTGACTAAGGTAGAACCACTACCTACTGAGGTAAAGGATGTGCTGACTCCATCAATTGAGCAGCCACCAACTGTGGAATTGAAACAATTGCCTGAGTCCCTCAAATATGCTTTTCTGGGACCTCGAGAAACACTTCCAGTGCTAATTTCATCCACATTATCGGAAGAACAAGAGAATGATTTGTTGAAGGTGCTGAAAGAGCACAAGGAGGCCATCGGATGGACCTTAGTATCTCAAGGGATTGACCCATCAAGATGTATGCATAAAATACATCCGGAGGATGAGAGTAAACCATCGAGGGAACCGCAGAGGCGACTTTAATCCAACATGCAAGAAGTCGCTTTAAAGGAAATCATTAAACTCCTCGATCCGAATCATCTATCCGATCTCCGATAGTGAATGGGTTAGTCCAAAGACAAATCGTTCAAAAAGTCTGGAATTACAGTGAAAGAAACTACGGAGGGAGAATTGGTGCCCACTCGTGAAACTACTGGATGGCGTGTGTGCATTGATTATCGAAAATTGAACACAGCCACCAGAAAAGATCATTTTCCCCTTCCGTTCATTGATCAAATTCTTGAGAAGTTAGCTGGGCAAGAGTTTTATTGCTTTCTTGATGGTTATTCGGGATACATTCAAGTGCCCGCTTTTCCGGTGATCAAGAAGACAACATTCACGTGTCCATATGGTACGCTTGCATATCAAGGATGCCATTCGCTTATGTAATGCTCCGCCACGCTTTCAACGATGTATGTTGGCCATATTCTGGACATGATCGACAAATTCATCAAGTCTTCATGGACGACTTCTCGCTTTTGAAAACATTTGATTCTTGTTTGAATCATCTTTCACAGTGTTGCAACGTTGTGTAGATCCCAAACTTGTTCTCAGCTGGGAAAAGAGCCATTTTATGGTTCAACAAGGAATTGTGTTGGGGCATATTGTTTCAACGAAAGGAATTGAAGTTGATAAGGCGAAGGTCGACTTAATTGCAAATTTACCACCTCCTAAAAGTGTTCGACAAATTCGATCATTTTGGGGCATCCGGATGTTATAGAAGATTCATTAAGGATTTTAGCAAGGTGGCTAAACCATTGTGCACTTTGCAGCAAAGATGTTCCTTTTGATTTTGATGAGGATTGCATAAAGGCATTCCTAAAATTGCGTGAACTCTTATCAAATGCACCAATAATCCAACCACGGATTATTCTTTACCATTCGAACTCATGTGTGATGCATCCGATTATGCGATCGGAGTGTCTTAGGGCAAAGGTGAATAAATTACCTCACGTAATTTATTATGCTAGCAAGACATTAATTGATGCCCAATCGAATTACACCACCACCACCGAGAAGGAATTATTAGTCGTGGTGTATGCTCGGACAAATTCCGTTCCTATTTGCTTGGATCGAAAATAGTGGTCTTTTCAGGACCACTCGCTTTGAAATATCTTTTAGCAAAGAAGGTTGCGAAACCAAGGCTGATCTGTTGGATCCTGCTTCTCCAGGAATTCAACTTTGAGATTAAAGATAAAAAGGGGGTTGAGAACGTTGTGGCTGATCATCTGTCTAGAATTCTGCCTGAAGAATCATCTATACCTGAGACCATCCGTGACACATTTCCGGATGAACATTTGATGGCAATTGATGTAGCTGGTGCAAAAGTTCCGGGGTTTGCTAACATCGTGAATTATCTCGGTCATCGCGTAATTCCCACCGAGTGGGTAAGAATGATAAGAATCTTTTTCTCCCAAATAAAATACTATTTCGATGAACCATATTTGTTTAAATTGCCGGATCGGATCATTAGGAGATGCGTGCGAAGGCGAGCAACTAAGCGTCCTAAATTTTTGCCATCTTTGGGGCTGTGGAGGCCATTTTGAGGAGACGAAGACCGCATGTAAAATCCTTCAAAGCGGATTCTCTGGCCCTCAATCTTCGTGACGTCATCAATCGCAAGGAATGCCACGGTGTCAATAAACTTGGCAATATTTCCTGACGAAATATGATGCCCTTAATCCAATTACGATTGTTGAAATTTTCGATGTTTGGGGATTGACTTTATGGGTCCTTTTCCACCATCCTTTGGGTATTCATATATTCGTGGTCATGACTATGTCTCCAAATGGATTGAAGCTGTGGCAACCCGATCAAATGATCACAAGGTTGTGGTCAAATTTCTGAGAGAACATGTGTTTAACCGATTCGGGATCCCAAGAGCAATCATCAGTGATGGCGGTTCGCATTTTTGCAATAGCCATTTTGCCACTTTAATGAAGAAGTACGACGTCACTCACAAAGTCTGCACCATCCACAGACTAGTGGTCGTGGAAGTGTCTAACCGGAAATCAGCTTAATTCTAGAAAGAGTGACACCGGATAGAAGAGATTGGTCAAACCGGCTATCTGATGCTTTGTGGGCCTATCGTACTGCATTCAAGACACCGATCGGAATGTCTCCCTTCAGAATTGTCTACGGGAAGGCATGTCATCTTCCTGTCGAATTGGAGCATAAGGCATTCTGGGCGATCAAACGATTTAATTTCGATATGCAAGCAGCAGGGTCGAATCGAAGGTTACAGTTGAGTGAATTAGAAGAGTTACGCTACGATGCGTATGAAAATTCAAAGATGTACAAGGAAAGGTACAAAAAGTTGCACGATCAATTAATTTCTAAGGAGTTTCATGTTGGCCAAAAAGTTTGGTTATTCAATTCCCGACTTAAGCTTCATCCTGGGAAATTGAAATCTAGATGGGAAGGCCCGTTTCAGGTTGTTTCCATTAGTGAGCACGGTGCAATTGAAATTCAAAGCCTTCAGGACAATCGAGTTTTCAAAGTGAATGGGCAAAGACTCAAACCAATGTTTGAGCTGATGACCCAGTTTAAGATTGAGGCGATGCACCTTAGTGATCCAGATTCTTGATCAATGAAGAGGTTGAGCTGTCGACACTTAAACTCAGCGCTTCCTGGGAGGCAACCCAGTGTGTTTTATTTAGGAGTTGGACACATGTTTAGTTTAGGATTTAGGATTTATCTTTCTTTTCGTATGTTTAGTTCTAGAATATTAGTTTTTAGTTTAGTTTAGGTTATTTTTAATTTCCAAATTAGTGTAGCCACATTACCTTCAATCTATTTTTGGTCATGTTCTAATTTGATGCCCATATTCTCACCGATCTTTGTGTTGAGGTACTTTTCTACAGGTTTGGGGGTGCCTACTTATTTCAAACAATGGGGACATTGTCATTTTTAGGTTTGGGGGTATGTATGATTATCTATCTTTCATCACTTATTTTTGATTTTCTTTGAAAAAAAAAAAAAAATTTATTTATTTGGAACCATCATACATGATTTACTTTGCAATAGTTTTCAAACTTTAGTTGATGATGCATGAATTTAATTTTGAGAATATTGATGTCATATTTTGAATACTTGTATCTTGGATGATGAAGCTTAATGTGAGAATTTGTGGATGACTCTGAAATTCCTGCTTAGAATTTTTGCACTTATACCAATCTAAGACTTAGTAGTCGATGAACTATTTTGAACGTTGAAACTTAGGTTCTTAGTGGAGACTAAACCCAAGAAGCTTTAGAGCTAATTTCCGTCATTGATGAGTGAATATATAAACTGGAGTTTTCTTTGAATAAATTATTTTGCATAATCTCATACATTTTATTTTGGCTTGTGACTTTGCATGATATCAAATTCATATTATAGTGTTAGAACGCATCACGTATATCTACTCAAGACAAATAGGCAAGGTTACCATCTTTTAAGGAAATGATTGAAGGCCATCTTTGGCCTGCTTTGTGCTTAAAATGCCCCACCTCATATAAATTTATCCTTTTAGTACTTTGAGCCTATAGAAAATTTACCCTTATACATTCTTTGATAAGCCACGTTAACCTTTAACCCTTCACAATTTCAAAATTTAGCTTTACCCTTCTTATTTATGAGAAATTAGAACGAGGATGAAAATGAGCGCAAACGGGGTAAGGGGAGAGATAATGAGTTATGGTGTGTACTGAGAGTGTATGGCGAATATAAAAAGAAAAGAAGGGGAGAGAAAAAGAAAAAAAAAGAAAAAAAAAAAAAAAAAAAAAGGGATGAAAAATGAGGTGCTTCAAGAAAAGGAAATTCAAAAGAGAAGAAAGAATGAGAAAAGAAAAATATTGAAAAGAAAAAAAAATGGTGAGAAATTAGAAAAGAAAAAAAAAAGAAAAGAAGAGAAATAAAATAAAATAAAATAAAAAAAAAAAAAATCAGAAGTTAGTTCCTTTTCCAATTTCTCAGAAATTTTGAATCACAATTTCCTTTCTTTCTTACCCTTACCTGAGCCCCATTACAACCCTACAAAAGACCTTCATGATCCGATCTTGCATTGGTAACTGTCTTGTGGAGAGTCAATATATAATACTTATGACACTTGATATGACATGCTTAGGATATACAAGTATCTGTTCTTATGAGATTTATTTTTGTTCATTGATTGGCATCGTGTTTCATTTATCATGTGAGACCTTTTTATTTGCTTTGTATTGATCTCTCACATGTGCTAAAAACTTACCCATCATCTGGAGTGATTTTATTTTGAGAGTATACCTAAAGTGAGGATTGAGTCGAGAGATCCGATGGTTTTCCGTTTGGACTAGTTCTGAGATGGATGAATCTTGGTTTTGGTATGCACACACTTCACGTTTAGGCATGAATGAATGAGTTATCTAACAATTTGAGCATTAAATTAATTTGAATGGATACTAGCATGATTGACATGACTTTAATATTTGAGATTGATGATTCACATACTGAAGCAATTAATGATTTTTGTTTTTTTTTGAATAGCACATATGTTATAAAAAAAAAATCATGTTTTGAAAACTAAATTTTACCGATGGTTTGAAATTTTTGGAAGTTTGTGGGTAACTTCACTGCAAACCCTCAGGAGACACAACTCCTCCACTAGGGATCACCTAGGGGTTTAAAGGCTTGTTGCACATGCTAAGTGCAATCGTGTTCCCTACGAAAGTGGCATTTAAATTTTAGGATGTTAGTTTGATTTGCTTTATATTTCTATCATTCTCTTTGCTCGAGGACTAGCAAAGTGTAGGTTTGGGGGTGTGATGAGTAGTGAAATATGATGATATTTTACCCCTAAATACCTATATTTAGCCGTCCGATGAAGGCTATCTGATGAGATTTGTTAGATTTGAAGTGTTTCAGGTAAATACAATTAAAGTTTCTAAAACAGCCCAAGAATCCCGAAAATAATGTCAAAACACTGCTATTTTGGGTCATTGAGAACTTAATGCGACTTGCAGCTCAATTTGGACCTTCAAGACGTCAGATTCAGGAAATTGCTAAAACATAAAAGTTGTAGAGCTCGTCGTCAGCTTTCCAACGCCTCAAGAATCACCTCAATCTGAGTTCGGTACAGAAAATTATGAGCAAAATACCGAGGCAGTATCTGATGCAAAGCTAGGCGGGAATTCACGAAAATTACTCTTAGATGTCAATCGAGAGAGGTATTAGGGTTAGGCTATTATAAAAAGGGAAGCCACGAGTTTCTTAGGAGGATTTTTGCAATTAGAATATTATTCATTCTTTATTTTTAGTTTTTAGGGCTCTTCACTTTGGGGGAATATTTTCTTCATCTTTTCAAGTCTTCTTCTCTCCTTCTTCTAGGGTTTATTCAGGGTAGATTGTACCTAGGATTTGCATTATTTTTCTCTGAGAAATTCATAGATTGTATTTAGGAAAAACAATTGCAAATATCTTTTGGAAGAAATAAAAGAGGAATGACTTTGAAAGAAAAAGGAGATCAAACACCAAAGATGAGCGGCTAAATCAGTAGATCGGGGAAGATGCGATCCCCAGATAAGTACCCATGTTTATGATTAATACCGCAGTCTATTATTGTTATCATGGAATCGTTTTACTCAAAGTTTGTGTGATTGAAAATATTTTGAATGCTTTGTTATGACCGTTGATTGCGCGTATCAACGGCCGTAATCGCTAGATCTGGACCTGCAGGCTGATCTAGGCTGTAGAGCGATTATGTGCTGATTGTCGTGATCTAAATATCATGAGATACGCTATGCTTTTTACATGACTCATACCGCAATGTTAGGCTGAGTCATTGTTTTTAGATAGGGTATGCCGGATTGATGATCATATTTTATTTCTGATGGTGTGAATGATGATTTAATGAAACTGTGGGTTTTAATGATAGAAAAGGGGTACGAATCTGGGGTAGCATATTCCTTGATCTCATTTTAATATTGTTCGTAGATTTATCAGTAATTAATTGTTTAGATTAATTTATTTTTCTGCATTTAGGAAAAGTGTGTTAAGTTTTTGGTAAAATTGAATCTGCCCTTTGGTACTTCCTTAGGGACGTTTTTAAAATCTCTAAAAGAATTAATTAAAAATTCACGTTTCCCTGTGGGTTCGACACCCCTGTTCTTGCCATACTACAATAGATCTTGTGCACTTGCAAGGGTTACATTCTAAATCGATCATCACACTCTACGATAAACTCTGTGTCGATCTCCTTAGGATATGTGTGTGCCAAGATGAAGGTGTTCTAACTTGATTGGATCAAGGTTATTCGTCTTTATCTCTGACTTATCCTTAAAACTGAGTTGAAAAACCTTCTAAAAACAATATTGTGTTTTGCCTTTGTTGTGTGCTGTCCTACATTGACAGCGCGCGTGACATGTATCACAGCACGCCGTAAGTATCGGGACAACATTCGACAAGTTAGCTTGTCTTTTGGTAAAAGGTGATTTTTGTCTTTTTTTCGATATTTAGGGTTTTTGAGCTTTTAATATAAAAGCTTATTTTGAAAAAACTAAGTTTTAAGAAAGCTAGTAAGAGCTTCTTCCTCCTTGAGCCAAAATCATAGAGTTATTCCTCTTCACTCTTTGAATCTCTTGCTGGGTATACAAAAAGGATTTTTTAATCAAAGAGCTCTCTTCATCTTTACCTTTATTTAACCTATTTTTGCTCAAAGTGTTTTTCAGTGGTTGTCATCCCTAGAGATTAGGGTGAGTGATTGATAACCTTGTGGGATTCAAGGTGGTTTGTTGTGTTATCATCAACGGAAAAGAAAAGCGTCCGAATAATAAGTTATGGAGGTGACCCGCAGAAGAATGTGGATTTGCATTGGGGTTTGATAGGGCATGCGCATTTGTCGGTATATCATTCGTTACTCATTGTAATCTTTCTTTCATAGTAGATTTGCTTAATGGACTTAGGTCCCATGGTTTTTCCCAGTGATTGGGTTTCCACATATATTTCATGTTGTAGTGATTGTTGGCGTTATACTATTGTAATATCTAGATTAATTAGAACTAATTGAATACTCATGAAATTTCGTGTTGTGGTGATTGTTGGCGTTATACTGTCGCTTCGACTATAACGCTTCTACAAGAGGCGACGACGCTTCTCTATGATGTGTCGACGCTTCGGACATGAAGCGCAAACGCTTCTACATGTTAACTATTTTTAAAATATGAACTGATATTCTTATCATATTG
This sequence comes from Chloranthus sessilifolius, assembly GCA_021018995.1. NCBI lineage: Eukaryota > Viridiplantae > Streptophyta > Magnoliopsida > Chloranthales > Chloranthaceae > Chloranthus > Chloranthus sessilifolius. The sequence goes on along the minus strand of CM037588.1, from coordinate 842,779 downwards.
CAGGCCCGCAGCGTGGAAGGAAGTCAGGTAGGCCTCGCTGGGGGTTATGTCTCCCAACGCCAAAGGTCTGCAACCGCCCGAACTCGGGGCGACTTACATCACCTGCCCAAAGGGATGGTACTGCCTCGAGCCCCAACCCCACCCACATCCCCAACCCCACTCACAACCCAATCTCCAGCCCAAGCCCAAGCCCTAGGCCCAACCCCAACCACAGCTCCAGCCCCAACAAAATCCACAACCACAAACCCAACCCCAACCACAGCTCTAGACCCAACCCAAACACCACGCACAACCCAATCCCCGCCCAAATCCAAGCCCCAGGCCCAATTACAACCATAGCCCCAGGCTCAACCAAACCCACAGCCCCAGGCCTAATCCCAACCACAACCACAATCACAGCCCCAGGCCTAACCCAAACCCCACAGACAACCCAAATCCTAGCCCAAGCCACAAGCCCAACCCCAACCACAACTCCAGCCCCAACCAAATCCACAGCCCTAGGCCCAACCCCAACCACAGCCTCATGCCCAACCCAAACACCACGCACAACTCAATCCCTAAGCCCAAGCCTCAGGCCAAACTGCATCCACAACCCCAAGCCCAACTGCAACCACAGCCCCAAGCCCAACCAAAATCACAGCCTCAGGCCCAATCACAACCACAATCACAGCCTCAGGCCGAACCCCAACCACAACCACAGCCTCAGGCCCAACCCAAACACTATGCACAACCACAACCTTAGCCCAAGCCCAAGCCCTAGGCCCAACTGCATCCACAGCCCCAAGCCCAGGCTCAACCCCAACCTCATCCATGGCCCAAGCCCAATCGAAAGTCCTGCCTCCACCACCACCACCATCAGGGTTCACAATCCAACCTCCTACAAAGGAGTAAGCCCATTCCCAACAACAATCTTTGCCTCCACCACCACCACTGCCTACTTTGAGGAGAAGTGAAACGACCCGGGCTAAAGGCCTCCTGAATCCGCCCTAGCAACCTCACTCTAAAATAAAAGGGAGAGCTGGTCTCCCAATCCCACAAAAAGAAGGCCAAAGAGGTGCGTTTACCGGCCGCTGATGAACCACCTATGGCCTATATGAATGTTATTTTGGAAATGCCCAACGAGTAAGTATATTCTCTCCAAATAACTTTTAACATGTTTTTCAAAGTGTCAACGCGTCTTTGACGAAGCATCAACGCTTTGTTGGTGAAGCGTCAATGCGTCGTTAGTGAAGCGTCAACGCGTCGTTATCGAAGTGTCGTCGCTCATAGTTGAGAGCGTCAACGCTATGTAAAATAAGCGCTAATGCGTCTGCTTCGAAGCACTAAAGACTGATCTACTTATATTTTAATTTGAACGCATGACTGTCATCTCGACCGTTAGGTCCCAGCCTATTACCGTCGAGTTGATGCGATGCCTTTGATCCAAAAAGGAAATAGAAAACTCAGTTAGTATTAGTCCCAATTCAACCATTTTGCTACCTTCATTCCATATTGATATTTACACTTCGTATGTAGATAATGACCGCGTACTTTAGAGTCATTGACAAGCGAGAAGACATTGAAAAGAAGATGATGAGTTTTCGCATTGTCGCCGTTGGACTCACATGCAGGAGCAAGGATTTTAGAGATTTTGAGAATTATATTAAAGCGAGTGGTCCATACGTGCCCCCAACATGACGGGTCGGAGCACAGACTACGTCAAATCTTTTTTGGCGAACCATGGCACACTGCCGTTGGAGTGTTTCATTACAAATAAAAATCGCCGCTTCAATGTGATTGAGAGTAAAAAGCTTTTATATATATATATATATATATATATATATATATATATATATATATATATATATATATATAAAATAAAGGTAAAAATGAGGTTTATAAAAAATATGTGTATATATAATCTAGTATCAATATGAATTATAAATTCACAATCATAGAAAGTGCATACAAAGAAATTAAAAAAATATATAAACTAACCTGTGAATGTAGTGACAAATTTATCTGAAAGTCTCCGAAATTTCTTCGAAATTTACCGAAACAAGGGTCAAGCGAAACTTTTGGCGAAATTTTGATAATTTCTCCGAAATCGCTAAAATTTCATTAATTTCAGCAAAATTAACGAAATTTTATTGAAATTAATAAATCTTTTCTAATTTTTTCATTTTTCAAATAATAAATAAAATTTTTATGAAGTTTAAATATAAATTATATTTAATAACTTCATAAAAATTTTATTTAATATTTTTTGTACTCCCCAAAAATTTTTTAAAATTTTTTGAATTTTTCTCAAATTTTTTTCGAGATCAACATAAATGACCTCGCGGAAATATTGCCGAAAACTAAATTTTTCACTTTACCAGTCAACCAATAAGTCATAATCAGATCAATTTGTCACTGCGAATGGGAACTGCTAAGGCTTCGGACGTTTCCAATATTAAGTAACACAGAGTCACAAATCCGCTTTTACAGGCTTTATTTATGGGTATAATTGTATAAAGCTACCTTTTTGTTGTTTTTTCTCAAGTAGGGCATGATGCCACTTTCTGTATGGGTCCCAGGCATCACCTAGCCAGTCTCTTGTTCGAAAACTATTAGAAGTTGAAGTCACCAACCATTACTTACAATGGTTGGGATTTGGGAAAGTGTAGATGGCCACATTTCTCAACCACTCCTTAAAATTCAGGTCACTAAGTTGATTAGACTTTCATTATTACTTTAGAGAGACGCTTCTTTGAAGTCATATATATGCCCTTTATGAAACAAACTCCAAGCCTACTCTTAGGAAGAGCACTTCACGGATCTCAAGGTTGAGCATTGGCGTTCAACATTGACTTGTGAGTTTTCATTTTTCATGGATTTGAGTAATCTCAGCAATCAGACGGTTTTGAAGCATGTCTCAAGAATAATTGTTTCTTATTGAGAGCCTAAAAAATAGTGACAAACCCCTTTTTGCAAGAATTATTGTAGCATCATCTGTTAAAACTTTTTACAAGGATTATTTCTATAAAGACCGTAAATAATAAGGATCTAAATCTCAGCATCGGTCTCCGGATCATTCATCCTACGACCAATCCAGATCGGGATCGGTGGATGAGATCGGCTGATCCCAAAGCAAAACTTTCTAGTGTAAAGAATGACAAAAAATGTATTGAAACATTGCAAAATAAAATTTAATTTATGTACTAACTATTAAATTTAGATGGTATTCAAGTACTAAATTTGAAGATAGTAGGTCAGACATTTGGTTGGACCATCATTGGATTAAAATGCTCATGGCTGCGTGGGGCCAAAAGATTCGATGGATTTAGTCTTTTTTAAATCCACCGAATCTTTTGGCCCCCACGTTTAAATTCATTGATTGCTTTGAAACAGATGACCGAGATAATTTTCTATCACGATCTTTCACATATGAATCTTGAGATTTTGGGCATACCATCATATAGTCAATTTTATATTTCACGTGACACACATCCTAAAATCATAACCTTAAGATCAGGTTTGAGCGTGATAAATATTACATGATGTTATGTGTCATGTGAAATAAAAATCTGGCTGTCTGATGATATGTCTAAGATCTCAAAATTCAATGTCTGAAAGATTGAGATGAAAAATAATCTCCATCATTTAATTCAAAGCAGTCATTCTTCAATGTGGGCGCCCTCGAAGATTCAGTGGGTGAATAAAATTTAAAGGTACTAAAACGTGGTGGTCTCTTTGCAGTTAGGAGAAATTGGCTATTGGATGGATATCAGTGAGAACAATGTCATTTATTTAGTGAGCTCGAATTGTAGCTAAAGAAAAATAGGATTGGTTTTTGTTTTTATTTTAATTTTTAATTTATTTTATAAGTAAGTTGCACTTGGACAGTTGGACCCACCACCTTGAGGTTGTTAGGAATTCTATCAACTCTACGAACTCCCTATTGCGATGAATGCAGACAAATAAGAAAATTCAGGCAAAAATTAATCACACGCACAACACAAAGATTTACGTGGTTCACCCAATCGAGGGCTACGTCCACGGGAGTATATGCACTATTTTTTATAAATGTTTACAGCGCACACACACTCTCTTCCCTCTAGTGTAAACTCAATCAAGATCTAGCATGATCTTCAACCACAAATCTGTGGTTAAACCAAGGACGCGGTCCTTCAAATAATAGAGAAGAGATCTACCGGAATATAGTCACGATTCTGACATAAGAACGGCTTCAATCGGATCTCCAATCTCCAAGCTATTCTTCAATGCTTTTTCTCTCAAAAGTATTCTCCCATAAAACTTTCACCAAGCGCTCTCTTTCCCTAGAGAAGAAAAACTCTCTCACAATAGGCTCTAAGCACCTCTTGGATACGTAACTCTCAAATCTCCTAAGAGTTGCAAGTTTTCAAAACACTTCCAATAATAGTCTCCTAATAACTAGGGAAACCTTGGCTAAAGTGAGATGTGGTTGGGATTATACCTTATTCAACAATCTCCACCAAGGTATCATCCTCAACCCCGTCATCGCCCCAACGGGCATCAACAACTTCGACAAGTGTTAATCAAGTTTAGGCAATACCTAAACTTATTATGCGTAATCGGCTTGGTCAACATGTCCGCTGCATTCTCTTTCGTATCAATCTTCTCAATCGATATTTCCTCATCTTCTATCATATCCTTGATAAAATGGTACCGAACATCTATATGCTTTGTTCTAGCATGAAAGACCTGATTCTTTGCTAGGTGAATGACACTCTGACTGTCACAGAAGATATCGGTGCTCTCATCAATCTCACCAAATTCACTAACCAAACCTTTAAGCCATGAGGCTTCCTTAGCGGCTATATACTCGGCCTCTGTAGTTGACAATGCACTTATCCCTTGAATCATTGATTTCCAACTAATCGCTCCACCTGCCAAGACAAACACGTACCCCGTGGTAGATCTTCTTCTATCAAGATCACCAGCATAGTCGGAATTGACATACCCGTAGAGATCCAACTTGCTTGTATCTCCACCTTCAAACATCAAACCATGTTCAGCTGTACCTTTCAGATATCTCAATATCAATTTCACTGCAAGCCAATGTTCCTTACCAGGATTCGACATATATTTGCAAACCACACTCAAGGCATGTGCTATATCTGGACGTGTACTCACCATGGCATACATCAAACTCCCAACGGCATTTGCATACGGAATATTTTTCATATATTCCCTTTCTTCATGTGTGGACGGACTCATCTTCTTTGTGAGTTTAAAATGCTCTGCTAGAGGAGTTGATACAGGCTTGACATCACTCATATTATATTTTTCAATGAGCTTTTAGATAAAAGTCCTTTGAATTAGCCAAAGCCTCTTCTTCTCACGATCCCTCGTGATTTCCATACCTAGGATCTTATTTGCGGAACCAAGATCCTTCATCTCAAGCTTCTGGCTCAATGATTGTTTCAGCTTGTTGATTTTAATTTTGCTTCTTGCTGCTATCAGCATATCATCTACATAGAGAATTAGGAAGATTCTTTCCCCTTTACCATACTCTTTCCAGTAGACACAACAATCATATTGTCCCCTGTGATACCCTATGCCAAGCATATATGAATCAAACTTTCTGTACCACTGCCTGGGTGCCTGCTTGAGACCATACAAGGATTTCTTCAATCAAGCAGTGATTCGACCCTTACACTTCAAATCCTTACATTCTCTCATATAAATTTCTTCCTGAAGATCTCCATGGAGAAAAGCTATTTTCACATCTATCTGTTCTAATTCGAGATCTTTCTGAGCAACTACTGCCAACAATGTGCGAATCGATGTATGTTTCGCAACTGAAGAGAATATCTCATTATAATCGATACCCTCTTTCTGAGAAAACTCCTTTGCAACTAGCCTTGCCTTAAACTTTAGAGTTTCACTCTTGTCACCTTCTTTCTTTTAAAAGACCCATTTACAACCGATGGCTCTCTTCCCTTTAGGAAGTTTCATGAGATCTCAAGTCTCATTTTTTAAAAGTGACTGCCATTCTTCTTCCATAGCTAACTTCCACTTTACTGCATCTGTATCCACCCGAGCTTCTGGAACTGTGCTTGGTTCCCCATTTTCTGTGATAAGTGCAAGTGTTAAAGGAATCATGTCCTTAAACTTTTCAGGACGTTTCTTCATCCTCTCTGATCTTCTCAAGGTAGACTGAATCGATACCTGGGACTACAAGTCTTGAGAAATTGTGCCATCTTCATTATCTTTCTCATCTTGCTCATGCCTTTCAACATCAACTTGTACCTGAGGTTCACCAGATGGTTGAGGATTGTCTTCCGCCTTTTTCATCGGAAACTCATCTTCGTTGAAAGTAACATCTCTTTCAACTATCACTTTGTGAGATTGTGTATCCCACAAACGATATCCCTTGACTCCTTCACCATAGCCAATCAAGACACACTTTTTGGATTTTGGATCCAACTTGGATCGTTCACTTCCCTGAAGTAATGCATAAGCCGCACATCCAAACACCCTCAAGTGAGAGTAGCTCCCGTGTCTTCCATACCAAACCTCATCTGCAGTTTTCGAGTTCAGTGCCGCTGAAGGCGACCGGTTGACCAAGTAACATGCCGTGTTCACTGCCTCTGCCCAGAACCCATGACTCAAGCCGGAATGGTTCAACATACACCGCGCTTTTTCTAATAGTGTTCTGTTCATCCTCTCTGCTACACCATTTTGCTGAGGATTTTCAGGAACTGTTAAGTGCCTAACAATCCCTTGATTTTCACAGTAAGCCTTGAACTCTGATGACAAATATTCCCCACTATTATCTGATCTGAGAATCTTCACCTTTCTTTCAGTCTGCTTTTCAACTATACTCTGCCACTGCCTAAATTTCTGAAACACATCTGATTTTTTTATTTTTAATCGGATACACCCAAACTTTCCTAGAATAGTCATCTATAAATGATACAAAATAGTTTGCTCCACCTATTGAAGTGACTTTAGCTGGTCCCCATACATCTAAATGTATGTAATCAATTAGCCTTTTCGAAGTGTGTTTTCCAGTAGAGAAACTGACTTTCTTCTGCTTCCCAAAGATACAATCTTCACAAAAATTCAGTTTACAAGTTTGAATTTCAGAAATCGCCTTGTTCTTTATGAGCTCTGTCAGCTCACGTTCACTCATGTGACGAAGCCTTTTGTGCCACAAATCTGAGAGGTCCTTGGAATCTTTTGTAGCTGCAACACCACTGCCACTGATTGTGTTGCCTACTAAAGTATACAGATTCCTCATCTTTTCACCTTTCATCAAGGTCATAGCACCACGTACAACCTTTAGTTTACCGGATTCTAGAATGACTCGACATCCAATCTCATCCAATGCCCCCAATGAGATCAGATTTTTCTTCAGATTAGGCACATGCCTAACCTCAGTAAGAGTGCGAACACAGCCATCAAACATCTTGATTCTGATCGAACCGATACCCACTGCTTCACATACACTGTCATTTTCCATCAAAATCGTCCCACCATTGGCTACCTTATACTGGTCAAACCAATCCCTGTACGGACACATGTGATACGATGCCCTTGAATCTAGGATCCATTTATCATCAAACTGACTGGAGCTTAACAATACACATAATAGGTCTTCACCGGAATCTGACTTAGGAACACTAGCTGTTGCGAAGTCCCTTCATCACCCTTATTATTATTCAATCTCTGTTTGTAATATTTGCGAATATGTCCAGATTGCTTACAGAAGTAACAGATAATATCCTTTCTGTCACCCCTAGATTTGGACCTGCTGTTTCCTCTCATTGATTTATTATCCCCTCTGAATTTGTCTCTTTTGCGATCATGGTTTCGACCCCTTTCGCTTAAGAGACTAATCCCTTCGGAGTTAGATTCAGACTATTTTCTCAATTCGTCGGAAAGAAGTGCAGCAGTTACTTTTTCAACGACAATAGTGTCTTTACCATAAATTAGTGTGGTAACAAGGTTCTCATAAGATGGTGGCAATGAGGTAAGCAAGAGAAGTGCGAGATCTTCTTCTTCAAGTTTCACCTCAATGCTCAATAGTTCACTAACTATTTTATTAAAAGAATTTAAATGGTCATGAATACGCGTACCAGCCTTCATACGAAGGGTGTAGAGTTGCTTCTTCACGAAGAGTCGGTTGGACAACGACTTTGTCATGTAGAGAGATTCCATCTTCTTCCACAGATCTACGGTCGTCCTCTCGTGAAGAACGTTGTAAAGAACTTCATCGGACAAGCACAATCAGATAGTGCTTATGGCCCTCTTATCAATAGAGTTCCACTCTTCATTGGACATCTCTGCCTTCTTCCCCATCTCTTTTCCAAGTAGGGCATTATCAATGCCTTATTGGACAAGGAGATCTGTGACCTTGACTTGCCACAAAGCGAAGTTATTCTTCCCAGAAAACTTCTCCACCTCAAATCGTGCATTCGAGACCTTCATCGTCATTATAGCGTAAACTTGGCTCTGATACCACTTGTTAGGAATTCTACCCACTCTACGAACTCCCTATCGTGATGAATGCGAAAAAATAAGAAGATTCAGGTAAAAATTAATCACACGCACAACACAAAGATTTACGTGGTTCTCTCAATCAAGGGCTACGTCCACGGGAGTATATGCACTATTTTTTATAAATGTTTACAGCGCACACACACTCTCTTCCCTCTAGTGCAAACTCAATCAAGATCTAGCATGATCTTTAACCACAAATTTGTAGTTAAACCAAGGACGCGGTCCTTCAAATAATAGAGAAGAGATCTACCGAAATATAGTCATGATTCTGACACAAGAACGGCTTCAATCGGATCTCCAATCCCCAAGCTATTCTTCAATACTTTTTCTCTCAAAAGTATTCTCCCATAAAACTTTCACCAAGCGCTCTCTTTCCCTAGAGAAGAAAAACTCTCTCACAATAGGCTCTAAGCACCTCTTGGATACGTAACTCTCAAATCTCCTAAGAGTTGTAAGTTTTCAAAACACTTCCAATAATAGTCTCCTAATAAGTTAGGAAACCTTGGCTAAAGTGAGATGTGGTTGGGATTATACCCTATTCAATAGAGGTTGCAATATTGTCAACCTTCTGTTCTCCTAGAGGCCCAAGCCTAATATGATATTAGATTTTTATTTTATTTGATTAGTTATTCATTATTTGAAAAACGTGGCTAGTTTCTCGAGACCGTTATTTTTTACCGACCGAATCTTGAAAGACAGTGACTTTAGCATATGGAATGAAAAAGCATATGTTTCAATAATTTTTTTTTTTGACAATATGTTTCAAAAATATTTATTTGCAGTCATTTAATTTTTAATAATTATTAAAACACCCATTCTTCTTCCTCAACTTGAACCAACCTTATGACCAATGATACTGAGAGAAATATTCCATGAAACTAACTAAAATCCTATGAAACTCACTTGAAAATTCACCTTGAACCATCTTCAAACAGTAGCGGAGCCACATTGTTCAATGGGGGGTCTCGGGATCCCCCATCACAAGTTTTTTTTCTTTAAAGTCTCTTAAATTTCATCTTTTTATGGACGAGATATTTTAATAAGGATCCCCCAAATCTCAAAATTTCTTAAGATATTTTAAAAAATTACTTTTTTATCCACAAATTTTTTTAACAAAAATAGACTCTTAAAATTTTCTCTCTCTCTCTCTCTTTCTTCCCAAATATTACTCCTAAATTTCTCTTTCTCTCTTCTCATATCTCACACATAAAATTCTTTCTTTTCTCTCTCTCTCTCTCTCTCTCTCTCTCTCTCTCTCCAAATCTCATCCCAAAAATCTCTCTCGGTTCCCCAAGCCCATCCACTCTCCAATCCCCATCTCACTTTCTCTCTCTCCCTCCCTCTCTCTCTCTCTCTCTCTCTCTCTTAAGAGTCTCTCCCCCCCACTCTCATGTCCCAACATCTCCCTGTCTTCTCTCTCTCTCTCTCTCTCTCTCAAATCTTATCCACCCATTTCTTTCTATGACATCTCATTCACTCTCCGATCGCTCACGCCAAGATCTCTAATTGTCGTTAATTTTTCGTTGAAGTCAAAGGTATATTATAATTATTATTTTTTAATAAAAAAATAAAAATTATAATTTATTATTTTTTAGTGGAAATTATTTCTTTTTTAGAGTTGTTTAATTATTATTATTATTTTCTATTTTGTGATTGCGATTTAATAAAAGCGATCTTACGACTATAAGGGATCCCCCATCAAAAAAATCCTGGCTCCGCCACTGTCTTCAAACTCAATTAAAACCCTCTTAAAATCCACTTAAACTTTCCTTTTCAAACCCTCTTGAAACGCGACCACTTGAGACCGTCATGAAACTAGAAACTCTCTATGTCATCGTTGTGACTTGCTGGATCTAAGAACGTAGAAGTCATTGTCGTGATCGTTATGGTCATTACGACTTGTCAGAGATGATAAGAAGAAGAAGTCATGATCGTGACTTTTCAAAGTTATGAAAGAAGTCGTCATCATCGTCGTTGCGACTTGTAGGAGCTAAGAAAGACGAAGAAGAATAAGATGATGATGATGATGAAAAGGAATGATGTTAGGGCAATTTTTTTTAAAAAATGGATATTAGAAAAACATGCCTACTTTAGAAGCTTTTAAGGCTATTAGGCAAGAAAAAAAGTTTTAGGAAAAAGGGGTTTCACAGAATCTAAGAGTTCGGAGATATGTGAGATCTCAAGATTGGCAAATGTGGGATTTGAAAAGGTTCTTAGAAAATTACATAACTACCATATTGCTTAGAAAATTACATCACTACCCCTCTTTCTTAGCAAATAATATCACTATCCCTCTTTTTTGGCAATTACACTATTACCCTCTTGCTTAACAAATTATATCACCACCTCTCTTTTTTAGCAAATTATATTACTACCCCTCAATGGACGATGGGCGTTGGGCAATGGATGATAAACGATGCGTGTTGGGCAATGGGTAGGGATGCAAGTTTTGAACCGAACACTGAAACCGAACCAAACCAAACCGCATCGAAACTTGTCACAAACTGAACCGAACTGAATTCGGTTTGGTTTCGATTTGGTTTCGGTTTGGGTGGCTCGAAATCGAGAACCCAAGGGGGGGGGGGTGGTAGGTTGAACCCGAAAAAACTAAAAAAATATCCTAAAAAAATTAAAAAGTAGGTATTTTACCTACACCGAATCAAAACCAAATAGGTTTTGGTTTCAGAAAAAAAAAAAAAAAAAAACGAATCGAACCGAACCGAATGGGTCTCGGTTCGGTTTTGGTTTGGGGTGTACCGAACCAAATACCAAAAAATACTGGTTCGGTACACCGAACTTGCATCCCTAGCGATGGGCGGCCCATCGCCCATCACCCATCGAGGGAAAGTGATGCAATTTGCTAAGATTTGCTAAGAAATAAGGGTAGTGATGTAATTTGCTAAGAAAGAGGGGTAGTGATGTAATTTGTTAAGTAAGAGGGTAGCTATCTAATTTGCTAAGAAAGAGGGGTAGTGATGTAATTTGCTAAGAGCCTTTTCAAACCTCACATGTGTCAATATTGCAATCTCATATATATATCCGAACTCCTAATTTCCGTTACCTAATACTTTTTTTTCTAGCCTAATAGCCTAAAACATTTGTAAAGTATGCATGTATTTTCTTAAGTCCCCTTCTATAAAACCGAGTGTTTCTAAAGATTCTCAAATAAATAAGTGGGTGCAAATGTAGGTGAGTGCTTTTCAAATTTTAGTTGGTACTAAGTTGTCAAAATCAGTCTCGGCCTCAGGTATCGGTCCAGGGAGGACTGATATGACTCGGCCGAAACGCATCTGTCTATTTAAAAAAGAAAAAGAACATAGAGGTATCGGTCAAAATTTATATCGTCGGCTAATACCGATACTGAGTTGGGATACTGATATGTATCAGGGCCGATACATATCAGTTTGTTAAGATACCGTATCGAAAATGGCCGATTTTTTATACCGTGGTTGGTACAAATAAAGGCACCCTTAGTTCTAAGATTTTCCAGTTTATTTTTTCTTGCCTATTTAGTCGAGTTCAAATTAAGTTCATGAGACAGGTGATTTTAGTCAATCCATTAAGGAACCTTTATTTGCATTAAATTCACCTGTCTCGTTTCAAAATTTTCCTTTCATTTATTCAAAATTCTCTCCAAAATTTTATCTTGCCGACTTATTCCCGAACTCCCATTTGGTGACTATGCCAAATATCGATCTAAATGTGGTTTATTTCCAATTTGACGACTTAATTACGTGCACCCCAAACCTTGAGATTCCATGCCATCGTGCGGCCATGTCTTCCCATTGCTTCCATGATCATATATCAATTTAATATAATATGAAATTTCAACTGTCTTTGTAAAATCGGTTACTATAAAAACCGGCTGGGAGATGGCCAATTCCAATTCAACCCACCAAACTACAAATTCTCTCGTACTTAAACATGGCCCTTAAGCAGCTCCTGTTGGCATCGTATCTTATCTCCTTATCACTTGTTTCTTCTTCATCTTATGACGACGCCCCAAAGCCAAAGCCAAATGAATACGCATACGTCCCACGCCCAAATCTTGAGAAGCAAAAGCCAAAGCCAAACGAATACGTCCCACGGCCTAATCTTGAGAAGCAAAAGTCAAGCAAATACGAATACGTCCCACGGCCGAATCTTGAGAAGCAAAAGCCAAAGCCAAATGAATACGTCCCACCCCTAAATCTTGAGAAGCCAAAGCCAAATGAATACGAATACAAATACATCCCACGGCCGAATCTTGAGAAGCAAAAGCCGAAGCCAAACGAATACGTCCCACCGCCAAATCTTGAGAAGCCAAAGCCAAAGCCAAATGAATACGAATACGTCCCACGACCGAATCTTGAGAAGCCAAAGCCAAATGAATACGAATATGTCCCACGACCGAATCTTGAGAAGCAAAAGCCCAAGCCAAATGAATACGTCCCACCGCCAAATCTTGAAAAGCCAAAGCCAAAGCCAAATGAATACGAATACGTCCCACGGCCGAATCTTGAGAAGCAAAAGCCAGAAGAGTTGTTCACAAAAATCGGTGTACAGGGGGTTGTTTATTGTAAATCTGGTTCCAAGCTCTCTCCTCTTCATGGTAATTTTCCCTAAATTTTATCTGATTTATATCTAAAAAAATAGGAAATTATTACTCCCACACCAATGTTTGCTACTTAAAACGATCTTTTTATACCTACACATTAATCGAAGAAGGGTAGCTTTATTCGCACCCGCTGAATTAAGAAGGATGCGTGTGCTGAAAAATCATTGATCTCTTTGAATCAGATGACGAAGATCAATTTTCATCCCAATCCCCCACACATTTATCTTGAGCCCATGGGAGCACCATCAAATGGCCAGCTTTTTAGTCTCTGTGGCATAGATCACAAAGAAAAGTGTTTCAAGCATCTTTCTCAAACGTGATTTTGTGCTCACTTTTTGGGATTTGTCTCACATGGAAACAAATCCATTGTGTAGGAGATTGGAATGAAAAATGATCCCCATCATCTTATTTAAAACAATCAATGGTTTGTCTGCCTAGACTTTTGCCGTCCAAAAATGATCATAAAACTCATCCTCCTCTCCTCTTCTCTAACTTACTTTGAGCTCTGTTTTTTTCATATTACATTGTGATAATTGATTTTACCTTGTGCTCTGTAGGAGCTGTTGTGCGAGTAACTTGCTTGACCACTGATGAAAATGGATACGAGTCAGCTCCCTTCTCTCTGTTAAGCGGCACGACGGACGTCAACGGCTACTTCTTGGCTACATTTGGTATTTCGGAGTTGGAGGGAATGGGGAAGTGTTCAGAGTGCAAGGCGTTCCTCGACGCATCGCCTGTGGAGGCATGTGATCTCCCCACTGATGCCAACAAAGGGATGAGCGGCGCTCCACTCGGTCCCCATATCCTTCTCACCCATAAAAAGATGAAATTGTACTCCGTGGGGCCGTTTATTTATACCACACAGCCTCACCCTCATCCTCACTACGTTGGTAATGGTTATTAGCGTGCAACGGATTAGGATCCGTTAATATCTAATAATCTTGTTTTCTGTCGTTTATTCGTTAAAACTTTTTGGTGATTGAATCGTAATATTATTATTTAGTTTTTTGTTTATTTATCAATTGTCAATTAAGATAACAAACTTTTTATATTTTTGACAAGTTCAAAATGAAAAAAAAAAAATCAAGGGATAATCAGAGAAACATGCCTTAAAAACAAACTTTTTAGCAAAAAAGACTGTGCCCAAAAATCAATAACAATAAAGACAAATCAAATTAATTAATATAAATGGAAATAAGACATTATTACCGTTTGGATGAATAAAGACACTTTGACCGATTCAGTGGTAGTTCAGTTGGTATCCTTGGTATCCTCCCTCCTTTGTGGGGGTTGAGGTAGTGAGTTCAATACTCCATTTCCTTCTTTATATTAATGAAGTGAGGTTGTTGTGTGAGATTTATTCCATTGAGTCACTCAAGGGGAGTGCTTTGTTGTGTGGGATTTCTTTATTCCTCACTCTCTACTATATATGAGGCGCATCTAGGTTGTCTATGCCGAATGACATCATAAAAAAGAAAAGAAAGAATAAATACAGTTTGGATATTGTACACAGTATCATAGTGGCAAATTTTATTTTCGGTAATTTTTCAGTGGGGGTCTTTCAGTACATTTCGGATTAATTTCGATACCTTTCGGAAAAAATTTGGGAAAGTTTCGGGGATTAAAAATATATTTAATATATATATTTTAAATTACTACAATATATACTAAATTACTAACTTATTTTTTTTAAAAATAATAATAATAATAAATAAACATAAAAAAAAAATACTGAAATTTCGCTGAAAAATACCGATATGACTGAAAAATACCAAAATTTTCCCGAAACCCCCTTTTCAACGAATTTCAGGAAATTTATGCCAAATTTCTTGTAAATTTGTCACTATGGGCAGTATTAGTATTTACGATTAATTTGAGGGAACCATTAAAGTTAGCACAAGCACACAAGTGCCATCACGGTATCAAACATTCAGATACGTATCAGGTATCAACCGATACCTCTATTTTTTTTTCTTTTTTAAAAAATAGGCTGATACATATCGGTCCTCCATGGACCGGTACCGATTTTGACTTGAGTGTCATGCGGAAACACCACCTAAGCAATCTGATTTGAAGGTCATAATCTAACGATATTTCATACAAAAGGTTGGAACGAAACACAATCTCTATCATATGGTTCAAAGCACTCTACTGTTGAATCAGATGATAGCCGTTGACTAGATTAAATTATATGATAGAGATCATATTTTGTGCCAATATTTTGCACCAAAGATTATGAGATCATAGTCTTCAAACTAGGACAGTTTAAATGTTTTCACATGACACAGGTCCCCAAGATATCAAAGCCTCTTCGTTTAAATTTTGGGCAAAGGCCAACTTTTATGTGTCTCCCATATGATAGATATACCTCTGCTCATCTTTTGAATTCGATGAAAGGAGATAAATTTCTGATGTTGATGTTCTTTCCTTCTCAATTTCTACCACTCTTCCCCTTTAACGTCTGGAGTTTATGGAAGAATACTATTACCAGTTAGATAAAATTTTGATTAAAGTTTTAAAATATAATCCATTCTTCAATATTACATCAATCTATATTATAGATTGTAAGTGGTACGAGACTTCACACATTCAACAATTTTAAGCGATTTTTGGTATTAAGATGACCCCAGTGCTGCAATCTCGCAAACGGTCAATCTCGGAAAATGGAGGGAAATTTTTTTTTTAGCACCAAATCAGTGAAAGATCAAAAGTAATCTTTCATTGATTTGCATGCTCATACATAGCCGTGCAGATTCTCATCAGATACCTAATAACAACTTGACGTACACATGATTACTTGGCCAGGCTGGGCCGTGCATTCGAAATGTTGGTTAACATTTTTTTTTCTTCGTTCTAAAACATGAGGGATTGGTGAGGATATGGTGCAACTAGCAATCACGTGCCATGGTCCACGTAGCACTTACGACTTTTTTTTCCTCGTGTTTTTGCCCGAAAAATAAAATTCCCACATGATAATCGCAAGGCCAACCCCAAATAGTAAAGTAGCAAACAAATCCAATTTAAAAAGGAATTTCAAATTAGATTTCAAGTATATGAGAAACAAATATGAAAATAAGTGTTTGTAAAGATAAGTATGAACAAGCTCTCGTCCAACTATTCTCATTTCTATATGTATAACATGAACACTTTAGTGAAGTTGCTACCTACTATTTTCTCTATATACACACCACCCCTTGGCTCCCGTCTGCAGCTCAATTGATTCTGCTGGTTTTATTCTTATGAGCTCCAAAAAATTAAATAAACACTCAAAACGCGCAAAACTGAATGTACATTTCCAACCATTGGTTGCAACCTTCCTCCCAAGGACAAAACTCTTTACCCTGCAACAACCTTTACAACCTACGCTTTTCGCCAATTTTGACGCTTACCCGTAAATTTTGGGTGACTGGTTGGGGCTCCATGGTTTGTTAGCATTCAAGGAAATGTTGATTATCAAATGAACTCGGCCAGCTACAACCAGTAGACCAGCCCAGAACCCCGAGGATCAGATCAACACTCGAGCTCGCATTTACCTGAGAAGTAATGGTACTTGAATAAGGACAACGGAGAAATTGGGAGGAGGTATGGGCAGAAAATAGGGTGGCAGGAGCAATACCAGACTGTCAATGCCCCCTTCAATGTGAAACAACATGACGCCCATTCCTCTTCTTTTGTCGATCTCTGCCTGTTCATTAAAAATGTTTTAGAGGAAGACGTCACTAACAGAATAAATTCTAAGAGAAATGATGGCAAAATTGATATCAATATACTACGTGTACATTAATATACTTGCATTTAAATAAAGGGATAATGTCTCCTGACATTTAAACACCACATGGTGTTTAAACGATCTTCCACCATTAAATTAGAAATTTTGATCTCACACCATTGAAGTGTGATTTATTATTATGACATGTGGCGCA
This sequence comes from Chloranthus sessilifolius, assembly GCA_021018995.1. Taxonomy (NCBI): domain Eukaryota; kingdom Viridiplantae; phylum Streptophyta; class Magnoliopsida; order Chloranthales; family Chloranthaceae; genus Chloranthus; species Chloranthus sessilifolius. Next base: position 825,745 of record CM037588.1, on the reverse strand, counting down.
CATTTATGATCAATCTAAATTTCCCAGGTGGCAATCTATGATTATAAAATATTTTACCCAAAGAATCATGCCCCCATAAGTGGATGTGAACCATCCGATTGGCGACCTTTAATATAAGTCATTAAAACTAAGCACAATGGTTGGTAGTACAGTGCACAGATCGGATAGTTCAAACCTCTCAAAAAATGTGATTTTTGGGCCCATTGCCTTTCAATCTATGATCTATCATTTAGACGGTGTGGATTACCCACATCTTAAGCCATTGATGGAATACGATCATTTGAACACCATTTTGGTGTTTAAATGACAGCCATGAGAGTCGGTCCCTTAAATAAAACAGTAGGCCGTGCTCGATTAAGAGGCAATACTTGGGTGAATCCCACCCTAGAGAGGCATCCAGCTATTTATGAGCACGAAAATCAGTGGAAGGTAAAATGTTGGCCCTTCACTGATTCGTCACTCAAAAATATCAGTGCAAATACCAAGGTTGGCAGTTTGGGATTACATCTGCTGGTGCTTGGGTCAGGTACCTTATATGAAGTCTTCTCAGTGTTTCGTCTCCAAAGCAAAGGGGAACGAGGCGTCATCATTATTTTTTTCCAGTAGTATCAATATCCCCATTAATGCTAATTACCAAAAGAAACTAGTTATATTAAAGCAGATTCTACATAGATGGGACAAGGGGAGGATGAAGAACTAGCTTTATAGAAAGAATCAAACATCACTCACCACGCAAGAACAAATCGTCACTCCTGCAGCTGTCAAGGCAGACGTAACCTCTGCCAACATGCCTGAAATGGACAGTAATACCAAAATGATAAATGAGATCCGAGAGCACAATTTCTATCTTGAAAACAGGCAACCTTAGTGCTTTTAGAAAAGGGAAAAAAAGGGTGAGAATTGCTCATGCTTCACGTGTGAATGTTCACCTTTTCTATCAATGCATACTATACATAACCACTGAATTGAATGGCCTTCACTATTGTGCCAAGTGGAAACTTTGCCAGCTCGCCAGCTTTCTAAACCAGGCAGCACTTCCTTATACAGTGGAATTTTAGCCTGTACCAATCTGGCAATCCCGTTTCCCTGAGGCACTATCTGTCCGTTGGCCTTCAAACTCATCTGTTGCACGGTTTTGTTGTGTTTCCCGTTAATTTTTGGGACACTAACACCATTTTGAATATGGAGAATCTCTTCTTCACGTCTTCTCATTGTACTAGACAATTCTGCAACATTCATGAGAATTTTGTTCCATACGGATTTGCCTTCTCGCGAAGAATCAGGAAGAACAATTTCTGACTCACTCTCATCCTCGAGATCCGCAACAAAATCTTTTACAGTATCTGCTGTTATTTCAGTAGCAGAAAGCGCAGCCTGTTCTCTCAAGAACTAGACACCATATAGCATTCTGATTAATAAGATTTTAAATGATAGTGAAAGGAACTAGAATAATAATAATATGCCAAAAGACCTACTTTCATAATCTTATGTCTGGCACTACGAGTCTTTGCATGCTGTAACCACTGCTGATGTCTTTGGAAAGCAGATTTGCTTGAAAGAGCCTGGAAAGGGAACATGGCAATGGTGATTCAGGCCAAACGATGGAACAAAATCTGAACAACAGCAGTGTGTTTTATTTTAACATTATGCAGTATATTTGCTAGAGAAGTATGCTCGCTCGCATGAGTTGGTATTAGGCACCCAACCTGAGTGCCAGTACTGGCGCTCAGGTATATCTCCTTCCGTTCAAATGGTCAAGCCTCGGGAGTCACACAGCTATTTATGAGCACACAAATCAGTGAAAGTTCACTTTTGACCATTCACTGATTTTCTGCTCAAAATATCAACTCATTTTCCAAGGTTGGTGGCTTGAGATTGACTCGAGTGTCACCATTGGCGCTCAGGTCAGCTACCTTATACCAATTCCGATCACATATGGGCTAAATTTTATATTTATTTATTTTTATCAGTAATCATGGAATATATTAGAAAAGCAAAATAGTGTGCTAGCGAGGAGCTAGAAACACGGTTGAAACACCCAAAACAAAAAGGGAAAAAAAAAAACCCTAAGAAAAGACTCCATGGGGCAGAGTCCAGCAGGCGGTCCCCAAACCCTAAGACAGAATCAGCTCATACCATATATCCATCTGATACCTGATTTGGTATCCCTTGTTACCAGCCGTACATATTGGTATTGGTAATACGTTTTAGCCTAGAAGTTGGTCGGTAACACCTCTGATACAGAATTTAACCCTTGGTCATTAGTAATCGGTGTTACCAATTAAGCACCAATCAAAATTTAATTAGGAGATTGGTGGAGGTGGTTGCCAAGCAAATCTGATGCCATCCTTGCTAACGCAAAGAGATAGTGATTCATACCAGTCCAGATTTTACTTGATTGACAAGTATCTAGCTGATAATTTCATGTTTGATACCAGAAAATGGTTCTATACAGGGGATTATGTTCACTGTTGCACTGTCACTATACCCCATACATTAAGGCAAAGTGGATCAATTTCTAAGCCAGGTGAGCAGATCTGAAAAGGCCCGCTTGCCAATCAACGATGAGATTAGCAGCCAAAGCCAGCATAACATAGTAGATTCAAAAATAGGAAGAAGAAACCAGATCTGTGAAGTACCACTTGCACGGGACGCACCAGTTTACAAATTGAAAGCCTTATCTTCTAAGAGATGGGCTCAGCTGACTGCAGTTAAACGGATACAGCCATGAACACGCACTTATAAGCTATGTGGCACACATCTTTGATCAATCCAAACAGTCCGCCAAGCAGCTCATCAATGACACTTCTCAACCAAAATATCATGCTTACCAGATGATTAAAACCATCCATCCAATCGGTATATTTTAATATCAACCATTAAAAAGATATGCTCAACCTTCCAGAGTAGAGTTCTTAGGGTCAGACGGTTCAAATCAGCTAATCAATGAGATTTTTAGGCCAACTTTGATGATGTAGATCGGGAAAAAGTTGTGCCACATGCCTATAATTGGGGTAGCAACGGCCCAGTCCGTAAGTTGGTTATATTCCATTACCCCTTATTGTAAAGATGGTTGATGAGGAGATTTTAGCTTGAGTCACAGTCTACATGAATATGCAGAGTAGGCGAACATCAAAATTTAAACCATGGAGTACAAAAAAAGGGTTGTTGACAAGGAAAAAAAAAAAAAGACTGAACAGAGAAACGGCCATTGGCCATAACTTCCAAACTCTTGAGTTGAATCTAACCCAGACCAGGGACATAAACAATCTCAAGCCTACCCATTTTGGAGATTAAATATTCCAATTTTAGCCTCACTTAAATTTTCGCGAGGCCGAATATCCCCAATAATAGATATCTCATCCCTAACCAAGTAACCATGATCTGATTGGCAACAGCCCTTTGACATGACAAAGACCAAGAAACTCCAAAAACAAAGGCATAGGTGTACACCATCTATCCAATAAATATGACTGCCCGTTGAATCTATAACAACAAACTTTGAAAAAACCTCAAAGACCAGATTTGCATCATGTCATTAACTCTCCCCCCGCCCCCCCAAAAAAAAAAAAAAAAAGAAGAAAGGATTTATCTGTTTAATCTTCTTACAACCAGGGGAAGATTTGATAGCATAGACTTTTGTGAGAGTATTCTCCATGAAGGCATGAAGTCAAGATTTGATAGCAGACTTATGAGAGCATTCTTCATGAACATGATTTGATAGTGTAGACTTATGAGAGTATTCTTCATGAACAAGATTTGATAGTGTAGACTTTGAGAGTTATTCTCCATGAAGTCGAGATTTGATACCTTGAATCTTTTCTTTTCTCGTAAGGCAAGATGACATTCAAGTCGCTCAATTGCCATATCCCATGAGGCCTCAAGTGGTTTTCTAATGCAGTAAGGGCGACCAGAATAGGTGATGAACAGCTTCCCACATCTACAACCTAGCTATTTAGCAATACAACAAACAGATTTGTCATCAAGTCTCATTCACATGACAAGGCTTTTTCCTATATTAACAAATTTGATTTGATGCTTATAGCACTGAAGGATTCCAATTATCTTTAGTGCTTCCTCAATTGACTTTCTGTAAGGGCAAGAAGACATTCAAATCATGGTTTGAAAACTTGGCGAGTCAATTTGACTCGACGCCTCCAAACTCAAACAGCATTGTGACTCGTTCACCCCGCCGAGCCGCCTCGGAAACTCGACCAAGTTTGTTGACTCGACGAGTTGACTCAAGTGAAATAAACTAAACTAGCAAGAGTTTTAAATTGTTTAAAAGGGTCAAAATGTATTTTTTAAGTTATAAGGAAGCGATTCCAGCCATTTCTCTCCCCTGTCATGTTTCACTCTCAAGCCCTAATCTCTCCTGTCCCGCAAGTCTCTGCCCTAATCCCGAGTCTGAGTCCTAAAAACTCATGCGAAGAAGGAGAGGATGAGATTCTTGTCCCAAGAATATCATGCATTAGTGTCATTAATACTCTTGTAAGAAGAAGAAGACTATTCCAGCAGTCACGTGCAGCACCCGTACGTTCTCGTGCAAGAACACAGTTTCTTTTGGGAGTTTAAGCCTTCTCAGTGACTCACGACATCGTAATTCTCTGTGATTCACTGAAGTTGTTTCACATTGACTGGCATCTTTTAGGGATTGAGCATCTAGCTCACAGTAAAATATTTTGAATTTATTTTGGTATCTTTAGTTTTGGATTGGGGTGCATAAGATTAGAGTGAATATAGTTAATTAGATGAGTTTTGTGTTTAGATTTTTTGAGTGCACAGAACTTCATCCTGAGCTAGAAGTTTAGTGTGCACATAACATAAAACACTAAGCATGGTTGAAATTTAGTGTGCACAGGACAGTAGTGTGTACAGAAAACTTTTTTTTTTATAGGTAAGCATAGGATATGAACCCCTCACCTCAACGCTACACACTTGAGGGCATCGAGGGCATCGCCACTAGGTCAAAGATCCAATCTCAAAACATTTTTTTATACGCGTAGAGTTCACAGATGTAACACAAGAAAACTTTCCCGTGCTTCTCTGTGAGCTATAAGGCCAAAACACTTAAAAATTTATGTGTTTAGTTATTTAACGTAAACACTTATTATTCATTTCATTTATAATTAAATACAATTTTGGGCTGCACCATATTTCATATCTGCATAAAGTATTTCTGTGTGCACATTGACATCTTTAGCTTTTTTTGCATTATTGTCATCTTTAATTTTTAATTAGTCAAATATTTGCAACATAAGATTGACTGCAAATGGATTTTTGTTTTTTAAATTATTGATCCTGGAGATCATAGGAATTATGAAAATCCCCTGCCCAAAAGGGCATTTTCTTGGGACTGCTTGGAGGTCATGACAGACAACTCATAAGATCTTCTGCCACAATGCTGAATTATATTTTTTTTGTGGCTGCTCACTTATTTATTAATTGGTATTTGTTTTAACATGTGGTATAGTAATAAACTGTCAAAAGAATAGAGATGGAACAAAATTCTGGTATCGCAGTACAACATCTAATCCGTTCGTAGTAACCACAGACACAAAGAAAGTAAAGTGTAATCATTGTCACAATGAAATGTGTGGGTGTGTGTGTGGGGTGAGGGGGGGGGAGGGGGAGGGGGAAGTTAATAGACATAAAAATCATTTGGCTAAAATCAAGGGGGGATGCCAAGACATATTCGAAAGTTCAAACCATGTGTGTGCTTTGATAAAGGAGCTTTTGACGAAGAATAAGAAGGAAAGTAAGAAGAGAAAAGAGTATATTAGTGATTTGGGGAGTTTTGGTGGAAGTCGAACTAGACCTGGGATTGAGGATGAATAAGATATTGTAACTAGAGCAAAGGGTAAAGAAGATGCTAGCATGACACAAATAAAGGTGACAACATGTATGGTCAATGCATCAAGAAAGCGTGTAGTGAGTGAGAGACTATAGCTCGCTGGTTTTATCATGCCGCTATTCCATTCCATGTAGCCAACACTATTATTTTCCGAAGGTGTGTGAGGCAATTGCATTGTATGGTCAAGGTTTCAAGGCTTCATGGAGTGAGAACGGTTGTTCAATTGTGTTGGATGGGTGGAGAGATCACAAAGGAGAAACACTAATTAATTTTGGCGTCATGTGTCCATGTGGTACAATGTTTTTTTTTTTTTTTATCGGTAAGAGAAAATCCATTAAAAAAGCAGCGAGGAGCTGGAAAACAAGAGGGCTGCAGCCTACAAAAACAAACAAAGGGGAAAAAGAAAGGGAAGCGAGGGCGGGAGAGACACAGCACCCCCCCCCCCTAGCGCTCCTAGACCAAACAACTACAGCGGACCACTATCTCTGCTCGAGTCCATCTCGGGAACAGCAGGCACCCAAGGACACATCAGATCTCTAATAAATTTCAAAGTGACCCCAATGGGCCTACGTCTACGGTTGAAGACCCGTGCATTCCTTTCGAGCCAAATACCCCCACAGAGTGGCGTAGATAGCCACCCTCCAGAAAGCACCCTCTTGGCCTTCAAAGCGAGGGCCCTGCCACAACGTGACAAGATGCGGGATGTTCTCAGGCATCACCCACGATAGCTCAAACGATTTCAAGATGGTGCACCAGATCTCGGCAGCCATCTCGCAATGGTTGAAGAGGTGGGAGATGGATTCCTCCGAGTCCAGGCACATGGGACACCTGTTGTGCAAGGCCTTCCCTCGGATAATAAGTTGATCGATAGTGAGAACCCTGCCCAAGATCACCATCCAGCAGAAGAATATGACTTTAGGCGGAATGGGGGCCGACCAAATGAAAGACCATTTCATCCTAATCATAGGCCTTGCGAAGAGACAAAAATAAAAAGAACGCACAGTAAAATGCCCATCAGATTTCCCCAGCCAAAGCCGTAGGTCCTTCCCATATCGGTTATGAGATGCCTCATAAATGGCCTGCAGTAGAGAAAGGAAAGCCTCCATCTCCTCTTCCTTAAGCGCTCTCCTTGTAATCAGGTCCCAAGAGGGAAGCCTCCCGACCTCAGAGTAGGCCTCATTCACCGACGCATGGAGGAGGGACATCAGTCTAAAGATATCGGGAAACAGACACTTCAGATGTTGAAGAGCAACCCAAGGGTCCTCCCAAAATCGAATTCGGGACCCGTCACCCCAGCTGAACCGAATCCATCTAGAAAACTTTGGCCAAATCCCGGAAATACCTTTCCACCATGCTGAAGTCCTTCTAGAAACCGAAATATTGAACCCCCAGGATCCCCACATCCAGCCATATTTCTTAGCTAGCATAGAGGCCCATAAGTTGTGCCTCTCACCCTCTAGGCCCCATTTCCCACACAGCGAAATATTAGTGAGGTGAAGATTACGGATGCCGAAGCCACAAAAGCATCTAGGAAGTTGACAGACCTCCCAGCTGACCAAATGGTACTTATTCTCCAGGGTCCAGACTAGCCCCTTGCCAAAGGAAGTCCCGCTCAATTTTTTCCAGCTTGTGTATCACTTCATCAGACATAGGAAAATAGACATACAGAAAATCGGTAGATTAGTAAGGACCGATTTGACCAACAAGAACCGTCCTGCATTGCTTAACGTCTTTTCTTTCCAAGTAACCAGCCTTTTCGCAAACCGTTGGACTACTGGATCCCAAGCTTGGGCATTTGGCTTCGAGAAGCCGAGGAGAAGCGCCGACTAAGTGGTCGGAAAGGAGCCATAACCGCACTCAGCCTCCCGAGCAAGGGCTTCGACCTCTAGTCCAATCCCACTCCGAACACCCTGGATTTAGACAGATTGATCCGCTGACTAGAGGCAGCCTCGTACACTGCGACCACCTTAGTTAGAGCTTGAATCTCTCTAGGGATAGCCTTGCATAAAAGGACAATATCATCCACGCCTGCTGCCACCTCTGGTTATAGGGATTCCAGAAATAAGGTTATGAAGGCGCGCTTGGTATACCAGCCCTCCCAACCCTTCGCCCACCATATTGAATAGAAATGGGGATAGCGGGTCCCCTGCCTGAGCCCCCTAGAGCTCTGGAAATAGCCAGCAGGGGAGGAGCCGTTGACCAACTTTGAGAACTAGGCCGAGGAGCGACACACAACCATCCACCTCCACCGCTCTCCAAAACCAAACTGACGTAGCATATAATCAAGGAAACCCCAGTTGACCCGGTCGTAGGCCTTCTCCATGTCGATTTTCCACATAATCACCAGGAAATGGTCGAGATGAGCCGAGTGGATAGCCTCCTGGGCCACCACGAAGGTATCTAGGAGCTGATGATTGCGGACAAAAGCCCCTTGATTATGAGAAATAAGTTTCTCCATCAAAAGCTTAATCCGGTTAGCGAGGATCTTAACGAGGCAATTAAGGAGGCTGATTGGACGAAAGTCCTTGATCTTCTCAACCTCCTTTTTTTCGGCACCAACACTATAAAGGTGGAGTTGAGCCCCCTTCCGATAGGGGCACTGTTATAAAACTCATGGAAAAAGTTCATAATCCCGTCCTTGAGGGTAGCCTAGAAACACTGAAAAAACTCCATAGTAAAGCCGTCAGGGCTTGGCAACTTGTTTCTCCCGTTGTGCCTGATCGCATCCCACACCTCCTTTTCTTGGAACTGCCTTTCGATATCGGTAGCCTCTTCCTAGATCAGCGTTGGGAATCAATCTGAGGTCTCTCCCATCCCTCATTAGTGTACAAGTCCTTATAGAACTCGACCACCTTAGACCTGATTATCATTTGATCCATATAGACCACCCCGTCCACCCCAATCCGACTCAAGGAGTTATTTTTCCTCCTTGCATTAGCAACGACATGAAAAAACTTAGTATTGTTATCATTGTTGTCAAATGGCTTAAGCGATGCTAAGCGATTTGGCTCCATTTCGCTTAAGCGAATCGCTTAAACCATGGCATACTTTTTTTTTTTTTTTTTAAATAATAATATTTAAAGTTCCTTGATCTTTCCCTTTGAGGCTTTGTAACACACTAACACTAATATTACTAAGTTCACAACAATTTAATTCACTAAAAAAAAGATTACAAAACATAAAATAAAATAAAAAAGATAGGAAAGATGGGAGGAGATTGAGAGTAAAGAATAGAGATTAGAGAGAAAGTTTAAGCCAAAATAGTTGTGTGAGGAGTAGAGGACCCAACCCACCCTTTTATAGAGGCAATGGGACATAAAAAAAATATATATATATATATAAGTGCTCCAAGCATTATGCGATCGCATACTGAGTATGCGATCGCATAATGTTCAAATCGCATAAGCCATGATGGCTTATGCGATTTGGTAGCTTAAAATCGCTTAAGCAATCGCTTATGACAACAGTGATTGTTATCGCCCACCTGCAGCTAATGGACGTTCGATTTCTATTTTCAGCAGGTTTGACATCGATCACTGAATTTCATTTTAAGATTTAGTCTCTCCTCGCTTTCAGTTTGAGAAAGACTACGGTTCTCTTCGATCAAATCCAGCATGCTAAGCCGGAGTAAGCACTTCTTCCAAATGTGAACCAGGCCAAAGGAATCTCTATTCCACCGCTCAATACACTCCTTCACATGATTGAGCATAGCAACCAATTTGAAAGCCGTCGATCCTTGCGGGTTATGCTCGAGCCACCATTTGGGGACCAGGTTCTTGAAATCCTCTCTTAATAGCCACATGTTCTCAAAGCGGGAAGGGGATGGCCCTCTACCACCCGAATCACATTAGAGGATTAAGGGCCTATGGTTCGAAATGGCTCTCGCAAAGCCCTGGAGGAGCGCGTACGGGAATAAGTTCAGCCACTCAGTATCCGCCATGAACCGATCAATCCGACTAAGGGAAGCCGAATCCTAGAGATTGGACCACGAAAAGCGAGCGCTCGTCAGTGGAAAGTCAACCAAAGCTCAGTAATGAATAAAACCGTTAATGGCCGCCATCGAGCCACGATCAGACCCACCCCCCCCCCCCCCCCCCGCCCCCGCGGAATTCTCATGAGGGAATCGCACCACATTGAACACCGCAGAACCTCCCATCAGGCAGCAACTACAGCCAGCTCGAACCAAAAGTCCTCCCGACGGTGGCAAGTTGACGAACCGTAAACCCCAGTGAAAGCCCACTCTTGCCATTATCCTTATTCTCCAACACCACCGAGGCTGAGAATAAGCCAACTTCCTCATCGACCATATTGAAAAGCATCGCGTCGCGACGAGGATGCCGCCCGAGGCACCCTCTGAATCCACGCCAATCGAATCCCATCGGTTACCCCCCAGCACGGACGACACTTTCCCGGAATCACATTGCCCCCATTTAGTCTCTTGAATCGTAACCACTGCTGGTTTGTGTGTCGCAATAACTTACTTCACCCCTCTTTTTTTTAGGGTAGCAGGCGCCCCTAACGTCCCAAGAAAACAGTTTCATAACCACCCACAATGAGAGACCGCCCACACGGAGAGAAAGACCTTAATGGTCTCCCCCTCCCTTACCATCGGACATACCCCATGCTAGCCTCACAAGTTCTCTAGATTTAGGGCGATTGTTCCTGGTGACAAATCTTTTCCTTCTGAATAGGGAGGTAGCATTGAAGACTTCTCACAGGGCCAAATCGGGGCCCTGAAACGACATCTTGAGGTCTCTTCCAAAAGAGATGATACTGTTGAGGTCATCGATCTCCTTGCGGCGTGGGGACGAAACCTCAGGCACTGGTTCGACCAGCCCAAAGGAGCACTCCACCCATCTTCCTTCCTCATTGCGTCGAAGCGATCCGAGGGGGAGAGGGACAGCGAAGGAGGACTCCTCAGACGAGCTCTCAGAGGTAGCAGGAACATGATAGGGATCGACGGTAGGGATAGGCCGAGACGTTGGTAGCTGTCCCTTCAGGTCATCCTCGACATAGAAGGAGGGATGATGGGCCTCGAAATTTAGGCCCGGTCCAAACATCAAAGGAGAGGCAAAAGGGACGGGTCCAAGCCCACACCCGATATCCACAGAACGGAAGAAAGTTAGGTCCAGCACCGAGTAAACTAGGACCTGATTGGACCCAGCAAAGCCCAAAGGTCCCATCCCAGTGTCGTCAGTCCAGCACATAGTAGTTGCGACACGTGCACAAGAAGCATTTCTCGAAACCTAGAAACGACATCTTGAGGTCTCTTCCAAAAGAGATGATACTGTCGAGGTCATCGATCTCCTTGCGGCGTGGGGACGAAACCTCAGGCACTGGTTCGACCACCCCAAAGGAGCACTCCACCCATCTTCCTTCCTCATTGCGTCGAAGCGATCCAAGGGGGAGAGGGACAGCGAAGGAGGACTCCTCAGACGAGCTCTCAGAGGTAGCAGGAACATGATAGGGATCGACGGTAGGGATAGGCCGAGACGTTGGTAGCTGTCCCTTCAGGTCATCCTCGACATAGGAGGGATGATGGGCCTCGAAATTTAGGTCCGGTCCAAACATCAAAGGAGAGGCAAAAGGGACGGGTCCGAGCCCACACCCGATATCCACAGAACGGAAGAAAGTTAGGTCCATCACCGAGTAAACTAGGACCCGATTGGACCCAGCAAAGCCCAAAGGTCCCATCCCAAAGGTCGCTACCCAAAGACATAGTAGTTGCGACACGTGCACAAGAAGCATTTCTCGAAACCTAGAAACGACATCTTGAGGTCTCTTCCAAAAGAGATGATACTGTCAAGGTCATCGATCTCCTTGCGGCGTGGGGACGAAACCTCAGGCACTGGTTCGACCACCCCAAAGGAGCACTCCACCCATCTTCCTTCCTCATTGCGTCGAAGCGATCCGAGGGGGAGAGGGACAGCGAAGGAGGACTCCTCAGACGAGCTCTCAGAGGTAGCAGGAACATGATAGGGATCGACGGTAGGGATAGGCCGAGACGTTGGTAGTTGTCCCTTCAGGTCATCCTCGACATAGAAGGAGGGATGATGGGCCTCGAAATTTAGGCCCAGTCCAAACATCAAAGGAGAGGCAAAAGGGACGGGTCCGAGCCCACACCCGATATCCACAGAACGGAAGAAAGTTAGGTCCAGCACCGAGTAAACTAGGACCCGATTGGACCCAGCAAAGCCCAAAGGTCCCATCCCAGTGTCGTCAATCCAGCACATAGTAGTTGCGACACGTGCACAAGAAGCATTTCTCGAAACCTAGAAACCACCCCGGTTTAGAGAAACCATGGGCCAAATACAGCCATCCTCAGTAGACCTAAGCCGCTGTCCTCCACGTGTCGCCAGAAGAGTCAGTTCGTCAGCATTGGTTACCGGGGGGGGGTTGAGAAAAGACCTAGATACCCCCCGAGTCCTCCGATGAGGGTCTGCCACATGTCAAAAGCGGGACACACGTCGCCTCCGAAGCAATCAGGTCCTCTCGTCCAGCTGTCTGCAACTTTTGATGATCGGCTACCCCGGTATACGTACCATCGCAAGGCCTTTGAAGGTTAAAAAGCGCGTCGCTTAGGAATATAAGGTCTTGTATGGCTGCGAACTCGACCGTAGGAGAGATCGATGACAAGCGAGTGGTCGAAGGGAAATTGAGCGGTCGATGGATGTTCGCCATATTCCGGGAACCCCTTGTCATTGAAAGAATCTCCAGTAGAAGCACCTCCTCACTTTCCGTTGAGAGAACCTCCGACAGAAACATCTCCACCAGCGAGCCCTGGATTTCTCCTTCTTCAAGATCCCTCCCGGTGATCAACAGTAGAGGGATGGCCACACGAGGGAGCTCCAACCCCCGACATCGAGATCGTCCACCAATGGAGCACTGGATCGAGGGTCGCGCACCCCTTCGGGCCTTCCCCTACCTAGTCCAAGGACAAGTGTACCCCGTCCCCTAATTGGTAGATCTCCGACAAGATTTTTTCTGTTGTACTCACGAGTATGAGTTTGTCGGTTCCCCTGGAGCCCAGGGTTTCATAGTTAGGCTGTGGCGGGAAGAGCATCGACCCTACCACCTCCACTTCTACGAAGACCCTGAATTCCTCGCCACTGATGTAGACAACAATGCTCCTAGGGATGTTCTCCCACCTGTCGGCAGAGACCAAAATCCGGGCGTATCTGGTCTCCCACAAGTCCAATGTACCCCGGTCCGTCCAGACGTAGTTCCCACAACAATCCCCGATGCCCCTCAAGACCTCCGGGGTCCAGGTGTGGAGGTGGAGGCCAAATAATCTCAGCCAGACCCGCCGTTCCATTAGTGAATGTTGAGGTTCCCGACGTCCAGCTCCCAACAATCACATCTAACAGGCATACCATCAATAATCAAGTTTTTGATTTTGCAGAGCTCCAGTGTCGTTTCTTCCACTTGGAACCTTAGAAGAAATTTTGTATCCAATATGGAAGGCCCATCTATAGCGCCCCATCTCTGATGTATCCATTTGTAAAAATTTGAAATATGTAAAGAGCCTTTAAAGATGTGCATCACAACCCAGAAATAAGGAAGGTTCCGGGCAAGGGACGATAGCTGCGAGTAAGTAGCATCCAAGGGGGTTGGTCCTCCAAACTTTGTAGCCCCCTCCTTTGCAGACATGAATCTGCGACGACCCTCCGTCTCCCATGGATTAGCGCCAGTCGCAAGAGGATGAGGTCTAAATAAGCTAGGGCCCTCCTTAGTCGCTTTCGCAAAGGAAACCCCAAGAGCCGATGAAAGACCCGGAAACAACTCCTTGGAAAACCCCCTTGCCTGGCCCACCTCCATCTTTTGCCAGACTTTATGAAAGTGTTTACCCACAATGGTCCACCCTTAATTAAGGTCCCTAACCTGGCCTTCATCAAGAAACACCTGTCCCTTGTTTCCCACTGATGGGATCTGCTCCACAGCTGCTTTAACTACTGTTCTATTAACTCTAGTGGAGTTGCATCCAAACCGATGGCAGACGACTCTTCTTCTTCTAAAGTCAACATTACGACAAGAAGAGCATATCTGAACCAGCGCTGCAATGAACCAGCCCTAGTCACACACACACAAAAAATGAATCGGATATGGTACAATGTTCATTAGACCGGTTGATGCATCGGATATAGAAAATAATGAAATAAATTTGTTTTCACTACTTTATGACACCGTAGAAGAAGCTGGAGAAGAAAATGTTATTTAAACGATAGAGAATAATGCAGCAAATTATGTTGCTGCTGGAAAGTCATCGATGGTGAAGAGAAAGCATTTGTATTCGAGTTCGTGTGCAGCTCACTATATTGATCTCATCCTTGAGGCAATTGGAAAGATGGACTTTATATTAGAAGCAATAGCGAAGTGTAAAAGATCAACAAAATTCATTTACAACAACAAAAACTTTTTACTATGGTGAGGAGTTAGACGGGTGACAGAGATCCTTAGGACAGAGGTCACTCATTTTACCGGCCCCATTGAGCCGGTAATTAAACTTAGTATTTTATCTTTTTCTTTATAAGTAATAATTTGAATTTTGAAAGTTATGACTTATCCATTGTTTCAAATCTAAGATATTTTATTTTTTATATTCATCAAAGGAGTGCCTTGAAGATGTTTCTCTCAAAAGAATGGGCATCTAAATTTGCAAAGTTGGGTGAAGGTGGTTGAGAATATAATTACTGACATGGGCATGAGGTGAAAGTTAGATGAGATCCATAAGATGATTGCTCCTCTTATTAGTGTTTTCAAATTTGTAGATGGTGATGCACTTGCGATGGGTAAGATATACGATGGAATGGATAAGACTAAAATAGAGATTGCCGAAGCCCACAACCACAATGAGGCACATTGTGCGAAATATTGGAAGGCTATTGATGATAGATGAGATTCGACTCTCCACTATCCCTTACGTGCTGCTGGCTACTTTCTCAATTCAAAACTTTATTTCCAGTCTAGTGTCTCAAAACATCAAGATTCGACGTGGCTTGCAAGAAGCTATTGATTTAGTTGAACAAGATGATGAGGTTGGATTCTCTGTGACAAACTACGTATATTAAATTACTATATTACATAAGCAGATAAGTTCATATTAAAATTTAAAGTTTATAGTTATATAATTCTTTTAATGACATGTATAATTTATTTTCAGAAAACTTATTACAATGACACAAGAAAGTAATTTGGAACAGAAAAGGTCATTCTAGAACTAGGTTAGCTCCTAGAAAGTATCATTTTAGGATTTGATGTTGATCTATTTCATTATATCTTAAGTCACAGAATAATTTTTCATATATATATATATATAACAATTCTTTAAATATAAATTGTAGTTGTTTGGTGGTTATCTTATGGTGGTTTTGCTCCGGACCTTCAACACAGCGATTCCTGTTGTGGTTCATCGTATTCTTCATCATATCAAGTCTAATCCAGATCGTGGACTAGTATATTGGTCAAATGGTTGAACATTTCAGGATATACAAAAAGCTGATTGGGCTGGTTCAGCCATCGATCATTATTTCTTCCCGTTATTGTAGTTTCCTAGGAGGCAACTCAAATGAATGGAAGAGTAAGAAACAACCAATAATCTCTCGCTCCAACGCTAAAGCTGAGTATCGAGTTATTGCTCATGACACTTGTGAGATCTCACGGCTTTTCTCACTTTTATTTGAGTTGGGATTTCCTATTAGTGGCACCACACCTTTACATTGTGATAATAAAGTTGCAGAATAAATTGCACTTGATTTTATGCTATATGAGCGAATCAAGCATATCTAAGTTGATGTACACTTTTTTCGAGAGAAAAAATGTGGGATGGTTCACTTGAGCTTATTGATTTTTTTTCCGATAGGTACGCTAGGCTTGTACTTGCGACCTTGAGCTTATTGATGTTTGCTATCTCAACATCTTGTAGATTTGCTTAGTGAAGCTGTTGAGCCACAGGTCCTCTTCACGACATTACTGTCCAGTTGGGCATGTTTGATGTCCATGCTCAAACTTGAAGGGGAGTGATGGGTGTTCTATATATGGATTTATAGTGCATGTATCGTATGGTGTGTAAGGAGTATTATTGACTGTGTATCTATCTCCTTTCCCACTTAATATAAAAGCTAGTGGGGGTTCTTTCCCTAACTAAGCTTTCTCATCAATCTCTATCTCTCTAATAAATATATCTCTCTCTCCTCCTTTCCCTAACTCTAACCCGAATACCCCCTTCCTACCCTAAAACAACCTCTTAACCTCAATACCTCTAACCTAATCCATTTTCTACAAACTCTAAAATAATTTCTCACACTACTAACTAGTTTAAATTCACTGCAGAAGCAAATACAAGTACAGACAAGGGCGGACGCACGTGTAGTAACTTAAGCTTGGGTATTTGGGTTATAGGATATTAATGCTCCCTTATTTTGCAAAGTTTAAAAGAAAAAATTTCCTAAATGCTAAACCCTAAATCCTAACCTCTCTCTCTCTCTCTCTCTCTCTCTCTCTCTCTCTCTCTCTCTCTCTCTCTCATCAGCAACCCAACCCTTGTCGTTCGCCACTCGCTCGAGTCTCTTTGGCCGCTGCTCGCCAGCCCTGCTACCGAAGCCGAGGCAGCTGAGCCACCACCGGACTGCTACCAGTCTCCAGTCGGCACCACCGCCCACCGGTACCTCTCTAAGCTCTCTTTCTCTTTCTAATCCCCTCTCTCTCTCTCTCTCTTTTGCTAAGTCTAGGGTTTTCTTTTTTAAATGCAGTGATTCTAAATTTCTAATTGTGGGTTCTAACATCTTAGGCCTTATGTTCATTTTGTTGCTAGGATAAAATAAATTTGATGTTAATCTTCTATTATTATGTTGGTTAAAATAGGAAATTCAACATATTTCTATGGGTTCTTCTTTCATTTGGATTTAAAGTCCAGTTCCTTTTTTCTAGCCAGATCTGATTTTTTTTTAAAACAAGGCATTTGTTGTTTCCTTTTGACCCAGAATCCCAGATTATGGTTTGCCACTTTGCCTTTTCAGTTGAAATTCTGTGGTTTTGGGGGGTTTTATGTTTTGATGAAGGTGTTCTTGTTAATTTATTATTTTGATAATTTGATATGGCAGTTTTAGCCACAAATTCCGGAGGGTGATGGTGTCATTTGGGGATTTGGGCATCGGACAATCCTTAACCTACCAGAATCTGTAGCCATTTCCAGTTTAAATACCTATTTTAAAATATGTGTTCCACAAAGGTTTTTGTGGAGCATAAACCTTTGATGCATGATGCATCAGGGAGGGCCGAGTTGGGTGCACCATTGATTGGGTCGGGTTGATGCTAATTTCTCATTAGAAAATAAAAAATTTGGCCCGTTAATATATAAAATCATGAAAATAATGGGTTTTTAATTGGGTCGAATCGAGTCGGGCATCAGATCAGGTTAGGTTTGGGTGTATATACCCTTTACCCGTTGGGTCAGATCGAGTCAGGTTCATCACCGATTGGGTTGGTCCTATGCCAATTTTTTGTTGGTCATCCAAAATTTGGCCGATGGGAAAGGATACTACGTAAGACCAAATTTTGGGGATCATTAAATATAGAAGGTAAAAAATTTTAAATAATATATATCGACTACGGCCCCCCATCAAGTAAATCCTGCATTCGCCCCTGAGTACAGAAATTTTGACAAGAGACCTCTTGGTCTCACAACACTTCTTATGAGAAAAGTATCATCAAAGCTGTGATGCAGCCCACCATATTTATTCCAGAGAGGTCCATGCTTGTTTCTAAGTCTAGATTACAGAGAAAAGGTCGAACAGTGTCCATGGCCATGGCCACAGTTCAGAAGCTCTTCATTATAAAAAGTAATAATTTTCTAAACATCAATCATATGATAAGGGGAGTAGTGCCCATCTGCGATCCTTTGCTTCCACTTTGGGACATGAAATAAAACAATGGTCTGCATGTTCATATTACTAAACCCGGAAACAAAAAATAATCCTTCAATTATTTTTCTGTAATCAAATGCCAATTTTAAAATGCCGATCTTACAGAGGTTACAGAAATCAACAAGAAAATGCATAGGGTTGTCATATTATGAGAAGGATAATACTGACATTGTATGTAATTATCTCCACAACTTCAGCATTTGCAAGCACGTGTGTGGGAGATACAAGATTACCATTGACCTGCAAAAGAGAAAGATATGTGATGCGGAAACTAACACATGCAATGTTAGGGCTGAGATTAAAATTAAAATTAATTTAAGCAATTAAAATAACAATTTTCCCAACAAATTACCACAGAAATATTCAATAAATTCAATTGGATAATTTAATTCCGGCCCAAAATAGCATTACTTTTCGTGTACGTTCTCTATCGAATCTAGAAGACTAGGGTTCTTACGAACGGGTAGATCTTCGATAGTTTTAGGGCGTCAAACAAACTCGCAAGCGGGTTTTCTCGATACCGTACGAAAATAAAAGGCTAACAAAGATTTAACGAAGATAGATAGGTTGATTTTAGATTTTTTTATGAGATAAATAGGCTAAATCTGAATTTAATAGGGAAATAATTAGGCTAGAGTTACGCTACTTACGCAACTCGTAGATCAAATGGAAAGAGAGTTGGTCTCACACCAAACTGTACGCAGGACGAAGAATCACTCTCCGTTTTGAGAGAATCACACCTTCACAAAAGTTTAGAACTCTCAAGTTTGCAAAAGTAATTTTTTACTTACCAATAAATTTTAAGAATAAAGCTGTTTACAAGCATTTAAATAGGCTAACCAAACCCTAATACGAAATTAGAAGAGTCCTAATGCAAATAAAACACAAAAATAGAAATTTTTGACCAAAATAATAAATTGCAGTCAAAATTCGCACGATTGGTCGATTGATTAATTCCGGAGTCGATCAATCGACTAAGAAAATAATTATTTTGCCTGAAGTTACAGACTTAAATCGATCGATCGAAAATTCTGACTCGATCGATCGACTGAGAAATATAATTTCGCTTCAGACTTTTTGCCCACTGTCCATCCTCGATCGATCGAAGACTGGAATTTGATTGATCGACTGAGTACTTCTTCAGTCCTTTGAATTTGAGCTATTTTTCTTTCTTTCGCCTCCGATGTTCTTCTTCCACCTTTGATACATCATTGGCGGCTACTTGAATCTGATATCCTCATCAACTCTCCCTGGTTAGAAGGATTCATCCCCGATGAATACTAGTTGTGATAGAGGACCAAGCATGATAGTCAAGGCGTTGTCATGGAGAATGACGACAGATTTCGCCATATGCACTAATATGGCGAAACTGTTAAAATGGCGCCACCATATTCGCAATATATAAAGTTATATATAACTTATATTTTAATAAGTTATATAATTATAAGCTATAAGACTTAATAAACTATATATTATAAGTTATATATATATCACTTATCAGTAATTATAAGCTATTTAATTATAAGTTATAAGTTATAATTTTATATATAAAAGGAGAATCTAGGGTTTGGACAACTCTTGCAACTCCTTAGCTTGCATCTCCTCTCAGCTCTCACAACTCTTCTCATTTCTCTTGGGTCCCCCAGCGAAAAAAGGAACATAATTTTTGTTCTCTCTCTCTCACCTCCCTTTCTTCTCTCGCAGTCTCGCAACCCTTTCTTCTCTATCGTCTCTCTCTCTCTCGCCTCCCTTTCTTTGTAGGTTTCTTACACCCTCTATCACGAATTGAGCAATGGCAACACTATGGTATATGGCGTGTTATTAAATATTTCATATCTTCCAATCTTTCTATATTATATTTATATTTTACTTATACTTGTTCATGTTGCTATTTGCGAATTTAGTGAGGTTTCATATTTCATAATTAGTATTGTCTCTCTATTTATTGATCTTTGTTTATGCCTAATTAATTAGTTGAATATTTTTCATCTTCTAGAAAAATATATGAATTAAAAATAGTAAAAAATTAAATAAAAAATAAATATTAATATTTAATAAATAAAAATAAAATAATTAAAATTCTTTTAAAAAAAATTGTAAATGGTCTCGCTATGGCATGGCGAGCCTCTTCGCCATGACCTCGCCACACTGCCTTAACTACATTGGGTTCAAGAAATCCGGATCAATCTACTGAAACTCTTCTTTTGTAATCCATGTATTTTCTGAATCGGTTTTGTTCTTCCACTTAACCAAATACTTCTAACGTCTCCCTTGGTTGGTGGACACCATGGATCAAAATCTCATATTTTCGATACGCATCGTCCAACCTCAAAACTGATACGTACCGGACGATACGTATCGGTTCTGGACGATGCTTTCCAGTTTTGTCCCCAAATTTTTTTTTAATAATAAATAAATAAAACCAATAATTTGAAATTATCGTCCGATACGAACGATACATTGAACGATAATTTGACTGTTTTTTAAGGGGGGCGATAAAAACCCAATGTATCGTATCATTCAAGTCCAAAACCCATACGTATCGGTATCGGACGATATTTTGATCCATGGTGGACACAATCTAATCCTCCGACACATCTTCAATGATCTCACGAGATTGACGAGTAGGTGGAGGCAATGGTGTGGGTAGGGGAATAATTGGGGCATCGAATGTAGAAGGCTCAAAGGGGTTGGCAGGGATGGTTGAGTGGTCATGGAACGGAATGAGATCCTTCACATTGAAAGTTGTGCTAATCCCCAATTCCGGCGGTAGATCTAAGATGTAAGCATTAGAATTGACATGCTTCAAGATCTTATAGGGTTCAACACCACGAGCTTGTAACTTCTTTGAAACTCCTTGCGGGAATTGTTGGGTCTATTCCCAACAATCACAAAATCACCCTTTTGAAATTCTTTGAACCGTCTATGAGAATCTGCAGAAAACTTGTACTTTTCATTGTTCGCATTAATTCTTTTCTTAATCTCAGCATACAACTCATGAATGCGATGTGCAAATGTAGATGCAGACTCTGATGACCTTTGATGAATGAACATTAGAATGAGGTCTACAAGTGTCCTAGGTTTATACCCATGCACAATTTGGAACGGACTCATGCATGTAGTTCTATTAACCGAATTGTTATATGCAAACTCAGTGACCGGTAAAATGAAATCCCAACTCCTAATGTGCTCTCCTACTAGACACCGTAACAAATTACCTAGACTCCTATTGACAACCTCAGTTTGCGCATCAGTTTGGGGATGATATGCAGATGAAAATTGAAGTCGGGTCCCCATTTTGTGCCACAGTTCTTCCAAAAGTAACTGACAAATTTAACATCGCGGTCAGACACTATAACCTTAAGCAAACCTTGTATACGAATGACCTCTTTAAAGAACAGGGTAACAATGTTACTTGCATTGGAGGTCTTCGAACATGCAATGAAGTGGGCCATTTTTGAGAAACGGTCCACAACGACGAACACCAGGTCGTGCTTTCAGAGGGTTTTGGGGAGGCCTAACTGTCCACTCAAAAGTGAGGTGTACTCTTCACAAAAATCTGGACATGCAAAATAATCATCTACAAGGCGATCGAATCTAGTCACCTCTATACTTAATGAGTGTAGTGTCGCCACTCTACTGCTCAGCGTGTCAGTAGCTCTATTCTCCATACTAGCCCTATGTTTCAACATAAAGGTGAACCCTTGAAGTTGCTCAACCAATTTTGCATGCCGCAGGTTTAACTTCCTTTGGGAACTCAAAAATCTAAGGGTCTCATGATCCGAGAACAAGACGAATTCGTGTGGTAGTAGATAGTGTTTCCAATATTTAAGAGACTGTACTACCGCATAGAACTCTTTGTCGTAGGTCGAGCATTTCTGTCTGGCCTCATTTAGCTTCTCACTGAAATAAGCTATTGGTGACCGTCTTGGGCTGAACACTCATCCAATACCTACGCCTGACGCGTCACACGCTACCTCGAAGACCATAGAAAAGTCAGGAAAGCGCATGACAGGAGCTTCCGCCATTCGAGACTTAATCTCCTTAAAAGTTTTAGCCGCAACAAGTGTCCATTGAAAGTCCCCCTTTTTTATGCAATCGGTGATTAGGGAAGTTACCGTACTGAAGTTACGGCTGAATCGCCTGTAAAAAGTGTCAACCCATGGAAGCTACGGATTTTGTGAATGTTTCGAGGTTCAGGTCATTCCACTATAGCTTTGACCTTTTCCAGGTCCGCAATCATTCCTTCAAAGGTAACGACAAACCGTAAGAAGAAAACACTGTGTGACATAAAAGGGCACTTCTTCAGATTTGCGTATAACTTCTCTCGTCAGAAAGTCATGCAAACTTGCCTTAAGTGGTTCAGATGTTGTTCCTTGTTGTGGTTATAAATAACGATATCATCGAAATAGACCACAAGAAATTTGCCTATGAAAGGCCTCAACACCTATGTCATGATACGCAGGAAAGTACTTGGGGCATTTGAGAGCCCGAAAGGCATGACAAACCACTCATACAAACCATCTTTGGTTGTGAAGGCAGTTTTCTACTCGTCCCCAGGACGAACTCGGATTTGATGGTACCCACTCTTTAAATCGATCTTCGAAAATATCAGGGCACCGACCATCATGTCCAACATATCGTCCAGTCTCGATATTGGGAGCCGATACTTGACCGTGATCTTGTTAATAGCACGACTATCTACACACATCCGCTAAGTTCTATCTTTCTTGGGTCTGAGCAGCGCTGGCACGACGCATGGACTCATACTTTCCTTTATGAACCCCTTTTGGAGAAGTTCATCAACTTACCTCTTTAACTCTGAGTATTCGGATGGATTCATGCGATAGTGGAACAAGTTCGGTAAAGTAGATCCGGGGACCAGATCAATGGCGTGTTGGATGTCTCGTAGAGGTGGTAACTCATCCGGAAGGTCTTCATGAAAGACATCCCGAAATTCACTCTATCGGTTCGACCTCTTTTGGAATCTCAACGCTTAACTCTTTGGACTTTTCAACTGTGAGACTCCTCATTCAAACTCTAGAGGGCTAACAATGTGAACGGCCTTAGATGTCTTCTCTCTCTATCAGGCCCTTATCACCATTGTTGTCATAAGCGATCATAAGCTACAAAATCGCATAAGCCATGGCTTATGCGATTTTCACATTATGCGATCGCATACAAAAGTATGCGATGCATAATGCTCCAGCGGTCATATTTATGACTGGTGGAGCACCTTAATAAAAGAAAATTATTTTTTGAGGTCCCATTGCCTCTATAAAAGGGTGGGTTGGGTCCTTTACTCCTCACAACTATTTTGGCTTAAACTTCCTCTCTAATCTTCATTCTTTACTCCCAATCTCTTCCCATCTTTCCTATCTAGTTTATTTTTTTATGCTTTGTAATTATTTTTAGTGACTTAAATTATTGTAAACTTAGCAATATTAGTGTTAGTATGTTATAAAGCCTCAAAGGGAAAGATCAAGGATCAAGATTCAAGAGTAAAGAAAACTTATAGTTATAATCTTCTATCAATCAAGTGACCCGGATCAAGCAAGCAAGACTTTTGGGAGGTTTGAGTTTTATTATTTTTGTTTCAAAACTTTTAAATTTCTAATTTTCTTTTCCTAGTTCCTACTTTCTATCATCATTCACTAATTAATTATGTCTATATCTTCAACCCCGGATCCTCTAAAGACCTAAATCGAATGATCCGGGTTGAAAATATGAACGGTATAAGAGTCCTACCGAGAAAGTAACCATAATTTGTACCTTGTATAATTATGAAAGCACGGGTGGTATAAGCCGTCATAAACAACATTTTGCTCATGGAGCCAGAGTAAATGCTAGGGTCTGTAGAAAAACTACTCCAAAAATTCGAAAGGAAATAATGGAGTATATGGACAAGCGTTCTAGGAAAAAACATGATCAAGATGTTATTTTAGAAGGCTATATGGAAGGTGATCATGATGATTATGAACATGATACATCTACACCATCAACGGCCCAAAGTAGACCTCCACAACCACCATCGAAAAAAGCACGTGGTCGTGATACACTAGAAGAGTGGTGTCGACCACATCTGGACGATGTGGTTAATCAAAGGGAGGGTAAAGGACCCACTTAAACAACACTAGAGAACCGATTTAAAGGATAGACCCACCATAATCCAATATGTGGCTTAGTGGTTCTACCAAGCTGGCATTGCTTTCAATACCGTTAAGCTAAAGAGTTTCAAAGTGATGATTGAAGCTCTTGGGCAATTTGGGCCCGGACTTAAACCCCCTTCCTACCATGAAATCCGGGAAACATGCCTCAAAGAAGAGGTGAGAGTAACCAACAATATATTCGCCGAATACAATGATGCATGGAAAATATACGGTTGCACATTAATGGCTGATAGATGAACGGATAGAACCGGTTGGACATTGATCAACTTCTTAGCAAATTGTCCTACTAGAACTATCTTCCTAAAATCCGTAGATGCATCGACCCATTCTCACACGGCCAAATATTTATTTACACTTTTGGATAAAACCATCGAGGAAATAGGACCCGAATACGTTGTCCAAGTTGTAACGGACAATGCGGCATCCTACGTAGCCGCCGGTCGCCTCCTTATGAAGAAGGGACAACAACTATATTGAACCCCATGTGCGACCCATTGTTTAGACCTAATCTTAGAGGATATAGGCAAACTATATATTAAAATAATTGTTAAAGCTAGGAAGATAGTTGTTTTTATGTACAAACATGCGCTTCTACTTCAAAGAATGCGCAAAGCAATAGGAGGTAATTTATTACGTCCTGCCGTGACTCGATTTGTAACTGCATTTTTAACTTTACAAAGCTTGTGTGCGAAAAAAAAGGAGCTTAGAAGTTTTGTAACATCGGCCAATTGGAACAATGGACCTTGGTCAAAGAAAGCTGATGGTAAACAAGTTGCACAAACATTGCTCCAAAATAAATTTTGAACTAGTATTGCACAAACCCTACGTGACTCCCAACCAATCGTAGAGGTGTTACGATTGGTGGATGGTGATGAGAAACCACCAATGGGATATATATATATATATATATATATATATATATATATATATATATATATATAGTTTTATGGAGGGTGCCCAAGAAAAAATAAAATCTAATAATCAATTCAAGTCAAGATTATATCAACCCGTGTTGGATATAATCAACAAGAGGTGGGGAAGTCAAATGGCATCTCCACTATATTCGGCCGCCTTCATTCTTAATCCGACAGTGTACTTTGCACACCCGGATCGAGATGATGCGGATGCCACTCACATGGTTGGCTTTCTTGACTGCTTAGAAAGGATGATCCCTGATAGAGGTGAACAAGATAGAATAAGTCATCAGTTGGACCGTTACAAGAAGGCGGAAGGATTTTTTGGAAGGGACAGTTATCCGACATAGAACTACAAAAATTTCAAGTATAAACTTTAAAAGTCTCTAAAGTTCAAACTAATTAATATATTTTATTTCTACTCTAGTAGTTCTAACTTCTAATAATTCTCTTTAATCTACAGCCGACTGACAAACTAATTAATGTATTTATTTCTACTCTAGTAGTTCTAACTTCTAATAATTCTCTTTAATCTACAGCCGACTGGTAGGCAGCTACAAAGGATCCCATTTTGAAAAAACTGGCCATTTGGATACTTGGCCTTACTTGTGCCGCTTCCGAATTTGAGCGGAATTGGAGTTTTTTTGAGATGGTAATTGAAATCTTAGACAATTAAAGTCAATCCATGAATATTTTAATTAAATTGCAAGGTTTTTAATAGTCCTACTCCTCGTGTTTAACAGATCCACGCAAAGAAAAGGAACCGACTTAAGCAAAAGAAGCTCAATGACTTGGTGTTCGTGCAGTACAACAAAAAATTGCGTGAACGATTCCTTGCAAGGCGAGAGAAACAGAGGTTCTATGATCCCATCTGTGTGGATGATGTGCCTGCTGACCATCCATGGATGGTTGATTCTCCAGATGAGCCTGTCTTTTATGGGGAAGATTTGACATGGGCCCAAGTTGAAGCAACGGCTCTTAGTCTGGCACCCACTGATAAGAGGAGGCGAACTGTTGGTGGAGGTAGTAGCAGCCAAGGCATGCATATTGATGAAAAAGATGAAATAATAGAAGAAGATGACAGGCAACCAAATGATATAGATTCCATACTATTGAGATCAGACGAAGACGAAACAGAGGAAGAAGAAGAGTATGTAGAAGAAGGAGATGATTCCGATGACGACGGCAATGCTAGTGATAATGATGGAGATGTACCACAATGGGTTAGAAATGAATGTGTAGAGTACATTGCTGGTAATCAGTATCAAAATTAAAGTTATAATTTTGAATATTAGTATGTAAAACTTCTTTTTTTAAAATCAAGAATATCTATTTTTCCCTTCTAGAGACTTGAATACTTATTATTAATTTATTTTTATTTTTTAAAAAAAAAGTATGTCATGGCTTAAGCGATTAAGCAATTCGCTTAAGCGAAATTAAGGCATTTGACAACAATGCTTATCACTAGACTTGGTTGGTTTCACTGTGGGTGCTTTAGGAGGTAAAGGATTGATCTTGATTTTCTTTCCGTTATGAGTGAATGAACACACGTTTGATCCCCCAAACAATGTAACGTCCATGTCATACAACCACAACCTCCCTAGGATGATATGCCTTACATCCATTGGCACAACATCGCACCACAAGGTGTCCTTATACGAGCCGAATTGTATAGGAACCTGACACCTTCGTGAAACAAGGATGGATGATGAATTGACCCAAGCAATCTTATAGGGTCGTAGGTGAGATACGAGTGCAAGCCCTAAGCGAGAAATTGTACTCTAGGAAAGCACATTGGTACAGCTTCCACTATCAATGATGACTCGACAAGCTTTTTCACCACACATGGCTACAGTATAGAAGATGTTATCCCGCCGCCAATCATCACTCTCCTTCGATTGGGCTAGAGTACATCTAACCATAAGAGCCCACGAGGTATTATCCTCCGCAATGGGGTAGGAGATCTCCCTAAGACAAGCTATTGTCCGTTCCTCTGCACAATCTTCTTCATCACTAGGGAACGACTCAGGCTCGTAAACTTCAACAGTACCCTCATTGTGCTCATTTTCGGTGTCCTCGGCTATAAACAAGTTTTCGGATGGGCATTGTGCTGCAAAATGCCGGATGTTGTGATATTTATAACACTTGTTCTGACCACCAATCTTGGAGCCTTCAAGCATTGGGCCTTACCCTCATCGACTCTGGCTATAGGTGTGACAACTGGGTTGGACCTAGCATAAGGGATATTAGTGTTGGGTTTTAACTCCTGAAAGTTCGACCTATAACTAGACCCACTAGTGTCGAAACACTTGGTGTGGGGGGTCTTGAGATATCGCTCTAACTCGACTCTTGTGAAACATTAATCTAGATCGGTAACAGGATATGGAATTAGTTCCCTCTGTAGTTCTAGGCGAAGGCTCGTTCGAAATCAGGATAGGGTAACTTTTTCGGGCTCATCCACATCGGCCTGGGTCACCAGGTCTTCAAATCTATCAATGTATTCTGTGATCGGTGAACTCCCTTAGCGCAATGATTGCCATTGATCGAGAATATGTTCATCGTATGATAGAGGAACATATTTCTCGTTCAACTGGGTCTTCATCTCTCTCTAAGTAGAAACGGGACGAAATCCCTGGGAGTGCCTTCGACGCTCTAATCCCAACCAATAAAGTCTAGCTTGACCCATAAGCTTGAGTTTAGCAAATCGAACTTTACACTCCTCGGACATGGCGTACCACTCGAAGTAGTTTTCCATGCCGGTGACCCACTCGAGAAAGTCTTTAGGCTGTCTTTTCCCTTCAAAAGTAGGGGCGTCCATTTTCACAGATTTCATGACTTTATTGTCCTGATCGGTTTGGACTTCACGACAATGGGGCCCTTCCCTCCTACGATCATTGGTATTGACTCTATTGTGATTTTTGGTGATAAACTCAATGATCTCTTCAACACGGGTTTCCAAAGCCTCATTTCGAACTTGTTGATCACACAACTGTTGTTGAAATTGATTGTAGTGTTCAATCATCTGGGCTTGAAGGGCGGCTTGACTCGTGGTCAACTTAGACGTAAGGTCTCTAATTAAGGCTTCCATCTTAAGGGGATCCATGATAATTCAAGACAAAAACTAGATGATGCAAGACAAATATGGAATGATGAAAGACAAATCTGAAATGATGAAAAACAAGACAATAAAAGAAATAATCCCTAAACCCTATATGAACACTGAAACCCTAAAACTAAAATTGTGCTTTGATACTAAATTTGATGCGGAAACTAACACATGCAATGCTAGGGCTGAGATTAAAATTAAAATTAAAATTAATTTAAGCAATTAAAATAACAATTTTCCCAACAAATTATCACAGAAATATTTAATAAATTCAATTGGATAATTTAATTCCGGCCCAAAATAGCGTTACTTTTCGTATACGTTCCCTATCGGATTTAGAAGACTAGGGTTCTTACGAACGGCTACATCTCCGATAGTATTAGAGCGTCGAAAAAGGCTAACAAAGATTTAACGAAGATAGATAGGTTGATTTTGGATTTTTTTTATGAGGTAAATAGGCTAAATTCGAATTTAATAAGGAAATAATTAAGCTAGGGTTACGCTACTTACGCAACTCGTACATCAAAAGAAGATAGAGATGAAAGAAGAGTTGGCCTCTCACCAAATCGCACGTGGGACGAAAAATCGCTCTCCGTTTTAAGATAATCACACCCTCACGAAAGTTTAGAACTCTCAAGTTTGCAAAAGCAAATTCTTATATACCAATAAATTTTAAAAATAAAGTTGTTTACAAGCCTTTAAATAGGCTAACCAAACCCTAATACAAAATTAGAAGAATCCTAATGCAAATAAAACACAAAAATGGAAATTTTTTACCAAAATAAAAAACTGTCATCAAATTCGTGCGATTGGTCGATCGATCAATTCCGGAGTTGATCGATCCACTGAGAAAATAATTAATTCGCCTGAAGCTACAGACTTAAATCGATTGACCAAAAATTCGGACTCGATCGATCGACTAAGAAACATAATTTCGCTTCAGACTATTTGCCCACCGTCCATCCTCGATAGATCGAAGACTGGAGTCGATTGACCGATTGAGTACTTTTCAGTCCTTCAAATTTGAGTTGTTTCTCTTTCTTTCGCCTCTGATGTTCTTCCGCCTTCAATACGTCACTAGCGGCTGCTTGAATCAGATGTCCCCATCAATATGCAATAACATTTTGATCCTATGGGGACTTTTCTTTGTTTACTACAGATCGAGAATAGTTAGTTTCAGCTTAAATCTATAGCCACCACCAGCTCCACCACCAAGTCCTCCGCCTCCACCTCTGCCAAACCCACCACCACCAGCTCCCACAAGCCTAGACCCACTTCGAACCCACCACCAGTGCCTGCTCCACCTCCAAAACCACCTCCAAATCTTCCACCACCACCGCCTCTAAGTCCCGCGCCACTGCCAAGACCAGCGCCTCCTCTGTACCCTGCTCCAACACAGAGCCCACCTTCACCACCACTGCCGAAATTGCCGCCACCGCCAAGCCCACTACCTCCGTGGTGGACGAATTTCTCTTCCCCGAATGTCTCGTTGCTCGAGAGTTTCTGAGCACTAGCGGTGCAAACAAGCACAACATGAAGGAGAAAAAGCATATGAATATTTGCTCTTTACGGTATGCCTTCAAGGTGTTTGACCAAATGCCTCATAGAAATGTAGCTTCATGTAACACTGTTTTTAGTGAGGAGATCTAATAAGCTTGCCATTAGAGATGGTGATTGGACCTGTAAGTCATGTGGTTTTCTTAATTTCGATTTTCAGTATAGATGTTACAATAGCCGATGCAAGGATGTTCAAGACAACGGTAAGATTCTTCGGCTAAAGAAGTCGAAAGGGGGACAAAAGCAGCCCTTTTCTACTAATCCTTCTGATGGATGGTTTACCCTGGGCATGAAGGGAAAAACAGGTATTAGTGATAACAGATCTTAAGCTGATGTGGTTCACTGTTCTGGTTTTGATCCTTGGCCTGGTAATGGGGTAGTTCGGCAAATCTCAGCTTCGGATGGGGAAGTCCCTCGAAATTTCTAATACATGTGATCGAAGCGAATTCCTTCAGTGCCATTGTCTCATAGGGAAGACAACCTGGAAGATTGATCTTTACGAGGCTAGAATGTGGGCATCGAAGACGTGGAAGCCCGAAAGAACTCCAAATCTCGCTCAAATCGATGATTTTACTTTCCTCTTCATTTTTATCTCCACACACAAGCATTTTGGATAGCAGCATCTCATTCACTTTTTCGAATTGGAATCCTGCTTTGATGGTATAAGATTCCATGGAGCAACGTTGGGTCAAAATCATTGGGGTCCCACTCCACACGTGGTTTACTGAGACTTTTAAAGTTGTTGCTAACATGATTGGTAAATTCATTAAGTTTAGTGCATCGACTTTTGATCTTAATTATCTTTTTCCACCGATTGTCTTGATTAAAGTTGAGAAAGGAGTTAAGATCCCAGAGTTCATCAAGATAAAAGTGGAAGGGCTATTATTTAACATTGGCATCGAGGTTCTTAGCAAGGCCCAAGGGACCGATGGGAAGGAGGCGAATCGAACAACTAAGCAATGGAGGATTGTTAGTCACCATGCTGTAATCTCTCTTGTTCAAGGGGAGGCTAGTTCTGGTTCAAGTACGTAGGGGTCAACAGATGATCCTTTCAACACCCAAGAATGCTTCACAATACGTATGTCTTGCAGTCAACGAACAGGAGGTGGGGATCAATTCAGGGAAGGAGGTGACCAATAATGATCATTGCTTGCCGGAGAAAGTTTCGGATCTGGCACTAACCGATCAAGACTCAGCCGATAATGCAAGTTGTTTTGGGCGGGAATTTCAGAATTTCAAATTTCAAAAAGCCTTTATGATGCAGAATTTAAATCCGCATGTTTGGATCGTGGTCAGGTCAAACAAAGAAAGTCAACAAAGAAGAAGTGGACCCACAAATGGGTTTTCAAATGATCCGTGAAGCAAAGTTCATCAACATATGACAGACGTTCGTGGCTTCAAAACGAACATCCGTGGATACAGAACGGACTTTTGCAAGTTGGCGGTTATTGGCGGCTTCAGTTAGTTAGTTTCTTATTTTGAATTTAGTTAGTTATTATTGTCTTAGCCCATTTAATGGCATGTAAAAACAAATTTTATTAGTGAATGATTAATAAAAAAAATTAAGTTGCATTTGTGCATCTTGTGAAAGGTGATTCTTTCATTTGGAAAACTTGAGATGAGTTTTCGCCTTTGAATGATTCTTCAAAGTTTTCTCTGATACCAATTCTTCTGTTTTTTTTTTAATTGAAGATTGAAAACCCTAACCCCTATCATGCCGGATTTATGCTATTTAAAGGTTAGCGTGCGATTTTCGTGCATCAAATTGGTATCAGAAAAAGTTCAACACTCGGCGCGTGGAGTCCATCATGAGTAAGAATAGTTTATCGACGTCTTTCGCGAATTGAATGATCAAATTGCTAGCATAGGATTGTTCGTGGATCAGCAGAAGAACCTTGATTTGCATTAGACAATTATTGTGATTGAACAAATATGGGAGGCAGTGAAAACTAGATCGTGAAATCTGAGGTATTTAAATTTAACAAATTAATATGTACTAGCTTTAAAGAATCGAGCGTTTACTTTTAAGATCCTACGTGAGTTGAAAGTTTCACGTCGGATAGCAGAGGCGTTAAGCAGGAGTTTCATTCAACAATTTCCTAAGGATTTTCTTCTCAAACTACAAGAAAAAATCATATCAGCGAGACTTGAAGCTTTGAGATTTAAGATTTCAAATTCCGTCCTCGTCAACCCAACCCCATCGCTAATCGTCTGTTTTATTCCCATAACCGTTGTTCACCTCGAACCAGTGATAGCACCAAAATCGGTCGAAGATTCCATACCGATTGATGAAAACCCTCGTACGGTCAATATCAGTACTAATCCCGACACCGTTGACGAGTCTGAGACCATTGAAGAGCAAGTTTCTGCAATCAATCCTGTTGAGCCCGAGATCGTTGGAGAACAAATCCGCAATAAAGTCTGTCAGTTTCATGACCCACAGGTCCCAGGATCGTGTTGGTTGTGTGTTGACATCGATTCTCGCCAGCGTATCAAAGATAAATCGAATCTCGCCCGAGTTGAATCTAGTTTACTTATCCAAGCCACTTCCTATCGAGGTTCCCTATATATTGTCTATGACCTCCGCGATGAAAATCCATATCGGCCGAAGTTCGAGGTCGAACTTTTTCAAAGTAAAGGGGATTGATGCGGAATTTAAATCTCCATGTTTAGATTGTGGTCGTGTCAAACGAAGAAAGTAAATAGGAAGAAGTAGACCTACAAATGGGTATTCAAACGATCCGTGAAACAAAGTTCGTCAACATATGACGGACGTCCGAGGCTTTAGAACGGACATCCGTGGTTATAGAACGGAAGTCCGTAAGTTGGCGGTTATTGGCGGTTTCAATTAGTTATTGGCGGTTTCAGTTAGTCAGCTAGTTTTTTATTTTGAATTTAGTTATTATTGTCTTAGCCTATTTAATGACATGTAAAAATAAATTTTATTAGTGAATGATGAAAAAAAAAATAAGTTGCTTATGTGCATCTTATGAAAGAGTGATTCTTTCATTTAGAAAACTTAAGATGAGTTTTCGCTTTTGAGGAATGATTCTTTAAAGTTATCGTTGGTGTGAGGCCAACAAGCCTCTTTGGAGCGATTTCGAAGATCTTTTATCTTATTCTTCTTTTATTTTTTTTTATTTTTTTAATTGAAGATTGAGAACCCTAATCCCTATCGTGCGAAATTTATGCTATTTTAGGCTTAGCGTGCGATTTTCCTGCATCACTTTAGCTCTCACATGCGAACCATTGGAGAGGATGAGCCGGAACTTTTTCAAAATAAAGCTGCCAACTACCCCCGCTCCACTGTTCCAACAAGCCGTTTTGAACTCTTGTCCTATCTAAAGGTACTTCTAAAAAATGGATCCAACCAGATTCCCTTAAGGATATGGAAATCAGTAGCCAAGACCTCCTACCTGGGGTTGCTTTGGAAGGAAACACTAGAGACCATATTGGACAAGATCACAAGCGGATCTACATACAATGGTGGGGGGTCGCCGCCGCGCCCCCCCCCCCCCCCCCCCCCACCAAGATTTTAACCGTATGATAGGTTGGCCATGATCTCTAGATCTACTATGTGGAAGATTGGGATGCAAAACAATCTCTATCATCTGATTCAAGACAGTCAATATGCTAAGATTGGAACCATTGGTTGTTGAGACCGAATCTTGGTTGCAAATTCCCGTTCCCTTAATTTAATATGATAATGCAAGAAGAGAGAAATTAGGGGTAATAAAATCATAAGGGGAACCCTTATTTGCAGCTATAGTTTAAATACACATCATACGGTTGCCAATAGTGGTAGGTACCCATTTAAAATGTGGTGTTATCTTTTCTCGCTCCCTCATCTCATACCTACAAAAAATCTCTCTCATAACCCACCTATTATAAAGAGTTGGGTACCTCTTTTCGCGCCCATGCAATCTCTTAGGGCACCTATGTTTTAAAATTGTTGACTACTTAGAATTAGATGATCTAAATCGTTTGTCATCCCAATCTTCCACACAATGGATCTTGAGACCATGAACGTACCATCACATGGTCTAGTTTTTATTCCATGTGGTACAAATCCCCAAAGTAGTAGAGAGCAACTACTTGCACACGAGATGAAATTTCTCATGGCACACATCACGTTTAAGCAGTATTTTTTACATCACATTTAAGCGATATTTTTTGGGGATTTGTACCACGTGGAATAAAAAATAAACTGTATGATGGTACGTTCATGGTCTCAAGATCCATCGTGTGGAAGATTGGGATCAAAAGCAATCTCCATTGTCAGATTTGAAGTAGTTATCGAGTTTTAGGGGGTTTCGAACGTATGCGCTCTTAGAGATTGCGTGGGCGTGAACAGAGGTACCTAAAGAGTTTTACCGCATAGTACAATTATTTACACATTCTGAAATTATAACCTCGTCCCAACTCCTCTATTCATGCATTGACTATTTTGAATTAGACGATGGAGAACATTTTTCGTCCCAATTTTCAATACAATGGATCTTGAGATCATAGGCGTACCATCAGATAGTTTTTTCTTCCATGTGGCACACATCCCAAAAAGTGACCCCAAATCATGTTTGAGCAAGACTGTTCCATGTGATTTTAGGGTCATTTTTTTAGATGTGTGCCACGCGAAATCAAAATTGACTGCATGATCGTATGCCCCTATTTTGGGGAAAAATATTTGCACCGGAACTATCAACTACCGAGTGACCCCCTTTAGGAAAATCTTGTGTCCGCCACTGGACAAGATATCGAATGTATTTTTATACTCGGCTCAGAGATTGAGGTTAGTCTCAATGTTGGTAAGCCTAGATCGAACGATATAAATAAGGTGTACATTGACGATGGTCCTACTGTCGCTTTAAAGGGCCAAGTGGCGCCAATTTCTAAGAATCTGGTGGTTAACTACCTTGAAGAGGAGTTTAGAGCCTTTAGTTCTACAAAGTTGGGCGAATGTAGCAACAAGACACCAAATATGGATTTTGGCCCTGAGGTGGAACTGACTAAGCCATCAGAGCCAGACACGATCAACAGCTTGATCGAATTGGCTAAGCATCTCGGAATGACCTTTCAAGGACCCAATGGGAGAATACAAGCAGTGTTCGGCGACATTATTAAGAATAGAAATAATCAAAGGAAAGACTTCAAAGTCGAAAAAAGAGGGAGCTCAGGAAACTTCATTGGGACCTCTCATATGACAAGGCCAAAACCAAGTCTAAGATGGAGAGCGGGAATAACGACGACTGATGACGGGGACTTCTTGGAGGGTGGAATGTGACAGTCTTCTTTCAAAGGTGTCGTTTTGGGGGTATCTTGGCGCCTAAGAGGTTTGGTCTCCCATTGTTCCCGAGACGTTGGAGGGAGAAGGGGGGGGGGGCTACGGCTATAGTTGGAACCATTGGGAGTGTCTTTGGGCCTAATCGGTTTCTGGTAGATCCTTAGGGCAATACCCTTTCTTGATCGGGCCCGCTCAACTTTTGATTGAGCCTGGTTTTTGGAGGTTTGTGTAGTTTCTCACTACCTCTCTCCTTTCTCAGTGCCTGCTCCAATTTGGCCATCGTGGTCGATGATGTATTTTTGTGGCTTGCGTTTTTTAATATATTTCTTTGTTATCGTTTCAAAATAATAATAATAATAATAATAATAATATTTTGATCCTAAAACAAAACTTATAGATAGTAAGCAAGAAGAAAACCTTTGCAGCCACCATTTTGTTGCCAACTTCCGTATGTATAAGATAAGCATAATCTATCGCAGTAGCTCCCTTAGGCAAATTTTTTATCTGCATAAAAGGAGAAAATGATAAATCTTAAAGCCAAATCGCATCATCATCTTATTAACTTTTAAATATATAATTTCAAAAAAATATCCGCTAAAGATTATCATCTCTCGCAAGGTATCAAAATCGGTATCGGTCCATCTTGGACCAATACATATTGGCCAATATGGATACGGTATCGCCAATACCGTATCGTTTGATTATTTTTTTGAAAAAAAGTGAAAAAACAGATAAAAAACTGGTTGTATCTGTCAGTATCGGCCGATACCAAGACAGTATTGGCTGAAACGACCAATATCGGTTTGATATTGATACAGATAGGAGTGGTATCAGTATAGGTTCTCAAAGAAACTGATACGTATTGCCGATACATGTCGGTATCGGCCGAGTTATGATACCATGGTTTCTCGCATCTTACCTCTCCTTTTGGTGTGAAAACAAAGATTCGACTCCCCAACAGGTCTCGCATGATAGTGTCCACAAATTCCCTAGAACTCATGTTCCCAACAAACTCTTCCTGCCACTCTCTAATAGCATTGAGCCAGCCAACCTATAGAAAATAGGATTTATCCTAAAGTTAGCATTCTCACAATTCAGTCTAAAGGAGTTGACAAAAAATGAAATCTAATAAGATCTGTCAACATCAGCACATTATATTTGTAAGCCACCCATATATCACTTACCCGGAGAGCAAAATCCGCATTGTTCAGACAGGCCGTTTTCCCTCTCGAATTTCTTCCATTAGGTATGCCATGTCCTGCTAAACTAGTAACAGATCCTCTCCCACTGTAGTGAGCAGCAATGCCTCTCTCTGCTATCAGATTCATTTCCTCTGTTCTTATCTGCCAAAAACAAAGACAAAAATCTAAATCTTTTGTTGTTCATAATAAAATATAACAACAGCAAATAAATGAAAATTCAACTTAGAGACTGATAAAATTAGGCATTAATTGAGCTATGTGTGAGCTTTTGATCACGAGGTTTGAATCTTAAATCAGTAATATACTGACATGGAACAGAGGTATATGACACAAATCATTAAATATATACTTGAGCTTGCATATATCATTAGCAACAAACTATTGATATTCATCTTTACAGTCACTAGATTAGTACCAACTTCTACAGCATTCTGAAAAGTATATTTTTTTTCCCTTCCTCCATTTAATAAAATATCATTACCAATAAAAAGAAAAAGAAAAAAAGAAAATGACAAGCCTCAAAAAAATAAATTTAATAAAGAGAAATGTTGACAATAAGATATTAATTGCTCAATTACTGAAGGATTTTCTCCTTCCATGACTTTAGCGAAAACGTTTAATGATACTAAACAACGTAAACTTTGGAACCGCATCAAGAGGATAGTATACAATTATAATCTAGTGATTCCAATAAAAACACAACTGATGGAATCAAACTTCTGACAAGGGTGATAAAAACGAATGTGTTGAACCTCAAGGGTTTTGGCGTGCCAACCAGGTACCCAACTCAGGAAGCAGGAGACCTGAGTTCGAATCTCCCCCTTAAAGCCAACCTAGGGCTTTATACCCCATGCTGACCGGCATATGCTAACTTGGGGCGTGCACATGCCCCTGGGATTAGTCAGGTGCTTTAAGAGGCCCAGACACCCAGGTTATAAAAACAAAAATGTGGTGGGCAAATCACCTGAACTTCCAGTCGTAACATGCTCTCGTACAAGAAAGGTATCACTGTCGTATGGAGACTTTGGTAGCCATTGGGCTTCGGGGTTGCAATATAGTCTTTCATCTGTTACACGAGGCACTCAAATGTTTTACTGAAGCTATTTTGGTCAAATAAATGAATCAAGAACTCCATATAGATGACCAAGGAGATGATGATGAATATGAGGAATAAAATACTCAAGAGAATATGTAGATGTAAATATACACACAGCTCGAGGAATGGGCGTCCAGATTTCGTGGACAAGTCCAAGGACATGGTAACATATCTGCAATGGCACAATGAATGAAGAGTAAAAACCAGGAAGTTGTGAATGATATAACCCCAGTAACCTTGACAACAGTAAGAATTCACCTGCGATGCACTACATAAAGGCCCAACTCCACCACATGACTTTGGATTTATAATAACCCGGAGCTGGTAGGTAAAGAAACAATTACCAATAAATCGTCTTTTCTAAATAAGGAATAAAAAACAATCACTTGTGATATGTCCACAATCTCAAGGAAAACAAACCTGTGCGATTTGGTTGACCTCATTTATTGAACCTTTTGTTTTCAGGACAGACTTATAGATACTGCAACAACCAAAAAATAGTGAATATACTCCATATAAATGTAAGAAAATTCATCACTTAAGCAGTCAAATTGAGCCAAGAAATTTATCAGCTGCCTGATGATTTGATATGACACAAATAGCAGAACGAAACCAAGAATTATTAGCATAAAATACACAGATGAATTGTTTGTGGAGAATGCCATTGTAATGTTTTCCCTAGATGCATAGATCAATGCAAAAGTTGAGAAAGTGTAGGAGTATCTGCATTATCGTAAATAAAAAGCCGTCCATATCCAAAAACAAAATTGTACAGCAGGACGAGTGTTGGACACAAGTCTCGTTAAAACGCATAGTAGGAAAAAAAAAAGCTTAATCAGTTTTCTTTTTTTTAGTATTATTTATCTACAGATTATATATTTTTGAAATGTTCCTATTTATGCGATATTTTTTCATATATTTTATATCAACAAAATTTGAAAATTATCAGAACAAACAACTAAACTTTTCAGGATGGTATGGTCAAAATAGAAAATAATGAGGCTCGCAATCATGGTTAAAAATTCAGGGTGAAACCGGAACGTACCGGCCAGTACGTTCCGGTTTCAACCAGGTACAGGACAGTATTTAGGTAAATACCGCACCCCTTAAATTCCGCCAATTTACCATCAGTAAATTCAAAATTATGGTATGTACCAGCCGATAAATTCAAAATTCCAGCTTACCGGGCGGAATTTTTGTCATTTTTTGAAAAAAAAGGTGCCACTTTAAGTGGCACCATATAGATACGAGAAAATCGCACTCCCTCACCTTATTTTCTGTTCTTTCTACCTCCCTCTTTGTTACTTGGGACCTTGCCTCCTTAATACAAGGTGGGGAAGTGGAGACAGATGAGTGGCGTATAGAGTGTTTGAGTGTCATTTTAAATGAAGTGGCATTTTGTATAAAGCCGGACTACAACCTAAATTACTGAATGGTGAACAGTTATAGGCTACAAAGAAACTACAAGAAGATAAATTGCATATAGCTGAGATGTATATGATAAGGTGGTGCATGGAGTAACAAGAAAGGATAAATTAGGAGCAAGTACATAAGAGGAAAACCAGAGGTGACCCAATAAAAGAGAAAATTAAAGAATACTCCTTGAGATAGTTCGGCATATCATTCAAAGTCTTGAACAGCTTGTGTACAAAGGCTTGAAATGATAAAAGATTAAGGAAGTGGGAGAAAGGGCCCATTGCAGACTTGGAGCGAAGTGGTGAGAAATAACACGAAGGATAGCAAACTAATTGAGATTAGGCCTTGAATAGGAATTAGTGTAGAAATAGGACTTGTAAAGCCAATCCTAAATAAATCGGACAATATAGTAATGATCATGATGATCATCGTCATCATCATGGTATCAAAACTCGGTCAATCCTGATACGTATCGGTCTCGTTGGAAACCAAAACTGATACCACTCTAATACCGGTATCGGGGTTGTATCGGTATCTGATATTGGTATCAGACAAAACGGGCCCATATCAGTCGATACGGATCGGGTATCGGCCGATACACCCTTGATTTGAATTTTATTTTTTTAAGTTGTTTTACCTTTTTTTAAATAAAAATAAAAAACTGTATCAGCCAATATGTATCGTTCCTCCATGGACCGATACCCGATACTGATCCCAACTTAGATACCTAGATCATGATCATAATCAAGTCAAAATATTTAGATTTCAAATATATCAACTCTAAATGTTTCTGTTGTAATTAGCTACTTTATTGTCAAACAGCAATAACATTAGAACTTAGAACTTAGAACTTAGAAGTGTTGCATGCGCTAAAGTCCATAAATGGCTTGAATTGCATGGAATGTGCAGGTTTATACCGATCAAAAAGGAAAAAAACCCAAATGCTTCACTAAGAAACCAAAGCTGCTATATTTATTCATATAAACAAATATTAAAAAAAAAAGAAGAAGAGAAGTGAGGTCCACGTGTTGACCTGTAAGGTTCCTTGCATACAGAGCGCACTTCTATTTTTACTGTCACAAGATCTAGGAATTGATCCTCCTCAATTTTCTTCATTAAGATTTTCTTTGCCTGGGAGAAGGATGGGAGAAGGAAAATGGCCTTACTAAGCAGAAGGTCATGGAAAAGTGTAAACATAATTGTACATCTTGAGAGGCAAAATGGTAAATCTAAGATATCAACAAAGTTCAAAGATAATCATCAGACTTAATATGTGGTGGGTAACACCGCAAATAAGAGTGACAAAACACGGTCACGGGTTTAATACAGTGAGCGAGAAAGTCGAAAAAAGGGAAAAATATGGGAAAAAATAAAAAGCTAAAAATCTGTAAATATGGAAGACGGGAAAAATGGAAAAACAATTAGGGAAAAAATGAGATATACTAAAAGAATTTTAAAAAGTTTAAAAAAAGTTCTCTAAAATGTGGTAAAATATGGAAAAACGCGTTTAACACCCAAAAGACGAGTATTATATGAAAATATGTGTATTATCCAAAATACTAGTATTATAGGTGTTAAGTACGTTGTGGCAAAAAATGCGGATTATACGCATATTTTGCAAAAAAATGCCGTTTTTTATCACAATGCCACAAGGCACAAACCATAATGTCTAGTATTTTTTCTGGAACAATAAACATACCTCTATGATTTCTTCTTCATGCTCTTTATATAGCTCCCCAACTCTTCTCTTGGCCTCAGCATACTCATGAGCATTTGTGTACATAAAGGACAGATTTTCCAGTTCTGACTGCAGCATTATGCCAGAATTGTATATAAATGTGAGAATAATAGCAAATAAGACATCAGACAGCAGTCATCACTGAGAAGTAAGGAGATATAAATAAATAAAGCATTGAAAATTTAAAGATATCATGTTCCACAGTTTTCAGACACCCAAACCATTTGGGAAAGAGTTGGAAAATGATTGCTCAATTAAGTTGTTCCTATTTCTGAAACCATGGAGAAATAATGAAAATTGTAAGTATATAAGACATCAGACAGCAGTCATCACTGAGAAGTAAGAAGGAGATATAGATAAATAAAGCATTGAAAATTTAAAGATATCATTTTCCACAGTTTTCAGACACCCAAACCATTTGGGAAAGAGTTGGAAAATAATTGCTCGATTAAGTTATTCCTATTTCTGAAACCATGGAGAGATAATGAAAATTGCAAGTATATATGTGTGCCTGAAAATGATCTATGAAGAAATAACCTTCATGTAACAATTATTGAAAGAAGGACAGACCATAGAGAAAGAAGCCATGATGTATGTGTAGGGCTGTGACTGCCCAACACAACATTATCCATTATTATTAAGGAAACCAGAGTCATCTAGAAATAGACAAATTCATGAGCCATCTCAAAAGTCGATTTTCTCCATCTTATACAATTGTTTTGAACATCTATAGGAACAGAAGGGGTATTTGGACGCTACAGAAGAGTCAAATGTACCGCTAGATTTGATCTGAATTTCAAAAATAAGACTACTGCCACAAAGGTTTATGGTTTAAACGATTCACATCAACAAAACAGACAAAGGGAGGAAGTTTCTCATTGTTTTCGTAAACTACAGAAATGGCGATAATATACAGAGAAAGAAGATAAGAGAACGGATATAGAATTAACCTAGACTCAGAAAAAGATATAACTAGGAACACAAGGGCGTGTATCACTACCTATAAGGCTATGATTTTAGTCTCAGCTTACCGCCCAAGTTCTTTGGTCAGATCCAATTGGTTGAACCTTATATAGCATTCAACCAGTATTAAAACCCTTGGATTCAAGTGATATTTATATGGATAGGTATCAAAGCTGTGACAGTCAAGACCCTTGTATCCAAGGGCTTTAAGACCCACAGAACCCCATGTAAGTAAGAGGGGCTTCAACCAATTCAACCCATAGTCACAAAGTTGGGAGTCGGAAATAAATCGGTAAGGATCTAAGTCAGGAAAAATCGGCAAAAATTGGTCAAAGTCGGAAAAGGAAGTTTTAAAAAAATATATAAATATTTAAAAATTGTCATAAAATATTTCAAGTTTAAAATAATTGTTTTAATGAACAAAATAGGCAAAACCTAAAGTACTTTATAAACAAAATAGTACAAAACTTAGAGATATTTTTTTCCCTTTAAATATAAGTGAAAAAAGGAAAAAAAAAACGGACAACATAAAAAGCATTGTGATTAATTGGCTGAGTCCCCGACTCAGCCAATTAATCAGCGATATAATCAGGATGACGGAAAATAGCCAACTTTTTCCAATTTTTTGAAAAAGTCGGAGACTTTCGTGACTATGATTCAACCTGAACAAAACCCTACCTCTCAAAATGATATCTACAAGAACAAAATTTATGAGCAACAGTCTAAATTTTCATGAGACATGTAAGCGTGTGCACATGCATGCATGATGGTGATGATGAGTGGTGGGGGATTCAGAAGCAAGAAAGAAAAATCATAGGCACTATACAAGGTTGTAAATTTAAGATCGAATGCCAGGCAAACCTTGATCTGGTACATGCCTAGTAGCTTTGCTAGAGGGGCAAAAACCTGCAATGTCTCCAGTGCAATGCTAGACTGAAAAAAGAGTAAACAATATTAAAAAATAATGACATGTAATTAACACATTAAATATATAATAGGGCGTACCATTACCTTTTTATGCGGAGGCATGTGCGTGAGAGTACGCATGTTATGTAACCTGTCAGCTAATTTGACAATGATAACACGAACCTAAAAAGAGAACCAGTTAATCTCTAGTAACAAATATATATATATATATATATATATATATGGGTAGGGATCACCAGACTCGAGTCACGCATGACTCGAGCGGGTGACCATTAGATCAAGTCATGGTCAACGTTTGACAGTGATCTGACGGTCACCCT
The DNA here is from genome assembly GCA_021018995.1 of Chloranthus sessilifolius. Taxonomy (NCBI): domain Eukaryota; kingdom Viridiplantae; phylum Streptophyta; class Magnoliopsida; order Chloranthales; family Chloranthaceae; genus Chloranthus; species Chloranthus sessilifolius. The sequence continues at coordinate 783,280 of CM037588.1, read as the reverse complement.
CTCGAGTAAGGTATGACTCAAGTCAAGTGATCATTACCCTATACATATATATATATATATATGAGAAGATAATATACAATCAACTTATTGCATAGAGAAGCACCTCCTCTGTCATTGCTAAAAACATTTGTCTCAGGTCGTCAGCTTTTACATCTTGTGCCGAATTGTGTACATTTTTACATTGCAGTTTACCGAGTTTGGATACCTAAATTACGATGGAAAATAAAATGTAACCAAGATAATTTGAATCAAGCTTCAATTTATTATTCATAATCTGTCAAATAAAGGAACAAAATAAGAATAGTACCTTAGTCTCTCCCTCAACAATATGGCTCACAGTAGCACCAAACTCCTTTTCAATTCTTTCAAACGTGACAAGATTTGTGTCTTCAACTGTGTCGTGTAACAATCCAGCAGCAATGGATTCCCAGTCCAATTCCTAGTAAAAGAGGTCCACTATCAATCTTAATGAAAAGAAACTGGCTCTCCTTACCATTTCGTTATGAAAACACTCACTGTCCCACTTTTAGGCCATGTGATGCCAAGTGGCACACATTTCTGAAAAATCCAAGTTATCCAGATAGCAGGGTATCATTTGAACTGTATACAGCCCAAAATTTATGACCACTAGAGTGTTCATATCATCTTATCATGTCGCAGGATGTATTCACCCTGAAATTATGACCATTAGAGGTTTCATACTAGTGTCACCTTGACACGTGGCGCAATTTATGAAAATTCAAATATGGTGGCATGGCCTTCAAAAATATTAAATAATTTTTTATTTTATATATATATATATATAATAGTAAAATAAAACTGAAGGGAATCCTAGAGAGCTAATAGAGAAACCTACCGATAAAAAGATGAATAGTTTACATACTGCATATTATGAATTTAACTTAAAATATTATCTTATGCAAATAGTTTTCAAGAACTCAAGTCTCTTAATTTATAATTTTCTAACCACACAAATTATGCAAATGGTTTTCAAGCGCCCAAGCCTTTTCAGTTATAACTTACGAAGTTTACACAGTTTATCCTAAAATGGCAATTCTTTTTAGGGCATTGAAACTAGGCACACTTCGATGGTAACAGGTAGTATTTTTTCATACATATCTAGAAGTGTCATGTCATGTTGGGGTGCCCAAGTGCCCGCACGGAAAAATTCCCAAAAGTAGAAGCGCCTAGGTAAACACTGGTTCATACCATCCAATCATAGCATTATAATATGGACTCTACTGGAGATATGAGCAATTGTCCATATTTAAGTGCAATGATTCGATGAATGGTCCCACAGTTTAAGCTGAGTTAAGTTCAAATGATGGCATGCCATTTGGACGACTTGGATTGGTAAAAAATGTGCCAAGTGGTGGCCTAAAAATTCCGGTGGCAAACTATTAATTCCAGAAAATTCATCATTTTTTTAATGAGCATCATTGCTCTTGAAATTTCACCACTCACGAGTTCTCCAAGGATACGTGCGACTTCAACTGGATGAATGATAAAGGGTTCTCCACTTCGTCTTTTCTGTCCATCATGAGCTTCAAATGCCAGCTGCACTGACCCAAAAAGAATGTTTAGATGTAATGATTACCTTCTATGTGCAACTTGCAAGTACTAGCATTCTAAAATTAAAAAAGATAGACGAGAATTTGATTATGACTGCGGTAGATCTGGGCTGCGGATTAACCTTTAAAGCTTTTTGAACCAATTTCAGCTCTGTTGGCAGAAGATATGATATAGCCGGCTTCAGATCCTGAGACAGTTGAGAAATAGAATAGCTAAATGACCCTCAAAACTATAAGCTAATATGATCAAATCAAGATATTTATTTCAGCAACTCATGAAGTGCTCAACTCCATCACCATGGATCGAGCTGATGAAAATTTTGTTTTGAGGCTAGCGACTAGAATAAACAAAGGAACAGGTTAAACAATGGATCAGGTTAAGAAGAATTCAATATAAAGATATCTCAAAGTAAATTCTAGTGTATGTAATAGAAACTCGATTCCTCTCAAAATAAGAGATTCCAAAGAATCACCATTATCATTTCCTTGTCCCGTCTATTTGGGATCTGCATAAGGAGTTATGTCTCCACTCATTTCTGGAAGATTCCAAAACTATGTGATATGGAGTTCTGATGATGTTAGGTAAATTGACCTTCGGGAGGGTACAACTTTGTACTCAGAATTCTTACTTAATCAATTCAAAGGCCACATACATCTCTACTCTCCGAAAGGTGGATTTATTATTGACATTTTTTCAAATTCTATTGTTTAGGAGGTTTATCTTACAAATATAGTAAAAACGTGATTTTAGGGGTAGTTCAGGAATTTGGTTTAGTCATCATCATTCCCTTTGCTTAAAACTTCATCATTCTGGGTAAGCCTATACGGAATCACATATATGACTTACCAAGGAATTTATTGACAGGGGCTTGACTTTTAGGTTTAATAAATTATGGTTCGGGTTTGGTAGGAGAGAAAAAGGGAGAGAGAGAGAGAGAGAGAGAGTTAGCATGAATGACTTAGTTAGGGTTAGAGTAACCCTAATAGCATTTATATTAAACATGAAGACTAAGATACCCTTTTACAGTGTACACAGCCACTACACACTAAATACACCTAACGCACCCATTACATTAGAAGTACCACACACACACACATGGCCCGTAACACATATCCCAATACTCCCCGTCAAACTAGTGCATTGATAACAATTATTTCCAGCTTGACAAGTAGGTTCAAGAGCTTTGGTAAAGATGGCCAATTGTTGAGAGGATGAAACTTTAGGGGGTATAATCCAACTCCAACCTGAATCTTCTCGCGAATGAAGTGGACATCCACTTCAATATGTTAGTCGAATTCTCTAAATTATGAAATTCTACATATTTGTTTTAAAACTTGCATCATACAGTAATGAAATTTAGCTTGTTGGATTTTCAAACACTCACTTAAAACTCTTACCACACAGCTTACAAATTGAATCCAAAGAGAAGTCAAGTATCTAGTAGAGGAAGGACAAAATTGTAATTGTACTAGGAAGGTATGAGCGTGATAGATTAGAAAAGTTTTGAAATGGATGTAGTTTGTATGCAAACCAATTTTGATGTAATAGAATGTACTTCACTCAAGTTGTACTTGTAGAAGTTTGGTTAAGGAAATAAAAGTAGTTTTTGTTTTGAATTCTTTATTATTTGTTTATTTGCCAAATCCTTTTGATCCAACTAAGGTCACACCACGAGAACTACGTAAGTGGATTTTGGAGTGTGAAATTTTAGTTCATCTACATCATCAACTATTGAGGAAGTCGAAAGAAAAATAAAGTGCCGCATGCTAGATACCCATAAAAACCAAAATTCGAGGACTAGTTCTTTCCAATCAAGGGAGAATAAAGCAGTTTGATGCTATAACCTTCAACAAAGCATAATTTTGCATTCAAAGTATGTGGTCATCTTAATTTGATGGTCAAGCTTGACAAAATACTGACTATTGTCTTTTCTTTCTTTTTCTTCTTCTCCAGCCTAACCCTAACTCTAATTAAATCATCATAAACTCATCTTGATATCACAAACCCTAACCTTTTTTTAGTACACCCCATTCTATTCTCCTCCATAGTGTTCTCTTCAGAGAGGAGAGTTCTACGAAGAGAGCACTATGCTACTGTTATGGTATGTTGATGGAGTTGTTCCAAATGAGGAAATTGAGGACGAAGGTCAAGAGGGACAACAAGGAGAAATTGTTACTACAGTGAAACAAGATGTATTTAACAAGTTTGGAAAAAGGCAGAACATTCATCCGAGATAAAACCTTTTAAAAGATGAAGAAGACCTCTCCTCAGGCTACTGATCAAGTGTCCTCTAAGGCCTCTCCTTGGGCTACTGATCAAGTGACCTCTCCCGAAGAAAGCTTAGATCAAGTGTCTTCTCATGAAATTAAAGGGCAGCCCAAGAAGAGGATTACTTTATAGCAATCATCAACAATTTGATGTTGAGATATTCATCGACTCCGATTAGATAGGATCTCTGAGTGACAAGAGAACTACTTTAGGCTATTGTACTTGGTGGAAATTTGGTCACGTGAAAGAGTAAGAAACAACATGTAGTCTCAAACTCCAGTGCAGAAGAAAATACAGGGCCATGCCCCAAGATGCCCGTGTGGGGATGTGGCTTCGATTCATTTTGGCTAACCTCAAAGTTAATGTGAAGCTTCATATGACCCTCTATGGAGACAATGACATTGTTCTACATGTAGCTGAAAATTCGGTGTACCATGAGCAGAGCAAGCAAATTGAAGTAGATTATCATTTTATAAGAGAAAAGGTTGAATCCAACGAATTTGGTATACCTCAAGTAAGTTCAAAATTTGTATAACATCACATTCAAGATAGGTATGATAGATATCTATTTTCCAACTTGAGAGGGAATGTTTGTCTATAGCTTTAGTGTGGTGTTCATGTAGTCCGGTTGAGTTATGAAAGTGTGTGTGTGTGTGTGTGTGTGTGTGTGTGTGCTAGTGTTTTACAAGGGATCTTGTTTTTGTAAATTGTATATATGCTAAGAATGGTAAAGGGTGTGGATGCATCTTTTACAACCCTAATTTCCTCTATCTTTCTTCTTCTTCTCCAATATAACCCTAATTGAATCATCACAAACTCAACTTTTGGTGAAGATTTGTGGAAAAGATTATGCATGCATATCATGGACGAGAATAATGCGAATATAGTCAAATAGTAAAATTTATGTTTGCCAAGGAGATGATGCAAGTTCAATCTCCGCTATCCGCCTATGGTGATTTAAAAGGATAAAAGGATATCCTCTCTTGTCAAAAGTTATGCCTACACCCCGCTTTGGGAGGGTGACCGCTTAGGCATAGCCCACTTACACATTACCCACCTTGGATGTAGTAAGGAGACATGCTAGACTTCTAGAGGGCATTTAGGTGGGACTACTAAGGATCGCTATCAGGTATCAACCAAGATGATAAGCACTGCAATCAAGATTTACAAATGGTTCATTTTATTTATTTATTGCAATTTAGACCCTTGACCTCCAATTACATGTGCATCACCACTTGAGTTAAGGCCCAATCCCTTAAGAACCCAAATTTTCCGATCTTGCATAGACTAACATAACGAAATTAGATTAAATACTATCTTGAAAAAAAAATTCCAATCTTGTATTTAGTATAATATTTGACCATTACTAACCAATAGATGCCTTTAAAATCTAAAAACTCAAACTATTATGTTTTCAAAACAAATCATATACTTTTATTGTTTATTGCATATTTAATTTGTTAAATGTTAGCTGTGAGTTGTTATTTTATGCTTTCAACCTACAATTTTACATGATGGTTGATACATAATGACGAAATAATCATGTTTTCAACATTATTTGTTAATCTCATATGTTTATCATTAATTATAGATCCTCTATGGATTACTATAATAAGTAAAAATAGTAATTACAATATTAGTAGGCCTCACCGCCTAAGCCTGCCTACCCCCTGCTTGCTCGGGGAGGGGGGGGGCTACCGGGTGGCACATTTAACAACTATGAGGATAAATGATTCAGTACCAAGAAGTTTTATTTTCTGGAGATTATGACATCAAGTACTACTAAGAGTGAAACCAGGTCAAATCAGATTGGTGCAGAACTGCCTCTTTTTGGAATTGGATCCAAATTATTGGACAGTAGACCTGAACTGTTTAGGAATTGGATTACCTCTAGGTCCGGGTCAAGGTTCAAGATAAAAGTAATGAATCTAGGTTAGATCCAAGTCAAGCCAGATCCATACCTGATTAATTGATAATCGGATTGAATCATAGTAAATATTATATACATAATATATATATATATATATATATATATATATATATATATATATATATATATAATATGAATATGGCGTCAATGGCATCATAAGATTATGAAGCCTATGAAGAGACTTTTACCCCATGGAAAATATATATATATATATATATATATATATATATATATATATATATATATATATATATATATATATATTCATATATATAATATGAATATGGCGTCAACGGCATCATAAGATTATGAAGCCTATGAAGAGACTTTTACCCCATGGAAAATATGTTGTCTTGAAGAAACAATTAAGAGGTTTCCACTGATACTTTCAAGAAAACTAGACAGGCTTCCAATGCTTTTAGGAGATGACTTCGACATTTCATTCTCCAAGCTCCACTGTGTACAGCACAAGTTATAGACTAATGAGAATCAGAACATTCTACACTCAAAAACATTTTAGCCTTCTATGTAGGAGCTAGTGAGAGTGGGAACAGCTGAGGCCTCCTTAGATGTTATATGATGGTATTAGGGGTGGATGAGTACCTCAACAATTCACTTTTGCTTCTCTTCTTGTCCTTCTCTTTTTTTCTGTCACTGTCTATACTTGTATTTTTATTTTTTCTTCTTTTTCCTATTTTCCGGTTGGGCTTCTCGCTCAGTTGCCTTGATCCACTGTAATTTTGTTTTTATTAATGAAATCATCGTGTTTTACCGATAATTTAAAAAAAAAAACATTTTAGCCATTTTACACATCCATTTCCTTCAAGAGTTAAAAAGTCCTGAAAATCGATTTTCCTACAAACATGCTACTTATGCTGGTAAAGAATGTGCAGAACATTATTTTTTTTATAATTACAGTTAGTAGTAGCCTTCTAGTAGGAACATTAATCTTTAATGCAGTATCGGTTACAAAAAATGGAGAATATGAGAGGTACTTCAGCAAATATCAATGTCAGAGAGTGATGTTTATTTATTTGAAACGAAGAATAAAATAACATAAGAAAACAGAGGAGAAAAACTCATCTGACTGAAAATCACAAGAGATTATATATCTACTGAAAGTTTTCGTAAAAATTTCATATGGAAGCTAAAGTAACAGCGCACCTCCCATAGAGTATCAGGAGTAACTACATCAGAAGATTCTGAAGACGAAGAAGAAGAAGAACAACACAACTTCCATCGTTTACAATCACCGGACAGCACACTTGATTTAATGGATTCTAAACTGGCAAAATCAGCTGCTTGTGTGGAGTAAGAGTCTCCCAAAATAAAAGTTTCATATCTCCAGCCAGACTGCAATAACAAGTTAAACACAGCATAAATAATGACATAATTGTTAAAAGACAACCAGAAAAGCATATATGCCATTTCCTTTTTTTATTGTCTGCCAAAATGATTAAATGGATACAGTATACTTCAAATTTGGAACATTAAATTGATGGCAAATCCCCAAACAAAATAGTTACAAGGACGTACTTACAATGCAATGTAACTATATATGATACAGATCAATGTCGTTAGAATCATGTGATTCGTAATTATATTTGCACAATTGGAATAGAATTGCACCCCAAACGATTCAAATTACATCTGAATCAAAATCCTATCAAATCGAAATGGAATCGGTCACACTGTATGAGTCAAATTATGAAATGTAAGTTTCAAATTATGAAATTTACAATTCAATCGAATTGCAACGATGCAATGAAATCACATACGCGAGCGCACGCACACACACAACATTTGGTTGATTATAGTTGCCCAGGGATAAATGGAAATACATGATTAATTAATTTTTATTTTTTTTCAATATTATTCATTGTAAGTTTTCTTATTTATTAATAAATTTTTAAAGAAGTCCGAAAGAATCTTACGATTAGTGATTTGAATTGATCCGTACTTGATTTATGATTTGATTTCTATTTTATCGACGCTGATCACCATTAATGTTGATGACAAATAATATCATTACTTGTGAGGGTTATGCCATTGTTAAGTAAACTACCCAGAAGAATGATTACTCATAGGCATAGGTGTTTTATTTAGACAGTGAATACAGACATCAGTGTATCTTTATGATTATCAAAACTTTACATTGCCTAATGGGTAGTGGAAGTAAAGTGTAGAGACTTCGGATGAAAGCTGCAGTATTACATTAATCGTACCAACCATTTCGTGAAATAAATAACCCTATTTCTTCTAGTAAAGCCTAATAATTACCCTAATTAACAAGATAACTAAGGTAGAGTTTTGACAGCTCCATTAAAATAAAATGTGACACTGATACATTTGAGCTGAAACTAACCACCTACTGGCTTATCGTACATTCAGAGACAACTTGACGCGAGACAACAACCCTTAAACCCGAAATTAAATTAAATTAATTAAGCAAAAATCAATACATAATCACGATACCTTAAGGGTGATGGTTTTCCTCACAGAAGATCGTGTAGAATTGGAGAATTGGATAGGGTCCAGTCGGTGCGCTAGATCAGTTAACCTCGCGAAAGGAAGATCCTAGAGATAGAACTCTAGCCGCTTCCAGATTAGGGCGCTCATAGTTCAATGATGGGATCGCTAGTTTTCTCCGAGGTTTTGATGCGGAATGGATTATGGTTAAGGTGAGGTTTGAGGTCTATTGAATCGGATAGATTCAACGGTTCAGATAAAATCTAGGGTTTGATTTTCAGAATTTTTGAAGAGTAATGGCTGAAATTAAGGTCTATGGGAAGCAAAATAAAATAGAGAGATGAATCAAAGAGATAGAAAATGATAGATTGTAGGCTTTGCACCCTCGGCTTCACACCAAACCCTTCTCGGAAAGAAGATTCGCTCTTCGAGGAAACTCATCTTAAGTTCCAAAAGCAAAAGCTCTTTCATTCAATACTCAAAACTAATTACATTGTTTATTTAGAGACCTTGTATAGGAGGCCTCACAAAAGAAAACCCTAATACAAAAATAAACTCAAAAAAGACAAGTTTGCCCCTAAATTAAATTTCGAATTCTAACGGGTCCCATTCACGCTAAAAATCGATCGATTGACACCATGCTTTGATCGATCGACAATGATACTCAATCGATCGAGTATATATATATACGAAATAGAACGTCGTCAAAATTCAATCTCCGCTGGTCACATTCGATCGATCATGGCGTTGCTCAAAATGTTCATCCTCCCCTTCAAAGTGATTGGTTCAGTTTAGCAACCTATCATTAGAAGTTTCAAGGTTTCTTTAGGCTTGCTCCACGGCAGCCATCCGATCATTGATCACATTCAGTTCAACTTTTATGTCTTTAAGAACATTGGAAAGCTCATTCATGTTCATGGTGATCATGGCTCTTAGTACGCGTTCCAAAATGGCATGCAAATATAAACCAACAGTGAAAGAAGAATTTTATCGAGCACTAGATGTGCACAAACAGAACTAAAATAGAATGCAATAAATGAAAATGCCACACAATATGGCCTAACCTAGAACCTAAGCTTTGATACCAAAACTGACGAGGGACAACAACCCTAAACTGTGTATGAAAATGATATGCCATTTGCTGAAATTAAATTGAATTAATTAAGCAAAAATCAATACATAATCACGATACCTTAAGGCTCATGGTTTTCCTCACAGAAGATCGTGTAGATTTGGATAGGGGGTCCAGTCCGTGCATTAGATCCGTTAGCCTCGCGGAAGGAAGATCCTAGAGATAGAACTTTAGCCACTTCCAGATTAGGGCGCTCGTAGTTCAATGATGGGATCGCTGATTTTCTCCGGGTTTTGATGCGGAATGGATTATGGTTAAAGTGAGGTTTGAGGTGTATTGAATCGGGTCGATTCAACAGTTCAGATAAAAGCTAGGGTTGGATTCTCAGAATATTTGAAGAGTAATGGCTGAATTTAAGGTTTATGGGAAGCAAAATAAATGAGAGAAAGATGAATTAACGAGATAGAAAATGATAGATTGTGGGATTCGCACCCTTGGCTTCACACCAAACCCTTCTCGGGAAGAAGATTCACTCTTCGAGGAAACTCATATCAAGTTCCAAAAGTAAAAGCTCTTTCATTCAATAATCAAAACTAATTACATTGTTTATTTAGAGACCTTACATAGGAGGCCTCACAAAAGAAAACCCTAATACAAAAATAAACCCAAAAAAGACAAGTTTGTCCCTAAAATTAAATTTCGTATTCTGATGGGTCCCATTGACACGAAAAATCGATCGATTGGCGCCATGCTTCGATCAATCGAGTATATATATATATATATATATATATATATATATACAAAACAGAACATCGCCAAAATTCAATCTCCGCTGGTCACATTCGATTGATCAAGCTTGGGGTTGATCGATCGAATGTGCATTCCTTCATGTTCTCCTTTATGCTCGGTTCTGGTTGCTTTTACACCCGGTCCTGGTTTCCGTCTCGTTTCTTCCGCCGTTGGTACACTCGATATGGTCCATAACTGATGTCCACAAACGTCGGGTTCGATGTCCACAAAGTCGGCATCCCCGTCACAACTATATTGCAATATTTGGTTTGAAAACTTTGAATTAGTACTTTAGAATATAATGCAATTTGGCTGCAAATTTCACTACAAAATAAATATTATACTGAAATCACCATCATTGTCATTCGCATAATCGTCATTTGTCTTGTTAAATCATCACTATCACCATGGTATACAACAACATCACAAGCATTGTCGTCAATGTCATCATCATCATTGTCATAGTTCGCATCATCACCACAACCACAACCACAACCACCATCATCGGTGTTGCCATCACCATTGTTATCATCATTATGGCCATTATCATCCTTTTTTTTTTTACAACCTGGGTATCCAAGCCTCTTAGAGCACCCGCCTAATCCCAGGGGCACATGCACACCCCAAATTCAGCACATGTCGGGTCAGCACTGGATATAAATCCCTAGGGTGGCCTCAAGGGGGGGAGGGGATTCGAACTCAGGTCTCCTGCTTTTGGAAGCAGGTACCTGGCCATTATCATCTTACCATCATTGTTTTGCACAGTGTTACCTAGGCACTTCTACTTTTGAGATATTTGTCGTGCCGACACTTGGTGGCGCTTGGACACGTGTCGGCACTTGGACACTCCTCAACATAGCACGATACTTTTACACATGTATGAAAATACCACATTATACTATCAAAATGTTCCTCATTTTGACACAATAAAATGAACTATCGTTTTATAATATTAAAAAAAAATGTGTAACGGTTAGTAACTTCTAACATAAAAAAGCTTGGTTCCTTGAAAAAGATTTTTATAATATTGTATACTTTTAGTTAGGTTCATGACATACTTTATATATGTTTTCATTACATATGTCAATTGGCTCTCTAAGATTTCCCTTCAATTTTTTTTATACATGCTCTAATTTATTTATTTTTATTTCTCTTAAGGCAGTGCCGCCGTATTGGAATCCTTAGAAATTGGCGTACCAAACATCTATGACACCTTGACACTTGGCACCCATGCTACGTGTCTAGGTAACACTGGTTTTGCATCTCTGTTTTTCATATTCGAACATTCTGCGTGTCAAATACTTGTAACATGAATCCCTCACAGAACTCAAACCACCATAAATTATAACCTGCATCGCCACCTTATTTGTATCATCTGTCTATGACTCTGCCATATGTTGTTCCTTTTGGGTACATCACATACATAATTATGTGCATACGACATATTGATGCTTAGTTCTTTCAAACTTTAATACATTAGCATAACATTAGAACATAGCACTCGAACCTCAGACGTATGTGGGGATTAGGTGTTTTCACTGTCCACTAAATAACAAGCAAGCTTTTAAAACTCAATTCAAGTAAGACCCTTGGCTGAGTTGACTCAAATTGTTTGAGATCCAAGTGGAATCTATCAGCAATCTGTCCATGCTTCTATCCAACTTGGACTGAATTCTATCAACTCGCTCTTGTTCATCCAGAGTTGCAAGGATTTTGCTATCAACTTTAGCACACAAATAGGGCAGCCAAATCAGGTTTGCAAAATTAACGTTTGTAGCTTATTAATAGCATGATAACTACATACTGAAGTAAGAACCACCCACCCACACCCAGACAGATAGAGCCAGACACAAAGAGGGAAAGGGTACAATACAGAGCAGACGTATAGCGCACACCCACACCCACACAAGAGAGAGAGAGAGAGAGAGAGAGAGAGAGTTTTTACTGTCAAGTGAGCACTTCATTATCAAATGTTGGAAAAAATTTGTATTAGCATTATGTAAGTTGTAGATTAGTTTTCATGAGTTGTTAACAATTCTTATATTTAAAACTACTACCTTAGGACCTTTTTCTAGAAAGATTGAAGTTTATATTTACACCTCTTACTGTTCGGTATATACATATTATTGGGTGTACTGGTAAGTAGGGCTAGATTAGGAGTACTACCTTCATTAATGGCAGTTTGGAAATACTGAGTCGCATGTAATATTGTGTATTTAAGATTAAAATAAAAGAACACAAGATGGAGGATGTGTGACACTTTGCAAGTCCTCCCAATCTCAAGTTTTTCAATCTCTTCTTCCTGCCTATTTCCTCCTTATTTTATGTGAAACCTTAGATAAATTACTTTCCACGTCTACATGGTATCAGAGCAACAAAGTTAGGATTTCATCTCTTCTTTTTTTAAATTATTTCTTCTTCTAAGACCCTTTTTATAAGTTGTGTATGAGGGTGTTCCGTTGTTGGAAACAGTAAATTTTGTGTGCAACAACATTATGGTTGTTTGTGTATCTCATGCCCGTATGTGTGCAGAGTACCCTTATTTACATGTTAATAGAGAAGACCCGTGTACCTATGAGTGGTAGAGCCAGATAGGAGCTTGGGAGGGCTGTCCCCCCCCCCTGCCCCCCGGTTGAAAAAAAAAATGTAATAGCCTCGACAAGCTATAGTACTGGCTGCTTAGATAAAAGTTGTTGCCCCTCTTTTTACTTACCACATGCTCCTCCCCGTTCATTTTTGAGTTAGTATTAGGTCATCAATTCTTCATCCTCATCATACCCTTATCCCATCAATTTAGGAGCTTTGCGAGTCCTATTTCTCCACTCGTTGTTTATTAGCGCTAAGTTGTCTGTAACTTCGCGATCCTTCATATCCCTTCTCACGGCTTCCATCCAGGTCTTCACTGGTCTTCCTCTTCTCCTACATCGTTATGCTTGTAGAGTCTCAAACCTTCATATAGGGTCTACTTCTAGACTTCGATGAACATATCCAAACCACCTCAAGTGACACTCAATATTTTTTTCCTTTATATGCGCCACTCCCAAATTTTCTCTAATGTACTCATCTTGAATTTTAGCCTTACTTGTTACTCAACGCATCCATCTTAGCATGTGCATATCAGCCACATGTACTATCTTCTTGTTGCTTTTTGTAGCCCAACATTTTGCACCATATAATATGACAAGTTTAGCCGTCATCTTATAAAAATGTCCCTTCAATCTAAGTGGAACTCTTGGATCGCATAATACTCTGCTAGCTTGCATCCATTTCATCTGACCTGCATAATTAAAGCGAGACAACGACCCTGAAATCCGCGAATGCCCATGATATGATATTTTGCCGAAATTAAACTAATTAATTAAGCAATCAACCACAAATTAAAGCGATACCTTCAGGTTTCTCGGGATTCTGCTTAGGTGTCCACGCTTTGGTTCACGTAGGGTCCAATCCGATACGCGAGATCCGTTTGGATGGCGGAAGAAGCGATCCGAGAGATAGAACTCTCGCCTCATCTAGGTCGGGGTGTTAGATCATAGCTCGTAGTGGAATTGATAGCTCCTCGCTAGGGCTTTGAAATCGAAATGACTAATGGTTCAAATCGAGCAAGCTCGAGTCTAACAACGGTTATGGATGAACGGGCTAGGATTGGATTCGATCCATAAGGATGGACATCAAGGTTACTCTAGATCTAGGGTTGGGAAATGGGGAAAATCTATTAAAATGGGAAAAAGAGGATGCCAAAGATTCAAGGAGAAAGTAGGAGATCAAATAAGAACATGTAAGGAGAAAATCAAAGTAACATGGGCATCTCACCCTTGGCCTCACACCAAACCCCTCTCAGGGAAGAAGACTCACTCTTCAAACTTCTCACAAGTCAAAATGCAATGCATTCTCATTAATCAATCATCAAGTGCCAAAAAATGGCTTGCAAAATTGTGCTTTATAGCATTTACAAAGAGAATACCCTAAAATAGAAAATTACTATATTACCCTTACACTTGGACACAAAAGAATAAAATCTAAGGATAAATACGTAACTTAAGTCATTGGGCCAGGGCAGTCCGTCCTGAAGGCCACGGACGTCCATAGCCTACTCACGGACGTCCGTAAAGCCCCACGGATGTCTGTGCTCAAAAAAAACAGTGAGCACCCTTATTTTCAGACGTCCGTCCTGACCCTGCGGACGTCCATCACCTGATGATCACTTGTACTCCATGGGTTGATCTCTAGGGCCCTTCCTCGGTGGTTCTTGATGTTCCTTGACCCTTCCGCCGCTAATACACCATGTACAACCTGAAACCTAGGCCCTTGTTGGTGGCATCCCCGTCAATAATCCTATTTGAGACGTCCTCTTCTATTGTAAATAAATAAACACTTATTGTAAATCAAACTCATTTGATTAAAGCATTCCCTAAATACAGACCATAGTGTATGGTGTACTAGTACAGGTATGTTGAGGTGAAAAACGTTTTGGGTACGTTTTAATTGATACGTATTCAGCATGTTATTGGTACAATATAGAAACATAATAGATACGTTATAGATAAGAAATACAAACAAATAGATGTGTTATAGGTACGAAATAAATACGAGATGGATTTGTCATAGAAATACCACTAATGCGAGATAGGCGAGAAATAGATGGGACATATATATGATACTAGCATAAATTTGTACTTCTTTTGCGTAGGCATATATGAGAATTATATTTGTATGTAAATATCTATATTTTATAATTTTAAAGTTTAGACACAAAATTCATTGAAATCGTCTATCAATGGATGAAAAGACACATGATTAAATTTATCGATTAGTAGTATATACTATATAATATAATATTTTATGTAAATTACTTACTAAAAATATATCAAAAATATACATATAGTTTTCAATCATATGAACATCAAGCTCCTTCCACGGTTTCATGATTTATAAGAAAATGATTTCAATGTCTCTAAAATCTATAAAAGTCATATTTGACCTAATCTAATGGCTCTAAAAAATTAATATGTTAAAGGACGAAACTAGTTTCATATTTAAGCGATAGAAGTACCAATTAGGGTTTTTTAACCAATCAAAAAAATATCAATTAAATAGAAGTTTCTTTTCTAATAGAAACGAGTTTCTACATAAATTGAAACGAGTTTATTCTAAGATAGAAACCAATTTCTGTTTAAAATGAAAAGAGTTTAAATAATATATTGAAACGAGTTTCTAAAAACGTTTTGGAACAATGGACGAGGGGGCCTTTTACTGGTATTAAGGAGGACCTCTGACACATTGTTGTGTATGCGGTGATTTGGGCTATTTGGCTGGAAAGAAATAGTCGGGTGTTTAGAAAAATTGCAAAACCTTTTCAGCTTGTTGTGGGTGCACCTAGGGATTTGCTTCTCAGTTGGATTCTTCTAAGCTTCAAAGGTAAGGATCTGAAGGACATAGACTTCCTTGACCATTGGGATTGTTTGGCTATTTCTCGCTGAGGTGTGGTCATTTTTTGGATTCTGTTGGTGAGGTGTTCTATTTTCCAATGTTGTCAGCATGTTTGGGGCCTCGCTGGCTAGGTGAGTTCCTTGGGCTTTTCTTTTTTCTTTAGGTAGTTTCTCACTACCTGCTAAGGTATGTTTGTTTCCCTTTTTACTCTTTTAATATATTGCTTTGTTACAGATAAAATAAAAAACGTTTCGGAAACATTTCGCCCCTTCCGAGACTTAGACCCAAGACTTGATACCCGTTAAGGTTGTCAAAGAGTTGAGTCAACTGGAAGGCTCTCTACTCAGCTCAGCACGGAAAATAGAGCTTTAAGGGTCTCCAACTCGGCTCGCGAGCGTAGTTGAGCTAGGGCAAGGCAATTGAGGTTCGAATAATAAAGAGCCAAGCTAGAGCCGCGGCACCTGAAACTCGGCTTAGGTTCGCTCGTTATATGTAAATTATATTTTAATTTTTAGATAATTTTATATATATACAAATAAAGAGAACGAATGGTTAACTACTTAGATTAGTAGAAATATTAATTTTCAAAAGACTAGAAATGTTAACTGCTTAGATATAGATGTAGATAGTTTAAACAGTATAAAAAGAACTAAGAAATAAACAAATAATAAAGAATAATAATAAACTTTATTTTGGCTAGAGCTTGACTTGAGCTCGGCCTGAGATTGGTAGAGCTGAGCTAGAGTCTGAAAATTTTAGGCTCGAAGAGCCTAGAGCTGACTTTGGCTGGACCCAAACTCAGCTCATTGACGGCCCTAGTACTGATGGTGGTAGGTATGATACCATATGCTAAGGACCTAACTAATACAGCAAAAGCTCATAGGCATCAATGGAGCAAAAAGTTAAGCTTTCATTAATTAGGGTTTTCGTAACACACCACCATGCTCTAAAGCCAACATCTACAGCAGCCCACTCTGTATAGTCACAAAGTTGAGAGTCAGCAATAAATCGGCAACGGTCTAAGTCAGGAAAAACTGACAAAAATTGGTCAAAATCGGTCAAAGTTGGAAAATATCGGAAAAAATAAAAAAGTTATAAAAAAAAATTAAAAATATATCATAATATATTTCAAGTTAAAAATAATGATTTTAATGAAAAAATAATAATACAAAATAGGCAAAAAGAAGAAGAGCAGTGAGCTCTGAGAGGCGCAGGAAGCAGAGAGGGCTGATAACCCTAAAGGTTTTTTTACTTCAAGTGAACCAAAAAAAGAGAAAAAAATCGGACAACATCATAAACACAGTTCATTAATCAGCCAAGTTACCGAGTCGGCCAATTAATCGGTGATGTAGTCGGGATGACTGCAAGTCGCCGACTTTTTCCGATTTTTTGAAAAAGTCGAAGACTTTTGTGACGATGCCACTATGTGGACACCCTTTTTTAGGGCCCCGAGATAGCCCTTCCCCGCCCCTTCCAGAACTTGAACCCGCGCTGTTATGTTGACTCTGATACCATTTAAAAGGGGACCTAACCAATACACCAGGAGAACCTCGGCAGAAACCGAACAGAAAGTTAAGCCCTTATTACTTTGGGGTCCTAACAAAGGCCACATGGTCAATAGATTTCTACCAATTAATCAAAACGAGGAGCCATAACCCATAACCCATAACCATACATGCAAGGAGCTCACAGCCCCAAAACAGGGCTACTTTCTTGAATTCACAATTACAAAAAAACTTTCTAAGCATTTTTATTACTAAACATGAAAGAGTTAATAATAAATAAAGAAATAAACTTTTCTAAGCATCTTTATTACTAAACATCATGGAGCTAATAAATAAATAAAAAACAAGCCATCGACGAGACATCTTCAACTCACTTTTGACTTAATACAATGGCATGTTGTTGATAATCGGAAAAGGCCGAAAATTACAAAGAAAACTTACGGATTTCGATCGATTTCTCCTTCTCGACCGTGCATCATGCAACGAACACTGAGGGTGCGCAGTGCTCGCAAGAAAACCAGTCAAGGCCCGCGGCGCCTTCCACGCGCAGGATAGAATGCTGCACTCGTATTTTCCGCTTAAATCGCCTTTCGACAGCTTACAGAGGTTCACACATTCTACAGAAACTGCAGATTAACTCCACAAGTTTCAAAATCAATTCTTTAAAAAAAAAAAATGAAAGTGAAATTGAAGAATAAAGGCCTACCTGACATCAACGGCGCAGATGCCATGACTTAGTGGGGAGCGGGAGCATTGAAATCGGTACTCCTCATCGACGGACGAGATTCTACGTACTGAATTGCGATTACGGAATACCTAATCGAGAAGATAAGGCTGAGTTACAGGGCACTGGCAGGTTCTTGCTTCGATGGTAATTTAGTCGTCACGAATCTAGGTATGATGCAGATTACAGAGAGTTTGGGAAGAAAGAAGAGAGATGGGGAGTTGGCTGAGGGGGAAGAGATGATGAGAGAGAGAGAGAGAGACCACACAAACAGTGTACTGAAGAGATATTCTCTTCTTTATTACGGTGAAATTTTCGTGTGGGGGGTCTGGAATCACGACACACGACCGATGAGAGCACATCTTTTAGTTTATTTATTTTTCGATGATAATTTATGGGAAGCCATTACTTGCACACGGTTTTCAAGTGATTGCACCGAATTTAAAAAAGACTTGTTATTTTAGTGACATGTGATTTATAAAAATATAATATGGGCCGTCTGATTTGAAGTTCATGATCAATAGATCTCTAGTACGTAAAATTGGAGCAAAACATGTGACTTTTCATATTTTCTATCGTAGTCAACTATTTAATTATATAATAGTCTTTGACTCAATTTAATCAAATGATGAAAATTATATTTTATTCTAATCTTTTACAATTGATATCTGTAAATCATGGCCTTCAAATCAAACGGCTTAGATGGTGTTTTCACATAATAAAAGTCGCCAAACTTACAAGTCTTTTTTTTAAATTTGGTACAATCACTTAAAAAGCGTGTGCAAGTAATGGCTCCCTCAATTATGTGCTTATTAATTAGCAACACTTTGGTCCACGGATCCCATTGCTCACTGATACTGCTGTCAGCAAGGTCGATTGACCAGGACACTCAGCCCGACTCAATATTTTTTTTAGGACGAGTACATAAATTTGACCTGTAGGGTCATTTCGGGTTAACCAAGAGGGTGTGTCGGGTTTGATAACACACCATTCCAGTCACATGATTCCACTCATCGCATAATATTATCACACTAAAAGAAGTGCATGGATAATCAAGATTACTATACAGATTATGATAAGAAGTCATGTACCATAAGTTATGAAGATAATCATACATATTATGATAAGAAGCCATATACGTATCCACAATTGTTGACATAGGCCTACTTGCACATGGTATCAGAGTCAAATTTTTCTTCATTCCAGGCCACCCAATTCAATTGTCCACGTGATTTGGCAGGTAATTTAACTAGTCCCACCAACATGTGTGGAGCGTGTTAAAAGTCTCATATCGGTTGCGGGCTTGGAGGTCTTGGGCTATATATAACTTGGGCAAACCAAGCAAGTTTTATGAGGTTGAGTTAGGCCCGTTGGAATTTTTTTAAGGTCAAGGCAATCCCACCTAACCTGATGTTTTATACACAAAGAACATAAAAAATAGGGGTTTCATCGGGTTTGATTTGGTTTACAGGCCCGACATCAGGTTAGGTCGGCTTCAGTGCTTTATCGCATCAATGCGGGTCAAGTCAAACGTTTGCGATTTTGTTATTGGGAAGCCAAACTTTTGACCCAACCTAACCTGTTGACTGCCCCATTGTCACAAGCAAAGTATCAAAATCGGTATCGGTCTCAGGTATCAGTTTGCCCAAGACTAATACCACTCGGCAGATACATATTGGCCAATATCGATACGTATTGGCGTATTTTAAAAAATAATATAAATAAATAAATAAATACAATGGCTCCTATTTTACAACGAACACAACTTGGCCCAATCTGACTTGACCTGACTCGATTGGAAATTGATTGGATCAGGTTCAGGTTTGGGCCTAAAGATAATTGGGTCGAGTAGAGTTCGAATCACCTTTGACCAATATAATATCTTATAGGTATATATGTGTGGCATGAATGGTGCATGTATTAATGTGATATGAAATTATGTACCATGCATCACGGCCATTATGAAGATGAGAGTGAGAAACAGCATGGAGAACGAGTATCAAATAAGGATCAAAATTTCGGTTTTTATTTCGGTTTCGGAGGGGACTGAAACCAAAATTTTGGATTGAAATTTCGGTCGAAAATTTGAATTTCAGCCGATAATTTCAATTACATACATTTAATGACCGAAATTTCGGTCATTTCGACCGAAATTTTGATCCTTAGCATCAAACCTTTAACCTACCCTCTTAGAATAGAGAGAGTGTACCAACTTGGCTAAAGCCTCAATTGGTTGAGGAATGTTAGGGGTACGACTTAAAAATAAAATAAGGGTTTTATATTACAGCCACAAAACCAAAAGATGCCATACTTTTATAGTTTACCAAGTTAAAGCCCGTAAGCTCAACCCACCAAGTTTTATATATATATATATATATATATATATATATATATATATATATATATATATATATATATTATCGGACAATACATTAAAATTATCGTCCGATAATTTTAATGTATCGTCCGATACGAGTGATACATTGTCCACGATAAGTACATTGTTTTTAAGGGGGTACGATACAATGCCTTTATATCATACCGCCCAAGTCTAAAACCAATACGTATCGATATCGGACGATTTTTTAACCCATGCTCTCTATCATTAGAGAGCTATTAGCCCCAGTGCATAAGGGAGTAGTTTGTGGGTTTGATTTTTGTCCTCCTATTTGTTTCCCATCCTTGGATTTATAAGGTTATCAAGGCTGTCTCAATTCAATGGCAGTATAAATAAATAAAAACCTTACCTATTCATTCTCAAGTGTGAACAACTGAATCTTTATATGCTAAAAAGGCAAATGTGCCCTACTTTATTCACTTCAGTACTCATAAATCATTGTGTACTATTCTAAGGTTTGACCATTTTAGAGTGAAAAGATTGACCTGTTCACTTAGAGGATCTCTAAAAGATATCCCAAATCTATCCATTTAATTATAAGAACTCTCAAACGACTAATTTTGGATATCCATCTATGCCATCTCTTTGGAAATGAGAGATCTAGGGCTCTCAATGGGTTGGGCCAGCCCAAATTTTGGCTCGCACCCGGCCCCAATAAAATAATACTTTCTATCAAGCAAATCCGGCCCAATATTCATACCGTGCTAAACATGTAGCAATCCGGATCAATCCAGGCCGGGCTTGGTTTGAGTGTTCCAACACCCAGCCCGCACTCGACTCGGATATTATATATATATATATATATATATATATATATATATATATATATATATATATATATATATATATATATATATATATATATATACTTATCCTTTTAAAGTTATGAAAAAAAAAATCTTTCAATTAAATATAATTTACTTAAATGCCCTTAAATTATTCGTTGTTTGTTGTAACCATTCTACAAATATTAAAATAAAATCTTTGAATAAAAGCATGTATCTGAGCCTCTATAATATTAATATAATTATTTAATTAAATTTTTACCTTCTTCAAACTTTTATTAGAACAAAAAAAATTCAAGCCCAACAAAATTTTAATAGAAAAATAGCCTAAAAAAAGCTAAAAAAAACACCCAATCTACTTCCCCAGTAGAGGCAGGCTTAAATTTGAGTACATCATGACTGAATTAGGGTCGAGCTAAAAATTTTGGGAACCCGGCCCGAGAAGGTTAAGGCCGGGTTGAACCCCAGCCCGGCCCTAATCCGACCAATTGAGAGCCCTAGAGAGAACCATTGAAGGTAGTGAAAGTCACTGTAAATTTCTAAAAGAGCAAGGTGTAAAAAGGTACACAGGTGGGGATAGCCCAATAATCCTTACTACTATATAAAAGTACAAATAATTTCTGTCAATTTTAGTGTTTTCATATTTTTAGTAATAAAATACCCCTAAGCCAAAATACCCCTAAGCTATTCTATCTACTCTCATCTTTTTCCTTATGTATCTCTATCCTTACTACCATATGAAAGTTAAAATAGTTTCTCTCAATCTTTGTTTCCACACTTGCCCCTATATACACTCCTAAGCCGTGACAATAAAATTAAAATAGGTATTATTATTTACCATCCAAAAAATTGTAACTTCATCTTACCTCTTTCAGTCTGAATATATTGATCGCTTTGAATCATACGATGGAGATTATTTTTCGTCTCAATCTTCTATATAGTTGATCTTCACATCCTGTTTGTATCATCAGGTGGTAAAATTTTTATTTCACTTGACACAACCAAAAAAGTGACTTTAAAATCAAATGACATACATCACTCTCAAACATGATTTTAATATCATTTTTTAAAAAACTGACGGTCTAATAATACTCTTATGATACCAAGATCATTTAGGTAAAAGATGAGGATAAAAAATGATCTCCATCTTCTAATTCAAAGCATTCATTTCATACCTACTAGAGGATATTGACGATGTCACAATTTTAAGGGTTGCAAATAATGATACCAAAATAGAATCTCTTTTCCAATGGGAATATGTAAATAATGGTATCTAAATAAGTTTTCTTTCTTTTCTTATTTTTAGCACCTTCAAAGAAACTCATAAAGTTAAGAGAATTAACAATTTTGCTATAAAAGTTATCTTTCCTTCCTTATTTTTAGCAACTTCAAAAAAATTCACAAAGTTAAGAGAATTAACAATTTTGCCATAAAATATTTGACTTGCTTTGAATTATATGGCATAGATCACATAAAAATAGCCAAAAAATTAAATTTGAGCATGATGCATGTCATGTAAATTTAGGGCCATATTTTGTGATCTGTACCTTATGAAATAAAAAAAATGATCATCTAATGGTAAGCCAATGATATCAAGATCCCTTGTGTGGAAGATTGGGCCGAAAAATGATTTCCATCAGCTAATACAAAGAGTCAATATTTTTTTGCATAGGTGCCCTCTAAGATTTCGCGGGTGTTAATAAAACTACCAAAATAATAATTTACTCGAAAGTTGAAACCCTCTGAGCCACAATTAATGTACCCATGATCAAATCTTGTCATCTTACCTGATCGAATTATTTGCACTCATACGTATGTTGGTCATAAGACTTAGGGGAGCACTCAATTTTATATGACTTAGACAAACATATGATACTTCTACGTAGGGCTCTCAACAGATTGACCTTTTTATTGGGCTAGGTACTAAACTTGAGTTATTCGTCTAAGTCAGGCATGAAGTGTCAGACACAATCTATAGGTATGGTTGGGTTGGGTTAAGAAAAAATTTGGTCGACTAAGCTCTAGTTACAAGATTTTATATAATTAATAATAATAATAATAATAATAATAATAAAATAGAGTGTTTTCAACCAGGTCAAGTCAGGTGTCAGGTCGGGTTGGACATTTACACTCAACCCTTCAAATTAAGGTCGGGATAGGTGTCAGGTCAAGTTTAGTCAACTAAGCTCGAGTTACAAGATTTTATATAATAATTAATAATAATAATTAATAATAATAATAATAATAAAATAGAGTGTTTTCAATCAGGTCTCAGGTCGGGTTGGGCATATACACTCGACTCTTCAGGTTACGGTCGGAATAGGTGTCAGGTCGGGTTGGGAATATACCCTTGACCTTTTGAGTATTAGGTCGAATCAATGTGCACTATCAAGTAAGGTCAGGTTAGCATATGCCATTTACCACTCGGATAGTCAAAACTTTAACACGACCCATTGGCAACCCTACTTTTAAGTTCTAAATTATATGTTTATTTTTATTTTTTAATGTTATGTTAACATAAATATGATTTATATGATGATTATGTGAATCATATGGCTTTAAAATGATGGCATGCATATAAAATTAAGGTTAGAGATTTTATATATGGGACACCATTTTGACACCATGTACTGATACATGGTGCAAGCGATTATTATATATCTTCTGTCATATTTCTCAGTTAAAATTTTTATTTTGACACCATATGTAATGCACATGTATTTTTATGAGATTTATAGTTAATGATTCTAAGTTTTTAACTATATAACTAATAAACCGATTGAATGTCAAATGACATGAGGTGGTCTGTCAATTGCATGAACCAAATTCTTGTACATGTTCCAAAAATTAGTAAGCTACATAACTCTTTGCCCTTTTGATGGTATGCCCATGATCATATTTTCGTGTGCCACATGGTTTCCAGTTATTTTTTGGGATGAAAGATTAAAACGAAAATTGAACCGTTCTATTTACAATGATCAAATTTTTAATGGTACTATGACCGATAACCATTAACTATTGTGAATCAGAAGATAAAGAGATCGTTTATCGCACAATCTTCCCCATAATATATGAGATCATGGGAGTACTGACAATTAACTTTTTATTTCAGGTGTTGCACGTTTTAAAACGTGATTGAAAATCATGTTTGAGCATAATGTCTGTCACATGGTTTTCAGTTACTGTTTTGGGATGTGTGTCACGCAAATTAAAAATTGACTGTCTAATAGTACACCATTTATCTCAAGATCATCATATAGAAGATCGAATTGGAAATCAATTTTGAATGACATCATAGCTGAATACCATCGACTATTTTGAATTAGACAATAACGGTCATTTTTGTCCAAATCGTAGATCTTGAGATAATGAGTGTATTGACAGTTAATTTTTTATTGCATGTGGTACACATAAAACATCCCAAAAAGTGATCGAAAATCACGTTTGGGTATGATGCGTGCCCTATAATTTTCGATCATTTTTTTGGGATGTATGCAATAGAAACCATAAATTGACCGTCTGATGGTACACCATTGATTTCAAGCTCCATTATGTGAAAGATTGAAAAGAAAATTGATCTCTATCATCTGGTTCACATCAGTTAATGATTTTTCGAATGTAGTGCACTTAGAAATCTTATTGGTATAATTAGAGTTATTTTTTAAAGGAAAGACTTGGTATTTGAAGGACTTATGTCAAGTAAAAACTTCATCTTAACTATCGGATTTGAAGGTCATGTTCTAAATATGTTTAATGCAAAAGATTAGTATAAAATAAAATCTCTATTATATAATTCAATGCAGTCAAATATGGATGAGATGATGACCATTTATTGTGTTAAGTCATATGATAGAAATCGAAGATATTTAGAATATAACATTTAAATCAGAAGAATTCGATGATATCTTCACATTTATATTAACATGTACAACGCACATACACTTTTACTAGTGCTTTTTAAAAGTAACGTGTGTAGAGTGCAATTTTATTTTTATATTTTTGCGCCAAGGACTCGGGAGGGTATTTAAGTAATTTCATTATGGTGAGTGAAGATGATGGATGGCCTATAATACTAAACGTGTTAGACGAAAAAATAGATTATTTCAAAGTATTGCCCCTTTTTTCCGACCACTTTTAGTGGGAAGGATTTGTAATTTAAGTGAGATAAGGCCAAAGTGTTCGGCATCTTATTTGTTATATGACCCAAGAGCAGCATCTTTTATGGTCATGGACTCGGTGCCTAGACTTACCTTTTGACACCTAAAAAAACATATTACTTTATTAGATTGACTACTCTTTTTTAGTCGGAGACTCAATATGTCATTTAGGTGAACTTTCTATATTGCTCTTCCCTCTCTCATTGGAAGATTCAAAAAGTTGGTTAGGTCCATTTTTACCCCCTCTCGCTCTCCCTTCATTTAAACACCAAATTAATATTTAAATGATATTGCCCCATTGATGATTAGTGACTTAAAATGTGAGTAATTCATACCATTAAAGTGATAATGGGCCTAATAGCTTATAGAATTTTGAAATTCAATTTATGGACTTTAATTTTCAGTGGCCAATATTAAAGCTCACCAAACAAATATTCACATGCATGTTACTTTAGCTGAGACATGTTTCAATGATAGATTGTCACATTGACAATCAAGATTTATCACTGAAGTGTGCCAGGCAGCATAATAATACAAAAAACTTCAATGATGCATGATCAGAAGTCTAATTTAATGGTATAGGATCATTTAAAAACCATCTTAGTGTTTAAATATGGGTCAGAGCCATTATTCCATTCCTATAATGCTCCCCCCCCCCCCCCCCCCCCTCTCTCTCTCTCTCTCCACTTTACGAAAAGATGTAGTGGGTTTTGTATGGTTTTATATACCCCAACTGTGGGTGCTGGGAGTTTGTGGCGTGCCCAGCTCTCTTTGTTTATGGGAGGGCTATCCAACCAACAGATTAACAAACAAACCACCTAACCGCCCCCATTGAAGACAACATAAACAATCATCATCAATTTTCTATACTGGGTCACACCATCATCAGAGACGTTGAAGTGGCGGGCCATCGTGTAGATGGGATTCAGCTCAAAAAGTCGCCACACGGAATGATCTTCCCTACCATCTGATCAAGTGATTGCAACAGCTTGTGGTTAGAAGTGCTCTAATCGGACGGTTTGAATCCTCCTAAGAGAGATGTTTGGACACTTTGAATTGATGAAGGTTTGTTAACTGACCACTCTGTGGGAAGATATATTATTTTATTAGTAGTCCCAAAGTGTATGTGCAGCCTCTCCCTCTTTCGACAATTGAGGAATTTTAGGGAACTTATGTTCGCCATTTTCTCTGTGGAGTTCGGTATCAGCTGGTTGGTGGGTCCATGCACCAAGGAATTAATCACCAACGAGGAGTGCCTCGGTAGCTCAGAATCAGTGAGTAGAAGATCTTGACCATCCATCCTATCAAGTGCCTGCAAGAGAATGTGAATGAAAGGTTAAGGCGAAAATTAGCAACAGCCAATATCTACCTAGACAAGTGCACAATTGGACGGTTCCCATGTTCACTTTTATTTGTTTTTGAATCGCCAATAATGCTCACTCCTTCAATTCGGTCCGCAGAAGTAGGATTCAGCAGAATAAACTTTCCATATTCACTGCACACAATCCACATGATCTATCATCTGGACAAACAGATTTATAAATGGAACAGAGTTATCGAGTGCCAGCTTGAACAATAAGTTCTAAGCATGTTCTCCAATTCTTCTCTCTATTACGATGACCAAATCCCTATCTTATCCATTGATCTCTGAAATTCAAGCCCTTTGTTCTTAGCCATCTGATACAATTTGCATTGATCCAATTACGAAGCCATTAAGTTGTCACTGAATTAAAATAAACTCAACGAGCTCCTGTTTACTAACCCCAAACCAGGAGGCAAGACCAAAGGAGTTCAAAGAACCCAGTAATTCATTTATGAATCCAAGGATCAAATTACTTGATTCCAAAAGGAGGTAAGTTCCCACCATGTAGATTTACAAAGAATGAACTTTAAGCTTTTCTTCTTTTAGTTAGGAAACACTAAAAATAGCTCTGCTTCATCGAGATCTACTAGTAATCCTTAAAGATGATCCCGGCATAAGGCTCCTGCATCTTCCAGTCAAAACACCTCTGTTCCTACGACTACCACATGACACACATGACATGTTAAAAGCGTTACATATGTTGCGAGCTTAGGCCTGTAGCACAATGGAAGATTGACAATATTGCAACCTCAAGGTCGCAGATTAGAGCCCAACTTACCTGTAAAAAAAATTGTCCTCCATGTTGCTGTTTCTACGTGACATTGTGAAGTGGACCTTAGGGGGCCTGCAAAATAGAAGGCATTTGGCAAACCAATGTTTAAGATCCATTCAGGTCTACTATTGAACAGAACTAAGAGCAGGTTCAATGACCACATCTGAAAAGACCAGAATTATAGTTTTTTTTTTTTTTAAGACCAACATATATTCTGGTCATTCTCTGCACATGAATAAATTTTTTATGATATCTTGCAGTTACCCATTATTTTTCCAAGCACAACAGTGATACTTTTTCCGAGTACTTAGGCCATGGTTTTAAATTGTCTGGAACGAGACGTTTCAGGATTGGGACTTAGCAGAGACGAACAAAATAAAATAAATTTAAAAAATAAAATAAATTTAAAAAATCAAAGAAATATAAAAGAAAATAACACATATAGTTTGATTATTTGTTTTTTTGTGGTTAATACCATATTCATCTTAACTTCAGCTTGTCTATGAAGAATCAACCAATAATTGTGGATTTACACAACTAATATCAACTGTTTCTGCGAAGTACCAAAAGAAAAATCAGGGGACAAAAAATTCAGAAATATATCCCTTTTTTTCTTCTTTTTTTTTTGTGAATCCTCAGGGACATGGTGCCATGCGGGCACCCAAATGGACCTCTTCCCTAGGGTCACACTCAATGGCAGAACCAGGATTCTCATCTAGGCGGGGCACAATTCAGTTTGGTTTGGATGGCTTGAAACCGAAAAAACCCAAGAAAAAATCGGAAAAAACAAAAAAAAAACCTTAAAAATAGGTATTTTAACTAAACCGAACCGAATCGGTTTCGGTTTCAGAAAAAAAAAAAATTAACCGAATGGGTTTCGGCTCGGTTTCAATTTGGGCACCGAACTGAACACTGAAAAAATCGGGGTCGGTTCGGTACACTAAACCTGCATCCCTAATATCCCATGAATAACTGCAACTCACATTCAAAATTTAAACAAATATTGGAGTTGAAAATACAAGAGAATAAAAGACTAATTCCACATACCATACTTCTATCAAAAAAAAAATCCAAATACCACACAAATAAAATAAAAGAGAAATATCCTGCATTAACATTGCTAAATTGCTGTAAACTTAACAGATACCTTGGCTTTGAGGGATTGACTTTCTGAAAGCTCTTGACGAGTGAGATTATGCGATCGGAGTCGGATACCACCGATTTGTTGAGTAACGAACCTTTAAGGCTTTAGAGAGAGAAAAGAGAGAGAGAGAACAACTGAATAGAGGAAGGGCGTGGCCGCGTGGGTTTAGCGAAGAGAAAAGAGATAGAGGGTTTTCCTCTTTTAGAGAGAGAAAAGAGGGAGCCGGGAGGGCGTGGGTTTAGAGAGAGATAACAGAGAGCGTGGGTTTAGAGAAGGGAGGGTTTAGAGAGAAAAAGGGATAGAGAGAGAGTTTGGAGAGAGAACAAAGGTATAGAGAGAGGGTTTAGAGCACGGATCAAAATCTTAGTTTTTCGATACGTATCGGTTCCGGACGATATTTTCCGATTTTTTCCCAAAAAATAATAATAATAAAACATCAAAACCGATAATTTGAAATTATGAAACGATAATTTCAAATTATCGTCCAATACGAATGATACAAACGATACATTGAACAATAATTTGACTGTTTCTTAAGGGGGGCGATAAAAACTTAATATATCGTATCGTTCAAGTCCAAAACCGATACGTATCAGTATCGGACGATATTTTGATCCATGGTTTAGAGAGAAAGGAGGGCGTCGGTTTAGAGAGAAAAGAGATAGAGAGAGAAAAGATATAGAGAGGGTTTAGAGAGAGAAAGAGAGCGAGAGGGTTTAGAGGCGTGGGTGAGAGAAATGAGAGAGAGAGGGTTTAGAGAGATAAAATAGACAGAGAGGGTTTAGAGAAGGGAGGGCGTGGGTTTTGAGAAAGGAGAGCGTGGGGTTTTGAGAAGTTATATATATATATATATTTATTTTTTTAAAAGGGTTTTTTGGTTTCAGTGTGGGCGCTCGCCCGCACTAGCGTCTACGTGGTTCCGCCACTGGTCACACTCTCTCTCTCTCTCTCTCTCTCTCTCTCTCTCTCTCTCTATATATATATATATATATATAAATATATAAACAGTAAAGTACTTTAATAAAATGAAAGAAAATACAATCTGATTGTGATCCAAGAGAGATGGTTAAATAAAGAAGTAGAAGCTGAAATTGCCTCGCAACCTGCCAACCAAAACGCCACGGCTCAAAGCGAATTAGCCGAGCTAGCCCAAAGAATAACAAACTTGTTTTATCCCATGATTGATTAATGAACTTGTTTTATTCAACCGGAGATTCGTTTGCCACGAAAACCCACCACAGCGTTTAGTCAAAACTGACGCACAGGAGAGTGCTCAACACTCGAGGAATGGGCACAAACAAGATCTAGAACCGACCATCTAAATTATAGCTTATCTCAAAATTCTGCACTCACAAGCCTTTTTCATAGATGTTGGCAATGTTGTCTGCAAGGGAAATCAGTTTCTTGATCCTCAAAGTTCGTCCCGATAGTAGAAGTTTAACCTTCCTTGCTCTGGTTGCTCTTCCCAAATTTTAAGTCACTTCAATATCAAATGCTATCGATTCCAAAATTACCATTCAGCACCCCATCCAACCTTTCTTGAATTCTGGACCAACCTCCCCACTTTCACCATAATTTCATTTCCGTCCTTTCTCTACTAGCCTCCAACATACCACCGCCCAAGACCTGATCGGGCACCTCCAGACCGCTTTCATTGACAAAGCCCTCCCCTCCCAGCACTTATCCCATTTGTCTTGTCCTTCCTAGGCATCATCATTGATAAGTCTAATCACCCCTTTTTATTGGTCTGAACAGAACCGCTTTCTGTGCCTAAATGACCCCTCTCATCCACCATGATGCCCTCCAATTGACGATACTCTTCTCCATATGAATTTTTCCATTGTTGGTGCATGTGTATGCTTATGATATAGTGCATTGGTATGTCTCATTTATTGGGGGTATACTTGTCTTTTCTCTTCATTATTTGATCCAAAGATAAAAGGTACTGGGTCTCTCCAACCCAGCTAAGCTATTCTCTCCATCTCTCTAACCCAAAACCTAAGACCTTATTCATTTTATATTTCTCTTTAGTACCATAAAAATCATCTAGGATAACTAATTTCCTATTGACATATCACCCTCTTGCTGCCATCAACATGACATCATGTTGACATCAGCACAGTCAAAGTGTTGACCTCATATTGGATATAACTTAACGGGATTTTGATCGGTTTGACACCCTGATCATCATTAATTCTGGTCTCTGTGTTGTGATGAATTTTTAGTAAACTTTCGAAGGGTTTTAAGGAGATAGGAAGGTTTGTGGTTTTCAGGGACATCAACCTTCATGAGATGAGAAATTGAAGTGTTTTCATATTTATTTGGATCGGAATCATGTGTGCATCTTTTCTGGATAGTTGTTTTCAGTTTGGATTGATATATTAAAGGATTCGATCAGTTTACCTTTAGCAACAAAAGGAGCATGTTCACAGTTTCTGTGATTAAAATTTCTATGAGATCTATACTCCCTCTTTGTTTAGGTTTTCCTTTTTGTCTCATCTGATTTGACTGTTTCAAGGGAGATGTAAAGTTTTTCAAAGCTAGCGTAGGTCACGTTTTCTATTTCTGATTGCTGGAGCTTGTTGTGTTATACCAGCACATGTTTTCATATTACTTGGTCAGAGTTGTGAACTTCAGAGTGCGAATTATTTTGTTTGGGGTACGTGGGGTGCCATCTCAGTTTTGCTACTTCTTATTCTTCTCTTTGTTCACTACAATAAAGTTACATAGGTTTTGATACATATTGTTATTCATATGCTTCAGTGGCACATTAAACCGGGTGATACAGTAGTTTGACGATCAATTTAATGTAATTTTGTGTGCAAATTCGTGTAGTTGCTTGGGGTACAATATAGGACGACTTTTTTTAGATGTATCTGAGACAGTTGAGAGTTAATCTGGCTTGGGTATGTTTTTTGTCTACTTGTTTAATAATGAATGCTGACTATGATTGACCCATACTCCTGATATGCCTCGTCCAACGTCACAGTATGTTACCTCTTGTCTTGGTGGCCACTTCTTTGTCTTCTTCACACTAAGTGATTGATTCAGGGGCTATTGACCACATGACTGGAGGTTCTCAGGTTTACTCATCTTACTCTCCCCCATCATCATCTTCTCAAGTTTAATTGGCTGATGGTTCTTCTACACTTGTGTTAGGCATAGGAACCATTCCGATAATATAGTCTTCACGTTCCTCATCTATCCACAAATTTGTTGTTTGTTAGTAGTCTTGCTAAAATGTTAAACTTCTCCGTTACTTTTTATCCCTCTCATTATCTCGTTCAGGATTTGATCACTAAGAGAACTGTTGACAAGGGCATTGAAAGGGGACTATACTACTTACATGTTCTTCTGCCTCTGCTGTTGTTATTCTTGTTGTCATTAATTCTTCCCTTGATCTTTCATCTAGTTGTTCTTTTCACACTAATGCTAGTCTTGATACTCTTGGTATGCCAAATTCGGATTAGGACATGTGAGATCTAATACATTATGCTCTTTCATTCCATCTTTAAAATTTGTTTGCATGTCTTTGAAGTTTCACTGTGAGATATCCTCCCTTTCCAAACAAGTCAGAAGTATTCATCCATCGTGCGTGCACAGGTTCAACTCTCCTTTTGAGTTGATTCATTCTGATATTTGGGATCCTTCTCCTGTTACATCTCTTGAAGGATTTCACTATTATTTTGTTTTTCTCGATGACTACACTTGTGTCGCGTGGGTCTATTTCATGAAAACTACAGATGAAGTATTCTCTAAGCCTTATAAGTTTCATACCATGGTTCAAACCAAATATCGTTCTTTTGTTTAAATAATGGGGGAGAATAGAACTCTTTTACCTTTGTTCGATATCTTCAAGATCATGGGATTGTCATCAATTTTTCTGTCCCGATACACCTCAATAAAATAGCCTTGATGAGCACAAACATACAATCTTATTAGAGTTACTCGATCTTTATTGAGAGGTATGCATGTGCCTACGACCTACTAGTCAATGGCCTTATCCATAGCTTGTATTTTATTAATCATACTCATTCAAGGAGTCTTAGAGGTCATAATCCTTTTTTTTCCTAATGATTACATGTTTCATATTGGAAGTAGAGTATTTGGGCATACTTGCTTTATTTAGGACCTTCGTCCTAATCGGCAATGTGTCTTCATTGGTTACTTGAGTGCTTCCAAGGGATATAAACGTTATGATCTCAATTCATGTTGATTCTTTACTTCTATGGGTATTAACTTTAAGCATGTGCCTTATTTTTCTCCTCATCGGTCTGAGTCAACTTTCATCCCTGCACCTCTCACTACTGCCTCACCTGTCCTCAGCCTATTTAGTACAGATTGCTCATTATCTCCTCCTATTGCTCCTCTTATACAACAACCCCCTTTACAACAACAAAAGCAGCTTTGCACTTATATTTGCAGATATCAGCATGGGACCTATCAGACCCCAGCCTCAGCCCTCTATGCAGCAGGTAGATCCAATTTGAGAGTTCTACCCCCGTGCATCCTCTTGTGGCTTCTCTTACTACTGCTACTGCTGCTGCTACTACTACTCCTACACCTACTAATACATCTGATGTTGATTTACGTTTTCCCTTCGTAAGGGGTTCTGTTCATCTGTTACACCCTATCCTCTTGCTGAGTATGTGTGTTATTAGGCCATGTCTTCTTCTTACAGGGCTTTTTACTCAGCGGTTGAGACTGTTACCGTCCATGCAACCCTTACTCATCCTGCATGAAGACTGTTATGGTGGATGCCATGAACGCTGTTGAGAGTAATCACACTTGGGATATGGTCCCCCTTCCTCCAGGACAGAAGACTGTTGGATGCACGTGGGTATTCGTCGTAAAGCATAATGGGGATGAAAGTGTTGTTAGATATAAGGTACGACTAGATGCTCATGGAGACACTTATATATGGGATTGATTATGATGTCACACTTTTCCTTAGTGGCTAAGCTGATTTTTGTGCAAGTTCTCATCTCGATTGTGGCTAGGCAGAATTGGCCCCTTTATTACCTAGACGTAAAAAATGTCTTCCTTAATTATGATCTCACAGAGGAGAGTTATATTGATCCTCCACCTCGTTTCCTGATTTAAGGAAAGACTGGGAAAGTATGTAGACTGGGAAAGACTGGGAAGTCTATCTACAGCAAAAAGCAGTCGCCTCATGCTTAGTTCCAGTGTTTCAGTAGAATGATCATTGTATGGGTTTTCAAAGATGTCACTCAGAGCATCCTATTTTTTACCATTCTAGTCCTGCTAGTCGTACTATCGTGTTGGTGTATGCTGATGATATAAGGATTACAGGCAACTCTTTCTTCATATCCTATGTGAAGGATGAGTTAGTCATATTTTTTGAAGTGAAGGACTTAGACAGCCTGGAATATTTTCTTGGTTTGGAGATCGCAAGATCGATGAAGGGGATCTTTCTTTCTAAAAGGAATTATGCTTTAGATCTTTTGAGTGATATGCTTAGTTGCAAGCCTGCTTCTACGCCTATGGATTTGAAGCACTCTCTTCATGGGAGTAAAGGGGAGATATTAGTTGACTGTCGTGAGTATGAACGCGTAGTAGGTCAGTTGATCTATCTTCCTCTTATACAGCCATACATTACTTTCATTGTTAACCTTATCAGTCAATTCATGCATGCTCCTCGTACTCTTCAATTAGCGATTGTCCATCACATTTTCAGATACATCAAGTCCAGCCCCGGTCGAGGAATTGTGTCTCACTCTCATGGTCATCTTCATATATTTGGATATGCGGATGCTTATTCAGCTGGCTCTGCTACCGACTGTAGTGCTACGTCTAGGTTATGTGTTTTCCTTGGAGGAAAGCATGTCTCATGAAGGGTACACAACAGCTTGTTGTCTCCAAATCGAGTGATGGGGTTGAGTCATGGGTTAAAATTTCGGAAAAACGATACGTAACGTCCAGCCCCAAAACCGATACGTATCAGTATCGGACGATACATTCCAATGTATCGTCCGAAATTTTAAGTTTTTGTATGGGAGGCACCGATACGGTACCTTGAATGTACCGTATCGGTGAGGTCCAAAACCGATACGTATCGGACGATACGTATTGGTATCGAACGATATTTTGACCCATGGGTTGAGTATCGCATGATTTCTCATGGAGCATGTGAGTTATTGTAGCTTTGTTCTCTTAATTCAGAGCTTGGATTTCCAATCAGTGGCCTCATACCCATTACAGAGATAACGAAGTTGCCAAAAAGATTGCATCTAATTCAGTGCTACATGAACCTGTAAAACAGATTGAAGTATATATTCATTTTGGTAGAGAAGAAGTTTGAGACCGTATAGTAGAGCTTATTAATGTATCCTCTTCATAGAAGCTTGCAGATATTCTCATTAAGGTCGCTGGTCTAGGATTCTTTAAGCCATCTCTATCAAGCTGGTCATGTCAGAGTTATTGTATGTGTATGCTTATGATGTGTGTGTCTAGTTGTACATTGGTATGTCTCATGTATTGACGGGGGTTATACTTGTCGTTTCTCATAATTATTTGACACGAATAGGAAAGCTAGTGGGTCTCTCCAACCGAGCTAAGCTACTCTCTCTCAATATATATATATATATATATATATATATATATATTCATTGGGTATTATATTCACTGGGTATTATTATTTTCATGCAATCATCAATCAAAATGTTAGATGTCCAATGGTTTTAAGATTTTAAACGGAACCATTATAAATTTTTAAAGCGTTATTTTTTTCACTTTTTTATTTTTAGTTTTACCTTTATATTTTTTCATTTGGCATTAACACTCACGAATTATATAATTTTATGGCTTTTTTATTCACATAAAAAATATTTTTTTCTTTTAATGTTCCCCTTTTTTCCTATTTCCCCCTTTGTATAATTTTTAAATAAATTTAATCAATCTCTGTATCATGCCATCACACAGATTTGTCGTATTTTGGGCCCTGGATGAAGCATTTCAGGAATTGGAGATTTTTAACCATGTTAAAAGCATCCGTATAAAGCATCTTTCATTTAATGATAATTCATGTTTGAGTTCTGTTTTTTCCTGCAATACTTTCAGGAATTGAAATACCAGTTTCAGTTATAGTAATGTGCCTTGTGATTCTGGTTGCTTAAATCTAATATATCTAGAATACAATGATGAAGGGCAGAAATTGATTGACACTAGTAAATGACTGACTCGTACAAATGTTCTAGCAGCAAAGAGTTTGCAAACTGCAATATAACCACGGATGCCAACTTGGTAGTTAAAAAAAGAATAATTTGTAGAGGACACTTGGGCTGTGTTTGGCATAGCTCTCTGCCAGCTCCCGGCCAGAGCAGGGTTTACCTGCTTTAGTAGATTCCCTTTCTCTTTGCTAAATCCCTGCTACCTGCTTTAGCAGGTCCCCCTTCTCCTTACTAACTTCTTGCAGAGCAGTATTTACCTGCGCCAGCAGTTCTCTCCTGCTCTCTACTCACTCCTAGACAGAGCATATTTTATTTGCTCTGGCAGGGAGGTAGCTGCTAGAGCAGGTAAATCCTGCTTTGTAGGGAACTAGCAAGGAGAAGGGGAGCCCGCTAAAGCATGTATATCCGGCTCTGGCAGGGAGCTAACAAAGAATTATGCCAAACGCAGCCTTGGTAACTAATTTGACTATGCAGTCAAATAAATTTGATAATAGAATAATGCAGGTTGGATGAAATGAAGACAAGCAAGCGGAGTACTGTGCGACCCAAGAGTTCCACTTAGATTGAACGGACAGTTTGATAAGATGGTGGTTAAACCTGCCATATTATATGGTGCATAATGTTAGGCTACAAAAAAGCAATAAGCAGATTGAGTATGTGGCTGAGATGCATATGTTAAAACGGATGTGGGGAGTAACAAAGGATAAAATTCAAAATGAATATATAAGAGGAAATATGAGAGTGGCACCTATAAAGGAAAAAATTATGGAATGTTGCTTGAGATGGTTTGGACATATCTATTGAAGGCC
This sequence comes from Chloranthus sessilifolius, assembly GCA_021018995.1. NCBI lineage: Eukaryota > Viridiplantae > Streptophyta > Magnoliopsida > Chloranthales > Chloranthaceae > Chloranthus > Chloranthus sessilifolius. The sequence continues at coordinate 746,903 of CM037588.1, read as the reverse complement.
AGAAACATATCTTGTACAAAGCCACAAAGGGTTAAGACACTAAAAGACAAGGAAGAAGGAGAAGGAAAACTTGTGAAGACATGGAGGGAAGCAATGAGAAGGGGCATGGATTGGGAAGTAGAGACCTTATCGCTGATCAGAAATGAGTGTAGAAATAGGACTCGCAAAGCCGACCCCAAATAGATGGATAAGGCTGAGATAAGGATGATGCAGTTAACAGAATATAACATGATAATAGATATATATATATATATATATATATATATAGAGAGAGAGAGAGAGAGAGAGAGAGAGAGAGAGAGAGATGAGAAGAATAAATAAGGAAATGGGTTGATGGGAAGATAAAAAGCTCAGGAATAGGAGAAGATGCAAAATATGTAAATGAATGTGGGAAAAAATCAGAAATCACGAAATATATGAAAAGTGGAAAGTAAAAATTAAAAAGGTTAACTAATAAAATGGTTGATTCATAAAGCGAAAATTAGGAAAGTATAATGCCATAACTTCCAAATCATATCATTCAGCCATAAGCCGATTATAGACGTACATCACAGATCTCATATTCACCAATAAATAAATAATTAAACCAGCACCTTCATCTATGTAATTTAGATTAGGACACAGTTGTCAGCATCAGTTGCAGCAAAAGCTGCAAGAAAACAATGGTACCTGAATAATTCTGTGTGCGAAGCATACAGGTATCCTACGCTGATATGTTTGATGCAATACTATTAGATCGGGACATGTTTACTAGTATCAGTTGCAGACAAAATGTGCAAAAAAACTGTGGTACCCAGATACTTCTGTATGCTTCCCATAGAGGTAACCTAAACAGCATGTATGATGCAATTCTAGACTTCTAGAATAATTGTATGGTAAAGTTCAACTATATCCAAACATACATACTGAATCACTGATGTTATTTATGCTGTTATTTTTTTCCATTTAAAAATATAAAGAGCGTGTTGTGAAAAATCAAAATCCAAAAAGACCGCAGCACACACACACACACACATATAAAGCAATTTTGTTGTCTATCATTATATCTAAATAGGTTTGTATCCTGTCCACCCCTCCCAGCACCCCGTACATAAGGGATCAGCACTAGGTAATGGCCTTTATATATATATATATATATACTCATTATCCTGGAATTTTGAAACTGGCGATTCATATCCACTCCCCTGTATCTGTATCCATGTACCTGACTATCATATCAAAGCATGGCCACCCCAAAAAACATAGCAGGCAAAAACATCTAGTAGAGAGTTATGCAATACCAGAAGATATATTACCATATAATTATTGGTTCCTAAACAAATAGAAAAATGTATCTACTTTAATTCAAATACATTGAAACTAAATAAAAAAGATAACGATAATACCAGGAAAACAATCAAAAAACAAGAAAAGGAACAAACTAAGAGTTTTATCCTAAAGTCCACGTCAATGTGCATCCAATGATCCAACATGCATGAGACCTCTGTCCAACTTCAACAGAACAATCCTATAGAAAGCTGAGCATCCTCATTAGATGGGTATTTCAGACTGCCCATATTTCAAGAAAGCTCCAACATAAAAAATACAGGGCACAAAGTACTGTGCTAATCAAATTTCATTACCCTTCCTCATTTACAAATTTATAATATTTATTCAATAAAAAATGAAATAACAATAACTGTATCACATAAAATTGGACAAAAAATGTCACTGACCAACTATATCAGACTATAACTACGCATAAACAAAGACAATATCACAGCTAACACCTGACTAGCTTAGAAAGATGGGACTTAACTCACCCAAAGGAAATTGTCGATCCAAGTTCACTATCATTCCAGGGCGAGCCCATAGTAAAATACAAAGATGGGGTTCTATGCAAATAAATTCCTTGGAGGAAGAGATGCAAAGAACTGCATTGCTGAATAAATCAAAATTTCAAGATTACTTGAACCTCTCATGCAGTTGTTCCATCATAGAAATGGTTGAGCCCATATATAGCCTTCTTTAATTTGCACATTAAACCTTTCTACCCTTGAACCTGAAAGACTGAAAACTTGCAGGTGGTACCATATAAACTCTTTCTTTTAGGACCTTTGGAAGAAAAAAATTCTTGACATCTAATAGGCTTAATGGACATGAAATGTTTGGACCAACAGATAAGAGCGCACTTACAGAACAAAACATAGCTGAAGGAGTAGAAGTTTTAGAACAATCGAGCCCATACCTGTTGCAACAAATTTGGCCTTGTATGTGTTTCCATCGGGTGTAAAGATTTATTATTAAACAAAAAAAAAAGATTCACAAAGATGAGAAGAAGGATAAACGAATGAGAGCTTTTTTTTATAACTCCATATGGTCTCTTTCATTTACAGAACAATGGACTGAAAATATGTCCTTCGAATAATTCCCTAACATCCTCACACAAGTATAAATTAAGAGAAGCCCAAAGTATCTAGGCCCATTAAGATACGCCCATATGGAACTTTACTCCATGAGAGATATCCTGCGCAGTGCATCCTCTCTTGATCACCTCATGTGATCCCATAAGTCGATCAATCATGTTGCACTCTTTTCAACACTCCCCCTCAGGCTGGAGCATATATATATATATATATATATATATATATATATATATATATATATATATACCACCAGAATTGCAGTCTTTCATATCCTTTTCGTCACAAACATCATGTGATCATACCCAGCTTGTCAAAGATGTAGCACAGTCTGCTCTTGTTAAGACGTTTAGTGAACACAGTAGCTAGTTGCTCTCCATCGAGCATACAGTGCAAGGATCTCCTCACCACCTTAGCATGCACATGCCTTAAGGTGGGGTGAGATATATATGCAGAACAGATAACACATGGAATCTAAGAAATTGCATTTTAAGAGACCAAAGGTAAGTCTGTTGTAATGCAACACACCAAAACAACAATGTAGCCACCAGACAATTTAATTATACTTACATATCTAAATTACTATATGCAACTCACAGAAATCAGATACTCCACATACTGCATCAGTTTCAAATTGATCCCCAAAGGGCTACAAAAAATTGCACTACATATATTTTATCAAGATCCAATGTGAAGTTAATAAAAAAAATTAACAAGCCAATAATAAAGGGAAATTTAATACAACAAATTATGTTAAACAACACAAGATATTCCTCATTGGAAAAACGTTCAGCACATGGCTCATTTTTCATCACAAATATTCCTTACGCATACAAGCTAAAGAAAAATGACGACAGCAAGACTTCACATGCATAATATGCCTAAGGAGAATACACCAAAAAAAGTTATATGAAGAAATACATTGAAATATTTTCTAGTCAGCCATTTTCACCAACCGGTGAATGGTACTTTTTGCAAGCCTGTTACTAGGATCAATCTTCAGAACTGTCCTTAGATCCTCAGCCCCAAGTTTGTATTTCTCACTGCTCTCATACAGAAGTGCACGCTGTATTAGGATCGAAACATTTGCACTCTCATGTTCTAGTGCCTGTAATGCAAAACACACCCGAGATTTTACTATTTAGGTAAATGTCAATTTCTCCTAATCTACAACAATAAACTATAGGCACCACAAATATTGCCTTGTTTCAATTATAAGATGGGATAATTGCTCCTGGCAAAAGGGTGCTTAAATGATCTTACACCATTAAATTATATTTTTTACTTTACAACATTGAAGTGTGGTTTATTAATATGTCATGTGGCGCACATTTATGATTTATCTAAATTGTCCAAGTGGCAATCCATCATTGGGACATGTTTTTCCAAAGAATCATCCCCAAAAGTGAATGTCAACCATCAGATTGGCGGACTTTAATAACAGCCATTAAAACTAAGAACAGTGGTTGGTATTAGAGTGCACATATCAGATGGTTCAAATCTTCCAAAAAATGTCATTTTTGGGCCATTGCCCTTCAATTATGATATATCACTTTGACTGTGGACTGCCCACATCTTAAACCATTAATGCTGTAAGATCATTTAATCACCGTTTTAGTGTTTGAATGACGGTCAGGAGAGTCAGGTCCTTCTAAGATAACCTATAAACTGAAATGAAGAAAATATAGATACCTTCGAACAGTCGGCAATGGCCTTCTTATATTCCCCTACTTCTTTGTAACAAGAAGCTCTACAAGAGAGAACCTCAATAGCAGCAGCATTATCACCAGATTTCTCGATAAGGGCTACTGCCCAAGACAGCCACTTTATAGCATCAGCAAACTGCCCCTGCTTGTGATTATCCAACCCCTTGTTCTTTGCGGACGAAGCCGTAACCCCGGCAGGAGGTGTTGGAAGTCCCTCAATCTCAGTAGTACCACCTCCCATATCGTTACCGGCAGACTCCGAATCAAAGCCCCAATCATCAATCTCTGAAAATGGCTGGTTTCCAGAACCTTCCGCTGCACGTGCGGCGGCAGCTGCAGGAGCCGATGAAGACGATGAAAACAACATATCAAGTGGATCAACGCCTTTCTGCGATGCGAAGCCTTGATCCCCCAACCCAAAATCGTCCAATTTTGGTACAGAAGCAGAATTTGATGCCATTGAATTATTATTGACAGGTGGAAAAGGATCCGCAGGGAATGCCGAATTCTTCGAATTACTATTAACAGGTGGAAAAGGATTCGAAGTGAAAACAGATCCGCCTGTTTTAGGAGCATCCTGATAATCCCCAAAAGAATCCTCACTGCTCTTATTTTTGTTATTCGACGATGCATTTACAGGCTGCTTAGATCCGAAATCCACCAAAGATCCAAAAGGATCCCTTTTCGAACTCGTGGCAATAGGCTGCACACTAGATCTCATCGAAGAACCAACAAAGTTTGCACTTTTATTACTATTACTATCATTAATCGACGAATAATTCCGTAAATTATCAGCAGATCCCCAACTCGTATTTTTCATAGGCTTATTGTCCGTTTGTGGCAGAGAATCTGCAAAATTCCCCATCGAATACGAATTCCTACTCGACATCACATCCTTCAAAGGAACATTACTGCTCTTACCTTGCCCGAGAGCCGAACCAAGGAGATCGCCGAACAAATTAGGGTTTGATTTTAGGGTAACGTGATTCGAATTCGTCGTCGTCGTCGTGGTGGTAGAATTCCAGCTCTTTCCGAATATATCGCCAACCATCGAAGTCGGCGGATTCGACACACCGGGTCGGGGAGCTTGACTCGGCGCTGGCTGGTGATTCCACGAGGGTTTGCTAGGCGCCCAAGATGATGAAAAAGAAACGGGACGATTTGGCGTGGTGTTCAGTTTCTGATTGTTTAGCGATCGGTTCGACTGGCGATTCGAAGAGTTGGAGGCGAGGCCGAAATCGAATTCGAAGTTGCTGAGATTAGCAGATCCCATTGGGGGATTTGGAGATCTATTAGGGTTTGAATTCATGGTACTGTGGACCGAATTTGGGTATTTTGGTTCAGATCTGGAGATTGATTACTAAAAAATGAGATGATCTGATGAGCTCGAGAGAGACGAGGAGTGATAGAGAATGGCGGTGCCTATTTGACGCGGAACCACGCGGCTTCATGTTTCGAACGTCTTATTAACATTTGGAAATGATAAAGATTAGCTGTTATCCGCATATATCCCAAGAAGGTGTTACATATTGTGATTAGTAGCCGATTCACGGATCTCGAGGATATATTATTATTATTATTATTATTATAATAAATTTCAAAAGGACACCTCTATCTGCACTCACCAAAATTCTTAAGCGCAACGATGTCAAAAACATTGAAAGCTTTGTGATAGTTTTAGTCCTAGTGTAGTTGTATCATCATCATAAGGTCAGATTTTAACATATTATAGCATATATCAACCATGGTTCTAGATCACTTTTTTGATATATCACATATAACTCTTATATATATTTGATGTCGGCTTTGTGAGTTTTATTTTTCACTCTTATTCTAATTAATACTAAACTTTATCTAACTCCAATATCATTGTATTCCTTCGTACCCGTCTTCATTGGTTGACCCTCTCAACCCTTTCTACTAGTTGAGACAAAAGATAATGGTATGCTTATTTTGAGATATGTGTCACATAAAATTAAAATCTGATCATGTAATGGTACACCCATAGCAGGATGTGTACCGCATAAAATCAAAATCTCCATTGTTCTATAAAACATTTGTGGTGGGTGCAAACAGTAATTAGTTTAGGACTTTATCTCCTTTCTCTACTGACGTCTATCTAAAGGATTAGTTGAATCCTACATAGATTCAACCAATATTAAAACAATTGGATGGAAGAGAAGCTTGAGTTTTCGGCCTTGTTTGATAACATGAAAATGTAATTTTATTATGGAAATGAAATTTAGTTTCTAATTGTTGTTGTTTGATAGCCATTTAAGGAGATGGAAATGACTTTAAGTCACCCCGCATGGAAATTGAAGTTTCATACATCAAATCATTTTATGAGAAAATCATTTGAACCTTTTAAGTGGCTGAAATTGAGTTTCCTACCGACAAAATAATAATTTTTTGTTATTGCAAATCTAAAGTTACTTGTAAAAAGCCTAAAAGCAAAAAAAATATTTTTTTATTATTAAAAAGTAATTTCAATTTCTATGACCATCATACCAACACGATCACTATGGCCACGACATTATCTGCATCTTACTATTTTCAGTTAATATTTGACTTTGGTCAACGTTTGAATTTTGATCAAACTTTAATTGGATTTATAAGTTATATAAAGTTTTGACTTTTGATCAAACTTTGACTACTGAAACATGATAATAAGCTATAAGTTAGTAATATATTATCAAATTTTTAGGAAAAAGGTTGACTTTAAAGTCAAACTTTGACTTTTAATTAAAATTTTACTTTTTATTAAACTTTGACTCCAATAATTTGATGGCGAAAAAATGATACTGTCGCATTGATGTATAATTTGATACTAGATTCTTAATTGTATTAGTCAATAGTTTGACCTTTTATCAAACTTTGACTTTTGGTCATGATCAAACTTTGACTTTTACACAAAATTTATTTTTAATCAAACTCAAAACTTACTTATAGATAGAGTCTACTGTTACATAAATTTATACTGTATTAATGCAATTTTTTCTTGGTCAAAGTTCGCTTTTTTATAAAATGTTATACATTTTTATTAGTGAAATATTATAATTAAAAATATTTATCATTATTTTAATTTATAGCTTGAAAATATATTGACTCATTTTTATTGGTCAAAGTTTGACTTTTATTCAAATTTTGACTGTAATCAAAATTTGAGAAGTGTATCTTGACAATAGATAGTGATTATTACTGTTGTTATTTGTATTTTAGTAATGCAAATTTTGACTGGTAAAAATTTGATATTTGGTCAAACTTTGACTTTAGATACAATTTGATTTTTTTGAACTTCTGTATCTCCAATGAGATCATTACTAGTGTAACCTAGTGATAGATACGAATATTGCTATATTAATTTGTAAGTTGGTAGTAGATTATTGAATTTTTTATTGGTCAAAGTTTAAAATTTTAGTCAAAGTTTGATTTTTTAAAAAAATTGAACTTTCTTTGAAGTTTAAAAATTGAATTTTGTTTCGACATGTAATCTTATAGTCCATACTAGCATTTATTATATGATTTTATATTTTATTCTTAAATTTTTTTATTAATTAAAGTTTTACGTTTCGTCAAAGTTTAACTTTTATTAAAAGTGGATATTTGATCAAATTTTGACTAGTGTAACCTAACGGTGTATATGAATATTGCTATATTAATTTATAATTGAACTTTTGTAACTTGTTAGTGCATTGTAAAATTTTCTCTTAGTCAAAGTTGAAATTTTGGTCAAAAATTGACTTTTATAAAAATTTTATTTCATTTCAACGTTTAAACTTACATTAGATACTAACATTTACAATTTTATTATTTAACTTAAAATATTTTTTAATCAAAATTTTAAGTTTGGTCAAAGTTTGACTTTTTATTTAAGTTTAACTTTTCAAACTCTGATTTATGTAACTTAGTAATAAATAGTAATTACTATAGTATTAATTTGTAATGTAATAGAATATCATTAAAAAAATTATTGATTAATATTTAACTTTAATTATAATTTTAATAATAAATAATTAAAACTAAAAACTCATTTTCAAATTCATTTTTAAAAATACTAACCAAACAAGAGAAATCAATTTCCAATGAAATTCATTTCTCAAACACACTAATCAAACACTGAAGATTCATTTTTAGAGGAAATCATTTCCCAGGAAATAAGCTAAGAAATTGATTTAATTTCTTCTTTGGAGTTTCATTGCTATCAAATAGGGCCTTCGTGTCAACCTATGACAGTGGACACTGTGAAGTCATGATTCCCATGCATCCAACCGTTTTAAAACTAGTTGAATCCCATGTAGGATTCAACCAGTGAACCTGAACAGTCTAAACTCTAACGTCTAACAAGAGAAAATGGGAGCGCTAATTTCATTAATTGCACGGTTGCTTTCTCATGAAGTGGGTCTGTGGGAGAGCAAGTTGGAGCGCTGAGTCTAAGGATCAAAATTTCGGTTGAAATGACTAAAATTTTGGCTGAAATTATCAGTTTCGGTCCCCACTGAAATGATAATTTGGGATTAAAATTTTGGTCATTTTTGTATGGGATTGAAAATTTCGGCCGAAATTTCAATCCAAAATTTCATTTTCGGTCCCCTCCGAAATCGAAACGAAACTTGAAATTTTGATCCTTGGCAGAGTCAATCTCTCTCCATCAACCTTAAAAATTTACGTGATATTTGAAATTGAATTCAGTGAAATGTCAATAAAATGCTTTCGCCTATAGTGGCAAAGTTTTGTTGGCACGTTTGATCCCTATTTTCGGCTCTTTCCCTCTCACCGGGTACCTATATTTCCAACTTAAGATTTTATGGTGATTAAATTGTTGATTGCTTTGAATTAAATGATGGAAAATATCATTATAAGTTATTTAATTGATGAGAAATAATCTTTTCACATGTAAATATTATAATCATAAAAGTATGTATTATGCACCATTCGATGGAGACTATTCAAATTTGTTAGAGATTAATTCGTTATTTGTTCCAATCTTCGACACAATAGATCTTAATATCATGGTACTATCATCAAATGATCAGATATTGATCCTAAAAGTAATTTAAGAGCCTCGTTTGATGTATACTTATGATCATATTTATTTTTTGAGGTATATGTCATATAGAATAAAAATTTGACCATTTAATGACAAGCTCATGGTTTGAAGATGAAGTCAAAGATTAAAGCAATCAACAGTTTAAGCATGTGATTAAGAAGGAAGAATCTTGAATTACCAACAAAGATATCCGTAGCTCAGTAGCAAAATTTTTCAGCCACGTTTGATCCCTCTTTTTGGAGCTTTGCCTCTCACCCTTTCGTTCATCGACCGCTGTCCTGACAGGCTGACAGCCATTATACGCAACTATATATTTTGGAGTTTGTCTTTTGTGCTTCCCCATGAGCATAATGGATGATGCTTTACTTATTTATAACATTAGTTGAATCCTAAATAGGGTACAACTGACTTTACAACCGTTGGATGCAACGGAATCTTAACTTTAACCTTGATAAGTTGACGGCCATTTGAGTCTCTTCTATCAAACGGTTTCAAAATCAGTTCAACTCCATTTGGGGTTCAACTGTTTGGACGAGACCGAAACCCAAAAGCCCTTGGGCCGTAGGCATTTAAGCCAAAGTGATGACCAAAATCACCATAGTTAATGCCAAGTTGGCAGCCAGCAGTAGTTGGTATTAGGTACCAAATAAAAGCTATCATCTCAGGCTTCTCAGCCCACTAAGGTTAATCTCCTTACCAAATGATCAACTCTGAAGAAGAGTGTCTAAATGTGGGAAATTTATCCGATCGGACCCTATCGGACCCTGTCACATACACCTTTTTCGTTATAGACCCTATATTTTCACCTTTAACCAAATCGACTGCTCCATATAGAGCCAATTCCAGCTAGCATAAAAAGTCAGAAATACCCCTTATACTTTTTTTTCGTTTTACGTAGTTTAAAGTTTTAAATATTTATACTTATTTATATTTACGCGATGTGAAACAGGATCTATGTCGTCTGATTTGAAGACCCTAATATAAAATCGATGGTGCCAAAAATAGACACGAAAAAAGGTGATATCTCCTATTTAAAAAAATAAATAATAATATTTAAACAGTTGATGCGGACTCTTTTAAATGATCAGTCGAAGCAAATTTGCTTAGAAAGCGACATTATTTACATAATCTGTCGGTATCAACATCTAAGTGTCGATGGTATTTATATAAAAATATATATATATATATATATATATATATATATATATATATATATATATATATATATATTAAGAGGCGATATCGCCTTTTTTTCGTGTCTATCTTTGGCACCATCGATTTTATATTGTAGCTATCAAATCAGACGACATAGATCCCATTTCACATCATGTAAATATTAAAAAGTGCAAATATTTAAAATCTTAAACTATGTAGAACGAAAAAAAGTGTAAAAAGAGGTATTTCTGACTTTTTGTGCTAGTTGAAAATGGCTCGCCTAAAAGCTGGTCAGTTTGAGTAAAGGTTAAAATATAGGGTCTCTGACGAAAAAGGTGTATCTAATAGGGTCGATCCGATAAATTTTCTGTTTAAATATTTATGAGTATGCGAATCAAATAAGTGAATGCAAGCTTTTGACCTTCGTTGATATGGCACTAAACAATATTTGTGCACCCATAGGTTTTAGGTGGAGAGATTGAAATACAATGTCGTACCAACTTGTAAAACACTTTTACCAAATCTATAAGGGCCTATTTGGATAAAAATACAAGAAGCGTAGGAAAGTAAAATAATATTCCTATATTTTCTCATAGATATCTAAGTTGTAGGAAACTATGGGATTCCTTTGTTTTCCTTTGTTTTCCCTTTGACCCAATATATGCTGAATTTAGGGTGCGCATGTGCCCATGGGATTAAGCAGGTGCTCTAAGAGGCCCGGATACCTAGGTTATAAAAAAAAAAAACCCACATTGCTAGTTGGGAAAGCGCAAAATTAACTAAATCCTGTGTTTTGATACATATACAAGAAATTATAGGAAAATAACATATCCTAACAAAAAAAATAACCATAATACCACAAAAGATAATCCAAACTAGAAAAATAGCAGCTACAATATTATAAAAATGATTCACAAAAATGTTCAAAAAATTATATATGTATTAAATTTTTTTTTCTTTTTACATATTTTAGTGAATTGTTCTAGTGGTGTTGACTTAGTGCTGTTGAGAAGTGTAGGTTCTAGTTCAACCTTATTTTGTGTAATAAATTGTTTATTTTTTTCAATTAATTATACTCAAACACTTAAATAAATGGAGGGAAGCTTAAAAATACGCCAAAATTGTGGGATCTAGTTAAAAAAAATACAAAGAAGAGATATGAAAACAAATACTATAAAAAAATTTGTTTGAAGATTTTTGATCATTTTGGATGGTCAAAATAATTTTGGATGGATGAGAACCTATTAATATAAATTAGGACCCTAAAGCTTAGTAGCAAATTTTTAGAAAGTTTAGGTGGTCAATTGACTACCAAAGTCATAACGTGACTCTGCCTCTGATTTTTGGGTGCGTGTGCCATATAGAATCAACATCATACCATCTGATAGCGAGGTCAAGATTTAAAAACATCTCCATTATCTGATTCAAATGAGTCATTGATTTCCGACCCTTTGGATGTCATCCAAACAATTGGAATCTCGGCAATTCATTTGCCGCATATGAGTTTTCTCTTATTTCCCCTTGTTTCCCTTGAAATAAAAAAGGCCCTAATGCTATGTTTGAGAATGTGGATTTGTATTTCGGGATTTGGATTTGGATCTCCTAAATCCAAATCCATCGTTTGGTTCCACATTTTTGGGTTTGGATTTGGTAAATCCACTGGAATTTAGAAATCCATGTTGTATGTAAAAAAGTGGATTTATAAATAACACTTCCTAAGCGTCATTTGAAAATCTAAATCTTACACTATCATATAATTGGCTATGATTTGTGAATAAAAAGTTGTTATCTAGTACATCATAGGTATGGTTCGACCTGATACTCGATCCGCCTAAGCCGCGTATTTTTAATCTTGACCGATTTAGTTGGATTGATCATGAGGCATCCCAACCAAGGGTCAAAGGTTGACTTTAAGGTCAAACTTTTGATTTTAATTAAAATTTTACTTTTTATTAAACTGACTTTTATAATTTGATAGCGAAAAAATGATTTGTCCATATTGATCTATAATGTGAAACTAGAATCTCAATTTTATTAGTCAATAGTTTCACCTTTAGTCAAACTTTGACTTTTGGTCAAACATTGACTTTTACACAAAATTTATTTTTAGTCAAACTCAAAACATGCTTATAAAAAGAGTCTACTACATAAATTTATACCGTATTAGTGCAATTTCAATTTTTCTTTGGTCAAAGTTTGACTTTTATCAATGTTTGATTTTCTATAAAAAACTATAAATTGTAATTAGTGGAATACTATAATTAAAAATATCTATAATTGTTTAATTTGTAACTTTAAAATATATTGTCTCATTTTTATTGGTCAAAGTTTGACTTTTAATCAAAATTTGACTTTTATTCAAATTAATCAAAATTTGAGAAGTGTATCTTGACAGTAGATAATGCTTATTACTGTGTTATTTGTATTTTGGCATTGTAAATTTTTATCTGTGATCAAAGTTTGATATTTGATAAAACTTTGACTTTATAATATAATTTTTATTTCACGTATGTAATTACACTTTCATATTATCAAACAAGAGAAATCAATTTCGAATAAAAAGAAAATTGATCCTAAGCTGAAAAAAAAATAAAAATCGAAAAAACTCTAAAACAGATCAATTCTGTTTCGGTTCAGGGGGTGGGGAGTTCGGTTAACCGAAATCAAAACATTTCAGTTCTGGTTTGATTTTCGGTGAACCGACACCGAAATCAAAATTTTCAGTTTTGATTTTGGTTCGGACTTCCACCCCTACATAGAATGAACGAAGCCAATGAAATATAAATTATTTTTATAAAAAAAATTAGCGAAATAAAATATCTATAAATCCTAATGCAATGCTAAAACATTTAAACAAGAGATTTGCAAATCCAAATATTTCAAATTCTGTATTTGAAATGCTTAAATTTAAAATGTTTGGATTTGAAATTCTTAAATACAAATGTTTGTTTCCGAACGCAGCCTAAGGGAAATGGCATTATAAGATATGTCATATGGTATCCAACCATTTCCTACTATATAGATTTTGAGTGGGTCTTTAATCTTGGACACGTGACTAAGGCTGTCAACGGACTGAGATGGCCCTCAACCCGGACCGGTCCTGCTTAGCACGAGTTGGCTTTTGGCCCGGGCTGACACAAACATATAAAAAAAGCCTGCCATTTTTGGGCAGGGTTCGAGTTAAAATCCGTGTCAGCCAAGTACATTGAGAGCCCTAGTTTAGCCCATCAAAAGACAGGCTTGGGAAGCCTGCTGTAGGATTTGTGAGTTGGACTTATATTTTAGGGGCGGGCCGCTGTTGAGGTTTGGTTAAAAGAAAAGATATGGCTTGTGGGCCATATCTGTCTCGAAGGTCAAAATGGTGCGAGCCCAGGCCGGCCTAGTATCTTAACTTACAGCATGGGTTTGGACGGGCTCAGCCCAGCTGCCTTTGACCCGATATGAGGAGCCCAAACACCTTAAGATTCCACCTTTTTACCTTTATAAATTATCTTGATTGACTTGCATCAGGTGATAAATATTTAATTAGGACTGTCAATGGGCTGGGCTTAGCCCGAACTCGGCCAGACTCAGGTTGGATTAGAGCTTAAATAAAAAGCCCGAGCCTGGTGGCATTTAAGCCAAGCCCAGCCCACTTTTGTATCCAGCTGGGTTGGGGCGTTTTTTTAGGAAAAAAAGCAATAGGGCTGCTCAAAGCCTGATCCAACCCAACAAAGCCCGATTATTTTAAGAAAAAGGCCCGAGTGGCCCAAATCTAGCCCGGACTGACCCAATTCGGTTGGCATTTGGGCTTAAGAAAAAAGCTTGAGCCTAAAAAGACTGGACCTAAGCCCCCCGGATTTTATATCTGGGCCAGGTTTAAGCCGTTTCTTAGAGCACAAAATCGGGCCGATCAAAAGCCCAGCCCCAACCAGGCCGGCCTGCTGAATGCCCTAAAGTATTTCAATTCGAGTTCCTCCTCTGTTTTTGTTTTTTTATATGAGCACTTCTAGTTCCTCTTATTCTTCCTAAAGAAAAATTATAAATGGAGGACAGATTTGATGTAGACAAAGTGCAGGCGATTAATGTGGCGCGACGTGGCTAGCTGCACTGACTTGCATTGATTGAGCCCCACCGCCCATACAGCCAATTACATCATGCCACATCAGCTACCTGCACTTTGTCTGCATCAAATGTGTCCTCCCTGTAACACTGTCCATTAGGGCTACCTAGTTTATAGTTTATCCTACTGCACGTCTTTAGTTAGGTGGAGATATATATAGATTTCTTTTCTCTTTGTCTCCTGTAGTCGAGGGAATACATTCCTTCCTATCTATGCGGAACACTTAAGACACAAAATATTAAATGGCTTAATAAATAGTCCTTTCAGGGATGCAAGTTGGGTGTACCGAACCGAACAGATGTCAATTTTTGTAGTTTTCGATTTGGTTCAGACTGAAGCAAAATCGAATCGAAATGAATCTGTTTCGGTTCAGTAATTTAAAAAAAAAAAAAAAAAACCAATTTGAGGTGAAACCAAAATATTTTGATTTTTTCCATCCGATTTCGCTACCTTTACCATTTTTTATAGTTTTAATATATTCTCAGTTTTTTCGGTTTTTTTTTTGTTTTCTCATCATACCCACTCGGTTTTCAGTCTTTGCCACCCTAAACCGAAACCGAACCGATATGGAATATGTTCGGTTTGGGTCTGTATGAGTCAGTTTTGGGCCGATTCGGTTCGCTCGATTTTCGGTTTGATTTCGGGATTCAGGTCAAAGCTTACATCCCTAGGGCTGTGTGTGGCATTGCTCTTTGGGAGAGTAGGACAGAGCATCAGCTGCTCTTTTCTACTTTTCTAAAGAGCAATGCCAAACACAGCCTAAGTCCTGCTAAACGGTTTCTGATTTTGTAAAGACCGGACGCATGTTTTGATATACGAAGTTCCCACTATCAAATAAACAGAGAGGAGGGTTTACATATAATTGATCAAATTAACATGTCTTTCTCAGTGTTAAGATCTTGTTGTGGCACAAAATCTGGCCTACATCTAAAATTTCTATATTAAATGCATCAGATTATCTCATGAACTGAACTGAAATATAGGCATCAGTTGAGCCATCTATAGTAGGCGACAGTAGAGATTGTTCAATCATGCAATTTTCGGGCTGAATCTAAGCTAGACTGTGGCCACATGTAAGTGTTGATGAAGAAGTGTACCAATAAAGATGATTCAAACAAAGGAAAATGTGAACATTGCACCTTCTATAATGTTTTCCTTGTTAGGCACCCTTTTTATTAAAAAATTCCGTAGAGCTCCCCAATAACCATGACCAAAAATCTTCAGAGAGAGAGAGAGAGAGAGAGAGAGAGGGCTAGGAATGATAGATTAAACTACTTTTGTTAATCCCTAAGACACTCGTGTTACTTACAAGGCAAAATAAAACACTTTCTATTCACTTGCATCTAATAATCTACACAACATTACATAACATAAAACCCACTACTCATGAAGACATGAAAAAAGAGAGATCTTCATATAAGTTGTGAAATTATCAAGCCGTTCGATGTGGTTTTGTCGGGCCAAAATTAAAAAACATCATACCGCCGTGCATCCTAACGGCATGGATGGAATCGATCGCCTCTTTCAACGGTGATGGCTGTGCCACTAATGGAGGAATATAGGGCTGGCGAGGTCTTTCTTTACGACCAAGCCGCTCCTCTAGCAGATCAAAAGCCTCTTTCCCTACTTTTGCAAGGTCAGCAGGGAGTGCCATACCAAAGACAAAGGCTAGCTAAGTTTATGAACAAGTAATAGGAGAAGGTTGTTTTGGTGCACTAAGGGGTTGCACTGCTCTTTTATAGAGCTTTTGTACACGCACTCCACGCCATCATACAAAGGTTCTTACTCTATCCAAATGAACCTTTTTTCTTTTATGGGTTTGCTTTCGGTGATTTGTGCACATCTCTAGAGCAAGAGGGCAATGGTGGAGAAATCATTATAAAGATTCAATGGACATACCTTTTATTACCTGTTATGTTTAATTCTATGATGAGTCACTCATAGGTCCGGTCGACCAGTCGGGTCAGCCATGAGACATCCGATCTGCCCTTCGGGTCAGACAAAAGTCAGAAACGTTGAAAAATAGGATTTTTCTACTGGGTCGAGTTGGGTGCACCATCAAGTCCGGTCAGGCATATTGCACTTTTCATTGGGCAGCCAAAATTTTGGACCGGCCCATTGACAGACTTAGAGGAATGGCTCCTTATCTATCGGTGTTTAAACACAAAATGGTGTTTAGATGATTTTTATTTCATTAAAGTACACTATCCGACACAATTAAACTATGGGTAGCAGCGGCAGACCCATTCATGGGCGAGTGTGGGCAAGCACCTGCAATCCTTTCTCTATCTCTGTCGCGGTGCATGTCGCCCTCTCTCTGGCCCGACGCCCTCTCTCTCTCCTCTCGCTCGCCGGTGCCCAATCCAAGCTTGATCCCTCTGCTTGCCGCCCGATTGGTTAGGTGAGAAACCCTCTCTCTCTCTCTTCTTCTTCTTCTTCTCTCTCTCTAGATTGCCCACTGCCCGGGCCAATCCTAGAGGCTCAACTCCTCTCCCTCTCAGCCACCGCTTTTTCTCTCTAAGCTGCCTGCAGCCCGCCCACTCCATTGCCCCTCTCGCTCTCTATTCTCTCTAGCCACCCCTTTCTCTCTCTATGTTGCCTACTTGCAGCCTGCCAAGCGCTCCTCTCCGACTCCCTCTTTCTCTCTCTCTCCCCCTCCCCCTCTTTATTTATATTTCTCTCTGTCTATCTGTAATAGTCTCACATCGGATAGGGAAAAGTTCTGACCCTGGGCTATATGTGATTGCGGATGCTACATGCTATGACGCGTTTTGGGTGGGGACTTAAGCCCATGCCAAAAATAAAATCGGGGCGGGGACTTAAGCTTAGAACCGGACAATATTGTGACATGTGGGTCTGGGTCTTCACAGAATGGTATCAGAGATGAGGACGGCTCTTCTACAAGGTGGGGGGATTGTAATAGTCCCACATCAGATAGGGAAAAGTTCTGACCCTGGGCTATATGTGATTGCGGACGCTACATATCATGACGCGATTTGGGTGGGGACTTAAGTCCATGCCAAAAATAAAATCGGGGCGGGGACTTAAGCCTAGAACCGGACAATATTGTGACATGTGGGTCTGGGTCTTCACACTATCCCATCGTTACAAATTTCTCAGAAACTCTCGGGAAATTTTTTCGAAATTTACCAAAACAGGGGTCGAACGAAACTTTCTGCGAAATTACGATAATTTCTTCGAAATCACCAATATTTCATTAATTTGTGCGAAATTAACCAAATTTTGCCGAAAATAATAATTTTTTTTAGGGATAATGACTCCTGCTGACACTTAATCACCACATGGTGTTTAAATGATCTTACACCGTTAAAATGCCACTTTTTATTTAATACCATTGAAGTTTGATTGATGGTCAGGAGAGTCGATCCATTTTTTTAATGTTAACCATTTATAAAAAAATAGATATATTTTTATAAATACTAAATATAATTTATATATAAATATTTTTTGTGCTCTCCAAAATTTTTCCGAAATTTTTAAAATTTTTCTCGATATTTATCAGAAATGAAATCCTACCGAAATACTGTCGAAAATGAAATTTGTCTTCATGATAATTCTTGAATTAAGGTTCTAGGAATTAATCACCAACTAAAAATTTGTATTTTTTTAAAAAAAAATCACGAACTTCGCGAATAATCCATAAACAATTTACAATTTTTTCATTATATCTTATTTTTAATATTCTTTAGAATTTTATATACTTTTTAATCTTATTTTTATTGTTTTCTTTAAATTTTTCTCTGAACTTACCGCATTTTTCCATATTTTCTCCGAATTTTTCCTCGAACTTGTGCCATAGTGACAAATTTCACTTTCAGCAATATTTCCCTAGAGGGTCGTTTTGGTTCATTTCAAATAAATTGTGAAAAAATTTAAAAAGTTTAGGGAACATTTCGGGGAGTACAAAAGATATATATATATATAATATTTAATATTTATAAAAGTCTCTCTTATTATTTAAAAATGGCAAAAATTAATAAAATTTAATTAATTTTGGTGAAATTTCATTAATTTCGTTGAAAAATTTGTAATTTTGGATAAATGCCCGAAATTTCATTAAGTTTCGTCGGAACCTTGTTTCAACGAGTTTCGGAGAAGTTCGCTGAAATTTGTCACTATCACTTGCGCCCCGACTAGCTAGGTGAAATTCTTGTCCCGCCATTGATGGGTAGCTCTATTTCCAATGGCATCAATGACAGTTGACTAACGAAACATATCTTAGCCAAAGAATCATGCCTATATGCAAATGCGATCCATCATAAGGGTAAGATGCATACCCCAAGTTATAAAAAAAAATTAAAAAAAGAGCACGTTTCTCCTAATAACGTCAACTTAATTGGGATAAGTTTAGGAAAGATGCGTAGAAAATTTTAGAAAAAATTTAGAGATTATAGAAAATAGTAATTATAATATATAAAAATTATAATAACTTATTTATACTTAAAAATAATATCTTTAAATAATAAAATAAGTGTACGACATAATTTGCATCATTATAACAAATTTCTTTGAAATTTAACGAAACAAGCGGACGAAACTTTTGGCGAAATTTCGATGATATCTCTAAAATCACCGAAATTTCATTAATTTTGGTGAAATTAACTACATTTCACCAAAGTTAATGAGAATTTGATAACTTCAGCTATTTTTAAATGATCCATATATATATATATATATATATATATATATATATATATATATATATATATATATATATATATATATATATATATATATTTATTTATTTATTTATTGTACTCCCCAAAACTTTTTCACAATTTTCCTGAAATTTATCCGAAATGACCCCCTACCGAAATATATATATATATATATTACTCCCCAAAACTTTTTCCCAATTTTCCTGAAATTTATCCGAAACGACCCCCTATCGAAAACAAAATTTGTCACTATGATTGAAATGCATTAACAAAGTATGATTAAAGCATGTATGACAATCATTAAAGTTAAAAATAAAATAAAATAAAATTCAGAAAATCCATGACTCAAGTGAACATTCAGCCGGCAGGTAGCCAAGGGTGAAGCCAAAATTGTGCCTGTCCGTCCAGAGCCGAAGTGGAATGAAACCAAGGAATAAAAACTCAGCCGATGCCTATACGTATCGGTTTCTTGGCAAACAGATACGCATCGGCCCCATACTTATTGGTATCCCAACTCGGGTATCCGATACTGATCCACAAAAATGACCTTAAAATTATATGACACACATCACGCTCAAATGAGATTTTAGGGGCTTTTTTTAGATATGTGCCACGTGGAATAAATCCCCCTATTAAAAATGAAAAAGAAAATAAAAATTATTTTATTTTTTCTAAAACCTCTTAGGGAGGGGTAAATCCCTAACAGGGATGGGGACGGATGCCGCATCGCATAAAAAAAGAAGTAATCTTGGACCGACTACATTTTATTTGTTTGTTCAGCCGTAAAATTAATGAAATTTATTTATTTGTGCTAAACTTTTTTTTGAAGGGCTTTTGAGTTCAACTACATCTGCAATCCTTGGAAATAGAATAATTTTGACTGCACATCATCCTATAAAAAGTCAAAATTCCCCATATCCAAGATTTCATCGAAAATCTTTTCCCTCCCTCCCTTCCACTCCACTCTTTTTGTTGCATGAGAACTCTCTCTCTCTCTCTCTACGACCGGTCTCTCTTTCTTTCCCTCCGATCTCTGTCTCTCTCTTTGAATCTTATCTCTCATTGATCTCTCTCTCTCTCTATCCCCCGGTCTCTCTCTCTCTTCTCCATTATCTCTCTAATTTTTTATTTGGTGTGTTGTGTACACAAAATATGGTGCTTTTATTTTTCTTTCTCTATCCTAATCTCTCTATTCAAATCTCTCTTTTTAGATATCCTCCTAATCTTTCATTTTTATATTTCTCTTTCTGTCTCCGAATCTTTGTCACGACCTGAAATTCTATCCCATCTTGATGACCTAAAATTTTGAGTTATGACCCGCACGCATCTCAGATTCGCTAAGCGGACATACATATAATTAGAGTTTTCGCGCTAATATGGCTCTACGAAGCCCGTGAATCCAACAAATAAAGGTAGAATATAAGGGCAACTATAAATATGAATAAATACGATAAAGTAAATCACAAATAAAAAGGAAATAAAAGTCAATAACAACTCCGATACATGAGACTATGGAGTCAATAATAATAGTATAAAACGAAACTCAGTACCAAATCTACTACTATCAATAGCCTGCACTTGGGTCAAAATCAGCATCAAGGTCCTCCTGATACTCAGTGGCGTTGCCCTTCCAAGGCTCCTGGTACTCAGCGTCCACGGGGTCAATGAAATCAATGTTAACATAATCTGGATAGTCGGCTTCTACTCCATCAATATAATCACTTGAAATAGATAAATGTCATGAGGGTTGAGTTGCTAAACAACATACAACTCAGTGAATATACCAGTAATCTACTCTATTCTACTCAGATGCATTGTGGGTGCATTACGTGAGTGGTAATAATAGTATATCAAAGCAAGTGAAAGAAAAAAAAAAATCTTATGTATCATAAAATTAGTATCATATCATAAATATAAGATCATGATCTAGACACACTCATATCCTAGTGTACCTCACCATATCTCATAGTATAATATATCTTATTATTACAACGACACATGCATCTATATATCACATGAGCGTACCTACATACTCGTTAATCCTATACGACATATGTCAGAGTCGCTGCTCGAGTCCATCATGTGAGGATCATCATAATATCTTACCACATAACATAACGCCCTCTATAATATACTCATACACCCCATTTAGCCTAATGAGACACATGACCAATCGTAACTCATAATACACTCATATTGTCTCCCTTACGGTGGCTACGTAAGGAATGACACATATAGATTTATGTTCTTAATCTTATGTTGACCTAAACAACGGTGTCTTATTATCATACTCATAACTTACCTTATCTTACTTACATACATACTCATATCTTAACATATTTTTACAATTTAATTTTAGGACGAACTATAGTGAGATAACTTTACTAAACCACACTTCCCAAAGAAAATGTTCAATAGTAACTTGAATGTACTTCGTATGATAGCCCATACTATCATGAAGGTGTTGCATCCGTACAAGGATGCCTACATTCCAAGTTTTAAGTGACCATAAAAGAAATCTTACTACAACTAAGGCCTAAGGGTCAAACCTCATATCTTACACATCTTATCCTATCATATTATAACTTGAGGGTGATAGGGTTATCGCATATATCACCGTATACAAGGTTACACTGAATCCACACTCAACATACTTGTCATGATATCCCATATCACAAGGAGTTGTGAGGCATGAGAATATAATGTATTTCTCGCTTTGATACTATTTAAGAGAATCACCACGCCCAAGTGTATGCATGATCTCATACACTCGCATACATATGACCTAATATATCCATAATTTGTATAACATAGCTAAGATGAAAGCATAAAACTTATCTTACTAGAGAATATATTTATATTCAAAATTTCATTATGATTATACATGTATATATTTATATAACACACCAATATAATATAAAATAGGATAATTATTAGTGTGAAATCGAAAATGAGGGGATAAGAGTTTAATTTTTATGAGGGCATCAAATTTCTAGCTCTTTATGCTATCGAAGAGGTCATGTTGAAGCGATAAAATTGATATATATATATATATATATATATATATATATATATATATAAATTACTATAATTTAATACATAAATAGAAAGATATAGTAATTCTAAGTTAGGTAAATTACGACCATCGGTCAAAACGTTCTTATGATTAGCATGTATTAAAAGTTTTGATCGTGACAAATCGGAGTAGAGTATTTGATACTCCGCCACAAGACATCGATGTTTCGGAGCCTTAGACTTCGAGTCGGGTATGAAGCCCGAGTCCAAAATATCGTGGGTTGAGTCTCAATCGAGTGTATAAAAGAGCATAAAGTAGGTATACACCTTATTATAGTCAAAAGGGGTATTACCATGCTGAAGGGTCGATCAATCGGTCTCGGAATTGATCAATAAAAAATATGAGGTAAATTTTAATGTCTGTTTAGACGAGAATCATTTAATCAAAATTATTATAAATATGTCATTCAATTCGGGTCAGAATCGATCGATCGATTTGGTAAATCGATCGATCAAATTTAAAGTAAATAGGTAAATCGATTTTGTCCAGGATCGATCGATCGGATATAAGAAATCGATTGATAAAAAATATAAGGTAAATAAATAAATAAATAAATAAATATATATATATATATATATAATGATCTCGGTCTATAATCGATCGATCACTAATTAAAATCAATCAATCGACCATTAATAGAAAAAATAAAGTTGATTCGGTTTAGAATTGATCGATCAAAAATAGTAATTGATCGATCGACTACTTCAGCTAACAAGGAAATTTTATTTCGAGTCAGAATTGATCGATTGAAAATAAGAATCGATCGATCTATTTCGGTATTTCAGCAAACATTAGGGTTCCAAAAATAATATTCAAACATGGAAAAGAACAAAAAGGAATAATTACAATAAAGTCATAATTAAGGTTAGCCATTTCATTCTCTTTTATAATAATATTTATAACAAAAAGGTACACGAGTTCATTTATTTAGCCCGTTGATACGCGATCGAACGTACCCTACGCGACGGAATCTGAGAAGAACAAAATAGATTGATAAGTACCCACCTCTTAAAGCGTGAACGACAGATCTACGACGATTAGGTTGAAGAGATCGATGTCCAACGCGATAGCTAGTCCAAAGTTTCTTCTTCTTCCTCCTTGATTTCGTCGGTGGAAATAGATCGCGGTGGTTCTTGTAGAAGAACACGCAAAAGTTTAGAGAATATTAGAGCCTTAGGAAGGGTGGGTTGAGAAGGAGTTGTTACGGCTAGGGTTTCTTAAGAGAAGAAAAGAATAAGAGACGGGTAGGGTTTCTCAAAAGATTAGAATAAGAAAAGAAAAAAATAGTTACGTACTTAAATAGAGTTTTTAAAAATAGGGTAGGTTCCGGTGTGGAGTGCTAACACTGTGTATAGTGGAAAACACATCTAACACCATTAGAAATATTTAAGAAAATCTAGGTTGTTACACTCTCTCGTAGATTCTCTCTCTCTCTCTCTCTCTTAATCTCTCTCTACGTTTCTCTTTTAATTTCTCTGTTAATTTTCGTCTCTCTCCAAATCTCTCTCTCTAAATCTCTCTTTCTCTCTCTCACGAAATCTCCCTCACAATAGAAAGTTGAATTTATTGGGTGTGTGAGATGTACACCATTGATGGTGCTCCTTTTATATTTTCTTAGTGTAATTGCTCAATCCAAACACTGAAAAATAATGAATTCCTATGAATTTTCAAAGAGATGAAATCCATTGGATCTACAAATCTATTTCCTATGTTTTCCGAAAAATTACCAAATAGACCCTTAGGAGGGTTTGTTTGGTAAAGAAATAAGGCGTCCAAAATGAGTGGAAAATAAACATGTTTTCCTACCCTTCAGAATTAGAGAAATCCCCCTAAAATCAAAGGATTTTATCTTTTTCAATGAAAAACTACTTGATCTCTCTCTATACGGTAGGCTCTCTCTCCACGTTCTCTCTCTCCACGATCTCTCTCACTCCCCCCGATTTTTCTCTCCTTAAATCTCTCTCCCTTCGATTTCCCTGTCTCTCTCTCTTAATCCATCTCTCCCATAATCTCTTTCTTTCTCTCTCAAATTTTTATCTCTCCCAATCTTTCTCTCCACGGTCTCTCTTTCCGATTTATGTCTCTCCCCTTATCTCTCTCCTCTCTCTCTTCCTTTCTCCTAACCTCGTCCTCTCTCCTAATCCTAATCTCTCTCTCTCTCATATTCTCTCTCTCTCTCTCTCATATTCTCTCTCTCTCTCTCTCTCTCTCCCCCCTACAGTCTCTCTTTTTCACACTCTCTCTCTCATTGGTTCTAACACACAATAGAATGGGTACATTCAAACTCACCTATTGCCTCTTTAAAGACACCCACACTAAAAATCCCTTGACTGCCTTAAATCAGAAGATGGAGATTGCTTTCGCCCCAATATTTGAATTGAGTGATCTTGAGATCACAAGCATACCATTGATGATAAATTTTTTTATTCTAGAAGCGCATATTCCGAAGATAGTGACCTTAACTTCATGTGGCGCTCACCACACTTAAACTTGATTTTAAGTTACAGTTTTTGACTGTGTGCCACGTGAAATAAAAAAATTGATCATTTAATGGTACACCCATGACTTCAACATTGATCGTCTAAAATATTAGCATGAAAAACTTTCTCCTTTATTTGATTGAAAACGGTTTTCAGCGTGGGTGCCCTCAAAGATTCAGTGGGTGAATTTAAAAGCATTTATTTAAGTTTGGTTTTCGGGTGTGAGATGTACACCAACGATGATGCTCTCTTTCTGTTTTCCTTATATTATTATTCAATCCAAACACTGAAAGCATTGAATTCCTATTGATTCCCAAGCACCAGAATCCATTGGATATGCAAATCCATTTCCACCATTTTGCTGAAAAATATCCAAATAGACCCTAGTGGCATTTATAAAAAAATGCCGCCACAACCCACAAGCACTCCTAAAAGCTTTCTCGATACAGGTATTAACGGCAGTTGATAGAACTGCCGCTAATACTTTTAGTGGCATAAGCAACATTTGATGGAAAAGCTGATAATACCTTGAGCAACATTTTGAAATCTCCATGAAATGTAAGTTTTCCTGTATTGAAGGTACACAAGCCTGGTATTAGGTACCCCACCTGAGTGCATCTCTTTTTGTTCAAATGGCCAAGTCTCTGAGAGATGTACTGCTATTTATGAACATATAAATTAAGTAAAAATTCACTTTTAACCTTTAATAGATTTGGTGCCCAAAATAATTAGCAACAAACCAAGTTGGTGCTGTAAGTTGTATTACATGCCAAAGGGAATTAGATACCAAAGAAATAGCTAGCAAGTCTAGTTCACATGACATGCCAAAGGAACAAATTCATTGCTATCTTTAACAAACTTCTGGGCTCTGCAGCTTTCTTTGACAATACATGTTTAGAATAAAGAGCCAGTTTTTTAACAACTTCGTAGTTTTAAATTCTTAAAACAAATGCTAAAGTTCTGCCAATTAGCTATAAAAAGATGCTAAAGTTTGCCACTTAATTCAAAATGTAAGCATGTAAATATGTAATCCACAATCTTTTGATCGCAATGAAAGTATAATTCCTTCTAAAAGATTGAGGACCAGGTCAAAGATTTATATGATTAACTTTGAAATACATGATAGAAATATTTTTTTCGTTTAATCTTGAACATCATAAATCTTTACATCATGAATTTTAATTTAAATTAAAAGGCATACTTATGACAAAATTAGGTGGCACACATATCTCAAAAAGTGATATGTAAACCAAGTCACTTCACGCTCAGGCAACTTTCCTAATCCCAACTCCAATCTATAATAATTGTTCTCTATCTTCTATTAGCGCATTAATAGAGGAAACTTGAAAAAGGAAAATAATATATATTGGAATTGGTTAAGTGTTTAATAAATTAAACCACTTATATATAAATATTAAAAATTTAGAAAGCACATTTTTAAATAAAAACTAATAGGATGCAACACGTGATGTCATCTTTGTGAATTATCATGTTATGAATCTTATGATTAATGGTAACACGAAAAGAAAAATATAATTATTGTCACATATTATCTTCAAAATATTTTATATATTTTTAAAAATCGGCTATTGGAATCTCCAAAAAATTAGTATTAATAACTGCTGAAGTGTCACAAATTTACATGGTGCCAAACCCTTTCATGGCCATGGACATCCCATGAAGATATCACAATCACACAGCCCATTAAAATCTCATACTTTCTTCTTTTTAATGCTTTCTTCTCTTTTTTTTTTTTTTTTTTTTTTTTTTTTTTAAATTATGTGCGATTTTCTAGTTTACACTTGGACTAACCCTTACGCGTTGTAGTCTTGGAGAACCACCCTCGTGCCATGATTATTTCATGATTTACCCACGCCCACTACATACGATTAATCGAGAATGGGGGCTATTTCCAATCTTAGGGAGAAAACCCAAGCGGCCTGACCGTTGCGACAATCCCTTGTAGGTGGAGTCAGTCTCAAAGTTTTGTGAAGTAGAATCTTGGTGGCCGGATCTTAATGTTAACCATTTAAAGATCATTTTTCAGGGTTGCAATCCGATACTTGATTCTCAACATTTCATATTTGCTTCACCTCCATCACCTTTTTGGATAAGTAATTAAGCCCGCCATTGAATTTATTTTAAGACAAGTGAAGGTGGAACCATGAGATCAAATATCGGCCGATACCAATACGTATCAGCGATTCGTATTGATTCTCTATGAACCAATACCCGATACCGAGTTTGACAACTTGGGTGGAACTAGGGCTGCAACCGATCAAGGCCGAGCCGAAGCTTGGGTCAGCTCTAGCTCGACTCTACCTTATACGAGTCGAGCTGGAGGTTGGCTTGAAAGCTCTAGTTTGGCTCTTCGAGCTTCGAGCCAAGTATGCTCTATTATAAAAAAATTTCTCCTAATTCTTTTTAAAACTTTTACTCAATTAAATATCCATTCTATAAAAGATTTAAATGAATGATTAAATACAAATACGTAACATATGAAATAAATAAACGATATATATGTGAAGTTGAACTCAAAATAAAAATTGTGTACCTTTTTAATAGATATCCTTCTGAATTACACTTATCATTTGATTTCTATCTCCTTGTTGGTTAATTTGATTATCAAGTAGTGAGTTTGAGATTTTTTTTCAGACCCATGTAGCATGATGAACATTGATAAAATCAGATCGATTGAGTGAAGCCAGTTGAGTGCATAACTTTTCAAAAAATTTATGAAAAATAATATATTTTTATAATAATTTGAGCTCTTAAAATAAGCTTGATAACTATTGTATTCCCTTGATAAAATATATAAGTCAAGATGAAAAGTATAGTAGATGAAATACTAATTGTTTTTGAAAAATATAAAAGGATAAAAATGACTTCACTTGTTTGATCTGCTTCTAGTCATCTCTGTTTGCTCTCAAACGGAGGTGATATTTAGAATCACTTCAATTTAAGAGCGATACACAACCGATTGATATCTCAATTATTTCACTTTTCTCTTGCATATTTAATTAGTGAATGATAAGACAATATATATAATTGTCCCATTAAACTAGCCTTATCAATGCATAGAAACTATAAATAAAACTTTAGAAAAAAAACATAGTTTATACACATTGCACTTCTCTAATAAAAAACTTGAAAAATAATTTTAAAAAGTAATAATATATAAGTTTTCCTAACCAACTAATTTCTCATATCGCCTCAATTTCTAGATTTGTCACTAATGGAAAGTCAATGCGCAACTCAGAACGAATCCAATCCCGTGTACAAATTAAAAGCTCTACAGTCTCTAGAAGTAAACTACTCCTAGATTGATCAAGTACCCTACCTCTTGTACTAAAAGCAAACTCTGAAGCAACTGTTGTAGCAGAAATTGCTAAAATATCATGAACCATTGTCGACAAATTAGCCATGTGATGGAATTAGCTTTCGACCAACACAAAACACCAAATCTTTACACCCAGGTACTTATGGCTCTTCTAAATAAATATATAACTTTGATTTTACATTATTAATAGATGTGTTAGTTTTTTTTTTTTTTTTCCACTTTAAGTATTTATCCCTCCCAACATTAGATTTTGTAACGCTAGCACTCTCAGAAATTATATTACTTTCATTTGTCCTAGTAGACGTACAATATTTAACGACATACTCTTCATAAATAATTATGACAAATCCCATCAACTTAGTTATACGTACCCTCCCTTGTTCTCCATATAGTTCTTCTATCGTATGTTCTAAAAAGTCAGCCTTCAATTGAGGATAAAAAATAGTGGCAAATTGTAGAATTGTAGGACAAGCCGCCCAATATTTATCAAATATATCGTGCACACTTATAGCAATAGATCTACAAAATTGATTATCATCAATTTTTTTTTATTCAAATCACTTTTAATTTTAACTACTTCACTTAAAAATAAACAAGAGGTTGGATATTTACTTCCACTTATTAGTTTAGTAAAATTAAAAAAATTCTTTAAAAAATCACAAATTATTTTTACATTAGACCATTCATCATCTAAAATTTTCATATCGTAACTTAATTCATACAAATTAAAAGATTGGAAAGCATCTTTAAATTTCAAGGCAAATTCCAGCATAAGATACATAGAGTTCCATCGCGTACTTACAACTAAACATAATCTTTTTTTATTTGGTATCTCTAAAAGATTAACAACCTCTTCAAATTTTTATTTTCGAGATGGTGATGATTTTACGAATTTTACACTCTCGAATATTGTCAATAGTTGATTTAATAATTTTTAATCCTTCTTCCACAATAAGATTTAAAATATGTGCAGAACAACGAACATGGAATAATTCACCACTCAATGGAAGAAATTATTTTCGAACTAAGTGAGTTTTAATTGAATTTTGAGCAGTATTATTATTTCCGACATTATCTAGAGAAATATATGCTATTTTATTTTGAAAATTTTATTTTATAAGACAATCTATAATATGATCAACAATATTAATCCCTGTGTGGGGTGAAGGAATTACACAAAAGTTAATAATATATTTCTGCATGGTCCAATTGGAGTCAATAAAATGTGCAGTAATAACTAGATAGCCAAGATCTTGGTTGGAAGTCCATATATCAGATGTTAGACTAAACCTAAAAGTAGACTGTTCAAATAAGTTTGTTAGTTTACCTTGTTCTTTTTTATGTAATGCTATACAATATTTCTTTATTATTGTACGTGGCACCATTTTAAATAAAGGTTGCATATATTGACAAAAAGTAATAAAACCTACATGAGAAATAATATTAAATAAATATTCATGCAAGACTATCATTTTTGTAAGAAGTTCTCTCACTTATTTTTGGATATAGTTTAACCTTTCAGGCATATCATTAATATTAGAAAAATTTATAACTTGTATTTTTTTACGCTTTGGATTGCTTGGGCAAGCTTCAATGTGTCATTTTAGGGTAGTAATTCCACCTGATTTTTAAAGTTTGTATGCTTTTTTACAATAAATACATCGTTCCCTTTGAACTCCATCTATAATTTTTTTTCAAAACTATCCTAGACAGATGAAGTTGTTACACACCTACGTTTGGGTCTCGTTCATCTAGAGCATTCCCACCTGCATTTGCATTTGCATCCGCATCCACATTCACATCCATGATAAAACTAGATGAAGGATTGGAATCAGAGGCAAGAGCAAAAGATGGACTAGGGAAGGGTAAGAGGCATGGACAAGGAGGTCAAGGAGGAGGCATCGATGATTGAGAGGTCTTCTTGTCAGACATGTTTGAGTCTAAGATTTAACTTTTTCCTATGATTTAAAAAATATATTAAAACAACCTTAATTTAAAATAGCCCAATTAAAAGTATTTAAAACAACCTTAATTTAAAATAAAAAATCTAATTTAAAGCAACCCTAATTTTTTTTATTTTATTTTTTAAAATTAGCCCTGATTTGATAAAATATTATGCAAAAAGTTTTAATTTAACGCAGCCCTAATTTAATTTTTTTAAAAAAAATTAGCCCTAATTTAAAGAAATATTATGCAAGAATCCTAATTTAAAGCAGCCCTAATTTCTAAACAAAATTCAAATAGACTCTGATTTAAAAAAATATTTATGCTCTTATTCTAAAATAAATAAAAGAAGCGATACCAGTGGGTCGATGTCGATTGTCGATCCGGCGATCTCAATTGACGATCCAACGATGCTGATTACTGATCCGGCGATAGTCGACCGACTGCGGTGGGTGCTTGTGAGTGTGTGAGAGAGAGAGAGAA
This sequence comes from Chloranthus sessilifolius, assembly GCA_021018995.1. Taxonomy (NCBI): domain Eukaryota; kingdom Viridiplantae; phylum Streptophyta; class Magnoliopsida; order Chloranthales; family Chloranthaceae; genus Chloranthus; species Chloranthus sessilifolius. The sequence continues at coordinate 716,489 of CM037588.1, read as the reverse complement.
AGAGAGAGAGAGAGAGAGAGAGAGAGAGAGAGAGAGAGGGGAGAGGTAGCCGTAGCCCGTATGCGTGAGAGAGGTTTAGAAATCACTCAAATCAGAGAGAAGTTGGAGTTGAGTTGCATGATCCGATTGGTGTAGTCCATATGCATGAGACTGTGAGAGACTTTCAGCAAGAGAGATGGAGTTGAGTAGGAGGCAGCTGTAGAGGTAGGAGTAAAAGTGGGTAGTTGGGTACTATATAATATATATAGTGAAATTAGGGTAAGTGGGCTGTGGGTGGAAAAAATTTCTATTTTAACCTTCAAAGTAACTGTTAGATAAACGGTTAATTTGAAGGGTAAAATAGACCTCTCAAAGTTATTTACTTATTATATATATATATATATATATATATATATATATATATATATATATATATATATATAAACCGAGCCATAGAGTTGAGCCGGCCTTAGCTCGAGCTCGGCTCTATTCATTTGAGCTACAAACTGACTAGCTCGGCTTGGCTCTCGAGCCGAGCTTTAAATAGAACATATCTTATTTTTAGGGTTGAACTGAGCTGAGTTGTCGAGTTGGCTCAACTCTGTTGCAGCCCTAGGTGGAACACACATCTTGTAGGTTGAAAGTAAGTCAAGGGGATATGCCTAACTGGTTTTTTTTTTTGTTGATATTTTTATAACTTAGGGTAATCCAAAGCTTACGCTTAGATTAATCCCCAAGGGATGCCCTCACCCCCGCCATGTAACGAGTATTTCACAATTTACACACCCTATGGGGCAGCTTGTTAATGTGGAAGGGAGATGCCAACATTCGATCCCAAGACCTACTGGTAACAAACCAAAGTCTCCTACAAACTACGCCAACCCCTGGTGGGTGATATGCCTAACTGGTATTGAGTAAGCCTCGCTCTTGTATCCTCCTTACGGATTAGAGGTGTGAGCAAGGATCAAAAAATCGAATTTTGTTTCGGTGGGGACCAAAACCTAAATTTTGAACCGAAATTTCGGTTGAAAATTTGAATTTTGGCCAAAATTTTGGTTGAAATCTTCCTTACAATCCAAAATTACCCTATAATTTGAGTTTTCGTTTCGATTTCGGTGGGGACATTTCGGCCGAAATTTTCAAATTTTGGTTGAAATTTTGAACGACGGGTGTGAGTACCTTGCTCATGCCTTCCTTTCCCATTTTATCTCCCATTATTCATCCAAAACAAAAAAATTCGTATTAGAATTATATATATATATATATATATATATATATATATATATATATATATATATATATATATATGAAATTATATCCTAACTAGAGTCATTAGACATACTCATGACTCAACCTCCTATTAGTTGCATGTCACATCAGTTGCCTTTGAAAAATTAACTAATGTGGCATCCAACCAATAAGAGTTCGAGTCATGGGATTATATCCAATAACTTGAGTGAGAGCATCATTACCAAATTTATATATTGAAAATGGTGTTTTTTGCACTTAACCCCCTGTGTTATTGCAAAATTGTTGTCCGCCCTCTCCCTCCCCCCCCGTATTATTCATATTTATTCTCCGTCCCTTTGACTGGAGTTTAGTGACCCCGTCAACGAGTGGCCCCTTCCGTTGACGGATCGTTAAACTTGGCGTACTGTTGTTACGCCTTTTCACTTGACGGGGTTGAAGCGATAGAAAATGCCACTATTACCCTTAGAGTCACATCGATGTAACGAGAGAGAGAGAGTTTTAGTGCAAAGAAGCAGAGCTGAACGAAGAGGTTTTCGGTGGTTTAGGGTTGAGGTATTGTGAAATTAAGACCGAAAGAAGACGACGAAGAGGCTTCTTAGACGCCATTAAGCTAAATCTATAACATATTCTGTGACAGCCTGATTTTTTCATTTTCATAAAATTCTGTACAATATATATATATATTTCTTTATACTCCAGAAATCCAAGAAAAATCAGATCGTCGGGTATCACTTCATGATCCGAATGTAGAAATACTTGGTATATCCACACAATGCAGAAATCAAAGTAGACATCATATCATAAATGGCAGAACTAGATACACATATAGTAGAACTAAATCAAATCTTCATTTCTATATAAAGGGAACGTAATCCAAAAGGAACAAATAAACCACCGGTGATGGCCCACCATCACCAACACAATGACGTACAAAATGTATATACAATACAATTTCTAATTCCAGTAAGTTTCGTGAATATGCCAAGTCCAAAGTCCAAAGGTCACTGGACCAAGTCCAAAAGATGTCAAGTCCAAAATCAATGATTTACAAGCTCCTCTTTAAGCTTACACCAGATCTGCACCTATGCCTGTGATGTATAGTCGGGGTGAGCTAACAACTAAGCTTAGTGATGAGTACTGAAATATGATGATATTTCACCCCTAAATACCTACATTTAGCTATCCGATGAAGGCTATCTGATGAGAATTATTATATTTGAAGTGTTTCAGGTAAATACAAGCCAAGTATAGAAAACAGTCTAAGAATTCTGAATATAATGTCAAAACACTGCAACTTTGGGTAATTGAGAACTTGGTGCGACTTGTGGCTAAATGTGGACCTTTAAGATGGCTGAATTATGAAATTGTCAAAACACGAAAGTTGTAGATCTTTTCGTCCGCTTTCCAACGGCATAAGAATCACCTCAATCTGAGTTTGGAACAAAAAGTTATGGCCAAAATACCGAAGCAGTGTCTGATACAAAAAATGTGCTGAAATTCACAGATTTCTGGGGGTCGATGCATCGACCCTGTAGGTCGATTAATCGAGGGGAAAACAGTGTCTGACATGGACCTGACACTTAAAGCTGTTTTTTTTGGACTTGTTGGAGGCTCGATGCATCGACTATGTAGGGTCGATTAATCGACCCTGAATTTGCGGCTTGGGAGACTTGTACGATGTGAGTTTTATTTAAAGCGACTCAAACACTTCGAGAAGAGGAGAATTAATTTTAGGAAAGAGTTTTAGTTTTTAGTTTTTATTTTTCATAGTTAGACATAGAAATAGGAAAGTTTTATTATTCTTTTTCTTGAGAGCTTTGTTCCTTTAATTTTAAGTACTCATTCCTTCAGTTTATAATTTTTGTTCAAGTTTATTCCTGCATTAATTTCGTTTCTGAAGATCATCGTACTTTTGAATCAAAGTAATTTCTTTTGAAGTTGAGGTAATTTTAATTCATTAAATTAATGTTATTTTCCCTTATTTATTTATTTATGTCATTTAATTACAATATGTGTGGCTAAGTTCATAGGGATGAGGATCTAATGATTCCCATCCGAGGGATGTACTTTTAATAATATAAATTTAGGATTAAAATATGAGATCTTATTTTATGATCGTTGTGCTATCATGTCCGGGATCTCAAATCTGTGACGGGAATTTTACCCAATCATTGTTATGGTCTTTTTGCTTTCATCGTGTGGATCTAATTACGATTATGTTCTGGGATCGAGTGTGCCTAGTCATGCCATGGATCTTGGATCTGTAATGCTAATTTTATCTTAAATACTCCCTAATCTGAATAAAGTGTGCCTAGCCATACCTTTGATTTCAGATTTATAAGTGGTATTCTTGTTAGAATTTTCACCCACTTTGGGGATGATTTTTATTTGAACCTGAGATAAAGTGTGCCTAGCCATGCCCTTGATCCTAGATCTATATATGAAAATCATCTAAGTCCTGATTGCTGGGATGCAACGTGGAACCTATTAGAATGTTGACCATTGATCTTCCATAAAAGATGTTTGTTACCAATGGAATATCTCATAATTTAATCCTTAGATTTATATTATGGGAAGAACGGACCAAAGATGGGAGGATTTAGTATCTTCATCTTTATCATCATCTTTACCTTTCCTTTTGAATTATCAATTAAATTTTAGTTTGTAGTCATTAATTACCATCTCATCAAGCCATTTAAATCATAAGACTGGTAGAATACTGCTAGATCTTAGTAGATTTCTAGAATTGCTTGTCTTTTTAGATCTTTCAAAATTAGTCCTCGTGGGAACGATCTCGTACTCCGCACCCACTATATACAAACCGATTCGTGCACTTGTGAGTAAAACATCACATTAAAAATCACAACACTTAGTAGAGGACATTTAATATCAATTTACATTTTTATCATCATAAGAAAGCATAGATTCAATGACAAGAGTTAAAACCATTTTTCAAAATTGAGTTTCAAAACATTTATCATTTTCTTTCATTTCAAAGTGAACTTTCAAAGCATTTACTTTCCAAAAAGGAGTTTTATCAAAATAGTATTTATAAAAGAACATTTTAAAATAGTCAGAATTATCCAAGGGTGTCCAAGTTTCAAACAAATTTGCAAACAATGTCAAATATGCAAACGAAACAGTACAATGGTATCCAAGGGTGTCACAAGGGTGTCTCGATGTATCCAAGGGTGCCACAATGTATCCAAGGGTGTTCAAGTTATCAACAATTGTCCAAGGGATGCATGATTTTCAAGGGATGAATGATGTTTCAAGGGATGCATATGCAGTGTATCTATGAATGCATGTACGAATTATGCCGCTGTACCAACTCCAAGGGATACAGTTAAAGAATCCAAAGGATTCACAATGCAAGTTCCACGCCAAAAGTACAAGTGCTGAGTTAATCGACATTTCAAAGCGTCAAGAATTCACATCTTCCTACTGCAGTCATAGCAAATAAAAAATTGCAGTTCTAGTTTCAAAGAATTCATACGCTAGTTCACGTATGGTCAAACTTAACATTTTTCATGCAATCATATCAAAGAACTATAAATCAAAGTCAAACATGTAAATTTGTGTTGAAGTTCCCCTACCTTTACTTCAAGATCGAAATGCAAACTTCTCTATCAAGGCGACATTCCCATCACGTCCCTTTGATCACAACCTAGAATGCACCAATTTACTTCACATAAGTCAAAAGCAACGAAAAATAAAAAGTTTCAAAGTTTCCCTGAGTTATTTTCCCCAAAAATAGAAAAATCTCAGAATCTATCCAAATCGATCGATTTAATCCCAAACTGATCAAATCTCAGAATTTGATCGATCGGTTCTCAAACCGATTGATAAAATTTCATTTCAATCGATCAATTTTCACAGAAAACCCACATTTTTCTCATGTCACAATCCAATTGATCGAATTCCAAATCAATCAATCAAAACTCATGTCGATCGATTGGTTTCTCCAGGAACTCCTAACACACTCTATTTTATAATCCGATCGATTAGTGCACAAATCGATCTATCAGACTCTAAAATCGATCGATTGAATTCTATTTCAATCAATCGATCGTGCCAGAAACCTTTCACATATTTGTCTTGTCAAAATTGATCGATCAGATACTTATTTTGATTTATTGGGTTTGACAGATTCTCAGAGACACAGGCTTTTTCTTCCTTAACTCATTATTCCTCAAAATTGTATCTTACTATTCACGATTTCGAACACACTTTTACTAAAGCTTAACTAATTTGTAAATCACACAATTAACACATTCTTGCTTACCTCTATTTGGTCGATCTCACACTTCTAAGGGGTGGTTCCTACGGAGGATTTTCTTGCCGGTTCGTAACTACGTGCAAGCACGACGCCCTCTCGCGTTAACAAGACCAAAAGAAAGAGAAAGCTGAGAGGAAGATCAACAACGTAATCGGAGTTTTCAACATGCACGAAAGACAGACTTCTCTTCTCCAAGCTCTCTCTCTCTCTCTCTCTAAAATTCCGTTCAAAAGCAAAGGTAATGGCTTACGTGAGAAGCCATTCCGTTATATACTTGGGTCTGCTTCCTTGTGAAGCACATACACACCACTTAGTGTGTTACCTTATCCACTTATGGTGTTTTGGCTCCAGTGTGAAGCTCACACACTTAAATTAAGCCTAGATCACTTACCAAAGGCCCACAGTCGGACCAAATAGTTGGCCCAACTAGCTCATTAAGTTTTAATCATTAATAAACTTCTTTTTTTTTTTTTTTTTACTCTAGGTTGCACACTCGCACAGGGTGTCGTCCCAAGCGCGCACACTTAGTCAGTGCGTGTGGGTTTGAAATTTGGGGATGTTACATATTCCCTTGGCTTAGTTCTAAATAACAAGTTTAAGGTTTTGGATTTCTATTTTTTTTTATTTTTTTGTGCATGCAACAGATAGAGAGAAAGTAATAGATAGAGAGAGTTTTAGAGCAGAGAAGCAGAGGAGAACGAAGTGGTTTTCGGTGGTTTACGGTTGAGGTATTGTGAATTTATGATCGAAAGAAGACGACAAAGAGGGTTCTCAGACGCTATTAAGGTAAATCAATAACATATTCTCCCTTGGTTTAGATCTAAATAAACAAGTTTATGGTTTTGGATTTCCATTTTGATGCTTGTTAATTTGATTTTTTTTGTGCATGCAACAGCTCAAAATTTGGTTTGTTGAAGAACGTCTATTTACATAGCATCTTCAAGACATGTTCATTATACATAGAGGTAAAATCCTAAATTTTGATAGTTTGACTAATTATCTATTTCATTTAGGAGGGTTTAGACCCTAAATCTGTAGTTAAAAAACTCTAAATTTGTGGTTTAAAAAACCCAAACCTGTTATTTTTAAACCTTAATGTGAGGGTTTTAATGCATGTGTGGATTTGTAAATCAAACCAAAATAGAGTTTTTACTTGTAGATGATGGCTGAATATTTATTCGTAGATGATAGGAAGTCGAATCTAAAATAGGTTTTTTAATTTATATTGTTTGTGTTAGGAAGATGCGGCCGCATAATGTGGATGGAGATTATTTAAAGTTGAGGATTCATTGGGGTGACTCATTTATCAAATATAGGGGGCGCAATAGATATGTAGGTAGAAAATTTGATGAATGTGCGATAGATAAGGATCTAACATCGTACATCATTTTGGTAAATGATGTGATCCAGATTTGGGGATGCCCTCCAAACTACATAATGCCATTGAAGTACCGAAACCTGAGTGTAGGGGGTTTGGATGAGGTGGTCCCAATCTTGAGTGACTCTGATCTGATGATGATGTTCGAGAGACAACAACAAATGAACGCAACTAACATAAATATTGATTTGGAGCCGAATCCTCAACCCTTAGACATAGGCATTGATCCTCCTTCAACAACCCCAAATTATGAACACAGTTCCAGTTCTTTTTATACGGACTTTCAATATGTGGATTCTTGGGAGGTATTTACTGATGAAGATAAGAGGTTCTCAGCTGAAGAGAATGAGGTTAGAGGACGGACTGAAAGAAGAGAACAAAACATTCTAGAACATCATTTATCCGATTACGAGGACTCAGAAGGTTATAAAAGCTTTTGTAGTTCAGATGATGAGGACATGATTTCTGATGATGATATTGACATTGGCCTTCAACACGAACTTGTAGAAAGGAAGGATAAGTCAGTTTTCTCTGTCGGAATGATGTATGAGTCCGTTTATGAATTCAGAGATGTGCTAGTTTTTTGGGTGGCCAGTGTGGCCTAAAACTGCATCTAATAGGGTTTGAATGACCAGATTTTTTGTTAGCCAACATTGCCTGAATCTGCAACATATGGTGTTTGATTGGCTTGTTTTTTGTGGCCAATCAACTGAAATTGCATAGGTATGTTAGTTTTTTGTTAGAATTTTTAGTATGGTATAGGACAATTAAGGGCTCATGTATATGGTTTTATGGTTTACAATGACAGTACATATATGGTTTTATGGTTCACAGTTAAGGGTACATATATGTTTTATGGTTTTATGATTTACAGTTAAGGCTACATATATGGCTTCTTATGATTTACAATGTTCCAGTAGTAAAAATATGATTTTTTTGGTACAACATGAAAACTTTTGGTATAATATGATTTTTGTTGTTCTTAGCTGAATATATGACTTTTTCACAGCTAAGAGGGCTAAAAATACCACTATATATGGCTTATTCTTCACAACTAATATAGGTGCATCTGTAAGTAGATGAGTATTTTTCTCTTTGTAGTCATATCTTTCATGGATTAAATAGTGTCTCTGTCGTTTTTCTCACCTGAATATATAACACTTGTGTTATGATTTTTACTTATTTTCAGTTGAATATATATCTCTTTTGCTATCATTGTTTATCATATAACAACTAATACCCTTGTGTTAGTAAACTATGAATGCTAAATTTAGAGAATATTTTTTAATTGTGAAAACAGATTATGGATCTTTGCTTTGGCTGTTGTGAGAGCAGAGATTGGATAAGAGAATGTCCTAAAAGAAAGGTGATTGAAATTGGTAGCACTTGTGGTTGTGGTAAGCTACCTAAGCTTCTCACATCCCACACGTCCAAGAACCCCGAAAGAAAATTTTTCAGATGCTACACACGTGGGTACTTTAAATGGGTCAATAGTGCATCAAGTAATGCAAAACATGATATTGATGTCAATGCGACGGCTACACCGGGCAAAGACACGGGTTCTCTTAAAAGTACTACGGGTGTAACAGAGTTTAAGTTGAAGCTGACGGTGGAAATCAAAGAACTTTCAAAAAAATTAGAAGTGATTGCAACCCTCAGTAGTCGTGAAGGAAAATAGGTGATTGCATCACTTGATGAACTTCATCGCCTGATTTTGATCGACTGAATCAAGGATTAAGATGCGTTTTTTATTGTATGAGATTTTTCGCTACTAAAAACAAGGATTCTCTCTTCTATATAGCCATCATTTTTTTTTAAGATCAAATATATCTGCATCCATTAAATATAGGAAGATGTTAACTTCCATGATTTTCTATTGGATGAAGATCTGCTTTATCAAGATCAAATAAATTTGCATTTATAAAATATAAAAAGATGTTGACTTCCATGATTTTCTCTTGGATGAAGATCAACCTTCACAAAAAATAATTTGGATGAAGATCTGCCTACATATTGCTTCAATCTGTTGTCTCTTAATTCATTAGTGACAACAACGTAAATAGGGCTTTAGTGGCAACAATGTAAATAGGGTATTTGTAAGGTTATAAGGATAGAAAAGTTGGCACCAACTAACGTTTTTGCATGTCGTTGGGTAATGTGTTTTGCAATTAAACCTATATATAGCTTCAATCTGTAAATTGTATTAGACCATAGGGGTAGGAAAGTCTTTGCGCTATTCTGTTAACGCCCGCCTTGCATTTTGCAACAGTCAAAGTTGGTCAACTCAACGAAGGGGTCATATGTTCACTAAACTCTAGTCAAAGGTGTAGAGAATAAATATGAATAATACGGGAGGTGGAGTACAATTTTGTAATAACATAAGGCACTAAATGCAAAAATCCCTTTAAAATATGCATTCGAGTGCATGGCAGTGAGTGTGCACTTGAATGCTAGATCACTTGGCACTTGATCTTGAGTTACACCCATCCTCTAAGGCCACCTGAACATGTTGCATAGAAAATTTGCACCTTTAACCATCTTTTGAATAAAGAACAAATAACCTTTATATTTTTCTTAGATGAACCTAACAAAAGTTGGGCGTTGTCATGACATCCAGTCTTTCGGTTAGATGCCATGTGGCGATCAACTGGTTCAAATGCATGGATCATTCATGTGTTAGAATTATTGTAGTCTCGAGTCTTTCTCTTTGAATATATATATATATATATATATATATATATATATATATATATATATATATATATATATTTTTTTTTTTAAAGGGGAAAATGCGCTTGGGCGTAGAGATATCTTTGCGCTATTGATATGGGCGCAACACGTAGCGCCTTTTTTGTGAAGTGATGGGTGACATGGACTCACTTTACTAATTAGGGTTACCCTTTTAAAATATTTTAAGAGTTATATTCCCTTACAACCATCATTTTTGACTATTTAAGAAGTTTTTTTAAAGTCTCTTTCTTTTCTCTCTCTTCTCTCTTTTTTTCTAAGAAAGTGTCAAACTTACATTTTTAGGTATATTTTACTAAAAAAATGTGAGTGCCTAGTAGTGAAGTGCTAGCACCTCGGCAGCGAAGCGCCGATACCCTGATAGTGAAGCGTTGGCACCCAGGCAGCGAAGCGCTGACACCCTGACACAGAGGTGCCAGCGCCGAGGTGCCGGTGCCTCGTTTCAGGGGTGTCGGTGCTTCTATATCGAGGTCCCGACGCTTCGATAAATTTTTATTTTTATTTATTTATTATTTTTTTAGCGAAGTGCCGACGCCCTAAAACGAGGCCCCGACACCCATTTTTTGTTATTTTTATTTTTTTAAATCGAAGTGCCATCACCTCAATAATGAGACACCAACGCCCCTAAAACGAGGTGCCGACACCCCATTTTTTTTTTTTTTTAGTGAAGCGCCGACACCTCAATATAGAAGCTCCAACACCCCGACATTGGCAACCTGGCGCCGGGGTGCCAACACTTTGCCTCCGGGGTGCCAACGCTTCTCTATCGGGGTATTGACGCCTTGTTTTCGGGATGACGGTGCCTTGCTACTGATCTGCTAGTGCTTCGCTACCGGGTGTCCATATTTTTTGAGTAAATTATACGTAAAAAAGTAAGTCTGACACTTTCTTGAAAAAATGGAAAGAAAAAAGAGAAAAGAAAGTAACTTAAAAAAAGTCAAGAATGACGACTGGAAGGGTATTTAACTTTTAAAAGTGTAACCCTAGTTAGTAAAGTGGGCCTAATTCCACTCATCACTTCACAAAAAGACGCTACGTGTCGCGCCTATATCAATAGGCGCAGAGATATCTCTACGCCTGGGCGCATATCCCAACCCTCACTCTCTCTCTCTCTCTCTCTCTATATATATATATATATATATATATATATATATATATATATATATGGAAATGATTATATGACTCGAGTCATAGGACATAAGCTTATGACTCGAAGTTTTATTGGCTGAAAGTCAATCAACTAACTTAAAAAGTTAATCTGATGTGACATGTATTCAATGGTAGCTCGAATCATGAGATTATATCCCATGACTAGAGTGAGAGGATCATTGTCACCTCTCTCTCTCTCTCTCTATATATATATATATGTACTTTCGAAACGTTTTAAGTTATTATGTTAGAAAAAAAAGTTTTAGGTAAAAGGTTTCACGGAAAATAGGAGTTTGGAAATATGTAAGGTCTAAATATTGGCACATGAGATTTTAAAATGTTCTTAGCAAATTACATCACTATCCTTTTGATTAGCAAATTACATCACTACTCCTCTTTCTTAGCAAATTACATCACTACTCCTATTTCTTAGCAAATTGCATCACTACCCCTTGATGGACGATGGGCAATAGGTGATGGGCGTTGGGCATTGGGCATTGGGTGATGGGAAATGGGTGATGGGTTGCCCATCGCCCATCGCCCAATACCCATTGAGGAGTGGTGATGTAATTTGTTAAGAAAGAGGGGTAGTGATATAATTTGTTAAAGCTAGAGGGGAGTGATGTAATTTGCTAAGAAAGAGGGGAAGTGATGTAATTTGTTAAGAAAGGGGGTGGTGATGTAATTTCCTAAGAAAGAGAGGCAGTGAAATTTGCTAAGGGCCTTTTCAAATCCTATATATGCCAATATTGAGATCTCATATATCTTTGAACTCTTAATTTCCGTAAAATATCTTTTACCTAGAACCTTTTTTCTAGCGCCTAAAATATTTTTAAAATAAACATATTTTTTCTAATTTTATATATATATATATATATATATATATATATATATATATATATATATATATATATTACAAAACGATAAGGGGCAGGTTGAGATGACTAAAACATTAAATATCTATAACACAATCACACATGTCAATCTTCACTCCCGACAAGGTGACGAAAATATTAAAAATGATAACTTTTACTGTATAATCTGGAACCGTGTGAGAAGAGCGGACGAAAATATCTCTCGTGGGATATCTTTTCGCTGGATTCTTTCGAAAAATCTGAATCCCTCTCTCATCTCTCATGGGAACCAACTAAAAAAACGGATGTATAAAAGAGACTTTAAAATAATTTTTTAAATTAGGCTATATCTTTGCCTTGACACCCTTATATCTCACTCTACACGTGCACACAACACATACCATCCTCTTCTCCCTCTCTCTCTCTCTCTCTCTCTCTCTCTATATATATATATATATATATATATATATATATATATATATATATGAGAGAGAAAATAAAAAAACAAAGGCACTGTATTATTACTAATATAATCAACACAAAGTTATATTAACTTATACCTACTTACATACACATCTAATTAAACAACATTATGCTAACTAAAGTCTAAAGCCCACAACTCTGAAGAGGTAAAAAAACACTCCACAGAAGCAGAAAATTAGTAACCCACACGTTGTGGTTTCCTAGGGCCAAAATCAACAAACATAAATCCATTATGCATCTTAACGGCGTGGATTGAATCAATAACCTCTTTTAACGGTGGTGGTTGTGCCACCAAGGGAGAGTAGGGTTGGCCCGGTCTTCTTCCCCGTCCGATCCGATCCTCTAGCAGATCAAAAGCCTCTCTCCCTATCTTTGCAAGGTCAGCAGGAGGTGCCATATCAAAGAGAAAAGACTAATAGGGGAGGTTAGCTAGTTTTGGTACACTATGCTCTATTGGGGTGCACCAGCGTTAAATAGAGCCTCTAAAAGTAGTCAAGCATTCAAAGGTTCGGTCTCTTTATCCAAAAATAGATTTTTTTCGTTGGTGAATTTGCTTTCGATGATTTGGGCATATCTGTTAGAGAGGAATGACTTAGAGCCACTTGGAAGATTCCAATAACATTACAGTTGAGAAGACAAGTTGAAGAGAGGGAACATGTTCTCTTTCATCCTACCAATAATTCAGAGTAGTAGTTTTTGCAACCGAAAGATTTAGTTTCAGATTGTTAACTGCTTTTAAATTTAGATGATGGAGATATTTTTCACCCCAATCTTTCACACAATATAAGTTGAGGTCATCGTCAACTCTCATACGGCCCTAAAAGTAACCCAAGAACCATTCTGATGGTACATTATGATCACGGATGTCTGCCACATGAAATTAATTTATGACCATCTGATATGTGGCTATTATCAAAAGCTTTTTGTATGAAATGTTGGGATGAAAAAACCATCTCTATAGTCTAATTTAAGGGAGTCAACGATTTAATGGTGGAACCATAAGCTGCGAATAGCAAAAACCCATAACTTTGGGAGAAACCTTCAAATAGATTTAATATAAGCGAAGTGCATAATTTTGAAGGGAAATGTTGAACACGAAAGAAAAGTAATACTGACCTGCTAATAATGGGAAAAATTTAGGCCCGATTTGCGTTAAGTGTAGACCCCACAGTCACGGTGTAATTACTTTGGCGCGTGAGCGCGCGCTGAGGCACGTGGCTTTGCAACGCGTGCTTGTGTCCCTTATATACGATGCGACGGTGACTCGAGTTACTCGAGGATCTAGTGTGGTGGCTAGAAGCACGTGAGACATGGAATACGGTGCTCCATGTAGGACACGCGATGTGGTGCCAAGAGGGCACGCGATATCCTGATGTCGTGAGGCATACGATGTGGTGCCAAGAGGGCACACGATATCCATGTGCCACGAGGCACGCGATGCAATGCCATGAGGGCACGCTGCATAGTATCAGGTAGGCACGAGACATAGTCGCTATACGGACGCGACATGGTGTCATGCGCGATTTGCGATACCATGCCATGAAGGCACGGGACATGAGGCCATGAGGACCTCGCGGCGTGGTCGCGATGCAGGCGAGACGCGGATGCGACACCGTCGCATGTGACGCTGATGCGTGACCTCACAAGGCATGTGGGTGTGGATGATGATAGCACTGTGTACCACGGGCAAAGGTCTGTGTGCCATGATGGTATGTCAAACCAATACCTTTGAGGTTTTCCTACCGGTTGGATCAAGTTGGTGTTTAGACCACACTTGGGGGAAGGGAGCTGTGGAGCTATTCTCCTACACATGGGGCCTCGCATTGCTGAACGAGCGCATGAGTTTTTTAGGTCAGGGGTAGGCCTAGGACATCACTGCGGTGATGCCATGTGTCACCCGAGATGAGGTTGCCATATGGCCCCGAGCTATGCGTCGTGGTGCATATGGGTCAACAACTTCACAAGGGCACTCAAGGGCTACGTGGGACACAGTGGTACACGCTAGCTGAGGGCCTGATGCGGACGTGTGCTGATCACGTGGGCCACCCACGATGCAGGCTTAGTTCAATATGAGGAGCTGTATGCTATTGCCACGGGCGAGGAATTAGTGCAGTGCATAGGGTGAAGCTGGGCAGGCCAAGTGGCACTAGGGTGCGTGCATGAGTGTTGCGAAGAGACATGATGCGTCGACATGGTTGGCCTCGAGAGAAGACAACCGTGATCGAGAGTTCCCGTCCTTTAGACGGGTGGTATAAGAGTGATGGTTGGATAAGTTGGTCTCGTTGTGCACGACAGTGAGGTGTTGCATGAGTGTGATAGTCAGTGTTTGGTTGTGCCTCGTAACAACTGGTATCTGAGTTAGGCTGACATAACTTGGAAAGTTAGGTGCCGCACGCGAGTGTACGTCGAAAAGAGTGACTCAGTGATAGTTGGTATCAGAGTCAGATCGTTCAAAATGGGACTACATTGACAAGCCAGAGTGATGAGGTGCGCTCTGATTTTGTGATAGTCATAGTTACTTGTGTGCAATTGAGTTGCATGCCTGTGGTTGAAATGCGGTTAGAATGCACTCTGTTACATTGAGTTTCAGAGCTTGGTTGCACGTGGAGAAAAGTTACTACTAGGTTATGTTGTCGAGAAAATTTGATGATGCTCAATGCTTGTTGGCCATGAGAGCCACACATTGAGGTAGCGGGTCGGTCCAAGAGGGATGAACGCTAGTGACGTTCTGACATGAGACGTCAGGTCAGGTGCTTAGAGCACTATTTCCATGGATGGCATGGAGCAAGGAGGATGCTCCATTCTCACTTCATGTGGAAGCTGAGATTTCAGAATCAGTTGTTGATATATGACATGAGGGCCTAGAAAGCTGGATGCGGCAGTGTAAGGATCAATATGTTGTGATGGGTGAGGATCGGGGGTACAGTTAAGTGAGATATCGCGAGAATTGGATTGAGCTATGCTGAATCAGTGTAGGGGTCAAAAGTTCGTTGCTTTATTGTGAGATGACAATGTATGATGTCCGTAAGAGACGGATGACTGGACAAATGATTTAGCGCAGCTTCAGAGGAAGCAGATGCGAGAGCCAGATGGGTACCTTCAGAGGAAGCGAGTCCCAGGCAATTGTTGATGTCTTTGGTCTACGAGAAGTGTTGTGATTTTAATTGTAATATTTTACTCGCAAGCGCACGAATCAGATTGTATATAGTGGGTGTGGAGTACGAGATCGTTCCCACGAGGACTATTTTGAAAGATCTAAAAAGATGGGACAGTAATCTCAGAAATCCATCAAGAACTAATAGTATCCTACCAATATTATGATCTAGTTTTGTGAGATGACAATTACTGACTACAAACTAAAATTTAATTGATAATTCAAAAATAAAGGTAAAGATGAAGATGCTAAATCAACCCATCTTTGGTTTGTTCTTCCCGTAATATAAATCTAAGGATTAAATTATGAGATATATTATTGAAAAACATCTTTTATGAAAGATAAATGGTCAAAACCCGGATAGGTTCCACGTTGCATCTCTGCAATCAGGACTTAATTTCAGAGATGATTTCTATATATAGATCTAGGATCAAGGGCATGGCTCGGCACACTTGATCTTAGATTTTGAATAAAAATCATCCCCAAAGTGGGTAAAAATTCTAACAAGAATACCACCATAGATCTGAGATCAAGAGCATGGCTCGACACACTTGATTTCAGATTAGGGAGTAATTAAGATAAAATTACCATTACAGATTCAAGATTCAGGGTATGGCTTGGCACACTCGATCTCGGATCATAATCGTAAATAGATCTATACGATGAAAGCAAAAAGACCATATAACAATGATTGGGATAAAATTACCGTCACAGATCTGAGATCCAGGGCATGGCTCGACACACTCGATCCCAGTTAGTGACGGAGATTTCATCCATTCGTGATAGCATAATAACCATAAAATAAAATCTCATATTTTAATCTTAGATTTATATTATTAGAAGTACATCCCTCGGATGAGAATCATTAGATTCCCATTCCTAAGAAATTAGCCACACATGCTGTAATTAAATGACATAGACAAATAAGGAAGAAAAAATAACATCAATTAAAATTAATTAAAAATACCTCAAACTTTAATAGAAATTCTTTGATCCACAAGTACGATGATCTTCAGAAACGAAATTAATAATGCTCTTTACTAATCTTTAAATTTAAAGTAGGAATCAACTGAATAAAAATACTAAATTGGAGAAAGGAATACTGAAAAGATTAAAGGAACAAAGCTCTAAAAAAGAATAATAAAATTTCTCTATCTCTACGTCTCTCTCTAAAAACCTCTTCTAATAATAATAATCTCCCTTCAAAACTCGTAGCTTCCTTTTTATATGGTGAACAAACCCTAACCCTAATAACCTCAATCGATTGAGAATTAAATCTCAATCGATTGACTTTTAAGTAGGGACAAAGTTGTCTTCTCCTGTCAATCGATTGACACTTAGTCCTCAATTGATTGACATCTAAAAGCAATTTCCGTGAACTCCCGCCCAACTTTGCATCAGACACTACCTCGATATTTTGGTCATAACATTTTATCCCAAACTTGGATTGAGGCGATTCTCACAGCGTTGGAAAGAAGACGACAAACTCTACAACTTTTGTGTTTTAGTAATTTCATGAATCTGGCGTCTTGAAGGTCCAAATTGAGCTGCAAGTCACACTAAGTTCTCGATGACCCAAAATTGCAGTGTTTTGACATTATTTTCAAAATTCTTTGACTGTTTTATGCACTTGGATTATATTTACCTGAAACACTTCAAATCTAGTAATTCTGATCAGATAGCCTTCATCGGATGGCTAAATGTAGGTATTTAGGGGTGAAATATCATTATATTTCACTACTCATTAAGAAGGACTATAGATAGTTTCTGAGCACGATAGAGGCAGCGTTGTTAGAATATTGAAGCAGAATAATTCAAGGCAAAGGTGTAATATTTCGTCATGTAGAGGATAATGTCTGAGATACCAAGGCATGATAGCCGCGTGTAAGTGAAGGCATTGACTCGCGCTCGTTAGGACAATAGAAGCATACATGAAGGCAATGAATTGGGTTGTAAGTCGGGTTGTAGGAGGCAACTCGAGTCACACTACGAGTGAAGACATAAGTTGAGATACTATAGTGTGAGAAGCGTGGAGCTTCGCTAATTGAGCAAGGTGCTCGTAGCAGTCTCTTGGGTGAAGGCACAGCGGTGGTGAGTGTTGGTGCGCATTTTTTCTGGGTTCCTCTCGATCCCCATTGAATCAGTGGCCAAATTCTGTCCAAGTGGAATCTGATAATGCGGTGTTTGGAATGTTAAAAATAAAGGAGGGATTTATGAAAAGATTCATAGTTGGTTGTAATCGCCAGTTGCAGATATTTAACGATGCTGCAACACGTCAATGATCACGCTTTAGAGCGGATGTGGGTTACTTCTTTACTGAATTGTCCGCCTGCGAACGCCAGTAGCACTGGTTCTTCTTATGATTTAGATAGTTTAATTTTCCTTTTCTTTCATTTTTATTAATGTAATTTTGATTGGTTTAGATTTCCAAATTCTATTATGAGTCTAGTTGTGGTCTTATTTAGAGTATAATTAATTTAGTGTCCTAATACTACTAGAAGTCCAATTAATATTAGTCTCCTAATTGTGCTATGAATCTAATTAATTTAAATGTTCTAATTTTATTTGAATTTTAATTAATTTAGTTTCCTAATGTTACTAGAAGTCTAATTAATATTAGTCTCCTAATCATACTCGGAATGCAGGTATGTTAATTCTAATGAAGTTATAATTGAATCAAGCATGTTAATTATACTGAAATTCTAAGTAAAATAAATACACCAGTTCTACTGTAACTCTGATTGAAATAGAGAACTAATTTTACTAAAACTTAATTAAAGCAAATATATTGGTTCTACTGAAATTTTAATTGAAATAGAAAACTAATTTTACTAGAACTCTAATTAAAACAAAGGAATTAATTTTATTAAAATCTAATTAAAACAAATAAACTAATTTTATTAAAATCTAATTAAACAAATAAACTAATTTTATTAAAATTCTGATTAAAGAAGTGAATTAACTATACTAAAAAATCTAATTAAAATAAGGGAACTAATTTTATCAAATTTTCTAATCAGGTCGAGGAATTAACTTTATTAAAAAAATCAGATTTAAAATAATGAATTAACTATACTAAAATTTAATTGAGATAAAGGAACTACCTTTTACTAATTTTGATTAAAGCAATAAATTATATTATACTAAAATTCTAGCTGAAGCAATGAATTAATTTTACTAAAATTCTAATTAAAGCAATGAATTAATCCTACTAAAAGTTTAAGGAAAATGGGTTTTGGGCCCGCTATGGTAAGGAGGATTGACCTCGTTCCCGAATACCCTCCGTAAGCTCCCTTGGGCAAATCGGGTGGCTGAGATTAAAATAAATTAAATTTTAGATTATAAAACAGTATTTTTTAGATTTTTAAAGTTATTTTCGGGATTATAATGATGAATTAAATTATAAAACTAGAATTTTAGAAAACTAAATTAATATTTGGAGTTTTAAAAATATTAAACTAAGGAATTAAAACTAGAATTTAAGAATTTAATGACTGAATTCGGGTTCGAAATAAGAAAATCAAACCGTATGATTAAGGACTGATTTTAGAAACTAAGAACTAGAACCAAAGATTAATGATAGGACTGGAGCTTAAGATTTTAGAATAAAATTAAAGTCTATGGTCAGTGAATTAGGCTGTCAGATTAAAGACTGGTTCTAGATTCGGAGAACTAGAATAAGAGATTAGAAATTACGGTCTAAAAAGGGGTGCTGCGGTCTAAAAACTGAAAATTAATATTAATAATTAAACTAAGAAAAAAAGCTTAGATCTAAGAATTAAAAAAAACTACGGTCGGAAACTAAAAACTAAATTCTTACCTAAGGTCGAGGCTGCGGAGAGGAATCTCAAAAATTCGAAGCTTGAATATCGAAATAATAGCTATGTTCTCTATGGGTTTGTTCTCGGAATTCTCTGGTCTCGAAAAAAATCCGTTCTCTCTCTGTGAAATTTTTAGCCTCTTTCGTCCAATCTCCTGGTCGAATTAAAAAAAGGGTTTTTATAGGTTTTTTTAATTAAATGCCCTGTTTAATGTGTTTAACTGAATTACGTGTCGGTCTCCCGGTGCTTAATCTCTTTGAGTCGGTCACCAACTCAGTGAGCCACCGGCTGACTTGCTCAGCGAGTTTCCTAGTTCTAACAACATTAGGACTAATTACGCGCTTGTTGTGGGATGCACAATCCGATTAGGTGTCTCATTTGGTTGACCATGGTTCATGGCACGGTCGACCATGCTTCCTTGCACATTGACCATGTTTGCAATTCTAAAAGGGTACCTTCATTTACAACCCAAGATTCTTCCTTCTAAACCCATATTTCATGTGCTTAAGCCATTGACTTCTGTGAACCGGATGATATAAATTGTTGTTTGTCCCCATCTTTGACATGGTAGAACTTGAGATCATGTTCTTACCATCAAATGATCAGATGCTGAATGCATGTGGTACACATCTTGAAAACCGATATGAGAGGACACCCATGATCGTGTTCATTTTTTGAGATGTGTGCCACTTGTAATAAAAATCTGGTCATGTGATGGTAGACTCATGATGTCAAGATATGTTGTGTCAAAGATTGGGACGAAAAGAGATATTCATTGTCTAATTCAAAGTGGTCAACGGTTTAAGCATGCAAAACACGGGTTGTGAAGGAAGAATTGTCTTGTAAATGAAGGTACCCTTTTTAAAACCTTAACCTAGCAGTTTTTCCTCTTTTTTTGAAATTTTCACTATTTTTAATCAGTTCTTTTTAAAACTATTTATTTATTTATTTTTAATTTGCATATCGGTCTCCCAAACCATAGTGACAAATTTCGTTTTCGGGAATTTTTCGGTGGGGGGTCCTTTCGGTACATTTCGGATTAATTTCGATACTTTTCGGAAAAATTTCGGGAAAGTTTCGGGGATTAAAAATATATATTTAATATTTTAAAAAAATTTACCGAAATATACCGAAAAATACCGAAAATCGAAATTTTTCCGAAATTTTCGTTTGACCCCATTTCGCGAAATTTCGCCGAATTTCGGCGAAATTTGGCACTATGTCCCAAACCGAAACATATCTAAGATATACAATACATATAGGCCTGGGCCCCAACTAAAAAGCGATATGAATTGGACATCGAATCTTTAGTAATGAGACTCATGTAAGTTTTCTGCATATAACACTACAAAAAATAAGACTATTAGCGGCAACTTTTTGGAGCAAAAAACTATCGCTATTAATAAGAAACTTATTAAGACTATTAGCGACAAGGGAATTAGCGGCAATTTTTTATTAATAGCGACAGCTTTTGACTGCTGCTAATAAACTTATTTTTTGTAGTGATATATGTCAGCATTTTCAGACATTTTCTATGATACCACTACTACATTAATTCATCATAAAATAATGACTCTACTACATCCATAGTGAGTTAGGAAGTAATTATAATAAATGGATGTATTAAGAAGGTAGGTGAGTCATATGTGTATGCAAATATTAACTTGTTTGTCATTTATCTCGCCACCAGCAAATTAAAATATTATAAATAGGTTCCTCAAATAATGAACTACATTGTGTTTAGGGATTTAAGAATGGATCAAGATATATTTCTTGGATATTTAGTTCCCTAATGTTTGGTCCTGCTATGGTTTATCTTAATAGTAGAAAATGACAAACATAACACAATAATAATCGCCCAATTAAAACATTTTATCAATACCTTTAACCTAATCAACTCTTAATATGTTGTCAAATTTTTTGCTTATAGGTGTGGAAATGTTGACAGTCCAACAATTTGGTGATCTTACTTTGTCTCAACACATTGGTACCTGTTGCGATTCTTTCCCATTATTTTACCATAATTTTATTAATTTGATGATACCCATTACTTTGTACGTAGTGTTGTATACGTAGTGTTGTAGGTTCTGAGCTCTTCAACTTTTGGCTCCACTCATCAGTATATAATTTCGCAGTTGGTAGTAAACAAATTTTTTTATGGTATCTTCCAATCAATATATTTTGGCATATTTCCGTTCTATTTGTAGATGTCGTTCTAGATCGTGGGTTTAATTTTCTCCCACGTGCGTTGCATGTGCATTGCCACTAATATATATATATATATATATATATATATATATATATATATATATTAGTGGCAATGAAAATAAAACACTAACCCACTGTATTACTACTAATATATCACATGTTGCATTCAACACAAAGTTACATTAACTTATACCTACTTACATACACATCTAATTAAACAACATTATACTAACTAAAGTCTAAAGCCCGCAGAAAACTTAGTAATCCATACGTTGTGGTTTCTTAGGGCCAAAATCAACAAACATGAATCCATTGTCCATCTTAACGGCGTGGATTGAATCAATAGCCTCTTTTAACGGTGGTGGTCGTGCCACCAAGGGAGAGTAGGATTGGTGAGGTGTTCTCTCCCGTCCGATCCGATCCTCTAGCAGATTAAAAGCCTCTCTCCCTATCTTTGCAAGGTCAGCAGGAAGTCCCATATCAAAGAGAAAAACTACCAGGGGAAGTTAGCTAGTTTTGATACACTACGCTCTATGAGAGTGCACCAGCCTTAAATGGAGCTTCTAAAAGTGGTCAAGAAGTCAGGCATCCAAAGGTTCGGTCTCTTTGTAGATTTTTTTTGTTGGTGAATTTGCTTTAGGTCATTTGTGCACATCGGTTGGAGACGAATGACTGAGAGACACTTGGAAGATTCCAATAATATTACTGTTGATGAGAAGACAAGTTGATAGGAGGGAACATGTTCTCTTTTATCCTACCCATGGTTTCAAATATCGGTCCATCCAGATCTAGATATGTCGCCCCATCCGAAATGGTTTTGGCCCAAACGATATCAATTCTTTAGGTCATATCCTTTTTACGTAGGTATCGGCCAATGATCAGTTAGATCGCTCTGAATCATCAGCCTATTCCAAGCGATATTTTGGATTCCCAATCCACCAATACAGAAGAGTTGGTATACCTAAAGAACATGGTATGATTTATAGTGGATAAATTTTTTTAAGAGAGAATGGCTCTTGACCGACGATTAAACACCAAGTGGCATTTAAACGATCTACCACCGTTAAAATAAAATTTTCGATCTCACACCATTGTAATGTGATTTATTATTATGCCATATTGCATAGATTTATAATCAATCTAAATTGTTCGGGTGGCAATCCATCATTGAGAAATGTATTAGCCAAAGAGTCATGTCCACAAGTGGACCCAAAAAATCTGATTGGCAAATTTGAATATCAGCCATTAAAAATAAATACAACGGCTGGTATTAAAGTGCTCATATCGGATGGTTAAAATCTCTTAAAAAACCTTATATTTGGGCCCACTTCCTTTCAACTTATGTTCTATTAGTTTGATGGTGTGGATTACCCACGTCTCTCATCAATGATATACGATCATTGAAGCATCATTTTGGTGCTTAAACGACACTTAGGAGAGTCATGTCGTTATTTTAAAGTAAAATAGAAAGTAACTCATCTAAAGTCCCAGCCTAATGCCATCGTCTGAGACATCTCCTTCTTTTTGCATAGACTTCTTTTTACCACAAAATTTCATAGAAAAAATGAGGTGAAAAAGATTTACAAAATTATCTTGAGAGCCTTGATTATTTTTAAAGAATTCTGGTTATAGGTGATTTTGGAATTTGTCCAAATGTAAGGCCAATGGACTTCCATACATTAAATTGGAATCATCATCGATTGATTTGAACAACTGATTTAACAGCTTACACTAAAAAATGTTAACCTATTTTAATCTTCTCCCTCAAACTTTTTTTGTGTTGGGATCGGCCGATCCAATCTGCCGATACGGATTTGGATTAGTTTTGAGATGACTGACCCGGTAACCGATTTCAATAATTGAAACCATGGTAAGCGGCCAAATCAATTGTTCAAATCAGTCGATAATAATTCCAATATTTTAATGTAAGGAAGTCCATTGGCCTTACATTTGGACAAATTCCAGAATCACCTACAACCAGAATTCTTTGAAAATAATCAAGGTTCTCAAGATAATTTTATAATTTTTTTCACCTCATTTTTTCTATGAAATTTGGTGGTAAGAAGAAGTCTATTCAAAAGGAAGGAGATGTAATATCCTGGATATTTTGGCTTATTTTCGTTTACTTCGGTAAGCTTGTCCGGAAATTGTTGAGTAATATTTTTAGATTTTTGGTAAGCTAAGGCTATAATAAGACTTGTGGCAAAAGGATTTTGTCTTGAGAGGTGTGCAAGTCATGTAATCGATGACTCACACAATAGCGTTGGTGTTTGTGTTTAGCACCGGATAATTTTTCAACTTAAGTGGATAAGGTGTAAAATTCTATAATCTAAATATTATATTTGCTTGGCTTTTGGTTATAAGAGAGAGATTGAAAGAGAAGTTTAACTTCTCTCTCTCGTTGGAAATTAAGCCTTTAAGCCTTGCAACTTCTAAATCTTAGATCTTGAGAGCTTGAGAGTTCCTCTCCCCAACTCGGCCGTTGATTAGAATTATATCGAAAATTTGATCGGTTTGAACTATTGAAAGAGAAGAGAGATGTGGAGAGTGAGAATTTCTATGTGATTTTGTTGTGGCTGAGGTAGTGACCACCTCTTTATGACTATGGACTGATTTGAAGATCTGAACCATTGAGCTTGGAGATTGGTTCCGGTGCGTGAATCGGTGCAACGGAAGCAACTATTTAAGCTACAAGAGGTAGGCTTTTGAAACCTCCTTGTGTCAATTTAAATTATGTTTTGTTTAGATTTGAATGATCTGTGTTCATTATAAATCAAATGGCTGTGGTTGAATAAAAGGAAAGAATCCGGACATGGAAGTTTTGATAGCCACAGAACTAGCTAAATTCGAGGGTCGATTTTCAAATCGAGGGTCGAAATGTGTTTTTAGAGGCTTGATGCAATTTTGAGAATTCGAGGGTCGAATTTATGAGTTTTAGAAGTTTAAGGCAGTTTTGAAATTCGAGGGTCGAAATTGATTTCGACCATTGAATTTCAAATTCGTTCTGTCCTGTTTCTGGCACTTGAAATTTTGTCGGATTTTTTTCGGCAAGCTTTTGGTTTAATTTATTTGTTCTATATTAACACTGAGAGTGTTAATATATGTAGGTTTTGACTATTGGGAGTCTTTGGTGAGGGCTGCTTGTGCATGATTTTAAATCTTCTTTGTTGAGGTAGGGGAACCCTATGTTTAATTTGCATTGAATTATAAGTATACCTGATTTGACTGTTCATTTAAGAAGCATAAATTTTGAAATTCTGTTATATACAACATGAATATAACTCTGAATATATGACACAAATCTGAAATTGAAAACTTTGTTATGATTAAGAACTTTGTAATTCGAACCTCAGTTAAAATTTTGAATCAGAACTTCGAAAAATCAGTATTATGTTATGAATAATAAGCCTTGATATATGTTAGCATTTGCATTCGATTTGGGGTTCATACGGACGATGCCCTAGATTCTACCAACCGTGTTGACGGTATTACTTTGGCGCACCTTTCCCTCATAGCGTAGGGGCTTGTTGCACTTCAGAAATGGGTTCATGAACGACGATGGTCAGTAGGGTTTCCCATCGGTCACGTAGTCCGCTCTCATGCTATAGGAAATTTGGGAGATAAAATTAAGTTATAAATTTAAGACAAGAAGCATACTAAATCAGAAGATTTTCGAACACATTAGATTATGTTATCAGTTTTGACTCAGGATTAGAACTGGGAATTTACTTTGGAAAGCATCATTTGAAAACCATATTTGATCCGATTTCTGTCTTTTGAAAACCTTTACTTATAATGAAATGCAAATAGACATGTTTCCTCTATTGAGCTTCGATGCTAGCTCACCCTCGACTATACGTTACAGGTGCTGAGACTGACCTTGGGTCAGAGGATCTGGAGGACTTCGATTACATTCCCGAGGAGGATTTGGACATACCAGCTGAGGAGTTTTTCCCTTGATCTTAGATCCTTTATTTTTTGGTACTTTTGTCAGAATATTTTTGAATATTGGGTCCTAGGCTAATTTGTTATTTGGTTCTTTGATATCACTCGAGGAACCATTATTGTGAACCACTATTTTAGGTGTTGGATTGGCCATCACCGGTGGTTCTTCTTGGTTCCTCATAGTGACATTTTTTGTTGTTAAAAACTTTTGTTTTTGGATTAATATATGCTTTACCTATGTTTTTAGATCTTTGTACTATGTTGCCGGCTTCTGTTTGTTACGGCTTATTGAAAAATCAATAAGTTGCTGAACCGACCTTTCCTATACCTTAAGGATTGGAAAAGTCGGGTCGTCACAGGAGATGTCTTAGAAGATGGCATTAGGCTGAGACTTTAGATGAGTTACATTTTACTTTAAAATAACGGCACGACTCTCCTGACTGTTGTTTAAGTACCAAAATGGTGCTTCAATGATCGTATATCATTGATGAGAGATGTGGGTAATCCACGCCGTCAAAGTGATAAAACATAAGTTGAAAGGTAGTGGGCCCAAAAATAAGGTTTTTTAAGAGATTTTAACCATATGATCTGAGCACTTTAATACCAGCCGTTGTGTTTTTTTTTAATTGTTGACATTCAAATTTGCCAATCAGATTTTTTGGGTCCACTTGTGGACATTATTCTTTGGCTACAACATTTCTCAATGATGGATTACCACCCGAACAATTTAGATTGATTATAAATCTATGCAACATGACATAATAGTAAATCACGTTTCACTGGTGTGAGATAAAAAATTTTACTTTAGCGGTGGTAGATCGTTTAAATACCACTTGGTGTTTAAACGTCGGCCAGGAGCCATTATCTCTTAAAATTTATATCCACTGTAAATCATACCATATTCTTTAGGTATACGAACACTTTGTATCGATGGATTGGCGATCCAACTTAAATATCGCTTGGAATCGGCTGATCCAGAGCGATCCAACCAATCCTCAGCCGATACCTACGTAAAAACGATACAACCTATAAAATTGATATTGTTTGGGCCAAAACCGATCCGGATCGCGCGATCCGGATTGGGATTGGCCGATATTTGAAAACCATGCCGCTTACACTAAAAAATGTTAACCTATTTTTATTTTCTCCCTCAAACTTTTTTTGCGTTGGGATCGTTTGATCCAATCCGCCGATATCGATCTGGATTTGCTTTGAGATGACACTACAAAAAATAAGATTATTAGCGGCAGTCAAAAACTGTCATTACAAAAAACTGCCGCTAATATCCTTGCCGCTAATAGTCTTAATAGTTTTTTTGTTAATAGCGACAACTTTTTATAGCAAAAAACTACCGCTAATAGTCTTATTTTTTGTAGTGTGACCGATCCGATAATCGATTCCGATATTTGAAACCATGATCCTATCAATAATTAAGAGAATAGTAGTGGTTTTTGCAACCAAAGATTTAGTTTCTGCAACCGATGGTTTCACCGTTAACTACTTTTAAATTCAGATGATGGAGATCATTTTTCATCCCAATCTTTCACATAATATAACTTGAGGTCATTGCCCACGGTAAGACGGTCAAATGATAGTTTCGACATGGAACACATCCCCCAAAGTAACCCAAGAATCATTCTGATGGTACATTGTGATCACGAATGTGTGCCACGTGGAATCAACATTTAACCATCTGATATGTGGTCATTAACTAAAGATTTATGTATGAAATGTTGGGACGAAAAACGATCTTTATCATCTGATCGTAGGGAGTCAACAGTTAAAACAGTGGAACCATCACTTGCGGAGAGCAAAAACTGTACCGTTAGGAGAAACCTTCAAATAGATTTAACATAAGCGAAATTCGTAATCTTGAAGGAAAACCTTGGACACGAAAGAGAAGTGATAGTGATCTGGGAATGATGGGAAACTGTAGGCCCAATTTGCGTTAAGTGTAGGGTCCACGTATAAAGCCCAGCCCATGCGCACCATGGGCTTTTATATATAATTTAGGCTAAGGAAGGCTAGCCCATCAAACTTGAATTTGTCTACAATGGGGAAGGCTCTCTTGGTTCGATCCCTGACCCGCCGGACAAACATTTTTTACCGGGCCAGGCTCATAAACTTGACCCATTTGCTCAAGTCGGGTCAGTCTTTCGCTTTGGGCCACTACAAAAAATAAGACTATTAAAATCGTGTTGTTTGAATAACGACATGATTAATAGCAGCAGTTTTTTTTGGTTAATAGCGACAAGCTAAAACACTTTATTTTTATAGTGGGGTAAAGTCAAGTCGGAGTGAATTTTCGGATCGGATAAAGTTGGGTATATATTATCTTATACCATTAAAAATAGACTTTTTATATCACACCATCAAAGTGTGTTGTTGTACCATTATGCTATAGGGCACACATTTGTGATCAATTGGCGAGGCGGCAATTTATCATTAGAACATGTGCAACCCAAAGCAACATGCCTATAAGTGAATGAGAGCAATTGATGAACTTTAATATTAGCTATTAAATTTTTTTTTTTTTTTGAAAGTTATTTTATTTTATTAAAATATATAAAAGCTAGCCTAGTGTCTCGAAGGGTCCGAGTAATATACTAGGAAGCACTCAGGCATTGTTATCTGGAAAATCGGACTTCCCGGAGAAAATCAGAATAAGTACTTGGGTGGCATAGGAAACCCAAGGGAGAAGGAGAAAAACCTACACCCGGAGGAAACCGGAATATCCGGGGAAAAACCTCCAAAGCCTAAATAATGAAAAAATTCTCATCCCTATAGTTACAAAGAGTGAAAAAAATATAACAAATGTTCCGCTTCGAAGTTTCTTATGTTAAATAGAGAAGAATCGCCTTTGTCATCCGCAATCGCCCAATTGCAAACGGTGATGACACTATCTTGAATAAGCCTCTTAGCATTTAACGAAAAATTGTTCCATTTGATGTTGTTCCGAGATATCCAAATGTGCCAAAGAGTGGAGATATGGAGATGGTCCCATATCCATTTCTTAATACCTGTAACATCGCATTGATTTCAGCCATAAAGAAATATAACAATATCCTTGTGAATGCAAGATGAAATACCGAGGGCTTTGAAGAAAACCCCCCATATAGGCCAAATTTTCTCACAAGTAAGGAGAAGGTACAATGCTCGATGTCTTTTTCTGCGCGATGACAAAAAAAATACTTTTGATCGATTTACATGCCTCTTCTAGTGAGATTGGAGATAGTGGACAGTTTATTCTAGCATATTGTCCGTAAGAAGAAATTGATTTTGGTCGGGATATGGTAATCCCAAATGAAGGCTCAATTCACGATTTGGTAATGTGGTTGCAAAGATTTGAACGCGGATTTAACAGAGTAGCTTCTTTGGTTGCCGTAGTTTCAAACTCTGAGATCATCGCCATTCAGGTCTACCTTGACATTATCCATGATGTCGGATAACACAAAATACTCAGCTATATCGACATCGATAAGTCTTAAAAATGATATTTTTAAAGAAACCTTTTCTCACCGATAAAACACTTTTCCACCACCAGGAAGAGGTTCTATATTTGTAATTGCTGAGTTCTTAACCCTTTTGACACATATAGTATTTGTTGATGACAATATCTTTTCACCAATGGTTAGAACCATCACCTAATCGCCACCACCATTTCATAAGAAGGGCTTTATTTATATCCTCAATCAGACGGATACCAAGGCCTTCTGAGATTTTTAGTTTCGAGACTTTATCCCAACTTATTAAATGGAGCTTATTTTTTCCTCCGAGGTCATCCCAAAGGAAATTCCTTTCAAGCCTCTCAATTTCATGACAAATAGTGGCGGGGCACTTGTAGAGGGAAAGAAGATAAGTTGGGATAGCGCTAAGAATCAATTAAATCAGAGTCATTCTCCCTCCTTTGAAAATTAATTTACTTTTCCATCCACTCAACCTATTCTTGACCTTAGAAATAATCGGGTCTCAATCGGATGTACGTAACTTGTCGGTACCAATAGGGATGCCCAAGTATTTAAAGGGGAATTTAGCCTTAGACAAATTTGCTTCCACTGCCCAGAAGCTTAAGGTGATATCATCAACATTTAGCCCATAAGTGTTGGATTTATCAAAATTTACACATTGATCGGAAACATTCTCGTAAATTTTAAGAAGATTGCAAACCTGAAGTATCTTATTAGGATCTTCATTGCACATGATAAGAGAGTCATCAACATATTGGAGAAGATTTATTCTGATTTCGCTCCTCGGATTAGAGAATCCCATAACTAACCCTTCAATATTGGCTTGCTGAAATAAGAGGGAAAGCCCTTTGCTCACAATGTCAAAGAGGACACCCTTGTTTGAGACCCTTAGAAGCTTTAAAAAAATCGCACGCTTTCCCATTAATAATGACGGAAAAATGGGCACTAGTGAGGCAACCGTGGATCCAGGACCGCCATTTGTCACCGAAACCCTTTTGTTTCATCATCCAAAGGAGATAATCCCAATTGACCCTGTCATACGCTTTCTCCATATCCACCTTTATCAATACGCCTTTTTGTTTAGAGATGTGCTTGGAATGTACACACTCTTGGGCTAGTACTGCAAGATCGAGAATTTGTTTACCTTTGATAAAAGTACCTTGAGTTTTGGAGATGACTAAGCCGATCACCTTTTTAATTCTGTTGGCCAAGATTTTTGCAATGATTTTATATAGGCTAGTCACCAATGATATAGGTCTACACCTTTTCATTTCCGCAGCTCCTTTCTCCTTCGGGATAAGAGTGATAAAAGTAGCATTGATGAACTTGTAGATATACCCATCTTCCCAAAACTTGTTGACCATATCAATAATTTCAGCTTTAATGGCATGCCAAAATTTGTGGTAGAAGCCAAAGGTGAAGCCATCAGGTCTAGGTGCACGATCGGCCTTACACCATTTTATAGCATTGTGAATTTCATCTTCAGAGAATGAGACTTCAAGGTGATCTGCATAAGAAGGTTTTAGCTTTGTCGGATAGACATTATGGAGTCTGGGTCTATTAAAATTAGTTTCTTTGAAAAGATTTGAAAAGAACTCAATGGGGATATAAGCAATCTCCTCATTTTTTGAAAAGAGAGCGCCATCTTTGTGGATCAAAGATATAGAATTTATCATTCTTCTATTGTTAGCAAAAGCGTGAAAAAACTTTGTATTACGATCACCTTCTTTCAGCCACTGCACATAAGCTTTTTGTCTCCATTCCTTCTCATGAGTGAAACTGATATTTTTAAAATTAGCTTTGAATCTGCCTCTATTGATGATCTCTTCAGAAGTTAAGGCTCTCGTTTCTTCCATCTTATCAACAGCTTCAATTTCGGTAAGGAGATTCAATTCGGTTGCCTTGTCATTCGAGATTCGAATTTTATTCCAATTGGAGATGTATGATTTTACTTTAAGGAGAGTGGCTGAGGTAGAGTGGATATTGATAGAAGCTTCGGACCACTAGTTGGGTACATGATTGACAAAATTTATTTTCAAGCCAATGGTTGAAAAATCGGAACGGAACAGGACCCCAAACCACTCCTTTTAAATTGAATAATATGGGAAAATGGTCGGAACTGACACGAGTGATGGCTTTGTAATCTGCGGTGGGGTATAGGGCATCAAACTCAGAGTTAATTAAAAACCGATCCAACCGGCAAAGCGTCGGGTGACTTCTTCCATTAGTCTAGGTAAATTGAGCCCCCGCCATTGGGACATCGATAAGTTCGGATGTATTGATGAATTCCTCAAAGTTCCTTATAGACGGAGAGGATTTAGAATTGTTGGATCTTTCGCTGGGGTGGGCAATGACATTGAAATCGCCGTAAACTAGCCATGGGCCCTTGTTTAGGATTTTTCACCGGTATAAATCTTTCCATAGCTCAATATCCGCACCTCGAACACAAGGACCATAAACAGTAGTAAGTAGAAACGTACAATTTTTTCTTTTATCAAACAAAGAAATAGTAACATTAAACAACCCAATCAACTGACCTTTGCAATCGAACACCGAGTTATCCCACATGACAATGATGCCCCCTTTGGAGCCATTGGATTCTTTATGTGCCCACCCCCAATCCGTGTTAGGAGCGATGGAGCGCATTTTATCAACAGTGATCTCCTTCCATTTGGATTCGTGCAAAGTAACGATATTGGCTTTGTGTATGCAAATGGTGCTTTTTACCGCGGCGCACTTGCTGGCCCTTCCAAGTCCTCTAATGTTTCAAGATATAATCGCCATGAAGAAAATATGAAGCCAATCAAAAGCTAATCTATTTGAGTGTCCATTTTAGTCTCTTTAGCTCAACCATTTTTTTGTTGCGCAGATCAGATTTGGCAATGGAAATTAATGATACTTCGTTTGAATCATTATTTGTGAGAAACCGTTCGCCCATACAGGGGGAATTTGGGCACCGAGTTTTACAACTGGCTCCGAGAAAGAGAGGACAGGGGTGCAATTTTTCGGTTGATCATTTGGTGCCTCTGGTAGATCGAAACGACCATCACCAGACGATAAATCGATGTCTACGTCATCTTGTAATTCATCCTTCCAACTACTCCCTCCGTCACTACTTTTATCGGTGTCTTCATCGGCCTCAAGGTTTGTGGTCATTCACCAATCATGTTCACTAATGTCACAAAAATCGAGGTCGAGATTTCTTTATAATCCTGCGGTGGATCGACAGCTTCAACCGAGTAGATAATCATAGATGGAGGAGATCAGATGGCCTCTTGAAGGAGAGCCGGGGAATAGAGTTCAATAGGTGGTTCGGAGCTGGAGAGGGCGTCGTTAGTTGGAGAAACTGGGTTGCAGTTACTAATTTTCACAATTTGGGGGGCCGGTGTTGAAGATGAAGCTGGGTCTGGGTCAAGATTTGGGCCCGAAGTGGATGCAACTAGTTGTTGGATTGGGCCCATATTGGAACGCGTTGACATAGATTTTCCCTCCGCCGGATCCGGATACGCTGAAGATTGGGCAACTATGGCAGGCGTTGGAGAGTGCATGTCTGGCTGTTTTGGAGATAAATCAGCACACAAATCGTTGACTTTGGCACCCACTAATGGAATCTTTGCTTGGTGCATTGGGGGGAGATTAACTTGGATACTTGGTTGTTTGATATGGGAACTAATGGTATAGTGCAAGGGTGCCACGTGTAGGCATGAGATTCGTTTGTTTGAAATTCAAAAACAAAGTTTCCAAATCTGGCATGGTTGGGCTCGTGCGGGATCATTCTGCCGACGGTCATCTCCGGCGACACGAGGGATTGCCGCGCAATTGGTATTTTAGTCGGAGGAGATCCCAACACATTAGCAATGTGGGATTTCGGCTTGATACCTTCTCAAATCGTTGGGGCTGATATCGTAGGGAGGCAAGGTTCCACAACCGGTTGAATGTCGGCAAGGTTCTCTCTCTTGCATTCTCTCCGTGATCGTCTTGGTGGCGATGGAAAAAGAAGCAGCGCCCTTTCCTTCGAGTTCGACCTCGATAGCTAAAAGAATCGACTCATCTTTGAGTTTCAACTCTACTGCTCTAGGAATTTGCCACCATAATAATTCTAACATACTCGGCTCTGGTGAAGTTAATGGAGTTGGGATCTGCCTCAAAAAATCCCCCACATCTGGCGCCGATTTCGCGAAACTGAAAGGAGTTCCAATAGTGAAGAGGGAGTCCTCTCACTCTAATCCATAGGGATCCACTAGGGGGTGGAGCGATCATATTGCAAGTGGGGAACCATCTTGTGAAAGCTACCTTGTGGCCTAGTATCTCGTCCCATCTGGATTGGATGAGATTAGAAGTAGAGGAACGACTGTAGAAATAAATCTGCTTATCTTCCATAGGCCAACCACTTCTCCAGGTCTTCATCTTGGATAAAGATATCTTACCAGTGGGATTAGCGATAATCACGCCTCTGTTGGAAAGCGTGGCTTCCCAATGAACGGCCTCAGGATCAAGTCCACCTCCAATAGAATTTATTGAAAAATTCGGAGAGAAACTATTTTTCCCTTTGCCCTTTATTGAGAAACCCTTTTGAAGATCATGGATTTGCTCAATAGTAAGAGGGGAGTCTGATGGCTTGGGAAATTTCGGGCCATTCTTGTACCAAGGGAAACGAACTCCATAGACGGAAGAGACTCCACAGCTACGCCGGTTGCATCTACTTTTCGATTTGAAATTGTGATATCCGCAATCCACACAACGCCAATCGCCATCCTTCCACTCAAAATCACGCCCAGCATCCTTAAAACCTGGATCTAGTTTCCCGTTCCCTTGAGATCTGTGAATCGTCCCTGTACCATACCTTACCGCAGCCACATAGCCTTCCTTAAAACGACTTTTGTTTGTTGTAATCCTCTCCGAGTTTAGTCTTTGCCTCCATCTTTCTCTCACTTGGTCAAACTTTGAAAAATGCACAAATACTTAGGTGGCATGAAAACGTAGGGATCTCTATGGGATGGGTTCTTTAAGAGCTATGCTACTTAATTCAGTAATTCGTTTGATTTGAATTTGAGTTTGTAGTTCGCAACTCTTTACTTTCATGTGAATCCAATTCGCTAGGGGTAGGATGATTTTTAAATGGACCAACTCTCGTGGTCATCATTTAAATGATCTTACACCATCAATGTTATAAGATGCGAGTGATCCGTAAGGTCTGAGTAATAGATTCAAAAATGGTGTTTTAGAGAGATTTAAACCATCCCAACTATGGATTATAACATCAACCGATGTTTTTAATTTAGTAGCTAATTGGATGGTAGTATGACTTAAGGTGGAGAAAAAGAAAAGGATAGAAGCGAATACAAAATGCTGAGAGAAAGATGGAGGCAGAGACTAAACTCGGAGAGGATTACAACAAACGAAAGTCGTTTTAAGGACCCGTCCCATAGAGATCTACCAATTCTGGCACATTTATTGCCTCAGCCTTTTTCTCAGTGTTATTAACTAGTAACAAATTTATCTAATGATAGTGTCATGGTGTTAACCTCATACAACTAATATTATGTGCTTGTTGGTGTTTAGAGTCAAACTTTAGTCGTTTGTATATTCCCAAAGGTTTGGTATTAGTATTAAGTATCCGAACCGAGTGCCAACAACGAGCACCTTTTTGTTGGACAGTGTTAAATGTGGACAGATTTTATGCAGACAAAGTACAATCGGCTGATGTAGCACGATGCAATTGGCTGCAAATGCGGTAGGGCTCAATTGATGCAGGTTGGTGCAGTCAGTCACATCAGCTACCTGCACTTTGACTGCATCAAATTAATCCACACTACAAAAAATAAAACTCAAAATTTTAGATTTTGTTTTCACATAAGATAAAATCTTGATCAACCTGGTCTTCTTATATATCTGGACCAGATTTCTAGGAATTCAGCTACCTATAAGTGCCGCCTTGTTCTCTGCATTTCAAATGCGGATTACATGCATCTACGCAGATATCGACTCTATCTCCCTATAAGTGGAACCCCCTTTCTGGCGAATATACTCAGATTAGTATTGATGGAGGGTATGGGATCATTTGAAGAGATAGTTTTGGTAAATTTGTGTTTGCAGCCTACAGCCCCTGCTCGGTACAAGATTGTAGCCACAGTGAACTAATCACACTATTCATCAGGCCTTAGTGCCACTAAGGATCTAAACCATTCTAGGATCTATCTCTGTTCTCATTCTGATTGTGAGATAGTGATCAAATCTATCACAGGGGAGATTGAAATTCCATTGAAATATACCTGGGTAATCAGAAATATTGAGAAAGATAGGAAAAGCTTCAACAATATCAAGTTTCTCCACACTTGGTGTGAGGCGAATCAATGCGCGGACTTGCTTGCCAAATTGGGATTCAATGCGACAAATGTATTGCAATGGCTAGACTGCTCTCTAGTTTCCTCCTCTCTCTTTCAAAAGGAGGAGACCTGAGTTCGAATCCCCTCCCTCCTTTGAGGCCACCCTAGGGATTTATATCCCGTGCTGACCCGGAATGTGCTGAATTTGGGGTGCGCATGTGCCCCTGGGATTAGGCGGGTGCTCTAAGAGGCCCGGATACCCAGGTTATCAAAAAAAAAAAAAAAAAAGTTTCCTCCTCTCTCTTCTCAAATGGAGCACAGTTTCTGATGTACATTCTATAGATTGTAATCACTTTTTTCAGTTTTTTATTGAAGCTTAATTATCAAGAAAAAAGAAACTATGGTCTTCTTATATCACATAATATAAGATTTGGCAAACATTGATAACATTGGCTCATAGTTAGTTCCTTAACTTTGGCAAGCAATTCCTTCTATGGTTCTACTGCTCACAAATGTAACTTTGGTTTTCCTTATAAATTTTGATTCTATTTACTGTAGTGCACTGTGACCTTAAATGTTGCAAAAGAAAAATTATGTCACTGCATATATTTTCCTGTGACACAGGTAATCAGGTACTCGCACTATGCTTTGAATTGCATAAGTTTTTGTCCATCTTGGCTCACCTACCTCAAGTCTAACGCATTGACCCTAGAATGTGATTTGCATTTCCATAGTATCTACAATTCTACATCTTTATATTATGTATGTTATCCATTATATATCCAATACACCTCAAAACTAAATTCGATCTTTTTTCTCAGGTATACTACTTTTATTGTGTTGTATCCTGTCGGCGTAGCTCTTGGAAAAGCAAGATAAATTTGTGGTTTTAGTTCAAAATATTTATTATACTCATTTGTAATTTTCTGTTGCTTAAGCAGGGTAAATTTTCAACTGCTCCTTTTCCAACTTTGTCAATTCATGTAGATTATTTCTTTTTTTATAGGTCTCTTCACATTACTTGTAGTCCTATTAGTATGTGCCACATGGTTATGAAGGGATGCAACTTATAAGTCTATTTTCATTGCAGTTGGAGAAAAGTGCCACACTCTTTAGACCAAAGCTAATTGTTTATGGTGCAAATGCTTATGCACGCCTATATGATTATGGACGCAATCACAAGGTATGCTTTATTAGATTTCTTGAACTAATTTGAAAATGATAGCTCTATCATTTATCATTCTGTTTGTTCAATGTTCAAATATTTGAGAAACCTGTCTTGGTTACTTGTCTTTAATTGTTTTCTTTTTCCTAAAGTTATCTAATGATAGATTTGTAGTACCAATTTGAATCAACAGACATTTCTATCTTGTTCTTGCTGAATTATGATAAATGAACTGCCTCTGTAGCTTTTTATGATTATGGTGTATCATTTTCACATTTTTGGCTACTTGTCTTTAATTTCACCCCCATGGCATAATGATCAATCACACTTCAATGGTGTGAGATAGAAAGTTTATTTGTAATGGTGTGAGATCATATAAGCACCATTTTGGTGTTTAACTTTTGGTTATGAGCCATTATCCCTTAAACTAAATACCCCAGTTGTGACTCAGCAATGTGTTAACAATGGAAGGATCTTCCTAAGAGTTTAGTTTATAGACTTCTTTTTAAACATTCCTGCTGCCTTTAAAAAACAACTTTGCTAGGAAATCTGATGATGCTATTGAGGTCCAAGGGCTAAACTCAATAAATTTTAAGTACAACCCTGTTCTGGAGCTGCACGGTTATCAGTTTTGAGATTTATTCGAGTGCCGCCACTGGCACTATGTTTGGGTACCTTATGATAAGTCTTTATTTTCTTGTGATGCTCCGTTTGCGATTTCTTCATAATCTCACCTTATTCTATTTTCATGCAGGGCCCTAATTACTTTGAAATTGACCTTGATATACATCGCTTCAGCTACATTTCAAGAAAAGGGCTTGAAGCATTTCGAGAACGTTTGAAATATGGGATTCTCGATCTGGGTTTAACCACCCAAATAATAATACTATATCTGTTAATCTAGTAATACTACGTATCTTATGAATTGCCGTTAGCATGTGTTATGATCAATCCACTACGATAAGCTCTCAGACTCATTCTATCCATTGCCGCAACCCTCACCAGGTGCTGTAATATTGAACTTCGGTATGTTGTGTTCTATTTTGAAATATTCATCTTTGTGTGCTTTTTCTCTTGTGTGGTGATTTCTAACTTTAGCATGGCATTTGTGCTATTTTTAAATATGCGTCTTTGTGTGCCTGTCTTTCATTGTCTCTATCGTTGTTTCATTTGTTTCTTTGAAATAGACATTTATTTAGCTTGTTTCCACTTTTCATACATGTATAAATACTATATATGCTGCTGAATAGCTTTCTTGTGATTGTAGTTTAAAAAGAAATGCCTTTCTTTGTGTGTATTGTGTAGGTGCCATCTTATATATCACGATCTGTGACTGGTAGCTACGACAATGAAGTTGTAGCAATATTTTCTTTGATCTTCACCTTCTATCTTTATATAAAGGTGATCGTAATGGCTAAATCTGCTATTTTTATCATCATCTTTTTGCAATTTCGATATTAACACAAGGCTCAAGCATGGAAAGAAAAGATCATAACTATTTTTCTTTACTCAATGTTTCAATTTGTTCTTCATGAGTGGTTTTATGTTGGATATGAACTTAACAAGCACAGTTTTAATCCTTTTGGGATCTCTGATCTAATAATGTTTCTAAAATGTATGCAGACCTTGAACACTAGATCCCTCTTCTGTGCCACTTTAAATGCTCTGTCATACTATTACATGGTAAACTTGATGTGCTTAAGGTGCCGTCATTCTCTTCTGTATGTCATATTTGTGTTCCTGTGGATTTTTGTTTTCGTTTTTGATTTTTCAAGTTTGTTCATGGGGAGGCTACACCTTTATTATTAATCTTATGCCAATGCGACGTGGGTTGCGAAGTTGTGGCCGTAGGGGGGCATGAGGTTGACGAATTTGGCGAGGGCTTCATTGTTGTTGGTGCGAGGGCCGATAGTGAAGAAGGCCAGGAGAGCGAAGGGGAGCTTCTCAGAGCTCATGGCTTGGACTTAGATGGGGCAGTTAATGGGGACGACGTTAATCCTGATGTAGTGCTGGCTGAGCCACACCCATGCCTTCTTCACTAGTTTGATGTTGGAGATGCATGTGTCGGTGATTACTAGGTATTTCGAAGCTCTAGCTACTTTGTAGTTCATTTTGGTTGAGGGAGATGTTGTAATTAGCGCTTGAAGTTGAAGCTGGTGCAGTTTAACTGTTAAAGAGAAAACTAGTGAGTAGTCACCGTTTAAAAAAAAGATGGATCCTTCAATGCAATAAGAGACTTTGCATTTGGTTGTTTGCTAAATATAAAGTTGAACTGTATAGAAATCACTGCATCGTTCTTCTTGTGCTAAGTATAAAATTGAATAATTATTTCTTTTATATTATTTATAGGTTATGGATATGTACTGCTGGGCAATATGGTGCTTGGGGCAAAAAAAAAAATAGTATTAAAAAATAATAATTATTGGAGACGGCCAAAAGCCGCCCCTAATAACAGAGTAAAACTTAATGGAGACGGATATAATCCGTCTCCAACAACACGAGAAAACTTATTGGAGACGACTTGAGAATGTTATTAGGGATGACTTTCAGCCGTCCCTAACATGCGTTGATATGGCAATGGAGGCGGCTTATGTTAGTCTCCAATGAGCTCAAATATTGGAGACGGTCAAAAGTTGTCTCCAATGTTTGGTCTCTAAAGACATTGGAGACGGGGCTATCAGAGACTACATGGAAGCCGTCTCCAATAGTATTGGAGACGGCTTAGACATCTTTGGAGGCGGCTTAGACATCTTTGGAGACTGCCAAAATCCGTCTCCAATAAACATATTTTTTGTGAGCCAAAAATTACCGTTTTTAACAAAAAAATTCCGCTAATACCCTTGCCGCTAATAATCTTAATAGTCTTTAATAGTTTTTTTGTTAATAGCGGTAGTTTTTGGTTGTCAAAAACTGTTGCTAATAGTCTTTATTTTTTGTAGTGCCATTGTTTATAATTTCATTTTTTTTAGGATACCAACAAGGAGCACTTAAGTAATCACCCAATGTCAAAATTGGACTGGGAATGCATTGATATTGTTGATCATGAAATCAATGAAAGGTCATATATGCACTTTCACTGATTTGTGTGCTCTTAAAATATTTGACACTTCTCAAACCCCGATATCATAAGAACTAACATTTGAGAATAAGCAAATGTTACTTACAGCTGAAAGATCCCAACTACACATGTATATTTATATATATGAGGCTACTAATTCAATTTCACCATGCAAAAATGCAATTTTCACATCCAGCCGCCACAATTCTCATCCCTTGCCAGTGGGAAGTACGATGCAAACCTGAATAGAGGTTACCTTAGCTACTGAGCTAAAGGTTTCATCATAGTCGACACCATACTGTTATAAGAATCCACGAGCAACTGAACACCCTTTGTACGCACAAAACCATATGCCTGAGTCTTAACTTTGTAGACCCACTTACATGAAATGGGTTTAACACCATCTGGCCTGGGTACCAGATTCCAAGTTTCATTTTGCTTCAAGGCTTCAATTTCTTCAATCATGGCTCCCTTCCATTCATGAAGTCCCTTTGCTTGATAAAAAGTGACTGGTTCTTTGAGTGCGAACTCTTTCGAGTTCGAAACTTGAGCAATTGCAACATTTCCTTCCCTTATAGTGGAATTACTTGGGTTTGGTTTTGGCACTCGTGATGATCTTCACAGAATTGAGCTTTGATCTCCCTATTCAAAATCCTCAATCTGTGATGGGTGATCGTCTTCAGTTACGATGGATTGATGAACACCAGTTTTCTAGGGACTAATAGATTTCTGGTTGTTTCCTTCGATTTCACGCCTAGTTGACTCAAACTCCTTCGAGCTTGGTGATACCTGTGATTCTGTTATTTCTTCAAGTTCTTTTACAAATTGGTGATTCATCGAAAGCTCTACTTGATCTGATGCCCACCAGGATGATGCTTCATCAGATACCACATTGCGAGAAACATGGACCCGATCAGTAGTTGGGTCGATACACTTCCGACCCTTCCTTTCTGAATCATAACCATAGAAAATACACCGAATAAACTTCTTATCGAATTTGCTGCGAAGATGATTAGGTACAAACACATAGCAAACATAACCAAAAGCACGAAAGTAACTTATCGTAGGCTTCATTCGATATAGCTTTTGAAACGGTGATTGCCAATCAAGTTTTGGTTGAGGTAGGCAATTGATGACATAGTTTGAAGTCATCATGCACTCGACCCAAAGATGAGGCGGAACATGCTTTGAGTGAAGCAAACTTTGACACTTTTCCGCTAGGTGTCTATTTTTTCTTTCCGACACACCATTCTGCTACGGTGTGTAGGGACATGTCAACTATCTCTTAATGCAATATTTTTCTAAATACTCTTTGAACTCATTCGATGTATACTCTCCCCCATTATCTGTTTTTAGACATTTCAACTGAAATTTAAGTTCTTTTTCCACCTTTGTGTGAAATTCTTTGAACTTTTCAAGAACGCTCCTTTAGAAAACCCAGGCATATCAAGCGAAGTCATCAAGAAAGATTAGCATGCACCTTTTTCCTCCAATCGGTGTGTCCCTCTCGGGCCCAAACACATCTGAATGCACAAGTTCGAGAGGCCTTAGTGCTTGAAATTTGGACTAAGAGAAAGGAAGTTGATGTGCTTTCCCATACTGACATCCTGCAGACTCAACATCATCTCTCACATCTAAATCTGGAAGACCTTTCAACATGTTTTTCTTCATCATCACCTTTAGCTTGAAATATCCAACATGTCCAAGTCTCACATGCCACAAATTAGATGTCTCACCCTTCTGAGTTTTCTCGACATACGCTGACTCGGCTGACATCACATAGACTGACTCAACCCGTTTTCCCTGCATTATTGGTGTGCCCTTTATTTGTAGGTTCTTGTAGATTTTCACATCATCAGGCCCAAATAGCATAAAATTTCCAGAGCTCGCCACCTGTGAGACTGACATCGGGTTCTTCATCATAGGGACATGAAATACCTTATGAAGTCAAGTTGAATCCTCACTTCCCTTGGGAGTACACATAGTGTTGCCTACGTGAGTGATTAGAAGCTTTTCATTATTTGCAGTCACAACTACACACTGACCTTTGTAGTCTTTCTTTGAAAGAAATTTTGCTTCATCACCTGTCATATGATTTGAATAACATGAATCTACAATCCAATCCTTGGCATTGTCAATTCTTTCCTTTGTATCTAACGCCGTGGATATCAGACCATGAATGTTTAATTCTGTTTCGGGTACTGCGACCTATGTTTCAATTGTGGATAAATAGGCAACCCACTCTTCTTCCTCAGTTTCAACTTCTTCTGGCTGTTGAGGTGGAAGAGTTTCCTTCGACTCTCTTTTTTGGTGCATAGCAATTTCTCACAAAATGCCCCGGTTTCACACAATTGTAACAAAGCTTCTTTTTCGAGTCTTGTGTTTGACTTGGGCTTTCTTCATTCTTTTTCCACCTTGCTTCAACATTCT
This sequence comes from Chloranthus sessilifolius, assembly GCA_021018995.1. Lineage (NCBI taxonomy): Eukaryota > Viridiplantae > Streptophyta > Magnoliopsida > Chloranthales > Chloranthaceae > Chloranthus > Chloranthus sessilifolius. The sequence continues at coordinate 674,794 of CM037588.1, read as the reverse complement.
GAGGTGTGTTACCTGCTGGAGTATGCGACCTCGTAGTAGGTTATGAATGGGTAGAGAACAAGGATCGTCCTTGCCTGCTTTACCTATGATGGAATTTTGTAGGACACTTGGGGGATCCTAGGCCGTCGTAGTTGGTTTAATTCAAGAAAAATCTCAACTCCAAATCAACACAAGGTTGAAAATAATACTCATGAGATGATTTTCATTAGTGGCCTCAAACTATTAAATAGCCGAACATCTTTCGCTGGAATAGGCAATAACCCATTCCTAAGGAAAGTAAAATTACAATCTAACTCTAGCACAAATTTATTGAAAGGAAATAACATGATGGAAAAAAATTAATTTAATTATTGATGGTAAGTATCAATCACTCCCATCCCATGATTTGTGGTCCTTGACAACTCTTTCCTCCTTAAAAATTTTCTTGTCCTCAAGGAAAAAGTGTGTTTTCAATTTTGCCAGATTCTCCCATGTGGCCTTAGTAGGGAAGAGATTTTGTCAATGAACAAAAGCTTCCATTTATCCTTTTTTGCGAGTTTTCAGAATGGCTTGAGGAAGTGGGTAGAGTGCCAATTCTGCTGGTAACTCGAGTAGAGTGGGAGAGATTTGCTCCTGAGCTCCAATCCTTTCTTTAAGAAGTTGAATTGTAAGAGAAAAACTCTTTTTTCTTTTCGCAACTACTCCCGTACTTCACGCTCACCCATGATTTTATTGCTAGGCCCTCTTGTCCCACGTAACTCTACTGATTTCTCCTCCCACCAATATCGCATCCACAGCTCATTGAATTCCCAAATAATGAGACCCAGTTTTTTGAGCCATTGAGTTTTAAAAACGGCATCACATCCTTCCACCGGTAAAAGGTAAAAATCCATGTGGAATTGAACCTTTTGCACTAAAATAGGGAGCTTTTCACACAATCCTTCACTTTACATTTTATTTTCATCTGCCACTTGAATAAGAAATTCTCTTTTCTTTGTAAGATAAATTCTCATTTTGGCAGCTAACTTTGAATTCAAAAATTTATGAGTACTATCGGAATCTACCAAAATTGTAACCACAGAAACTCCCATTTTCCAAAAAAATGCATGGTCTGAGGTGCCGCATTTTCTGAAATAGCATGAAAATTAATTTCGAGAATCTCTTCTTCCGCTTCCTCCTCCATGGTTGTCTCATCTAATGACTCCTCAATAGAAGAAATTTTTTTTTTTATTAAAAATAACTTCTTGTAACGATGGCCCGGGAAATTTTTTTTATCACAATTGAAGCATAATCTGCGTGTCCTCCTTTCTTGCAACTTAGTGGAGCTCAACCTCTTGATGGTGAGGGTACGAGCTTGGGTAAGAGATGCTGAGGGTAAGGATGGATGTCCCATGGTGAATGGAGTCATTTGAGGTTTCACGTACTCTCCTTTCCATTGGTCATACATATGAGACTCATGGAGTCGTGCCAGACCGATAGCGGCAGACAATGAGATAGGATTACATGCTTGTACGTCAACTTGTATTGCCTCCTTTAACCCTCTCACAAAGCACCCAACTTGTTATTCTTCGGACAAATGGCCAGCTCGATGTAACAAACGATCAAAGTTCATTTGGTAATCGCGGATGCTTCTGGTTTGTTTAAGTTTGGTGAGATCCCAAAAAAAAAATTGATATCTTGAAGGCCCGTATCATAAATGCAACTCGTACTTGAAAACTTCTCAATTGACGTCTTCTCGCCGATTTTTGAAACGTTGATACAACAATTGGACATTGTCGTCCAAGTAATAACCCGCCATGGGGAGTTTTTCCGCCTTTTCCATGCCTTGAAACTCGAAAAATTGCTCCTCTTGACAAATCCACCCGGTTGGATCATCCATGCCATTATAGCGTGGGAAATCCAACTTTGTGATTTTTGGTGCGAGAGAGCCTCCTCCTAAAGGGCTACGACGAGATCCATGAGAAGACTCGACATCATCGTCATGTCCTCCACCTTGCCTAGAAAAACGAGCAAATATGCTTTAAGAGGCGCACTTCACTAGCCCTCATAGCTTGTTGTAGTTCCTTTTGGCCCTCAGCCAATGAGCTAAGCTCATTCTCCACTTGCTCGAGACAGTGGTCAGATATACCTGACTCTGATACAAAGTTGTTACGTGCCTGAGTTTGCAACCTCGTAGTAGGTTTATGAGTGGGTAGAGAACAAGGATCGTCCTTACGTGCTTTACCTATGATGAAATTTTGCAGGACACTTCGAGGGATTCTAGGCCTCTGTAATTGATTTAATTCGAGAAAAATCACAAGATTAAAGATAATACTCATGAGATGATTTTCATTAGTGGCCTCAAGCTATTTAAGTAGCCGAACAACTTTTGCTGGAATAGGCAATAACCCATTCCTATGGATAGTAAAATTACAATCGCATAACTCTAGCACAAATTTATTGGAAGGAAATAACATTGATGAAAATAAATTAATTTAATTATTAATGATAAGTATCAATCACTCCCATCCCATGATTCGTAGTCCCTGACAAGGTGCAACAACTTGTTCACCACAAATAATCTCCTAAAGATTTTGCCATTGGAGATATGATTCCAGACATGATCTCCAATACTCGTAATTAGTATTGTTCAGTTTCTCAATACCATTGACAGAATTGATAATCTCCATTAACTTAAATCGTGGATTTGTAGAAGTGGCGATGAGATCTTTAGACTCACATCTTGATCGTTGGGTCCCTGACTCGAACAATCACTTCTCCCGTAATCTCTACTGATTTAACGTTGGAACCGAAAAAAACAAAAAAAGCACAAGTCCAAGACTTGTGGCTTTGATACCACTTGTTAGTCACACAAGCATACAAACTAGAGAAGAGGAGAAAATAAAAAAATAGAGAACTAAAAATTTATTAATTACTTACGACAGAAAGATCCCATCTAAACATGTATATTTATATATATATGAGACTACTAATTCAATTTCTAATAAAATAAAATTCGTGAGCTAAACTCTTATTCAAACTAAACTTAATGAACTAGGCTCTTACTTCCAATGACTCACTGGCCCATCCCCTCCAGTCAAAAGTTTACTTTCATTGATTGAGTGCTTATATATATTGGGCACTCCTCGAGAATTGGCTAGGAGATTGACTTGAGTGCCACCGTTGGAACTTGGAAGGGGTACGTAATAGCAAACCAAACCCAATTGGATGCATTACTGGTTTGAGATGGGGTTCTTATATGCTCGGAAACGATGAACGATCAAATATTAATCCATAGAAAGACAAGACAATAAAGCAAAAGCAATCGACACACAAGAACAAATATTTACGTGATTCGGAAAGATTGCTTGCGTCCACGGGGTGGTCATGAATAGTTTTATTGATGAGTTCCCGATAATTAATACAATCTTAGGGTTTTGCTAAAAGAGAAAAATATGTAGGGCCTAGAGCTTTCAATGCATCTTTTTTTCCCTTTCGAGGCCTACTTTTCTTACCCCCTCTGAGAGGGGCCCTACGGGCTCCTGACCCAATATGACCAGGTATGTTTCTCATACCTCCACATATATAACTGAAATTAGGGTTATAAACAACACTTAGCGATGTATCTCAAGGGCTTCCTGGCATCATACCAATAGGCCCGGGAAATAATTTAAAGAAAATTTGGAGATTATACAAAAAATAATAGATTATTAAAGCATACGAAATTATATCTTAACCTATTTAAAGTTGAAGATAATGCCTTTAAATAATAAAATAAATATATGATATAGTCTCGATGAATTAACAACTTATAATCATAAAAGCTAATACCAACTATAATTAACACATATATCATAATGATAAAAATTCGAAAAATTCGTTCAATTTGAAAAAATTCAGAGAAATGAAGAATCAAGCAAATGTTCCACAAAAAAAATTGACTTTTTCAAGATTTTGATTAATTCGGAGAATTTTGTGATGGAGATACCTATGTTTTTGCCCGATTCTTGGGTACTACATTTTGTCCCTCGTGGGTTAGACTTTCCTATTTTAGGAGAGGAGCCGTATGCTTAAGGACCCCTATATATGGTGGTTGGCTATATGGAATTTTAGCACTCAAGGTGTCTTCTTACCTTGCTCCTAATTATGGCTGCTAATTTTGCTTGGCAGCCATTCCTTTCATTGAAGGTTTGACCTTATGATCCTAATCCAGGAAGTGCCTAATTAGATATAAGGGACCTTAAATGACCAACATATAACTCCTTTTAAGCTAAAGAAATGAATGGCCCTGATCTACATAGTTCAAACATTAAAATCACATCAATAAGATGGTATCACATCGTTTCGATCAAGTCTTGATTAAGTAGAAACAGTCCACATAAATTATAGGGAGCATTTTCTCGTGATGAAGACCTCCTCGATTGGAAATTTGTGATGAAAATCGATCTCCCAATACCGTTACTGACCGTTACAATCATTCGATTGATGTTATTTGGTTATGACAGATCGAATGTGGGACCGCTCCGATGATTGATCGTACTCGATCGTTTCCATGTGTAAGATGGACATGGCCTGAGGGGTTATATGGTGTGATTAAGGTTGAAAGGTTATCTTAATTAATTTCTTAAGGTACCTTTATTTTCAACAAAGATTCTTCCTTCTCAACCTAGGTTACTTAGGTTTCTCATTTGCTTCAACCTTGCTGGCTTTGAATCAGGTCATGGAGATCTTCTTTTGTCCTAATCTTCCACATGTATAATAGAATGTAAGATCATAATCCTACCACTAGAAGGTTAAATTTTGTTTCCAGGCCGCATATATCTCGAAAAGTGATCCAAGAATCACATTTCATATATACCCGTGATCATGTTATTGGAATGTGGATAAGGTGAAATCCAAATATAACATTCTAATGGTAGGACATGAACTCAAGATATATTATCTCCCATATTAGGATGAAAAACAATCTCCATCGTATGATTTAAAGTAATCAATAGTTTAAGCATGTAAAGATCAGGTTGAGAAGGAAGAATCTTGGTTTGTAAATAAAGGTCCCTATTTCATTATCACTAGTGCAGACATTTCGCTTCTATTAATAGTAAAAAATAAAATAAAATAAAAATGATTCCATTTTCTCCCTTCTAACCTTCTAAATATAGAGTATTCACAATTTTACATACTACTACCCCTGGGTCCCCTCATAACTAAAGGCACAAGGGGCCTACCCTTTCTCTGCACCCGAAAGACCGTGTGAAAGTTTCATCGTCAGTGATCAACGGACAGGATGAATCCCGTTACAAAGTCACAATATACATCTGCAATATAAATGCAATACATGCACGAGATATTGGAACGTTTTTGTAGCAAAGCTTTCGAACAGTCTCTCTCTCTCTCTCTCATCTTCGTCTACAGCAAAGGATTCTCCCAATCGTCATCAGTCTTTAGATTTTGCAGTAAGAAATACATCAGTTTCTACCGAAATTCAACAAAAAAAACCCGATAAGCGAGGCTATATAGCAGTAGATTCTTGTTCATAGCAAGACTGTGACCCTTACCTCTTCTTAGCTTCAATTTCGGATTCCGGATTCCGAATTCATAGGTAAACCATCTTTATATCGCTCTCTCTCTATATATATTTATCTCCATTTCGGGTTTCGGATTTATAGCTTGTTCTTTTCTTTTCTTCTTGTTCTTTTTTTTTATGGGTTTCAACCATCTTTTGGGTTGGTGATCATTGTAATCTTTAATACATGTTCTGTGAGGACTTTCGAACACTTCTCTCTCTCTCTCTCTCTCTCTCTCTCTCTATCTTTTATATTTCCAACAACGAAGAACGATAAGCGAGGCTATATAGTTCTAGATTCTTGTTCGTAAAAAGACTGAATTTGTTCTTAGCTTCCGATTTCGCATTCATACGTAATAATCTCTGTATATTTTCTGTGCTTTTTCAAAAAAATTGATGGGTTTCGATCATTTTTTTGTGTTGGTGTTCATTCTATTTAAATTTTTTTTTTTTGATAAATAGTTGGTATGTTCGTTGTAATCTTTATTTACTTCTACTTATATTGCCTTCTTGTTAAAGATGGCGAGGAACGAAATGGAGGAGGTTTGTGGTGTTGATCCAGAGAACACCAATGGTGAAGAAGCAAGAAACGACCAAGGGGCTCCACCGAAATGTTCGTTTAAGATGACATGGAATGCTGTTATATGGCATGGTGGTTCTGTTTATGATGCATGGCTGAATGCAGTTGCAGCTCAAGTAATTTTCTTATTTCTTAATTGATTTATTTATTTGATTCTTTATTTCAAATTATTGTATATATATAATTTCTGTCTTTTTTTCTGTATATTTCGGTATCAGCAAAATTCTTGCTCTGTCACAAAATTCATCGAGTTAACTAAATTTTGGAAAACTTCTCCTAATATTCGCTTGATTCATTGATTCTCCGAATTTGACGAATTTCCCAAATTTTTATGAATTTTTATCATTGTGATACATGCTTTAATCATTTATCATATTGGTTTTTAATGTTATAAATTGTTAATGCATGCAAATTATGCATGTATAACCCCCAAAATTTTTTCCTAATTATTTCTCGAGTCTTTTTCCGAATTTATCTGAACTAAACAGAACTGACACCCCCACCGATCAATGCCGAATCCGAACTTGGTTACTATGGATTCTTGCTCTATTCTTATTGATCATGTTCTGTATTTAATCTAACCCCCTTCAGGGCTCCTTGTTTTGATTTTTTTTAAGCTTATTTATTTTTTGTAATTTTCATGGTTAGTCTTTTTCAGTGCCTTTCTTTTATTGTTTTCAAGAAACACTAGCATTGATTGTTCTTGATAAGCTGTCAAGTCTATATATTTGGAAATTGACTCTGATCACCTACAGCAATAGATAATAGCCCTCACTCAGTGACAAACTTCTAGGCGCAAATATTATACTACCATTCAATTCACCCAAGTGGTTGGATATCATGTGAAAAGATACCGGAATTCATATCATGCAATCCGAGCATTTCGGTAATACGTTAAATTCAGACGACAGTTTATATTAAAGTGCATGGATATATCAATTGGTTCGAATCCTCTAACGGGCTCTCCCTTTTAGGCTAACCTTAGTTCACATAGTGTTCTACCACTTGGATGACTTGGGTTGGTCAAAGATGTGTGCCACATGGCATTGATGAGGACCCATTAACGTACTCTACTATTGATCATTCTTGATTACCCATTTAAGTGACTTACCATGTTTTCCGGAGAGTTTGATATTAACGCTAAAATTTCGGATGCGCTCTTGATGTTTCAGGTTGGGTCATTGATACTCACCCTACCATACACCTTTGCCCAAATGGGTTATGTGTTTGGTGTGGGCTCTCAGATTATTTATGGAGCCTTCGGGATTTGGACAGTCTACCTTCTCAGTCTTTTTCACACCGAGGCTTCTCAACGGGCGAGAGCCACTGGAAAAATTCATAAAGATCACATTCTCCAGGTCGATTTTTACCTTTAAAAAATATTCCGTCTTTTTGTTGTCTTTTTTTTTTTCAATTTAGCATTACTTTTACTGTTAGAGTTGGTTTTTGAACCCAAATTTCATGTTCTTAGCAAACATGCTACTATTGTTATCAACTGATGTGTTGCTTAGTTTTCCGAAGGTGATCGTTTCAGTTACTAGCTACTTATAGTACAATAGTGAAGTACTTCTAACTGATCCAATTTCCTTAAATATGATCTGTTAGATCTGTTTGATAAGAAATGGTGTTAGTATATTTGTTTGAATCACTATAATAACTAGGATCACATGAGATGTGTCTGTTTATATGGAAATTCCAGCAGGAGTTATTTGTGTCATTTATATTTGGCTTTAGATTGGTCAATTGATGGCGGCGATCACCTAGAAATTCTTGGAACTTTTTTTTAGGATAATGATTAATAAAATAGGAAAAAGGTAAAGAAATTTCAAGCAATTATTCTATAATAGCTTTTGAAAGGATTCAGAGAAAAACTTTTCCTTTTCCTACAACTTTCTTCAAGAATATGTCAAAACAGTGATCCTCAAACCTAGCTGTATAAAAGCATTAAACACTAATATTTATCCTTAGAAAAGGTTTCAAGGAATATTTCAATTGCATTTACTTACTAAGATTATATTCTAAGCATTTACTTCCGGTTCCAATAGATATAACCTAGTACTCTTGTATATGTAAGCTTTTTTTGAAAATGTACAGTAGTTGTTTCATAAAGACACTTCCCTTAATTATATAAATACCTAAGTTGTTTTTCTATTTTAGATCTGGTTGTTGGTACTTCCGGCTTAACATACGAAGATTATTATTTTGTGTTGTTTGATGTCACTTGTGGGTTGCATGAGTCGTATCGGCCAATACGGTGTTGTGCCTGCTGATAGAATCAAAGTTCTTGTAGACACTCATCTTCAACTTTAAAAGATCCATATCCATTGATTTAATTGTGCCCATCAGGCATATTGATTACTAAGACACAGCTGTTGATTTAATTGTTGCCATCATGCACATTGACTACTAAGACACTGGCTAGTTGGGTTAGGGCCTGTACCTAAATAGGAAGGTTAACAATACTGCGGCCTTGAGGTTCCAGGTTCAATCCGAGTATACCCATAGAAAAAAGGCACAGGTTAGACTGCATGACATTAAAGCTATAACTGTAAACTATATACAAACTATAGTAGTTCTAAAAACCGAACCAAACTACAAAATATATAAGAAATAATAAAGATAAACAATCTGCAAGAGAGCATATAAGTTAGGTGACATTGATCGTTTGATTAAGATTTTGTTTCATATATAAATTTTTGCAGTTCCCTAAATTTACATCATTCTATATTTTTCCTAGTTTCCTTTGAGCCCTTGTTGTATGAAATTAACTGCATACTATTCAGTCATAATTTTTGCTGTAATAAAATGGTGGCTCTGCAACAAAATAGTCCACCCCTAAGGGTCTCGTAAGTCACAAATGAAGGGTAACCTCACTCATAATGAGATTTTTCCCATACATTCTAAAGGATCACACCTGTGTTTCTTGTGGATTTAATCCCATATTGGCTGTGGCATTCAGTCTCATTCAGAATCAATATGATTCACTCTTCTCGACGATGAACAATGTACTGTACGGAATATAGACAGCCATGCTTGAAGAGATTAGACCTCGGTTTCCAATATATCCTAGTGTTGATCCTAGCTACACTGTGCCCTGAAGTGCTATACTACCCCATGGCTCTACATTTGTGATGCCTATGACGAGCTTCTTTGCCTTAACAACTCAAAAATGACCCAAAGTTATCTAGCGATCCACAAGCTGTAATTTTTTGTATACGGGAGCCTCAACAATGTGTATCACAAGACCTAGTTTTGCACAATAATTATGTCAATCTTTAATTTTAGAGAGGAACAAAGTAGATAAACAATGGCGGTGGCTTGAAAATTTTAAGATTCCAACTAAAATTAAAATATTTTGTTGAAAAGTTTCCCTAAATGTTAACCAACTGGGATTGGTGCAGTGGCCAGGACCACCCCTTGTTGACCGCTCGCAGGGATTTATCCCTACTTACTGGTACGTGTCATGTGTGGGTGTTGCATGTACCCGAGGACCTAGTTGGGTGCTCGAAGAAGCCGGATTCCTCATTATCAAAATAAAAGTTTCTCTTAATGTTTCCCTGTTGATTCCAAGATTCGACGACACGAGACTCTTTTTTTTTTCATTTTGTTTATGTAACAATAATAATGAAGAGAATATTCACAATCCTTTGGCATTGGTAAAAATTCCTTCTATTCAATTAAATGTGTGGAAACTGCAAAAGGTGAACCATATAAAGCTGAACACTAACAGGGTTTCCAAAAGTGATCTGTCTATTGGAGAAGGAGGTTTAATTCGCGACTCAAAATAGTAAAATGTTATGGGCTTCTAGTTCCTTGCATTAGGAATGGGCAAATACAGGAGATAAGTTTTTGGCACTGAATGATGGATTGAAGATGGTAAGTAAATGGGGAAAATTTGTTTTAATCGAGTTTTTTTATTATTAGGTGAAACCTTTATAGGGGGAGGTATCGGTGGAATGTTGAACATTGATTAGAAATTGTTTTAAGATTTTTGGGAGGACTAAATTGGTTGTTATTGCATATCTATCGGGAATCTAAATTCTACGTCAGATGGTATGCCAATTTCTCTATTGCATCCGAAGAAGATCCTGCCTTTAATGCTTTCGAGATTGGTAAAAGACATTTGGTCGATACCGAAGTAATCTTCCAGGGTTTAGATTTAGCTGGTGGTATGTAAGTGTTTGGATGGCATGGCCTCATCTGTTTGTAAATTACTTTACTTAATGGATTCTTACTAGTAGCGAGAAAAATGTCAATCCTATATTATCATCTCCCAAAAATTGGAGCAAAATTGTTTTCATGGCCATTTAAGTTATAAGAATCTCTTCGTATAATTATATCTTAAGAAACAATTTCCTTGCAAGTGGTCATCAATTATCACTATAGTTTCCGACACATTTCTGATATATATTGTTACCTTATCTTAACGTTCATTAATCCATTAATATATTTATTAAACATTATTCCGTACTTTATTAATATTTTTACTATATTGGCCATCAGTTATTACCTTTTACATATATATTTCAAATTAAATACACCATGGTGGGAGTTATTTCAGTATTTCAAATGCAACATCCATGACAAGTAAAATGGTGACCAATTCCATTCCTTCCTACATTTCTTGATCATGCTCTGAAATCATTACGACAGCTTATTTGATTCTCAACTTGAAACTTAGTCTCGTTATTTTCTTCATTCTTTTCATTCAGTATCACGAGGTGATCGGCCTAGTTGCCGGAAAAACACTTGGTCATATAGTTTTGGCATTCAACATGACGGCTCTAATATTTGCTTGTGTCTTGCAACTTATCGCATGTTCCAGGTAAAGTGGTCACATTTTCTCATTTTTTTCTTGGCTTTCTATGGAAAGATATATTATCCAAAATAGAGGATACGTTTAATCCAATTTATATATATATATATATATATATATATATATATATATATATATATATATATGGTAATGCAGTGATGTCTACTACATGAACTCTAGCTGGAATAAAAGGGAGTGGCTTTATTTATTCGGGGCCCTTGCACTTCCAACTGTACTGTTACCTTCTATTCACAACTTTCGAGTCGTTTCGTTAGTTGGTATCGCTACAACCAGCATTACTTCAGCCTACATGACAGTGGCCGCCATTCAGCACGGGCAGGTGATGACATTTCTTCTTTTAGATCATTCTATTTTACATTACTTTTTTGAAGAGCTAGCAGTATTCGATACCGACCTGACTGCCAGCAGTCGCACTCGGGTCAATCCCTTTTTTTGGTGACGGGGTATCCGGCTTCTTAGAGCCCCCGACTAAGTTCCCGGGTATGTGCAACACCTGCACATCACACGTACCAGTCAATAGAAATAAACCTCTGCCAGTGGCCAACAACGGGTGGGATTTGAACTCAGAACCTCTGCTTCTTGAGGCGTGTTCCTGGCCCCACTTCACTCCGGCCAATCTCCTTTTGTTCAAAAGGTCAAGTCTCGGGAAATGCACTGCTGTTTATGACCACACAAATCAATGGAAGTTGATTTTTGACCTTTCTCTGATTTGGCGATCAAAATTATATGCGCATTTACCGATGCTGTCAGTTTGAGATTGACCAGAGGGCTAGCGCTTGGGTTAACATCTTAATATATCGGTGTGCATTGAGATGGAATTAAGTTTCTTTTTTTTTGAGATTGATGTTTTTGAATTAACGAAGAGTAGCAATTTTCACATTTAGATTGGGCACGTGAGCCATCAAGGACCAACAAATATGGTGGATTTCTTCACAGGAGCAACAAACATTCTTTTCTCATTTGGAAGCCATGGACTCTGCATGTTAGTATAGTACCCGTTACAATATAACTTGTTCGATTTGGGTTTTCCTCATTTCAAAAAAAATTCATCCTTGTTATTTTACTTTCATTTGATACAACGTTTTCTGTGCTTTTACAGTGAATTAATGGAGGCTATGTGGAAGCCTCAAAAGTACAAATATGCTTATATATTCGCGGTGTTATACACCTATTTATTGACGATTCCTGATTCCGTCTCTGTCTACTGGGCCTATGGAGATATCCTCTTGCACCAATCAAATGCCTTCGGAGTCTTGCCCCCTTCGAAGATGAAAAATGTTTGCATAATTGCAATGATCATCCATCAGGTGAGCTTCTCTTCCCGCTCTTCTTCTGAAGCTCACAAACTATTATGGTTCATTGCCGAATGTTCACATGCCACTTTTTCTTTTTTCCACAGTATGTCGCGTTCTTGCTTAATGTCAACCCATTATTTGTGGCATCCGAGAAATTTTTAGGAGTTCACTTAAGCAAGAGATTCGCATTAAAAGCCCTGACAAGGGTGCCAGTTGTGCTAATTATTTGGTTTTTCGCTTTGGCCATTCCATTTTTTGGTCCAATAAATTCGGTGATGGGGGCATTCCTCATTTCCTTCTCGGTTTACATTATCCCGAGCATTGCATTCATCAAGGCTTATCAGCAGAAGCAATTGCGAACGGTACGTATGCCAGCTATCACATCTGTCCTATTGACATATTACTTAGACAATTAGCTTAGCTTTTAATGGGATAAGCCCACAATGATCTGATTCATAAATATTATTTCCCATAATTCTGGTTTCTATTGGGTAGACGATTATTGTGCTTGCATAAGTTGAGATTCTGTTACCACTGTTAACTCCTTGTGGATGATGATTTGCCACACAAATTGTAATTTTTTTATAATTTTTTGAATGAATAATCACAATAATAAACATTTATTTGCTAATCTTGATCACGGAAGGGCTAAATGTCCAAACAGTTTATTTTATTTTTAATGGGGAAGCTGGAATTGAACCTGTCAAATAATTTATAAATAGGAGATTTGCAGGTGATTTTTGTAACATTCTTTATTAAGTATTTTAGTACCTTTGTTAGGATTTTTTTTCTGCATCTTAACAATAATGATAGGTCGGCAAGTTGGGAATGAATCGGCGAGGGGGGAAGTCGAAAAAATCTGGCAGCATCGGGAAAAAGTCAGAAAAAAAAACCGGGAATGATTAAAAGGTTATAAAAATATATCATAAAAAGTTTTAGGCTAGTATTTATACATTTAGGCAATAAAAATGAAGTCTCATATATCTAAACATTATATCAGTTTGTTATGTTTATATATCTATAAACACATGCACATAATAACGTAAATCATAAATTATATGTAACAAAAATAAGTTTTGACTTTCTAAAATCTGCTCTGACAAGGAGTGAGTAGAGAGGAGGGTAGAACTGCTGAACAGTTAAATCTTGCATAAAATCTTGCTATGCAAGGAGTTATCAAGCAGAAGGGGTACCTGTTAAAGCAGGTAGCAGGATGTTAGCAAAGAGGATGGGAACCTGCTAAAGCAGGTGAACTCTGCTATGGCAGGGGCTAGCAGAGAGCTATGCCATACGCAGCCATAGTCTCTGATCTCACATCATAGGTATAATAATTCAACATTAACTCAATACTCAACATGTTTAAAAGCGTCAACCATATAGCCACTTAGCCACAAATATTATAGAAGTTAATCAATGAGTTAAAGAACAAAATATAAGAACTGTTGCTACCAAGATCATATAAAACATGCTACGATTTTCATTTTCTTCTTCAACATTAACTTCTTCAATTAATCGAGACTTGACTGATTAATTGGGACTTGACTGATTAATTGGGACTTTTTAAAAACAATCGGAGACTTTTGTCACTATGATGGTAACAGTACTTATTGTTCTAATAAACATATTAGATTGAATTTAAGGCTCGGGTCACTATATACGCTTTTGGAAAAGAGTAGTAATCAGTTTTTGCCTATTTTCTAATTCTAATACAAGAGTTTTACTCTCTTTTCTTCTTTAGTCTTCTTTTTCGTATTGTAAGACCTGTTTGGACAGCTCCATAAATCATGGATTGCAACATTTTTCAAATGACACTCTCCACGATTTATAAACTCAGGTGTTTGGATAACTGAAACTCTGGATAATGATGAATAGTGCCAATTATTTTTAAGTTGAAATGTCGATAGTGCCAATTCTTCTAAAGGGCAATGGTCCGCTCCAATTGGTTCTAGTCCAATCAGTTTTACAACCATTGGATTGTACAGAATCTTGACTTTCATTGTTTCTCCATTTTCATTGGATGACGTGAATTCAAGATTCTCTACAATCCAATGGTTGAAAAACTGGTTGAACCCCATATCCTATTCAATCAGTTGGACCTGACCATTGCCCTTCTTCTAAAATCTTTTTTTTTTTAAAAAGTGTCTCAAAAATGGAACTGATCTCCTAACTCGAGTCATGGAACATAAGCCCATGACTTGAGTTCTCATTGGCTGATGTCATTTCAACTGTCTTTGAAGACTCAAAAGGCAAATTGCTGCAGCCAATGAGAGCTCTTACTACATTGTAAAGGCACACATCCAAACAGCTGGTTACCTATTCATTAATCCTCCACTGTTATGAAGCGAGAATCTAGCGATGACCAAGTGCAGGTCTACTGCCCTGCCCTTAGTGCATTGTGCCCGGGGTATGCCTACAGTTGTGCCAGCATCAGCTCTTAGTGCAGCCACTTCGCAACTGCATACAATTTCTCTAGAATATGGTTATATTTTCTAGAAGAGTAATCTGTTTTAACTTTTTAGTGTATATTCTTTGCTTAATTTTAGTAGCTTTACAGTTATACTCTTTTTCCTAAAGCTGTTGTTCTTGGCAAGGGCAGGCTGAAGAAACGCTTTCGCAACGTGGCCTGCTCATGCTCTGTATTAGTGCATTCATCGCTACATGGGTGTTCATTTTCGGATTCGGGTTTGGAGGATGGGCCAGCGCAACAAATTTCATCAGGCAGATTAGATCATTCGGGTTTTTCGATAAGTGCTACCAGTGCCCTCCGAAACGCTGAAGATTGAGACTTTTGTTCTCACATAAGTTTGTGGATTATTTTGGCAGAAGGCCAGATGAGCAGTGATATGTTAGGAGGCTCAAATCAAGAAAAAAGTGTTAGGAGTTGAAGGATTGAGCGCAGAATTGATATTTATACTAGAAGTACATTCAGATTCTTGGATAAATGTTACCAGAGCCCTTCAAAATACAGAAGATTATACATTATATACTCAATTATTGTTCTTAGATTATAAATGTGGCAGAAAACCCAATTGAGCAGGGAAACTTCTATAGGATCAGAAGCAAGAATGAATTGTGTACAATTGTCACATCATTGAGAAAGAATCAGTATTTTTATTTCATTTTGACGCTTTTTTTTTTTTTTTACAGTTGTGCTCTCTCTCTCTCTCATTTGTCCTATTATAATAAGATAAGGGTGTTGAGTTGTTTCTTAGGTATAAATTTAGAGTGCTGCTACTTCCATAGTCCCCAAGTCGTGGTTCAACAATAAGCCAATAATCCGGCAAGGTTAAAATTTGAAAAAATCTGGCAATATTAGGCAACTTTGGGGAAAATTTTGGAGAAAAAAATGAAATAAAATAAGATTAGAAAGTATAATTTTTTTTAAAGTACTAAAATAGGATGTAGTGAAAACATTGTGAATTATTTGTGAATTACTCGAATTTTTGAAAACAAACATGAATTTTGTAAAAAATAGGGAATACTTTGTCAAACCTTATGGCTACTTCCATACAGACATTTTTCATTCCAGATAAAAAATTAGATAACAACTTATCGGATTTTTCACTCCCTTTTTGAATTTTTTGCAGGATTCACCACCTATGTCTCTTTTCTGGTTGGTCTGAAAATAAGGCAAGAATATCTGCCATTAAAACCCACTTTTCTTAGCTTCAATTCACATCAAGGAAGAGTTTCCAAAATAAGAGGTTCAACCCACACTGTGACACATAGAGATCCAAGCATTAACACTGCCCATTAAGCCTTAGAATAACATATGGCCCTTGGACACTTATCAATGGATATATGTGATTCTAAGGCTTATCAGGCATGATCTCTATAGAACCTACTTTAATCTACCAATAAATCTACTTTATTCTCCCCATGGTTAAAAATACCTCTCCTCCTATACCAAAGAGGCTTCGCCATGATTTACATCTGTGTGCACATAGTACCAATTGATGTAGAACTAATAATTTCATTAATTGTGGTGCCATAAGAAAATGTTGGTGTGGGAGTAGCAATTCTATGAATTTAAAATTACTAAACAATGACTTAAGGATAACTTAGTAATGTTGTAAATAGCCTTTCACGACTTAAGGATTACTTTCTAATGTTGTAAATAGCTTTGACAGTGAGGCCTTATTCTTCTTATAACTTAGCAATGTTGTAAATTGCCTTTGCAGTGAGACCCCTCTCTCTCTCTCTCTCTCTCTCTCTCTCTCTCTCTCCATGTGTATGTGACCCACTGGCATATTACACACACACACACATATATATATATATATATATATATATATATATATATATATATATATATAGGCTTGCCTATAATACAAATACATAGATCAGAACAGTTTAGATTATCTAATGAGTGTATTTTTTGGCCCACTATTGAGTGGTTGAACGTGAACACTCTAATGGATGGTTATATTTATTGTTTTAAAATTTAACAATTGATATTATTATGTTAGAGTGCATTGATAGAATAGTTCCAACTTAAGCTCTTATAGGCTTGATTCTTTAGCTGAGGTGTGTTTTGATGATGGGCTCTTAGTTGGACTACTATGATTGATCAAAGATGTGAATCTCATGGTGTAACATGGTCCTAATATTTGTACATGCAATCAACAAAGTTGGCTATATATATATATATAGTCCTAATATTTGTACATGTCGAATTCGGGTAAGAAACATTGGCTTGCAGTGAAATGAATATTGAAATATCTGAAAGGTACAACTGAACATGATTTGATGTTTGAAGGTGGAGATACATGCGAGTTTGATTTCTATGGTTATGTCGATTCCGATTATGCTGATGATCTTGATAGAAGAAGGTCTACCATGAGATACGTGTTCATCTTGGTAGGTAGAGTAATAAGTTGAAAATCTATGCTCCAAGGGATAGTTGCGTTGTCAACTATAGAGGCCGAGTATATAGCGGCTACAGAAGCAGCTCAAAAAGCCTCATGGCTTAAAGGTTTGGTCAGTGAATTTGGTGAGATTGATGAGAACCCCGATATCTTCTGTGACAGTCAGAGTGTCAGTCACCTAGCAAAGAATCAGGTCTTTCATGCTAGAACAAAATATATCGATGTCCGATATCATTTTATCAGGGATATAATAGAAGATGGGAAAATATCGATTGAGAAGATTGATACGAAAGAAAACACAGTGGACATGTTGACCAAATCGATTACGCAGAATAAATTTAGGCATTGCCTAAACTGATTAAGATTTATCAAAGATGTTGATGCCCGTTGGGGCGGTAACGTGATTGAGGATGAAACCTTGGTGGAGATTGTTGAATAGGGTTTAATCGATTGAGTTTGGAAAATCAATCGATTGAGTTTGAGAAGTCAATCGATTGACTTCTGGGCAGATTCAGATCCGCAGGTTTGAATTTTGGCTTTGTTTTCAAAGTGTTTTGAATACTTACAAATATTAAAAGATTTGTGAGTCATGTTTTCAAAAGAGTTAGGAGCCTATTTGCAGAAAGTTTCTCTAGGGGTTCCAGACATTGTCTGAGAAAGCTTTTAAGAGAGAAAACTGGTGATAATATTTTGAGAGAATATGTATTGAAGAAAAGCTTGGGGATTGAAGATCCGATCAAAACCGTTCTTGTGTTGGAATCATAATTATATTCCGGCAGATCTCTTCTCAGTTTTTTGAAGGATCGCATCCTTAGTTTAACAACGGATTTGTTATTGAAGATCGTGTTAGATTTTGATTGAGTTTGCATTAGAGATAAGAGAGTGTGTGCATTGTAAACGTTAATAAAATAGTGCATATACTCCCGTGGACGTAGCCCTCGATTGGATGAATCACATAAATCTTTGTGTTGTGTGTGTGTGATTATTTTTATTTGAATCTTCTTATTTTTTCGCATTCATCGCGATACGGATTTCGTAGTGTGGATAGAATTTCTAACAAGTGATATTAAAGCTAGCAAGTTGTATCAGATTTAACAATTGATCGGGGTCATCAATTTACCAATCAATACATATATTTTGGTGCCATGTGGTGCACAAACCATCATCTAGATCGGTTGAGCCCTAAGATTGCAAAAAAGACATTATTTCTACCTTAAGATTAATAGCTCATGCATGCTCCTGAAAATGAACAGCCAAAATAAATTTGGACATAATGATATGACATAGGGTTACCTGGGTCGCACCGGTCTGGCTTACGAACTGGTTCATGTATCGGTTCAGTCTGGGTATAATGAAAGTTACGAAACTAAAAAAATCACATACATTGGTAAAATGATTAAACAAACAAGCCGATAGTTACTTGTTTGATATAAAATAGAATATTATTTGATATATTTAATATTGTTATATAAAACTCATCCTACTCTTAGCGAATTGGGTTCGTTAGATAGTAGCGAATGACGAATCAAGCAAACAAAAAAATTAGATAACATTACTATTGTTGAGATTGTGCTTGAATTTTGTTGATGGTTCTAATCAATAGATTAGACTTAACACCCAGCCACAATTGTACGGATTAAGTATCACCCGAATTTTACTTGTTTTATGTGTTTTTTTATTGTTATATAATTTACAATTATGATATCTCCTCAAATTTTAAAATACTTTTAGACTCTTAATCGCATGGTGCAATTTTAACATGAATTCTATATGAACAATTACCCCTCTACCAGATGAGACCACATGGAGCCATCATGGTCTAACGTATACAAGGCTAATGACCCGATGGTTGGCGATAAGGTGGGTCACCTAATTCCTAGTTGCCTCTAAAATTATTTAAAGTACATATATATGTGCTTTTTCTTTGCCCACAAAGAGAACACATTTGAGCCTTTTTTATTCCTTTCTTGCAGTTTTATTAAATATGATGGCTGGCTATCACATGTACTGCCCTTTTCTTATAACTATTATTCGGGACCAGTATCTGCACCCCTTGAAAAGGTAGGCTCACCCACCTGTAGTTCCACCCAATGTATTAGGCATTAACCCTTATGTTTCACCCATTTATTTCATTTACACCTCAACCAGGAAAGGAGATATAGCTCCTTTTCTTCTTCCTCTTTTCCATCCTGCATAACCACCATTGCCACACTCGTTAGTCACCGCCTCTTCAAAGCATGACCATCACCTTCACCTTCTCTTTGGCCATCTGATCACTGCATTGCCTTCAATCAGGGTCGGTCGTATAATTTGGGAGTCCAAGACGAGTTTCTAAAATAAGATCCTTTTTTTATATTAATCTTTAACAAAATTTGCCACAAATTTTATATTTTTTAACAAATAAAATAATGCTCATTCCTTTTAGATTACAAATATCTTCATATTCTATTCTATTGGTTCTGGTTTGATAATGCAACTAATAAATTAACGAAAGTATATATTAAAGAAAAATGCAACAAAAAAAGAAAAAGGCTAAATAGTAGAACGTACTCGACGGATCGAGTAACTAAACCAATAATATTTTAACATTTTTTATTTGTTTATAAAAAAAAACATTTTTTATTACTTTAACTACCGTTGAATCTTTCATTGATATTTTTTAAGCACTTTAACATTTTCAAAATGTTCAAAAAATAGGTTCATTGAATAAGTCTTATCGAGTAGATCAAAATTGACAGGTCATTTGCAAAGAATGAAACTACAACAAGCTTGAAATCGCCCTTTTAAGTTAGGGTTATTTAATAAGAAAAATTTGTGTATATATATATATATATATATATATATATATATATATATATATATATATAAGAGGGTACCTCTAAACGGGCCCACATCTCAGACCCCTTGAAAAACATTGAATCCTTCGAATCATATGACAAAGATTACTTTTCACCCATATCTCACTCAATAGATCTTGAGATCATGGTGCACCTATCAAACAGTTGGTTTGTGATTCAACGCGTTATAGATCCCAAAAAATGACCATAAAATTACATTTGAGCGTGACGCTTGTCATATGATTCAAGGGCATTTTTTTGTGGAATTGTGACATGGAATAAAAAATTGATCGTCTAATAGCTGGGCCATGATCTGAAGATCTATTTTGTAAAAGATAGGTATGAAAAGTGAACTATATCTCATTCGAAGCAATCAATGATTTTCAAGGGGTCTGGTACATGAGCGCTTTAGGAGAACGCGTGGGCACGTTTAGAGGTACCCTATATATAAATGATTTGGTCAAACAAATCTGGTCCGATCAAAATTTGGCCAGAGAATCTACTGGATCAATACATATGGCCGGTCTGGCCCAATGAGGCCAGTGACCCTACCAATGACCTGCACCGACCCTGCCGAGACCTGATCCATGACCCATTAAAAAAATTATACAAAGATGAAACCTGGGAAGTGTTGAACCTACAACCTGTTGGAAAAAAAGTAAAGCAACATTAGACACTTAACCAACTAAACAATTGGAATGAATCAATTATATTAAGCAGCTAGATAGTAAAGACTTCCAAGATTTGGGAGCCTGAGGCAGCCGGCTTTTGGGTCTTGGCTCAGGGCTGGCCCTGCCTTCAATGACCTCCACCACCACCTATGTCACTTCAACCATCCACCACCCCGAAAAAGCCATCAGCAGCAACAGCAACCACAAATACGGCCCCTTCTTTGTAGACGCATAAAGATTTAATGAAATTAAGTTAAAATTTTCATAATATAATCTCTCGTGATTTCTCCATTCATCTCTTCAATCTCCTTCTTCACCTTTAGTATTTTGTTTTGATTAAGCTCTTCTATGATAAAATTGTTTAGATTTTCTATACTCCTCCATGGCCATCTGATCACTGCATCACCTTCAGTGCCCTCCACTCACCCCGAAAAAACCATCACCAACACCACCACCACCAAAACTCTCCTCACCCCTCCTTTCTACCTAGAGGCTAAACCCTGAGCCACCATTCCCGCCCAACCTGCCTCCACAACCAAAACATTGGCCAATTATAAACCTTGTTTATAGAGTATCCCACCCCACGCACCCACCGATCACGTTCCTCCAATTGTGTTGTTACAAATACATGGCTATGCCGGCAATCGTCGGTGACAGCCCGCCGAAACTATATTGGTGGTGCCCATCAACAGTTGTCAAGTGGGGTGTTGTACAAATTTAGTAGGGTTGAATACGACATCCTAAACGTAGCAAACTTCTTTTCAAACATGTGCTATCTTGAGTGTATATACCTACCTTTTCAAGTATTGCAAATAATGAGCTTATTTGACATCTCAAGTTACTCAAATACAGCCTTGCATTAGGTGACTCATCACCGAGACAAAAACGAAAGTGCACAACATCTGGTCCATGTGTCACATGGACCTTGGCATGCATTTAGACTTTAAGACCATAGAGATAATGTACATCTCCAAGTCTACAAGGCATATAACACAAGTGTTGTGCATATTTAACTAGGTCAATCACCTAATATCAGCTCTTGAAGACTATGTTTGGCGTTTTTCTTTGAGAGAGTAGAAAAGAGCAGCAACTGCTCTTTGGTATTGTAAAAAAATGTGGGGAAAGAAATAATAATTGAAAGAAGATAAAATGAAGGTTGCTCTTTGAAATAAGAAAAATAACGAATTCTGATCAAGAGAACATGATTTTTGAAGAGGGATGAAATCATGCTCTCTCAAAAGGGGCTATTTTTACTATTTCAGAGAGCGGACTCCTTTTTTTTTTTCCTCCATTCCTTCTGTCTCTCCATTTTCATTTGTAACAATAAAAAACATCGCCTTTTGTTTTCTACTCTCCCAAAGAGCAATGCCAAGCACAGTCATAGTTGTATAGCTAAGCGGCCTGAGCACTCAGTGAATCGGTTCACTGGTCACTTTTTGTGACATCGTGGCGTGTGATTTCTATCATGTGTGCCATTGATTTGAAGACCATGGTCTACTAATTTATTGTGTTGAAGATTAAGGAGAAAATTTTGGCCTAAAATTTTGGGTGCCCAATGGAAAATGGCAAATGCGGACCCGACTTGATGCTGCAGAATGACCTGATCCGATGGGTCAAAGGTATGCGCCCGACCCGGCTCCTGACCCCCAAACCCAACCTCGTCCGATTAAAGAAAACATCTAATTTTCTTTATTATATATATAAAATATCGGGTCAGGGACCTGACCCCTAACCCAACCCGACTGAACATTTAGTTGTCCAATCTAACATGGCCCAAAGGTAGAGTTGAATCCCTCATCCCCGATCCGACTCAACGGGTCAAGTTTATATGCCCGACCCGGTAAAATACCCGAGTCAGGCGGATGGAATATTGGGTCGAGAAGGCCTGTTGACATCCCTACTCGTGTCCCAAACTAGGGGGTAATGGGCGGCCAGGTGGAGCCAGCCAGCCCAGCCCGACTTGAATGAGTCGGGTATGGGCTAAACTAGGTAGGTATGGGCTAAACTAGGTAGGTCTGAAATATAAACGGGTTGGACTGGCCCAGCCCGATTAATAAGTTGAGACGGGTATGAGCTAGTCTCAAAAGCCCAATTAAAACTCAGCCCAGCCAGAACCTGAGATGGATGTGAAGAGTAGCAACTTCTGTAGTGCCAAAAAGCATCATATAAAAGAGCAGCAAAGAAAGGGAGCCCTCCAATGGGTCCAACGCCTCTGAAGTGTGGGAATGTCTTGTGAGCCCGGTTCCCCATGTTATTGCATGCTTTAAAATCTTCTTTCTTCTCTCTGACATGGGGTTATGGGTTTGACCACTTGGCCCACGCCACATGCAGTTTTTTAATTGCATCTGCCTCTCGACCTTTCCATTTCAAATTGCACATCACTATCTATTATCAGCAACGGTCAAAAATATTCAATGGGATGCCATACCCTTAGCCCTCAACTCACTTGTTTCTTTTTGACTCGGGCATCCTGATAATGAGAATTCATTTATGGGGACTGCTGATATTGCCATGTGTCTTTTATTTTTCATGATCATATATTACTTTAGTTGCTCCTTCATTTTAGAAAGGTGGCAGCGGAATTTATATTTTGTAATTGAATAGGAATTAAATAGGTTTGCAAAATGTATTGTAGATGGTAGGGCCATGGTCAGGTCGAACCATAGTCACCAAGTCAGGGTTCAATAATAATTCGACAAGCTCAAATAAGTTTGAAGAGATATTTGCAAGAAAAATAAATTAAATTAAATTAAAAATTAAAATAGTAAAAAATTGCAATATTTTGAAATATTAGAGAATTATTGGCAATGTTTTGTGATCACATGAATTTTGAGAATAATTCATGATTAATTTAGAGAATCTTAAATTCATGAATTATTCAAAAATTTGGAAATTTTTGTGATTGTGGGTCCATCTAGTTAGAATTGGATTTGGAGTCTAGCCACATCAGCGACACTTGGAGATTGCAAAATCTTGACTGCATAAGAGAAAAAGAGAGGGTAGGGGTTATTCATACCCGTTTTTCTTCGCACCACTTTGTGAAGTAAAAATAATTGTTTTCTTTGAATCAAATGATAGAGAACTTTTTTCGTCCCAATCTTCTATACAATAGATCTTGAGATCATGGCACCCTATCAAACGGTCAAATTTTGATTTCACGTGGCACACATCTCCAAAAGTGACTATAATCATGGGAATACCTTTCAGGCAGTCACTTTTGCAGATGTGTGCCACATGGAATCAGTGTGTAACTGTTTGATAGGTTTGCCATCATCGCAAGATCTATTGTGTTGAAGATTGGGATAAAAAACATCTCCATCGTCTTATTCAAGGCAATCAATAATTTTTTATAGTGAGAAATCGTGTGTTCTTCATAGGTTTAAGAGGCGCATAGAACGCCACCCTTAAAGTGAACTGTAAAACATATCTATTATGAACGTAAATCGTGTACCATCGGCTAAAATGAATCCACTGATCAGTTGATTGATAAACTCCAAACAGGAAATAAAATTATTTTCGTGAGTGATTTCTTGCTAAAACGTTAGGGCTAAATGCAGATTTTGATCAGAGGCCTAGGCAAGGCAAGGGGTCTTTAAATTAAAATTATTAAAATTTGATCGTTGGGCTAACGAAGAGGTGTCAGGTCTCTCTCTCTCTCACTCTCTCTCTCTCTGTCTCTCACACACACACACATATATATTATGTCTTCTAATATCCTATACAGATTTCGATGTCGTACTCGTAACACTGTTTTGATGTCACATGAAGTATAGGTGCATAGCTTAAATCATCTTTATAAAAAAATAAATTTGAAAACTCATTTTAATCATATATTTATTTAACAATAAGAAAAAACAATATATACAAACAATAACAAAAAAAAAAAAAAATCACAAACATTTCAGCCAAGCCATAGTGCTGACACTACAAAAAATGAGACTATTAGCAGCAGCCAAAAATCGCAGCTATTAACAAAAATTATTACTATTACTCTTGTCGCTACCAAAAACTGCGACTATTAGTCCCGTCGTTACCAAAAAAATACCTTAACAACAAGTGCCACTAAAACACCTTATTTTTGTAGTGTGAGCATGTTAATTATAGGGGTATGGCCATATCCGGCCCTACTAGTCGATCCGGCCCATTGACAATCCTATACATGAATCATCGACCACTGTTCTCATTCTTGTTATTGGGCCGACATCTATCATATGTGGGTGCGGAAGAAGGGTTGTTATTGTAATATGTAGCCCAGGGTCTTTTCATTCTTCTCTCTTCTTCCCTATCTTGGATAACACTTCCAATGACAAACAGCTACCTTTTGTGATATAAGAAATCCGTACTCCAAAGTGTTTGCCCAATTGTATGTACCATGGAGACAAATCAGTTACCCTATACCAAATAAAACTGAGGGAAGGCTGCGTGTAGGTTAGCTCTTACAAGAGAAACACAGCCCTCTACATGTCTCCCTAGAGCAGATTTTTATCTGCTCTAACAAAGAGTAAATAGAGTGCAAGCTTATCACTAAAAATAGTTCTCTGCCAAAGTAAATGAGATAAAGAGCTTTGTTAGGAAACATCAAAGCAATTCCTCTTTAGCTCGTTGGCCCAACTGAGCTAACCCAAACGCAGCCTTAGATAAGGTCGGGATTGCAAAGTGACTTAGGTTGTGTTTGGCATAGCTCTTTGTTAGTCCCTGTCAGAGCAGAGTTCACCTACTTTAAGGTTCTCATTCTCTTTACTAACTCCTTGCAAAGTAGGATTTACCTGCTCTAACAGGAGCATTTACCTCCTTACTCACTGCTAACTCCCTATCAAAGCAAATTTTCAAGAAGTGAGCAAAGCGGATGGGAGAACTGCTGAACAGGTAAATCTTACATAAAATCTTGCTATGCAAGTAGTTATCAAAGAGAAGGGGGATTTGCTTCAATAGGTAGCAGGATGCTAGCAAAAAGAATGAGAACATATTAAAGCAAGTGAACTCTGCTATGACTGGAGATAACAAAGAGCTATGCTAAACACAACCTTAGTACTTGAATCAATGTTTGAGATCTAAAGATCTTTAATATAAAAGATAGGGATGAAAAAGACTTCCATCTTTTCTATCAAAACAATCAAATATCATCTAAAGCTAATGGTCACCATGTAAATCTAAGATACTGCCTTTGATCACCTGGGTTGGGTACTTGGGTACTTAATATCAACTATAAAAATAATGATTGCATAAAAGTTGGGCTAGGGTTACAGCCATCCTCAAAAAAGAGACAAGGTCAATCTCCTTATACTAACGTGGTCAAATATAAGAAAGTGCACAGCTATTTATGAGCATACAAATAAGTGAAAGCACAAGTTAGTCCATTTTTAGTTAAAGAGATTGGCCGTCCACACTTTAAAGTCAATGGGTTAATTCCATCTCATGAATCTAAGAGCTGGTATAAAGTGGTTGTGGTGATCCACCCAAATCAGCTGCAGGACAAGGATCTTAGAATATTCAAGATCTAAAGATCATGGTGTTGGCAGGTATAATGTCAACGTGTGAAAATAGACACTTTGAAGAGTGTTCTCGGGTCGAAATCGATCGATCGATTTTCAAAATTGATCGATCGAGTTAATAGAGAATTATTAGACAAACTCTCGGGTTAAAATAGATCGATCGATTTTGGGCGAACAACTTTCGCAGATTTGGGCACTTTGGAAACTTAGACGGGATTTTAGTCAAAGTTTCCTTATGAGAGTTGGAACCTATAAATAGGACATTATTTCTAGAGCTTCTATTGTTTTGTAAAGAGTGAAAACTAGATAATACTTTTAGAAGATAAAAGTATTAAAAATTGTTTGAGAATAAGAGCATTCGATTGAAACCGTTCTTATATTAGAATCATCATTATATTCCAACAGATCTTTTCTCTGTATCGAAAGATTAAATCTTTTTTATTCAGTGTATTGGCTATTGAAGATCGTGTGAGATCTTATTTGAGAGTGCACTAAAGAGAAGTGACTATATGCGTTATAAATGTTCAGAAATATAATGCATAATCCGTAGATGTAGCCCTAAATTGAGTGAATGTAATTGCTTTTATTTCTTCTTCTTTTGTCATATTTGTCGCGATAGAGTTCAGTCTCTCAAACCCTAATACATGGAGATCTTTGTGCACTCACATGCCATGCTGAGCCGTTGATCGGATCAGCCACGCTGTACTAGACCCTAGGAGGTTCATAACAGAGGTAGGAATGAAGCTGTAACCTGTTTAAAATACTCGCTTGCTCAAGGTAGGATTTAAGCTTAACTTGTTAGACCAACCATGTTAGACAAATTACAAGTCCCAATCCTAGTTTAAATAATAGAGAGAGAAAGAGAGAAAAAAAATAGAGAGAGAATGAAAAAATAGAGAGAGAGAATGAAGCAAAGTCAAACACCAGTCACTCTTGTATTAGCAAATGCTAACTAATCAAATCAAGTCCATACAAACGCCGTTTCAGGTACTCTATTCCACTTGGCACGCTTTAACATAACATTGCACAACAACCTATATTCTTATATTTCTCTAACTAATTATATTAGTTAAATGACACCCTTTTCGCCTCTTTTCATGTAGGGCTTCGGGCATTGGGCCACAATTACCTTAGGTCTGAACCCATAACTTCGGGAGAAAAGAGAACAAAAAACACGCTTAAAAGTGACCAGAAATGAACATTTAGGGTCCCCCCTTAGGCCTCTAAAGCTGGCCGAAGGAGTGCGCTAGGTACGCGAGCGACCCCACCAGTGGCGCGTTGATGTACGTGGCCGGCTCAGACTGTTCGTAGTCGGATCGCTGGTCGGGGAAGCGGTCATGCGCATCGGGCCCGCCAACGACAGCACCTACGAGAATGTTTGGGTTGGGTGATTGCGATAGCATTGCGGTGAAGCCAGCCGAACACGGGATCCTCGCAGGGTGCGAGGCCACCGATGGCAGGGACGAGCCCCTGTGGTGTATCCTCGCCGGGTATCGGCCACCATACCCCACCATGTAGGACAACTTCATGGGGTTGCTCCCTAATAAGTAGTCAACCTAGTGTGCATTTTAGAAAAAGTGGAACATTGTTACTAACTTGCACCAATAATAATACAGCGTGCTTATAGATATTAGATAAGAGACTTAGTGTGAGTCAGTGATAATAATACCTGTCTTTTGGCTATCATACGGAGCTTCTTAGGGGACACTGTGGTCCCACCACAAGTGACGACCGTGGAGGAGTAGGATAAGTATTTGGCGTAGGTTAGCAAAAGGAAAGAAGTGGAAGTTACATACTGCATGTTGGCATCACTCATCTTAAACAAAAGCCCTCCTGCAAAAAGCAGTAGCCGTTACAAACTAGCCGTTAAGAGAGACAGAGAGAGAGAGAGAGAGAGAGAGAGAGAGAGAGAGAGGAGACCTGGGGTGTATTGGGCTTGAGAGAGAGAAGTCCCCGGTATAAGAGAACATATATAGCTATCTGCATGGCCTTTGTAGTCATGAAGAGATCCCACTTTCTGAACCAAAAAGGCCTGTAAAAAAATCAAAATAAAATAATTAATCACTAAAT
This sequence comes from Chloranthus sessilifolius, assembly GCA_021018995.1. Lineage (NCBI taxonomy): Eukaryota > Viridiplantae > Streptophyta > Magnoliopsida > Chloranthales > Chloranthaceae > Chloranthus > Chloranthus sessilifolius. The sequence goes on along the minus strand of CM037588.1, from coordinate 646,623 downwards.
ATGAAACTGATATTTATTTCTTTTAAAATAGAGAAGGAAGAGAAAAATCTGACCTTTGATAGAAGGATTCTTGCTCCAACATGCTTGTTATCCCATCCAAAGGTGTTGTCACTCTCATCAGCTCCAAGAATCTGCCCATTGGCTTGAATGTAGTTCAGATAAACTGGGTTTCTAGTGGCTTTATGAAGCCAAGCAGCTCCCCACAGTAACTCATCCTTCAAAACAAAATCTGAGAAATTTAAATAAAAAAAAGTTCGAAAACCCATGAAACAGAGATAAGTGAACTTTTTGCAAATAGCACACCTGATAGCCAGAGAAAGAACAGTAATAGGGGCACACATATGGCCTCAACCCATTGCTATAGGACCCTCTGTATTTATCAGCGAACTTAAATACCTGCAACCCATTTGAAAATTAAAAAAAAAAACAGAGAAGCAGAGAAACTAATTAAAAAACTAGACAGATTTCACTATATTCTTTCTACCCTCATAGCAGTTCTGAGGAGAAGCTTGGAGTAAGAGGGATCAGATCTTCTGAAGACCAAGGAAGCAGCAGCAAGAGCAGCAGCAGTTTCAGCAGCTACATCAGAACCAGGAGTATTGCTGTCTATCTTGTACACAGTTCTTGGTGTGTCCATGTCTTCTGGTCTCTCCCAACAGGCGTGGTCCTTGTTAGCATCTCCCACCTGTGTCAAAACCCAAATGCACCTTTATCAGAAACATAGAAAAGCCATTTTTTTCACAACAGTAAAAACAAATAAATTTTTTTGGTTGGGTTGGGGGCAAGCAAAATATCCCAAAACCCCAGTTGTTCTAATACAGGTAAACATAAAAGTAAAAATAAAAGCCCTCATCGCTGCAATAAAACCGCCAAAAAAATGGGTCCTCTTCCAATATGGAGAAACTAGAATCCCTATTTCTATTTCCTTCTGAAACGGCTAATAATGAATAAGAACAGGAAGAAAAAACTACCCGTGTTATAAAAGGCCAAAGAAAAGTCTATAGTATAATCTGGCAAACAAAAAACAGGGTACTTAGAATTATTGGAGGATTGCCTCACATTTTCAATCTCAAAGAAAACCATTTCAAATTTTGACACGAAGAAACTACCAAACTCTTCAACTACCCATAAACCCTATGATACTAGCTAGAGACTATGAAACAGAGTAAATCCCAGCACAACAAAAACCTGCTCATATATGGTGCTGGAATGAGCTGTTGCTTTGAGCAAATAATCAGTTCTTGTAAGTTCTAATACAGAATAAGCATATTAATGAAAAAAAGCGGCATTGCTGCAATAAATCCTCCAAAAAAATGGGCACTCCAATATGGAGAAGCTAGAATCCCTATTTCGTTTTCCTTCCAAAACGTCGAATATTCAAAAAGAAAAGGAAGAAAAACTACCCAAGAGCAATAAAGAAATATTTAGCTCCCAAGCAAAACATGATGCTTAGAGTTCATGGAGCATTGCCTCACATTTTCAATCTCAAAAGAAAACCATTTCAAATTTTAACATGCAGAAGCTACCAAACTCCTCCAACTACCCATAAACACTAAGAGGCTAGCTAGAGATTAAAAGAAACAGAGCAAAATCCACCAGAACAACAAAAACCTGCACATATATGGTGTTGGGATGAGCTGTTGCTTTGAGTAAATAATCAGTAGCCCAACGTATAGCCTCCTTTGCATTCTGCAACTCCCCCTTCATCAACCCACCAAACTCAATAACACTCCATGAGAGCATGGTGGTTGTGAAAGCCATGGGAAACCCAAACTTCACATTGTCCCCTGCATCATAATACCCTCCAACCAAATCAACCTGCAGTTTTCAACAAAACGACCCATATCAAAATTTGAAAAACAGAACCATAATATGAAGAAATTAAATGGGTTAATGCAACATTTGCTTCTTTCTCACATGCATGGCCGATCCATCAGAGAGACCAGAATTTCTCCTCCATGCGAGTCTCTGGTTGGAAGGAAGCCTCCCAGACCTCTGCCCTTCAAAGAAGATAATTGATTTGGTTAGGGCGTCTCTGTAGTTATGAGTGGCTTGAGAGTGATGAAGATGGTGGTGCTTGTGTTGTGGATAGTAGAAGCCATTAGAGAGAAAAAGAGTGCTGAGGAAGAAGATGAGTAGGAAATAAAAAGACGAAGAGAAAGCCATCTGGGCCACTATAACCAACAACTGACCCAACTAACCTGACCCCCAACTGAAACCTCTAACAGAGGGCTCTATTTATAAACCTATAGCCTATTAGGCTGCCTCTCCAACGTCCTGCTTTTCCCTGCGAAAAGACCCTCCTCACAGTTTTCTGCTGTTTTGTAAACGGAGTAAACGGTTATTTGCATTAAGATCCGTGTTTGTAGGCAGAGCACGGGTCTCGAGGATAAACATTATTCGTCATTAAGATCTGCGTAAACATTCTATCATATTATTTGGGTAGCTCTATTGGCGCCAAACAAATGAATGAATTCTATGATTTCATTCTATTCTTCCATAGAAAAGGTTTCTTTGCTAAAAAGAGTCAATGTTTTATTCCACATTACATAAATCTTAAAAAATACTCTAAAATTACATTTGAACGAATTGTGTCACATTTTTTGAGTCAAATTTTTGGTACATGTGTCAAATTGAATTACAAACTGGTCGTTTGATACTATATTTATAGTCTCAAGATCTATTATGCCGAAGATTGATAGGGGTGAATAGCTATCATATTTTCTACAAGCGAGTAACTACTTGCACACAAGATTTGTGCCGTTGTACTGGCTTAAAAGAAATATTGTTCATTTTGGGACTTGTGTAGCATGGAATGCCATCTAAGTCCTCAAATTTGACGGCCACAATGTAGCGATACATGGTGCTAAAAATTGGCATGAAATATAATCTCTAAAAATCCCATTCAATAAAATATGATCTCTACAATCCCATTCACAACAGTTTCAAATCAGCATAATGTTTCAAGTGGCAGAGGTCCCAAAGGTACTGTGTGTGCAACGCTGAAAATCTCGTGTGCAACTAGTTTATCCTTTTCTCCTTACAGGAGATAAGATAGTGTGACAGTGACTCCCCGTGATTGATCCAGTTGTATTAATACCATAGCAGTTGGGCACGTTCCCTGGCACCATTTCGAACATGGCCAAGTGGCACTCCATCGTCCCAAATAAGAGGGTTCATCTGAAGGTTGCAGGCCGTCAGATAAAAGTGCATTGATCATTTTGTGCGCTATACACCCGATCTCGCCACAGAGATAGCTGAAGCAATTTTCAGGCTTAATACCATCTTTTAGATTTCTGGTGCTAGTATATATAAGGGCTGAACCGGATTCTGAGTCCAAACAAATCTGCGGCCTTTGGGTATGGAAGAATCTTGACTTTCTTGAGTTTTACATTTATAGGATGATGTGTAGTCAAGATTCTCCTATTTTTAAGGTCTTCAAATGTCGTTGAACTTGAAATCCGGTTCAACCTAGTTGAACCTTACCGTTGCCCATATGTATAATATGATTTTGGTCAGGTTCACTTTGCCTAATGGGGTTCAACTGTTTTCTTAATGGGCCTAACTCTCCTAACCCTATCCCTCATCTAAACACCAACATGGTGTTTAAGTGATCTTACACCATCCATCATATAAGATGTGGGTGATCCATATCGTTAAAGGGATAGATTGACGTGCAACAAGCCCAAAAAGTCTATCTCATCGGATCTGTGGAGTTTGCTGTCAACCATTGTTTTCAGCTTTAATGGACAATATTAAAGGTCATCAATCGGAGGGTTGGCGTCCACTTATAGGCATCTTTCTTTAGGCTAAGATATATTTCAATGATACATTGTCACTCGGACAAAAAATTGATCACAGAAGTTCAAAGTTCACCATGTGGTGTTTAAATATATAAAATGTATATATATATATATATATATATATATATATATATATATATATATATATATACATACATTACAGATATATAAATATATAAATGTATATATTATATATTATTGAATTTTGTCTTCAAACTTTTTTGGTGTTGGGATCGCCCGATCCGAATCAGTTTTAGGCTGACCGATCCGGGGACCAATACCGATATTTGAAACCTTGGGTGAACTACATAAATCTTTGTGTTATGTGTGTGATTATTTTTTGCCTACATTTTTTTTATTTTTTCGCATTCATCGCGATAGGGAGTTTGATAAAGTGGGTAAAATTTTTAACTATATATATATATATAAACCGGGTTGAGCTCAGGCCGAGTGTTGGGGACCTAGTCCAAGCCCGGGCTAATTTAACCCAGTCCGGATCATGCTTAGACCAGGTTGGTCCTTGGCCTGGCTTACACCCTAAAAAAGCCTCCAATTTCAGGCCGAAATCCAGGCTAGCTAGCCCTGTCCATTAAGAGCCTAATATCAATGCCCTTGAGAGCTGTAGATTGTAAATCAGAGGTCAAGTTTTTGCCTTGAGCTAGAGATCGAGTTGAAGATTGATAGCCCATTAACTCTAAGGCTAATCCCAAAAAAAGCTTTTGGGGCAGCAATTTGTAGGTGTACGTCTTATTAACACTTTCTCCTTTTTACGTTTTCCTGTGTTCAAAGTTCAAACTCAACTACTTTTATCAAAGCTTGTGCAAATGGTGAGGTTGGTTGCGCAGTTCAAGTAAATAAGATTTTACGTTTGGATGAGACGAAATATGGTTAGGATATATTTCCTACTTTAAACACAAATAAGGTTCATGTGCTTTCTCTTGCATTATAATATAGTAGGGTTCCGGTATTTGCAGCCAAGTGTTCTTTAACTATAAGTTAGAACCATGGTGCATGTGAGTCGTTGATTGCCTTGAATTTGATGATGGAGATTGTTTTTCATCTTAATCTTCGACACAATTGAGCTTGAGATCATGGTGCACCTATCAAACGGTTAGATGTTGATTCCACATAGCACACATCTTCTCATGGTATGCCTCTATGATCAGTCACTTTTAGGGATGTCTGTCATGTAGAATTAACATCCTACTGTTTTTAAGGTGCGCTATGCTCTTAAGATCGATTGGGTCAAAGATTGGGATGAAAAACAATGTCCATCATTTGATTCAAGGCAGTCATCAGCTCACGTGCGAAAACCTTGATAGCAGATACCAAATATTCAATTTTTTTTAATTTGACCAAATAATCAATTTCATATACCGGTACCCTACCCTATATAATATTGTTTATTTACTCCTTTTACGTCTTTTCGCCTTACCTGTATGGATTATGTACTACAGCAATTTTCTATGATCGATTTCGTTTGGTTCACTCCAAGGCATCTATTAAGGTTTCCATAGTGGTCGGCATAACAATGGGTTGGGTCGGGTAAGGCCAAACCTTTTGCTGCGCGATAGTAAAATGGCATATACCCAACCCGACCTAATCCGTTAGTGCACCTCAACCGGACCCGAAATGCCAACCAGACCCAATTTAAAACCCCTTATTTTTCTTGATTTTATATATATAATATTAGTAGGGTCGGATAGACCCAACTCAACCAGTGGTTGTACGCCTAATGGTTGGCCCGTCCAACAGGTCAAGTTTATTTAGTCAACACCAGTTGTTGACAGCCCAAGGTTGACCCAATAGATGATAGGTTGAGCGAAACGTTCTACACTCATGACTAGGTTTCACCACCCTTAGCTTCTCCATTAATGGCTAGGCCCGAACTTTGGAAATGGACCTCCCAAAACTCGCCGCAGGTCCAATTTTGGTCTATATTTTAGGTTCTCGACCCAAATTGGACTTGGCCCACCCTTACTTTCTTCCCTTTATGTTAACCTACTAAACTAATCTGATTGACCCAAAGGCTTGCAAATCAGGTTCTCTGGAGTTCTAGTTGGGGCCCAACACAATTGAATCATACCAAACTCGGGCTAAGGACCTTAATCAGGCGGGTCAGGTTCACTACTAAATCGGCATGGTCTTGCTTCCAGCAATCTTTTGAGAAGGTTTCATAACACAAATTTCTCTGACACTCTAGGTATATTCCTAAGCATCTATTTTATTCCTGGTTAACTATCCAAAATAAATTGCTTACTTTGGATATCCATGCTAAAAGAGTTATATATACCTTCGAGATGTGTGCTTTGTTGGCCCAATTCGAAAGATCACAACCATCTCTTCTTTAGGTGTTCATATTCCAATTGCATATGAAGATGTCTATGCAGGTGGTTTAATATAAACAAGAACTCTATTGGTACCCTTGATGAAGAGGCGACCTTTTAGATGAAAAAGTATAAAGGCAACTCAAAGCATGCCACTCTAATTAAGCTAGTATTCACGGCATCCATTTGGCACCTATGGCGAGAAAGAAACTCAAGGATATTTGAGAATAAATCAAATCATAAAAGGAGTGTTCTTCAAAATATTGTAGACGATGTTAATATCAATATGCTCAACTCGATAGAAGATCAACTTATATCTTCTGCAATCAACATTAATTGGCGACCTTCAAAGGATCTTCCTCCCACTCCACGGGTTTGTCAATGGATCCCCCTCAAGTTCCATTCCTAGAATTAAATACATATGCAACCTATAGAGATGGAAAATTTATCCATGTAAGTCTCTTCAGAAATTCTCAAGGACAGCATGATGCTAGTCTCCATGGCCCTATTGAGAGATGCTATGATATAACTCATGCTGAATTTCAAACACTTGAATATGGGCTGCAATTGGCCATCGAACAAAACTACGCTAGCCTAAAAATTGAATCAGATTCTCTAGTTGCTATCAATTGTATAAATGGACAACTTAAAACTTCATAGCCTTATATCTTTACTGCTCGGAGAATCAAGCTATTAGCTCTCTCTTTTCACTTGACATCCTTAAAACACATATCGAAAGAGATGAACTTTAATGCTGATTTGCTAACAAAGATTGGACAAGACTCATCTTCAGTTGTTTGATGGACAAAGTTATTTTCTATTCCTTTCTCTCTTCACTCTTGCATCTGAGAAGATTTGATTTGTAATTCAACTCATTTGTAATCTATTTTTCTTAATAAAAGGGTGGGAACCCAACAACCCCAATTAAGTATCAAAAAAATAAAATATTTATACTAGCTAGGACTCTTGGTTCTAAGACCTTTGAAATGGTCAAGCCATGCCCCTTTCAAAGTGACACATTTGGTTGCTACTCCATTTGGAATGGACCAAAAGATCCGTATAAGATCTTGAAGAAAATGCGGTGTTAAAAGTGTAACACGACATTTTCTTCAAGATAATTTTGTTCGTAGGTTTTTGCTCCATTCAAAATGGAATAGCATCCAAATGTCACATATGATCGGATGGTTGGAATTTTCTTATCAGCTTACTTTTGAGCTAAGCCGACACCTTGATGGTTCAGATGGAAGATGAAGTGCATGTGCTACATGTAAATACAAATATTTGTATATTTTAATTCCTCGAGCCACATGCACGTATCAGAAATTCAGAATAAAAGAGCAATAGAAAAGCTCTAGTGACCATCTCCTGTCTGATCTAAAGGCACTACTCGCATCTTGTAACACACTTAAAATCTGAAGAAGAGACACATGAAGGCGGAAGAGGACACTCTGGGCTGAAAATGAAACAATCTTCACTTTGAGATTGTGTCTCTTTGAAGTTCTTTTGTTTGTATATATATATATATATATATATATATATATATATATATAAAAGGACACTTTTCAATATATCTCATCAGCTTTTCAAAAATCTCAATTTTCTTGTTCATTTTAAGTTGTAAGTAGTAACATCAGTCATTCATTGTTGGAGCGATTTAATTAAACTTGAGAATTTCCTTACGGCCGTTGGGGCAAATAATAGTAAAAAAAATATAGTTTAGTCTCCGATGGAGCTATTTGTGATGGCCTCATTAATTTATGTATCAGTATGAAGGCATAATAATCTTGGAACTGAGGACTTAACTAGCAAAAAGGTAAGTAGACCTTATAAGCTAGCCGTGTAGCGCGTGGGCGTAGAGGCATGTGGCCCTGCTATGCGTACATGAGTCCCTGATGCAGGATGCGATAGTGATCTGAACTAAGCTGCGATCTAGTATGGTGGCTAGACGCGTGAAGGGTTTGAAATGCGATGCTCCGTGATGGAGCACGCGACGTAGTGTCAAGAGGGCACGCGACGTCTAAGTGTCATAAGACACAAAATGCGGTGCTCCGCGTAGGGGCACGCGACGTGATGCCAAAAGGGCACGTGACGTCCAAGTGCTATAAGGCACATGAGGCGGTGCCATGGTGGCACCCGATGTGGTGTCAAGAGGACACGCGACATCTGACTTATACGACAAGCGATGCAGTGCCAAGAGGACACGTGATGCGGTGCCAAGGGCACGCGGCATCCGGGTGCAATGACAGACCCGATATGATGTCGAGTGGACACGAGACATAGTCACGACTCAGACGTGATGCGGTGCCATGAGGGCACACAATATGAGGTCATGAGGGCCTTGCGACATAGTCGCAACGCGGACACGATATAGTCGCGACACGGTGCTATGTTGGACATAAGGCCATAAGGGCCTCATGACGTAGTTGCGACGCAGACGCGACACAGACGCTACATAGTCACGGCACGGTGCTTGGGGCACGACATGTGGTGCTATGAGGGCATGTGACATGGGGCCAAGAGGGCCTAGTGATGTGGTCGCGTTACGAGGGCGCGACACGGTCGCATGTGGGTAAGACGCAGTCGCGACACGGATGCGACTGAGCCAAGTGGGCTAGCGATGCGGGAGGGCATTGCGGTATGTCAAACCAATAGGTTTGAGGTTCTCCTGCCATTTTGGCCGAATAACTATTTTACCCTTATATAGGGAGATGAGAGTTGTGGAGCTATTCTCCCACACATGGGGTCTTGCGTTGCGGGACGAGCGCATGAGCTTTCTAGGTTAGGGGTGGGCCTAGAACATCGCTGCAGCAATGCGGTGCTGCGGCGATGTCATGTGTCACCTGGGGTGAGGTTACCATATGGCCTCGTGCCAGAGTCGCGGTGCACATGGGCCGGTGACCTCACGTGGGCACTCAAGGGCTACGTGGGACGCAGTGGCGCGCACTAGCTGAGGGACTAAAGCAGAAGTGTGCTGGTCGCGTGGGCCACACACGAAGCTTAGATTGGATAGCATGAAGAGTTGCATGCTACTCTAAGTGTGCTTGTCGTGTGGGCCACGCATGGTGGTTGGCTTGAATGGCATGAAGAGATGCATGCCACTGTCTGAAGCGAAGGACTAGTGCATTGCACAAGGTGAAGCTAGGCAGGCCAAGGGGCACTGAGGTGCTGGCATGCGCGTCGCGAGTAGACACGGTGCATTTAGAGGGTTAGCCTCGGGTGAAGGCAACCACGATGCGGGAGTTCCCGTCCTCTAGGCGGGTGGTACTAGAGTGATGGTTCGATAAGCTTGTCTCGCTCACTACAAAAATAAGGTCTTTTAGCGGCACTTGCTATTAAGGCAATTTTTGATAGCGACAACACTAATAGCGGCAGTTTTTAGTAGCGACAGGACTAATAGCAGCAGTTTTTTGTTAAAAAAACTGCCGCTAATAATCTTATTTTTTGTAGTGGCTGTGCGCGGCAGCGGGACGTTGCACGAACGTGATAACCAACATTAGGTTATGCAGTGTAAGAAAATTGGTATCTGAGTTAGGCTGGCCTCGCTGTGCGTGGCAGTGAGGTGCCACACGGGTGTCGAAAAAGTTACCCCGTGACATATTGGACGCCAATCGGTATCCCGATCAGTCGATTGGTTGGTCTTTATACAAGCCGGTCGGCGGTCGCTCCCTTTCCAAACTGAATGGCCGACTGGTCTCTTTGAACCCAATCGAGCCCGGCCCTGGGATTTCTGAAGAGTTGATGAGATTTGTTGGAAAATGTTCTATTTGTTGGATACATTTACTTGGAGCGTGAACTAGGGTTGCAGCAAAGCTTAGACGAGCCCGGCCCTGATATGTGGGCTGATAATTAGGGCAATGTAGATATTAGACCTAGATTTGGACTGGATCGATTAGTAATTATGGGTTCGAGTCTAGTCAAATAGTAGGACAGCTTCAAAATGGGCCTGTCAAGCCTGGCCCTTAACCTTGCTCAATTGAGCCCATTCAGCCAAGGTAGTTGAGCCAGTCTGGCCTGAACCAAGCCCGTAGAGCTGGTTTGGGCTCCAAAGATTAGTCCCAAGCAAGGATCAAAATTTCGGCCAAAATGACCAAAATTTCGGTACAAATTATCGGTTCTGGTCATCACCGAAACGATAATTTGAACCCAAATTTCGGTCATTTTTATATGGGATCAAAAATTTCGGTTTTCAGCTGAAATTTCGGTCCAAATTATCGATTTTGGTCATGCCCGAAGATAAAATTTTACCAGAAATTATAGCCTTTATTGGCCCAATTAGCAAATTGAGCTCAAACCTGGCTTGGACCAATTTATACCCTACATGCCCGATTTCTATCCTAAAAAAATTGGATATGTAAAATCCCAGCCAGACCGATTAAAAAAACATGGGATCAGCTGTTTGGTTTGAGGTGAAGCTTTTGACGGTAATGGTCAAGTCTAACCAGGTTGAATCAGATTTTGAGTTTAACCGCATCTACGGTACTTCGAAATAGGAAAATCTTGACTCCATGTGATCCTCTATATAAAAAACAAAAAAACAAGACTCATTAAATTTGGGTAAACTCAAAATCCGCTTCACCCTGGTTGGACCTGACCACTGCCCAGCTTTGGAATACTGAGTTAGGAGTTATGTGGACATGGACAACAATGATCTCAGATCTTACAAAAATTATAACAAAATAATAAATAATAATGACCACCGTCAGATCAACGATTGTCAAAGGGTTTTTCGGGCTCCAAAAATAAATGAGGTCTTTGGGAAGAGACCAAACAACTTCATCCGCCACACAAGTCTTTACTGCTATATAAGTTATTAATTAATAGATAACGAAGCTGGGAAAAACGCCAAGTCTCAGCAAATATGTGGATGTGCTTCCATCACCTCAAGCAACTTCACGAGTGATGAGTGGCCGAATAAATATAGTAATAATATATTAAAAGGAAACTTGTATTTGCAACCTGAAATTCTTCCACTATCATTATTTTTTTTATAAATTTGTCCCTATAACCATAGACAGAGACATACAGATCTTTCGATGGTCACCCACCGACAACAATTAAAACAAACTCCTCACCATTAGGGCTCTCAATGGGTCGCGGGAGCCCGGATTTTGGCATGCACTCGATTCGGAAAAAGTGATATTTTTTATTAAACAAACCCGGCCTGATATTTAAATCAGGCTAAGCATATTGCAACTCGGATAAATCCGGGCTGAGCTTGGGTTGAGTGTTGCAACATCCAGCCTGTATCCGACCCGAATAAATCTCTTTTCCTATTGTTTCAATGCCATGTGGGCCTTGGGTACATTGCTTAGATCATCTTTGAAAAAAATATAATTAAAAACTCATCTCCACCGTGTATTTTTTGAACCGTAAAATATGGACCAATGAATAGTTAAATATGATTTACTTAAATGCCTTGAGATTAAACCGTTGAACAGTTTAAACTTGGAGCATTTAAGTCAAAAGTGCAATAACCTTGTGCATATATTTTTTGATTGGACAAATTGGATGACTTAATTTACATTCAAGCAACCGTTGCATAGCTTTTTAGCTACACAACTTGGATGACTTGTTAATAGATTTTCAAACAACCGTTGTCCCTTATAATCATTATGCAACAAATTAAAATAAAATATTTGAATAAAATCATGTACTTGAGCCTCTATAATGGTAATATAATTATTAATTAAATTTTTAACCTTCTTCAAACTTTTATTAGAAAAAAAAACAATCCAACCCAATTTTATTAGAAAAAATAGCCTAACCAAATTTTATTAAAAAAAAAAAATAGTCGGAAAAAAGTTCAAAAAAACACCCAAGCCCAGCCCGGTGCGGTAGGGGCCGGGCTTGGGCTGAGCACATCATAGCCCGGGTTAAGGTGGGGCTGAAAAAATTGGGAACCCAGCCCGGGTAGGTTAGGGCCAGATTGAACCCCAACCCGGCCCTAATCCGGCCCATTGAGAGCCCTACTCACCATCATCTTCTTCTACTCTATGATGGTCATGATTCGGCCCTGGTAAAAATAATACAAAGAATATGCAGGTGGTTGATGCAAGCACTGTTATTAGATGGAGCCAATCTAATGTTCCCGTTCCTATTTCTATTCTCGTTTTAATAGATTTAATTTTTTATTTTCTTTTTAATGAAACACCCCAATTAAATTAAGGCTTCTCGAAGATTACAATAAGGCTAGTTTGGTGGGGAGAATCCTCCAACCAAAACCGCATGTCAATACATTCTAAGGCCTTTTTGGAAAGAAAGTGAGGTGCTTGATTTGAGTTACATTTGGTATAAAGCACATGGAATTAGGAAGCCTTTATAGCTCCACTTTTATATCCTCCACAATTGGGCCAACAATAGAAAAGTTCATACCACAGCTATCCACAGCTTTGATCACGTTCAGTGCATGACCTTCAAAGATGACTCGATTGACTCCACAGACTCGATTGAAGCCACAATTGGAAGCCAGAGAAACAACCTCTCGTAACACCAATGCTTTCATCACCTCAACCGAAGCCACGTGTCACGGGGTCACTCTTCTAACAGTATCAGCCCGTGCGGCACTCAACGCCTGCTGCGCTAAGTCAGCCTATTTCTCTCAAATGCGACACGCGATGCGGATTCCCAGATGCTACGAAGGGTGGAAGGCTTGTCCTACTCAAGCTTCACCTCAACCTCTACGTTCGGACTTCGCCCTGCGAAGCAACGCAGCAGGTTAGAGCCGGCAACGACGACCGTCAAGGCAACATGCAACAACGAGTGATATAGCGATAGGCAGCGGCGAGCATACATCAAGCCTCCTTTGGGCTAGAACCCGCACCTCGAAGGTGGTTGGGAACCACCAACGCGATGGCCCTAGTACACGAGGTAGCTAGGACGACCACGCCCTAAGCGTGGCCCGGATGCATGCACATAAGCCCACGAGGCTAGTGCACGTGTAGGGTCGGGGGACCCCAACTCATGTCCCCCTATATATGGTTTAAACATCAACAGTGCCTAAATGGCAGGAGGACCTCAAACGTATTGGTTTGGCATACCGCAACGCCCTCCCGCATCGCTAGGCCAACTTGAGTCAGTCGCGTCCATGTCGCGACCGTGTCTTCACCCTCCACCCCAACATGCCTCGACGCCATCGTGGCTCAGCCCAGTACATACGGTGCCGCCCTCATGGCCTTGACGCACCAGTCATACTCAACACTTGGAGAGAAAAAGTGGCCCTACGGCTGCCCCGGATGGCCACGCCGTGTGCCCCCATCACACACGCCTTTAAAGTGTTTAACCATAACAATTACATGATCTCCAAAATTGTTTCTAGCAATGATGCCTGCCCCTCCCATACTCGTTTTGTGACACCACACGCCATCAAAATTGATTTTGATGTCCAAATCGTTAGGTGTCTTCCATCTAGATATGATTTTTGTCTGATGGCTAGGAAGTCGACGATCTTGAGTTTCATCAAACTCATGGAGGCATTCGATTACATTAGATCAGCCGGTTTTTCATCTTCAACAATCTGATTACGATGGTACCAAATACTCCATGCTAACGTACAGAATATGCGAAAAAGATCATTTTTTTTATGATTTCCTTCACCCAATCATGAAAGGAGGCATGGTCGCACAAAAAAGTTCGATTCCCCAAACAACTCACAAACCACACCTTAGATGTTTGTGCACAATCCCTCAAAGCATGTAGAATGGATTCGGGCTATCTTCCACAGATTTGACATATGTCATCAACCTTCATGAACTTGTCTTGAAGATTGTGCATGGTGAGTAAAATTTCTCTGCAAGCACGCAAAATAAATTTTTTTATTTTACTTGAGAGTTTCTCTCTCCATATTCCTTTCCAGAATATGCTCTCCTTGTTCTTGCTAAAAGATTAGCGCTGTATGGTATTCGTGTTTTTGCCATGAATAGAGTGATACGCTGACTTGACCGAGAAATGGCCCTTTGGATTCAGGGCCCGCACTTTTTTATCCTCTTACGGATTGCGGGGAAGGGGGATCTTCTTAATGATAGCAACATCTTCCTCTATAAATGTCTGTCTGATAACGTCGACTTTTCACGTCCCATTGTCCTCATTGATGAGTTGTGCCACTTTCTGTAGTTGATTTGAGCCCTTTGGAGAGATAACCTGATACGTATGCTCGGTCTAGGGATCCATTTGTCCTGCCAAATGTTGATGTCTCTACCATGGGCTACTCGCCATATATAGAACCTTTTAAAATATGATTTGCCCGCGCAAATGCTTCGCCAAGTGAAGGAAGCCCGCTTTCCAACATGTGCATGTAGAAACTCAGTGTTTCGAAAGTATCTCTCTTTAAGTAATGCAAAAAGCAAAGACTCCTTATTTTTTTCTAGCCTCCAACACTGTTTAGCCAGCATAGCAATATTAAAATCAGCTAGATTACGGAGGCCCAACCCGCCTATGGACGTGGAGCAACACATTTCATCCCATGTGAGATCCAGTGCTTCGACTCCCCGATTTGCTCCGGCCCCACTAGAAATTGGACATCATCATAGAAATGTTATGGAGTAGGCCATTCAGAAGTTTGAAACAACGCATAGCGTAAGTTGGTATGGACTATGCAACCGCCTTGATAAGCACCTCCTTTCCCGCACGTGAGAGAAACTTTTCCTTCCACCTACTCTATTTTTAATATCCCCAAAAACCTGATTTTTGCTTTTTCCAACCATAGATGGAAGCCCAAGGTACTTGCCCATGCTTCCGACATCGTTAACGTGAAGAATATCAGATAAAGTAGCCCATCTTTTCGGCTTAACATTTTTGTTGAATGCTAAAGCCAATTTGTCCAAGTTTACCTTCTGACCCGAGGCCTTCTCATAAATTTGGAGGATGTTCATATCTTCCCGACATTCTTTTTCATTGGCTTTGATGTATAACATGTTATCATCTGTGAAGAACAGGTGAGAGATCTTTGGAGCACCTTGGTAAATTCGAATGCTGAAATTTTTCCTGCACAAGTAGCTTTATTGAGTACGTTAGATAGCACTCACTACAAAAAAGAAGACTATTAGCGACAGTTTTTTGTAGTAAAAAGCTGTTGCTATTAACAAAAATACTATTAAGACTAAAATTTCGGAATAATTATAGATCTAACAATATATATAAATAATATAAGTAGTTAAAAACTAATCACATCCACACAAATAACACACAAAAATTTTTATGTGAAAAAACCCTATCACAGGTAAAAACCACGGGATCTATCTCAAATCTAGACTAAATAATCAACTATGAAAATAAACCTTACAGTGCTTTCAGAATGATATGTCATATCACTCTTCTCACTAACAACAACCGCATCCCACGATCATTTAATCCATAGTGAACTTCTTTCGCTTCAAATCTAGGATCACATGAGTTAACGATCTAAACCTTTAGATCACAATAATAAAAGAGTAAATCCTTAAGAAATTATTTCAATAAGAAAAGGGTAGGTGTATCTCAAAAACCAAGGAAAACTCAGGCTCCCATTTTCGAAAAATAGAGAAAAATTTTGCACAAGAGATAGCCACCCGAATTGAATTTGCGTTTAAATATTGTCGACGCACGGACGTCCGCGATTCACTCACGGTCGTCTGTGGCAACGGATGTCCGTGAGGTCCATCACCGACGTCCGTACAACAGATATTGTAAAATGCAATTCTAAATCATTTACTTGGCAATTAAAGAGCAATATTAGATTAAGTCATGATTATGAAAATAAATCTTACAATCTCCCCCTTTATCACAATCATGACAAAATCTAATTTACAAAGACTCAAAAAAAAATTACATTGTATTTACTCTCATCTAAGTCCTATACAAATTTCTAATATGTTATGCAAATAAATTACAACAATATTTGCTCCCCTTCAAACTATTTGCCAAGTTAATTTACTAACCTAACACTAACTTTTTATATATCTATATCTTGGAAATGTTGTTACCTGAAATAATACAACAGAAGAAGAAAAAAAAAAGATCAAGTGTAACAGGTTACATATATAAAAATTTCTCTCCCATTTTGTCATAATGTGACAAGGGAAAGGAGGAAAAAAATGAATGACTTTACATGAATCAGTTAATAAAAAAAAGGGATAGAATCATTCACAATTAAACATGATAGAAGTAAATATTTTATAATTAACCATGAAGCAAGTATCTACACTTTACATATAAATACCTTGAAATTTATAAAAGAGTTCTTCAAATACAAAACATCACAACTACCAGAAAATATGAAGTCATTCTAAAAACAATCACATAATTGCATGAACTATTTAAACACAATAAACCCAAAAAAAAATATGGTCATTTACATTAGTTAACATGTCCAAAAATTTCGATCTATGAAGAGAAGGCTAATCCTCTGCAGGTGGAAATTGAGGTCCAGGCGGAGGAGCACACTATCAAAACGGTGCATCATCGCACCAAACCCTTCAGCCAAATAATTTAACTGCTCCCCATACAAATTGAAATCAGTTTCAACTCGATTTGCCAAATTTTGAATATCATAATCAAGACGATTAAAATATTGATCATAGTAATGTTGTTCATGGCCTTGAATGGGGGAATTGGAATATCACCAGCAGCCCCTTGAAAAGGAGGAGGATTTGGAATAGCACCACAACCAACTTCTCCTTCATCATCTCCTTCAACATTCATTGCTTATTCTTTTTCTTCAGAGCTATTACAAATTCATTCTACATCATCTAAATTAAGTCTAACTCTTTTTCCAATTTTCTTTAATTTTCCAAGTGCAGCCACCGATATAGATGTCGCTAAATTTGGTGGAAGCAACATTTGAGATGCTATCACCCTTCCTATGACGATTGGAAATGGTAGAGATATTTTTGTGGACTCGTCACACAAACGACGAGCAATCATCTGAAGATGATAGTAGAGATGCATAGAGGACGACCTGTTTCTAGAAGAAAAATCAGATACATCAATTCCCACCTAACTTGATATTTATAACTTACTTTAAGAGTTAGAGTGGCAAAAAGAACATGTCGTAGCCACTGAAAACGAATTTTAAGGGACGAGTAATGTAGAGTGGCGTTAGGAGGATGATGAGATTGTTCAAAAATGAAATCATAAACTACAGATGGGTGATGTAGGGAATATACCTCACTATATTCAACAGGATATCTACACCCTTCTAAATTGAAAAGAATACCAAGGACATCAGAAATAATTTCAGGAGAGGGTCATGTTTTTTTACCATAAAAATATGAGATGAGAAACTCTCAGATCTATCTTCAACAATATTACTTTTGATCAAATTTGAGTAAAAACACTTAATGACATCTGTGTATGCCGGACCCGAACTAGATAATAAAGAAATCCATCCGCGCTCCTGGAACAGAGTAGAAAGATCATGATCACGAAGAAACTGCTCCAGAACTACTCGTTCCATGATTAAGGATCTTGTTGTAAATAGGCGATTGCGTTTTTCATTAGTCAGTGTAGGAAATCGTTGGACAATGTCAGTTGGTGTCGCAGATCCTGATGCAGAAGATAAATCGACATTTTTTCTGGAATGTTTCCTATTTAACGGCATTTTAATATGGATTTCTGGTAGAAAAATCAAAACTTCCAATGGAAAGTGGAGTGAAAAGGTAAAAATCTCCGATAAAAATTAGTAATAGTGAAAAACGGAGGTATTTGAGTTAAAATGCAACGGACATCCATAACGTACTCTATCCTCAACAATATTACTTTTGATCAAATTTGAGTAAAAACACTTAACGACATCTGTGTATGCCGGACCCGAACTAGATAATAAAGAAATCCATCCGCGTTCCTGGAACAGAGTAGAAAGATCATGATCACGAAGAAACTGCTCCAGAACTACTCGTTCCATGATTAAGGATCTTGTTGTAAATATGCGATTAAAGCGTTTTTCATTAGTCAGTGTAGGAAATTGTTGGACAATGTCAGTTGGTGTCGCAGATCCTGATACAGAAGATAAACCGACATTTTTTCAGGAATGTTTCCTATTTAACGGCATTTTAATATGGATTTTTGGTAGAAAAATCAAAACTTCCAATGGAAAGTGGAGTGAAAAGGAAAAAATCTCCGATAAAAATTAGTAATAGTGAAAAACGGAGGTATTTGAGTTAAAATGCAGTGGACATCCATAACGTAGTTGACGGACGTCTGTGAAGTATTAATCTGCGTGAACGAATAAAAGACAACCATTGAATAGAAATACAATTAAATCTTGATCATTGAGTATAAAGTACGGACGCCCGTTATGCATGCACGGACGTTTGTGGAAAATGATTGATCAGATATAAATGCGGTTTAAATAACTGCAGTTGAATAGTTGAACCAACGTCACGTGACGTTGTGCTACAGACGTCCGTAGTTAAAAAATAAAGGAGTGTACTCAAACACGAGCGTCCGTACTAATCCGTGCTTAAAAAAACAGTGAAGGTATGCGTTTATGGACGTCCGTAAAATTTCACGATCGTCCGTGAAAAGTTAACATCCATTTTTAATAACAAAATTGGATTTTTGAAAAAATTTGGAAAAAAATATAATCGCTGTGAATGCTACATGTGAAAAAAAATAGCACTCTTCAATGTACATATTCCACAAAATTTTGTTACTAACAATAAAGATTCACAACTATAAATGAAATGACAAGCTTATAACATGAGAATTTACTCAAAATTCTAAAGTTAATAAAAAATTCACGAATGAATGGAATAAATCAAAATTAACTCTTAAAAATTATAAGTAATCTGAATAGAAATATAATAAAATTTGATATAATATCATTGACAACTCATACACCAAAAATTTAGGTATTCACATTGCTTTTTTTTTTTTTTTTTTGAAAGACAATACAAATGAAATACTCAAACCATATTAAGCTTTCTAGTTGACCCATTTAACGAGCTTTAGAATAATACCTCCCAACTAGTTAGTTTAGGGTATTAGATGTGAAAACATCCTGACGATTTTACTTGTTCGAGTCAACAAGGCTACAAGGTTGAGAAATCAAAATTGCTACAGCTTACGTGCATTCTATTCGACCCATATAACAAGTGTTAGACCAATGACTCCCGATCTAGTTAGCTCAATGCATTGAGTATAAAATACTCCTACGGGCTTAATAACTTGAGTTGAATAGGCAAAAATGTAAGTAGCAAAAAATAAATGACTAAATTTTTTTTTTAATTCTTATACTTTGATATGGAGAGTTGCAACGACATAAATGATTGAGCAAAATCTATTTCTTTATCAGAAAACAGGCAACAAACAATGAGTTAACATTAAGTAAACTATTTCAAGGTGAATTAAGATTAATAAAAAATATAGATATTTCTCAGGTTAAATGATCATATGTGAATCAAATTGTATCAACAAAAATAAGATATTTTAAGAGAAGAACAGTTATATTTGATCACTTAGCACAAACATGATAAAGACAATTTAAATCAAATGAATATTTACAAATAAATTTACAAGAAACTCAATTGGAGAATTAGTCAAGAAAGTATAAACCAATGGATTTTTGAAGAAATTCAAATCGAACAAAATTCAAAGGTTTTGTAAAGATATCAGCCAATTGACGTTCAGTGTCTATGTGCTTTAGGATTATGATTTTATCTTCAACCAAACCACATATAAAATGGTGTCTGATATCAATGTGTTTAGTCCTAGAATGTTGTACACGATTTTCAGATATAGAGATGACACTTTTGTTATTACAAAATAAGGTCATAACACCTTAAGTAATCTCATAATCAGATAATATTTGCTTCATCCAAAAAAGCTGAGTGCATCCATTCCCAGTAGAAATATATTCTGCTTCAGCAGTGGACAAGGACACAAAAGCTTGTTTCTTACTAAGCCAAGAAATAAGATAATTTTCAATATAAAAATACCGTCCACTAGTGCTTTTACGATCATCAGAATTTCTAGCCCAATCTGAATAAGAAAATCCCACTATTTGAGATGTGATATCAAAAGGATATCATAATCCTAAATCTTTTTACCTCCTATAGAGTGTCTCACCGACGGATTTTCCAGACACATCTTTTTATAATTTAACATAATTGCTTATTGGTGTGCGAGCATGTTTATTGGATTTCAACCCAAACTTTTTAATCAATTTCCTGGCATATTTAGATTGAGTGATGAAAATACTAGTGGAACATTATTTTATTTGAAGTCCTAGAAAATAATTTAATTCATTGATTAAACTCATTTCAAATTCATTACTCATCAATTTTTCAAATTTATGAGCAAATTGTTCATGTGTAGATCTAAAAATAATATTGTCTAAATAAATTTGAGCTACAATAAAATGAGATGATTCTTCTTTTAAAAATAAAGTTTTGTCAACACATTCACGTTTAAAGCCATTATTAATTAGATATTTTATTAATCTTTCATACCAGGTACGTGGTGCCTGCTTCAAACCATACAAGGCCTTTTTTAGCCTAAAAATATCAAGGAGACGATGTGGATCCTCAATCCTTTTAGGTTGTTCCACATACACTTCTTTAGAAAGAAAATCATTTAAAAATATACTTTTTACATTCATTTGATATAGCTTAAATTTCATGTGACAAGTCATAGCCAAAATGATTCGTATGGATTCAAGTCTAGCCACAGGTGCAAAAGTTTTATGAAAATCAGTGCCCTCAACTTGTGTATAGCCTTGAGCAACTAATCTAGCTTTATTTCTTACAATTTTACCTTCTTCATTAGTTTTATTTTTAAAAATTCATTTAGTTCCAATTATTCTAATGTTAGAAGGACGAGAAACCAATTCTCATACCTCATTCATCTTAAATTGAGTTCTTCTTGCATTGTCATAACCTAGTGTTTATCAACAAGAGCCTGTTTTACATTTTTGAGTTTAATAGAAGAAGTATAACATATATGACATAAAAGATTAGTAAGATTTTTAAATTTATTTCTAGTCATTAATTTTGTAGTGGCATCACCAATGATGACATTGGAAGGGTGACTTTTCATGTCACGAGCGTTAGTAGGCCTATTTGTAGACCGAGATTCAGTAACATTTTGATCAATTTCATCATCATCAGAATATTGTACACTATCAGAAGATGTAGGATGAGACGAAACAATTTCAGAATTAGAATTGTTCTCTATTCTAAGTGTGATAGAAACAATTGGAGTATCATCATCTTTATCTTGATGGATTGATGATTTAGAAGAGAAATCTTCTACAATAATATTTATTGATTCCATGACAGTTAGAGTTCTTAAATTAAAGACTATGTAGGCACGACTGTTTAAAGAATATTTAATAAAAATGCTAGTATCAATTTTTAAATCAAATTTACTAAGAGATTCTCTATCCCTTAAGATATGACATATACTACCAAAAACTCAAAAGTAACTAACTTTAGGTCTTTTTTCATACCATATTTCGTAGGGTATTTTAGTGGTGTTAGGTGTAAGGTATACATGATTTGATATATAAGAAGCAGTACTCGTAGCCTCTGCTCATAAATTTTTAGCAACATTTGTTGAATTTATCATAACACGAGTCATTTCTTGAAGAGCTCGATTTTTTCTCTCAACTACACCATTTTGTTGAGGTGTATGAGGAGAAGAAAACTCATATTTTATTCCACTAGAAGAACAAAATTGAGAAAATAATGTATTTTCAAATTCTTTACCATGATCACTACGGATTCAGACAATAGATAAGTCTTTTTCAATTTGAGTTCATTTAGTAATAATTATAAATTCATCAAAAGCTTAAGATTTTTCTCTTAAAAAAGCAACTCATGTATATCTAGAAAAATTATCTACCATTATAAGAATATATTTTTTACCTCCTAAACTACTCGTTCTCATAGGACCAACAAGATCAAAATGCAATAACTCAAGAACCCTAGAAGAGTAGGGGCATTTACTTTGTTTGAGGAACACGGGTCTGTTTCTCCATTTGACAAGCACCACATATAAACCCGTCAGGTTTACTCAATTTTGGTAAACCCCTAACAAGTTGGTCATAAGCTAATTTATAAAGATTATTTTTATTCATACGACCTAACCTTTGATGCCATATATCCAGCTCATTAGTTCTAGTTGCTAGACACGTGATTGGGACAGAATCAGTGAATGTGTAATAATTATCTGAAGATCTAGTCCCTTCAAGCACAACATTTCCACTAGAATTAATAACAGTGCACATATTTTTTAAATAACTGATATTCAATCCATCATCACATAAATGACTAATACTGACAAGATTAGCCTTAAGTCCTTCAACATAAAGAACTTTTAATTTAGGACAATCAAGAGTATTTACAGTACCTTTTCCTATAATTTTACAAGTACTCCCATTTTCAAAAGAAATATTTCCTTTAGAACAAAGATTAAGATGAGAAAAGAATGATTTTTCACCAGTCATATGACGAGAACAACCACTATCAAGGAACTACTTTGATGATTCACTAGCTTTAAGAGAAATATGGGCAACTTAAGCCAATAAGTCAGATTTCCTGACCTAAACACTTTTATATTTAGGTTTCAGTGGTTATTGACTTACTTGTGTCTGAACACTGTTAGTTGAAACTTGAGTTTTATTTTGAACATTTTTATGTTTATTCCATTGTCTAAATGTTGGATTAGAATAGTTTCCAAATGAAAATGGATAATATACATAGGTGTATCCTCTCCAACCACAAGTATAACAAATTGGAATTCTTCTTCCAGTGATTATGTAACTAGTTGACTCAGTATTTCTTAAATTATTATTCTTAGAAGTTACTTGAAAATATTTTGTTTCTTTAACAAATTTTGGAGCATTTCTAGTTTCTCGTTGAGATTTTTGATTTGAAACATAAGTGTATCAATTATCAGACTTATCAGTAGTTCGATCACCAGTATTTAAAATTTTTTCAAGTTTCTCATTAGCATTACTAAATTTAGAATCTTGTCATTAAGGGAATTGAGTTCACCTTTTAGATTTTTATTGATTAAAGTTAGAGATTTAACTTTATTTTCTTGTATCACAAGTTCAGAATTTAGAAATTTTACTTTCTCCTCAAAAGATTTAGAGGAATTTTCAAAGGAGTGTTTCTCTTGAATGTGAGTTTCAATTTTCAAGTTAAGATTAGTTATTGTATTTTTCAACTCACAATTTTCTTTACTCAATTTTAATTTGTTTTTAGTAAGTTTTAAAGATTTTTGATACAATTCTCGATATGCATTAGTCATATCAAGATTTTCATCATTTTCAGACTCAGATGATGAATAATTAACAGAGTTATCCTTAGTATGATGGGTAACAGACTCATCAATAGTAGACACAAAAGCTCTAAACCCATGTGTGGCTTGATCAAATTCATCAGAAGATGGCTCATAATAAGTTTCAGCCTCATTAGTGACAGTCAATGCTTTTGACTTACCTTTTTTATTTTTTCGATTTGGACATTCAGTAGCATAGAGTCCATATCCACGATATTTAAAACATTGTATTTCAGAAGAATCTTTTTGATGTTTTTTCTCAAATATTTTAAATTGATTTTTTCTTGATTTCTCTATTTTTTGAAAAGGTTGTTTCTTATTTCTATAAATTTTTTTAATTTTTTTAACAAAAAGTGCAAGTTTTTCAGATTGATCAGATCACTACTAGATTCAGAATCATTCTTAGAAGATTTAAAAGTAACACTTTTATTACCATGAGTATCCTGTATTTCATACTCATAGGTTTGTAAATAACCAACTAATTCATCCAAATTTAAGTTATCAACATCTTTGGAGTCAACAATAACATTAACTTTAGATCTAAATCTTTTAGGTAAAGATCTTAAGATTTTTCTAACAATTTTTGTATTCGAAATTGGTTCATCAAGATTAAAAGAATCATTTACTATATCATTCAGACGAATATAGAAATCAAGAAAATTTTCATCCTCTTCTATGTGAAGATTTTTAAACTGAGATATACACATCTGAAGCTTAGAAATCTTCATTTGAGAGGTCCCTTCATATGTAGTTTCAAAGATTTTTCATGCATCCTTTTCAATAGTCCAAGTACTAATCCTACGAAATTCAGAAGCAGTCACTACTTCAAATAATGCATTTAGAGCCTTAGAATTATAACCAAGATTATCATACTCTTGATCAGTCCACAATGATCTAGGTTTAATTGTTGTATTAGGTATATTATAGATTATGGAGGTCGTGGTAGGTGGTGATCATCCATCCTCAATAGCATACCATATGTGTGGATCCATAGAACTTAAAAATGCTCTCATCCTTGCTTTCCAATAAGAATAATTACGGCCATCGAATAAAGGTGGTCTAACAGTAGACGCACCTTCTCTTGGAAGATAAAGATATCCCGAATTAGTCATTATACTAAATTCGTAAGAATTAATCAAGTGTCCTAACTTTGATACTAATTGAAATTTCAGAATAATTATAGATCTAACAATATATATAAAAATAATATAAGCAATTAAAAGCTAATCACATCCACACAAATAACACACAAGATTTTTTACGTGAAAAAATCCTATTACAGGTAAAAATCACGGGATCTATCTCAGATCCAAACTAAATAATCCATTATGAAAATAAACCTTACAGTGTTTTTAGAATGATATGCCCTATCACTCTTCTAACTAACAACAATCGCATCCCACGATCATCCAATTCATACTGAACTTCTTTTGCTTCAAATATCGAATCACACGAGTTAATGATCTAAATCTTTAGATCACAATAACAAAAGAGTAAATCCTTGAGAGATTATTTTAATAAGAAAAGAATAAGTGTATCTCAAAAACCAAGGAAAACTCTGGCTCTCATTTTCGAAAAATAGAGAAAATTTTCGCACAAGAGATAACTACCCGAATTGAATTTGCGTTTAAATACTGTCGGTGCATGGACGTCCGAGATTCACTCACGGTCGTTCGTGGCAACGGATGTCCGTGAGGTCCATCATGGACGTCCGTACAACAGATATTGTAAAACGCAATCCTAAATCATTTACTTGACAATTAGGGAGCAATATTAGATTAAGTCATGATTATGACAATAAATCTTACAAAGACTATTAACGATAATTTTTTGTTAATAGCAGCAGTTTTTTACTGCCGCTAATAGTCTTATTTTTTATAGTGACTTTAGAACAGAGGATTACCTTTTCTAATTCTTCTATTGGATTTGACATCAGTACAGATCAAGCCATTTAGGAGAAAAGAGTATGAGACTGATTGGACACATCCCATAACAAGATCAACGAACCTCCCGTGAAAATCGAGTTTATGAAGAGTTTTTTCAAGGAAGGTCCATTCAACTCTATCATAGGCCTTGCTCATATCAATTTTTAGAGCACAACTACTCTGTTTCCCATATCTTTTATTTTTTAGGAAGTGTGCAATTTCAAAGGAGATTAGGACATTATCAGTAATTAACCGGCTAGGGACAAAGGCACATTGGGTATCAGATATTACATGGGGTAGAACAAGCTTTAGGCGGTTGGTAATGACTTTTGATATGATCTTGTACATTATGTTATACAAACTGATAGGGCGAAAATTTAGTTATAGCTTGAGGCTTTTTTGTTTTGGCAATCAGGACCACGCTAGTTTTGTTAAGGCTTTCTATGAACATCGAGCCATTAAGATAAGATAAGGTTGATTTAATTAGACAGTTACCAACAATAGACCAATATTTTTGATAAAATAAAGCAAGCATACCGTCAGGCCACGGGGCTTTCAAGGGATGGATTTGAAATAAAGCTTTCCGCACTTCCTCGCTTGAATATTATTTACTGAGCTGCTCATTGTGCTCGACCGACACCTTGGTCTTGACATTGGTGAGCATTTCATCAATTCCGTTCTGGTTTGATGAAGTAAAGAGCTCCTGGTAATACCATCTGATGATGTTGCCGACCACCTCTGGTATCTTTTGCCACACTCCATTACTGTCTACTAGGCCATGAATTGTATTCCTTCTTCTCCATTACTGTCTACTAGGCCATGAATTGTATTCATTCTTCTCCATTACTGTCTACTAGGCCATGAATTGTATTCCTTCTTCTCCATTGACTCGCCCATGCATGAAAATATTTTGTCTTCTTATCCCCATCCTTCAATTAACCAAATATCAGGAGATGTTGGCGTCACATCGCTTTTGCAATAGATCATGGAGTTCATGCTTTAGAGATTTCTTGCGGCTTTGATCATGGTATGTTCCATTCAACTACTTGTAGATAGTATTAATCTTCCCCAAATTTTGTAGAACTCCACCTTTTAAGAGAACTGATAACTCATTGGAGACGCCCCTCAATATCATTCATTTGATCATCCTAGCCTCAAATTTCTTCGATGATGCCCCAACACTCTTCATGCCTTGACCACATTTCCTCAAAGCGGAATATTTTTTGTCTATGTATTTTACCCATGGTTTCAACATTGCTTTGGAGGAGGAAATCCAAATGGTCTAAAACCGAAGGGACTTTGTGGTGCACATTAATGTTTGGGAAGCGAGTAGTTCACTCAAAAGTTGCTACGGCTCTGTCAAGGCATTCTTCTATCAAATTGGCTCTTTCCTGGTCGTTGAACCAAGAGAACATCTACCCATTGAAACCCAAGTCATGAAGCCACTGTGGTCCAGTGCATTTAAAAATCCGTACATATGATCAAAGCTTCGTCGCAGGCCCTTCTTTTTCTCCGATTCCGAGATGATCTCATTGAAATCACCCAGACAAAGCCACTCCTTGCAGCAGTTGTTAGAGAGAGATTTTAGAAGGCCCCAAGATTGGTGTCTTCTTGATGTAGCTGGTTCCCACAGAATCCGATTAATCTCCACAGCTCCATATTTTCTTCATAAGTAACAAGGTTGTCAATGTAAGAAGACGACGTCGACTGCACTTCAATTTTAATCCCATTGATGTGCAGTGAAATATGATGATATCTCACTCCTAAAAATCTACATTTAGTCGTCCGATGAGAGCTATCTAACATGATTTGTCAAGTTTTCTAAGTTTCAGGACAAAGTGGTCATTAAACTCATCAGGAAGCACAAAAATGGCGAAAAAGCGGAAAGGAACTACGAATGAATCAAAACAAGACCTTTTGACTAGGTCGATCGATCGACATAGTCCGGAAGATTTGAAATTTGAATAATAAAATTTAAGTTGATCGATCGATCGACTAACTAAGTCGATCAATCGACCAAGTTTGAATTTGAGTTTGAATTTGAATTTGACCGCCCGAATCTGGATACTATTAAAGGGATAAAATCTGAGGATTCGGGGGGGACTGCCGTTTTTGGCATTTTTTTTATTTTTCTGTTTTCGAGTTCTGTAAGGGCATTGATCCCAGCTTCTTTATGAGTTTTTTTTTAATATTCATCTTCGAGAGGAATAGATAGATCTTAGTTTCTTCTTTATCCACTTTCAAGAAGGAGTTGTATACGAACTTTGAATTAAAGCTTTTTGTGGATCTTGTTAAAGCCCTTTACGGTATTTTAATGTTAATGATGATTTACTTTTCAATCATATTGTTTACTTTTATTATGTGTGGCTAGTTTCATTAAGGATGGAGATCTGATTAACCCTATCCGAGGTATTCATTTATCTTAGCACAAATCTGTGGTTGAGATATTAGATCCTTTTAAAGGCCCGAATATTATTATTGATATGAGTATGATCTGACTGTGGTCTGAAACCTAGGAGCTAATCATGCATTATGATTTCAGAGCTGTAATAATGATTTTATTCTAATTTTTACCCATCTCGAGGTGCAGCTTCACTGTCATCCGAGGTGTGAGTGTTAATTATACACTCATGAGGTGTTAATCATACACCTCCTTGATCTTAGATCATACTTTGGAAATTACCTAGAGATTGGGTTCTGAGTATTGTCCGAGGTGTAAGTGTTAATCATACACTCATGGGGTGTTAATCATACACCATGATAAACCTACGATGGGAGGATTTAGCATCCCAATCTTTATCTTTCATTATTTGTTAAATCTTAAATTCTGTTAGTATTTTTCTCATTCATTAAAAGTCCTCAGAATATTAGAGTAGTGGTTACTGTGGTAAATCTGTGATCCTTCTTTTAATTAGTTGCTATCTCTTTTCTGCATTTTCTAACCATTTTATCTTCTTGTAACTTGATCATTTCCCTTTAATATTAAACTCAAATTCTTTCCTTTGTCTAATTCCACGTTTTTAAACACCTTTGAATATGTGTGCCTCTGGTCCTTCAAAAGTCAAACCTAAGTCTCTCCCCACTTCCAAATTTGTTTCAATCTGCATTATGTAACCTCCTCATTTGAATTATAACCACTTGAACCCCCAGCTATAAACTCGTCCGAACAGTCAACTGATGGAATCTAAATGGATCTGACGATCCGACCGTCCAAAATTAAGCCGAGAGATCTAGGCGCATGATCAATCAAAAACAATAAACCAACCATCTATAAATTAGATATATGTGCGTACCTTGAGCGTTAGCCATTAATGGTTGCCGATCTTCAACGATCTTCTCGCGTTCAATGTCTCCTAGCACAATGGGGATGCTCTCGCCAATAGGGAGGATTGAATTACGTCGAGCTATCGTTGGGACCAGGCACCCCTTATATTTATAGCCAAAGAGTCCTATCCCATTAAGGACTGAAATTGCTAATTATAGTGTGATTAGAAATCACAATCATACTTTAACTGAAAGACACAATAAGCAGTTGCCTATTCTCTTCAAACTCACCAGAATAGCACTTGTACATATTAAGGTTGATCTTATACCATTCACTGGTCAACGGGTTTGACCATAGTGATGGCCACCAAAATAGAAACTTCTTACAGTCTCCCACTTGGCCAAACTATGTCAATAAACTCCGATTACCCAATGTTAGCTAACTTTCTTTGAATGGTAAATCACAATCAATCTCAATCAAAGTCTTTATTATCAGTCCGGTCCAGTGAGAATTTCAACACAGAATCAATGTAGTCAATATATCATATCATCGATATATGACCGCTCATCAGTTACTGTGTTGGAAGTCATCACCGACATGGATTCCAACTAGTATGATTTCACATAGATTGTAAGTTTACATAACTGAATGGTGATTACATGTAAACGCAATCTAATATTGGTCCTACTTTATTGCCATCTACTGGCACCATATGTTCCAAGAGTTATTTGCAAAAAAAATGGAAAAGCAAATAAATAAATTTTATTTCTGAATCAATTAAACAAATGTATTCACTCGCATATACCCACTCTCAAAGGCTATCAAAATTATCCGTTAACCCCATGCGCGCAACATGCTCCAAAAAGAGCGTGGGAGGTAAACCTTTAGTGAGAGGGTCAGCCAACATGAGTGTCGTACTTATCTTTTCAACAGATACAATTTGATTCTGAACTTTCTCCCTGACAACAAGATACTTTATATCAATATATTTGGAACCCCCACTAATCTTGTTGTTATTGGAGATAGCAATCGCAATGAATTGTCACAAAAGATTCTCAGTGGCTTTGAAATAGTATCAACAACGCGAAGCCCTGAGATAAAATTCCTCAACCATATCGCCTCACATGTTGCCTCAAAACATGCAACGAATTCTGCTTCCATAGTGGACGAAGTAGTCAGCGTTTGTTTAACGCTCTTCCAAGATATAGGTCCACCTGCAAGCATAAAAATATAACCCGATGTGGACCTACGAGTGTCTTGACACCCAGCATAGTCAGCATCTGAATAACCAATAACTTCAAGGTTATTCGACCTTTTGTATGTGAGCATGTGTCCTTTAGTCCCTTGTAAATAGCGAAAAACCTTCTTAGCTGCTTTCCAATGATCCAAACCAGGATTACATTGGTACCTGCCAAGCATGCCAACTATATACGCTATATCTGGACGAGTACAGACTTGTGCATACATGAGACTCCCAACTGCCGATGCATAGGGAATTGTCTCCATCTGTTTTCTCTCCAGATCGATCCTGGGACTCTGAAGTAGACTAAATTTATCACCCTTAATGACAGGGGCAACAGTAGCAGAACAATTGTGCATGTTAAACCTTTTAAGAACTTTATCAATATAAGCTCTTTGAGACAATCCCAATAGGCCACGGGCTCTATCTCGATGAATCTCAATTCCTATCACGTAGGAAGCTTCACCAAGATCTTTCATATCAAAACTCTTTGATAAAAAGTTCTTTGTCTCATATAACATGCCCAAATTGCTACTCGCAAGTAAGATATCATCAACGTATAAAACAAGGATGATAAACTTACTCCCACTGATTTTAAGATATATGCATTGATCCACAGTATTTTCTTTAAAACCAAAATTTGAAATGACTCCGTGAAATTTTAAGTACCATTGTCGAGATGCCTGCTTTAAACCATATAGAGACCTTTTGAGTCTACAAACTAAATGACTCTCCCCCTCAACCTGAAAACCTTCAGGTTGTGTCATAAAGACATCTTCATGCAAGTCGCCATTCAGAAAAGCAGTTTTAACATCCATTTGATGCAATTCTAAGTCAAAATGAGCTACTAATGCCATGACTATCCGAAAGGATTCCTTTCTAGAGACAGGAGAAAATGTCTCTTTATAGTCTATTCCTTCTTTTTGAGTGAAACCTTTAGCGACTAACCTGGCCTTGTATCTTTCTATATTACCTTTAGAGTCTTGCTTGGTTTTAAATACCCATTTACAGCTTACAGGCTTAACTCCATTAGGTAACTCACAAAGATCCCAGACCGAGTTATGTTTCATTGATTCCAACTCATCTTTCATGGCTTCGAGCCATTGAGTGGATTTGTCGCTCTTCATGGCTTGGCTAAAGGAAACAGGATCTGATTCCTTTCCAAAATCAAATTCACTCTCATTTAGGTAAACTATATAGTCATCAGAAATGGCAGGCTTCTTTGCTCTCTCTGATCTACGCAATGGTAGATCAGTGGCAGTCGCCATGGGAGCAAGAGCCTCCTCAATGTGGGGTGTGTCAATAGGTATAGCCACAGGTGCATCAACACTGGCTTGAATAACTGGTGTTGGTGCCACTTTTTCTTGGATAAAAGGGATAGGAATTATAATCCGATTCTCCTCAAAAGTGATTTTCCTAAGCTCTATACTCCCACTGATCTCACGATCCTCAAAGAATTTTGCATGTCTAGTCTCAACAATTCGGGTACTATGAGTGGGGCAATAAAATTTGTAGCCTTTTGATCTATCAGGGTAACCAATGAAATGACAACTTATAGTTTTAGGGTCCAATTTTCCTAATTGTGGGTTGTACACCTTTTGCTTCAATGTAAATATCTGTAAATATCCTAAAGTCGGTTTTCTTCCTACCCATAGCTCATAAGGAGTCTTGGGAACTGCCTTACTAGGAACTCGATTTAGGATATGCACTGCTGTTTTCAAGGCTTCTCCCCACAAGAACGTAGGCAACGTAGAGTTGCATAACATGCTTCTCACCATATCCATAAGAGTACGATTTCACGCCACTACACCGTTCGTTGTGTGCCCCATGGTGTATTGAGCGACAATTCCATGCTCTTGTAGATACAGGCGTATAAGGGTCCCGGATTGCACTGCTTGAGTATCTACCATAGTACTCTCCGCCTCTATCAGATCTCACAATTTTAATCTTCGAATTGAGTTGTAACTCAACTTCGGCTTTATAGATTTTAAACATATCCAGGCCTCATTTCGTGAATGAATGAAATATATAACCAAAACGAGAATAATCATCGTGAAGGTAATAAAATACTTTTGACCACCAATAGCGGAGTTGAAAACGGTCCACAAATATCGGTGTGGACTATTTCCAAAAACTCGTTCTCGAGAGCCCTTTCTTATTAGTCTTTGTGAGTTTCCCTTTAACGCAATCAACACAAGTATTGAAATCAGAGAAATCGAGCGCATCGATTATATCATCTTTTATTAACCTCTCCATTCTATCCTTAGATAT
Source organism: Chloranthus sessilifolius (assembly GCA_021018995.1). NCBI lineage: Eukaryota > Viridiplantae > Streptophyta > Magnoliopsida > Chloranthales > Chloranthaceae > Chloranthus > Chloranthus sessilifolius. Next base: position 614,533 of record CM037588.1, on the reverse strand, counting down.
ATGGCCTAAACGTTTATGCCATAAAATGGTGGAGTTATCGAGTGGTCGGTTTTACTTATTTTATCATTCACATGCATAGAAACTAAAGATTGGGCGTAAGATGAATCCAAGTTCAATGATAAAGATTGCCCACTAATGAGCCACCACCCACAATATCGGAATTAAATAATAGAGTAAACATATTATGTCCAAATTTAAATTCAAAACCTAATGAATCCAATTTAGAAATTGAGATAAGGTTTCTAGTGATACTGGGAACATAAATAGTATCAACTAAATCCAAAATGAAACCACTATCTAAAATGACGGAGAGTCCCAATGGCCTCCACGCGCTTCTACTCCATTCCCGAGTTTGATGGTACGTTAAGCCTTTACTTAGCTTCCTGCTGGATCGAAATCCCTGCATTGAATTACTTATGTGAATAGTTGCACCAGAATCTATCCACCAAGTATTGCGTGGAGCATCAACATAAAGTGATTCAAAACACACAAAAACAAGGTCATTACCTTTCTTAACTAGCCAATCTCAGATTTCGACAATTCTTCTTAATGTGTCCCTTCTTCTTCTGAAGTGACCCTTGATGCCAGAAGTAGATGTGCTAGCCTCTCCTTGTTTGGTTTCCAGTGGAGGAGCTTTCACGTTCTTTCCTTTATATTGTCCCGGTTTTCGCTTGAAAGTTCGTTTCGATGGACCAAGAGCGGCGTAATGGGCACTTTCAGGTTTTTCGGCCCGAAGTCGTTCTTCTTCTTGGACACCACGGTATTAACTGTTCATCTTCCACTTCTCTTCTGCGTGTTATAATTGATCTTGAACAGGCCAAATTGCGCGGAAGAGAAGTCATAATGAAGTGAACAAGATAACCTCGGAAAAACCCATATGTCCGGTTCTTTCAATTGGTGGCCATGCCACTCATTTTCATAATGTGCTCCGGACGCCACTATGACCATCATATTTCATGGTTCCCATTTTAACAATTAGACTGGCAAGGGCTTTAGAAGTCCTTGAAATTGTTCCTTAATGGCTTGCATGTATTCTTTTGCGATGTCGTCAGAATACCTCCCGAATCGCATCGACAATGGAACTTTTATGATCATGAGGCTCATACGATTTGATCTATCCCATTTTCTAAATCCGTATGGTTCATCGCGGATCCTCGAGGCATCAGCGGTGAGCACCTTGGGTTTATTAGATCGTATAGCATAGTCAAGATCCATGCAGCCTAGAACAATTGCAACTTGTTCCTTCCATTTCTTATAATTTGATCCACTCAAAAGTTCAATTCCACCAATCATACTGGTTATGGTAGACGGGTTCAATGCTGCACAATAATTAAGGGCTTTATTATGTCCATATACAATCGAAGTAACTATCAATTCCACAAGGTTATAATTATAACATGTGACGCGAAAGTTAAAATATGTCAAGGAATATAAAAAGTAAAACCAATGTGATTTTATTGAGAAACAATTTGTGTCATTATGAGCCTCCGTTGGGTCGAGTCATAACACACTAGCCGCTTCCTCAGTCTATATTAATGATGGTGGTACTAATTGCGTCGTTATGACCCTCCGTTGGGTCGAGTCACAACACGCGAGCAGTACCCACACACACAAAATAATGAATAGTGAAACACAGCCATCATATAACATTAAGTGATTCATCACCGTTGGGCAGAAGAATCGCTTATGTTGTAACGCCAACGTTCACTACACATTTACACTGGATTTGTAACACGTTTTTGAACAAAATTAAACCTCACTATGAAAACCACGGCACTAGGAAAGATCATCACCGTTGGGCAGAAGAATCTTTCCAAATCATGTTTTCAAAATAGGTTTGATAATATTTTAGAAGACCACAAACCGTGTTATGAGGAGGTGTCAAAAAATAGACAACAAACGAGCATTATAATGTGTAAGTACCAGCCATGGTGGTGGAGAACAACCTCCACTACCCATTCTAATGAATGATACTTGAGCAAAAAAATGATTACACAAAAAAAATGGAAAAAATAACATCATGTCATGAAAATATCATCATAGAGAGCTCATTATCAAAAATAGACCTCAAAAACGGATCTGGAAGGTCCGAGATAGTTAAAATGCATATATAATGTCCGAAAATCGGACTTGTAAATAGCCCAGAAAAGGCCCGAGAAGATTAGAAAATAGGGTGGTAATATTGGGCCGGGTACCTAAACCGGGCCATGGGCCTTAGTGACCGAGTGGGCCAAGGGCCCAGTGGGTCGGGTGGACTCGGGCCAAATAGGCCAAGAGCTTAATGGGCCTAGGGCCCAGTGGGTCGGGCCAAGGTCCAAAGGGCCAGACGGGTCCAGGGGCCAAAACGGGTTTAGTGGGCCTCAGCCAGTGGGCCGGGTGGGCCAAATAGGCCCAAGCAGGTCGAGTGGGCCAAAATGGCCCAGACGGGTCGGGTGGGTCGAAAAGGCCCAGCAAGGTTGGGCCAGTCGGTCGGGCCAAATAGGCCCAGCAGGTCATACCGGTCAGGCGGGTCGGGCCGTGGTCCAAAATGGGTCGGGCAGGCCACAAGGGCCAAGCGGGTCGGGCAGGCCACAAGGGCCAGGCGGGTCGGGTAGGCCACAAGGGCCAAGCGGGTCGGGCAGTGGGTCGGCAACGGACCCGCCCCAAAACCCCACGTCTTCTTCTTCTTCCTTGTTTTTCTGTTTTTTTTTTTTTTTTTTTTTACAGTTGCAGCAGCTGCCATCACCGGGCTCACCCGCGCCCCCCACCGCTCACCGGCGCCGACGGTCCGTGGCGCCGGTCGGTTGGCCCCGGTGCCGGCCGTCGGCCGGTGCCATTCCGGTCGCCGGAAAGAGCCTACCGGCACCGGACCGGCGGCCCAAAAAAGCAAAAAAAGGTTTTTTTTTTTTTTTTTTGCAAACAGCCGGCAGCCCTTAAGGGCTTACCCGCGGCCCCACCTGTGCCCAGTGCCGCCGGTCCGATGTACCGGCCGATCGGCCCCGATGCCGGATGTCGGCCGGTGCCGGTCCGGTGGCCGGAAAAATCCCACCGGCGCCGGACCGTCGGCCACAAAATAAAACCCAAAATTTTTTTTTTTTTTTTTTTTTTAAATTGCGCCATGCTAGTTTAGATATTGACGCCCACAAAAAAAAAAAAAAAATTTCGTTCCTCTCATTTGAATGCACGACGAGAAGTCGAGATCTAAATATGATGTTTTGATTGACCAAACACCATCATGGCTCTGATACCAATTGATGGAATCTAAATGGATCTGACGATCCGACCGTCCAAAATTAAGCCGAGAGATCTAGGCGCATGATCAATCAAAAACAATAAACCAACCATCTATAAATTAGATATATGTGCGTACCTTGAGCGTTAGCCATTAATGGTTGCCGATCTTCAACGATCTTCTCGCGTTCAATGTCTCCTAGCACAATGGGGATGCTCTCGCCAATAGGGAGGATTGAATTACGTCGAGCTATCGTTGGGACCAGGCACCCCTTATATTTATAGCCAAAGAGTCCTATCCCATTAAGGACTGAAATTGCTAATTATAGTGTGATTAGAAATCACAATCATACTTTAACTGAAAGACACAATAAGCAGTTGCCTATTCTCTTCAAACTCACCAGAATAGCACTTGTACATATTAAGGTTGATCTTATACCATTCACTGGTCAACGGGTTTGACCATAGTGATGGCCACCAAAATAGAAACTTCTTACATCAACGACACCCCTAACGTCCGATCACCTCATCAAACGCATCATCTTTCCCCAATAGTCTGAAGGAAATGTTTGCAGTTGATCCACGTTGGAATACAAACTCAAGTAAAGTGAGTCTCGGATTAGACACTTGAAAAGTTAAAGATGAAACACGAAACAATGCATAATTTTAATGTAAGGAGAAGTGTTGGAAGTTATAAATCAAAATATAATGTTTTGAATTAATCGAAAGTGTTATGGGTAGATTACTAAGAGTCATTTCTAATTAAGTATGCCAATTTAATTAGATTCATTTTGAAATGTGTGTGATGTTAATGAGCACCTCGAAAAGTGTAAAAATATGCATTAATTGTGATGTACTAAGTTTAGGTCCCAGTAGTTTATAAAAGGGTCTGTTGTCTATGCCATATAGATATACCATCAAATCAAGAAACACAAGTGAGAAGTGAAAAAAAGTGTTTGTGAGCCAAAACTTATTGTAAGTGTTTGATAATATATGAAGCATATAGTTTTGAGTCATCTCTTGAATATATTTTGAGAATTATGTATGGATCTCCTTAATCATACATCTATAATTTAATATGCTTTATTGTATTTTCGTTGTGTACATTTTGGTGAACTGGTTAGATACTTACCTCAGATCGGCTCTATTGATTATGAGCCAACAATCTAGCATATTATCCTTATCAACAAGAGCTAGCATGCTCCCCTCCCAAAATATATAAAAAGAATAACAATGTTCAATAGATGTAGGGCTATTGCTGTTATAAAAAATAAATATAGAATGTAACTGATTTTCTGAAACACGAGAGAAATGTTCAGAATTACCCCTAGTAGAAAATGCCTTAGTTGAATGGATCTGATCCACCTGTCAAATCCACTTGTTTTGGTCGATCGGATTCAAATCAAAGTTCTTCAATGGGCTACGAGTTTTAATTTGAGCTCCCCTTACTCTATATAAGACTGTCTCCTCAATTTGATTGTCATTGATATGGACCTCGAGAGGATGGAGGGGGATTAGAAGTGTCCTCTCTAGTGGTTGGGTTGTTGCTGTCTTTTTTCCTGGGGTGGCTCTTTGTGGTTTAGCTCCTTGCTAGACGCAGTCGACTCTTTGGGGTCTTTTTTGTTTTGTCTTTTTTGAGGTTGGAGCGGTCCTCCGGAAGTGTTGGCATTGCCGAAGCTTTCGTTGGTCCTCTCGGGGTGTTTGTATTGTCTTTTTTTATTTTTTCTTCAATGATTGGGTGAGATCCCCATAACCTCGGCGTTAATTATCCAAAAAAAAAAAACTATTTGAATCATGAAATTGATCAAGTCTTTTGAGAGGACCCTATTTTTGGTGCTCCTTAGCTTCAAAGTAGGGATATGGATAGAAGCAGCTGGACCCTACGTGACACTTAATCTAAGAAACATATGCCATTGAAACTTGCCCAAAAACGACGTTTATCAACCGCTCAAAATATGGTTGAAGGACAAAAAAAGTTCAAAAGTTATTTTCCTTTAAAATTTTAAATTAAGGAGTTGGATAAACCCTTTGGAGGATGGGTGTAACTCGCGATCACATTTACCATGTGATCTAGGGTTAGGATGCACGGTTCACAGCCGTATAGAGGGTACCGTGTAGAGGATACAAAGCCCAACATGGCGCTAGCTCGTCGGTGGATTCGAAGCAATGGACTAGAGCACTGTTGACAATTGCCATAAATGCTTTGCCATTCTACTCATCAGACGGTAGAGAACTTCAATGGAGCTTTCCACTTGGACATCTTGACTCTCAGGTTAACGTACATGAGAGATGAGATCCAAATCTACAAAATTGATCTCATGGTATTACATAGGCCCTGTTTGATTGCAATTAACCGCATCCAGTTGACCGTGAATGGTCATTTGATTGTGTTATCCATAACTTGTTTTTTCCATTTTCACAATACGCTTATACTAAAATGAGTACGACTACCTCGTACCGACGATTATACAAAAAACTAAAAAATGCGTCGTTGCATTACCGGAATTCAAATGTGCCCATCGTCCAACATCTACACCGTTAAAAGTGCAATTTCATGAATTTAGCACTCCTAAATCCTGTCCTAAACTTTAATTATGCTTATAGAGTCTGATTGACGACATGGTACACCCACTACTATAAAACAGATTATTAGTTACAATTTTGGCTCTAAAAAACTGCCGCTATTAACAAAAAGCTATTAAAGACGATTAGTGATAAGGGTATTAGCGACAATTTTTTGTTAATAGCGGTTTTTTGTAGTGACCCTTGCCGATCCTATACTGATCCTTACCCAAAATCAATGGAAACAATATTTGCCAACTTAAGAATCAAGTCTATCATCGTCCAAATAGTTGACAAATTGACCAAGAGGATTTAGTCACATTTCCTCATAAAGTAGCTGGCATGCAAGGCAATAAAATTCATTAGGCAACAAGGCAAAGTAACATTAGATATGTCCACAAATAAAGAAAACTTTTCATGTATTTTAATATTTTAAGTAATCGAGCAATATATCAAAACATAGTAGCTCTTCTTTTAAAGAAAGGAATCCAATATACAATAATAAATAAAAATGATAGCCTCAATGGACACGAGAGAAAAAGGCTAGTACTTATTTATACGAGGAAGGAGTAAGTGCAGGGATCCAATGTAGTGTTCGCTAAAACAACCAAGATTGGTCCTTTCTTTTTCCTACAAACTGGTCAAAGGTCAATAAGTATAATTGGTGGGAAACCCATCAATAAAATATGTAAATAATAAAAAATATGTTGTCACCTATAAAAAAAAAAATTATGAAATGTCGATTGAGGCAAATATATTCATCGAGGCAAGAACAGATCCTAAACGAAAGATTGAGACCTTACAAGATATAAGCTCGCAATGCCGCAATACCGACCCTAAATAGATGGGACAAGCCCCTTATTCAAGTGTCATGCCATTCCAAAGGCCATTTGGCACCATCCTCTTAGGGTTCACCCTGCTTAAGGGTTAAAAAATATATATATATATATTTTTATAATTTTTAAAAATAATTTATGATTTTTTTATAGCTTAACCTTACTAATCTTTGTTCATACTCATTGATTATGGTAGCAAAATTCTTTTTCAAGGACAATTTTCGAATGGCCTTGTGTAGATTGATGTAGCACCCACATTGTGGTGCAACCCGAGACCAGCATCCTTGGTGCTCCTTACGTACCTATTATAATTGAGGGAGCCATTACTTGCACATTGAAATTAGTGCACATTGAAATTAGCCCTTCATATAATTTTAAGGAAAGACTTTGTATTTTTGGAGACATGTGTTAGGTAAAAGTACCATCTAAGCCCTTTGATTTGAATGTGGCATGATTTAAAGATTTTTATTGCAAAAAATTAGCATAAATCAAAATCTTTGTATATATTTCAACACAATCAATTGTTGAATTAAATAATAGCCTTTAATGCATTGAATCATAATTTCATGCCATTTGTGCAACTAAGATATTTAGATGTAGGCCTTCAAAACATAGAAGGTGTTTTACTAAAATACGACCGCTTAATGATGTCTGGCCGTGTGGTGGGTATGTAAGCGGGCGCTTTCTGTAAATCGGTGTGTGCGAGAGAATCAATGATGGAGTGGGAATCTGAAGTCTGACTGATACAATTCAATCTCATAATTAACGGGTCTAGATTTAGGAGTGTAAAGTTAAGGTATTACAGTATATACATGGGATCATATGATGAGTGGTGGGTGTCATAGGCACCCTTATAATCCTCACATGCAAAAAGCGTTTGAACCTGTTCCTTTTGTTCTCCTTTATTCTCGATAATGGAGAAGAAAACGCCCATGCTTTTTGATATAATTACGGTCGTAGCCTGGCTATCTGGAAATTCTGTGAAAGGCACAGGTTGGGATTACGTGCTTGGGAGAAACTACGGAGATTAGTAGTGGTTGATTTACCAATATCAACGGTCAAGTCGAACACGTTGGACCTTTTATTTTTATTTATTTTCCTTTGAAAGATTGAACCAAATTCCCCTATGCTAGTGAAATATGTACCTTTGCAATAACCATTACATTTTTTTTCCTAAAGCTAACTAGCGAAAGGATAGGGTTATATGACGACATTTTTTATAAATAATTTTGTCGGGAGTTTATTTGGTGCAATGTGATTAGCTACATATATAGTGGGGCTCAAGCAATATAGCCCCAATCACACCGCCGAGCCACATGAATTGTCTGCAAAATTTATACGGCGTTTTTAAATTTTCCTATGATACATCTTGGACAAGACGTCCCGCATCACAAGAACTTGCTGTAATTTTGTTTCGAGATGCAACCTCATAAATATTATTTTTATATTATAATTTATATAATGTGATAGGCTTAATGTACACTATTGAAACTGTATTACTTATTTTTTTTGTACACAATATTATTTCATCTTATTATATCCTATCTAAGTGATGATCTTATAAATAGCTATCACGGTATGTCTAAATGAAACGCGTTTGGTGGCTAATACACGTTTGACATGTAATGGTGCTACGCGTATCAATTTATTGTTTAATAGCGTATACAGTGAAATGCGTATTGTCTTAAAATGTATTTAAACGTTGTTTGTTAACATGAGCTTGTAACGTATCACTTAAATTATAAGTTATATATTGTAAGTGTTTTTGCAATGGTGCTTATAATCTCGAAAATTAATTATTTTATCTTTGACTAATCCATACATAAAGACTCAATATGTAAGGATTTAATAAAAAAAAGATCAAACAACCAAAAATACATAAAGATTCATTGAAATTCACTTGAAAAAGAAATAAAAACAATAATAGCATCTCCCTAGTGATAACGACCATCCCACAAACTAGAAGCTAATCTATCACGCTTTTTCACGTGCAAGTGCATGTTGTGACCGCATTTGTGTCCTCTGGTGATCCACTTCCGTTACATATTGTGATCCCTCTTCATCAGGCGAAACTTTTCTTTCATTGATTTGATATAATTTAAGACAACATAAAGCTAATGTATTTTACGAGTCAAGTTGAGTCAATGTGTGCACATATGCCAACCTTCTTGACTAATTAAGCGCTAGAAAAGCCTCGGCTAGCTGTTTATCAACTAGTCGGAATGATGCGCCCATATATTGGATCTCAGTGATGAGTTGTCGATTGATCATATCATAGCTAAGAGAGACTCTCTTTCAGAGACATCGATTTTAAGATGGATTATTAACTAAAAATTAATAAATCAAGAAATAGGCAAAAGAATGAAATGCTTAATGTATAATAATAAATAAATAAATATGAGAGGGACTACTTGCACAACAATAAATCGCACTGAAAACGCACTTCCTCTTCCTCCTCCTAAACATGAGTTGCAAGTTGGAAGGAAGAGATGTCTTGATCATCCATGAAGCTACCACCCATATCAGTCATGAAACTCACCCATCTCACATTAAAACCACCATCCAGGAAACTCACTTTAAACCAGTATCTCAGTCATTAAAATCGCAAACACCATTAAAGCCAGCATCTCAGTCAGGTAACAGACATTAAAACCACTAACATCGACCCATTAAAATCACATTTAAAACCATCATCCACTCATTAAACTTGCTTTAAAATCACCATAAAACCCACCATCTCAGTCATTAAACCAACATTCATGAAAGTATGAAACCTACTTTAAACCCATCACCTCAACCATTAACTAAACCGACTCATCTCGCCCATTAAAACCACCTTCTCAACCAGTAAAGTCACTAAGGCAAACCCACTTTAAAAGCACCATTTCATCCATGGAACCAACCTAGATTTGCTCTTAAAAGTTAAAACTATCATCCACTTTTAAGACTATTATCCTAGCCATAAAACTCATCCATCTCAATCACTAATTCACATTATGAGCAGATGATGATTATTTCTTAGAGACGAGGGCTAGATGTTGCTCGGCAATTACTCACGATCGAAGAAGAAGAAAGAAAGAAAGACAGAATAGTGGGGAAGAGAAGAAGAAGAAAAACAATAAAAGAATAGGGGTCGTTGGGATAATTTATTTGGGAGGTTGGTGTCCACTGCCCTCTGAAACACGTAGCTTCAAAGGCGTGCGAGGGGTTGACTTCGTAGCTGATTTGGGCTGCATGTAGTGCTTTTCGTATAAAACGCGTTTTGTCAAATCGTCAATCAAACACTCTTTTCAAGTTTGACTTGCGTATTTTGTCCCTAAAATGCACCTTTCAGCCTCATTACGTGCAATCAAACAGGCCCTAATAGTGGTTGATTTATCAACATCAATAGTCAAATCAAACTCGTTGGACCTCTTTTTTTTTTTTTTTAATTGGAAAGATTGAACATAATTCCCCTATGCTAGCGAAATATGTAACTTTGCAATAACTATTACATTTGTTTCGTAAAGCTAACTAGTGAAAGGAGACGGTTATATAATGGACATTTTTTATAAATAATTTTGCAGGCACCCTATATGGTGCCATGTCATGGGCTACATATATAGTGGAGTTCAAGCAAATTTATCCCACCTTTATAAATTTTCCTATAATTTTAAATTTAGGACGAGACAGCTTGGACAAGACATCTTGCGTCACAAGATCTTGCTGTGGTTTCTTTTCAAAATGCAACCTCATAAATACTATTCTTATATTATAATTTATTTAATGGGATAGGCTTAATGTACCCTGTTGAAATTGTATTACTCATTTTTTTTTTGTACACAACATTACTTTATTTTATCATACCCTACCCGACCCAACATGAAAACTACCAATTAGAAATCCCCAAAAGCCTTTTATAGAATAACTCATGTTAAAAGTTAGTCTACAATGAGTGTCCATCCATTATGCGTGGATACGACTGGCCGCACTACTTTGTAACTTTGTATCTGTCACTGACTTTCAATGCATGAAAGTCCATGCACCTCACAAAGTAAAAACATAGGAGTGTATTTGGTTTGATTTGGTCAGTTTTGAATCAAAATCACAAATCAAACCGATTTTAATCGATTTCTAAATATTCAAACTAAACCAAATCGTCCAACTGCGGAACTAAATCAACCCGATTTGATTTGGTTTCAATTTAGTTCGATCGGTTTTGGTTTTCCTATAAGTTCTATTTGCACATAAATTTTTTTCCAATTTCTCAACTTGTTTAACACTTTTAATATTTTCATTGTTTTCGAAGTCGTTTTACTTTTATAATCTATTCTCCTAATCGTTTGCTTGACTGAAGTTAACTATATATATATATATATATATATATATATATATATATATTAAAAAAATTACTTACAATCGATTCGGTTCGATCGATTTTTACTTGGGAAGGCTCGAAACTGAAACCATACCGACCATTTTAGTTTTTCTTTTTGCCAAACCAAACCCAAATTGGTACTAGTTCAAATCGGACCAAAACCGACAGTTCAGTCCAGTTTGATCCCTTCGGCTAAAAAAATGTACAACCCTACTTACACATATTAGGGGACTGGTTTACCGCCCATGATGGGTGGACACCCATTGCAGACGAACTATAATTTTAAGAGACATAGACCCAACATCTATTCATCATTGCTTTGCCATCCATGGATGATTTCAAAAAGGTTTCATAGTTACCGACTGTTTATTATTTTGTTAAGTGGTGCACATCTATGATTAATCTAAATTGTCCTAGTGGCAATTTACCATTGGAACACTACTCAACCCAAAGAAACATGCCTATAATCTAAATTGAAAACAATGATTAATATTAAAAATAATATTTTTAGGCTTGTTGTATTAAAATCATTAATCTATCACTTTGATAGTATGAATCACCCAAACCTTTAATCATTGATGATATATGATTATTTAAACACCATTTTTACACCATTTCTGTGCTTGGGAGAACCGCCCCTTTAAAAAAATATTGTTTGTAGAGGTATGGTCCATGCTCCATACTGCAACTGCAAAAGTAAGTCTATATACTCTATATAATATATAAATGGGAAATAGACTTTTACCATAGTAAACAGTAGATACCCCAAAACGGAAAAACGTGATCCGATATCCAAACCAGAGGTATCGTCCTTTATGAGATTCAATGCGATACGATACGATACGACTGCAAAAGTAAGGCTTCCGCCTATATAGGCCTGAATCATTGATGCTACATTCCTCTGAAATGGAGATTCTCTGACAGAGAATATTTTGTCCCATCCATTAGATTGGGTCTCTCATATGGCCGCGAGAACTACTTTTCCAGGCCACGTGTCAACTTCTTAAAGACTCCAAGTCACTAAAGTATATGCTTATTTTTTTTTATTAAATCGTGAAGTTTTAGTAAAAATAGGACAACCATTCTTCACCATAGTGGCAAATTTGGCCGTAATTCGACGTCATTTCGCGAAATTTGCTAAAAATGGGGGAAAACAAAAATTTCGGAATTTTTTTTTGTAATTTCGATATTTTTGTGAAATTTCATAAATTTTGTAAAATTTGGTATTTTTTATTTATGTTTATTATTATTTTTAAATATAGTAGTAATTTAATATATATTATAATAATTTTTAAAAAAAAATATTAAATATATATTTTTAATTCCCAAAACTTTCCCGAAAGGACCCTCCATCGAAAAATTGCCGAAATTGAAATTTGTCACTATGCTCTTAATCGACATTTAAACACCAAAATAATTTTTAAATGATCTTACACTATTAAACTTAGACTTTTTATCTCACACTATCGAAATATTATTAATCATTATGTCATGTGATGCACACACTACAAAAAAATAGATTATTAGTGGCAGTTTTTTGCTCCAAAAAACTGCCGCTATTAACAAAAAATTATTAAAGACTATTAGCGAAAGTTTTTTGTTAATAGCGGCAATTTTTGGCTGCCGCTAATAGTCTTGTTTTTTGTAATGACATCTATAATCAATCTAAATTGTACAAGTAACAAAAATGTCTTAGCCCAAAGAAATAGGCCTATAAGCAGATATGAACCATTCGATTAATGAACATTATTATCAGCAATTAAAACTAAAAACAATAGTTGACATCATAGTCCACAAATCGAATGGTTTAAATCTCCTTAAAACATCAATTTTCAGCCTATTGCACTTCAATCTATGATCTACCACTTTAACGATATTAATCACCTACATCTTAAAACACTTTGACGGTACGAATCTCTCACATCTTAAACCATTAATGTTATGAGATCATTTAAAGACCATTTAAAGATTGTAGCGCACCAAGCCCAAAACTGGTGTTTTAGGGAGATTTAAACCATCCGATCTATTGATTATCATTTCAACCGCCGTTTTTAGTTTTAATGATTGATATTAAAGTTCATCAATTGAATGGTTCACATTCACTTATAGGTATGTTTCTTTTGGCTGAGATATGTTTCGATGGTCCCCTTCCTGTATATCCATACAAGACCCGAGTAGGCAGGTCGAAGTCCTACTAAGTACCACCCACTACGCGGAGTACCCTCCCGCCAAAAAAAGACGTGCTTGTCAAGTTCAATTCTTCTTAGTTGGGGAGATAGCCACTTGGATAATTTAGATTGGTCACATATGTGCGTGATATGGCATAAATAAATTACACTTCAATGGCTTGAGATAAATAGTATAAGTTCAATGGTGTACGGTCATAGGTATACGTTCAATGGTGTGAGATAAAAAATAAAAGTTCAAAAATCACAAAGGATTTTAGTGTAGAGCATTAGCGTAAAATCTTTAAAATTTGTGTGTTTTTCAACAATTTGCTATTATAATAAATTGTGACTTTTAAATATTTTTTAAAACTTTCATATTTTATAATCTTATATTTTATTTTTCTTTTAAATAAATTTCTCTGATTTTTTCTTGAACTTACCGATTTTTTATTATAACTGATTTTAATAATTTATAATCTCATTTTCTATTCCTAATAAAAAAATTATCTGAGTTTTACCCAATTCTTCATGAACTTGTCAAATATTTCGAATTTGAACCTTTCCGAATTATTGCCAACCCGGATGACTATGCTCTATATATACTTCCGAAATATTTCTGTCTACCCGATTCATGTGCTTCCCTAAGTTGAATGTGGACAATTGTCTAAGCCTTTTAACTTGTATATCGTAAATCTTAATCCAATTTAATTGAAAATTTAATCTTTGATGGGTGACCCAATCATCGGCGGGAATGTGGATTGTATGTCCGCTCAACCTTATAAAGCACGCACACTTCCATGCACGCCATAAGGTCGCACGGACGTCCAGGCCATGTTCCTCCTCATAATGATCGGACCATCCATCGTAGACAAACTCTTTATTGAAATCCTTTAAAATGAACGATTGTAGTTTACAAAGGAGTTGTTCTATAATGACTGTTCAGATATCATAAGCGGTAAAGCAATTCGCACATTTGTGTGACTTTGTGATGTGCATGGACTTCGATGCATTGGTAGTCCATGCACATCAGAAAGTCACACAGACGTGTGGACTATCCTGTCCACCCATGATGGGTAGACACAGTGTAGACTCACTCTTTATGAATGTTCAATTTCAGGCAATGAAGGATTGCTTGACCAACTTAATTATATTGTGTTATGGCTAATCCATAACCATCATTGCCGCGACCCAAAATTCTACCCCATACTGATTCAGTGTCATGACCTGCACACATCCCAGATACATTAAGCAGACACATACATAGTCAAAGTTCTCATGTTAACATGGTTCCACAAAATTCGTGAATCCAATAAAAATTGAATGAAATATAATGACAACCAAAAAGATTAAATAAAATTTGTGAAATATTTACTAATCAATGGAGAAATAAAGATCAACTATAAATAAAAAGTATGAGGTTATAAATAAACAATCACTGTATAAAACGAAAGAATAAATTGTCTATTGCAAATCAAAATCTCAGTACTAAAATTATGTTATCAATAATCAACATAAGGATCATAATCAGTATCGATGTCCTAGTGTCATGTGGCGTCACCCTCCCAAGGTTCCTGGAACTCAACGTACTAAAATTATATCATTTAAAGGTCCCTATCGAGTATAGAGGAAATTAAAAACGTAATATGAATTTAAAGGATGGAGAACTAAAAAATCTCAAATCATACGACTATGACATCCTCATGCAACAACTCTTATCCGTTTTACTAATGCATGCTTTTAAATGCCAGATCAAAAGGCATTGTGTGCCGCTATTCAAATTTACCAATATTCTTCAATATGTTATGTTTGAAGGTCATTAACCGTGCATAACTATTAAAGATGAAAGAAAATATAGTCAAAACACTAAGTGTATTTGAGATGTACTTCCCACCTTGTTTGGTATCTATAATACATCTAGTTGTGCACTTGGTGGAGGGGGCTCAAATTTGTGGGCCTATTAGATATAGATGGATGTATCCTTTTGAAAGGTAAATAAAATATTCAGACATATATTTTTTTTTAGTTTGACTTCTTTGATATTTATTCTAATTAATAATAAATGTATTAGGATGATGAAAACGTATAAATGATACGTAGTTAATCAAACGTATCTAGAAGGATGTATTACAGAGTGCTATCTAATGGATGAAGCAATGACATACTCAACGAATTTCATCCCCGACAGTAGTAATGGAAGTCATAAGCGAGAGCGTTTGGATGACCAGAGTGAATGCGGCTATCCTATAGATAAAAAAGAAAAGCAATATTTTCTTGATAATATAAAGTACCAACAAGCAAGAAAATGGGTATTGAGCCAATTTGTAGGCAATGTCGAGTGGGAAATGTAAGATTTTAATTATTTATATAATTAGTTTGTGAGTTAGGTTAGTTCACATTGAGATTCATGATTTTTTTCACGTGCAAGAAGTACAAGTCATACCGACAAAGCCGCATACCTACTATTCAGGGTAGAAGTAATCTGCGCAGAGACATCGTTATGGAATACATTCTATGGCTTAGCCAGCAATTGCAAATCGAAAAAAATTCTACCTTGAAAAGACTTGTTGATGGCCCAAAGTTTACAATAATTTCATATAATATATATTTTGTAAATGGGTATGAATTTCATACAGCTGAGTCGGAAAAAAATATGACGACACAAAATAGCGGGGTCTCCTTGAAGACTTTAACTACACGTGTGTCAGGCCCTAAGGACACGAACCCCGTGGTTGAGGATGTCATGTACTATGGTGTCATCTAACAAATTTTGGATTTGGATTACTATGACTTCAAAGAAACAATATTTTATGGTGATTGGGTATGTGTCGATGATAGTGTCAATGGATGTAAAGTTTATCCAAATACAAATTTACGGATTGTTGATTTAGATAGATTACAGAGAAAGACAAAAGAAGATGAATCATTTATCCTTGCTTCTCAGGCAACACAAGTATTCTATTACAAAGATCATACGAAGTCCAAGGAGGAGAAATCGTATGTTGTCTTGGATGCTCCAAAAAGAATCAATAGGGATGCAAATGCCTATGAGGACCTATTAGCCTTCGAAATAAGAATGAATGAAATTCTCTCACCCATAGAAGACGATAACATAGAAGATGCATAAGGATGAATGCTTGATTAATATGCAAAGATTAATTTTTTTTTAAATAAAATAGTATTGTTTATCTTCATTGTTGACTTTGTTCCTCATTTATCATTATAAGTTTGAGTGACACAGACATCATTGAACTTGTTACTAATTACTTGATTAGTGTGCAATATTTAAATATTTCCTAATTATAATTCATAGTGGTTATCTTTATATTGATTGCTTGATTATTATTTTTATTAATACTTTACATTTTAGATTTATATGTCTATTTTTTGGTGAAATTATATATGACAGTGATATATGGCTCCTATTGAGGTAAGTTTCAATAGTCCTGGCCCTACAGGGCCCCATGCAGCGCAAATGACCTCATGCATTGGTCGTAATATAAAAATGTACATCTCCAATTATAAAAAAGTGGAAAGAAGTTCCATTTGAGGTTAAAGAGAAGGTTTGAAATTTTGTTGCTGTGAGTATATTTGAATCACTTATGCCCAATTAATTTTTTAATTAAAGTAAATATTCAACTACTACTAACTAAATGATTTTGTTCCCAGCTTGAATATATTACTTCGGAAGAGAGGAAAGAATGGTTCATGTCTAAGGTGGGTGACCTATGGAAAAAGTGTAAGAGCACACTATACACCAACCACTATAAAAAATATAGTAATTACACAGAGAGAAAAACTAATACGCCATCAGGTGTTAGGGAGGAAGATTGGAACTAGCTTATCACTTATTTTTCCTCACCCGAATACCAATCAAAAAGTTCATCGGGTAGGCAGAGTAGGAAAAGGATGAAAAGTATTCACCGCTCTAGCAGAAAGGAGCAGGCCAGAGTTACCGAAGAATTGATATATGAATTATTTATAATAATAATATTTTATTACTCACTAAACAATCTCTTATATATGTTGTTGATCCTTTATGAGCAGAGGGAGAAAACTGGAAAGAGTCCTGATAGGACAACTTTGTAGCTGACTTCCCATTCAGGAAAAGATGGCACTACTTTGGACCCGCATGTGGTAAGAATAATATCATTTGGTTTAATCTCTAAATATATATTCACTATTTTGCATTTATCTTGTAGATTGCAGTAAAGGCCTTACATGCTTCAAATCCTAAATCTGTTGAGAAAGATTTAGACCATGACATTGTTGGCACTATGAGTTTTTTCTACCTTCATTGAATCTGTAAATTATTTTACTAAAAATTGTTCCATATATACTAATAATTTTATTTATAGATACTTGGTCCTGATTTAAGAGGTCAGGTGAAGGGAATGGGTTTTGGTGCCTCCAAGACTCGGGTCAAGTATACGAGACCTTATATGAGCACGATACGAAAGCAACAGTCAACCCAGGAGACCTTGCAGTCATAATATAGTAAGTTATCAGAGGTTGTACTTCACCTGCAGGAGTGGATGAGGAATTCACAAGCCTCCCATTCTAATATTCGAACACCTTCCACACCCCAAAGCATGGGTTCATCTTTGCAGTTATTAATTTAATATTTATTTATATTATTTAATGAACTTTAATGTAATATTTTAATAATATTATTTATATGATCCCCCAACGGGCGCATCTTCAACACAACAAGGTAGCTGTTGTAAATTGATATGGAAGCAAGATATCGTCGCCGAAGGAAGACTATCAGTGACACATGCTGAGGTGGGTTTACATGACATTATTATAGATATTGTCTTCTTTCCTAATGTGCAATTGCCAGAAAAAGAAGGGACCTTAGGAAATGCAGTGGGAAGCATGATTCAGTGGCCCACCCGTAAGACCCAATTTTATTAGATTCTATCTGCTGGGCGTGCCTGTAGCATCTTCTGGACTTTGTATTACTTTTGTTAGACCTATTGAGACATATCTTATCATTTTTTTGAAATTTTATTTGTGTTTTTGTTATAAATTAAGATAATGTTAGGTTATATTCATATTAATTAACCTCTTTTTAACCCTGCCAATGTTATGTTGTTTACATTGCCGGTCCCAAGGCCGAAAAAAGGATGAGGGGAAAGGGATATCACCATATATGAACATGACAGAGGTAGAATGCTACACTGTATAATTAGTATGGACTTTGGACACAAGGGTTTCAATTCTAATCATCTTTTTTTCATTGGACAAGCCTTCTCAACACAGTTAAGAAATTTTCCAAGATCGATGAAAGTTGCAACGATTCGTCCAATTTCTGTGCTCTTCTTGCCGTAACATAAAAACAGAGGCTCGAGCACTCCAAATCTGTTGTTAGTATTGTATGAGTTTTCAACAGTCTTGAGATTAGAAGTCTAATTTCCCCTGTAATTCTGTTCTGTCACTATTTTTTTTTTCTTGAATACTTTGTAGGCTACTTCTTTGTTTATATTTATACAACTATCTTTTCTTTCCTCTATAATATCACATTTTGATCTTTCTTTCATTCTTCTGTCTTGTGAAAATGATTAGTTAGTCATTCGTAGTGATGCAAGTTCTGATTTTTTCAAAGCATTTGAAGGTTCTCTCTTTCTCTCTCTCTCTCTCTCTCTCTCTATATATATATATATAGGATCCTAACTTTTTCATAAATATGCTTCCTTGAACAGTAATGGTGCTGCTGCATGCGTTAGTGCTAGTGAGTGGAGAGAAGGCACTTAAACTAGGATTGCATGTGATTGCAAAGATCACAGCGTATGTTGATGCGGCTCAGGTATTTGGAAATTATAGACCTTTCTATCTGTAGCAAAAATGCAAAAACCTCCTGGAGTATAGATAAGTGACAGGATTATTTTTATGAAATTGTTGGTTTCACTATTGGAGCAGGGAGGGTTGTTTAATTGATAAGAAAACTAACTGCATTTTCATCTTCATAGCTATACTCATTTAGATATTTGAAATCCATGGTAGCACAGTCCATTAACAAAATGAACTCCCATGTTAAAAATTTATGTATATAACAATTCCATGTTATTTTTTTTTTTTTTTTGAAAATTGAATAAAATTTTCTATTTGCATCAGATTTATCAGCAATCGATAGCTGCAGTTTGTAATTTATACTGGCCGAGATCGAACATGGACATTGCCGTCCATGCTCATCTACATGGTTGGAAGTTCATCTTCCTTAATGACGTAGAGGTACTGCTACTGATTTACATTGTCGTTCATTGCTGGTTCATCTGTTTCTTGCTTAGTGCAATTTCTTGAACTAATACCATTTTAGTGTCAATGTGAACAACCTGAGCTTCAGAGTCATGTCCCACAAGGATCCTGAGACCGATGATGATCGTATTGTGGCATAGGATTCATTTACTAGGTGTTTCCAACCCCTTTTGTTAATTATCATCTATAAATATATTTATATATGCCACCACCTTTTCGCGGCTATATTGTGTTAAAACCTCTTCCATTTGGTATGATGTTTCTACTCGAACAAATGGTATTTAACATTCAAATTTCCTGTTATGTGAAAAATGATATATTTCAGCCTTGTGGACAGCTTGAGGGGAGCCGTCAAGGTGATATTTTGTGTTATGTACTCATATGAGTATTTTTTGTTGGAAACTTGATATGGATCCATCGATCCATCTATCCAAATTGAGCCGTAAGATCTAGGCGTATGATCAATCAAAAATAATAAATGTGAGCCATCAATGGTTGGTTGCCGATCTTCAACGATCTTCTCGCCTTCAAAATCTCCTAGCATAATGGGGATGCTTTCGCTAATAGGGAGGATTGAAACGTGTCGAGCAATCGTTGGGACCAGACACCCCTTATATTTATAGCTAAAGAGTCCTTTCCCATTGAGGACTGAAAATACTATTTTTATTGTGATTAGAAATCACAATCATACCACAACTAAAAGACTTACTTATTAGTTGCCTATTCTCTTCAAATTCATCGGAATAGCAACTATATATCTCAAGATTGATCTTATACCATTCACCGGTCAACGGGTTGATCATAGTGATGGCCACCAAAATAGAAACTTCTAACATTTTTATGGTTCTGAAAAAAAAAAATTGAGGTGTATGTGTAATTTTTAGAAAATCTCTTCATCCTTATATGCATTTTGTGAACTTTTAATTTGTTCATGGTATAAAGCCAGTCATCCAACTGGGTAAAATACTGAATTTGGGGCGTCGACCTTGGTAACATGCTTCTTTCTGATGGAATGGTTTGATAGCATCAGGTCCTTAAATTATTTTCTGATGGAATGCTTTTCATGGATTCGGTGGATTCAATATAGCCATATCTTTTATTGTTAATAGAGCAAGTATAATTGTTCTCACATTGGGGAATCTTCTCAGTCTTTGTTTCTTGCAAATTTTACTCATATATGTATCATTTCTACCTTTTATATATAGTTTGATATGTAATGTCTAGTAATGACGGCTCGGCGCTGTCGACAACGTCTGCCACCGATCGGCGAATCGTCGGGCTCGATCAGTGAGTCTGATGCCACTGTCCTTGCAATTCAAAAAAGAAAAAATAAATAAATAAATAAATATTTGCCATCCTTTATGCCGACGGTCCGACGCCGTCTGCCACCGGATCGGCCGGTAACCCCGTACGACGTCGGCACAATGGGCGGGCCGGACGACATCGCATCGATTCTAGGAAGATGAGCAGTAAAAGGGTTTAGGGTTGGCTTCTCGGACCGGGTCGGGTCCGTACTCGGCCCATGACCCGGCTCATGACCTAACCCACTGACCCAGTTCATGACCCGGCCCGTTGCCCCCGGCCCATGACCCGTGTACTCACCCCGACCCAAACCACTTCAAATAAGTTCTTGTTTGCAGCCCCTATACTGCACTACTTCTGCCGGCTGCAAATAAATATTTAAAACTCAGAACTTGTTTCGGCCACTAGATTGAACATTTTTCGACTAAAACTTTAAAACGCGATATCTTGAGATATACAACTCTGTTTCACGCATATGACAAGTCGATTTTGGTCTACTCGACGAGATCTACCCTTTGGAATGGTCTATGGGACTGTTTAACACTATTTTGGACATAAAAAGTCCAGTCAAAGGTTAATAAATATATTTGTGTTTCAAATACATAGTTGAACTTTTTTTAAACATTCTATATGAACACTCTTACACTATCATGTCATTGTTCATAGTTAATGCATGTGCACCTTCACTTTATAACTCTACTTTCTCTAAAACTTAGTAATGAACGTATTTAGGGCATGAAACCTTAAACCAATGATATGATAGAATGCCTTGAGATAGGTTCTTCCTATAAAGGGGTTTAGGAAGACCGGTAAAGCAGTCGTACAGGGAAACGTTGCTAAAGTAGGTGTGTAGTCTGCCCAAAGGTGACCGACCTATGGAGGACGTTATCCTTGAATTTTGAGACACTCGTCTCATTAAGATTGCCAGAGCATTCACTTTCGTGAGTTACTACTTCTGGCCAAAGCTGACTTAGAAAACTCACAAAAGGGGAATGGATAGAATAGTTATGCGTGTCTAGGTGAGAGAAGAGCGACGCTTCTGGCCTAAGCTGATGACTAGCTTTGATCAAACCAAAACACAAATGACTAGGTCTATGTGTGTCTACGGACACGAACTAGGGAGACATACAATAGGTCAAAACTTCTGCCCTAAGGTGATGCTGAGACAATGAGTCATGTCTGTCCCTTAGAGTGGATAGTTTTGCACATGATTAATACACTCTGATTGATTCGACCTTGACCCCAGGTATGAACTCAAATTATGTAAAGTTCTAATTGAACAATGTGCTGATAGTTATTCCTTTTCATATCAGCTATGGATGGATCAATTTTACATCAACAGATGACCAGTATTGAAAAACTTAATGGCACCAATTATAACACCTGGCGAATGGGTCTTGATTTGACCCTTGGATATATGGACTATGACTTTGTTCTCTCGGAGGACAAGCCAACTTTATCGTCCTACGCCACTGATATTCAAAAAGCCTAATATGCTCGTTGGGATAAGGCAAATCGTATGACGATGATGATCATACGCGCTTCAAGTACTGAACCCATTAGAGGTGGTATTAAAACTACCGAAACAGCCAAAGAATTGTTAAAAATCATCCAAGACCAGTTCGTTGGAACAGTAACGTCATTACAGTATGGCTACTTAGTGCAATTGGTCAATATGCGATATGATGGAAACGGGAGTGTGCGAGAATTTATTCTCAAAATGTCCATGTTGGCTATGAAACTTAAAGAACAAGGAATTACAATCGAAGAAGATGTTGTAGTGCATCTAGCTGTTGCTTTTCTTCCTAAGCAATTTGATACCTTTAAAGTGAATTACAACGCTCAGAAAGATAAATGGGACTTAGATCAATTGATCTCTATGTGCGTAATCGAAAAAGAGAGGCTTCGTGGAAACAAAGTCTAGTCTGCTAATTTTGGCCACAATCATCCCTATAATCCTGCTTACAAGCTAGCTTACAAGAAGAATTTCAAGAAGAAGGGTCAGAATCAAAGCTTTCGCAATGGCAAAGGAATTAAAAAAGACTCTAAGCTCAAGGCAGTTACGGTAAATAATAATGATGGTTGTCATTTCTGCAAGAAGAAAGGTCATATCAAGAAAGATTGCTACTTATGAAAAAATATTATGAAGAAACAGCAAGGAGAGGCTAATCAACAGAAGCAGCAAGGAGGGGCTAATCAGCAGGAAGAGCCCCAGGTTGAATAAAAAGCTATTCTTTGACATGGAGGAGGAATTTTGAACAAATTTTATTTATTGAGGACAAATTTTATTGCTAATGTTAGACTTATTAAAATTATTTATAGTTTCTTGAAGATGAGACATTTAGTGGGAGTTAAGAATAACGGACAATATCAAATTCACTAATGATCAGTATATTCATTTAACTTGAGGTGACCAGATTGAGAATATTAGAGTCTTTTGAGGACTTTATTTGAGTGGGAGCTTCTGTTTCCACAATGTTTTATCTTATTTTATGATATCTTTATTGCACATATTATGCTTCATTTTATTAATGCTTTTTTGGTACCATTATCATTATTATCATGATTTGTGCATATGCAATGTTATTGTCTGGGAGCATAAGTGCTCAAATAAGGTTGCTTGAGCTATCGTGATTAGACAATACGGTTGTATAACTTTTGTCCTGATTGGCGGGTAATGGTTTTCACATAGCGTATGTCGTAATATATCAGGACAACATACCTTAGGATATGAAGCAGGACGAATGAGGGAATATACACAAGAAGTTGCATTAAAGTGTATATTTCCTGATATCACTAAAACCACAATGAGCTCTCTAGTTTATTGATGATATTAGTGTCTTGACCATGAAACTGTCATAATGAGATTTGAAGAAATGATACATTATTGGCATTCATGATCCGACATTAAGATTGTTATTGAACTTTGGAGAATGTCTGTTACATCAAAATCTTGGAAGTCAATGTTTTTTACAAAACTTTAAAGGATGGCCATCCGATTTTGAACTAAGTCAATCATGACGTTTCTTTTATTTTCTTTTGTTTTATCAAAAAATAAAAATAAATATATATATATCTTATTATTGAAGTTATTGTGTGGTTCAAGTGGGAGATTGTTGGGTATTTGTGACCCACACAATAACGTTATCATTTTCCTATTCTAATTAAAACATGATTGACTAAAGACTTTGAGATTTCCTTGTTACGTGATTCCACTCTACGCAACTTAAGGAGTTGGTTTTAACTTTATTGGTTTGTGGTAAGCCAATCCTTATCCTCTAGTGATGCACCTCTCCCTTGAATCCTTGATGGGTTAGGATTCAAGGGGATGCTATAAAAGAGGACAATGTTCCCTCTTCATCTCCACTCAATGCAATTGTGCCCATCACTTAGAGGGAGATAGAAGCGAGGTAGAATTGTCCTCAAGGACTTCCACGGAGGCGGCTTCTCTAACTTTATTAGCAAATATTCTCTCAAATAAGGTACGCCTAAATTTTTGATTGAAGATTAAATTTTGCCTAACATATTATTTTTCGTCTAACAATGTAAGCTTTTGTAAGAATCTTAAAATTCTTAAAACCCGATGTGATCCCTTAAGCATTGAGATCATGGGATGGCAGCTTTTTTTTTCCTTCCTTTCTATGCCTGCCCTTATGTATTAGGTGAATTTCTACCAGCAAAAAATGGGGACAGGAGAAGGGAAGAATACACAATAATAAAAATGGGCGTTGCCAAAAACAAAGATTTTTAAGAAGCAGCAGATTAATGACGTATCAAATAGACTCATCCCATGTATTGTGGAGCTGGGTTGCTGGAAATTAATTTAAGAGAACACTAAAGCATTGACAAGCAGATCCTCTGAAAATTGATATTTCAAAGGAGAAAAATTCATCATTCAACCTCACTCGGGGGAAGCCACAGTGGTGATCTCTGCTTAAAACATGGGTGTTGTGGAAAGGAAATCTTTTAAAAGAGGGGCAGATTGATGAAGTATTAGATAGAACTATCCCAAGGGTTGTGGACATGGACTCTGGGAAACTAATTTCAGAGAACACTAAAGGAGAGAATCCATCGTTCGACCTCATTCGGGGAATCAGGGTGATCCCGGCTTACCCATCCAAAAAAAAGGAGAGTCCATAAACCGACAGCAAGTGCCTAGAGAGGGCGGATATCACTGAAAATTAAGTATCTAAAAAAGATGAATAATTCATAAATCAGTGGTTGATCTTGAGAAGGCTGCTGTCAGGTCTTAGAGACCAGTTCTACATGGGTAAGCTTAGTGAGTTTCTCCTTTAGATGAACCTAAACATCCCACTTAATGCAATTACAATTCGCATGGTTAGCTTTTTTTTCCCATTCTCTACCTTTTTTTATGTAATGAATTTGTCAAGATCATTGCTTTGTTTAGGCGATCAGTTCACAGATGCTGACATCTATGGTACGTGGGTTTGATTCTGTAGAGACTTCTGACTACAAGAAAACTACTATTCGTATGCTGCTTCATTATTAGTTCAAGAATATCTATTTTCTTTAAGTCTTTCAAAGAAAATGCTTAGAATCGGTAATGGTTAGCCATTGATGGTACTTGACATTGTTTAATTAACTTATGTTACTATATGATACCCATAAATTATTGATATGAAATATAACATTAAGTTCTGTTCTATTTATTAAAAATATTGGTGATCATGCTGCTCTAATCATACAAAGAGTTGACATTTTTGCCGTTCTCGTAGAGCCCCCAACTTCATTGTATGAAGTTTTTCAAATGAAGCAAGGACGCTATGCAGATCTTCCCGCTGCTACGATTTCAGCAATGATGAAGTCGACCAGTTTAGATGTAAATTCCTGAAATTACGTAAAACACTCTATTTGATAACTTGGAATTCAGCTCTTGGAAGTGAATTTGCAATTCCATGCCCGCTTCCTTGAAATTGAATTCCCTTGGAAATGGCACTTCTCTTGTTTGATTATGTTGTGTGGGAAGTGACTTCCCTAGAATTGCAATTTCACTGTTTGATTAAATTTTTTGGGAAATAGATTCCCGGTGAATTGGAAATGGGTATTTTTGGCAAATGCAAATAAAAGAAAAAACTGAATTTTAAGATACTCCATTCCAACTATTTCGTAATGACTATTTTGTTATGTTATATATGGTCTTGTTACCAAGCTATTTGCTTTGATTTTTCTTTTTTTTCATATAATGACCAGTGCTATTGTTATTTGAGTTTGCAGCAAGCTTTGACTTTACTCTTTGTGGAGACAAAGAAATGAGTTGATCCATTGGAACACTGGTTGTGTATAAATGAGTTTCCAGCAACAACAATATATGGTGATAGAACACAACAGGTAAGATGATTATATAATTGGCAGGAAAATAGACTTCCGCCTACTGGTTTTTATTCTATATTGTTGAGTACAATTTGTCTCTTACATGTTGATGCAATCAACCTAATCTGGCCCGATTCCAACTTGGTAGAATACCCCTATTTTTTATGAGTTGCTTTAGTAACACCCACAAAATCTTACTAGCACCTATGCCAAAAACCATTGATTGCTTAGGAGCATACTATCAAATGGCCAATTTTTAAACTCATGTGGCGCATATCCAAAAAAATGACTCTAAAATCTTGAGTCAGGTAGACTCAATCTGACCCAACTCAACCCATTACCTCCTGGTCAAGAAGAAATATGTAATCATTTAAAAGTCTTAATGTCCACGTGCATTTGCACATGCACTTTTACTAGTTCACTTAAAAAAGAAGATCGAAGCCTAAAACTCAATTCACTGTTCATCTTAATCAAGTTCACTTTATATACCTGAATGCTTTTCCTTTTTTCTATTGGACATGGATTATTGTGCTTTTATTTATTATTTCTATTTATTATTATTGTTATTGATTGATTGGTTTCAATGGAATACTGATTTTAGCCATGTTCTGTTAACAAGTGGTTTAAAGCATGGGAGGGCGATCGTGGTGTCCACTTGTGGAGCTATGGCATCAATAGTGATTGGTGTACTAGCTCGTATGCTTGCTCTTGGTGAACATTTGCCTTCAGCTCCACTAGCTCGTCTTTCTCTCTTGCTTGGATGGTAAAAATTATGTACCCACCTACTGAGTTATTGTTCATCACTGCTATTATATTGATTCATTATTTAATTTCTTTTATGTTTTAGAATTTTATTTGAGAGATCTTTTTACATGATTTTTCAATATGTATTTTGAGTCTCAAATCCGAAATTAAAGATAATTTCAGAAAATGATTTTGTATTCCTGAAACATAATATGTACTTGATGAAGAGTGTAAAGTATTTCCAAAGCTCAAACATCAGTGCCAATATTTCTAGTCCATGTTAAGTTGTTCATGGGTACCAATATATTCTATGTTCAATTCTTTTTGTTTGTGGGTCCACTGTAAATCACTGGTGGAGTTTCTATACAGAGTAAAGATGAGAAGTATATCATTCATAACTACCTAAGCTTAAGAGTCATGTACCACAAGGATCCTAAGACTGATGCTGCTCGTATTGTCGGTTTTGAGGTTAACCCAAATAGGTGCCATGCTTTTGGTTGCCTTTTATTTTCTTCCTTTTTTTTTAATTGACTTGGTTTGTGTTAGGATTAATGCTTCTTATTCGATCTCTTTATCATTGTCATCCTACTTGCTGATTGTCATGCTTATTGTCATCCTACCTTGATATTTTCTGCTGACATCAGCTGGTCAAAAAGTTTAACCCAAATGTGACACCAAATGGATTGGAATTCTCAACTGGGTATTTTTCTCTCTTAAGGCATCTTGATTTGAAGCCTCTAAGTGGGAGTTTTGAAAGTTTCTTTGGTGTATCTCTATTCTCCTTGTTTTTTGTGTATAACAGATTTCATCATCATACAGTTATAGATTTTGTACAATATGGTGTGGAAATAGATCGGTTTTTGCACAATTGTCTGAGTCTTCCCATGAGTTTCATTGAGATTTGAGTGAGAATATGTGATTCTCACTACAAATTCTCACTTGAGCTACTGTATGGACGTTGATGCCTCATCAATCTTCACTAATGCTCACATCATTTGTATGCCTTTTATATTTGATGTCCTTTAGAGTACTGGTCATTGATTTATTGAAATATCATTTTGTTGGTTAAGCAGAGTAAATTTTCACTAGATAAGCAAGGTAAATTTGTTGTTTTACTGTGAAGTATTTTTTTTTTGTCCATTTGTAATTTTTTTATGGATGGGCAAGGGATTCTAGGTACAGGCCCTTCCCAGAATTATTAAAAAAAAAATTATTATGATTTTTAAAAAAGGACTGCCTCAGACCATCTTATTTCGACCATCACTCAGGCTCATAAAAGACTATTTTGATACAATAACTAAGACAGCTCATGACCGTCTTATTTCGACCATCATTCAAATAGGACGGTTCATAAAGGACTGTCTGATATAATAAATAAGACAGCTCATGACCGTCTCTAATAGAGTGTTTCATAAAGGACAGTTTCCAACCATCCTTTAATTATTATTTTTTAAAATTATTAAAGGGTCAGTGATCATCCTTTATTGATTATTAAGAGACGGTTTTGAACAATCTTATATTAAGACTGTGAAAAATAGTCATTTTCATCCGTCTTATTTCTAAAATATAAGACGCCTTAGGACCGTCTTATATATTTAAGACACCAATGAAAAGAACGGACGTGATGACTGTTTTGAGTCGTCTTATTTTTTTAAATAGACGGCTTTGAACCGTCCTTTTTTGACTATTTTGACGTAGTGAACAAGTGGTATCAAAGATATGTTCACGCTACAATAACGATGAAGGTCTCGAATGCACGATTCGAGGTGAAGAAGTTTTCGAGGAAGAATAACTTTACTTTGTGGCAAGTCAAGGTCACAGATCTCCTTGTCCAACAAGACATTGATGATGTTGTACTTGAAAAGGAGATAGGAAAAAAGGCAGAGATGTCCGATGATGAGTGAAACTTTATTAATAAGAGAGCCATAAATCTCTTTACATGACAAAGTTGTTATCCAACAGACTCTTCATGAAGAAGCAACTTTACATCCTTCGTATGACGATTGGTATGGGTATTCATGACCATTTGAATTCGTTTAATAAAATAGTTAGTGAACTATTGAGCATTGAGGTAAAACTTGAAAAAAATCTTGCACTTCTCTTGCTCACCTCACTGCCACCATCTTATGAGCACCTTGTTACCATATTAATTTATGGTAAAGATACTATTTTCGTCAAAGAAGTGGCTATTGCACTTCTTTTCGATGAATTAAGAAAACAGTCCGAATCTAACTCCGAAGGGATTAGTCTCTTATGCAAGAGGGGTCAAAATTATGGTCGTAAAAGAGACAAGTCCATAGGAGATAATAAATCAACAAGAGGAAACAACAAGTCCAAATCCGGGGGTGATAGAAAGAATGTTATTTGTTAGTTATGTAAACAATTTGGGCATATTCACAAATATTACAAGCAGAGATTGAATAAAAATAAGGGTGATGAAGGGACTTTGCAACAGACTAGTGTTGCTAAGTCAGATTTCGGAGAAGACTTATTGTGTGTGTTGTTAAGCTCCAATTAGTTTGATGGTAGATAGATCCTAGATTCAAGGGCATCGTATCATGAGTCCATACAGGGATTGGTTTGATCAGTATAAGGAAGCCAATGGTGGGACGATAATGATGGGGAATGATAGTGTATGTGAAACAGTGGATATTGATTCTATCATAATCAAGATGTTTGATGACTGTATTCACACTCTTACTGAGGTGCATGTGCCTGATCTGAAAAAAAATCTAATCTCGTTTGGGGCATTGGATGAGATAGGATGTCGAGTCATTCTAAAATTCGATAAACTAAAGGTCGTACGTGGTGCTATGACCTTGATAAAAGGTAAAAAGATGGGAAATTTATATATTTTAGTAAGCAACACAATCAACGACAGTGATGTTGCGGCTATGATAAATTCTAAGGATCTCTTTAATTTGTGGCATAAGAGGTTTGGTCACATGAGTGAACGTGTGACAGAGCTCATAAAAAATAAGGCAATTTCTAACATTTAAACTTGTAAGCTAAATTTCTGTGAAGATTGCATCTTCGGGAAGCAGAAGAAAGTCAGTTTCTCCATAGGAAAGCATACTTCGAAGGGGCTGATTGATTATATACATTCTTATGTATGGGGACCAGCTAAAGTCACTTCGGTGTGTGGAGTCAACTACTTTGTGCCATTCATAGATGACTACTCTAGGAAAGTTTGGGTGTATCCGATTAAAAATAAGTTAGATGTGTTTCAAAAATTTAGACAGTGACAGAGTATGGTTGGAAAGTAAACAGACAGGAAGGTGAAGATTCTCAAATCAGATAATGGTTGAGAATATTTGTCATCAAAGTTCAAGGCTTACTGTGAAAATCAAGGGATTGTTAGACACTTAACAGTTCCTAAAAATTCTCAATAAAACGGCATGAAAGAGAGGATGAACAGAACACTACTAGAAAAAGTACGGTGTATATTGAATCATTCAGCTTGAGTCATGGGTTATAGGCAGAGGCAGTCTAAAACTACAAATGAGGTTTGGTATGAAAGACACGAGAATTACTCTCACTTGAGAATGTTTGGATGTGCTATGTATGCATTACTTCAGAGAAGTGAATGATACAAGTTGGATCCAAAATCCAAAATGTGTGTCTTGATTGGCTATGATAAAGGACTCAAAGGTTATCATTTGTGGGATACATAATCTCCCAAAGTGATAGTTGAAAGGAATGTTATTTTCAATAAAGATAAGTTTCCGATGAAAAAGGTGGAAGAAAAACCTTAGTCATCTGATGAACCTCAAGTGCAGGTTGATGTTGAAAGGCATGAGCAAGATGAGAAGGATAATGAAGACTCCGATGACACAATTTCTCAAGACTTACAGTCTTAGGTACCCGATTCCGGTTCAGACTATCTTGAGAAGGTCAGTAAGGATGAAAAGAAACGTTCTAAAAAGTTTAAAGACATGGTCCCGTTAACACTTGCACTTATCAAAGAAAATGCAGTGAACATGTTGATTAAACATGTTACACAGAAGAGGTTTGAGCATTGCCTAAACTTAATTAATACTTGTCGAAAATGTTGATGCATGTTAGGGGAATGACATGATTGAGGTTGAAACATAGGTGGAGATTATTGTGGTTGGTTTACCCCAAAGCAAACTTGCTCGAGCGGGAACCAAATCCGCTCGAGCTAGGTGAGCCCTCCGAGAGTGAAATCTTTCGGGTCTAAGTCGCTCGAGCGACTTTGGTTTTCGCTTGAGAGACTCATGACATTAAGTTATGTGCAAATTTTGCTTTTTGAGCAGTTTCCCTTGGGTTAGAAGTAGGACACAGGACTTTTATATAAGAGAAAACTCATGGACGAAAAGAGACAGCTTGAAGAGAGCTTTTGAGATAGTTTTTCAAGAGAGAAACTTAGGTGAATACTTTGGAGAGGCAAGGTATTGAAGAATTGCTTGAGCATTGAAGGTCCAATTGAAGCCGTTCTTATGTCGGAATCATTGTTATATTCCGGTAGATCTCTTCTCTGTTTTTTGAAGGATAACGTCTATGGATTTTGCAACAGTTTGGCTGTGAAAAATCGTGTTTGATCTTTTTTGAAAATGCACTAAAGAGAAGAGAGTGTCTGCATTATAAACATTCATAAATAGTATATATACTCCCGTGGACATAACCCTCAATTGGGTAAATCACATAAATCTTGTATCGTGTGTGTGTGATTGTTTTTTTATGCCTTTCTTATTTTTCCGCATTAATCGCGATCGAGAGTTCAATAGAGTGGGTTGAATTCCTAACACTTTGAAACATAAAAGACACCCTCTCCCCATATTTTTGACAATAACAAGAGCGCTATTGCTTTTTTCTACTCTCCCAAATAACAATGCCAAGCCCAGCCTCTAATGTTGAATCCCCCAAGTTTCAAAGTTGCTAGATTTGCTATGCGAAAAAGTTTCCTTCGAACATGAAAAAGATAATATGCTTATATGGATTACGAACTAACTCCATTCGTGGCCAATGTAAGGTTAGGCTTAGATGTCTTGAACTTACTCCCGAGTCCCTATATAACGCCGCCGGTGTTGAATTGGACTTTGGCTTTTGATGGGCAATTTTTGGTATGCTGCCTAACATGGAATTCTGGCTGTCGATCATCTCCGAAGTCGTGGCTTCGATTTGGTAAACCAACCATTCTTTTTAATACGTTTCAGTGCAACATGAAGGTCTCATCTACTTTTTGCTCTAATCTAGTGCTTGTGAAAAGAAAGGATAAAGGTCGCAGGGTACTGAGGAAGGTAACTTACCTGTCTCAAATTAGTTAGTTAATAATCATAATAAAATATATTAAAATTGGGCAGTCAATATAGTCAATCATGTGGAAAATGAACGGTGAAACCAAATGTGGTTTTACCATTCAATTCCATATAGGAGTGCACCTTTGGTTAACCGAACCAAACCAAAATCGAAATTTAGGTTTTCGGTTCGGTTTCTGCAAAATCGAATCCGAACCGAAACATTTTGGTTCAGCTTCGGTTAACCGTAATTTTCAAACGCTCAAACCGAAACCGAGTCGATTTCATAGTTGTCAACCGAGCCTATTGCATAGTTGTCTATAGTTCCTACTGAATGATCTCTCGACATATAAGAAGATAGCAGGAGTGCACGCTACAAATGGTGCCTATACTGAAAACACCCATATTAAATTAGACAATGGTGATTGTTTTTCATTCCAATCTTTTACACAACGGATCTTGAGACCATGAGAGACCATCGGATGATCAAATTTTTTATTGTTTGTGGCACAGATCTCAAAAACAGCCCTAAAATCACATTGGAGTAATGTGTGTCATATGATTAGTTATAAAAAAAAAACACACAATGTGTGCTATGTGAATTAAGGGTACTCTTTTAGAGATGTGCCACATGGAATAAAAGACTGACCGTCTGATAGCATGCTTATGGCCTCAAGACGATCATCGACATCCAATTTAACGGAGTCAACGGATTCATTATAGGTGCTCACCGATAATCTGGTAGGCGCGAATAGAGGTACCGGGTGTTAATAATGGTAACCTTTGTTCATTGACTTTGAGAAACCAAAGCAGGTCAATTTTGAAAAGGCAAAGGGCTCTGTAGGTAATCAAAAACGTACTGTCTTAACATACTACTTGGGCTCGGTGATCCTTCCGAAGGCCCAAAAGACAAGCATGTACTCTTTATCATCTATGGTAAGCTATATATTTTATCAAAAATTACATTTTAAAGGCTATGATCTAAAGATCTTGATTGCAAATGATTGACGCAAAATATGATCTTTATCATATTTTTCAATGCATTCAGAGGCCAATATCTAATTCAACAATTGTCTGCATTGATAGAAATCTTGTTTTGAGCAAAACTTTGGCTACAAAGTTCTTTAGACCATAGCTTTCAAATCAGACGGCTATTATAGTGTTTTTATATGGCCTGGTTCCCCAAAATGTCAAGTCTTTCTTTTAAATCATATGCAAAAGGGTCGATTTCTCGTGTATAGGGGTGTAAATGGGTTGGGTAGAGCAACTTGATCTGTAATAGGTTAGGTTTAGGTTCAAATCTGTGACCCTGCGGGTCAGGGCGAGTTGAAAATCCCAACATTTATTAAAAGGGTCAGGTTCATGTTGAGATTTGTCGAACCCACCCTGATCGGACCAACCCGCCTTGACATAGAATCCTCCGTTTTATATATATATATATATATATATATATATATATATATATATATATATATATATATATATATATCTATGGAAAATGGGAAAATGAGCTTCGACATAGAGATATTTCTACGCCAATTGATCTGGGTGCGACACGTAGCACATCATTTGTATAGTTATGGGTGTCATGGGGCCTACTTTCCTAATTAGAGTTAAACTTTTAAAATATTTTAAAAGTTGTATTCATTTTCAGTCGTCATTCTTGACTTTTTTAGAAGCCTTTTGAAACTCTCTTTCTTTTTTTCTCTCATCTTTTTCTAAGAAAGTGTCATATTTACTTTTTCAGGTATATTTTACTCAAAACATATGAGCTCCCCCCGCCTGATAGCAAAGCATTAGCACCACTACAGAGAAGCGTTGGCGCTTCGTTTAGGGGTGTCGGCGCTTCGATTTTGATTTGATTTTATTTTATTTTATGAAAGTGTCAGCGCTTCATTTAATTAAGGGTGCCGGCGCTTTGAAATTTTTATTTATTTTTTTAAATGGAAGCGTCAGCACCCCTAAACGAAGGGTCGGCACTTCGTTTTAGGTGTGTCAACGCTTCGATAATTTTTATTTTATTTTTTTCGAAACGCCGACGCCCTAAACAAAGTGTCAATGCCTCTAAAATGAGGCGCCGACGCCCTAAACAAAGTGTCGGTGCTTCTAAAATGAGGCGCCGACTCTTCGTTTTAGGCGCGTTGGCGCTTCGTTTCGTAGTGTTGGCGCTTCGCTCCCCGAGGTACTAGCGCTCCGCTATCGGGCGCCACTTTTTTTAAATAAAATATGCATGAAAAAATAAGTCTAACACTTTTTTTGAAAACATAAAAAAAGAAAGAGACTTTAAAAAAATAAGAATGACGGCTGAAAGGTTTTTAATTTTTAAAATTATAACTCTAGTTAGTAAAGTGGGCCCCATGTCACTCATCACTTCACAAAAAAGACATTATATATTGCATTCATATCAATTAGCGTAGAAATATCTCTACGCCAGAACACATATCCCCGAGCTATGTATATATATATATATGCTAGTAAACTTAAGGTTGGAAGGTCCTCACTCATTCATTAAAAATGACTACCAAAATGATAGGCATCTACGAATTACCAAGAAACAAGAACTTGGGCCTCGCCGTCACCCTTTAGAATCCAAACAACCCCAGTTACCAAGAAGGTAGGAATTGCATCCGAGAAAACATAAAAAACAAATCTTTTATATGAAGATCACCAATCTCAAAAGGAGCGGGATCCCATCCAAATAACATTAGCAGCAGTAAGACCTAAAGTTAATAGAATCCTCCCTTATATTTGAAACTAGTTTACCCAAAGGGGTCTCGCACTCCTGAATTTTTGCTAAACTGATTGAGTCAGGCTGTGGTCCAATTTGAGAGTTTCAATAAATGGGTCGGGTTAGATTGACCAGCCTGAGTTTTTGCTAACGGTTTGGGATGGACTTGGGTTGCAGTTTCAATAAACTGGTTCGGTCAGTGCGGGTCAGTATGAGGGTTTCAATAAATGGATTGTGTCGAACTATCATTACCTATTCTACCCATATGAATTAGGACATTGATATATGAAACACCACAAACCTCATACCATTCAACGGACCGCAGGTCAAGCCAGTCACTTGTATCGCGTCACATAAGTAATCTGTTCTTAGTCTGTTATTTCAGGTCTAACTGGTTAAACTGATTTCGTGTTTAATTAGATTTCCTGCCATTGGATAGAAAAGAATCTTGACTTTCACGTGTGGTCAAAATTCTCTTCTATCCATTGGTTATAAATCTGGTTGAACAACATGAAATTCGATTCAACGAGTTGGATCTTAGCATTGCCCTATTGATCATAGCTACCAACTTTGACTATTGGATGTTGAAATTGTGCAACATTACAGCGTACGTTTGTAGTCCCGGCCGATATTTCAGGTGCCGACGAGTGGTATTTTGTTAGTCAACAATAAGGATGCAATTTTAAAAAAACAAAAAGACAAAATGATTTGTCTATACTTTGACTTAGTCTTGAGTTTATTTATATATACTGTTTATTAGGAGACTTTGATAAAAAAAACAAATACACTCAGTGATGGTTAAATATGCCTGTCGAGATGGGTACCGCATAGTCATCTCTGTACTCTTAAACAAAGTCAAAATCTGTGTTTAGAAGTCCCAAACAGGTACTTTGCTTCCCAATAGCCAATTAAAAGCAGCAAAATAGAGACGAAAACCAACAAGTATAAGTTAAGTCTAAACTCTAAAGGAAAAGGCTGTTGTCCATGGTTCTTCTTTTCGCGGTCACCGCCCAGACCCACCGACCCGTTTCTAGTTTTTTTTATTTTTTATTCTATTTTTATTTTATTTTTTTAATAGTAAAATATAGTACCTCTTTCTCAAGGCTCTTACGATTGAAAACCATTTATTATTTCCGAATTAGACAATGGAGATCATTTTTTACCCTAATCTTTCACACAGCAGATCATGAGTATACCATCGTACCGTCAATTTTTTTATTCTCCGAGACACAAATCCCAAAAGTGGGCGTGAAAGCGTGTGGCAGACATAATGCTCAAACATGATTTGAAGGCCTTTTATGAGATTTATGCCACATGGAATAAAAATTGCAAGCTGGTTAAGTCCTCTAATAGAGGACCGAGTCCATCCTCCAAGATACATGCACATGGAGCTCCACATGACGTTCAAAACATATTTTGAGTGTCACATGGAGTACAAGTACGTAGTTTAGCTCAATTTAAAAAAATTGTTTCTAAAGAACAAGTCAAACTTAAACTAACTTTAATGGTCTAAATTTTATTGCAAACGAAATACATGGTAAAGATGAATTTTCATTTTTTTTTTTTTAAACATAATCTAAGCAATGTACCTGTGCTCTATGTAGCATCCAAATAATATTATGAGTGCTACATGGAGCTTCATTTAGGATCATAGGGAATGCTCACCGTCCTCCATTGGAGGATGGAACCCTTTTGTTATAATGGAGCCGGTTGAGTGATGGTGACCGTCCTCCAAGATACAAGACGTTGGCATTTATGACACATTTTGGGTGCCACATGGAGTACGGGTGCGTAGCTTAAATCAATTTTTTTTAAAAATAGTTTATATATATATATATATATATATATATGTTAAATAATGTATCAGGTGACATGCATTCGATCACATCACATCCTACAGGGTTTTAGGGAATTGATCATCAACCGTTGATTCGAAGTCAATCATAGTATATGTTTGTATGTGGGTGTATGTCAGATCACATGCCGCATGACACGCTATCCCCAATTGGCACACATCTTCAAGGGGTTCAATGGTTCATAAGTTTTAGAAAAAATTATTGAAAAATACTTTCACTCCCTTGACTTCACAACTCAAAATATTTCATAGAAAATCACTATAAATTTTAAGCAAGTTTGACCATGATTTTAACTATGTAACTCTCTCTCTCTCTCTCTCTCTCTCTCTCTCTATATATATATATATATATATATATATATATATATAATTTTTCCCCTTAGTCAAAGAAAATATACAAGTTAGCTACTTAAGAATTGTAATTGGTCGAGAATAACTAGATTTTGACTTCAAATGATGGATGGTGACATGGACCAATTAAAAAAAAAAAAATCGTTCTCAATATTCCACACCCTAATTCTATTATTCTTGGTTCATTAATTTTTTTCGTTCTCTGTTATTATTTGTTCCTTTGCTAAAGCTTCACCACTTTATTCTTATACAATCTTTCATTGTCTTCTTAGTAATTTAGAACTTGAAATTATTTAAAATTCACTAACCTATGTCACGTTAATTTTTAGATTCTCCTCTTTCACTGTCTTGGTCTTAATATAATATAATTTATGTTTACTACATTCAATTCGCTTTTAAAAATAAATGGCACAAGGACAAGGAGTGCAACTAAAAATTTCATTGGTTCGGTTTCGGGTGGCCGAAACCAAGATCCAATTGGGTAGGTTTAGAAATCATATCCAAAACAGGGAAAAAAAACAAAAATATGAAAAAAAAAAAAAACCGAAACCAAAACTGAGTGAAATGAACTTTTTTTAATCTTCCAAAATTAGGCTAGATCGACGCGCTTTGCAAAAGTCATACACGTTGACTTCAATAGTTAAATACAAACACCTAATATATAATGATTATTATCTAATAACCCAAATCACCCAACTCTCTATATAGCAAGCCTTTTGCCTACCACATTTGCAACATTTCAAAACCAACGACACATTATGACTCCAACTCTCTCCTCCTCTCTTTACACCACCACCTCTCTTCTCTTATTCTCCTTCTTCCTCCTCCTCCTCCTCTCTCCATCTCTTGCAGACATATCTCCATCAGTGCCCGTTACTCCGGGCGCTGCCTGTAACTCGACACCCGACCCTCACTTCTGCAAATCCGTTCTCCCAAATAATGGATCCTCGAACCTCTACGATTATGGCCGGTTCTCCGTCGGACGGTCATTATCAATGGCGAAGAAGTTTGCGGCTTTAGTCGATGGGTATCTAAAAAACCCATCAAAGTTATCGCAAACCGCTATCGGTGCACTTCAAGATTGCAAGCTTCTTTCAGGGCTAAACTTAGATTTCTTGTCGAGCACCGCCACCGAGCTCAATTACACTAAATCTCTCCTTACGGAGCAAACCGATGGCGTCCAAACTCTACTTAGTGCCATAGTCACCAACCAGCAGACCTGTTTACAAGGCCTTCAAGAGGCCTCATCATCTTGGAGCTTTGATAATGGTCTCTACACACCTCTCTCTAATGGAACCAAGCTTTATAGTGTGTCTCTTGCCTTATTTACTCGTGCTTGGGTTCCGAAAAACAGAAAGAAAAATATTTCGAAGCGGAAATTAGAGGTTACCGGGTCGGAATTCATCCGAAACGGCATTTTGAATTTGAAAATGTCATTGAGAAATCGGAAGATGCTCGAATCCAGAAGCCGGCGGAGGCTTCTTCAGGATTCAGCTGGT
The DNA here is from genome assembly GCA_021018995.1 of Chloranthus sessilifolius. NCBI lineage: Eukaryota > Viridiplantae > Streptophyta > Magnoliopsida > Chloranthales > Chloranthaceae > Chloranthus > Chloranthus sessilifolius. The sequence continues at coordinate 576,077 of CM037588.1, read as the reverse complement.
AGTGGGGTGTTAGTTAGAGATGTGGTATTCGTTAACCAAGATGGAAGTGAAAATTTTACAACCATTAATGATGCCTTGGCAGCTGCTCCAAGTAACACAGATATTAGTGATGGGTATTTTCTTATATACGTAGCAGCTGGTGTTTACGAGGAATACGTATCGGTGCCGAAGAACAAGAGGAACTTGATGATGATCGGAGATGGGATCAATCAGACGGTGATCACTGGTAATCGGAGTGTGGTGGGCAATTTTACTACATTCAATTCTGCGACTTTTGGTAAGAGTGAATATATATATGTTTTGTAGCATAAGGGTGCTCTTGTTTTCTAGTTTTGGCAGCATTATGCAACTTAATTTTGCTTAAGGTGAGGAGCTCTGATGGAATCTGCTGCACATTTTAATAATTAAGGGGAATATATAGGAATTAGAGTCGTACACACTTATGAAAGGGAGGAAATCCGATTTTCATGAATTTTAAGAGAGAACAAATAGTAATTCACCGTCGAGATATTTGACTTTCTGACAATGTCATTTTTTTCATTTTGGTTCTTTATAAAAAAAAGTGCCTACTTTCAAAGATATTTGACTTTTTAACAATGTCATTTTTTTCATTTTGGTACTTAATAAAAAAGGTGCCTACTTTCAAACATTTTTACCTTAGAGCATCTCCTAGAGAAATCGCCAAATCTAGCCATTTGATGACATGGACTCTTAAAAGGACTAATTTTTAGATATGGATCCAACAATGAGGCAGTCCAAATGGGTAAATGGGCTACCAATTTAGTATTCCAAATTTGAAATACCACTATTCATATTCCAAATTTTGATTAAATGTAGATTTTAATCAATTCACTAATTTTCTTTTCTTTTAAATATCTATTTCTTCTCTATTATATTTTATTCAATTTGCCAAAATTATATTAATTGAAAACTCACCATCCTACCAAATCTCTTCAATTTCAGCTGTGGTAGGCCAAGGGTTTGTAGCATCCGATATGACATTCCGAAATACCGCCGGGGCAGTCATGCACCAGGCTGTCGCAGTCCGAAATGGGGCCGACCTCTCCACTTTCTACAGCTGCAGCTTCGAAGGTTACCAAGACACCTTATACACTCATTCCCTTAGACAATTCTACAGGGAGTGTGATATCTATGGGACAGTAGACTTCATATTCGGAAACGCTGCCGTCGTTCTCCAAAATTGTAACATGTACCCGAGGCTTCCGATGAGTGGCCAAACCAATGTCGTCACCGCACAAGGCCGAACGGACCCAAACCAGAACACGGGCACTTCAATACAGAACTGTAGCATTAAAGCGGCTTCGGACTTAGCCGCGGCCGGTGGTTCCACCAAAACCTACCTTGGCCGACCATGGAAAGAGTACTCTAGGACTATCTATATGCAATCGTTCATCGATGGCTTGGTAGATTCTTCGGGTTGGTTGCCTTGGTCAGGCGATTTCGCATTGAGTACTCTATATTATGCTGAGTACAATAATACAGGTCCGGGCTCCGGTACCGGTGGACGGGTTACATGGCCTGGGTATCATCCAGCCATAAGTGCATCAGATGCAAGCAACTTCACTGTTACAAACTTTACATTTGGGGATAATTGGTTACCTTATACTGGTGTACCTTTCTTTGGTGGCTTACTATAGCCATCACCTTGCTACCTTTATTCTTCTTCTTGTTTTTAAATATTTATTAGCTAAATCAAACAACAGGCAATCTCAAATCCCTTGGCAATGTATTCATTGGGCTCTTCAAGCCATTTTCATTATTGTTTGATTCAATATCAATATAAGTTTTTCTTCATTTGTCTCTTTGCGATAGGGGAAGTTGGGGACATTAATTGAAACTTCCTTCACAGTGTTCATTTTGTTTTTGGGTACCTCTGTTCAAGCCTAGAAGGTTAATGTGCTTGGAATCACATGATGGAGAACGTTTTCACCCTAATCTTTCACACTGGATCTTCAGATCATGAAGGTACACCATATTATCAATTATTTATTCCTTGTGTCAGAGATCTCAAAAAGTAGCCCTAAATCCGCATGACACATATCAAGGTCAAGTGTAATTTTAGGGCATTTTTTTCGATATGTCACATGAAATTAAAAATTGACCGTTTGCAAAATTGAGGTGAAAGAGGATCACCATCTTCTGATGCCACCTAGTCAATGAGTTTCAATGTAGGCGAGAAGAGGTACCTAATTTGCAGACATCAATGGGGAATTATGAATCTTTTCTTCTAGGTGTGTGAATGGATGTGAGTTGTTTTTTAATTGATACGATTATTCACACCCCACAAGACTGCTTTCTCACCTCAGTAAAGAAAATAAAACAAAAATAAAGTTGGGAGAGCTTTAATTAAAAGAGTCGTCTTTTAATGGGGTTTCTCAACACTGGGGTGAGAAAATAGTCTCATGAGGTCAAAATAACGGCACCCTTTTTTAATTGGATGCTTGGATTTGTCTAAGGTATTGTATATGTTACACATGTTCCGACACGTTGGTTCTTTATAAAAGGAAAATTATAATAAGCGCGGACCTCAAATAGCAGACCAAAAACGAACTGCTTATGTGGTGCGATGCAAGTGGCTGGCCCGACCTGCATTAGTGGACTCATTGCACTTGCATCGCATCATGTAAGCAGTCCATTCAATGGTCTGTTGTTTGCGGTCCGCCATTTAAGAGTGTCCGATATAAAATATATTTTTTTCTATGATTTCCACACTACTTATCCAAATTGCCGAATTATGTACGTAAATATTGTCTCTTGTGTGATTGTGCTTGATTTCCTTTTATTTTGCTTTCTTATTTGATCGTTCATCGTGAGATCATTGGTTAATTTAAGAGCTTCCATGCAACAGAGTCAAGGAAGGGATTCAAACTCAAGTCTCCTACTTCCTGAGGCTAGTACTTAACAATCACACCAAACTGTTGACTTCTCAAATCTGACGATGGAAATCATTTCTTATCCCAATCCTCTGCATGATAAATCTTGAGATCATAACCCACCTATCAGCTGATCATATGTTGATTCCACATAGCACACATCCCCGAAAGTGATTGTGATCATGGGCATATCATGAGAAAGGTTCTCAACTCACTTTTGGGGATGTGTTCCATGTGGAATCCACATCTTACCATCTGGTAGGTGGCCATGATTTGAAGATCTTCTTTGTGGAATATTGGGATGAAACACGATCTCCATCGTCCGTTTAAAATAGTCAATGATTTTAACGGTGGAAAACTAACATAGTCTTTGGCTGTAAATATTGATACCCCTCAATATTTAGAATATTTAGACCCTATCTCCATCTCCTATAATGTGCGTGGCACGACAGGTCAGTCAAGTCCGTTGATAACCCGACTTGTACTTTTGTTCTTCTCCAGGTTAAACGATAGTGACCTCCTACATCGGATAAGGAAATGTATACAGCTTTGGGCTATAAGTGATTCCCTTTCCCTTCTAGATATGACATGTTTTTAGTGGGGACGTTGAAATGCAACGCCCATCCCAAGAACAAAATCGGGGATGGGACTTAAGCCCAAAATTAGATAATATCATATTGGATCAGGTCAAGGTCGTTACAGATGGTATCAGAGACGAGAGTGGCTCTTCTATAAGGTTGGAGTCTGTAAGAGTCCCATATCGAATAGAGAAATGTCCAGAGGGCTCTAACTTCTTATATTAGAAGTAGGATTTAGATCTACTATATAAGGCTAGTTTCTCTTTTATTAAAAGTAGGATTTAGATCTTCTATATACTGCTAATTTCTTTTAGGGTCTGTTTGACAATTTTTCGAAAAATATAGGAAAAAGATTTATAGATCCAATGGATTCTAACTCTTTAAGAAATCATAGGAATTTATTATTTTTCGGTATTTGAATTGAGTAATTACACATAAAAAATAGAAAATTAGCACCATCAATAGTATACATCTCACGCACCCAAAATTCAACTTGCTATTGTGAGGGAGATTCCGTGAGAGCAAAATTAGGAGAGAAAGAGAGAGATTAGGAGAGAGAGAGAGAGAGAGAGAGAGAGAGAGAAAGAGAGAGATTTGGGAAGAGTGAGAGAAATTAAAAGAGAAACGTAGAAACATATTAGAAGAGAGAGAGAGAGAGAGTGATTTGGAGAGAGATAGAGAAATTTTAAAAAGAGAAATTAGGAGAGAGAGATTCCAAGACAGAAAGAGATATTTTTAAAATGGATTAGGAGAGAGAAATTAGGAAAGAAAAGGGGAGCACCATCTTTGATATACACAATATACCAAATAAAAAATTAGAGAGAATGGAGCCGAGAAAGAGATTAGGAGAATGGTAAGAGAGAGCTAGGTGAGAGAGAGAGAGAGAAAGAGAGATTCAGTTTGTGTGTGTCAGAGAGAGAGAGAGAGAGAGATATTCAGTATGAGAGAGCGATTGAAAGAGAGAAAGTGATCAGAGAGAGAGAGAGATTTTTATTTATTTATTATTATTATTTTATATTTTTATATTTATATATTTTCTTTTTTTCTTTTTCTTTTTAATATTTTTAATATTTTTATTTATTATTTATTTTATTATTTTTATTCTTCTATTTTTTACTTTATTTTTTTATTTTTTATTTTATTTTATTTGTTTATTTATTTATTTTTATTATTATTTTATTATTTTAAAATTTTTTATTTTTTATTTATATTTTTAAAATTTTTTCATTTTTCATTTTATATTATATTATATTTTTTTATTATTTTTCTTTTTTTTGCCAACTAAGTTTATTTCAATTTATTCATAAAAAGAGAGAGAGCAAGAGTGACAGATAGAGGAGAAAGTGAGAAATCGAGGAGAGAAAGAGAGATATATCGTATATATATATATAGAGAGAGAGAGAGAGAGAGAGAGAGAGAGAATTCTCACGCAATAAAAAGAGGGTAGAGGAGGGAGGCAAAAGATTTCCGATAAAATCTCCCTATTTTAGAAGGATTTATCTTTTTTTAATGGAAAAGATTTGCTAAACAAAGTATTTTATAATTTTTTCTTTCCCATGGTTTCTTTTCCTTTCCCCCTATCCAAATAAACCCTTAGATTAGAAGTAGGATTTAGATATTCAATATAAGGAAAAAAGCTCCTGGACAAAATAGAGAGTTGAGATATCATTGTAAAGTTTTGCGTAAACCTATCTGAAGTTTTGTGGAGAGCTTTGTTGAGGCTTCTGTGTTCTCGTATTCTTGTGGAATCATCAATATAGTGAATCATTGTTGCTTGTGGACGTAGGCAAATTGCCGAATCACGTAAATATTGTCTCTTGTGTGATTGTGTTTGATTTCTTTTTATTCGATCGTTCATCGTGAGATTGTTGGTTAATTTAAGATTTTTCACACAACAAATTGGTATCAGAGTCATATGTTTTATTTCTGCGATTGGAGATGGCATCAAAGTTTGCAAAAGTTTCGAACGCGAGGTTCAAGGTTGAGAAATTTGATGGGAAAATTAATTTTGGCATGTGGCAAATACAAGTCCGTGATATCTTGATTCAACGAGGGTTGCACAAGGCGTTGAAAGGGGTTACAGGTAAGCCGACGAATATTTTTTATGGTGATTGAAAAGAATTTGAACTTCAAGCGTATAGTACGATTCAACTATATGTAGCAAAGGAGATTACGTAGAACATGATACGGGAGAACTTGGCGATTGCGCTGTGGGCCAAATTAGAGAGTTTCAACATGACGAAATCTCATATAAGTTGCCTATATCTCAAGAAGCAACTATACAAGTTGCACATGAAGAAATGTATTTCTCTCAATGAACATTCTAATGAATTCAATAGAATAATATCTTAATTATTAAATATTAAAGAAATGGGTTGTTGATGAGGTTGGTATAGCCGAACAATATTCAAATGATGATGGGAACGTATTCTCAGTGATTTCTGATAAATACTCATAGAATGCATGGATACTTGATTCAGGATGCTCCTACCACATGTGTCAAAATAGAGACTGGTTCACGTCTTATAAAGAGGTGGATGGTGAAACAGTTTTGATGAGTAACAATACGGTTTGCAAAATAGTTCGAAATGAGAATATTAGAATAAATATGCACAATGGGGTTGTGAGAACATTGACCGATGTACTCAATATTCTGGAACTAAAGAAGAACCAAATATCACTTGCTACACTATACTCCAATGGGCTCAAGTTTGCAGCTTAAGGTGAAGTTTTGAAAGTGACAAAGGGATCCTTGGCTGTGATGAAAGCGAAAAAGGTTGGAAACCTTTACTTTATATCAGGGAGTGGAGTGACAGGTAGAGTAGCGGTATCTATGTAAAAAGATAAAAATTTATCCTCTACACAGTTATAACACATGCACCTATGGCACATGTCAGAAAGAGGGATGACAGAGTTGAGCAAGCAGGGCATGTTGAAAGGTATAAAGGCTGGCAAGGTTGACTTTTGTGAGTAGTATGTTTTTGGGAAGCAGTGTAAGGTTAAGTTTAATACAACAATCACTATAAAAGGTACACTTGATTATATACACTCAAATGTATGAGGGCTTCAAAGGTTTCTTCTAGAGGTGGTGTCAGGTACTTCATCTCCTTCATCGACAATTACTCTCAGTATGTATAGATCTACATGATAAAGAGTATGGATGAGGTGTTGAAATTTTTCAAGAGGTGAAAAATATTATTTGAGAACCAGACTTGAAGGAAGGTTAAGCGGTTAAGAACCGATAATAGTGATGAGTATACCAATAGACAATTCCATGAGTTCTCTAAAGAGAACGATATTGATAGGCACTTCACAGTAAGGAATGCACCGCAATAGCAGAACATATGAATAGAGCTCTTCTTGAAAAGACATAAGGAGTTCTGGGATGAGGCAGTCAATATATGACATGTTATCTAGTAAACAAATTACTTTCTACAACAATAGAGTGTAAGACTCTGATTGAGATATGGTCAGGATAACTTGCAGATTACAGTGCATTAAGGATCTTTGGTTGAGCTATTTATTATCATGTCAAAGATAGTAAAATTGACCCAAGAGCTAAGAAGGTAACCTTTAGGGTATACAGATGACGTGAAAGGATGCAGGTTATGGTGTCTCATGCAGAATAAAGTTGCGAGCAACAGAGATATGACCTTTGATAAATCTGTTATGTGAACTTCTAGAGAATAAAGCATGAAAATTGGAGAGGTGGCGGAAGATCAGTTTGAGATAGAGTTAAAATCTCCTACATTTACTATATCAGAAAAATTGGTAGAAATTTCTAGTGTAAAAATAATTGAGAGAGAGTCAGAGCAATCCTTTATAGGTGAAAAATCCAAAATGAATGCTAGAACACCAATTACCTACGATAACGAAGATATGGTCGTCTACGCGTTGGCATTGGATGACAATTAGTCGTCTCCATTCAAAGATGCAATCAGTGCAAGATGTGCACGAGAATGGAAGGACGCAATGGGTGAAGAGATGGATTCTCTTTACAATAATCAAACTTGGAAACTGACAGAGTTACATAAGGGTAAGAGAGCGATTGGATATAAGTGAGTTTATAAAAAGAAAAAGGGTTCTTCAAAAAGTAGTGATATAAAGTACAAGACACAGTTAGTAGCAAAGGGCTATACGCAAGAGGAAGACATTAATTACAATAAGGTGTGTTCATCGATTGTGAAACATACTTCAATCCGAATTTTATTGTCAATTGTAGCAAAGTTAGACTTAGAGTTTGAGCACCTCGATATGAAAACGGTGCTTCTATATAGTGATTTGTAAGAGGAGATCTAGATGAACTAACCTGAAGGGTTCAAGTCTCTTGGAGAAGAGAAGTTAGTGTGCACACTGAAAAAGTTCTTGTACGGGTTGAAGCAATTGTGGAGATAGTGGTACAAGAGGTTTGACATGTTCATGGTGGCAAAAATTATATTCGAAGTTAATACAACAACTGTGTCTACTTCAAAAGGCTAACGGATGGCTCATTTATGTATCTTATTTTATATATTAATAACATACTCATATCTGCAAAGAGCATAGTGGAGATTAACAAGTTAAAATCTCAACTTTGTATGGAGTTTGAGATGAAGGATCTTGGTACAACGAGAAAGATTCTTGGGATGGGGATTCAGAGAGAAAGAAAGAAATGACAATTGTATCTGACAGAAATGAGTTATATAGAGAAGATACTCTCATGGTATGGGATGGAGAACTCAAAGGCGTTGAGTACTCCATTGATAGGTTACTTTCGTCTTTCGGCTAGCATGTCTCCTACTACGGATGAGGAGCGTGAGTACATCTCATGTTCTCTATGTGAGTGCAGTTAGTAGCTTACTGTACTCTATAGTGTGCATTCAGCTAGATATTTTATAGGTCGTTAGCATGGTTAGCATGTATATGGCTAATCTAGGCAAGGATTACGCAGGTGATTTGGATAAGCGTCGGTCTACAACGGGATATGTGTTTACGTTATTAGGTGGTCCAATTAGTTGGAGATCGATGTTACATGATACAGTAATTTTATCTACTACGGAGGCAGGGTATATGACAGTAACAGAGGCAGTGGAAGAAACATTGTAGTTTCAGGTCTTAGTTGGTATTTTGAGGATCGTACAAGAAAGTGTTGAAGTGTTCTATGATAGCTAGAGTGTTATTTACTTTGCAAAGAATCGCGTATATCATACTTGTACCAAACACATTATTGATATACGGTATCACTTTGTATAAAAAGTAATCAAAGATGGTGAGATATCTTTGAAGAATGTGAATACGAAAGACAATCCTACAGATATGGTAATAAAGGTAGTACTAGTGATTAAGTCTAAACATTTTTTGAATTTGATCAATATTCAATAGGTTTAAGTGTCATCGGGACGCTGGTGGCAACGATGTTACAAGTTTAGCGACTATCAGATGAAAGAGTACATAGTGAAGCTTAGAGCTAGGTGGAGAATTATTATTTTAGGCTCTAACTTCTTAGATTAGAAGTAGGATTTAGATTTTCTATATAAGGTTAGTTTCTCTTAGATTAGAAGTAAGATTTAAATCTTCAATATAAGAGAAAAAACTTTTGAACGAAATAGGGAGTTGAGATATCATTATAAGGCTTTGGACTAAACCTATTTAGGGTTTTGTGGAGAGTTTAGATGAGGCTTAAGTGTTCTTATATTCTTATGGAATCATCAATATAATGAATCATTGTTACCTGTAGACGTAGGCAAATTGCCGAATCACGTAAATATTGTCGCTTGCGTGATTGTGTTTGATTTTCTTTTATTTTGAGTACTTATTTGATTGTTCATTGTAAAATCATTGGTTAATTTGAGAGCCTCCGCGTAACAATGTACACTCTCGGATGTATAGATTTTGGATCACGTAAACAGATTTAGAGCCCTGATCAAGGTATCAAAATCAGTATTGGTCTTGGGCATCGATTTGCTCGAGACCGATACGACTCGGCTGATACCGATACGTATCGGCCTAATTTTAAAAATAAAAATAAAAATAGAATTACTACTACAGTTTTAGGAAAAAAAATATATAGAAATATGTAGGTATAGTCGTATAGAAGAAGATATGTCACTGGAGGAAGTAAGGCCTTATGTAGATTGCAAATAGTATTGTAGGGCTTTGATATGTTATCATCATCAAATAATAAAAAGAAAAGGTTTGACAGGGTAAACTACTGACAAGATGAACTTCGATTACTTTTTGTCAATTCTATCATGTCGCCATTGCCTTGCGTCCCTTCACTTTAATTTCTTTTTTTTTTTTTTTCTTTTAGAAGCGTGTTTTTTTTTCAAAACAAAAGGGTAACTTTGTTCTCCCCCATGCATTTTCTGTGAGCATCCATGTTCTAGCCCTAAAAACCCGTTGATTGTTTCAGATCAGCTGATGGAGATTGTTTTTCAGCCCTATCTTCTACACAATCGATCTTTAGATCCTGTCCCACCTATCAGACGGCATATTTTTTATTCAATGTGTTACAGAGCCCCAAACAATGCTCTTCAATCATATGGCACACACCATGCTCTAACGTGATTTTTAGGGCCATTGTTTAAGGAATTGGGACACATGAAATAAAAACTGACCGTCTGATAGGCACGCCATAATCTCAAGCTCCATTTTGGATAATATCTTGGTGAAACACGAACTTCATAATCTGATCCAAAACAATCAACAGTTCTAAAAGGGTCTGAGACGTGGGTGCTTTCAGATAATACATGGGCGCCAATAGAGATACCCAAAATAAACTCCCTTATACTCTCTAAACTTGCCCGACCAATATCTGGCACACTGCCAACTCTATACAAGCAACTTCCTGCCAAGCTAAGGATGTAACTGGTTACTATACCGGTTCATCCAATCATACTTTTTAGTTTTTATATCACCTACACGAAGAGAAAACAAATAGAAGCCTTGAGGAAGATGATGGAGTATGCACAAGAAGTCTGCAACACCGGCGGCGATACTTGATACGTATCGATTTGCAAGAAAACCATTACGTATCGCCAATATATATCGATAGCTAGCGGCTGATATTTGATTCTATGACCCCGATACAGCAGCACTAGGTACGAGAATCGGGTACACAAACCATGTACCTAATACCAACCCCAATGCAACTGGTTGGCCTTGACCTCTCAAGTCTTAAGAACCAAATTTGGGGCACTATCATTAAAAAAAAATTCGCCCACGATCTGCATGCTTACAAGTCTCACATGGCAGATCATTTTTCATTTATTTTATTTTTTAATAAATAAAAAGGAGGAATGGGCTCGGCATTTAAATATGATTATTTAAAGGAAATATGATTATTTAAACGGCCCAACTCTCCTAACCATAATTTAAACACAAAGATGCCGGTGATCTAAGTGATAGATCGTGGATTGAAATACAGCAGACCCAAAAATATAATGTTTTAAACCATCTGACCTGTTGTCTAAACCGTTGCTTTTAGGTGTTATGGCTGATATTAAAGTTCATCACTGGAATGGTTCACATCCATTTAGAGGCATGTTATAAGATATGTTCCAATGATGGATTGCTATTTGGGCAATTTAGATTGGTCAAAAATGTGCACCACATAAAATAATGACAAATCACCCTTCAATGGTGTGGGATAAAAAGAATAATTTTAATAGTGTAGAAACACCATTTTCTTGGTCGTTAAATGTGGGTAAGGAGCCATTATCCCTTATTTAAATGATTTTTCATTGGTAAAGTACACTTAATTTTACACTAATTAAAGTATGCTTTCTTGTTAGCCCAGGTTGCACATAAGACACATTTGGGTTCAATTAATGTGAGATCTAAGTGGCAGTCCATCATTAGAATATGTTTCACCTGAAGAATTTCACCTATATGAGCGATGGAACTCAGTGAGTTTCATCCAACCAAGTTCCATCCAACCGGGACAGCTTTAGAGGGCTACACTCGGATAGCAACTCGCATGCCACATAACATGATCAATACAAAATAACACTTGTTAGGTTGATCAGCCATAAGACATGTGATATATAAAAATATATCTGTTTTTGACCTTTTTGGCTTCCGATTGATAGGTCAAAATTAAGGTGCCGCTCAACCAACTTGGTGCATTGATTTTTTAGTTTTTGAAAGTTGTTTGTATTATAAAAAGCTACACTAGCGCCTCGGAGAGCTTGATAAAAGCACTAATTAGTACCACACGCATTGCTATCTAAAATTCAGACTTACCTATAAATATGAGAAAAAACCTATGTTGGGAGGAAACCTATAAATATGAGATAAAATCAAGATAGGTACCTAGGCAAACGTAAGAAACCTATAAATATGAGAAAAAACCTATGTTGGGAGGAAACCGAATGATCCAAGAAAGAAAACCTTCACAAATGACAAAAGGTAAACAAAGAACCCCTTGCCAAGAAAGAAGAAAAACCCGAAACCAAAACCCAATTACATATTAGTCAGAAAAGAAGTAAGTTGCTCGGCTTGAAATCTTGGGAGGGAGAAAATGACAATGCTTTGGATACCTTGTGCAGCTGTCCAAGAGCAGCCCGAAATTATGTAGTCGCAGAAAATGGAGTCTTCGTTAAAACCTTCTTTCTTGCATTTGATATTATTTCTAACGAGCACGTTCCAAAAAATCTAAAAAATGGAAGTTGTCCCATAGCCACACACAAAAGGACCATAACTGCTTACTCTGCACCGAACGCTTTGAAGCACAAGAAGACACGCCGAATGCTTTGAAGCAGCACCTAGCTAGCCCAAATCGGCCAAACTTCAGGGCAGTGGAGGAATAAGTGGTTGGTGTCTTCGTCTTTTCTTTTGGAAAGGAAGCATCTTTGGTTGATACTCATAACTCTTTGTTAAGATTAGAAATTGTAGCAATCCTTGTCCGAAAGAGCGACCAAAGGAAAAAATTATTCTTAGTAGAAATTTTGAATGAGTTTCCATGCGAATAGAAGCACGAATTGAACTTGGGGAAATTAGAATTGACAATCTTAAATGCAGATTTGACAGAAATGGGTCAGCTGCTGTCAGTATAGTACTACATATCCGCCTATCGACCTGATGAGGCTCGAATATAAAATTCTGAAAAAATTCCTTCCAAGATATGAATTTTGATTCTTGGAGTTTGTGATGTTTCATTCATGGTCGCCAACACTTTTGTTTTATGACTATTTCCTTCAACACAGGCTTGGCTTATCGTCGCTAAGACGCCACCATCATTTTTTTTTGTTTTTTTTGTTTTGATAATTCACTTGAGGTTATTGGGACCTCACCCATGCATTAAAAAATAAAAAGAACATATTACACAGTTACTTAAAACTCAGCTCCCCCAAGAGTCATAGAATTCTCCCTTAAAAAAAAAAAAAACAAAAAAATTAGCCCCCCATTGAGCAAGAGACTCAACAGAGAGACAACACAGAAAAAATCAAAATAAAAAATAAAATACCCAATCAACTAAGAACTGCCCACTAACCATCAATCTCAACCGCTCTGCCCGCGTCCACTACCTCTATCTTTCGAATGCAGTCTTGAATTGAGTAAGGAGAAATTAGATTCTTGGCCTGCGCCCATTGCAAAGCTTTAATTTGCACTTTCTCAGCTAATTTGTGACTCTCACTTTCCTTACCTTCAAAGATTCTCCTATTTTTTTCTTTCCAAATCACCCAAAACATTGCAAAAGGAATAAGATCCCATATTTCCCTTCTTCTACATCCTCTAGTACCTTTGGTCCACGATCCAACAAGATTGCTACAATTCTCCGGCATAACCCAAGATGTGTTGAACCAACCTAAGATGAAACTCCAAATGACAGCAGTGAAAGAACAGTGGATGAGCATGTGATTAGAATTTCCTCCTTTTGCTTACATAGAGTACATCCATTAGCTAAGGAGAAGCCTCTAGCTTGTAAATTGTCCACCGTTAGAATTTTGTTGATCATCACTTGCCATGTGAAGACAATAACACGGAAAGGAGCTTTTGCTTTCCTAATCCAAAGCCACGGCAACATCAGAGTCACTGCACTCGCCAATTTAAGATAAAGAAAACGCGCCTTGAACCCTTCGGAAGGTTGATCAATCCATATCGGGTAATCTATACTCATAGGGTTAATTCCCGAAAAGGAATTTAGAATAGATAATAAATTAGAAATTTGGTATATCTCAGCATCGTAGAATCTTCTAGACATTATTAAATTCCATTGAATTTGCCTCCCCTCTGATATATCCGCTGCCTCCAAAACAGTAGCATCCTGATTCAAGGCTAAATGAAATATGTTAGGAAAAATGAGCTTAAGGGGACGATTGCAAATCCAACTATCGTGCCAAAAGGAAGTGTTTCCTCCATTACCAATGTGAATCCTAGAGCAATCCCTATAAGTTTCTCTATATTTACATATAGAATTCCAGAATCCCGATCTGTGACGAGCACCCGAATCAACATCCCAAAGACTGCCGCCAGAGCCATATTTGTCTATAAGAACTCGCCTCCATAAAGCATTCCTTTCAGTTTCTATTCGCCATAATCATTTGACTAGTAAAGCCTTGTTAAAAGGCTTTAAACTTAGAATTCCAGCACCTCCATCATCCTTATTTCTGCAAAGCAACCGCCAATCAATAGAGAGGATCTTTGATTTCTCATCGAACCCAGCTCATAAAAAATCTCGCTGTATTCTTTCCAACTTTTGAATGACCCAAGCAGGGCATTGAAACAAAGACAAAGTAAATCGAGAGCGCCGAAAGGGTAGATTTAATAAGAGTGATTTTACCAGCAAAAGACATTTTTCCTTTCCAGCCTTCCAATTTTATTTCTGCCCTTTCAATGATGGAGAGCCACAAATTTCTCCTCAGACAGCCTGGGCCTATTAGAAGAAGGCCTAGATAATTGAAAGACGCCACCATCATTTCGATAGAATGGCATCATTCATCTTGTCAATCGGCCTGTCCCATTTCAATTTCACCATCTTGTCCCAGCCAATCAAATGCATCTTGCGGTTGTCTCCTAAATCATCCCAAAGAGAGTTGAGTTCAAATCTCTCAATTTTTTGGCAAACTTTTGACGGGCATTTGTATATAGCTAAAAAGTATGTAGGTAGGGAACTTAACACGTGTTGGATGAGGACCATTCTTCCACCTTTGGATAACAATTTTCTCTTCCATCCACTCAATCTGGATTTGACTTTATTAACAACCCGGTCCCAATCCAAATTTCTGAGTTTGCCGATCCTAATAAGTATGCCTAGGTATTTGAAAGGAAATTTAACCGTGAATAATCTTGCATGTGCCCAAGCAGCCAACAAAATTTCATTGATGTTGATGCCATAGATGTTGGATTTGCTAAAATTGACCCGCTGTCTCGAAGCTTCTTCATATTCTTTGAGGATGTTACAAATATGGTAGACTTGAGAGAGCTCGCCTCCTTGCACATGATTAGAGAATCATCAGCATATTGAAATAAATTAACTCTGATTTTACATCTTGGTATAGAAAAATCCAAAACTATACCATCGGCTTCAGCTTTTTGAAAGAGAAAGACAAAACCTTCACTCGCAATGTTAAACAAGTACGGAGACAAAGGGTACCCTTGTCGCAGCCCTCTAGTAGCTAGCTACAAAAAAACTACAAACCATATCATTGATGATGATTGAAAATTAATGGGTACTAGTAAGACACTCACGGATCCATGATCGCCATCTGTTGCCAAACCCTATTTTTTCAACATCCAAAGCAAATAGTCTCAACCCAGTATGTCGTAAGTCTTCTCCTTATCGATTTTTATAAGAATCCTGATTGGAAACATGTTTTGAATGAATGTACTCTTTGGCTATAACCGCAAGATCTAAGATTTGGTTTCCTTCAATGAAGGCTCCTTGGGAGTTACAAATAATCGACCAAATCACCTGGCCTTTTCAATCTTTTGGGGTGGACTTTTGCAATGATTTTGTATAAACTAGAACCAAGAGATATGGGCCTAAACTTTCTCATTTATTTTGGTGCATTGATTTTTGACACATTTAATCACATTTTTAATGTGGATATGCATCAGATCATTCTCAAATTTTCTGGGTGGAACCTGTGATTGGTCCTATCTAAGTTGTTGTCACTACAAAAATAGTAACCTATGCCGACGGCTCCCAGCCGTCGGCGTAGAGTATCAAAGCCGTCGGCAAAACAAATCGCTGACGGCTGTAATATCTACGCCGGCGCCGACACACCATCGGTACTATTCTCGTCGGGGAATCTAACCACCGACGGTTTTCAGCCGTCGGCATAAGTCATGAATCTACGCCGACGGCGGATGCCGTTGGCGTAGGATAATTATTTTTTTTTTTAAAATTTATATAAATTTTATATAAATACTCCTACGCCGACGGCTCATGGATCCCATTTGTTGATAAGGTGATGGAGAAGGAGCAGAAGCAAGACGCGAACCATGGTAACGACCAACTGGCACTAGAAGTTCAGGTCTAAATTGAGGTTCTGCATCATCGCCTCTTCTTGCTTGTGCTTTTCCCGGCTTAACTCAGTTCGCTCACTGAATAAGGAAAAGGAAAGAAAAGTACCTATCGTTCGAATTGTTTAAATGTTAAATATATGTATAATAAAATACTAGAGTCGAGCATTGCAACAATCATATTCCTAAATAACCCTCTTAATAGGGTAGCTAAATGAGCAACAGCATGTTGTCCATTGATAAAAATATACCAATTCGAATGTCGCACTTGACTGAACAATATTCCTCCCAGATTTTCAAGGCTCACGGATTAACTAATCTCTATGCAAAAGCTAATGTTATCCCACAATTTGGAAACCACAGAAAATACCAGGCACAACTCCTGAAGGAAACTTTTCTCCATATAAAACAAGGAAAAACTGAACCACACGTCCACTGCAATGAGTGCCGACTGACGATATAATCGACAAACAAGAAAAAAATTTGAGTGGAAGTCAATACCGATTTTAGTATGCTCATTGCATCTCCTATGTAACATCATTCCAAATGCATAAACACGAACGATTTTGGATCCCACATTTTCTAATCAACCAATCTCTAACCAAAAGATAATGTTATTTCACAATTTGAATTCTACATCGGAAAATACAAAGATCCAACGCCTCAAAAAAAAAATCTTGGACTGCTTTTTTTTTCAGGCTCCATCCAAGCTGAATATGTAAGTTTTCCCAGAATGCACGATAGAGGGCAAAGTTCAGAGCTCAATGGCTATAAATACAACATGCATACTACAAGGTTGAAATAATGCCTCGGAGGAGCTTGCATCCTATTTAATAGAATCTTGGCCTACAAATTACTGCGTTTATTCATACATGTCTGAAAATGTCAATGATCAACCTCTAACTTTGATGCAATCGAGCTCTTTTACGGAAGATTTTGTCTTCATATGATCCTCTTGCTGAATGAAATGCCGACCTTGCTCAAATCCGGCTAAAAGGAGCAGAAAGCATGTATTGGTCACAAAACAAAAACATGTCGATATCGTAATCAAAAGCAATCCCAGTTTGATCATCATGAATAGAAACAAAGATGTAGTAATTGACAATGTAGATAATGGGGAAATGTTCACGAAAGTTGAATACCTTGCTTGAATTGGTCAAATACCCACCCATTACCCCAAATTCCTTCTTATATACAGCAATCAACAAGTTTATTGCACCCTGAATACCAAAACCAATAGGAACAGAGAACAATTTCCCCGAGACGGCAATGAGAAAACTTTTATCGAAATTTGAACTAAAATCATGCGAGATTCCAACATAGGCGTCTACTAACATATGGAGCGACATTGAAATCGTACTAAGCATCCTCGAAGGATAAGTAACTAGAGGATTAATCAAAAGTAAAAACACTCTTTCACATGACTGCATATATCATTAGTAAAAGATTTAGCTTAGCCATTAGGGTTTTAACAGATTTGAATAAAAATAACTACAAACAGTGCTATACAAGTCAGAATGTCATTTGAGAAGGCTTGTGCATGTCCATCAAAGGCCTGTTAAAAAGGACTATCTTTTATCAGAACTATCTTTTGCCAGAGTTCGAACTATCTTTTGCCAGAGTTAAAAGGACTCCTCTAGTAGCCAAAATTCTTCAAAATTGAAGGGACTTGCCCCCGAACCATCTTCAATGCGATCGGCTGTGAGTCATTATCGAACTAGTGCTAACCAGCCCGTGGAATTTGAAGGTTGAGGCGATTTGTCCCATTATGGTGAGCAGATAAAATGATATATACATTATGAATAGGAATGTCCCGACCATTGACCAACTGAATTTCGCGGACATATAGGAGGTCCACAATTTCCATCTGCCCATAATCCTAGTCACTCATCCCAAAAGCCTTGTACGGTATTTGGATCATTGGGGCCAAAAACACTTCACAAAACCCACTACAGTATTGCTTGCTGAATACATTTGATGGAAACCGATCTTGCCCGATCACACAATCAATTTTGGTCACTCTAGTGTCATGCGAGAAGGATGCCCTCTCACCCCAATGGCGTTAAGAGCGACCAATTCCCTTTGTGTGCCCCTAAAAATACCGTGAGCTTTGCGAGATCCCACTTGAACCTAAGAAGAGAATTCATTCTTTGGGACCGGGAGAACAACTTAGCATGAAGAAAATTATAATTGCTATGATGATCTAAAGCAATGAATAATCTCCAAACTACTGTAAACACCTTGATGCCTGGGACCAAAATAGAAATTTGGATGACATTTGATACTCAAAATAAAAGCATGAAAATGGCCATACTGATTCAATATCCTCTCTCATGTGTCTCAGCTTTACATTGAAAATACCAAGCCACTCATCCATGTCATCAACACAAAGATTCTTTGATTCTAGTCCTCAGAAACTGCATCATTCACAACAAGAGGCACACTTGATATTTCAGACCACATGGAATTTGAAATAAAAATAAAATCAATAGAGCAGTCTTGCAAGAGCTGTATATTTAGAGAACTAGATTTACAGTCAGTAAAGTGATATTTCACCTATAATTACAATATTTAATAGTAACAGGAAGGAATCAGATGCAAATCTTAAAGTTTTTGCAATTTACTGATACTAAAAAAATAAAAAGATAACTTTTAGTGTATAACGGCTATGTACCTCTGCTATAAATGGTTCACTTTCCAAAATTGCATGCACATTGGCTGCTTCCAAAGCAAGAAGTTCTCTTTTCAATCTTTCAAAAAATGCCTCTGCTTCACCAATACCCATGACATACCTGCATAATTATGTGATACTTAATATTATAAGAACTGTTTTAAGATTAGATTTTTCAATCACAGTAAAGAATAGAAATATCACATGCAGAGGAAAATAAAGAACACAACAAAACAGTGTCAAGGCGGAACCTATAAAAAAAAAAGAGTCAAGGGTGACTATATGTGCCTAAAAACAGGAGATTCATGCCCAAGCCAACTGCTTTACTATTTAAATGTTAGATAGTACAAATCACATTGATAGCCTGTAATCTTCTATCATTCTATAGACATGTGCATAAGCCTCTCATTGCCATGCAAGCAATTTATATTTAACAACATAAATTTCAAATAATCATCTAGTTCATCGTCATTCATCTAGCTCATCGTCATAAATTTATAACTTTCTAACATGGCATACATCTAGTTCATCGTCATTCATTTCATGATAATCCATACTCAACGACATAATAATTGAAATCAAGCAATCATGCATACACATCAAGGAATCCATGAATAATGTAATTATGACATTTATACAGACATATGCGTATAGTTATAAATATATAGTTTCACTTATGTCACATCATCACCATCTACCGATATAGAGATGATCTCCTCACAAAACCTAGTCGATTGTTGACGTTTTATTTCATGCACCAGACATGTCACATCTTAAACATCATCTTATTTTTAAATAAGAATGTCGCGCATATATTGATACATGAAATTACTGCAACCATGGATGGTATTTTGTTTGATTCCATGAAGTATCGAAGAAAAATCTTTCAGAAATAAACAAGATTTAACAATATTTAATTTAACTTAAACCTACCATGTAAACTCGGCATTGAAGTTGTCAGCATAGTCCTCTGAAATAAACAAATCCATACGGCAGTATATCTGTACCTGCAATCAATTGTTTATCATATTTATCAGTCAGATATTTCAAGCAGACAACAGGCAATCAATTGTTCATTTAAATCATTCATGCAGATATCAGTATATTGATTGTTGGGGTAATAAAGGGTGATTCTAACACCATGTGAGCATTCATTGCTATCAGTTCGATTAATTATCTATGGTGATAGGAGGTGTGGCTATCGCCTGCAGAAAAATCAGAACATGATCTCTTACTTCCCATAACTATTCAATCCAAGTGGATGGTGATTGATTAGTAGCTCAAAAAATGAAGAATTGGTTTCATATGAAAATTAATTATTTTTTTTCAAGATTATTTCTACGAGATTAGAACATGTACGATATGCCAGCAATTGAAATGGAAACATAAATAAAATCTTACCCGAATGGTTCATCTCCAGCATTTTTAAGTGTGCCCATTGCATCACGGTAAAGCACATGGGTCAGCATCTCGGATCTTTCAATCCCAAACATGTTGGCCAACCTTCTGTAAAGCTCTTCATACGAACCAAGGACCGAGAGATCAAGGGTTCAACCCACATCTTTAGACTCCATAAACACCTTACAATGCCCAGTCTCCAAACTGAGATCAACCGCTCGGCGATCCTTGTACCACATAAACCCTTCGCTAGATGAATTCTCTGGCGGGCTGTTGTAATGATTTGTGGAAGGAGAAAGGGATTTAGGGTTTGAGCGAGGATGATTTGAGCAAGAGGGATTTAGGGTTTGAGCGAGAGAGATTTGAGCAAGAGGGATTTAGGGTTTGAGCGAGAGAGATTTGAGAAAGAGGGATTTAGGGTTTGAGCGAGAGGGATTTAGGGTTTGAGCGAGAGAGATTTGAGCAAGAGGGGTTTGAGTGAGAGAGATTTAGGGTTTGAGTGAGAGGGAATGAGGGGATCGAGAAGGGAGAAGGGAGAAGGGAGACGGTTTGAGTTCGGGAGAAGGGAGATGGAAAAACGCAGTTATGTAGTGGCCCGATTGAAGGGTCGTGGGCTTAAGTGGAGTGGTCGGGGGTTGGCCCAAATCCTCCCCTACGCCGACGGCATATTAATTCCAGCCGTCGGCGTCTCCGGTAATTTTTGTAGTGTGTGGCACCCAATCCTAGTGATAGGGGGCCACATAGTGTTCAAATGATCTGGACGCAGCCATGAGTGTAAAAATAAGAGCAACTATTGATATAAGACTAAATATTTGATATGGTTAAAATGACATAAATGTGTTTTTCTAGCCTACTGTTTTCAATTTATGAGTTACCACTTTGCACAATATGTGAGTTACAACTTTGGCAATTTGGATTGCTCACATCTTACACTTTTAATGGTTTAAATCAAGGTGTCAACTCCGGTATCGGTCCATAGAGGGCTAATACAAATCGGTCAATACGTATCGGCCGATACCAAGTTGTATCGGTGTATTTTTTTATTTTCATTCTAAAAAAATAAAAATTGTGAGGTATATGCCGGTACCCGTATCAGCCGATACAGGCCCGTGTTGATGCCCGAGTTGATACCTAATACGTTTAGTGTCGATATAGACATTGATACCCGAGTTGATACTTGATACAAATTGGTGCCGATACGTATCGGTTTGCCGAAAAACCAATAGGTATTAGTATCGGCTGATATTTGATACCTTGGTTTAAACACCAAAAAAATTTATAAGCTAGTGACAATCAAGGTATAAAAAATCTGCCGATACCAATACGTATCGGTGATATGTATCGGTATTTTGGCATACCGATACGTATCGGTTCTGCAACTTGGTTTGCCGATACAGGCTCGTATCGACCAATGCGTATCGTATATCGGCCGATACGTATCTGTTTGAGCCGAGATTTAGATTTATTTTTTTTTCTATATAGGTCGAAACTATAGAGAACCGATGTGAATCGGTCCTCCATATACCGATACTAATTCCGAGTTTGACACCTTGGTGACAGCAATAAGAGTAATGAGGTCCAATTTTAAAATCCCAACTAACACCCAAAAATTCTAGCCGTTTATAAAACCGGAGACAGGATTTCTAGAGATCATCATGCAAGCCTACAACAAACATTAAATACCCAAGCTTGCTTCTTCCCAAATTGAGTGATCTAACATATTTTGCAAAATAGTCATTCAGCTATTCAAAGTTGACCTCATTAATTATCCGCAAACACTTGTACTATAATTAGGGTAACTCTGTTCGCGCATACAACATTAAACCCACTTAAACCCTTTGACTGCATGGAATATGACAATTGAGATCGTTTTTAACCCTAATCTTCCACAACTTCTATATAATGGATTTTAAGATCATGAACATACCATCTGACAATCATTTTTTTAGTTCACATATCCCCTTCAATCATTCTTTTAGTTCATATAATACATATCCTCAAAAATAGCCCTAAACTCATATGACATACATCACTCTCAAACGTGACTTTATAGTAATTGTATTGAAATCTGCGCCATGTGGAATAAAAAATTGATCATCTTATGTCAAGATCATGGTCTCAATTAAAGATCCATTGCGTCAACGATTGGGGTGAAAAAGAATCTTAATAATCTGATTCCAAGAGTTCAACGAGTTTCAGTGGGTTTCAACTGTAGGCGCGGACAGAGGTACCCTAATAATTATTACCAGGGAGCAACTAATAAAATGAAGACTCTATTTCTGCCATCTATGCCACTTGAAATACCATTTAAGCCAGATGATTTGCAGGCTATAATGTAAAGATCTTCGGTGTCAAATATAAACACGAAAAACAATCTAATTCATGTATGGGATTCAACACACTCAACCATCGAAAGGATCTTACATCATGGCCTTCAAATAATACGGCTTAGATGATTTTCCACATGGCATATATTTCAAAAATCGCAAGTTTTTTAAAATATGTGCAATGGCACCAATCTCAGTGTGCAAGTAGTTGCTCTCTTATTATTATCTAATCACCCAGATCAACAAACCTCCAGTATATAAAGCCTACCACACTGCCTAACTCTTCAACACACAAAACCATGGCTCCAACTCTCTCCTCCTCTCTTTACACCACACACCCTGTTCTCTTCTTCGTATACTTACTCCCCTCTCCATCTCTTTCCGACATATCTCCGTCAACTCCCGTCCCTCCGAGCACCGCCTGTAACTCAACACCTGACCCTCACTTCTGCAAATCTGTTCTTCCGAACACGGGATGCTCGAATCTCTACGATTACGGCCGGTTCTGCGTCGGACGGTCTTTATCGACGGCCAAGAAGTTCTCGGCTTTAGTTGATGAACATATCAAAAACCTGCCGCGGTTGTCGGAAGCCGCAGTATGCGCCCTTGAAGATTGCAAGCTTCTTTCAGTGCTAAATATGGACTTCTTGTCGAGCGCCGCTGTGGATCTTAATAACACTAAAATGCGAACCGACGACGTGCAAACCCTACTTAGTGCCATAGTCACCAACCAACAGACTTGTTTACAAAGCCTTCAGGAGACTTCAACGCTTTCGAATGGGGAGAATGGTCTCTACAAGCCTCTCACCAACGGAACCAACTTGTATAGAGTTGCTCTTGCACTATTTACTCGTGCTTGGGTTCGTGGGAGGCGAAGCAAACGATTTTCTAAGCGAAAATTATCGGTCACCGGCTCGGAATTTGTCCGAGATGGCATGTTGAATTTGAAAATGTCGTTGAGAAATCGGAAGATGCTCGAATCAAAAACCCGAAGGAGGCTTCTTGAGGCTTCTGATGGTGCGGTGGTAGTTAGAAATGTGGTCTTTGTTAGCCAAGATGGAACTGGAAATTTCACCACCATTAATGGTGCCTTGGCAGCTGCTCCAAACAACACAAACATTAGTGATGGCTATTTTCTTATATTTGTAACTGCGGGTGTTTACAAGGAGTACATATCGGTGCCAAGGAACAAGATGAACTTGATGATGATCGGAGATGGGATCAATCAGACGGTGATCACGGGTAATCGGAGTGTGGTTGGCAATTTTACTACTTTCAACTCTGCAACTTTTGGTAATTGGCTTCATCCTTTTCCTTTGCTGCATGATGCTTAATCGTTTTAATGGATCTCGTGCATAATTTAATAAAAAAAAGGAATTACTTCAAGAAAATTTTACCCTACTATACTACTTAAAAAAAATTTAGAAAAAATAGCTCTAAGAAATTTCAAGATTTTCAAAAAGCCAACGATTAACAAAAATACTCTTATGCAAAATATCATATAACAAAAATAATATCATATACTCTTTTGTCAATAGCTGAAAGTAAGAGATTTAATGTTTCTAAAGTTCTTGGAAGTAAACTTTTGAGAGGGGTCCATGGGTGAGATTTAGGTTGCGTATGGCACATAGCTCTCTGCTAGCCCCTGGCATAGCAGAGTTCACCTGCTTTAGTAGGTGTCCATCCTCTTTACTAGCATCCTACTACCTGCTTTCGTTTTACTCTCCTCTCTACGCATTTTTTGTCAGAGCAGATTTTATTTACTCTCGTAGGGAGTTAATAGAGAGTAAGAAGGATGCTACTAGAGCAAGCAAATCTTGCTTTGCAGAGAGTTAAAAAAGAGAATGAGAACTAATTAAAGTAGGTGAACTCTGTTGTGGCAAGGAGTAGGAAAGAGCTATGCCATACACAGCCTTAATATACTTGCATCAGCTAAAACTCAAAAGCACTCTATAACCTTATTATAATGCACAAAGAATACAACCTCAAACTATAAATTAAACATACAAATGTCTGCCATTTTCTTTAAAGTAATTGAAAACTGATCACCTTAGAAAATGTCTCCCATTGCAGCTGTTTTAGGACAAGGGTTTGTAGCAGCCGATATTACATTCCGCAACACCGCTGGGGCAGTCATGGGCCAGGCTGTAGCTGTTCGTAATGGGGCCGATCTGTCTACATTCTACAGCTGCAGCTTTGAAGCTTACCAAGACACCTTATATACTCATTCCCTCAGACAATTCTACAGGGAGTGCGATATCTACGGCACAGTAGACTTCATATTCGGAAATGCGGCCGTGGTGTTCCAAAATTGTAACATGTATGCGAGGCTTCCGAGGAGAGGCCAAAGCAATGTCATCACAGCACAAGGCAGAGAGGACCCGAATCAGAATACGGGCACATCAATTCATAATTGTAGCATTAAAGCAGCTTCGGACTTAGTTGCGGCCGGTGGTTCTACCAAAACGTACCTCGGCCGACCATGGAAAGAGTACTCTAGGACTATCTATATGCAATCGTTCATCGATGACTTGGTAGATTCTTCGGGTTGGTTGCCTTGGTCAGGCGATTTCGCATTAAGTACTCTATATTACGCTGAGTATAAGAATAGGGGTCCAGGCTCGGGTATCGGTGGACGAGTTAGATGGCCTGGGTATCATCCAGCCATAAGTGCATCAGATGCAAGCAACTTCACTGTTACAAACTTTACATTTGGGGATAATTGGTTACCTTATACTGGTGTACCTTTCGTTGGTGGCTTACTATAGCTAGCCATCTCCTTGCGACATTACTTTTCTTTTTTCTTTTTATTGTAATTGTTGTTAGCCAAATCAAATAGTATGTAATCTCAAAACTCTAATTGGTAATTAATAGATTGGATTTGGGCTCTTCAATTCATTTGCAATTTTGTTTGATTCAATAGCAATATAAGTTTTTCTACATTTTTCTGTTTTTGATGGGGCAAGTGGGCATAGTGGAAGTTGAGACCCACACTAATATTAAATGCAAGTGTAAGGTATCGGCAGACACGGTTGATTTATCAGAGGAATAAGATATTTTATGTTTATAATTGTTTAATTTTTAGATCTGTAGTGATGTGAGGGATGAAGCACCTTCAATCTAGAGCATGTGAGGAGCCTATAAAATATGAAGTTATGAATGGCGATTTTAAAATTGATGCATATCGGCCAGATCCCAAGCCTTACCGGATAATATCGGTCAAACTGGTTTGACCAATATTAAAGAACTTTTTTTATTTTAAAATATAAGAAAATATATTAATATTTTAAAATAATAAAATATGATCAAAGGGTATTTTTGGTATTATGTCTAATTCATATCGGCCGATATTGTGAAAATTTAGTCCATATCGGATATTCATAGTGTTAGAAATTTTATCATAATCATGATCAAATTTAGAAATGCTTCTTTGTGCCAAGAAGATTGAGTGATTCGGATGGACGGACGTCCGTGAATGGACTCACGAACATCCGTGAGTGATTCACGGATATCCGTATTCCAACGGTTCCGACGGTTATAGGAAGTTAGAGGCGGTTCCGGCGGTTATTGGAAGTTGGTGTCTCAAGGACATCCTTGGTTAAGGACATCCTTGCCCCGATAGTATAAAAATATCATGTGTGATTTGGAGTGACAAGGGGTTTTGAGAAAAGTATTTCAATTTTAAAAATTCTCTCGAGAATTATCCATATCCCTTCTCTTTGAAATATTCTTGTTTTTGTTCGGAATTGATGTAAATCTCAAAGAATCTTTTGCCTTGGTATTTCAAGAATGTATTGGCTCATGTGGATCGAGTGGACCATTGTGAGAGACGACGATTGAAGGCGATAGTATTATTACTATGGAAGGGATGATCGTGGGATGCGGTCATTGTTAATCGTGAGATGCGGTCAATGTTAGTGAAGAAAAGTGATAGGGATTTCATTCTTAGAAGTTGTAATAAATTTTTTTTTCATAGTGGATTGTTTGCCTTGGATTTGAGAGAGATCTCGTGATTTTTACCTGTGAAAGGGTTTTCCACGTTAAAATCGTCTTTGTTAATTTTGTAGTTGTGTTTGCATTATTTCTCTTCTAATATCATCGTTAACCCCGAATTTTCACATAGCCTTGTCGATCTCTCATCTTATAAGATCTTGGGCTCCTCCACTCATAGTCAATTGGTTGAGATGGATACCCTAATTTATCATGGTATCAGAGCAGGCCTTTCTCAACTCCGTATCTCTCAGTTCAATTCTTCGCGTGATTTAGCTCAGTCCGGCCAACACGTACGGGAGTGTGTTGAAGTTTAGTCTCATATCCGGTATTCATAGCCTTGTTTCTCCTCTTATAAGATCCTGGGCCCCTCCTTTCATAGCCAATTGGTTTTGAAATGAACTCTCAAATTTAATCGATATGATCCGATATACGCCATGACTTGACAGTTGACTTTTTTTTACTTAATTTGACCTATTATCATACTTTTTTCTCTAATATTTGACCTTATATCCAATAGGAGGTAATATCATATTGGGTGAGGGCTAAACTAATATATATCAGATATGCCTAATGTTTAAAACCATGGTCAAGTGGATATCCTTTTTGTATTTCCTTTATTGAGTTGGGATTACGTACTTGCCCCAATGGAGAGCCCATCGACCTGGTTCACTAGTCATGACTTATGATTTCATCATAGATATATTGTGATAGATAGTGGTCTAAAGATCTATAATGTTGAAGATCGGGCCAAAAACTCATCTCTATCAAGTAATTCTAACTGTTAACACCTTCTACCGATGACAGCCTTAATTTTAAAAAGTTGACTGCTTTGAATCACACTAGAGATATTTTTATTAAGGTAGCTTTAGTTTTTAACCCAGCTTCCTTCTCAAATGGGGGCTCACAGGCATGAACTATGGACTGTTTTGATCAAACGATAAAAATTGTTTTTCGTCTTAATCTTTGATAAAATAGATTTTGAGATCACAGTCCTACTCTCACACGGAGATAAATTCGTGCAGCCAATTTAAAATTAATTGGCTATGAGCGGAGGGGCCCAAGATATTATAAGGAGAGAGACAAGGTTATAATTTAACCGACGTGAGAATATACTTTAACACGTTCGCGCATGTGTTGGCGGGACTGGGCCAAATCACGTGTACAATTGAATTAGGTGACGTGGAGTGGAGAAGGGTCTGCTCTAATACTATGATAAATTTGTGCATCCAACTCAAAATTAATTGGCTGAGTATCAGATTTTGATTCCAATGGCATGCATCCCAAAAATTGAGCATGATCGTGGATAGGATCGAGCATATCGGTTGGGTCCCAAGACCATACACATTGGATGTCAAAGTATTTTTTTTATATTTAAATATATTAACTATATATAATTTAAGATAATGTTAAAAAAATTTAAGTACATTTTTTATATGGGAGCCATTACTTGCCCACGTTTTTCAAGTGATTGCACCGGATTTAAAGAAAGATTTGGTATTTTAAGGACATGTGATATGTAAAACTGCAGTATGGGCCCTCCGATTTAAAGTTCATGATCAATAGATCTCTATTATAAAATTGGAGCAAAACATGGCACTTGGCATATGATCTATTGTAGTCAACTATTGAATTATATAATAACCTTTGACTCCATTTAATCAAATGATAATAATTATATTTTGTTATAATATTTTGTAATTAATATCTTCAAATCATGACCTTCAAATCAAAAGACTTAAATGGTGTTTTCACATAGTAGAAGTCGCCAAACTTGGAAGTCTTTCTTTTAAATTCGGTACAATCCGGTGCAATCACTTAAAAATCGTGTGCAAGTATTGGCTCCTTTTTATATTTTGTTCAGTTGACATCGAATACACATTAATTGGCCAATATGAATTGATACGGTATAAAATTATAAATATCAGTTGTAATAAATCGATTAAGCCTATATTGAATTGGGAGGTCATATTATATCGGATCATGCCAAGCCTATGTATCGTATATGGCCTATAATCATTGATTGATTGCTCACGCCAAAAATGCACACCCCAAAATTTTAAATTGAAAAGTGTCCATGCTAAAAATTATTGATTGCTTTAAATCAGTCGATCACTATAAAAAATAAGACTATCAGCTGTAATCAAAAACTGTCGCTATTAACAAATATTCTATTAAGACTATTCGCAGCAAGGTATTGGCGGCAGTTTTAATGTTAATAGCAACAGTTTTTGGCTGCCGCTAATAGTCTTAATTTTTGTAGTGGATGGAGATCGTGTTTCGCTCCGATCCCTCACAAAAGGGATCTTGAGGCCATGCTTGTACGGTTAGACAGTCAATTTTCCATTCTACATGGTATAGATCCCAAAAATGTGGCCATGAAATAACATTTGAGTGTGATGTGTGCCACATGATTTTAGGACCACTTTTTTTAGATTTGTGCTATATGAAAGCGAAAACTGGCCGTCTGATGGTATGTTTATAGCCTCAAGATCCTTTGTGTGGAATATTGGAATGAAACACGATCTCCATCATCTGATTTAAGGCAATCAATGATTTTTGACATGGATGCTTTCCAAAATTCCATGGATTTATTTAAAGTACCCTTAAAAATATTTTTAAAATGAATAATATTTTGACAAAAATAAGGAGGATTTTAAAAATATTCATACAAATGCATTTATCATGCAAAAATCATATTTTTTTGGAAGAAAAAAAGTTTCTTTGAAAATAAACACATTTTGAACATGTTCCTATTTCCTAATATGTTTTTTTTTTTTTAAAGAACTTATTTAAAAGGAGTTCTTTTTACAAGATGCCCAATTTTGGTAGCTATGAGCATAAAAACTCTCCCTAAAGTGGCAAGTTGGTATCAGGTACCCAACTCGTGCACCATATGTGATATTCTGCCGAAGAACATCCTTCTGGCATAAAGAGCGCTCTCTCTCTCTCTCTCTTTCCTTGATGGAATGTGGTCAACTCTAGAAGGTAATGGGATTGACTCTCATATGCGATAACAGGATTCCTCGAAAGGGGCAAAGGCATTTCTTAGGGATTAGTCTAGGTATAAGTTTGAGATTATCCTAAGGCTGCGTTTGGGAAAATAAATTTGGATTTGGAGATTTCAAATTTAAAATTTGCAAATCTCTTGTTTGGATGTTTAGGCATTGATTTAAGATTTGGCTCAATAATTTATAGATACTTTATTTGATTATTTTTTTTATAAAAGAAATTTATATTTCATTAGTTTCCTTCATATATTCTATATAAGTAGGGATGCAAGTTCGGTGTACTGAATCGAATCATGATTTATAGATACCTTTGTGGCTTCATGATCCTCATGGTGTCTTCAAAGTTAATTCCCTATATAATAAGTTAGCGGAGGAGGCTACTGTTAGAATTTCTACGGATATGGTCTTGAATCAAGCAGTCAAATATATATCACTACAAGAACACGCATATCTTGTTTTCTTCTTGGGTCTCCGCGTCAGTGATTTTTGTTAGAAAAAACACGCATACCTTGTTTTCTTCTTGGGTCGCCGCATCAGTGATCTCCGTTAGAAAATTCGAATCCACGTTACCTCTCATTTTCTCTAAGCTTGCCTCTAGATGAGAATAGGCTAAGTTAAGAGGAAGAGGAGACGGTGGTCTCCTTTAAATAGTCACCTCTCTATTTCCCAACCCATCAAGGAAAGAGAGTTAAGACATTATTTCTACAAGGAAACTTTTTGCTTCCTATCGTTTCGAGATTCATGAGATCAAAGGTCCAACTCAATTTTATGAAAACACAAAAATGGATTAATGTGTTGACCACGAATATCTAACAATTATTCCTCTCCTCCCTTGATTGTGGATTTGGAAGGCCAGAGCTCCCACTCATGTCCTTGCTTTTGTGGGGCAGGTTATGGTTGAGAAAATTTTAGGGCACTTTAGGATACAATGCCTCAAAACCA
The DNA here is from genome assembly GCA_021018995.1 of Chloranthus sessilifolius. Classification (NCBI taxonomy): domain Eukaryota; kingdom Viridiplantae; phylum Streptophyta; class Magnoliopsida; order Chloranthales; family Chloranthaceae; genus Chloranthus; species Chloranthus sessilifolius. Next base: position 545,819 of record CM037588.1, on the reverse strand, counting down.
AACTTTTTAGCAAAAAAAGATCCGACCTCAAACGTTTTAGAAAATCGGTGCTTTCACGATTTTTCGAAGTTTCAAAATCCATGAAAACACCGTTTTTTTTAAATGTTTGAGGTAAGCCATTTTTTACTAAAAAGTTTATTTTTGAGGCATGTTTCTCTAATTATCCCTATATTTAAACTGTTGACAACCGTCAAGGCTAAGGGCTTTGTCACGGCTAATCGGTTAGAGCTCCTTTTCACCTCATCTAGGGTCGGGTGATTTGAGTTCTCAGTAGAGCACCTTACCCTCTGATCTTGTTTCGGATAGCCACATACGAACTTCAAGAGATAAGAAATCCGAGCAAAACCGCAGGATGCATGGCGTGCATCTTATGTAGGACTGTCAAAGGGCTGGTCCGGCCCTAAAACCCGCCCGGCACTGCCCTAAATGTTAGGGCTAAGGCAAATTTCGAGAGCCCTAAAATAGGCTTGAGCCTTTAAAATAAAAGCCTTAAAAGTTTAGGGTCGGGCTATGATCGGGCAAGGCCCCAGTCCTAGATGTATCTTATAAATATAGAGATATTTTTTTTATCAAATGTATCATTTTTTCCTAACCTTTAGGCCCTTTTTAATAGATAGATGGAAGGTTAATTTAATAATTTTCAAAATAGAGTTATCTATCTTTTATATTTTAAATTATAATTCATATTTAATATCATATATGTTTTTTATAATATAAGAACAACAAAAAAAAGTTGATAATTTTCGAAAGCCCAAAGCCACCCAGCCCTAGCCCGGCCAGCCCATTGACAAGCCTAATATTCTGTGTCTGTGTATGGGTCAAGCACCCTTTCCCCTTCTGCTTGCTCCTCCAATCTATCACAGAAATAAGAATTTATTTTAAATAAATGTACCACATAGTTATTTTTTATTTATTTTATTTATTTTTTGAACCTCAAGGGGTTAGGCGAGCTAGTTAGGTACATGCTTCCAAAAGCAAGAGGCCAGAGTTTGAATTCCCTCCCCCCTTGAGGCCACCCTAGGGATTTATATCCTGTGCTGATCCGATAAATATTGAAATTGGGGTGCACATGTGCCCTTGGGATTAGGTGGGTGCTCTAAGAGGCCCGAATACCCAGGTTATCATATATATATATATATATTCTCATTTTTCGAAAAAGAAAATTTGTCTTTCATAAAACATTGTACTTGTAACTAGGGTGCAAATTCAGTTAACTGAATGGAACTTAAACTGTTTCGGTTCAAGTTTTGCAACATTTCGGTTTTGATTAACTGAATTTTTTAGCTGCTCAAACCAAAATCGAACCAAATTTCAGTTCGGTTCGATTTTGGTTTTTAGGTACCAAAACGGAAACCGAACTGGGCTGAATCGGTTCGATTTTGGTTTTCAGTCAGTTCCGGTCCAATTGGTTTCCGGTCGGTTTTTGGTTCAAATTTCCACCCGCACCCCCCTACTTGTTACACGTCTCAGAAGAAAACAGATAGTTTTGCAAAAATCACAATTTTTACGTATTTTTTGCATATTAAACACATTTTTTATGATTTTTTTTTCATACTTTTCTTATTTTGTCAAAAATAAACATTTTAGCTTTATTTTTTTAAAATACTTACCTTATTTTTTCTCAAAATTTTCTTGTTTTTCCCAAATTGTACCAATTTTTTACCCTAGCTTTCCGATTTTTCACGAATTCTGACTTGGTAACTATGGTGCACCATGTGCATTGTCAAGCGGCCAGAATTAGACATATGGGCCAAGATTTATAGGCCTTACATTTTGTACATCCCCCATTATGGTTAGGGCTGCAAATGTGTCAGATCAATCAAAGAGTTGAGCTAACTGATCAGTCACTAGGGCTGTCAACGAGCCGAACCAGCTCGCACTCGAAAGCCACGAGGTACGATCAAAGATCAAAATTTTGGCTGAAATTTCAGTTTTAGGCATGACCGAAACTGAAAACCGATAATTTGGCCAAAATTTTGATCCCCATACAAAAAGGACCGAAATTTCGGTCCAAAATTTCGTTTCGGTGGGGACCAAAACCAAAGTTTTGGTCATTTTGGCCAAAATATTGATCTTTGAGTACGATCACTAATGGAGACAACTCTATTTAATAATCCTTACATGTTTTACTTTTACAGCATGATTATTATTTCCAAGGCCAAAAAAGTACTTCGATAAAAAGATTACATATAATACTTTGATAAAAAGATCACAATTTATAATTATTGTTATAAAAATTAATGTAATAATAATAAGAAAAAAATTAAGATAATAGTCCAATATATATATATATATATATATATATAGGCAATTTTTGATAGCGGCAAGACTAATAGCGACAGTTTTTTATAGCGACAAGACTAATAGCAGCAGTTTTTTAAATTTTTGTTTAAAAAACTGCTGCTAATATTCTTATTATTTTGTAGTGATGGAGAAATATTATTAAGTTTGAACTAGGCCCAAGCTCAATAAAGCCAAATTAGTGCTTGGACTTTTGAGGCTGGATATGTTTAGAGTCGAGCTCGAGCTTGGAGTCGGTAAGGTAGAGCCGGGCTAAAACTGATCCTAACTCAGCTCGTTGGCAGCCCTACCCGCCATGAGTCAGATTTAGGCTCAAATTTTCAACTTTGCGTTTGAAATGTGGACCCATTTGCTAAACGGATCAGTTTTGGGTCCTACGTTCTTGACCCGAATCTGGCCTGACCAAATCATGAAAACAATAATTTCTATTTGGAGTACAAACTCATAGATATGGTCAAGCTCAACCAACCTCAATAACCAAATTAGCCAATTTTTTTGATGAAGTCAGGGAATAATTTGCAAATTTTCTGGAGATAATTAAAAAAAATATGTATTATTTGTGATTGTTTTTAAGAATAAATCCCGAATTTAGTAAATAATTCGCAAATTCTCTCCAATTTGTCATTAAATTCTTTTCATTTTTATAATTTTTTATTAATATAATTTTATGTTTTAAAGTCCTCAAAAAATTTATCCTTTTTTCTCGAATTTGTCAAAAATTATAAGGATTTTTCAATGTCCGAAGCGGGACTTGGTCACTTTGCAACAAGTAACCAACATCTCCATTAACGGTCTACAAGTTTAAAACCCCCCAAAAACAAGGAGAAATTCAAAGCCTCCTACTTTTGGTGGCTCTCCACCCTGATAGCTTTCCGTGTTGGAAAATTACATAAAAGAAGCAACAAAAAACCTCTATATTAATTGTTTGGCTCTCCACTCTCCTCGGCCTTGATTACAGCAATTTATTGTTATAAAGTAGGACCCTCAATCGAATACAAAGGAAGAAGGGGTGCAAAATCTCTTAATCTGAAAACAAATCTCTTCCCTGGTAGGGAGTCGCTTAAATCTAAAAAACAATCTCCCGGGAGTTGGGTAGATTCCGGGAATTCGAGGGGAAACAAAATGAATAATGGATATGGCCAAGTCTCAGGGCAGGGAGGTGGAAGAGATAAGAAAAGGTTCACTATTATCGGCGTTTCGTCAGTAATTCTAGTGGCCATGGTCGTTGCGGTCGCGGTGGGTGTCTCTAAAAACCGTAACGATGGGAGCGGCGACCCACCAGAAGCAGAGAACAAGGGAGGGATCCAGACCTCCATGAAGGCAATTACCCAAATTTGTCAACCCACCGATTTCAAAGAAGCTTGCGTTCAGAGCCTATCGGCCGCCGCGGGGAACAACACGGACGACCCAAAAGACTTGATCAAGCTCTCCTTCAAAGTGGCGATTGATCACATGCGCGAGGTCTTCAACCACTCGATGGTCTTACAAGAGGCCGCAAAGGATCCAAGAACCACACAAGCTCTTGAGAATTGCCGAGAGCTCGTGGACTATGCGATTGATGACCTATCCAATTCTATCAATAAGATGGACAAATTTGACATCAGCGAAATTCACAAATTAGTTGCCGATTTCAAGACGTGGTTGAGCGCATCCGTCACCTACCAAGAGACATGCCTAGACGGGTTCGAAAACACCACGGGCGACACTGGGGAGTCCATGAGAAAAGCGATGAAAACTTCTTCGGAGCTCACTAGAAACACTCTAGCAATTGTAGATGAAATCTCCTCGCTTCTCACCACTTTCAAGATCCCTCTCTTCACCCGAAGGCTCCTTTCGACCTCCGAACATGGTGACTACCCGGCATGGGTGTCCGATGCAAACCGGAGACTACTCGCAGCAGAAACCATTGTTCCCAATGTAACAGTGGCCAAGGATGGAAGTGGAGATGTCAAGACCGTCAAAGAAGCCGTAGCCAGGATTCCAATGAAGAGCAATAGCACCTTCATTATCTACGTAAAGGCGGGAGTCTACCAAGAACAAGTGTGGATCGAAAAGGGTTTCAACAATGTGATGATGTACGGTGATGGCCCGACAAAGACGAAGATCACCAGCAGCGAGAACTTCATCGATGGAGTGCCTACGTTCAAAACCGCTACTTTTGGTAACTTCTTCATTTGATCACTTCAATTCTTATTTGATTGGGATCCATAAAATGGTTCAAGGTCACTCCTGCGGACTTTTTCCTAAGGGTACAAAATTTGATTCACCCATTCTTGAATGGTTTTGGTATTGGGTTTGGTATTAGAGCCCTTCCACACATAAGGGATTTTGACATGGAAAATATGTTCATGTCAGACTCCGAAATGCAAGTTGTTGAAGTCAAGATTCTCTTATATCCAATGGTTTTAAAATCTCTTTCGTGAATTTATTTTTTCTCAATTTCGAAAAGTAGGCCTCCTTGGCATATTCTAAAACAAATTCCATCCATCGAAAACTAACGTCAGTCAATTGATTTCAATAATGCAGCTGTTGTTGGAAATGGGTTCATTTGCAAGAACATGGGATTCGAGAACGCGGCCGGTGCGGAGAAGCACCAAGCAGTGGCTATCCGCGTGCAATCGGACATGTCGGTCTTCTACAACTGTCAGATGGATGGGTACCAAGACACGCTTTACGCACATACCCATCGCCAATTCTATCGCGATTGCACCATATCGGGAACCATCGATTTCATCTTCGGCGACTCGGCTGTGGTCTTCCAAAACTGCAAGATGATTGTAAGGAAGCCAATGATCAACCAACAAAACATTGTCACCGCCCAAGGTCGGAAGGATTCCCGCCAATCCACCGGAATTATTCTCCAAAACTGTGTGATTACCGGGGAACCCGATTACATTCCAGTCAAAGACCAGTTCCCTTCGTACCTGGGCCGCCCATGGAAAGAGTTTTCGCGAACCATCATCATGCAATCGGACATCGGGGATGTTATCCAGCCTGTGGGGTGGCTCCCTTGGACAGGAGACTTCGCATTGAATACCGCTTACTACGCCGAATACAAGAACCGAGGCCTAGGCTCAAGCACCACGAAGCGCGTGACGTGGCCTGCTATCAAGACGATCACCCCCGATCTTGCGTCCACGTTTACGGTCCGAAATTTCATCCAAGGGGACGCTTGGCTCAACGCCACCGGGGTGCCATTCGACCTCGACATGTCGGCTGTGTAATCTTTAGCTTTGGTTATTTTAATTGTGGCTTTGGCAATAAGAATGAAGGGTATAGATCCATGGTCACTTACAGTTACACTAAACAAAATAAAACTGAGGATTCCTTTTCCTTCTCATTGGCAACCCACCGTTTGTATTTTGTTTCTTTAGTGAATCAACTAATATATTTCTTCATGCCTTTATACCCCTCTTGTCAAAATATGACTTCCCTATCTCGAGGCCCCAAAAACTGTTTAAAGTTGGTATTTTCTGGAATTCAATGGCACAAGGGGGGAGGAGACCATTAAAAAGAGGAAGCAACATGGTGCACACTTTGGTTGCGAATGCCATCACTCGCTACTAGCCCATGCCATAATAGAGCTCACCTACTTTAGCAAGTTCTCATCCTCTTCACTAACATCATGCTACCTGCTTTCCTTGATAACTCCTTTCACAGCAAGATTTTATGTAGAATTTACATGTTCAGCAATTCTATCCTCCTCTCTACTCACTCTTTGCCGGCGCATATTTTATTTGCTGAACTCTATTGTGACGAGAGCTAATAGAGAACTATGTCATATGCAGCCTTAATGATGAACTGCCATTGTATACAAAGCCATAGATATTTACTATTACCAACTCTTCCAAATCATTAACTTAATAGACTAAAATTGTGCTCAAGCTTAATTTAAATGGCATCTTACAATTCTACTCGACTAGAGATAGATATTCCAACATCACGTTTATCCAAAACACTCTTTTTGTACCACATGGAGCTTCATCTGATTGTATAGATCAATTTTTTTTAAATAAAATAAATTCAAAACTAAGATTTAATATTAAACGTCAAATATTAACGGTGATTCAATAGTTTGGAATTTAAGACTCAAAAAATCCAGTGTGAAGAAGTTGTTGTGAAATTCTTTTATTTACAAATGATTAAAAAACGCTATCTTGCTTCATGTGACACTTAAAACATGTTTGTTTGTGCGACGTGAACCTCCATGTGAATTTTGGAGTAGGGTGAGGATACTCGACTGAAGTACCTTCCCGGGATCCATACGTATGCCCATTCGATGACTTTCAAGTCGCCATCAACATTGATGAAACGGGTCGTTTGCCCCCTACCACCAAAGAGGCCTCAAATTTCATGTGTCACATATAGGGGCGTATTCGGTTCGATTTGGTCGGTTTTGGACCAAAACCACAAAGCTAACTGGTCCTAATTGGTTTTTAGATTTTCAAACCAAACCAAACCGTCCAACTCCTAAACCAAACCAGCCCGATTCAATTCGGTTCGGTTTGGTTTGGTCGGTTTCAATTTTCCTATAAGTTCTACTTGCACATCAAAATGTTCTCAACTTCGCAATCAATTTTCCTATAAGTTCTGCTTTACTGCTTTAGGATTTAGGCATAGGCTAAAGACAATGATAGGGTTTTATATAAAAATAAGGCTGCAACAGAGCCGAGCCAGCTCGACAACTCGGCTCGGCTCGGCCCGAAAAATAAGAACTTTTTTTTTTAGAGCTCGGCTCGAATGAACAGAGCCGAGTTGGAGCTAAGCTCTATGACTCGATTTATATATATATATATATATATAAAATAAGTAATTAATTTTGAAAATTTTATTTTATCCTTCAAAGTAACCATTTGAGTTTAACGGTTACTTTGAAGGGTAAGATAGGAACTTTTATCCCCCACTTACCCTAATTTTCACTATATATATATATATAAAATAAGTAATTAACTTTAAGAAGTCTATTTTATCCTTCAAAGTATCCGTTTGAGTTTAACGGTTACTTTGAAGGGTAAAATATGAACTTTTGCCCCCCACTTACCCTAATTTTCACTATATATATATATATAATAAGTAATTAACTTTAAGAAGTCTATTTTATCCTTCAAAGTAACCGTTTGAGTTTAACGATTACTTTGAAGGGTAAAATATGAACTTTTTCCCCTCACTTACCCTAGTTTTCACTATATATATATATATATATATATATATATATATATATACACCCATTGTTACTCCTACTTACAGCTGCCTCCTGCAACTCAACTCCTACTTCTCTCTTATTGCTGAAGCTCTCTCACAGAGTCACAATCTCATGCATACGGGCTACGCCAATTGGATCATGCAACTCAACTCCTACTTCTCTCTGATTTGAGTGACTTCTAAACCTCTCTCACTTTTTTCTCACGCATGCAGGATACGGCTACCTCCTTTCCCTCTCACACACGTAAGCATCAATCGTCGTCGGGTGACTGCTAACAGGCCCAACACGAAAAGGGCAAGAACTGAACCTCTGGCAATCATTTATTTATTTCATATGTTGCGTTGTGTTTAATCATTCATTTAAATCTTTTATAGAATACATATTTAATTGAGTAGAAGTTTTAAAAAGTACTAAGAGGAAATTTTTTATAATAAAACATACTTGGCTCGAAGCTCAGCCCGAGCTTGGCTCAAACTCGGAGAGCCGAGCTAGAGCTTGGAATTTTCGATAGAGTCAATCTCAGCTCGACTCGTATAAGGTAGAGCCGAGCCAGAGCTTACCTGAGCTCGAGCTCAGCCCGGCTCGGTTGCAGCCCTATATAAAAATATGCATTTTACTTAAATGCCCTTTAAAATTAATCAAAATTTTCGCCTATATATATATATGGGAGCTGATTAGGTCCTCCAATGGAGGACGGTGACCGTCCTCCAAAATCCACATGGAGCTCCACGTGGCACTCAAAACACTTTTTGGGTGTCACATGGAGCACAGGTGGACAGTTTAGATCAATATTTTAAAAAAAATTCGAAAAATAAATTTTAAACCCACAAGTCAAAGTTTGACGATTTTCATTGGTCCACATTTCACGGTTCAAAATATACACGTTGGAGATGAGTTTTTAATTAATTTTTTTTTTCAAAGATAATCTAAGCAATGCACCCAAGGTCCACGTGACACCCAAAAAGTGTTTTGGGTGCCACGTGGAGCGCCACGTAGAAAGTTGGAAGACGGTGACCGTCCTCCCATAAAGGACGGAGGCCTTTTCGTGTGTATATATATATATATATATACTTACAAACTACATTCGGTCCAGTTCGATTTGGTTTCTGCTTGGGGAGGCTTGGAACCAAAACCAAACTATACTTTTCCGTTTTGCTTTTTTCCAAATCAGACCAAACCCATGGTTCGATTTGATTTGGTCGGTTCGATCCAAAAAATGCAGAGCCCTAGTCACATAAATAAGTAACAATAGCATACTCTGCTCTCAATAGGATCCTTATAAAAAACAATTAATCCATACCCATCTTGTGTTCCCACTCAACGCAATCCTTAAGATTAGTATTATGCTAGTCAGACTCTGAAATAAACACACCTTTCTTGTCATCCAGCTACACAAGATGAGTGTGGAGATCCATATACCCATAGACTTGGTAAGAAACTACGTTTTCATATTATTTTTAAGCAACCAAAGAATAATTTTATTCCAAAAGAATGGCTATGTACAAGTATGAATAAATAAAGAATCACTCCCAATACGCAGACATGACCCAAACAAGCTTCGGCATCACCATCACCATCACCATCACCCATTTAGCACAAGATGGTACCCACTGGGCTCTTATATATCTAAGAGAGAGAGGGTGTGTGTGTGAGATAATGCGTTGCCTACCTTCTCTCCGAAAGACATCGTTTCGATCGGTTATCCCATAAAAAGTTGAGATATCAAGTCTTCGTGTAACGATGTAAATGACCTTAGCGAAAAAAATTTTATGAAATTATCACTGAATATTGTTCTTGATGTACCGCCCAAATGATTGATTAGTCGTCAACAAAATGAAGGAATCTAAATGGATCTGACGATCCGACCGTCCAAAATTAAGCCGAGAGATCTAGGCGCATGATCAATCAAAAACAATAAACCAACCATCTATAAATTAGATATATGTGCATACCTTGAGCGTTAGCCATTAATGGTTGCCGATCTTCAACGATCTTCTCGCGTTCAATGTCTCCTAGCACAATGGGGATGCTCGCCAATAGGGAGGATTGAATTACGTCGAGCTATCGTTGGGACCAGGCACCCCTTATATTTATAGCCAAAGAGTCCTATCCCATTAAGGACTGAAATTGCTAATTATAGTGTGATTAGAAATCACAATCATACTTTAACTGAAAAACTCAACAAGCAGTTGCCTATTCTCTTCAAACTCACCAGAATAGCAATTGTACATCTTAAGGTTGATCTTATACCATTCACTGGTCAACGGGTTTGACCATAGTGATGGCCACCAAAATAGAAACTTCTTACAGTCTCCCACTTGGCCAAACTATGTCAATAAACTCCGATTACCCAATGTTAGCTAACTTTCTTTGAATGGTAAGTCACAATCAATCTCAATCAAAGTCTTTATTATCAGTCCGGTCCAGTGAGAATTTCAACACAGAATCAATGTAGTCAATATATCATATCATCGATATATGATCATCGATTCTTGTATTGGAAGTCATCACCGACATGGATTCCAACTAGTATGATTTCACATAGATTGTAAGTTTACATAACTGAATGGTGATTACATGTAAACGCAATCTAATATTGGTCCTACTTTATTGCCATCTACTGGCACCATATGTTCCAAGAGTTATTTGCATAAAAAATGGAAAAGCAAATAAATAAATTTTATTTCTGAATCAATTAAACAAATGTATTCACTCGAATATACCCACTCTCAAAGGCTATCAAAATTATCCGTTAACCCCATGCGCGCAACATGCTCCAAAAAGAGCGTGGGAGGTAAACCTTTAGTGAGAGGGTCAGCCAACATGAGTGTCGTACTTATCTTTTCAACAGATACAATTTGATTCTGAACTTTCTCCCTGACAACAAGATACTTTATATCAATATATTTGGAACCCCCACTAATCTTGTTGTTATTGGAGATAGCAATCGCAGCGGAATTGTCACAAAAGATTCTCAGTGGCTTTGAAATAGTATCAACAACTCGAAGCCCTGAGATAAAATTCCTCAACCATATCGCCTCACATGTTGCCTCAAACAGCAATTATTCCTTCCATAGTGGGCCGAAGTAGTCGGCGTTTGTTTAACGCTCTTCCAAGATATAGGTCCACCGAGCATAAAAATATAACCCGATGTGGACCTACGAGTGTCTTGACACCCAAAGATAGTCGACATAACCAATAACTTCAAGGTTATTCGACCTTTTGTATGTGAGCATGTGTCCTTTAGTCCCTTGTAAATAGCGAAAAACTTTCTTAGGCTTTCCAATGATCCAAACCAGATTACATTGGTACACCAAGCATGCCAACTATATATGCTATATCCGACGAGTACAGACTTGTGCATACATGAGACTCCCAACCCGATGCATAGGAATTGTCTCCATCTGCTTTTCTCTCAGATCGATCCTGGGACTCAAGTAGACTAAATTTATCACCCTTAATGGCAGAGGCAATGGCGAGAACAATTGTGCATGTTAAACCTTTTAAGAACTTTATCAATATAAGCTCTTTGAGACAATCCCAATAGGACGAGCTCTATCTCGATGAATCTCAATTCCTATCACGTAGGAAGCTTCACCAAGATCTTTCATATCAAAACTCTTTGATAAAAGTTCTTTGTCTCATATAACATGCCCAAATTGCTACTATAAGTATCATCAACGTATAAAACAAGGATGATAAACTTACTCCCACTGATTTTAAGATATATGCATTGATCCACAGTATTTTCTTTAAAACCAAAATTTGAAATGACTTCGTGAAATTTTAAGTACCATTGTCGAGATGCCTGCTTTAAACCATATAGAGACCTTTTGAGTTTACAAACTAAATGACTCCCCCCTCAACCTGAAAACCTTCAGGTTGTGTCATAAAGACATCTTCATGCAAGTCGCCATTCGAGCGGTTTAACATCCATTTGATGTAATTCTAAGTCAAAATGAGCTACTAATGCCATGACTATCCGAAAGGATTCCTTTCGAGAGACAGGAGAAAATGTCTCTTTATAGTCTATTCCCTCTTTTTGAGTGAAACCTTTAGCGACTAACCTGGCCTTGTATCTTTCTATATTACCTTTGGAGTCTTGCTTGGTTTTAAATACCCATTTACAGCCTACAGGCTTAACTCCATTAGGTAACTCACAAAGATCCCAGACCGAGTTATGTTTCATTGATTCCAACTCATCTTTCATGGCTTCGAGCCATTGAGTGGATTTGTCGCTCTTCATGGCTTGGCTAAAGGAAACAGGATCTGATTCCTTTCCAAAATCAAATTCACTCTCATTTAGGTAAACTATATAGTCATCAGAAATGGCAGGCTTCTTTGCTCTCTCTGATCTACGCAATGGTAGATCATTGGCAGTCGCCATGGGAGCAAGAGCCTCCTCAATGTGGGGTGTGTCAATAAATATATAGCAGTGCATCAACAACTTGAATAAGCTGGTGTTGGTGCCACTTTTCTTGGATAAAGGGATAGGAATAATAACCCGATTCTCCTCAAAAGTGATTTTCCTAGGCTCTATACTCCCACCCGATCTCATCCTCAAAGAATTTTGCATGTCTAGTCTCAACAATCCGGTACTATGGTGGGGCAATAAAATCATGTAGCCTTTTGATCTATCGGGGTAACCAATGAAATGACAACTTATAGTTTTAGGGTCCAATTTTCCTAATTGTGGGTTGTACACCTTTGCTTGACAAAGCAGAAATGTGTAAATATCCTAAAGTCGGTTTTCTTCCTACCCATAGTTCATAAGGAGTCTTGGGAGCGCCTTACTAGGAACTTCGATTTAGGATATGCCTTCTTATTTTCAAGGCTTCTCCCCACAAGAACGTAGGCAACGTAGAGTTGCATAACATGCTTCTCACCATATCCATAAGAGTACGATTTGTCCATTCCTACTACTCGGTGTGCGGCATGGTGTATTGACGACAATTCCATGCTCTTATAGATATCTGAGGCGAAGGTCTGGATTGCGACTGTTTGAGTATCTACCATAGTACTCTCGCCTCTATCGGATCTCACAATTTTAATCTTGAATTGAGTTGTAACTCAACTTGACTTTATAGATTTTAAACATATCCGAGGCCTCAGATTTATCGTGAATGAGAAATATATAACCAAAACGAGAATAATCATCAGTGAAGGTAATAAAATACTTTTGACCACCAATAGCGGGAGTGGAAAACGGTCCACAAATATCAGTGTGGACTATTTCCGACAAACTTCGTCTTCGAGAGCCCTTTCTTATTAGTCTTTGTGAGGTTCCCTTTGAAGCAAACAACACAAGTATTGAAAGCAGAGAAACCGGGCGCATCGATTATATCATCTTATATTAACCTCTACATTCTATCCTTAGAGATATGTCCTAGACGTTTATGCCATAAAATGGAGGAGTTATCAGTGCTCGTTTTAGTTTCTTACTTATTTTATCATTCACATGCATAGAAACTAAAGATTGGGCGTAAGATGAATCCAAGTTCAAGATAAAGATTGCCCACTAATGAGCCACCACCCACAATATCGAATTAAATAATAGAGTAAACATATTATGTCCAAATTTAAATTCAAAACCTAATGAATCCAATTTAGAAATTGAGATAAGGTTTCTAGTGAATCTGGGAACATAAATAGTATCAACTAAATCCAAAATGAAACCACTATCTAAAATGAGACGGAGAGTCCCAATGGCCTCCACGTTTGCTTCTACTCTATTCCGAGTTTGATGGTACGTTCGCCTTTACTTAGCTTCCTGCTGGATCGAAATCCCTGCATTGAATTACTTATGTGAATAGTTGCACCAGAATCTATCCACCAAGTATTGCGTGGAGCATCAACATAAAGTGATTCAAAACACACAAAAGCAAGGTCATTACCTTTCTTAACTAGCCAATCTCTGTATTTCTGACAATTCTTCTTAATGTGTCCCTTCTTCTTACAGAAGTGACACTTGATGCCAGATGTGCTAGCCTCTCCTTGTTTGGTTTCCGGTGGAGGAGCTTTCACGTTCTTTCCTTTATATTGTCGTTTTTGCTTGAAAGTTCGTTTCGATGGGCCAAGAGCGGCGTAATGGGCACTTCGTGTTTTTCTACCAAGTCGTTCTTCTTCTTGGACACAGTGAGCAATTAACTTGTTCATCTTCCACTTCTTCTTCTGCGTGTTATAATTGATCTTGAGCAGGGCCAAATTGCGCAGAAGAGAAGTCATAATGAAGTGAACAAGATAACCCTCGGAAAACCCATGTCCGATTCTTTCAATTGAGTGGCCATGCCACTCATTTTCATAATGTGCTCCCGGGCGCCACTATGACCATCATATTTCATGGTTCCCATTTTAACAATTAGACTACTGGCAAGGGCTTTAGAAGTCCCTTGAAATTGTTCCTTAATGGCTTGCATGTATTCTTTTGCAGTGTGCGAGTCAGGAATACCTCCCCGAATCGCATCAGCAATGGAACTCTTTATGATCATGAGGCTCATACGATTTGATCTATCCCATTTTTCTAAATCCGTATGGTTCACTGCCAGATCCTCAGCCGAGGCATCAGCGGTGAGCACCTTGGGTTTATCAGATCGTATAGCATAGTCAAGATCCATGCAGCCTAGAACAATTGCAACTTGTTCCTTCCATTTCTTATAATTTGATCCACTCAAAAGTTCAATTCCACCAATCATACTGGTTATGGTAGACGGGTTCAATGCTGCACAATAATTAAGGGCTTTATTATGTCCACATACAATCGAAGTAACTATCAATTCCACAAGGTTATAATTATAACATGTGACGCGAAAGTTAAAATATGTCAAGGAATATAAAAAGTAAAACCAATGTGATTTTATTGAGAAACAATTTGTGTCATTATGAGCCTCCGTTGGGTCGAGTCATAACACACTAGCCGCTTCCTCAGTCTTTATTAATGATTGTGACTAACCTGGCCTTGTATCTTTCTATATTACCTTTAGAGTGAAACCTTTAGCGACTAACCTGGCCTTGTATCTTTCTATATTACCTTTAGAGTCTTGCTTGGTTTTAAATACCCATTTACAGCCTACAGGCTTAACTCCATTAGGTAACTCACAAAGATCCCAGACCGAGTTATGTTTCATTGATTCCAACTCATCTTTCATGGCTTCGAGCCATTGAGTGGATTTGTCGCTCTTCATGGCTTGGCTAAAGGAAACAGGATCTGATTCCTTTCCAAAATCAAAGCTCTGATACCAATTGAAGGAATCTAAATGGATCTGACGATCCGACCGTCCAAAATTAAGCCGAGAGATCTAGGCGCATGATCAATCAAAAACAATAAACCAACCATCTATAAATTAGATATATGTGCATACCTTGAGCGTTAGCCATTAATGGTTGCCGATCTTCAACGATCTTCTCGCGTTCAATGTCTCCTAGCACAATGGGGATGCTCGCCAATAGGGAGGATTGAATTACGTCGAGCTATCGTTGGGACCAGGCACCCCTTATATTTATAGCCAAAGAGTCCTATCCCATTAAGGACTGAAATTGCTAATTATAGTGTGATTAGAAATCACAATCATACTTTAACTGAAAAACTCAACAAGCAGTTGCCTATTCTCTTCAAACTCACCAGAATAGCAATTGTACATCTTAAGGTTGATCTTATACCATTCACTGGTCAACGGGTTTGACCATAGTGATGGCCACCAAAATAGAAACTTCTTACACAAAATGCAAGGTACCAACACAATACTACCATTACACCCCACGTATGCATTATCTATCAACTATATAAATCACAATCCATGAGTTAGCAATTTAAATAGTTTATTTACCGACCAGGGGTTGGCGCAGTTGGTAGGGAATTTTGATTTGTTATCAATAGGTCATAGGATTGAGTGTTGGCGTCTCTCTTCTGCAATAATAGGATGCCTCGTTGGGTGTATAAATCGTGAAATACTCGTTACATGGTGGGAGCGAAGGCATCTCAAAATCTGAGTTTAAACTCAGGAACAACTTAGAATATGAGATTTTCCAACTGAATTTACCGTAGAGAGTTTTTTTTGGGAAGTGGGATTCCAAGTCATTTCCGAGTGAAACGACAGCTAGTCGTCCGAGCTATATGGTCGGAATAGCTCAGAATCTGAGCTCAGATTCTAGCTACGGTGTGTACTTCTCAAAAATTTATACATGAGATCCCAACTCATGTGCTTAAAAACCAAAAAATACAAAAAAAAAATAGCAGCAAAAACCAAAATCATTGGAGAAGATGACGCTGGGCTTTTCTAAACTCACCATTGCTGGTACATGTTCTTTGCTCACCGAACGGTGACCAGATCAGTACCGGACGATTCCCTGCGTCGGGGCCTTCGTCCGGGCTGTTGAACCGTCACTTTGGGGACGCTTACTCAGTTAAGATCAAATCTCACCAGTGGCAAGGCACCTATCCTGTGCACAGGAAAAGCAACCGACTTGTATGTATATATATATATATATATATCATATAATATATACATATATAGCCTCTTCAAAAAATATATATGTATTATATATTAAACAAACACCTGTACAGCTTCTTAAAGGCAACCGACTTTGAGTTCACCCACACCACGCGGAAACAGATCAACTTCATTGAATCAGATGATGGAGATTGTTTATCGTCCCAATATTTTATGCGATCGATCTTTAGATCATGGGTGTACCATCAAACGGTCGGTTTTTTATTTCATGTGGTACACACCCATAAAAGTGACCTTAAAATAAGCATGTATGAGATGTGTTTCTGCGTTGAATCACACACCCATAAAAGTGGCCTTAAAATCAATTTTAAGTGTGTACGTGATGTCGATTGCATTGAATCAGATGATGGAGATTATTTATCGTCCCAATATTTCACACGATCGATCTTTAGATCATGGGTGTACCATTAGACAGTCGATTTTTTATTTCATGTGGTACACACCCATAAAAGTGGCCTTGAAATCAATTTTAAGTGTGCATGTGATGTTAAGGTCACTTTTCTTAGATGCGTGCCGCGTGAAATAAAACACTGGTCGTCTGATGAAACACTAATAATCTCAAGATCCATCATGTGAAAGATTGGGAGGATAAATGATTTCCATCATTTGATTCAATTTAGTCAATGTGTTTCAGCGTGGGTGAATTCAAAGATTCAGTGGATAGATTTAAAGGAACTCTATATATATATATATAAGCAACCGACTTACTTTTTTGTTTCAATCTTCCCCAAGATAGATCTTAAGATCATGGATTTCCAATCAGACGGCCAAATGTTGATTTCACATAGCACACATCTCCAAAAAGATTTGGTAAACTTCCATTTCCATAATCTAGGTCACTTTTTAGGGATATGTTATGTTAAATCAACATCTAATGGTTTGATAGGAGTTCTATGATCTTAAGATCTATTGTGAGGAAGATTGGATCAAAAAATAATCTCCATCGTCTGATTCAGATCGGTCAATGGTTCTTGTCCAATAAAAATTGTGTGGGACATTACTCTAAAAACGGGTGCAAATAGCTACTCTATCAGCTATAAGGAGAATAAAAACAGTTTGGCACCGAAATTCTCATAGCATAACCACTAAATCAGATTCGAAAAAAGTAATGGCCATTAAATCAGATTCGAAAAAAGACTCCGTCAAATATGCTCACTCCCATCTCGATTGGTTGCCCGTAAATTTTGAGAGAAAACCGAGTACGACACATAAATTGATGATGAGAGAAAAAAATTGACTGTCGGATGGTACACTCATAGTCTCAAGATCCTTTGTGTGGAAGATTGAAGTGAAAAATGAACTCCATCGTCTAAGTCAAATCAGTCAATTGTTGATGATCAAAAGATCGTACGAAAAAGATTAAACGCAATAATCAAAAGATCATATGTAGGAAAGACAATCTAAGCTGTCAGATTTGAAAGCAATGATAAAAAAATCCTATGTTGAAAAAATTGGCACGAAACACGATTTTTATGATAATATATATTTTAATATCTTTTAAAATTATAAATATATATTTTTATATTTTTTTTAATCCCAACAATTATTTCGAAAGTTATTCCGAAATGAATCGAAATTAAACCTAATTCATTTTGTGCCCTGCCTAGATGAAAATCTTGGTTCCGCCACTGATTACAACTCATGATGGTATGCGACATCATAACGAGTAGGGTGAGTGAGAATTCAATGTAGTCTTGTATACAGTGGCATATGCGATGACCCTATCACCCTGAGTTTTAATATGATAGGATAAAATATGAGTTATGATATGAGATTCGATTCTTAGGCCTTAGTTGTAGTGTAATCTCTTTACGATAATATGAAACTCGAAATATAGGCATCAATATATGGATGCAACCCCCTCTACAGTAGTTTGAAACATCTATGATTATGAGG
Organism: Chloranthus sessilifolius; assembly: GCA_021018995.1. NCBI lineage: Eukaryota > Viridiplantae > Streptophyta > Magnoliopsida > Chloranthales > Chloranthaceae > Chloranthus > Chloranthus sessilifolius. The sequence goes on along the minus strand of CM037588.1, from coordinate 527,912 downwards.
TCTCTTTACTGTCACACGAAGTACATCCAAGTTACTACGAAACCATTTTCTTAGAATGTGTGATTTAGTGAGGTTATCCTACTATAACTCGTTCTATATATAAGTTATAAGAGTATGATATGATATGAGTATATAAGATAAAATAAGTTATGAATACGATAATAACACACCGCTGTATAGGCCAGTATGAAATTAAGAACTTAAGTCTGTATGTGTCGTTCCTTGCATAGCCACCATAAGGGCAATAACGTCTTACAGTCAAGACGGGTTGCTGGGAGACAGTATGAGTCTGTTATGAGTTATATTTAGTCAAGTTTCTCCATTAGGCTGGATGGGGAGCATGAGTATAAGGTGTTAATCCTCACATGGTAGGCTCGAGCAACGACTCTGACACAAATCGCTTAGGATTTATGAATATATTATGTACGCTCATACGATGTACAGACATATGTGTAAAAATAAATAATAAGATATGGTATGCGATAAGATATGGTGAGGTACTTTAGGATATGAGTGTCTTTATTATAACCCTGTATTTATGTTATGATATGAGCTCTACGATGTGCACATGGTTGTCTTTTTCTCTTTCTAATTTCATTGATATATTATTATTTCACTCACGTGATACACCCACAATGCAACTGAGTAGAATAGGGTGAATTAGTGGTGTATCCACTGAGTTTACATGACTAAATAAACTAATTCCACAAAAAACTATCAGTTGCAAGTGATTATATTGGCGAAGTTGACGCAGGCAATTATAATCCTATTGGTGTTGATTTCGTTGACCCCGTGGACGTTGGGTGCTAGGAGCCTAGAGAGGGTGATGCCGCAAGTTATCAGGAGGACCTTGGTGCTTACTACGATCTTAATGCCGACTATTGATAGTTGTAGTTTCGATACTAAGATACGTTTCGTATGGTTACTTTTGATTTGTAGACTCGTATAGCGGATTTGTTTTCGATTCCTATTTCTTTTTTATTATGAAATGTTTCTTTGATTTTATTATATTTATTCATATTTATAGATGCTCATTTATCTCATCTTTATTTGTTGAGTTCACGAATTTTATGGAACCATAATTGTGCGAGAACTTTGATTATGTATATGTCCGCTTAGCATATATGGAATGCGTGCGGGTCATAACTCAGAATTCTAGACCATCGGGATGTGATAGAATTTCGAGTCGAAAGAGACAATGCCTTACCTCACTTTCTCTTAGAAAAAACATCGTTTCGGTTAACCCATAAAAAGGTTAGGTACCAAGTCTTCGTACGAAGAGTTAAATGACCTTATGGAAAAAAAAAGATTTACGAAATTATCGCTCAATGTTGCTCTTGATGTACTATGCTTGTTTGACTGGCACTACAAAAATAAGGTGTATTAGCGGCACTTGCTGTTAAGGTAATTTTTGGTAGCGGCAAGACTAATAGCGGCAGTTTTTGGTAGCGACAGGACTAATAGCGGCAGTTTTTGGTTAAAAAAACTGCCACTAATAGTCTTATTTTTTGTAGTGTGGTTAAAGGACAAAATGGTAAAGGGTGGCATTATTTGCACCCATTTTTTCAATGAAGGACACAAGCACTTCCACCATAATAAATCGTTAACTTCCTTCAATCAGACGATGGAGATTATTTTTCGTCCCAATCTTTGACAATATAGATCTTGAAATTATGGTGCACCTATCATACCATCAGATATTGATTCCACATGACACACATCCCCAAAAGTGAAACTTGAGAATCATTTCTCATGGTATGTCCATAATCACGATCACTTTTGGGGAGTGGCCACATAGAATCAACATGTGACTGTATGATAGGTGCGCCATGATCTCAAGATTATGTGTGAAAGATTAAGGCGAAAAACGATTTCTATCGTCTGATTTAAGGCAGTCAACATTTTTTTATGGTGGAAATGGGTGGAAATAATGTCACCCAATGATAAAAGACAATGGCATTTTTGAAAAAAAAAATTGGCTGCTTTGTAATATTGATATTTTTTTAATATATATATATATATATATATATATATATATATATATATATATATATATATTCTTTTGTTTAATTAAATGAAAATTAATTTCAATTTTTGACAAATAGCTATCGAAGGCAAAAAAAAAAAAAAAAATAGACGATAAATTAAGGATTAAAATTTCGGCCGAAATGACTGAAATTTCGATCATATTTTTATATGGGATTGAAATTATCGGCCGAAATTTCGGTTCAAATTTTTAGTTTCGGTCCCTTCCGAAAACCGAAATGAAACCCTAAATTTTGATCCTTGTTATAAACAATGTTATGCCCAATGCTTTTATTAGAGATAGGTAGATCGAGCTTCTATAATAATCCACTTGGCATCCAAAAGTAAAGTAGCATTGCATAGGTTATCCTATAAGAACTCAAAAATAGATCTCAATGGAGAAAGTAAAATTGTGATTTGACTGCAATGGCACATTTTTCAAATGGTGAAAATCCAAAATGGAGATCCATTGTGGGATTTTTACTTTTTTTTAAAATAATTTTATAATAATCCACTTGGCATCCAAAAGTAAAGTAGCATTGCATAGGTTATCCTATAAGAACTCAAAAATAGATCTCAATGGAGAAAGTAAAATTGTGATTTGACTGCAATGGCACATTTTTCAAATGGTGAAAATCCAAAATGGAGATCCATTGTGGGATTTTTACTTTTTTTTAAAATAATTTATGAAATACAAGCTTGCTTTAGGTGGCACCCAAAAACATAGCTTAATTTGTCCTCCTATTTTCCTAAACTGATAGTATTATATGTTAAATGTATTGTTGGAATTACAATCGAGCTAATTGGGTGTCATGTTGCACAAAACCTAAGGATCGAGTATCACATGCACATAGACAATATTCATTAGCAATAATCAAGTGATTTTTCACCATAATTGTTTTTGTCAAAGGTGAAAAAATTTAATAACAAACTTTTACAACAAAATAAAAGGGAAGAAATTCTTTAACAAAAAATCTTTTAAAATTCAAGGTAGTGAAACTCGCAATCACATGCCACATGGCATGTGATCTAGCACGTGTGCATTGTTTTTACTTTCCACTCGAGAATGTATTTCTCCATTTTCTTTTATATATACTGACACAATGGATGTGCAATATATGTGACAAAAAGTTACAATTTGTGAATCCCAATGCCAATGTTGCACCACTTTAATAGTTGCACATTTTCATTAATATTGCTAATAGATAAATAATATATGGGAGCCCTTATTTACACTCGAAAAGTTAACCCTTACACCAAATTTAAAAGAAAGACTTGCATGTTTGGCGACCTCCGCTATGTGAAAACACCATCTACATTGTTCGATCTGATTGTCATGATGTAAAGATATTAAGTGCAAAAGATTAGTATGAAATATAATCTTCATCATGCGATTAAATGTAGTCAATGACTATTATTTGATTCAACAGTTGACTACAATAGATCATATGATAAGTATCGTGTTTTTATTCAATCTTATGTGTTAGAGATTTATAGATCATAAACGTCAAATCACACGGCCCAAATACTATTTTATAAATCACATGTCCCTAAAATACCAAGTCTTTCTTTAAATTTAGTGCAAGGGCTAACTTTTTGAGTGCAAGTAATGTCTCCCATAATATATTCATAAATCTTCAATTTAGTTTCATAGTTCCAAAAACACTAAAGTACAATTCCTAAAGTATTGGAAAAAAAGTCATTTCTCACTAATAAACATGAAAAAGTAAATATTAATGCTATTTGAAGAAAATTCAAATATTTTTAATAAAATATGTTTTCAATCAACATCTATTCTTGTATTATGAAAATAGAGGAACGTTAGACCAAAAAGTAACACCCAAGAATAAAATGGACAACAGGCACAATTTTTTCAATTTTTTCTCCTTAAAAGCGTATCACCCACACAGGTACATTTTGAATTAATAATTTTGATAACTTTTGAAAAAGTTTGGGGATTAAAAATTTATTTACTTTTTTAAAAAAGTATTAAAATATACACTAAATTAATAACATATTTAAAATAAATTTTTTTAACCAAAAGTAACCTAAATTCAAAAAATTCTACCCACTCCTATACACGCGGCATTTCATGGAATTCTAACCTCACTATGAGCCATGACTAGAACCAAACAGCTCCAGATTCTTTTTCTCAACTCGGGTTTCACATGCTAAAACCTTTTTCGGAATTTGTGCTACATGAAATCAATATTTGACCATCTAATGATAAGCCAATTAATTTAATATGTATTGTGTAAAAGATTGAAATGAGAACAATTCATCGTCTGATTGGGATGAAATCATTTGCTTCAAAGCAATCAGTGATTTTCACACCTGAAACCCAACTTTAAAAGAAAGAATCCCATGTTGTAAGTAAAGGTCAGGTTAGATCAGGTTCAACTTAACTTGAAAAACAAATCTTTGGGTTCACCAATGTTGAAAGACATTGACTGTAATGAATAAGACGATAGAGATTGTTTATCGTCTCAATCTTTCACACGATGAATCTTGAGATCGTGAGAGTATCATAAGATGGTCAATTTTTTCTTTCATATGGTACACACCCAAAAAGTGACCTTAAAATTAATTTTGAGCATGCACGTGATGTTAAGGTCACTTTTTTTAAATATGTGCTACGTGAAATAAAACACTGACCGTCTGATGATACACTTATGATCTCAAGATTCATCGTGTGAAAGATTGGGAGGGTAAACAATCTCCATTATTTCATGCAATGCAGTAAATGTGTTGTAGCAGGAGTGAACTCAAAGATTCAGTGGGTGATTAAAGGTACACAAAAATAAATAAAAGGCATATATAGGACTGTCAAGTAGGGCCAAGATTTAGTAAGCGAGGCCAGGTATAGGCTACCACCAAAAGTCCAAAGAAAAATTGACCCATTTAAGCCCCCCTAACTCGACCCAACTCCACCAAATGAGTTTACTTTAAATAGAAATTGCCAGGCGGCTCGAGACCTGATCTGGCCCAAACCGTTATGGGCCAGGTCTGAGGGTAAGATAAGGTAGGACAGATTCATAAATGTGCTAATTCAGCCCAATTAGTGATCAGTCAGAAGCTCAATTATAATCGGCCCGTTTAAGGCCCGGCCTATTGAGACCCCAAACCAAAGTCCAAGCCCAAAAAAACGGAGGCGTGCGCAGTACGCACCAAGCGTAAGAAAATGTTCACACGTTTTAAAAAAAATATATCGTGAAGCATAAAAAAAGAGATAAAAATAAAGCAGAGCACAACCCTAAGGTCTGGATTCTCATGGCGGCCTCCTCGTCTTCTTCGTCTTCTTCATCATCCCAACCTTCTCCACAGCGCAATCACCGCCGTCGGATTAAAGACAAAGACGGTCTCAAGATCCGTAAGAAACACCGTGTGCGAACCAAGCGGAGACGGAGACACTACTCTTCCCACGATTCATCTTCTTCTTCTACAGAAACCTACAGGCTCGTAATTTTAAATTTTTTTTTTTTTTTTTTTCTACGGTTTCATTAGTATCTCAAGTTTCGATATTTTGATGTTGAGAATTTATATTTTTTTGGATGTTGAGAATTTTCGTCTCTGATTCTGTTAGGGTTGGAGATTCGTAGCTCCGTTTCGTTATTTAATAATCGATCTATTATAATTATTCATAGTCAGGATCGTTGAGAATGGATTTTTTGTGCTTAATTGATCTTAATTGTGACTTCAAAGACTTTGTTCGAAAACCGATCAGAAAATCAGTCTTTATTTATTTATTTATTAAGTCGAGTATCCTTTGGCTTAATTATAGTGCCTTTATCCTATTTTATGACCAATAAGGGATTAACTTTTTGCTCCACTAATGCGTAGGCATTTTTTGGAGTATTGGTCGGGACCTTAACAAATGACGCTCGAAGCTAGCACAACGTCTCAAGTTCGAGTCCCAGGAGGGGAAACCTGGGGCCCAAGAGGGGTACTAGAGTGAAAGCCACCACAGGGTGCGCCGTCCCGGATTCCCATAAGGGCAAACCTGGGACTCCAAAGGGGGTAACAAAGTGAAAGCCGCCCCAGAGTGGGCTGCCGCGGATGTCAGCCTCGGAGCGTGGTGGTGTGTTACAATCCAAAGTAATAAGGGATTAACATTACGTTCCACTAACGCCTAGGCTTTTTTGGAGTATTTATTTGGACCTCTAGTCTCTAAATTGAACAAAAACACTAGTTACTTGAAGAGGATTCTCTGATCGAAAAGTTATTTGGTGGTAATTAGGTGATACTGTGATTTTTTCATGCTTCTTCTATGGTTCGTGGAAGGTAGTTTGCTAGGTTGAAGTTCGAAGAGTTATTTATAAGATTGGCTCTGGTTACCTACATCAATAGATGGACACCCTCAATGGCATACTTTTAGGTCACTTGGTGCTACAAGGCGCATATTTTCTAGGACATCTTACCATACTGTCTGTCGGGCCAATTTTAATTACCAAAACAACGAACATAATTTTCAACACCCAAAACATGACAACTCAAGCAGTGAACTAGAGAGGACAAAGGAGCATTTTGGCTATTTCCATGATTCACAAGGGCATGTCTGTCATTCGCCTGTAAGCGTCGCGATGTCAGCAATGCACGCACTCCCCATCCACCTGTTCTTTTTGTTATGTGATGTTTTGGTGTTCAAAAATTTGGTTATCGTTTTGAACATTAAAATACAGGAAAAGAAATCTTTGGTAAAAAGTCCTAGTTTTTACTAATCCACTTCATCCAAGTGATTATATGTAATGTGAATATTTGTTAACTCAAGGATCATCTGTCAGCGGATCCGTACCACCCATTTCGAGCACTTCAATATGGACCTTATGTTAGATATGAACAATGGCCTATATTAAATTGCTTGGATCGAATAGTTCGCATGCTCTCATGGGCATCCTTTTTAGGCTAACATCAACATGGTCGTTTTGTATTGATCAAAGATGTGTGACACGGGGCATAAAAGGTTTACTTTTGAGTGAGTGTTACCTCATTAACCCTCAAGTATATGGCTATGAGCTCTTTTTTGTACGAGATTAACTGTGCTTGGCTGTTTTTTACAATGGAATCGTATGACCATCCTTTAACTTAGTGATTCTCTATTCCTACATCGAAGCTTTTCCTACTTTTCAGTTTTGTAGGTCTCGTTCTATTAATTCCCTTATGTCCAAGTAATAATGAGTATTGAATAACAGAAAATATATCTGCAAAACTATGAGGCTCCTGAATCCTTATACCATTCGTGCCCTCTTCATTTAAAAGAGTTCAGCTCTGATATAACAACGCTTATATGTGTTTGTAAACAACTGCAAAAACTTTACATGTTTAATAGAGTACTGAAGTTTCTTCAATTCAAGTATCTTTCACATGTACAAGCTCAATATGCGATCCGCAATGAGATAGAATTTCATTATTTAATCATGGCTCTGGCCTTTGATAACTGATTTAATTATATTGATACATGTAAATCTTGAATTTTGTATTATGAAATCTTGTTATTAACGAAAATGCTTCAGATAGCGATGGTGACCCTACTTATATTCTTGAAAAAAATCTTCTTCCATCATGCACATGGAAGAAATCTGAAGCTATAGCTCCATTACTGATATCCTATTAATATTTTTGACTTACAGCAGCAGTGAGAGTTCTTCTGACAGTGAGCATGAGGCATCTAATCATCCCAAGAAATCCAGACAAAATGATAGATCCAAGAAGGTTGATTTCGTTGTTTGATTAAGAGATTTTCTTTTACTGTCTAATTTTTATTCTTCTAGATTATATATCTGTTTGAATCCATTCTTTCTTTAGACGAAGGAAAAGTTAAAGGACAGAGCTAAGACTCACCACCCTAAACCTCGGAAGCACAAGCTTAAGGAGGTAAGCCACGATTCTCTTCTTTGTTTATATTATGGAAATCTAGCATCATCTCTTATTATTGGACATGTTGAGAAGATTATGTTGTAGTAGTTTATGGAAACTGTTGGCCTGTAATGTTTAGATAAGTTATTTGGAAAATTAGAAATTGACCTTATGTTTGGGTCCGCTGAATGGAATGATGGCGTCATGAAACTGTTGGCCTGTAATGTTTATCTTATTTTTTATTTAACCGAAAATTGAATTAACTAAATATTTACTCTCTCTTTCATTTTAAAATTTTTAACCATAGCCCCTCCCCTACACACACACACACAACCAAAAAAAATAAATCAAGTCTGTCTCTCTGAACCCAAATTCAAAAGAGAATGTCAACCTCTATCCTAAAACAGAATTATATCTTCTAGCACAAGATTCATTTCGACTGGACTTCTTACTAGAACTCATAAAATCTGATTTTTTTTTTTTTAAATCAATTATGTAAATAGTATTGACTTAAAGAAGACAACTACAAAGGGTCCCAAATGGAAATTACATGGCAAACAACAGCTATGGCCAATGAGATAATATCATCATCATTGCAGCCTTATCCCATCTATTTGGGATTGGCCCCAACACGATAATATCCAAAACTATATTGAAGAACCAATTAAATTAGACCAATTTTTAACTTAGTACACCAATATGTAAGCTCGATTGCCTTGAAAATGCCTTTGTTATGTATATGGGCATCCCTCACTTCTCCAAGATTACCCTGTATATGGATCATGTCCCTAAATATGGCCTCGTACTTCCACGGGCAGTAGGTTCCTTTTACAAAACTATCTTATAACATTGAGGGAGGCTCCCTCAATGCACAGCTATGATGATGGAACCAACTGAAGAAGGGATGTCTCTATATAAAGGGCCTCAATGTCTGCATTCAGAGTGCTCATCGAACTTTCAGGATCCAAGAAAAAGAATATAATATTACCAAACTCAATGTTGAAACCCCTCATCCAATTCCTGTATGAGAAGGATTCATCTTACAGCTTCCGCAAAAAATTAAGCTTAATCCAGTCTAGATCTGGAGCAAGCCATACATCATTGAGGGACATCTTCTATTATTGTTAGTGGACATTTTCCCTATTTCTGTTCAATTTTTTATCTTTTTTTTTAAAAGTATCTTGGTTTATGTAGAAGTGAAAGTGATTTCCGTACTTGGACGGTATGCATTCGATTTGCTTAATCAATACAGTTGTTCTCTTGAGATTCTTCTAAGATTGATGAAGCACTTGTTATCATGCTCTCTTTTATTTGTTTGATGCATAGTCACAAAGTCAGGAGTCGGCAATAAATCGGCAAGGGTGTTGGGGAAAATCGGTCAAAGTCGATAAAGGGGAAAATAAAAAAATTCAAAACAAGATAAAAGTAATCAATACTATATTTCAAGTTAAAATAATGATTTTAATCAACAAAATAGTACACAATAGGCAAAACATAAAGATTTTTTGTGAACAAATTGAAAAAAATAGTTAAAACCTAAAGGTTTTTTTCCCTTTATGTATAAGTGAAAGAAAACAGAAAAAAAATCGGACCACGTCACAAATATTGCCAATTAATCAGCCGAGTCGTGACTTGGCCAATTAATCGGCAATAAAGTAGGGATACCTGCAAGTCGCCGTCGTTTTCCGATTTTTGAAAATTTTGGAGACTTTTGTCACTATGATGTGATGAATTAAACCAAGATGGCTGCATGGCATGTTCTAGTTGATATTTATAATGTTCTTACGGCCTATAGTTGTTCCCTTTTAGATAACAAATGTTCTAGTTTGACAAGCCCCTTTGAATTAGGGTTGCTGCTTCAGTTCTTGGTTTGGCTAGTTCTATGTTACCTTGTTTGTGATGCTTGGTCATGCTCTTTGAAATTTGGTTCAGTTCATTAGTGCCAATGAAAGTTTTAAAGGGGTATTAGGCTTTGTGATTGATTGGTTAGGTCTCTACCTACAAAGCATTTGGTTTAGGTTTGAATCCTCCTACCTTCTCATTTTTCAAAAAAAAAAAAAAAAAAAAACCATGAACCATCAAGAGTGATTTGAAGTGTGAATCAAGTAGTTGTGTTGTGGGGTTTGTACTATTTCTTACACAGAACATCTCTTTAAAAGTAATATATTATTTTTTTCGATAAGCCAGCTTGACGTTGTTGAGTCCTCACCCGTCTATTGAGAACTAGAAGAAAAATACATCAAAGTTCCAAAAAAAACAAAAAACCCATGGACCATCAAGATTGATTTGAAGTGTGAATCAAGTAGTTGTGATGCGTATTTTAGATCCGCCTATTTGAATCGTGGTCGGATAAAGAGGAGACGTTAAAAGAGAAAGTGGACCCACGAATGGGTTTTTTAAAAAAGGCCCGTTAAAGACCTGTTTGATCAGAAAGAAGAAAATCAAAAAGTTATTAGGGTTTTTAACTTTTAATCCCGTTACTTTTATGTTTGACCTATTTTGAAGTGTCAAACGAAGTCGGATTGATGCAAAATTGGTCATATTTGAAAGTTTATCGAAGAAGTTTTCCAACGAGCCAAAATTTGAGCAATTCCGACAAGTATTGAAAAAGTTATGGTCAATTTTCAAAAGTTGAACATAAAGTGACGAATTTCAAGAATCCTAATTGAATTAGGATTAATTTCTTTTATTATTTTTAGAAAGTAAGAGTTGCTTTTTTATTAGAAATAGGAATAGTTTTCTTATTGTTTTAGAAAAATTAGGATATTTCTTTTATTTGAATTAAGAATTAGAGTTATACTAGGAGTTCTAATTTTATGCATTGGTTAGCCTATTTAAAGGCTTGTAAACACTTTTATTAGAGGTTTTTGGTTAATGAAAATTGTTTATGCAAAATTGAGAGTTCTAAACTTTTGTGAGGGTGTGATCCTCTCAAAATGGAGAGCGATTCTTCGATTCCCGCTTGCGGTTTGGTGCGAGGCCAACTCTTCTTCCATCTCTATCTTCTTTAGATCTACGGTTTGCGTAAGTAGCGTAATCCTAATTATTTTATTGATCTCATAAAAGCCCTAAATCAATATTTTGTTCATCATTAATTTTATTAGCCTTTTATTTTCATTTGGTATTCGAGAGAACTCGCTTGCGAGTTCGTTTGATGCCCTAAACCTATCGGAGATCTAGCCGTTCATAAGAACCCTAATCTTCTAGGTCCGCGATAGGGAACGTATACGAAAGCAACGCTATTTTGGGCCGAAATTAAATCACCTAATTGAATTTCTAGAATTTTCCGTGATAATTTGTTATGAGAAATTATTATTTTTAATTGATTAAATTAATTTTAATCCTAATCTCAGCCCTAGCATTGCATTTAGTAAGTTCCCCAATCAAGTTGTGTTGTGGGGTTTGTACTGTTTCTTACACAGAACATCTCTTTAAAAGTAATATATTATTTTTTTCGATAAGCCAGCTTGAGGTTGTTGAGTCCTCACCCATCTATTGAGAACTAGAAGAAAAATACATCAAGGGATGATTACAAGTAGTCATAAAAAAGGAGAGAGATAAAAGAAATTGGAATATCACTCTTTGTAGCTCAAGTTAATCAACGGAACGATTGTTGGCTTGATTGATATGAGAATATATCACCTGATCAAGCTCCTCATTTATAGCCTTGATGTCCTAGAGGATTAAGAGCATTTTCCATTTTTCATTTTCCATCCGATGGAAAATGCTCTTAATCCTCGATGATATCTAGGCTATAAGTGAGGAGCTTGATCAGGTGATATATTCTCATACCAATCAAGCCAACAATCATCCCGTTGATTGCCTTGTGCCATTGAAGATTCATGCAATTAATGTTGTCCAATGGACAAAGATAGTGATATTCCAATTTCTTTTTACTCTCTCCTTTCTAATGATTACTTGTAATTACCCCTTCATGTATTTTTCTTCTTATGCTCAATGGATGGGTAAGGACCCAACAAGCTGGCTTATTGGAAAAAAAAGAAATATATTACTTTTAAAGAGACTTTCTGTGTAAGAAACAGTACAAACCCCACACTACCTGATTCACACATCAAATCATCTTGATGGTTCATGGTTTCTTTTTCTCCTTTATTTTCTGAAAAATGAGAAGGATGGTGAAAGGATTTAAACCTAAACCAAATGCTCTATAGGTAGAGACCTAACCGCACAATCACAAAGCACTTAATTGTTTAAATTGCAAACTTAATATAAATATTTAAAATTTCATTGAAATTAGTGAATCCAATTTTGAAGAGTGTGACCAGGTAAGAACTAATCAAACCATGCAGCAACTGTATGTCAAAAGGGACCTTGTCAAACAAGAAAATTTGTTATCTAACTGGAAAACTATAGCTTTGGGCCAAACATTCTTCTTCCTTTATGTATATTCTTCAAACACAGTTTCTACATAACTTTTTGTGTTCCCATTTCGTTATATACGGTTCCAAAAATATTATCTCATAATAGCATATATTGATGAGATAAGAACCATTTTTTGTGAATATTTAAAGGTGCTTATATTAGTTGTTGCTTGTTTCTGGATTGGCTCTTTGACATTGGAGCTGGGGTCTGTAACCTTGTAACCTGGCACTGGATTGGCTGGCTGGCTATCTTGTCTTTCGTGGGCTTCTCATGGCCATGGGAGCAATATATAGAAGCAGAAGAATGAGAGGAGCAGCAGCCCTGTACAGCTTTCCAAGGTTTGTCAACAGCCCTTAATTTAGTAATAACAGTGTTTTCCAGTTTTCAGCTATATAACATATGCCTACCTTATCCATTTGGTTCAGTTCCTAGGGCGTGAGAAAGAAGATGTTGTCCGGCGCAGTGCTGTATCTGGTAAAAAGGTTAGGACTTCTTTAACTATTTTCATTGTGTTAAAAGTGGACTACAAAACCAATGGGGGGTTGGCGCAGTGGCCGGGACCAAGCAGAGGTTATGGGTTCAAATCCCATCCCTTGTTGGCCACTCGCAGGGATTTATTCCTACTGACAGGTACGGGTGTTGCACGTACCCAGGGACTTTGCCAGGTGCTCTAGGAGGCCGGATACCCTGTTATCAGGAAAAAAAAAAAAAAAAGAGTTGGACTACAAGTTAGTAACTGGTCTTTTATACTTTTTTAGATTCTATTGAAGCTTGACAAATCGAAGGAAGACAAATTAGCAGAAAACAATCGTAATGAATTGCTGAAGTTCTTAAACGCTAGCTACGATTGATATCTGTGGATGCTGGCATTCCAGTTGCGTGGAATTCAGCTGGTACTGGTGGTGTTTGACAATTCGGGGATCTCCCTTCGAATTCATGACGTTTTTTTTAATTTTGTTTTTGGCACTGAATATAGTCATCTGTATTGCAGTTTCACTTCCGCCTTCTATTTAGTTTTTGAATGATTTAGCAGATTGCTTTTTAATGTGTGCAGATTGAATTTGATATTTTAAAGCCTCACTAAGGTCTATTATATTTTAAATAACATAATTATAATAAATAATATTCATCACTAAGGTCTACTATATTACCTATAGGACTCGGGGTGACATGAATTTAATCTTAAGCTGGAAACTAGATATGCCTACCACCATAGTCACCCAGTGGGGGTTCGGTAATTCGGCAAAGTTAAAATTTTGGGAGTTTAGGAAAATTTTAGAGAAAAATTGGAAATAAAAAAGAATAAAAAGGTTATTATTTCTTTTTACGAAATACTAAAAATATGGTTTGTTGAAAAAATCTTGAATTATTTGTAATTTTTTCACAAAATTTGTGATTTTTATTAAAAAAACACGATTTTTTCATAACTTCTTAAATTTCTCAAAACTTTCAAACACCCGGAGAATTTGGTGACTGCGTACTACAAAAACTTGTTCATTCTAATATTCTTTTATGATGAAGTAGTAAAAGAGTTTGGTGACTATGCTTATTGCACCGGTTGAGTTGCTCAACCGGTATACTCTTCGTGGAGGTCTTGGGTTCTAATCCCTACTACACCTATTCCTGCCCTTTGTGCGGGTCCCTTCTAGTGTGTTGTGCCAAAGTGGATTCTCTCTCTGCGTGCAAGTTTGTGGAGGCCCTACATTTAGGCTGTGCAGCTGAATGACATCTTTAAAAAAAAAAAAAACCTGAGTTTGCTGCGACTAGGGTTGTATTCAGTTCGGTTTGGTCGGTTTTGGACCAAAATCACAAATCAAATTGGTCCTAATCAGTTTCTAAATTTTCAAACTAAATTAAACCGTCCAACTCTTAAACCAAATCAACCCGATTTAGGTTGGTTCGGTTTTCTTATAAGTTCTATTTACCCATCAAAATTTTCTCAACTTCTCAACTGTCTTAACTGATTTTTCTATAATTAAGTTCTATTTTACCACTTTAGGATTTAGGAATAGGCTAAAGACAAAGGTAAGGTTTTATGCAGACTTCCTTGAAATCTTTTTCCCTAACACTAAGCCAATTGGACTTTTTTTATGTGGAAATTGCTAAAAGTACATCTCTACATTCATCATTAAATGCTCTCTCCCTCCCTACCTAATATTATATTAATGCAGATAAAATAATCATGACTGAGACAAATCAGTTGATACAGATCATGTTTAGTTCACAAAAATTCGTTACATCGTAGCCTTTAAATGAAGATTGAATAAATGGACATATTCCGAAAATAACTCAGTCTTCTTTTAAATGTGGCACGGTACAAATCTCAGTGTGCAAGTTGTAGTTCTCATAAGAGAGAAGAGGAATATCGTTTGAGAATTTTAGAGAGAGAGAAAGAAGAGGACTATCCTTTGAGAATTAAGGAAAAGAGCGAACCGACACGGTTAACTATTGAATTAGATAATGGACTTTTAATGTATCGAGTCATAAATAGAGATCTTGTTTAACGTTAATTTTCTTGCACCGGAGACCTTTGGATCATAGCCTTCAAATCAAACAGTTTAGATAGTGTTTCACATGGCATAGGTCCTAAAATATCAAGTCTTTCTTTTAAGGGATATGGCTTATGATTGACATTTAAACACCACATAGTATGTTAATGATCGTGCACCATTATTTTAGGCATTTGATCTTAACACCATTGAAGTAGGGAATACTAATTTGCAATGGTGATGTCTGAATAATCTAAGTTGTCTAAGTGGCAATCTATCATTGAAATTTGTTGCAGCCAAAGAAATCATGCCTATAAAATGATGTAAACCATCCGGTTGGCGAGCTTACTTTAATATTAGTTATTAAAAAATAAGAATGGCTGATAATAGAACGCACATATCAAATGGGTAAGAATCTTTCAATGAGTGGTTTTTGGACATATTACGCTTCAATGTATGATCTATCGCTTTGATAGTACGAATTATCCATAGCTTAAACCATCCATTAATGATGTAAGATCATTTAAACACTAATTTAATTTTTAAATGACAGTAAGGAGAGTGGGGTCCTCCTTTTAATCTATGTGCAAGGGCCAACCTCTTGTCTGCAGGTAATGGCTCCATTTTAATTTTTAGAGCCTTTAGGTCACGGTGAGTGAACAATTCCAGGCTGAATTAGGCTAGCATAAATTCTAGCTAACCCTACATTTAGTTTATTTATCATCATCTTAGCCTTATAGGGGAGGGCTGAATGGAACAAAGAAAATCGGTTTCTTTTGGTTCAGACTAAACCAAAATAAATCAGCTCGAATTCAGTTTTGAAAACTGAAACCCAAAAAAAGTTGGTTCGGTTATAGTTTTTTGGCTTTTTTTAAATTGTTTTTATTATTTTATTTTATTTTTCCGATTTTCGGTCAATTTTCTAAGCCTAGCCAACTGGTTTTCGGTTTCGTCCACCCAAAATCGAGACCGAACAATTTGGAAATTTGTTCGGTTGTTTACTCTGTTTTGGATCGATTTCGTCCAATTCATTGGCCTGTTTTTTCGGTCAGTTTTGATTTTTGGTGCAAAACTCGCACCCTTACACCCTTATCCGATATATTATTATCATCATTGTCATTATCATCATCACAACCTTTATGTTCACTTCGGTTGACTGAAGTGAACATAATCGCTACACACATTTGTTAAAAAAAATTATTTTAAATTCATGTCTTTCCGAGCACTTGCAATCGACGTGCACTTTTACTAGTGCAAGTATGGGTCGCGTCAACCCGATATCTAAGTTGCCCGATCCAAATTTTTTACCATAAACTTGACACAAGTCAGGTCCGGTAAATAATTGAGTCGGGTTGACTTGACCCGATATTTTATTTCTATGATTATTGAAAATAGGGGGTACCAGGTAAGGTTCCTTGACCTGTCGGATCGGCTTGGGCATAAGCCATTGCCATTGAGCCAAAATTTTGAGCCGACCCGTTGACAGGTGTATTAATTCAAATAGCAATTAGTAATTGATTTCAAGGGTATTCTTGTCCGTCGAATTTTCCAACACTATAAAATGTTAACGAGGGTAGAGGAAGGATTCAGTGCGATTTCTAGGGTTTGGTTTTGGATTTGGATTTTAGGGTTTGGGTGGTTTGGTGTCTGGTTTTCGCACATAGTTCTTCTTGGTGATGGAGACGATGGTCATCGAGATTTTATGCGTGCGTATAGAAAAATAGATCCTCTCTGCTTGAGTCTTCTCCTTTTCACTTGGAGATTGCACTCCAATGTAGTGGCTCACATCACATTTACATGGTTTTTTTTTTTTTTTTTTTTTTTTTCGGAACACCAAGAACGGCGCTCGGGTCATTTGCATCGATCTGTATCTAACGTTTGGATTGGCTGCAGCCCATAGAAAATAGCTCTTCTTCGTCTCTCATTTGGAGGGGGACAAAGACTCTGATCCAAGATTATTGTAATCCAATAACACTTGGTTGACTGTTAACTGAATTAGATGATGGACATTATTTTTTATCTTACTCTTTAGTTAAATAGATTATGAGATCATGGGCCTACCATCATATCGTTTAATGTACGCCCATAGAGTATGAGATCATGGGCCTAACATTATACCGATTAATGTACGCTCATAGATTATGAGAGCATGGGCCTATCATCATTCCGTTTAATGTACGCCCATAGATTATGAGATCATGGGCCTACCATCATACCGTCGATTAATGTACGCCCATAGATTATGAGATCATGGGCCTACCATCATACCATTTAATGTACGCCCATGATCATTCCATATGTGTTTTAACTTGGGATCAACCTTCCATTATGCTCAAGCGAACATGACCAATTCAGGCCGGTCTTAGGTTACGGTGAGTGGCGGCTGTTATAGGCCCACCCAAATTTGTGGCTCATGTGGAGTTATTTTTAACTTAAATTTAGTTTTCAAACTATTTTTAAAAAACTCCAGTTTGCCTCAAAAGCTCTCAAATTTATTTTTTTTATTTAAAAAAACAGTTTAGCTGTAAAAGAAATTAATTTTTTTTTATGCTAACTATATTTAGTTTAAGTAACATAGCAAATAAACTTCCTTTTATTTTATTTTATTTTAAAATTTAAAAAATCAAACCCTCGTATCTATTTCTCCCGTCTCATCTCTCTCATCAGAAGCAGGCACCCAAGCACCTCTCTCATCTCCTCACCGCCACCAATGGGTTCTCTCTCTCTCTCTCTCTCTCTCTCTCTCTCTCCAAAGTACACAACACTCCCCATTCTTCTTCTTCTTCCTCTCTCTCTCTCTCTCTCTCTCTCTCTCTCTCTCTCTCTCTCTAAGTATCTATTTTCAAATATATTTATCTAAATCTCCATTTTTTTTTTGTTTCCCTTTTGTTTCTGCTAATTTTGTAATTTCTTATCTTTTTTTTTTTTTTTTTAAATTTTTTTATCATATTTACCCAAGATTCACATCCCATTATCACTTCACATGCGATGGAAGTCAGGAATTTCATTGGATCAATTATAAAGCTAAATTTAAGTTTTATTCATTTATATTTATTTTAGTTTAGTTACATGTCTATATGTTGTATGATTCTAGTAGAAACCACTAAATCTGAAATCTCTTAAACCTTAAATCCACAAATAAAATTTTTTTAATTTAAATTTGTTTTAGTTTTAATTTAATGTGTATATGTTGTATGATTTTAGTAGAAAGCTCTAAATCTTTAAAAAAAAAGATTGAGGTTGTTCTGTTTGTAGAGGAGTTTGAGATTGGTATGTTTGTAGATCATTGAGATTACTTGTATGATGTTCTGTGACACCTACTAGTTAACTGATGGATTGAAATTACTTGTTGTGCTTGTATATACTTTTTGTATACTTTTTTTTATCTATGATATTTGGCTTTAGTTTTCTTTTATGGATGCATGCAGTTTGGCAAGTCTCCAACTCTCAAACTCTTACAAACATGTAATATGAACCCCATTAGGAGGACTTGTTGATTTATAAAAATAAGTAATTTAATTAATTATTGGGACTTATATGTAATTTAAAAGGATTGTGGTGGAGTTGGAGTGTGTGAGAACAAAAGTGTGCATGACGTGGAGTTACACTGTGGTCGAAGGCAGTCCATTAAAACACATGTGTGGTGAATTAAGATTCGTATATCATACGACGAAGCAATCATAGGTCGCTCAGAACATATGAGAAAGTGGTCAGCATGTTTCAAAGTTTTGTAAATACCCCCTCAGATAATCGTCCCATCAACCAACGCTACCACATTCAAGGAGACTCTATTGCAATATACGATCCACTCCATTGACTCCCCCCCCCCCCCCCCACCCCCCCCCCCTAATTTTTCTCAATAATAGGTCAATCCTTGTATAGTACGTAGAAATTAGGCTGAGAGTGTGCATGTACAATATGTGTGTGGTCTGTTTATACGACTTGCTATTTTCTTTACTGTAGCTCTTTTGTTTGTATATGTATTTCAGAGAATGTAATGATATTACCATTCAAAGCATTAATGAAATGCTTGACGATATAATTTTTATAGTAGATTATTATAATTTTAATTTTTTAATATAGTAGCAATATCCTCAATTATTGGCAATTATGTCGGGAACTCCAGGCTCAGTGCAATTATGTACAGGATCGTTAGTCTCGTGACCCGCCCCTCTAGCTAGGGAAAGGATTGATGTAATAGATTTAGATCCTCCACATCAAGGGCCACAACCGCACCTACTTCCCCAATACCATCCAATTGAACTTGTGCCTCCCAAGATTCGTCCTCAAGTCCGAGCACCAGAAATTCAAGACCCTTTCCAAAACCCACGAGCCCGACCAGCCTATCGTCACCACCAGTGTGGCTCGTGACTCAGATCATTCAACCACCGAGGGTTGCAAATAACCTAGTGCTCCTCAATTCGGACTTTGAGGTCGATACTTTCAACTGAATCATTGCGTCGAAGGATGAGTTGGACCCCGGTTGGGAGCCTCCCTTGTAGCATGCTCGCGATGATAGTTGGGATGGCTAGACAGGTTCTCCCAGGCATACAATCACTGCCTCGTACTCTTTCGAGGACAAGGATGACAACTGCGTTACCTCGTAGTCAACTACAGAAGGGTTATATCTTGCTTTTTCTAAAATTTGGCTTTTCACTTAAGCCAATTTTGAATGTAGGAGGCTAATGAACCTCATAAATTGGCATGAATGATAGCAGCTGAGGCACTTTCCTGAGTATGTAGTATATATTGTCTATATATATGACGCTTTGTAAGAACTTATATTCAAAAAACTATCCGTCAAATAAGTACTATTTCGTATGGATTAGTCGCCTGTAAAATTTTAGCTTAACCCGAGTACGATAAGTAGTTTGATGATTCACATTCGTAAGATGGTAGCACAATCACCAATTCAAACAATTCTAAGCTTTTTAGAGAAGAACTTAAGAACTATTGAGAAATTAATTTTTATGAAACAAACAGGAATTAGAGCAACGTAAGAACACATATGAGAAAAGACAGGTATCAAAGTCGGCTAAGAATCAACAGGAATATGAGTTGTCAGGATTTAGAACTTTTATGAGAAAAGACAGAAAACACCTGAATAATGCCTAACAATCTCAACTTACAAATTTAACTCTCACAGGAAATTAAATCGTTTAATAGTAGATACCATCCTAGTAGGCCAAGGGGAGTGCACGACAAAGTTGATGATGGCTTAACTTTTCAACTTTTCGCTCATTTGTGTCAACCATGTGAAAAATAAATGGTCAAACAAAATGAAGTTTTACCGTTCATTTTTCGTGCAGTTGACTTGATTGACTACAAAGTTTAATATGACTTAAATTTTTTTATTACAACAATACTATGATCATCGAGCCACTCCTTAATTTACCTACCGACCGTGTAATTGAACCAGATAGCTTACCTGGGTCTTGGTACTAGGCTACCTTTGCTCCTTGAGAAATGGTGAGTTGGCACCACCTCTTGAGTTCAAATCCTGAAAGAGGCAAATTGGAAAACGGCTAAATAGGGTGGTAGACTGGTAGTGCCCAACTTAGTAGGCCCGGCCTAATTTAAGGAGGGGTTGATCTTGACATAAAGCCGGCAAACCGGTTCAGGCTAACACTTTTAAGCCTAAAATTTAAACGGGATGATATGTATACTGTGTTTCACTTGTAAATATTTTTATTTTTTTAAATACCCAAAGAAGTAGGCATTTTTTTATATTCAAACCCTAACTTTCATGAAAATAGGCATTAACTTCTTATTAGATTATTTATTTTATTTTATTTTTTATTTTTTTTAAACTTCTTATTAGATATTTGCAAGATATCATTATTTCTTTTTCTTTATAAAGATAGAGGTAATTTTTGAAAATTTATAAGTAATTTATAAATAAAAGGGTCGTCCGGGCTTTGAAAGTGTATGAGGGGCTCGACTTGGGTTTAGAGTCATAAGTTCGCTGCAGGCTTTGGATGAGCTTGGGCTGAGTTGAAATCCGCCGGTTCAGACTTGGATTTACTCTAGTAACAGCCCATTACACACTCCAAAGAGGGTATTGTAGTGAAAGCTGCCGCATGGTAGACTATTGTAGAGTCCATGAAGAGGTGACTTAGGGAACGGACTATATATTATTGGGGGCCAAAAACAGGTTCAACCAGTAGGTTCATAATGAAAATTTATAAATGGTGGGCAAATTTTGGTAGACAATTACAGACAGGTTATGTGGCGCAACATGACTGGTTAAAGTGCTTGGGCTCCACTTGTAGTTACCGATTTTGATCAAAAGTGAACTTTTACATACTTTTGGGACCCTAACATCTATGGAAGTCAGGCTCTGACAACATCTTTGATTTCAAAGGTTTTTAATAAAATAAATAATCTATTAATGTTGGAGATGGCCCTATTGATCAAATTAGTTTATGATCAAACTATTAATTACATTTCCCCAAGACACATTGGTCAATTTGCCTCCACTAGTATTGGCGTGAGATGGCCCTATTGATTAAATTAGTTTATGATCAAACTATTAATTACATTTCTCGAAGACACATTGGTCAATTTGCCTCTACTAGTATTGGCGTGAGCGATTTCACCTGGTGTGAGTGGTTTTCCCATCCAAATTGATCATTGATCATATTATATACCTAATTTTCATTAATTATTAGCAAAGTTTTCTTTTTGGTTTTATTCTCATTATTTTGTAACACATTACGTGTCTCACATATATATATAGATAAATCACGTTGAGGTTGTAGGGGCCTCACTCTTATCATAAAAAGAAAGGAAAACACATTAGCATTGCCTCAACAAAGGCTACAGGAGCCAAGTGAGCCAACAGCTCACCCAAGGCAACCTGGGACCGAGCCGAGGAAGGATCCCCAAAAAAAAGAAATACAGAAAAATAGAAATATAGAAAATCTGGACGATCACCCCTAGACACAAGGTCCCAATTCCTCATACAATCCTGGATGGAGTATGGATGAA
This sequence comes from Chloranthus sessilifolius, assembly GCA_021018995.1. NCBI lineage: Eukaryota > Viridiplantae > Streptophyta > Magnoliopsida > Chloranthales > Chloranthaceae > Chloranthus > Chloranthus sessilifolius. The sequence continues at coordinate 506,172 of CM037588.1, read as the reverse complement.
GCACCCAGACTCGTAGCCAATTGCAGGGATTTGATCACGATCTGTTCAGAGCTTGTTGTCGAAGATTTTGTTATTGCGTTCTTTCCAAAGCAACCAGAGAAAAACGTACAAGAGGAGACCCTTGACTCCTTTGGCTCTGAGGGAATGGCCGGAAATAAACCAAGATCCAACCACCTCCGCAATCGAGAAAGGCAAGACCCAAGATATTCCGAACCATCGAAAAATAGAGGTCCAAATTTGAGAAGAGTAAGCACAGTGAATGAATAAGTGGGCACTGTTTTCCAAATCCTTGAAGCATAACACACATCTATTAGGAATTTGGAAACCTCTGCTTTGAAGGTTGTCCACTGTAAGGATTTTATCCATAATAGCGAGCCTAACGAAGGTGATAGATCTAAGAGGAGCCTTGGATTTCCAAATCTACAACCACGGGAACCTTGGGGTGACAGCCGTGGTAAGAAAGCGATAAAGGGATTTGACAGAAAAGGACCCTTCTTTACCAAGGGACCAAATCGGACAGTCTGACAAATTTGGATTAGGAAATGGAGTGGAATCCAGCTCTCCCAGCAACTCTGCCAATTCCCGGATCTCAAAATCGTATAATCTACGCGAAACCGTCACCTTCCAAAACCTATCTGCCTGCTGACTCGACACTGCGACCTCCATTACTGAGGCATTCTTTGAGGTAGCCACATCAAATATCAATTTGAGCCAATTCTGCATCGGAACTTTATACTTCCGCACATCCTTCCAAAAAAGAGTATTTGCCCCGTTTTCCCACGGAAATGCTATCACCCAATCTGAAAATATTTTCCCTATCATTGATAGCACTCCAGATGCCCGATCCCGGTCTCCTAGGGGTCTCTTTGATCTCCCAAACACTGTTATCTGAACCATATTTAGTAATTAGAAGTTGGCGCCACCGACTTTTGGATTCCATATGGATCCTCTATAACCATTTACCTAAGAGGGCATTATTGAAGTCTTTCAAACTGATAACTCCTAAACCACCATCGGCTAAATTTCTACAAATATAACGCCAATCCACCAGGTGCACTTTTCCTTTCTCATCGGTCCCTTGCCAAAGAAAATTCCTATAAATTTTCTCTAATTTTTGTTTTACCCGAGCCAAACAAGGAAAGAGGGACATATAAAGACCAGGAGCGCCAATAACGTCGATCTAATGAGAGTGAGACGGCCCGCTAATGAGAGATATTTTCCTTTCCACCCATCTAACCGTTTAGTCAATCTATCAAGTAAAACTTGTTATAACTTTTTACTAGGGAGATGGGGCTTGACTGGGAGGCCTAGGTATATGAAGGGAAGATAACCCGATTTGCAGCCCAAGCCACTAGCCAGAAAATCAACTATGTCTTGATCCCAGCCGATTCCAACTAACAAAGATTTTGCTAAATTGACCTTAAGGCTAGTCACTGATTGAAAGAGGAGCATAATTTTTTTTACCATTATCAGTTCCTCTGGGCTTCCATCGACAAAAATGGCAGTGTCATAGGCATAGAGGAGGTGGGATATAGGCAAGATGCCTCTAGCTATATCGAAACAATTAAACAACTTAAAATTTGTAGCACGGTTGAGGAGAGCATGGAGGGCTTCCGCAACAATGAGGAACAAGAAGGGGGATAAAGGATCCCCTTGGCAAAGCCCTTTCTCCACCGGGAAGAAGCCCTCGATCGATCCATTAATGATGACCGACATCCATACTGAGGAAATGCGGCCCTTTATCCATCTTATCAAACTAGGACCAAATCCCATCCGAGAAAGCATGTGTAGTAAAAAATTCTAATCTACATTATCATAGGATTTCTCAAGGTCGATTTTAAAAATGAAACCTTGCTTCTTTTTGCTGTGATAACTATCGACGCATTCTTTGGCAATAAAGACACTGTCTATAAGTTGACGTCCCTGAAGGAAAGCCGATTGAGTAGGAGAGATCAAGAGGGGAAGGACTTTCTTGAGCCTGTTGGCGAGGACTTTCGCTAAAATCTTGTACACGCCATTGATGAGGCTGATAGGTCTGAACGGGTTAACATCAACAACTCCGTCAGATTTTGGGGTCAAAGCGAGAAGGGTCGCATTCATATCACGGTTGATAATTCCCCTCTGATGGAATTCTTTTAAAAAATCACACAAATCCCCTTTAATAACACTCCAACTTTTTTTGTAGAAAGTGAGGGGGACATCATCTGGACCAGGGGCTTTATCCCCGGCCATTTCAGAAATAGCGGCCTTAATTTCGTCATCCAAAAATTCAGATTCAAGGCTCAAGGAGTCTTGTTGGGAGAGCGATCTGAAAGCCAACCCATCCAACTACGGTCTGAAACCACCGAAACTTTTGAATCTATTGCTGAAGTGAGAGACAAAAGCATGAGTTATGTCAACATGATCAAAAAAAGATGAGTTCCCTGCCTGAACATTGGTGACGTGGTTGCATCTTCTTCTATTGGAGGCAAGTCTATGAAAATATTTTGAATTGCGATCACCAGCCTTCTCCCAAATGTCCCTAGAATTCTGTTGCCAATAAATTTCTTCCCTTTTAAGAGTGATTTGAAGTTCTTCTTTGAGCGTAAATCGGATGTCCCAATTAGATCTCGAAAGCGGAGCGACTTCTTCTTTGTCGTCGAAGGCTTTGAGTTGCTCAAGGAGATTTCTTTTAGTGCTGAAAATATTTTCGAAAGAATTATTGTTCCACACACTAAGCACAGACCTCACCGTTCTGAGTTTGAGCATAAATCTTCTACCGGCCCACCCCACCTCATTAACTGAATTCCATACATATGAGATCACCTGCAAAACATCAGAATTTTCAAACCACAAGAGTTGAAAATGAAATCTCTTGGGTTTAGCCGAGGGAGCCCGAGGGTAAAGAATCAACGGACGATGATCCGAGGTGGGATGAGGCAAGGCTTCCACCACATGATCCGGGCAGCATGCTTCTCAGTCCTCCGAGATCAGCAATCGATCTAATTTGGAGAGGGTAGGAACCTCACGCAAATCAGACCAAGTGAAAGCTCCCCCCGATATAGGCATGTCAACGAGGTTGGTCTCGGATATAAACTCAGAGAATGCCATCAACCCAAGAGAATTAGAACTCGACGACGACGATCTTTCCGATGGGAATCTGGTGACGTTGAAATCCCCGACAATACACCACCCTACTATTCCAAGCCCGAGAGATGCTTTTGCTCCTTCCAATTCAGCCCAAAAACTGGGTCTAAGAGCGTCAATCCGGGGGCCATAAACGTTAGAGAAAAGAAGGGAAAGGCCATCAGATTTTCTTTGAAGAATAACTGAGAGGCCGAATTCCCCTTTGAAAAATGCTCCTCTATTAAAGATGGAGGAGTCCCAAACAGTAAGGATTCCACCGGCAGCCCCTTGAGAGTTAATCCCCTCCCAATCACATAAGCCTCAAAATCCCAGATCTCTAATGATGAACCCATTTATGGACTGCAGTTTGCTTTCTTGAATCATCAACACCTTTATATGATGAGACCGAACCAGATCCCTGATATGTCGCCTTTTATTCAAAGTCCCCATCCCTCTGATATTCCATGATAAATAGGTCATGGACAGTTAGATGCCCCCTCCCCTTGTTTGTGTTTACCCGAGAAGAACACAGAGGTTTGCAGACGTTTAAGCTCCCTTTCTAACTTAGACTTCTATTTGGAGGAGTTTTTCAGGACAGCCATCCGAGTTTGGTTTTGGATGAAGTCCATAATTTTGAGGAGCTCCTCCTCTCTTCCATTGAAAGAGATCCCCAGGTTCCTGCAGAAATCGAGTGCACTTTGAGTGCGGAGGCAATCTTGGAGATGAGAATCAGAATGATGAATAGGCGTTGAAGGGGCATAGTCGTTAAGCTCCACTCCAAAAAGAAGACGATCCATACCCAGATCGTAATTCGTAGCCTCAGCCTCCCCATCATCACCATTTGCGGCATCTGCCTCCCCCACGTTGTCGTCTGCAACCTCGTCCACCCCAAAGTAGCCAACCATAACCTTTGCCTCCCCAAGTTCGCTGTCCGTAACCTCTGCCTCCATGAAGCCTTTGTCCGCAACCTCTGCCGCCACGAAGCCTCTATCTGCAACCTCTTCTTCCCCAAATACCTTTACAATAGCCTGATCTGGGACAGGAGGATCGCCGAATCTTGGGGGCCATTGTAGAGAGCAACTACTTTCAACAGGTTCCGAAATTTTGATTTTTTACCCAGCTAAAGAGACAATAAGTCAACGTTGGACCTCCATCGATTTCTATCCGACAAGGGTATGCTGGATGCTTTTTGGGTGTGTAGCGCCAATCTTTGAAAATTCAAATTTGAATTTGAAACAGGCCTGAGTCCAATGGGTGGCATCCATGTGGTGTGACTGGATTGGGTGGGGTGAGGGATGAGCTTCTTCTCCGCTTGGAACAACCAATATCTTCTATTTTACTGCATTCATTTGGGATCAAGAATTGGTGGCCTATGCAGATGAGAGACCTTTTTAATCCACTGTTGTTTCTTGGGGATCGGGATCTGTGGGACTACTTGAGAAGACCTAGCACAAGGGTCAGAGGTAGGTAATGAGGCCCTCTTGTCGATGATATCAATGGCGACATTATAATAGCTACTTTCCACTTTTATTTTGATCTGCTCTGGTATTGGGGCTCTATTCCTGGAAATCTAAATTAGACGTCTTGTCATCGAGGAGAACAAACCTGTCGAACAATTCAGCGATGCTTATAAAAGTGTCAAGGCACCAAGCGTGAAGGGGAATTCCTCTAATCTAAATCCATATAGGGGTACCATCACTGTCCCAAGCGTGAAGGGGAATTCCTCTAATCTGAATCCATATAGGGGAAGGGAAATTCCTCTAATCTGAATCCATATAGGGGTACCTTCACTGTCCCAAGTGTGAAGGGGAATTCCTCTAATTTGAATCCATATAGGGGAAGGGGAATTCCTCTAATCTGAATCCATATAGGGGTACCTTCACTGTAAGGGGAAGGGGAATTCCTCTAATCTGAATCCATATAGGGGTACCTTCACTGTCCCAAGCGTGAAGGGGAATTCCTCTAATCTGAATCCATATAGGGGAAGGGGAATTCCTCTAATCTGAATCCATATAGGGGTACCTTCACTGTCCCAAGCGTGAAGGGAAATTCCTCTAATCTGAATCCATATAGGGGTACCTTCACTGTCGACACCCGTGGCTTCCCGGGGAGTCCATTCTCTGAAACTGACCCCCCCCCCCCCGGATTTTCTTCATTTTACCCTTTAAACACCGATCCTTAGCTAGGGTCCGCTGAACTGAATATGAATAGGAAATTTTTGGGGCCAAGCGATGAAACCTCTGGCGCGTTGAAGTTGGGGTGGCAACCCGCCATCCAATGTCTGATCTCCAATAGTTTAACCTCTGATTCCGTCTCTTCGATCAAACATCTTTGCAAAAAATCGCTACGATCCGCTGTGTTGAAAATCTCCACTTCTGCTTCAATGGGGTCCTTTTTCCAATACTAATATATAACGACCAGGAATTTTTAGACTTTCTTTTATTGGTGTTAGATGGTGTTTTGTACCTTATTTGGTGTTAGCACTTCACATCAAAACCAACCTTATTTTAGAAAACCTATTTAAACTCTCCTTCTCATTCTATTCTTTTAAGAAAACTTTAGCCGTTCTTGTTCTCTTCTTCTTAAAACCCTAGCCGTTTCTTCTCCTTCTTTACTCACACTTTTTTTTAAAATCCTTTTAAATTCTTTCATAAATTTTTGGTGTTTTCTTTCACAAAGAACATCGTGGGTTAATTCCGCCATCAAGATCAAGGAGAAAAAAGAAGGCGAAATCGTGGACGAGTCATCGTGTGAATGCCGCTCTTTATTGTCCTAATCGTCGTCGATCTGCCGATCACGCTTGAAGATGTGGGTACCCACTAATCCATCTCGTTCTTCTCAGATCCCGTCACGTATGATCCATTCGATCACGTATCGACGGGTTAGATAAATGAACCCTATTTTATTATTATTATATAAATTACAAATAAAGGATAAAGAAATGGCTAACCCCTAGCCATAGATTGTAATTAATTTGTTTTCATCTTCTTTGTGGTAGGTTTTATTTTAATTATTTTCTTTTCTTGTGGATCTATTTCGAAACCCTATTAATTATGTTCTTCATTGTTTGAAATCACTTAGATAACTTAGAAGACTAGGAGAACATTAATGTTTTGTGCTTTTATTTTATTATTTATCAGAGATCATATATGAGCCAATATGAATGGAGTTTGGAATTATGATAAAGTGTAATTGAGCAAAAGCGAGGAAGAATAAGCTTTAAAATACAAATCGACGTACATTATAAGTAGACATGTGACAACATATAAAACTTATAAATTAAAATATAAATGAAGTTTTATTGAGATTTGATGGCTTAATTACTTTTATACTCAAAGTTGCACAAATAAACAATGCGATAATCCCCGTATTGATCATAGGTCTTGAGCCAATGGTCTCTCAAGATGGTTATTCCCACATCATAAGATCCTTCCACCACACATCTCGAACTAATTATTTTCCATCTCTATCTTCGTTTATGTATTGGAGGATCAAAACAAACAAAGAGAAAATATAAGCCCCCAAACCTCCAGTTACAAGCCCCATCACTGATAACTTCAAAAAAATTAAAATAAAATTTTACGACTCTACCCTTCCAAACAATATGTTTCCCATAAACCCTACATTGACCAACTAATTGGCCCATAAATTCCCTTCCATACGAACATGAGAGTAACACCTATTCTCAAAATTTTGGAGCAACACTGATACCCACTGATTGAAATTGGTCTCTGCCTTTTTATTGGACGAAGAGCTAATTCAAACGATTGAATGTGTTCAATCAATTGATTATAGTATATATATATATACAATAAATAAACATGTGACAAGCTTTAATTTAATCAGATGGTTAAAAACATTTGACGAGTATTAATTTTGGGCAGAGTCCTACCTACATCTTAGCCTGTCACCATGACCCATCCAATGTTGGATTATGGCCCGTCTGATTGTGGACTGTGACTCGTCTGATTGTGGACCATGACCCGTCCGATGTTGGACCGTGATGCATCTAATATTAGGCCTTGACCCATTTGATGTTGGACCGTGATCCATCTGATGTCAAACCATTTCTCATCTGATGTTGGACCGTGGCCCATTTGATGTTAGACATCAACCCATCTGACGTTGGATCGTGATCCATCTGGTGTTGGACCGTGACCCATTTGATGTGGACTGTGACCCATTTGATGTGAACCGTGACCCATCTGGCGTTGGTCTGTGACCCATCTGATGTTGAACCGTAATCCATCAAATGTTGGACTGTGACTCATTTGATGTTGGACTGTAACCTATCTGGTATTAGTCTGTGACCTATCTGATATTGGACCATGACCCATCTGACGTCGGGCTTTGACCCATCTGGTAGGTCACGGACTTGACCGACCACAACCTTGACCGATCTTAAAGACTTATATTGTATAAGTATATAATATTATATTATAGTAAGGGTTAATGGTTATATAATATTATACATTAAAATAGAGATATAATATTATATTTAAAATACGAGACGTTTTCAATTCTTTTAACTTATGTCACAGGTGTAATGATATATTATATAACTTTTATTATATAATAATTACACTCTTATATTATAATATTTTATTAATATAAAAGTATATTATAATAAACAGGTATGGTAGAACCCAACTTTCGACTCGATCCATCGACTCTAAAACCGCTCGATCGATCTGTACCCAAATTTAAATAGCTTATATAATATAATTAAAATCGATTAATTGATTCCAAAATCGATCAATCGATTATTGTCCAAATAGACGACCTAATTTACACTAAAATTTCACTATTGCACGACCAAAAACTTAGTACACATTAATCACTTGCACTTTGTGATCTATGATCGTGATACACTCCACTTTAAATTGTATTGTCTATTAATATGAGTAGTTAATTATAATATTATATATATATATATATATATTTATATATCACTTTTATCTCTTCAAAGCGACCACCTCGATAACATAAAGTGTTAGGAATTCGATACGAACTATGGCTTTCAATTTATCGAACTCACATTTATAATCATATTCTATAATTATATTGGTGTGTTATGTAAATAAATATAATCAAAATTTAAGTGTAAATTATTTTGTACGTGTGATACTTTTATGCTTCCATCCAGATTCACTAAGATGGTATCGAAGTGAGGAATACACTGTATTCACATGTTTTACAACTCATGGTGAAATGAGACTCGTGACCAGTCGGATGAGTGTGAATTCAGTGTAATCTCGTATACGGGGACCCGATCACCCTGAGTTCAAATATGATAGTATAAGTTATGAGGTTCGACCATAGGCCTTAATTGTGGTGATGTTTTTATTACGGTCACGTGAAACTCGAAATATTGGCATCCATGTATGGATGCAACACATCTATGGTAGTATAGGCTGCCACATGAAGTACATCCAGATTATTACGAAATATTTTTCTAGGGAAACGTGATTTAGGAAAGTTATCCCACTATAGTTTGTTCTAGAATTAAGTATAAGAGTAAGATAAGATATGAGTATGAGATAAAATAAGTTATGATACGAGTACAATAATAAAACACCGTTGTATAGGCCAGCAAAAGATAAAAAATTAAGTCTCTGCACGTGTCGTTCCTTGCGTAGCCACTGTAAGAGCAACAACGTCTTTCAACCAAGACGGATCTCTGGGAGAGATTATGAGTATATTTATGAGTTACTTTAGCCATTATGTTTCCCTATTGGTTGGATGAAGGAGTATGAGTATGATATGAAGGGTATTATGATATGGTGGTATAATACTATGGTGACCCTCACATGGTAGCTCGAGCAGAGACTCTGGCACAGATTGTTTAAGATTTTATGAGTATGTTAGTTACGTTTATGCGATGTACAGACGTATGTACGAGAATGATAATAAGATATAAGATGATATGTTATGAGATTTGGTGAGATATGTTAGGATATGAGTGTCTAAATCATTGTCCTGCATTTATGATATAATATGAGTTCTACGTTATGCAAATATATTTGTCTTCCTCTTACTATTTGCTTTGAGATACTATATTTATCACTCACTTGATGCATCCATAATACACCTGAGTAGAATGTGATGGATTGGTGGTGTATTCTACTGAGTTTACGTGACTGAGTAAATTCATTCTACGATAATCTAACAGTTACAGGTGATTACGCTAGTAGAGTAGATGCCAGCTATCCAGATCCCGTCGACGTCAATTTCATTGATCCCGTGGGCGTTGAGTACTAGGAGCATTGAGAGGGCGACGCAGCTGAGCACCAGGAAGACCTCGGTGCTGACTTTGATCCGAGCACCGAAATTGATAGTTTTATATGCGGTATTATGTTTCATTTGATACTTTTCTATTGACTCTATGATTTCCTTTATCGGATTTCTCTCCGACTTCTTATTTCGGTTATTTATAGATTATCGAAATTTTTATTGTATTTATTCAGTATTTATGATTGTTTTATATCTCACTTTTATATTGTTGGCTTTCACGGATTTCGTGGAACAAGAATTGCGCAAAAACTCTGATTAGGTGTATGTTCGTTTAATATATATGAGATATGTGTGAGTTATAACTCGGAATTCTAGGACTTCGAGATATGATAGAATTTCGGACTAACCTGAGTGAGAGATAGATTCTAGTTTATAGGGCTTTTTCTTGTTTCTTGGACAGCTTGGGGTTGTGATTCCTGCCCTATGAACTATGATAAACAATGTCTTTAGTTCTTTGTTTTAGCTGCAGCTGCAACGATTGCATTCCATTATGAACGCGAAGTTGTGATTACCACATTCATAGCATAACCAATCACCAAGTCTAACCTCCTGGGAGATACCATTGACCGCCTTCATCATGGACTTGTTTCAGCGTAAAGGTGGAACTAATAAATGGCGTTATGCCCTTTTATTTCGATCGCATTAGCTCTCTCGGCTAAATAGCATCTCTTTTATATTACTATAATATGCGATGATCAGAACGTTGTCGGTAGGCTTATGGCTAATACATGAAGTCCAGATATTATTATTTTTTTTGTGTGAGAAAAACTAAATTCATTAAGAAAAGATGTCCTCTAAAACAATATTAATCTGGGGAGGAGCATCCTTCGGCCAGACCTCATTACAATTAGAAAGTATTATGAAGCGAAGGATTATTATTAAAGTGGTGTTCAATAAAGGTCAATTAATAAATGAAGTCGAATTCAATAAAGGTCACCTACAAAGTTGATTATTATAATAAGTAATACTTATTGGTGTTGTTGTTGTTGGGATTAAGGATCAAAATATCAGCTTCGCTTTCGGTTTTAGGTATAATTAAAATAAAAAATTTGAATTGAAATTTCGGCCGAAATTTTAATTTAAAATTTTGTTTCAATGGGGACCGAAACTAATACATTTCGATCAATAATTTGAATTATCGCCTTATCGGCCAAAATTTTGAGCCATGGTTGGGATCAAGGATCAAAATTTCTGCCGAAATAACCGAAATTTCAAGTCAAATTGTCAATTTCGGTCCTCACCGAAACGATAATTTGGACCGAAATTTCGGTCAGATTTTTATATGAGACTGATATTATCGGCCGAAATTCAAATTTTCGGCCGAAATTTTGGTTTCGGTCCCCTCCGAAACTAAAACGAAACCCGAAATTTTGATCCTTGGTTGGGATGCCAAACCTTAAGCTCCAAGGAGCAATTATCCCAATAGATAGATAACTCGGTCCGAATCCGGCACTCTTGAACCCAATTTGGGTTGGTCTTAAATAAAAAAAACTCGACCCATAAAGCATTTGGGGAAAGCCCGACTGGTTACTGGTTTGTAACAGGGCTGGGTTCAGGCCTAATTTTTAGGGCGAAAAATAATTGGGGTCATCAAAAGTTTGACTCGAACCCGACCCAATGTGGCCAGTTGACAGCCCTACTGTTCGATCAATCCCATTAAAGTCAAAATGAAGATCACTTTTGCTTACAGATAATAATGTATTATGCTGGATTGGACCTGTGTTGGGTCACGGCTCCGACATGATATCTTAAGCCGAGCTTGTCACGGTATCAAACTTAATAGGCGTTATCAATGGCCGAGGCCAGCCCGTTCAATAAAAACAAGGTCAGCCCAGCTCGCCCCAATTAAATAATGGGTCAGGCTTGGGCCTAGGAGCCCGACCTATTAAGCCCTTATATATAAGGGAGGAAATGCCGAATCTATGGTATGAGTTGGCCTCGACCCGTTCGAGTGATAACCCAAGCAAAGTCGAACCAGGATTTGCAACCACCAAAACCCTAAAACCACCCACCCGTCCCCAATGCCAAATCATTCTCATCTATATATATGGTGGGTGGTGTGCGCTTTTAGAGTTTTGGTTGGTACAAATAGACTTAAATACGGAAGCATTCTAATATATCGCGATATATCATTAAAAAAAAGCTATTATCGCGGGATTTATCACTTCGCTGCTGCTACCACCGTCTTCAATGAGGGAGAATGGGAGGGAAACGAATTTGTTTTGAACTCCAAAACATTTACTGGTTTCCTCTCTCTCTCTCTCTCTCTTCTTTCTCTCTCTCTAATCGTTGAATTTTCTTACAGGAAAAATCTAACCCATTACTCTATTTTGAATCATATCACCAAACCCTAACTAGGGTTTTTCTGTACTGCAACATTCTCCATTAATGGTCGTCGTTTCGTTCCGCCGGAGATCTAGGGTTTCGAATCACACGCAATGTTACCTTAACGATGAACAATAAACAAGAACAGAGTAGCCAATCCGACGTCAGAGTGCACATTCTACAGCCAAATCGCGACCTCGAATCGAATTGGGCCGTTGATGTTGCCAAGAATCTTGAGGACTATCTCTTGAAGATTTGCTCCGGTGAAATCAGCGGTGGCACCGACGCGGAAGATGATGCCCACCATTTTGTGAATTTCGCTGAAGGTTTGGTTTTTGATTAGTTGATTTTTTTTTGGGTGTTAATTTTTATGAATTGTGGGCTTCTTTTTTGTAGCTGCTCTTTTACTTCAAGGGTCGATTCAGGTGTATAGCCGGAAAGTTGAATATTTGTATACATTGGTTTTGCACGCTTTGGAGTTCCTTTCGCAGAAGAGGTTTGGATTTAATGGTTTTTTTTTTTATTCATGTTGCATTCAACTATTCAAGTGTCGAGGTTATATTTATTATTATGTTTAGTTTAATTAATTTATCGGCCAGTGCTTCAGTTATGGAGGATATGTTCTTTGTTATAATTTTACAATAATTATTGCGTTCCTTGATGTGTGGGTCATGTACAATTGAAAATTCCATTGTAAATTTGTGAAAAATAATAGATTTGATACGAATGTAATTATATATACTCATGAAGCATCAACTGGTAGGTAATCATAGGTTAAAGTTGCAAAGTAACAACGAACAAATAACAAGCCACAATTAACGAATTAAATAGAAAAAAAAAGTGCATCATTTATTTTGAAAACATAATATTTTGAGTCTTTGAATTTTAAAGATATCCATTGATCAATAGTAATCAAATCTGAAATTAATTTAATATAATTGAAATTTATTTAGAAAAACTTTGAGGATAGTGATATTATCCAATTCCGTTGTGGTTGATGTATAAAAATTGAAAAGTGGGGCTTTCTTAAGAAATTAAGCGTTTGGTCAAGTAGTGATGCCCATTAAGAATGTAGTTAGAGTTCAAGGGTTTAAAATCAGTACTCTTATTTCTTTTAAGAGTTTAAGGATAGTGTTTAATGAGAACTATAGATTTTTCTATAAATGTGAAAAAATGAACCATATTTAAAGCATGGGAGCCATATTTGTCAGCTTACTTAGTATCACTAAGGCAGCCTTAGGTAAGCCCACCTAAATGCTCTAATAAATAACTGACAAATTTGACATTTCTATCCATTGTACTAGTTTTGGGTACAAAACATAGGCACATCACTTCTTTGAAAAATAGGTTAGCGACATGGGAAGGCAGCGCCCATAGTTTTGTTGCATTGAATGAAATGAGCTACTTTGGAGAATCTATCAACACAGCAAAAACAGATTCAATACCTCACAATGTCCTTGGGAGCCCACAAACAAAATCCAGTTTAATAATGGTATATACTTGACATAGATAAAAGCAATTGAGTGTAGAGACAGGTGTTTTTTGCATCCCCCTTATAGACTTCATACATGCGACACCTCCCTACAAATCATGATACATCTTGTCATACCTTTGGCCAAAAATGATTCTCCTCCACAAGCATATTGACAAACATTTTCGACTTTTTGAAAAAGTTCATGTTTTGATCACAATTTATTCATCAAAGGAATAAATTGCAACTTTAAAAAATGTTGCGACTTCTTAATAAATTACACAACTTGCGATTTATTCTAATCGCGACCTATTCAAAAAGTCGTGACATGGTTTAAGTGAAAAAAAACATATTCAAATTGAGTACCTTTAAATCCACCCGCCGAATCTTTGAGTTCACCCATGCTGAAACATATTGATTGCGTTGAATCAAACGATGGAGATCGTTTATCCTCCCAAGCACTCACACGTTGGATCTTGAGATCACGGGCATACCATCAGACGGTCAGTGCTTTATTTCACATGGTACACATCTCCGAAAAGTGACCTTAACATCACGTGCACACTCAAAATTGATTTTAAGGTCACTTTTTTGGGTGCGTACCACATGAAATAAAAAACCGACCCTCTGATGGTACACCCATGACCTCTAGATGCATCGTGTGAAAGATTGGGACGATAAACAATCTCCATCGTCTGATTCAATGCAGTCAATGCTTATAACATGGGTGAACTCAAAGATTTGATGGGTGGATTTAAAGGAACTCATTCAAATTATAAATCTCTAATTCTACGTCTCATCACGCAGTGCATCAAAGAAGAAGAAATATATGAAATAGGTATTCCTTTTTAACATATGAAATATGTTTTTATTTTTGTAATCACTAATTTGTGTGTTTGTGTGTGTGTATGTGTATGTATGTATATATATATATATATATATATATATATATATATATATATATATATATATATATATATATATATATATATATATATATATATATATATTCATATTTTTTATCTATCTGTTCTTGTCTTTGGAGATTTTTTTTTCCTTATTGACATATTCTCAGACTTTGTCATTATGTCCACTAGTTAAAGAGTCTTCTTTCTCAAAATGTCCTCCAAGTCCCTCACTATACAACTCAACAATGATATTTTCTCTAAGAGAACTTTTTGGATGCATAGCAGGGTCCTCTTAAATTGAAATTCATCATGTAGAAATAGAATGCAATTGCTTGCGGCATTGCCTCTTTCTTCACATTGTTGGAGAAATTGGTTGAAATAGGGCTTATCTTTGTAGAGTTCTTTGATAGCCTCAAATCTCACAACCTCCTAGGATAGAGTACTAAGTAATGTAGCCCTCCTACTTAGTGCATCAATTTAATTTTGAGTTCTCGATTCATGCTATAGTAGGGATGTGTGCTTTTGCTAGTATGTGTTAAGATATATATTAGAAGATTGTGGTTGCACTTAGTCGCAATATGGTGTGTGTGTGTGTGTGTGTGTGCAGTAGACTAGCTACATATGCTAGTTTTCTTATTTCTTGTATTCCGCTATCTGTGAGATTGTAAAGGGGATATAAATACTAATAATAGTAGGGGTTTAGGCACAACAACCTAACCCTAATTCTCTCTATCTCTCTTCTCCTTCTTCCTCCATCTTCTACCTTGACACCCTAACCCTAATCTACTCTAACTTGGTATTAGAGTAGGTCCATGTGCCTAATACCCTCCTGTTGACTTTGCACTCTTTCATGCTGGTGTCATCAGGGTCAATTTTTTTTTTCCCACTGATTGGGATGGAACTACCATCGTTGGAGTCAGAATTCCATTTCCTGCAACTTTAACTCTTGGGGTTTTCTGATTCGAGGCCTGTGGCACCAAGTTTTAAAGGCCTCTTTCTTTTGGAGTCCATCTTCAAGATTTCACGATTTTCAGGGCTTCAGACCACCGTCGATGCCCAGCTAGGGCTCATCTGAACCAGATTCTCATCCAGAGTAAGCCTTTCACCTTGGATCTCAGTTTTGTAGCAGTTTGGTAGAATTTTTTTAATCTTCTTTTTTTAGTAGTGAGTGGAATATTCATGGTCTTCTGGGATTATGATGATCTCCATGATGATATGAGGATGGAAACTGCATTTGTTTAATAATGTTTTTTACCTTGGATCATGTGAAACCAGTTCCATCGAATTTGGTTGTGTTTGGTTAGTTACGTTACTTTTTGTGAGTTTGTGTGATGTCGGAGATAATGCCGACTTCTTGTGGTGTTGGAGCTATGCTTGGATTTGATGTCAGTAGACATGTGACCAGATTGTGCTGATTTTGCAATCAGCAGTACATTGCAAGGGCTTTTTGGGCTGTTTACCTTGTGTGTTTGTGACCTCTCGGCATGGGTGACGCCAAGCTTCCTATGGGTGGTAGTGGTGATGGATTGCATGTTGCAAATCACCACCGTAAAGTTCGATGGGGAAAATTACCTTGAGTGGTCAAGGTCAGCCTTCATGTTTTTGTGGTCCAAGAGGAAGCTTAGATACATAAATGGGAGTATTCCCAAACAAGATATCAGTGACCCAAAGAATGCAGATTGGGAAGTCGAGAATTTGACTGTCATGACATGGATTTTACATTCTATGCAACCATTTATTAGTAGAGCCTTCATGTATGCCTCAGATGCCAAAGTTTTATGGGAAGCCATCAGGAATGCATTCTCTCAGAAGCAAAACTTGACAAAATTGTTTCAGCTTATGGATAAAATTGGTAATACCCGATAAGGGAGCAATCTATAAGTGAGTATTACATCCAACTAAGAAGCATGTGGCATCAGTTGACCTAGTATCAAATGGTTGATTTGTGCGGTGCATGCAGTTTGGAGGTCAGCCAGAATAATTAATGGAAGAAGGTATTTGACCTTCTATGTGGAGTGAACCCGAAATATGAGAACGTCTGTGCTACTATTCTTGGCGGTGAGAGCATCTCCAACAAGCGCGCCATCCAACCCGCCAAAGGCATTTTAGCTATCCAAAACTCAAAAAGCGTGCTCCAGCAGGCGCGCTATCCAACCCGCCAAAGGCATTTTAGCTATCCAAAACTCAAAAAGCGAGCTCCAGCAGGTGCGCTATCCAACCTGCCAAAATAGAGAGTTGCTACAGTAATAGCTAAATTTAGCTATTACTGTAGCAAGAGGCAACCAATATAATAATATTAATTGCCTATAAGATTTCTTCCCTCTTATCTCTCATTCTCTTTCTCTAGGTTGGACGACCTTCCGCTTTCTCTCTCCTCTGGTATTCATCTCTGTTGCATATCTTTGAGCACACAAAGAAGAAGAAGAGCATAACAAATATGGTTTTCATCTCTGTTTCATATCTTTGAGCACACAAAGAAGAAGAAGAGCATATATATACAGAGAAAAAGAAAGGTTTGGTCTCTTTATCCATCCTCTTCGATCTTTGATTTTTTTTTATCCAAGTAAGTCTTTTAGCTGAGAGCCGAAACACTAGGGTTTTAGGAGGGGTTAGGTTTGATACAGGGAGAAAACACGAAGCAAGTAAGCCCACATTTTCATCTCATTTGATGTCTATTTTATCTAATATTTCATCTTTAGTTTATTCTTTTATATTTCATCTACTTTAATGTCTATTGTCATGCAATTTGATTCAATTTTCATCTTTTTTTTTTTCCATCTAATTTTCTACATTTAATTTATTCACTTCCATTTTCATCTAATTTGATATCTATTTTCATGTAATTTGTTGCACATTATCATCCAAATTGATGTCCATTTCCATATAATTTTCTACGTTTGATTCTTTTTCATGTAATTTGTTGTGTATTTTCGTCTGATTTGGCGTTTATTTCCATGGAAGTTTCTACATTTTTTAGTTAAATCTCTTATATTATGATCCAATTTCTTGTCTATTTTCTCTAAATTTGTGTATTCTCATCTAATTCATGGTCTATTCCCAATAGAATTTCCATTTCATATAATTGTTATGCATATATTCTGTTTTATAGTTTGCAACCTTTGCACCCCCACCCAAGACCTTCTCTTGTTTTTTTTATTATTTTAATAATTGGCCGATATGTATCGATATCGGCCTCGGGCATACCGATACCGATTTGACACCTTGTTTTCGAAAATATGACCGTTGTAAAAATATAGATGTTAGAGAATTTGAATTTTTAAAAGTTGAGTGTTGGTAGTAAAATATAATAAAACAAGAACGAAAAATAATATTTTAAAGAATAGAGTAGCTAAAATAGAGTGTCTGCTGGAGTGATTTTTACTGTAGCAGTAGCTAAATTGGTGTTTAGCTACTCAAATTTAGCTCTCCTTGCTAGAGATGCTCTGATGAGTGCTCACCTCTTGGCACTGTTTTCTCTCCTTTTCACTATGAACAGAGTCACCGTTATCTAATGCATGTCTCTTGAGTACTCTGCCCTACCTTCCTTCTCTGAGTTTCGTGGATGTGGTAGAGCTAGAGGAGGTCGTGGCCGTGGAGGCGTATCACGTGAGGAAAATGACAAGTTGAAATATACTCATTGTGGAACAATGTTCTTAACATCGCCGGGCAGTTAGGGGAATGTTCGGGCGAAAATCACTAGGCTGCGCACGAGAGGGCGCCCTAAGATTCGGGCGGGCTGTTATGTATATATATACACATATATATTTTATTTCATCATATATATATATATATATATTATTTGCACCTCTTTTTCTTGTGAAGTTATTTGCACCGTACAACTTAGGGTGAGTTATTTGCGTTATTTGCACCCTACAACTTAGGGTGAGTTATTTGCGTTATTTGCACCCAATTTATAACTTAAGGTCGTGCTAATTGCACCCAAGAAGGGCTATTTGATTATTTGCTCCCAATTTCTAACTTAGGGTGGCGTTGAACACCCACAAGATCTATTGTTTGGAATATTGGGGTGAAACACGACCTCTGTCATTTGATTTGACGCCATCAATGGCCTTCACATGTCACATGTCCCTAAAATACCAAGTCTCTCTTTAAAGTCGGTGCAAGGGCCAACTTTTCAAATGCAAGGTCCCTTTCAATATCTGCCAAGTAATGACTCCCGAGAAAAAATAATTATTTAAAAATAAATAAATAATTGGGGATAGGGGTGGGGCGGCCGCCTAGGAGGGCACGGGGTGGTCCCCCCAAATCCGGTCCGCCATGGGGGGCACCCCGACCTAAATTGGGGAGCACGGGGGGCCGCCCCAAGACTTTCAGAGCACTGTTGTGGAAGAAAGGACACCTTAGAGAGACGTGTTTGGATTTGGTTGACAGACGCACAAACTGGTAGACCCAATGCTGTTGAGGATGGCTTTGGGTCTCACATTCCTCCTACAATTTTACAGCCAACACCTCCAGTGCACACTTCTCAGGCAGCACCATCAGTGACTCTTCCCCCGAAAGAGTATCGGGAGCTCCTTAGCTATCAGACAATTGCTGGCCAGGCCTCATCCTCTCACCTTGTAGAGACGGGTAACATTGAGTCTGCTCATGCCATTTCACATCTCAGTTCTCTTGGATTATTGATTCTGGGGCCACATACCATATGTTTGGTATGTCTATTGTTTTTTATTCCATTTCTCCTATGCCCTCTCCTATGCCTCACCTTGTCACATTCAGGTTGTAGATGGCTCCCTTGTTCTTGTGCAGAGACGAGCATCTACACATTGGTAGTTTATCTCTTTCTTCCACTCTGCATATTCTTCAGATATCTCTTAGTCTTCTTTCTGTCAGGAAACTTACCAAGAAGAACTGTAATAAAACATTCTTTCCTTCTTATTGTATATTTCAGGACCTGGCTCCGGGAAGGCCTTTGGCCGTGGGCGTGAGGAGAGAGGTCTCTACATCTTTAAAGGCCCTAAGCCATCTTGTGTTGTTGCAGCTACTAGTACATCCACATCTATGGAGAGTGCCCATTTATGGTGCAGGAGGCTTTGACATCTTCCTCTTCCTTGTTTACATATTTTGTTTCCCAAAATGTTTGATGCTTCTATTCATCAAATTTTCAAATGTGAGACTTGCCAATTGGCTAAACATAATAGAACTGTTTATCCTCCCTCAGTTAGTAAATGTGATGTTCCTTTTCAAATTATTCATTTTGATGTTTGGGGGCCTTCTCCAGTTGTATACGTTGGTGGTTTTCATTATTTTGTTTCGTTTATTGATGAATGCACTCGATACACCACCTTGTTTCTTATGAAAACTAAAGGGGAGGTCAATGCGAATTTTCTGGTTTAACACAATTGGATTGAAACTCAATTTGATGCTAAAGTGAAGATTATGAGATAAGATAATGTATAGAATACTCCTCCCAAGATCTCTAATCTTACGTAAGGATTCATGGAATTGAGTGGCAATCCACTTGCCACTACACTCTACAACAAAATGGAGTGGCTGAGAAGAAGAATCGCCACCTCCTTGAGGTCTTCAGATCCTTATTGTCGTGCATGAATGTTCCCAAATGTCTATGGGGTGAAGTTGTCCTCCCCCCTACCTATCACATTAACAGGATGCCCCAACCACACCTTGTGGGCAAATTTCCTTATCAAACCTTATGTCCTAATGGTAATTCTTTCCTAGTGTCTACTAGGACATTTGGTTGACTCTGCTTTGCACATATTCTCTTTAGCAAACGTGATAAACTCTCGGCCAAGGCAACAAAGTATATATTTGTTGGGTATCCTGCTACTTAGAATGGGTACAAGTGTTATGATCCATCTACTGGGTCGCTATAATTATAATGGATGTCACCTTCTTTGACTCCAATCCTTTTTTTTTTCTCCTTCTCAGTGCCCTCTTCAAGTGAAAGAGGTGTCCAAGTGAGGAACAGAGTACTTGAATTTTTTTTACCTCTACCTTATGTGGGGGAGGAGGACCTTGAAGAAGACATTGAAGAAGTAGTGAGTGCAAGTGATCCCAAAGCACCTGCAGTGCAATGGGACAAGTTTGGGAAGGCAAGACCTTTGTAAGAAATCATAAAGGAGGACAAGAAGCTACCCTTGTTGCTCACAACGTGGATCAAAGATCTTCTCCCGAGGCAGGTTTAGATCCAATTGTCTCTGACTTAGACCTTCCCATCGCCCTTCACAAAACGCCCCATCTGCACGTTTGTGTCTTATCATGCCTTACCATCCTGTTATTCTAGTTTCATATTATCTTTGGATTCCATCTCTATTGCATCTTCCATCTCTGAAGCCTTAATTGAACCAAAATGAAAAGAGGCCATGTAACATGAAATAAGGGCCCTTGAACATAACAGAACAGGACATGGGAGATTGCTGGGTTGCCTATTGGCAAGAGAGCTGTAGGGTGCAAGTGGGTGTATACTGTGGAGTATTGCCTAAATGAATATGTTAAAAGGTATAAGGTCAGGCTGGTTGTGAAGAGGTTCTCCCATTGATCGTTTAAAATCAAAACCTTGCAAGTGCACAAGTCTGAAGTACTAGAGCGAGTACAAGGATGTCGAACCACAGGGACTTGTCGTTTACTTTCTAACTATACTGTGGACTTGTCGTTTACTTTCTAACTATAGTCTTAACTAAAGAATATTTTTGTTGAAATTTTCTAACTAAACTAATTAAAAAGCAAATAAAAACAGAATTGGAAAAGTTATGAGAAAGCAGCCTAGGATCCCTCTTGGATCACAGACTCCTAAATAATCTATCTCTTATTCCTATACTATTCCGAATTCCGGGTACAGTCCTGCTCTTCGCTACAAGCTAAAGCATGGTGTAAAAATCAGGTCCTATTTATAGTCACGGGCTTGTCGGAACGATATGATCCGTCTAATCTCTAGCAACCTAAACAATAAAATATCATTGCACGTAACCGGCGAAACTAAGCTACAATCGCTAATCCGAAGGTGTCTATCTTATTAGATCTAACCCTAATCCCTACATGGCCATTAGGATGAAATAAAACAGAAATAAATCGCTAAAAGTGCATTTATGATAACAACCATAAACCTCAAACATACAATCGTACCAGAAGAAATTCGAAATAGAAATTATATTAAAAACTCATATGTAATGTTACAAGGGATCCCAACCTTGGAGAAGTTAGCCATGCATCGTCGGATTGATCTTCATCATCACTGATTCGATCATCTGATGATGATTACAGATCACACAATCTCTGACAACTCTCCAAAACTGGAAACTAAATCTTAGAAAGCATAAAAGAAGCTAAAACCCTAAGAAGACTCACGGTTGAGAGACTCCCTTAATCCTAACTCTAGGCCCCTTATTTATAGATCATAAGGTCCTAGCACTGTGTTTTTACATGGCAAGTAATCCCTGGAATCTCCCCAAAAATAGCTGAAGAAGATAGATGAAGATGGACTCCAAGCGCTAGAAGATCTAGGCTGTAATGCCTGAGAATTCGCAAGAACGGCCTGTCTCGACCGGTCGAGAATGAGTCTCGACTGGTCGAGCTCCCAATTTGCTCTTAGGTGCGCAGATCCTCTTGATTTGTTCAATTCGACCGGTCGAAACTGACTTTCGACCGATCTAGCTTCTTATATCTTTTGGAATGAATCTCCGGACTTCAATTAGTCGAGAACATAAATATAAGAAGGTTTTTTTTTTCTCTATCTGGTCGAGACCGGTCGAAAATTGCAGTTTCTTCTTATTTCCTTCTTTCTTCTTTTCTTCTCTGCTGCGCTATTTCGACCGGTCCAAATTGGATCCTGACAGGCCGAAACTGACTATTTTGGGTTTCCTTTCTCTGTTGCAACTCTGTTTTCTGCCGTGGCTTTGGGTCTTCAGTATCTGTGCTCTTTTAACCACTTTTGCATACTTTTGGCCTTCAAACCTGTTGTAACATATCTCACACTAAAGGTAAACATTAATACTTAATTAAGGCCTAGCAACGCCGAGATTTGGGCATAAAATATGCAGTTTTGAAGGTTGATTACCCATACCCCCGGTATTGATTTTCAAGAGACCTTTTCCCTGTTGCTAAATTCAATTTCATCAGAATTTTCCTCTCACTTGCAGCAAACAAGGATTCGCCGTTGTATCAACTTGATGTCAAGAATGACTTCCTTCATGGAGATCTCAAAGAAGTCTATATGGCTCTACTGCTGGGATTTCCACTTCAGGGGGAGAAAGTTTTTAGATTGAAGAGGGCTATCTATTGTCCAAAGCAGCTTCCAAGAGCTTGGTTCAAGAAGTTCAGTGAGGTTGTTATGCAGTGTGGGTATCAGAGGAGCCACTATGATTACACCCCTTTCGTAAAGCGAGGAGCACAAACTGCTGCCCTTAGTGTGGGTATCAGAGGAGCCACTATGACCACACGCTTAAGTTAAAGTGCTACCTCAGCAACAAAAGTAGTTTGATCTAATAGAGAGATTGCTCGCTCATAGAGAAACTGCGCTTTCAATGTCTTGAAGCAAGCAGACATGTTAGGGTGCAAACCTATTGACACTCCTACGGAACCAAATCATAGAACCAACTCTAAAGAAGGAGAACCTCTCAAGGATATCACCAAGTATCAAAGGCTTGTGGGAAAGCTTATTTATCTCACCATTACCAAGCTGGATATTGCGTATGATGTAAGTGTGGTCAGTCACTACATGCATGCTCCTTGTTCCCCTCATCTTGACATTGTATACCGGATTCTGAGATATTTGAAGTTGAGTCCAAGAAGAGAACTTCTATATTGCATCCATGGACACTTGGATACGGAAGCCTTCACAGATATAGATTATGGTGGATTAGTTATTGATAGAAGGTCTATTTCTGAATATGTTACCTTCTTGGGGGTAATTTAGTCACCTGAAAAAGCAAGAAGCAACAAGTTGTAGCAAATTCTAGTGTCGAGGCTGAGTACAAGGCCATGTCCCAAGGTGCAAGGGAAGGACTAAGGTTCATTGTAAATGACTTGGGTTTCCAAATTAAACTTCCAATGACCTTGTGTAGAGTTAATGAGGCGGCCCTCCATATTGCTGAAAATCCCAGTTTTCTATGAAAGAACCAAGCACATAGAGGTTGTCTGCCACTTTATGAGAGAAAAGGTTGAGTCTCAAGAGTTTCACTCCAGCAGTCTCTTATGAAGACCAATTAGCCAATATTCTCACTAAAGCTGTGGGGAGGATACGAATGAAAGATATCTCGTCCAAGTTGGCCATGATTGACATCTTTGTGCCAACTTGAGGGGGAATGTTATGATATGTATTAGAAGATTGTGGGTGCACTTAGTCATAATTGGGTGTGTATGTAGTTGAGTAGCAACTTATGTTAGTTTTTTATTTCTTACATTCTGATATCTGTGATAATGTAAAGGGTAATACTTACATTCTGATATCTGTGATAATGTAAAGGGTAATATAAATACTAATAATAGAAAGGGCTTCGGCATAACAACTTAACCCTAATGCTCTCTATATCTCTTCTCCGTGTTCTTCCTCCATCTTCTACCTTGAAACCCTAACCCTAGCCTACTCTCATTGTACTTGGTATCTAGATGGTTGAGCTCATGGTTTGAGAACTCGACTCCACTTGAAAGTCAGCTGGGTCGAGTTGACTAGAAAACTCGGATAAACTCGATTATGTCTGACTAAAAAATTTTGGAATTAAAAAAAAAAAGTATATATTTTATAACATAAAAAATATTTTAATAGAAGAAAAAGTATAAATAACATACATACAAGAAAAATGGGGGATTTGGGGGAGGGTTATGAGTTGAAGAGGATTATGCTAAAAATGAGGGTATATCTGCCGGTTAGTGATGCAGAGTATGTGTGTAAATTTAGACGGTTCAATAAGTTTCAATTAACTTACATAAGTTACTTTTGAATTGGTAATTACAAAGCAAACGGCAATCTTCCTCGTTTGAAAGCTATTTCACGTTAACATAGACCCATTCAAACAAGCTTCCAAAAGTCTACGACTTTGACCGCATACGCATATCTCACTTACCAGCCTTACACATTTGAGGAAGTCTTACATTTTTTTGGATACGGGCTTTCAAACATGCCCATACACACAACAACTTAATATGAAATCTATGTAGTCAACAACCTTTTTCATCATGGCACACATTAAGAAATTCTGTTGTTGTATTTGTTTCAAAGAACACCAGGTTAGGACGGGTTTTTGTGAATTGATAAATTGATATCTCGTCTTTTTAACTTCATTAAGTATCTTTTATATATTTTAATTGCTACCACTACCAGTACATGAGAGGTGACTGCCATTTTGTGTGGAAGAGATTCTTTGAATGTTTTATATGTGCGTGAAAATATATCTATATATTTTGACATAGTTGGGTGCTTTTACCTTGTTGGAAGTTGAAACAATACTTTAATAGTTATTTTGAACTGTGTTAGCAAACAGCAATGAATTTTATATGCGCAAAATTTTTTCTTGGTTATTTGGGAACTGTCATTCGTATTATAACTCGTCACATTTATTCTGCGAAGTAATGAACAATGTTGATAGTTACATTATGATATATATATATATATATATATATATATATATATATATATATATATATATATATATATATATATATATAATGAATTTTATATGCGCAGACTTTTTTCTTAGTCATTGGGAACTGTCATTCTTATTATAAGTCGTCACATTTATTCTGCAAAGTAATGAACAATGGGATGGTTAAATTATGATATATATATATATATATATATATATATATATATATATATATATATATATATATATATATATATATATATATGATATTGCAGTTCATTTTTCTCATGCTTACTGCATATACCTAACATTGAAGGACACTGATCGAATCCTATAAGATGATTGTCATTATACGGTTCAAAATCTGTTGATATTTAAATGACCCAGGTATTAATTTCTTTTAATAGTAACTGTGATTTCTATTCAACTGTCAGTTATTTATTTCTTTTCATCTGTATATGGATTTGACCGTCAATTTTTTTGTACAGGCAGGAGCAACAGGAGAATACTTCAGTACAGCCTGGGGAAGGTGACTCACATGTCGTTGCTGACGAAGAAAATGATTTTTTTTTGGGTTTAGATGATGTGCCTGGTAAATCCAAGGGAACTATTTATTTTATCTCTTACCTTGCTTAAAATCACCATTAGCCATCTGATATTTTCTTCCATTGGCAGTGGAGCCTAAAAATTCCCTTGATGGTGGGACCAGTAGAGAAGATACTTTGAACAATTTTGTAAAGCCCCCTGCAAACTTGCTTGTTCTAGAAGGGGATTGTTTAGATACGCCTGGTGATGGAGGGGAACTAGAATCATATCTGGTAGCATGCTTGCTAACTATGCCAATGTGATAAATCATGCGTTTTCTGCAGGGTTTTAATGTTTAATTTGATCAAATTATGATTGCAGTTAGCCACCAACGATCTTTATCGGGATTTTCTTTTATTAGATCCTTGTGACGCTGGAGCTATTGATGGTTTTTTAAAGGAAGGTGGTAATGGTATTGGAATTAATATTGCCCACAAAGGCAGCTCAACAAGGTCTAAGACTCAGAAGACTACTTTTCAATCTCCGTTGAGAAGATCTGTGGGAACAGCCCAAAAATCAAATCTTGGAAAGGGCCAGGATGCCAATCAAAATCAAACTTCAGGGAATGCTTGCAACTCTGAAGCTCATGACAATAATATATGGTCGGAACTTCATGTTCCCTATAATCTTCCTGAGGATGATTTGTACCATGGAGAAGAACTTGGGGACGATTTAGATGACGGCGATGATGAGAATGATCCATGGAAGCCTTTGAATCCCTATGAACCTGGAGATTTAAAAGTAAAACCATATAAAAAGGGTCTGCTCCTGTTTCTCTCTCTTGTGTTTATTTTCTTCTATTATTTTATATCTAATATTTAGTAGTCCTGTGTTTATTATCTCTTGTTTTTTACATATTAAATATTTAGTAGCCCTCCTTTTATTCTGCCAAACAGGAAAATTTTCAGGCAGGCAGCAGAGAAATTATACAAAGCAGAACTCTATAACTGCACAGTTCCCCCTTGCGAGAATTGATGGGACTATAAGTCCAGAGTTTGAAGAAGCTTTGAAGGTGCAGCTCCTTGCCCGTGAAAGACTACGAGCATCTCAATCTCCTTCGCTATATGAAAAGGTTCTCTTGCATATGAGTTTGTTGTATTTTATATATGTGTATATAAACACACACATACCATGTAAAGCATGGGTACCTCTATTTGCACCAACAGCTTTATTGAAAGCGCCAACATCCAAAACCCCTTGAAAACCCTTCTGTTTCAAATCAGATGATGGAGAATGTTTTTCACCCTGATCTTCCACACAATGGATCTTCCGACCATGAGACAGCCAGTTGTTTATTCCATGAGGCACGGATATCCAAAAGGTGGCCCTAAAATCATATGGCACACATCACTCTCAAACGTGATTTTAGGACCATTTTTTGGGTATCTGTGCCTCGTGGAATAAAAAACTGGCCGTCTCATGGTCGGAAGATCCATTGTGTGGAAGATCAGGGTGAAGAATGAGCTCCATCGTTTGATTCGAAGCAATCAGTAGGTTTCAAGGGGTTTCGGACATTGGCGCTTTCAGAGAAGGTGGTGCCGCGAATAGAGGTACTCAATAAAGCATTTGTTACATAATATTTGTTGTTCTCTTGCAGCTAAGACGATCACTTGTTTTAGGGGACGATGAAAATTGTGATAATTTTGGGGATCATGATAATGACATCAGTGGGTGCGAGAATGACCCCCTTAATTTTGACAATGATCTGCCAGAAAATACTTATATGGATACAGAAGTACCTCTACCCCATGAAAAGGTTAGCATGCCTGGTTTATATTGAGCGATAAAAGTTAATTCTGTTTTGAAGCCCCAAGTTAGATTTTTAGTTGATTAATTATTTTGCAGCAAAGTCACGATTCTGCTAATGTTGAAAACAATGAAGCTTTTGAACAGGAAGACCCAAATTATCATGGGAGCCTTGAAGATCTTTGCCGTTCACATCTGGTAAGGACTGGTTTCTCGAGATACATCTTTAGTTTTATCTTCATTGCATATAGATAATTGTTTTTTGGTTTTTTAATTATTTGCAGGCACTTTTAATTCTTGATTGAATCATTTGATTTAAATTGTTCTAGCTATTCTTGGAGGCATACAATATCAGAGCTTAAAATGAATGCTATGAGAATAATCAATCTGGATTTTCAACATTATAGAACTTAATGATTAAAAGTTCAGCAGAATTTTGAATATTAAATAATAAAAAATTAAGTAAACAATATTACATGAAGTCTACTGTCTACAGTTGTATTCTATTGAAAATTTTATTGTGTCCATATCAGTTTAATGTGAAATTTTCTTATGCTTTAGTCTTATAGCAATATCGGAAAAAATTTTGGTTTTTCCATTTTAATGATTTTTTTTTTTGTCAGTAATAAGAGATTATATAGAAACCAGCAAGGCGCTGAAGCCAAATACAATTAAGCGACAGTAAACGAAAAAACATAAAAAACATAGACCTATCTCAGAGAACAACACACACCACATGGGGCCCCACACATTAACCCGGGTCTCAAGAGAAAAAAGGTTTGATATCCTCCTGATCTCCACGCGCTCCCCAGAAGGTAACGAGCTCCGCGACCGCCTTGATAATCATTCCGACAGGCGCTTTTGTCTTCGAAAATTCTGCGGTTCCTCTCACACCAGATGCTCCATAAAACGGCAAAAATTGCAGCCCTCCAAAGACCCCTATCCCCCTCTACCACCTCCGCCGCTTCCCAACTCAGTATGAGCACATACGGAGACTGAGGCATCACCCAGGACATACTAAAGGCTCTAAGGATAGCTCCCCAGACCTCTTGCGCCACACGACAATGAAGGAAAAGATGATCGATGGACTCCGCCCCATCGGAACACATGACACACAGTCGGAACGTCAATACCCCTTCGAATCAGTCGGTCCCTGGTAAGTATTTTGGCCTTACACATCATCCAACAGAAAAATCTGATCTTGAGAGGAAGGGGAGCCTTCCATAACCAGCTCCCCTCGAACCTGATGAGCGGTCGGCGTGATAGCCATCGGTATAATGCTTTGACGCTAAACTTCTTCTCCCGATTTAGAACCCAAATCCTCTTATCAGCCCTGATATTGTTCTGACGCGCTGCATAAAGCCTGCTCAGCAAGTCCACATAGCACCCCACCTCGCAGTCCCTGAGGCTTTTTCTAGTGGCAACATCCCAGAAACTCCTCTCACTGACAAAGGATACGAAGTCCTCAATCCTACCGCCCGGGTTCGAGGAGAGGGCATAGATTGCCGGAAAATTAGCCCTGAGCGGCCTGTCATCCAGCCACGGATCTTCCCAGAATCGAATACGGGACCCACACCCCCAACTGTACCGCACCCCTTTGACCAAAACCTCCCAAGTACGAGAAATATCCCTCCACCACGGCGAAGTGTTCCTGTGGGTGGACAAATCTATTCCCCAGCTCCCCCCTGAGAGACCATACTTATCAAGCAAGACCATCCACCAGAGACTGCTTCGTTCCTCCTCCCTTTCCGCTCTCCAAATCCACTTTCCAAGCATCGCCAAGTTGGTTCTCTTGAGATTCCGAATTCCCAGCCCTCCGTAAGCGAAAGGCAACTGGCAAGTGTCCCAATTGACGAGGTGGAAACGTCTGTTGAGACCTGCCCCCTCCTACAGAAACGACCTTTGAATACGTTCCAGTCTATCAATAATTTTTGCGGGGCATCTAAACATGGAGAAAAAGAAGATGAGAATCGACGAGAGCACCGCTTTGACCAAGACCAGCCTTCCCCCATAACTCAGCAGCCTGCCTTTCCAAGCCGACAGCCGCTGCTCAAATCTCTGCACCACCAGGAGCCAGTCGCGACTCGTGTGCTTTCTGATCCCAAGCGGCATACCTAGGTATCTGATAGGAAGCCCCTCAATGCGGCACCCAACCGAAGCAGCCAAGGAAGACAACGCCTGCGCCTCCACCCTTATGCCCGATATCGTAGACTTGAGGAGGTTAACCCGTTGACCCGACACCGCTTCATACACCGAGAGCACGTCAGCCATAGCGCGGATTTCAGTCTCATCCGCCTTCCCAAATAAAATCGTGTCGCCCGCATACTGAAGGTGAGTGATGAACCTCCCCTGATCCCCTACTCTGATGCCAGTAAGCAATCCCAGTATCCTTGCACGCCCGATCAGACCAGATAAAGCCTCCCCCACCATATTAAAAAGGAAAGGGGATAGAGGGTCGCCCTGCCTAAGCTCCCTAGAGCTCTTGAAATACCCCGCCGCCGTCCCATTAATCATCACTGAAAACCAAGGAGAAGAATAACACCCGTTCCATTTCAATGATAATCTCCCAATAAGAAGCTTTTCAAGCATATTGGCGATTTCTTATTTTGTGGCTGTTCAGGCATTTAACATTCTAATTAAAATTACTTTACCTTAGCCTCATGAGCAGTGGCGGACCCATTCATGGGTGATTGCAGGCGAGTGCCCGCAGTCAACCAAAACCCATAAATTTTTTTTTAGTACCCCTTTAAGCCTTAAAAATGCAAAACAGAGCTAAACCTCCCATTTCTTTAAAAAACCCCTCTCCTTCTCTATCGCCCTGCCCTCCCTCCCTCCCTCCCTCTTCTTCTCTGTCGCCTTCTGCCCCTCTCTCTGGCTTGTTGCCACGACGCCCTCTCTCTCTTTGTCGCCGCCGATTTCCAGCCGGCTATCCATCCGTTTGCCACCGTCGCGGCTGCCCAACTTTTTAGGTGAGAAAACCCTCTTCTTCTTTTTCTTCTTCTTCCTCCGCCTCTCCCTCTCTATCTCCATCTCCATCTCTGTTTCTGTCTCTAAGTCCAAGGCTAAAAAGGTCTACCTTCTCTCTTTCTCTCTTTTGCTTGTGTGATCTGTTTTTATTGGGGGTATTGTTTATTGGATTTTTTTCCCCTTATCTTTTTGCTGTTGTTGATCTTTGATTCATTGTTTTTTTGTGGTGAATAACTTGTTGGGTTTTGTGATTTTAGTTGTTTTTGGGTCTGTTGATCTGAATTCATTTATTGAATTATTTTGTGTCTGCTATTGTTTTAATTTCTTCTTATTATTATTCTGTTATGAGTTTGTTGATGAACACAAAATATTTTTTTGCCCTAAAAATTAACAGCCATAGCGCTGCCCCAGTTCATCTAGATGGAAGATAGCCTGTTTTTGATGGAGAATTATATTGGATTAATTTAATTAAGAAATTGTCCCAAAGAGTAACATGATTAGAACCCAATGAAAATGTAATCTTACCCAGCTAAAAACCGTTGTCTTTTTTCTTCCACACCATGGATCTTGAGATCATGGGCTGATGGGCGTACTATGATAAGGATCATTTTTTTAGTGCTCGTGGCACACATCCCAAAAAGTGGTCCTAAATTGATCTTGGGTATCTCTATTTGCCCCCACCAGTTCACTGAAAGCGCCCACTTAATGATATCGACGTTATGGTGGGCGCTAGCATCCGCTTTCATTAAGTGGGTGCTTTCAGTAATTTGGTGGGCGCCAACAGAGTTACCCAATGATGTCCGAGTGTGATGTGTGCCTTGTGCCTTATGATTTTTGGATAATTTTTTTTTAATAAGGGCAATGTATTGTCTGTTGTAAAGATATGTTCAAAAGTAATTTAATCTATTGCTATTTTTCTCATTTTGTTCTAGATCTGATCTCTGTGAGTCTGTGACCATTTCTGTGGACAGTTCAGCCTTGTTTTGGTTAAATAAAAGTAATTCAAAAAATTGTATTGATTTTTTATTCTACGTGTGAGATTTAGCAAATTCCCAGATCCCTGTACTTCAATTGTAAATTATGTCCATAAATTTTGTAAATTCGCAAGCTTGTACTTCAAACTATTGATCTGTTTATTGAATTCTCGTTCACAGTGAATCTGGGATATTAATGGGTTTATGAATTATGATACAATCCAGATTTACATAGCTCCTTTTTTTTTCTATGCAAAGTTGCTCAATTCCAATTGAGCGGATTTTGTTTATAATTGTTTGCATTCTGACCAAATGCTAGACATTATTTCAGTAGTCTGAACGGTGGTTGATTTACTGCTCTTGTTTTTGTCTGGATCTGTTCCTCCTGCTAATACACTTCGGCCTGAATTGCTTCAAACATTTTTCAGCTTCTGTGATTTTAAATTTCATTTTATGTTGTTTATGAAGAACAATTCTCAAATGATCTTTCTGATCTAACGGTTGTTAGAGTCACTAATCTGATTCCTATTTAATAAATTTCTAAGATTCATGTTTCTAGATCTATGTTTCATGGTTAGAATTGTTCACATCCCTATTTTGGATTCTCTACAAAGAAGCCAAAAGGCTTAACAGCAATTTCTGCGTGAAATTCTTAAAATTGTTCCGATTTCTTTTTCGTGTTTTTTTTTTGCCAAACCAAACCCAAACCGGTACCCGTCCAAACCAGACCAAAATCGGCAGTTCAGTCCGGTTTGGTCGGTTTGATTTCCTAAAGCCCTACTTACCTAAATGTGAATGTGATACTTTCAAAATATGACAAATCGTCGAGTGGAATTACCTTAGCCGGAATCTTTATTACCGTTGTCAATGATTTTTGGAGATTGATTTTTTGTAAATGAATGATATATAATTATCAATATCTTGTTAATAAAAAGTTTTTTTTTGTATGCAATTTGGTGAAAATTATATTTTATAAATAAATAATTATTAATTAATTTATATGTATATAATTTATAAAAAAAATTAAATCTAATTTTACGCTCCGGCTGGATGAAAATCCTGGTTCTGCCACTGCTCATGAGGACCACCTCTCCGAAAAGGAATTTTAGTAATATGATAGTTTGAGGACTCTGAAGAACTAATCTGTTAATTGATTTGGGTGTTTTTTGGTAATATACTATCGATTTTTCGATGAGCAGTTAGTACGTCCTAAATTTTATGAGAAGAATAGGTATTAAGTTCATGTTTTTCTTTTTAGATAAACGGATAATTCATTATTGCTCTGAATATCATTAGTGTCATTCTTGGTATGAAACTAATGTAACCTGTTTTTTAACTGGTTTGATCACATGAGCTGCGATAAGCATAGCAATGACAAAACAGTATGCCTTCAAGAACATTGAAATAATTTTCTCGAATGGGTCTCCTCTCTGCCTCTTTCGCCTTAGTTTTCAGACCTTATTAAATTGGAGCTGATTCTAATTCTTATTGGGATTGTTGTGTCAACTTCTAATGTTACTCCTTTGGAACTGTCAAGAAATTCTCCTGGTTTTCAAATTTCCGGAAAAATTATCCCAATAGGGGGTCTGCCTAACTTTTTGCTGATTCCCCGATTAATTTGGCCAATTTTCTAATTTTTTTTAATTGTGATACATGCTTTAAATTAATCATACCTTTATATTATTCATTTTGTGATTGCAAATTTGTGATCATGTGGATTATGTATTGCACATTTTTTTGCTTAAAAAAATTCTTAAAATTTAAATAAGTTAGATATTTTTAAATTTTTTTTTAAAAATATTTATTATTATTCTGTATGGTCCCTGAATTTTTTCCTAAGTTTTTCCAAGTTAAACTGAACTGACCCCCTTGCTGAAATTCCGAATTCGAACTTGGTGATGGATGTCGGTCCTTTTGTAAAAGCAAGTTAACCCGACCGAAAACATAAATATATCACTATTGGACACAGCAAGTCTGAGACCTTACTTCTCAGAATGATCTACTAGACTTTTGCAAGTCCTAATCTCTCTTTGATTCTTTATATAGATTATATTGTGTTTCTTAGTACCATTATCATAGGTGAAGCCTGCAAGCTGGTATGATGGTAAATTGGTAATAACCTATCTTCCTTGTTGGTTCAGGATTCCCTCCTTGCTAGCATAGCTGAAACTGAGAAGCAGACCGAATTGGCTGCTCGAGTTTCAACATGGAAACAGAGAATTGAACACAGCTTGGAAGAGCAGGTAATTTTGTTCTCATCATATTATTACACTTTTAATACTAGATAAGGAAGATCTCATTTAGGAATTTTCTCAGCATATTATTACACTCTAATACTAGATAAGGAAGATCTCATTTAGGAATTTTCTATATCCAATTGTCTCAATTTATTATGGCCTTTTCATGATAGGATTTATGCCCTCCATTTGATATACACATGTATGGTGAGAGAGTTCTTGATAAACTATCCTTAGAAAGCCACAGCCGAGGTGGCATGTCCCTCACGGATGTACTTAGCAGCGAATCAAAGCATGACGTTTCAAGGACTTTCTCTGCACTTCTGCAGCTGGTGAGTCTGTGGACCAGTATATGAAAGAAGTCTCTGGTTTTATATATATATATATATATTCATATATTCTTTTCTGAAAGAAAAAAGGTATCCTAGTATGTTGTACCAGCCAAGATGGCTGGTGCAATGGCCCTTTTGGATGCCATGTGGCACCCGGTCCCTCTTAGTGTTCACCCTCCCTAGGGTGTTATTTATGGATGGGGGAAATGATCACATGACTCGAGCCATCAGATATAAGCTCATGACTTGAGCCCCTATTGGGTGCACGTCACATCTTGGGGGAAATGATCACATGACTCGAGTCATCAAACATAAGCCCATGGCTTGAGCCTCAATTGGCTGCATGTCATGGTATTATCTCCTATGACTCGAGTGAGAGGATCATTACCTTTTATATATATATATATATATATATATATATATATATATATATATATATATATATATAAAGGGTTGTGTGCCCCAATGGTCTATGTAGAGCTCCATGCGGCATCCAAAACACTGTTTTGGTGTCGTGGAGCTTGGATGGATTATTTAGATCAATTTTATTCAAAAAAAAATGTTTTAGCCAAAAGTCAAACATTGACTGATTTCAAGGGTAAAAAATCTCCGGTGAAGATGAGTTTCTATTTTTATTTTTTAAAGATCTAAATAAAATAATTTTACTCCACGTGACACCAAAACAGTGTTTTGGGGGCCACGTGGAGCTCCCTGTGGCCAATGGGGCACGCTGCATGCGACCAATGTTGATCTGATGGTGCTCTCTCCCTCCTCTCCCTTTGAATAATTAATTTTGATTGATTATGTCCATGTCCATGTGGTATCCAATTGATGGTGCATAACGTGCTGGGCAACCGATGTCCTCTCCAAAATGAAGGGAAAAGAAACCATATTCCTTAACTATTCAACATAGCACTATTAATTATTATTATTTTTCAGGTGAATGACAGAAGCGTAGATATTGAAAGAGGGGAATTCAGTGGTGACTCTGTATGTTACACAATTGCAAATGCCTGTTATGTGAGGCTCCTTACCCACAACAGAAGACCGGTGGAAATGCAGTTTGGTTCCTCTAAGAAGAGAGGAAAATCACCTTTGACAAAAAGGTTCTCTTTGAAGTCCACGTCACCGAGAAAATCTCAACTTCCGAATGCTAAAGCCCCTGTAAATCTTGGGATGAGTAATGGGGTCAAGCGTACGCCTGAGGGTAAAAGAAGGCGAAGATCCCAGTTGATCAAACCAGTTGACTTGCAATCTGCAGGGTGAGCTGTCAATTGGCAGGGAAGTCTGCGATTAAGTTACAGAGGCATGTAGACCATCGCTCTCTTGGCAGATCGTCATACAACCCCAACAAGCTCATCTTCACTACTGACAACGAGTAGATTGGTAACCTTAATCTGTATTTACTTTTAACTATAAGTTAGCGTTAGGTGAATAGATTCATTAGCGGCAGCCGTTGTATCTGATCATCACACATCCTTGGTTTAGTAATTATTATGTAACAGTAGTTTTTGGCTCGTATGTGTTATGTATGTTTGAATTTCGTTGATCATCGTAATGTATATTCAGCATCTTCTTGATGTTTCCAACTAGAATTTCTCATTATCACTGTTGAATGCCACACCATCTATCTTTGTGTGCCATTGTTGGTGGTGGTCATCGCGCCTATATGAAGATATAACATTTCTAAATAGGTTAAGGCCCTGAGATTCTTTAGGTTACATCTTTGAAGAAAGCTTGTGTTTTTAAACTCGCTGACTTCCCGGAAATTGATTTAGAGGCAGAAACCTCTCCTTCAGGGAGCAAAATGGGAGCAACATGATGGTGAGCAACCATCATTACCAATACTCCAATCTCCTGACCATCGTTTAAACACCAAAAGGTTTATAAATGGTGTTTAAATGATCTTACACCATCAATGGTTTAAGATGTGGGTGATTCTTACCGTCTAAGTGATAAATCATAGATTGAAGTGCAAAAAGCCCAAAATGGTTGATATGGTAGATTTACACCATCCGATCTGTAGACTATAATATCAACCATGTTTTATAGTTTTAATGGTTGATATTAAAGTTCATCAATCAAATCGTTTACATCCACTAATGGGCAGGTTTCTTTGGGAAAAGACATGTTCCAATGATAGATAGCCACTATGACAATTCTCATTTATCACATATGTGCGCCACATGACATAATGATGAATCACACTTTAATAGTTTGAGATAAAAGTCTAATTAAATGGTGTAAGATTATTTAACCACCAAAAAATTATTTTTTTAATCTTTTTATTTGTAGATCATATGTCACATGCCACATGATCTCAAAGCAATTTTTGTTTTGGAATCATGTGGGTTCGAACCCAACGTAGCCTTTATGGATTCAAACCCATTGTCTCATTTGAATATATATATATATTCATCTCCTAAAAAAAATCACCCAGTACTATATTTTGTTACATTGCCTCTGCTACTAATAAAAATAAGTAAATAAAATAACATGAGAGAAGGGCGGACACACTTAAAACAATGGCTCTTCCTTGTGTAGGATCCATGGATAAAGGGGTTTCTACAATGGAGATTTGTGGAATGTTGACTCCAAGAATGTGAATGGTGTAATTTTCACAATCATGCTTTGTGGAGTCAAACATGTCAACCAATCAGACGGCACAAACATGTTTATGCATAGAATTAATCCTCCACTAATTAAGGAAGAGTGCATAAAAATTCTAAGAGAGAAGACTAGTTATAGCCAACACATTGCTGCACAGCTTGGAGAAATCCTCATTCCTCTGAGTCAACATTGATTGGATCTCTGGATGGCTTTTGAATCCCTGTTCACATGAATCTGAATCAGACATGGCTGCAGTCACCCACACATTAACATCCTTATACCCCTTGGAAGCCAAAGCTGCAGTCGAGTCATCGAGTTGATCGAGCGCGTCTAAGTAATTCTCCGAGCAATCGCTAAGCACTTGTTCAAGAGCCGGGTCCAGCGTTTCGTTAAGCAATTTAGCAATGTAGGATGACGTATCAGACCCGTTGGCGGATGCTAACTTTAAAGCAATGGAAGCAAGGCCTACGACATCGGATTGTAGGCTTTCGGAATCCGATAGGAGGGATGCCACACACAAATCAGAGTACAAGGTTTTGTTACATGTCTCGTGGATCAAATTGGGGCCGGGATCTGTCGCGGAGACGGTGAGGGTAAATGAGAGGTTGATAGAAATGATGAGGAGAATGAAGAAATGGTGGGCTATGGCCATTTTTTGTATGAGAAAGTGCTTCTTCTTGTTTCTAATGGGTTTGTGGAGTAAGGATGTAATGGTATAGAGAAGTGGTGATGGTGTTGTTATACAGTAGATTGGTTGGAAGTTGTTTGGTTTTTGTTCTATCTTTGAAGGAAAGCAGGTGTACACTGTTAATGTTGTAATAAAAAGGTTTTGCCTTAGCCGTTAAAAAGCTGAAACGTTCTTTTTGAATATTTTCTGTGGCTTCAATTTTAGGATTCACCCAGGCGACTCGGAGTCTGTTTTTGAGTTTGTTCTCTTGTTATTTTCTCCCAATTTTTTCTCAACTTTCTTTAAAAAACAAAATAATAATAATAATAAATGCATCCAACTACTCTGACCCTATATTGTATGTCCTTCGTAATCGGTTTCTTAAAAAAAAAATTAAAAAATTAAAAAACCCTATAATAGATCACATTTCAAGCGACACGTGATTGCAAGTTTCACCACATCCTCTACGTGTTCACTACTATATTAAGGGCTTGTGTAGAAAGGGAAAAAAAAAAAAGCCTTTTGCCACTGGTTAATAATATGGTTTTCTTTTCTTCCTTATCAAAAAAAAAAAAAATTATTTTTCCACCCATAATTTTTTAAAAATTTTCACCTTTTACTATAAAATTAGAAGCGTAAAAATAATATTTTTGTATGGTTAGTAATAACCTTTTATGTGCACTTAACCTTCTATATGTGCACTTGGCACTTGATCCTTAGATTGGGTGCCACATGACACCCAATTGACCTGTGTGAAGCTGATTCGGGTGCAATATACATGGTTCCTCTCACACTCAATCAAATATATATATATATATATATATATATATATATATATATATATATATATATAAAGTGACGCCCAATCAATTTGTTGCATTGATTTTGATCGATATACATCGGATCAAGCCGCCCAACTTTTTTAGTGATACCTGATTGATTTTATCAAAGTTGTTATATGGAATCCAATCCTTGTGATGGGTATCCCATGGTGCTCAAATAAGTTTGAATGCAGGCCTGAGGGCTACATGGAAGCATAGTTTCGGGCCTCATATATAAAGGATGTTAAAAGAAAATGTTTAGGAATAATAAAAAAACATTCATACGTAAGTATTATACCAGAAATAGCATGTTGTAAAATATGATTAACGAAAGGTAACACCTCTTTGAAATGTTACCTGATCGGTACCTTTATTTGCGAACTTAGATTCTTTCTTAAAGTTTCATGTGCCTAAATCATTTACTACTTTGAATAAGATGATGGAGATCGTTTTTTGTCTCAATCGACGATACAATAGACCTTAAGATCATGTTCCCACCATCAAACGGTCAGATTATGATCTCAGGTGGTACACATCCTAAAGAATGAATATGGTTGTGGGCATAATTCAAATGTGATTCTTGGATCGCTTTTCGAGATCTATATCATGTGAAATCAAAGTTTTGAATGTTTGATGGTGAGACTAAGGATCAAAATTTTGGCCGAAATGATCGAAATTATTGGTTTCGGTGAACCGATCCCTACCAAAATGATAATATAGGACCGAAATTTCGGTCATTAAATGTATGAGATTGAAATTATCAGCCGAAATTTAAAATTTTGGCCGAAATTTCAGTTCAAATTTTCAGTTTCGGTCCCTGCTGAAATTGAAATGAAACCCGAAATTTTGATCCTCAGGTGAGACCATGATCACAAGAGTCGAGATCTATTTTGGTAAAGCTTGTGACGGAGTCAGGTATCCATAATCAGGTCTATTTGCACTCACAAAACCTCTAAAAGCATCCACTTGCCCCCACCTTTCAAATCGTCTAAAGTCATACTAAGTGGTGCTTTTAGAGTTTTAGTTGGTGAAGATACAGATGCCCTAATAGACCAACATTCTTTGGAAGTCTCCACTTTACTAATGCCATACGATTAGCTTAACTATATATGGCTATCAACGAGGAGAGTCAATAGCATATAATAAATTTAGAACTTTTTGAAGTTAATTCTTGTCGGACATGGTTATACAGTGGATAATTTTTTACAGACAATTTTACAACAACAGCTTATATATATATATATATATATATATACGGTGAAGATCAACTGCCAAGCATATATAAGCACTACATAAGGTGCCTACAAAATTATCCACCATTTATAATTTTCCATCCTTATCACATGAGTCATGAGATTTTAAGTTTCAAATTTTGCTTTTATGATGTTTGTGCTAGCTGAAGTCAACTTTTCCATACGTGGGCAGTCAACTTTTAGCGGAATTGCTGATCAAAACGCTCTACGTAAACTACACATTCTTTACACGTCTATGCCTGAAAACCCTTTTAATCTTTTTTTAAAGGAATCTATGATTTGTGAATTAAAGTAGGTAAAAAACTAGTAATTCTGTTTTCAAAATCATATGATGAAAATTATGTTTTACACCTATCTTTCATACAATGCATCTTGAGATTATGTCGCACCTATCAGACGGTCCGTTTTTATTTCACATGTCGCAAATCCCTAAAAAAGTGCCCTAAAATCTCGTTGGATGTGATATGTGTCGTAGGATTCAAGGGGCGTTGTATGGGGATCTGTGACATATGAAATAAAAAAATGACCATCTAATAATTGCGACATGACCTCAAGATTCATTGTATGGAAGATAGGGGTGAAACACGATGTGCTTCATTTGATTGTTTTTGAAGGATTTGCACACGTGGGCGCTTTCAAAGATTTTGCGGGTGCTTATGATGGATTTATATGGATCTATCGATCCGACCATCCAAATATATGTCTTAGGATTTAGGCGCATGATCAATCCGAAACAATGAATTGACAATTTATAAATTAAAATATATGTGCGTTCCTTGAGTGTGAGCCATGAGTTGTCGATCTTCAACGATCTTCTTGCTCTTAATTCCTCCTAACACAATGAGGATGTTTTTGCTAATAGGGAGAGTTGAAGTGTGTCGAATAATCGTTGGGTAGCAACCTGTTTCAGAGTATCTACCATGCTCTTGTAAATACAAAGCGAATGGTCCTGGATTGTGACCTGTTTCAGAGTATCTACCATGCTCTTGTAAATACAAGGCGAATGGTCCTGAATTGTGACTTGTTTCAGAGTATCTACCATAATACTCTCCGCCTCTATCAGATCTCACAATTTTAATCTTCGAATTGAGCATAAGATGAATCTAAGTTCAATTTATAAAGATTGCCCACTAGTGAGTCACCACCCACAATATCAGAATCAAATAATAGAGTAAAAATATTATGTCTAAATTTAAATTCAAAGCTTAATGAATCCAATTAAGAAATTGAGATAAAGTTTCTAGTGATACTTGGAACGTAAATAATATCAACTAAATCCATAATGAAACCACTATCTAAAATAAGACGGAGACTCCTAATGGCCTCCACGTCTGCTTCTACTCAATTTTCGAGTTTGATGGTTCGTTCGCCTTTACTTAGCTTCTGACTGGATTGAAATCCCTGCATTGAATTACTTATGTGAATAATTGCACCAGAATCTATCCACCAAGTGTTGCGTGGAGTATCAATATAAAGTGATTCAAAACACACAAAGACTAGGTTATTACCTTTCTTAAGTAGCCAATCTTTGTATTTTTGACAATTTTTCTTGATGTGTCCCTTCTTCTTACAGAAGTGACACTTGATGTCAGAAGTAGATCCGCTAGCTTCTTCTTGTTTGATTTTTGGTGGAGAAGTTTTTATGTTCTTTC
The DNA here is from genome assembly GCA_021018995.1 of Chloranthus sessilifolius. Taxonomy (NCBI): domain Eukaryota; kingdom Viridiplantae; phylum Streptophyta; class Magnoliopsida; order Chloranthales; family Chloranthaceae; genus Chloranthus; species Chloranthus sessilifolius. The sequence continues at coordinate 465,669 of CM037588.1, read as the reverse complement.
TTTTATATGATCCATTCTTTCTCTTGAAATTTTCTTTCGATGGTCTAAGAGCGGCGTAATGAGCATTTTGAGATTTTTCAGCCTGAAGTCTTTCTTCTTTTTGGACACAGTGAGCGATTAGTCATGATAAACGGGCCAAATTGTACAGGAAGAGAAGTCATGATAAAGTGAACAAGATAACCCTCAGAAAACTCATGTCCATTTCTTTCAATTGAGTTGCTATGTCACTCATTCTCATAATGTGCTCCCGTACGCCACTATGACCATCGTATTTCATGATTCCCATTTTAACAATAAGACTACTGGCAAATGCCTTAGAAGTCTCATGAAATTGTTCCTTAATGACTTGCATGTATTCCTTTGTATTATGCGAGTTAGAAATATTTCTCCGGATTGCATTAGTAATGAAACTCTTTATGATCATGAGACTCATAGGATTTGATTTATTTTATTTTTCTAAATCCATATTGTTCACTGTTAAATTCTCAGCTGAGGCATCAGCTGTGAGCACTTTGAGTTTATCAGATCGTATAGTATAGTCAATATCCATGCAGCTTAGAACAATTGTAACTTGTTCCTGCAATTTGTCATAATTCGAGCCACTCAAAAGTTTAATTCTACTAATCATATTTGTAATATCAGACATGTTTAATGCTGCACAATAATTAATGATTTCATTTTGACCACATATAATTGTAGTAATTATCAATTCTACAATGTTATATTTATAGTATTTCACGCAAGCGTTAAATTATGTCAAGGAATATAATAAAAATTAAAATTAATATGATTTTATTGAGAAGTAATTTGTATCATTATGACCCTCTGTTGGGTCGAGCCATAACACACTGGCTACTTCCTCAATCGATATTATTGATTGTGGTACTAATTACATCGCTATGACCGCCCGTTGGGTCGAGTCACAACACACTAGCAGTACCCACACACAAAATAATGAATAGTAAAATACAATCATCACACAACATAAAGTGATTCATCACCGTTGGGTAGAAATAATCTTTTAAATTGTGACGTCAACATTCACTACACACTTTCACTGAATTTGTAATACTGTCTTTTACAAAAATAAATTTCACTTTGAAAATCACAGCACTAGAAAAGATCATCACCGTTGGGCAGAAGAATCCTTTCAAGCCATGCTCTCAATTTCGATTTTATAATATTTTAGATGCTTACAAAAGTGGTTGAACAATGATAAAAATAAGCCACTTAAGAGATGCTAGTAGCCAAATCTAACTCATGTTGTGGGTAAATGCAAAAAAATTAATAATAATCAGGGATAACATTATGTAAATACTAGCCTTGGTGCTAGTGCATAATCGCCAATACTCAATCCTAATTAAAAGGTACCCAAATATATAATAATGATTTGATTAAAAATTGTCAAAATGACACCAGGTCATGAAAATATCACAACAAAGAACTCTTTGTAAAAAATAGACCTCATAAATAGATTCGAAATATATGAGAAAATCAAAATTCATATATAATGTTTAAAAATTGGACCTATAAATAACACATAAATACTTCGAAAAGAATAAAAAATCATATAGGTTAAAATGGGTTGTAAGGACAAACGAGTCGTGTCTAATAAGCCGAATTAGATCATGAATCATGATCCGGATTGAGTGATGGACCAAATCGGACTATGGGTTGGATTGGGTCATGACCCAATTTCGATTATCAATCGGGTCAAGTCACAAACCAAGTCAAATATGAGTCTTATGATTGGGTCATTCACGAACTAGGTTATGGGCTAATATCATGGAACGGGTCGGAGTAGGGGCTTATATGACTCGTCGTGAAAGAAAAAGAGACCATAAAGTCTTGTTCTAAAACACAAAGAACTACCGACATTGAGGCCTCTTGATATTAGCAGCCACCATTAAATATTAATTAATTATATTGAATTTGTACTACCAGCAAGCTAATGCAAATTGAATTCGATTCCACCCAAGCTTATACACAAAGGGCCTCGGTAGTCATTACAAAGATAAATTTCTCAAACCAAAACGCATACCACAAATCAAGTGGCTATACCCATCTCGCATATGTAGGAAATAAAACCAAACGCAGGCTCTAGACGAACTCTCGGCGAAACAAGCCAACGAGTATTAATGTTTTGACCGATCAAAACATTAAACTTGACTCTCATACTAATTGATAAATTTATATGGATTCATTAATTCGATCATTCAAATATATGTCCTAAAGTTTAAATGTATGATCAATAAAAAATAATGAATCAATAATCTATAAATTAAATAATCAATTGAGTGTGAGTCATGAGTTATCAATCTTCAATGATTTTTTCGCTCTCAATTCCTTTTAATGTAATAGGGATGCTTTTGCTATTAGGGAGGACTCAAGTGTGTAGAGCAATTGTTGAAATCAAACACCTTTTATATTTATAGCCAAAGAGTCCTTTCCCATTAAGGACTCTTTGACTATTAATTATTAATTATATTCTAATTAGAAATAAGAATCATATCATAATTAAAAGACTTAATTATTAATTGCTTATTCTTTTCAAATTTATCGAATTAATAATTACACATTTCAAGATTGATCTTATATCATTCACCGGTCAACGGATTGACCATAGTGACGACCACCAAAATAGAAACTTCTAACAACTTATAGAAGTATATAAAAAAAAAAAAAATCCAATAGAGTCATTACTTAGCACACGCAAAGTTATCCCTTGCACACAATGTAAAGGCTGGCTCTACTCTAGAGTTACCTAGGATGGCAGCACTGAAAACCCATCTGACAGTAGAGATTAATTTTCATCCCAATTTTCTACACAATTGATCTTGAGATTTATGAGCATACTACGAAACAATCAAATGGCCAATTTTTTTATTTTGCATTGCATAGATCAAGGATCAAAATTTCGATCGAAATGACCGAAATTTTGATCATCAAATGTATGGAAATAAAATTATCGGCCAAAATTCAAATTTTCGGTCCAAAATTTCGGTTTTAGTCCCCTCCAAAATCGAAACGAAAACCAAAATTTTAATCCTTAGCATAGATTCTTAAAAATGACTAAAAATCATATAACATACATCAAACTCAAATATGATTTAGGATCACTTTTTGAAACTTGTGTCCCGTGCAATGAAAAATTAATCGTTTCATGGCACACCCATAAATGCAAATCAAGCTTTATATCATCTAATTCAACATAATCAACAGGTTTTTAGTGTAGGCACCAACAGTAATCAGGTAGGCCCAAATAGATCTACCGCACTACAGAAGACTTGATATCTCTTGTGGGAGCTTTGAAGCACCATCAACGGCATCTGATCCAAAATTGGCAGGATCGAAAGTCAATCAAGGCTATCATACGTTGAATCATACTATAAAGACTATATTTTATATCAATCATTTATACTAAAAAAATGTTTAGATCATAAACTTAAAATGAGACGGCTACGATGGTCTTTTCAAAGGTAAAGTCCCCACAGTCCAAAATTCCAAGTCTTTAGTTTTTTATTCGTGTGCTTGGATCATTGAACCAACTCTGTGCCGACAAGTAACAGCTCCCAAAAAGACAAAAACGCCCGCCTCAGATCAATCACTAAAATATTTAAAAATAAATAAAATAAATAAAAGATTAAGACCCACATGAGATCCTCTATACATATCTGATAGGAAAATTATAAACCTAAGACAGAATTATCAAACGACAAAGTGCAGCCGCGGCTGACGTGACAACGCCCACTGACCTGTAATTAATTGTGTTGTGCCACATCAGCTGCCTACTCTTCTATCTGTATAAAATCTGTCATTCATATAACAACACCATCTTATCTCTAAAATGAATAAAGACGCAACACTTGGTAGATATTCCCATCTCCTATCTACCCAGTATCCATCTGGACGTCCGAAGTCAACTACCGCCCCTTAAAACCCGTGAGCATCTAATCTCTGAGTCACTTATTCCTCCACGCTTTCAATCTTTTATTATCAATTCATCCCGATTCTAAAGGTAAACGTTCCGGATTTTAAGGGAACAGAAATGTGTGTAAGTCAGAAGTTTACGGAATTAAGTTGGTAAAGCAGATTAAATTCTTAGATGAAACCGGCGCGGAGTGAAGAAACTCAACAACGCAGTCGCCAAAGACGGCGGAAGTCCACCGCCTGCCGTTTCGCATATCTGCCACGTGTAAGCAACAAGGAACAGCACAATACACGTATCAGAGGAAGAGCGCATTATTTCTGAACTTGCCCTTCACCGCTTTCGATATCGGTTTCGGTCGTAACGGATCCGCAACGCGAATCGGAACCTTTTCTCTCTCTACTCAACATCTTCTTGAGCGACAACATCCGACCACCCGGCGATTTCAAACCCTGCCCGGACGGCGACAAAGCAGCCGCGGCCGACGCAAACCCTAACTCCTCCTCCAAAACCCTAAAGTTCTCGTTCCTCCTAGGCACCTCGATAAATCCTGATGGGGTTTTCTTTGAAGAAGATGACGAAGAAGAAGAAGAAGACCCAGTTTCTTCGCCGTGTCGGCACGACAAACAGAGTTCGGTATCGAACTCCCCAGCACCGTCTCGTACCGGGATTTCGCTCTCATTTCCCGGGTTTTCAGTAACTTGTACCGGGACATCGATAACGTGCGCCGGGGGGTCGGGGTTGACAGCGGCTCTACAGAGCGGGCAAGTGGAGTGGGAGTGAAACCACATATCGATACACTCGATATGGAAACTGTGGTTGCATTTAGGCAAACGTCTGCCCTTCTCGTTCTCTTGGAACAGTGATAAGCACACGGCACATTCTAGCAACTCGTCGTCGTTGGGTTTCGCAGAGAAGACGAAAACAGGGAGGGATCTGAGCACTGTGGCTTCGAGGCCTCGAATGGGGAGGGAGGCCGCCGAGGTTTGCTGGTCGGAGAAGACGAGGTGGGTCCGGCGCCACCTCCGGCGGTACTGGTTCCGACGGGAGCGGAGGAGGAACCAACGGGCGTAGACGTGGAGGCAGATGATGAAGAGGATGACGGCGAAGAGGATGACGATCGAACTTAGCATTATTTTGCCACTGAGTTCGTAACTTTTCGGGGCGTGCCCCCTTCCCGATACGTTAACCCCGTCCATGACTTTGGTATGGATTTTGGTTCTTGGTTTGAACTTTGGAGAGGGTTTAAAGCTTAAAAAGAGGAGTTGGGAAAAGAAGCGAGTGAAGATATAGAAACAACGAGGAAGCTTCTTCGACTGACTTTAATACACAAGTGTGGGTCTCTTATGGTCCTTTTATAACTTCGCTAGGTGTGGAAGAATCTTATACCGTAGATATAATATATATGTATTAAATATATTATATATATATTTAGAAAAAAATCAATTACTAAAAATAACTATTAATATTAGGGAGCTGGTTAGGTCCTCCATTGGAGGACGGTCACCGTCCTCCAAGATCCACGTGGCACCGAAAACAGTGTTTGGGTGCCACGTGGAGCACAAGTGGACGGCATAGATCAATATTAAAAAAATATATATATAAAAAAACGTTTTAAACTCACAAGTCAAAGTTTGAAGGGTTTCATTGGTTCACATTTCAAGATTCAAAAAATAAACGGTGGAGATGAGTTTTCAAATTTTTTTTTTTTCAAAGATGATCTAAGCAATGCACCTAAGCTCCAGGTGACATCGAAACAATCTTCTGGGTGCCACGTGGAAGCTTGGAGGATGACCGTCCTCCTATGAAGGACGGAGGCTTTTTCCTTAATATTATATCAAAGATATGAAGATTTTCTTTTGATTTTATTTTTCTTATCTAAAATATGATTTCTATATTAATGAAAAAAAAAAAAAAAATTTAAGAATTTTAAGGGGATATGCAACTGGTTGCAAGGTTGGATCCCTGCAATCGGGTGGATTTTTTCAGTTGGCATGATCAAAACTGTTTCATTGAATTTGGGTCTCTTTGACTGTGCTTTTAACCGTGGATATATATTAAATCGTGTCCAAATTTTTTGTGTGATAATTAATTCATTTTATTCAAGTTGTTTTGGCATGTGATCCTTTTAATGGATGCCATATGATGCCCATCTGGTGGCTGTTGGGATTAATTCGGTTGCTTAAATTAGGGTGGGGCTAAAGCCTAACCTTAATCCCTAGGGCAGGGGTGAATTTTAGTGAAGTCCGGCTTTACCCGGACCCCTTGACATCTCTTGAGCCCATGATTAGGGATGCAAGTTCGGTGTATTGAACCCGAATTTTTCGGTTTTTGGTTCAGTACACTCCAAACTGAAATTGAAACTGAATCGAAACCTATTTAGTTCGGTTTGATATATATATTTTTTTAAACCGACATTGAAACCTATTCTATTTGGTATTGGTATTTTATCTACTTTTCTTATTTTTTAAATGCATTTTTTTGGTTTTTTCAGTTTACTCATCCGACCCCACAGTTTTCAGTTTTTGCTTCCCTATTTTGGTTCGGTTTGGGTTTATTTCGTTTCGGTTTTTTGGTCCGGTTGGGTGTCCTCGGTTTTCAGTTCGGTTTCAAAGTTTGCATCCTTATCAAGGATCAAAATTTCAGTTTCGGGCATGACTGAAATCCGATAGTTTAGTCGAAATCCGAAAATTTGATCCCCATACAAAAGTGACCTAAATTTCGATCCAAAATTTCATTTCGGTGAGGATCGAAACCTATAATTCGGACCGCAATTTCGGTCATTTTGGCCGAAATTTTGATCCATTGATCCCTACCCATGCTTAATCCAATTCAATTACACCTTAATACGGTATTAGTTTGTTAAAGTCAACCGAGCTATAGGAGACGAATTTTGGAAAAGAAAAGAAAGCTACTTAGCATTTACATCTAAACTTTAGGTTTCATAAACTAAACGTGTCGGTCGGGGCGTGTCGTTTCGGAATCATATTTGATCTTGAATCTAACACTACAAAATTGAAGTATTAGATTCGTTTGTAAACTATGAAGGAAAAAAAAAAAAAAAAACCCTTCTCCCTTCATAGTTTACAAAGATTCTTGACATGTGTATACAATATCCAAAACAAGACACTTGTTTTTTTTGATAATTAACAGGACACTTGTTCTGGTGTTGATAGGATTATGGTCGCCGTCGACTCGTCGGTAGCTAGTGAAGGACCACTTTAGCGAATCCACTCAAATTGCTTTATAATTGGAGGACCGAAAGTAAGATTCCCAACTTTCCCCTAAACTACTCCCGGAATTGGAGAAAACTGAATTTGGTTAAAACGGATTTAGGAGAATCTTGACTGCACATCTTCCTATAAAAAGTGAAAACCTGAAAATTTAAGATTCTCCAATATTCAAGGGCTGGAGATGTGGCTGGACTTAAAATCCGATTCAACTTGATTAGACCTAATCATTGTCCCAAGCTTTTAATACCGGTTTATATCAACACCAGTTAGTATTGGTGGACACTTTGGCCGATATGGAAGTGCCAATATCATCATACTAAAAGAAAAAAAAGGAGAATTTTCTAAAACTTGTACCCTTTAAAGTTACTTGTCTAAATCATCCCTGTATTTTTTAAAATATCTAATTACTCCTTATACTTCAAACTTAATTATTTAAATGCACCTTCAATCATAAATATCTACTTTTATATTTACTTTCTTAATGCATTTAAGTTTTTTTTATTTCTCAAAGTTTTTCAAATTTTTTAGATTTTTATTAAATTTTTAATATTTTTCATTTTTTTCATAAAAATATATGATTTTTTAGTTTTTTAATGTAACTTTACAAGCCTATACGCCCAACCAAGCAACCAATTTTCAAGAGTCTTTCACCTCTAAGAATATTTTTGGTATTAAGGTAGATATTTATGATTGAAGGGGCATTTAGATAAATGAGTTTTATGTACAGGAGTTTACTAAATATTTATAACAATAGGGAGTGGATTTAGAAAAGTAATTTTAATTTAGAAAAAATTATGTAAAAATATAATTAAATATCCCCGTGCCAGAAGGGCATTTTCATCATCACATCAGACAAGTATATTATCGCTATATGCTGATACGGTATGAACATTAGCTAATATGGTATCAATATAAGCAAATATTGATACCATATCGTATTTGGGCATCGTATCGACTTGTGTAAGGCCAGAGCTCATACATATCAGCTGATATTGGTCTTGGCCGATTTTTAAAGCCATGATTAGGAGTTAGAAGGTAGTTAATGTAATTTTTCTTAATTTGAAAACATCTTGTAGAGGATTGGGACGAAAAATTATCTCCATCTTCTAATTCAAAACAATTTACGATTTCAACACATGAAATGTGAGTTGAGAGGAGAAAATTTGGGTTGAGAATAAAGGTACCCTATTAAAAGTTCTGCTACTTTTATGTATAGCCTAAGATTCTTCCATCTCAACTTGGGCTGCATGTGCTTAAACCATCGTCTCTTTAAATCAGATGATGAAGAGTTTTTATATTCCCAATCTTTGATAAAGTAGATTTTGAGATCACGGGCTTATCATGAGACGGTCGTATTTGAATTCCACAGGTCACACATATCGAAAAGTGATCCGAAAACCACATTGGATGTGCGCACATGATCATGTTCATTTTTTGGGATAAGTGCCAAATGAAATCAAAATCTGATTGTTTGATGGTAGACCCATGATCTCAAAATCTATTATGTCAAAGGTTGAGAAGAAAAACAATTTCCATTAATTTAAAACAATCAAAAGTTTATGAATAAGGAAAAATCTTGGGTTGTAAATAAAGGTACCCTTTGCTAAAAGAAGTTGGTCCACTATACAGCCGCTAACCTAACCACCATGACACGGAAGTTGTACGGGGCTCTTTAAGACGTGTGCGGATCTTCCTATTATGTAGAAACACACATCTTAAGCATGGATCAAAATGCTGGAAAATTGAGACGTATCGTCCGAGCCCAAAACCGATACGTATCGGACGATACGTATTGGTATAGTATTAGATCGTATCGGACGATACATTGAATGTATCGTCTGGTATATACCATATAAACCACCGATACGGTACATTCAATGTATTATATTAGTGACCATCGATACCGATATGTATCGGTATCGGGCGAAATTTTGATCCCTGATCTCAAGGTTCTCAGAGCATTTCCAGCAAGGATTGTTATAAACATAAAATGTCCACATCCGCTATTTTGGACCCTTGAAAGTCTCTTCAGCATAGTTGCTATCTTTGGCAAGTCCTCCTATCGTTATCTTTGGCCAATCCTCCTTCAATCGCTATAATTAAAAAATTGGTTTTTTGCAAATACCCCCTTGTTATGCTGAAATTGCATAAAGCCCCCTGAGTTATGTCTATTTACATTGCACCCCCTATTTTTATGTTTCCTTTACAAATACCCATGCCGTTAAATGGTAGTTAACTAGGTGTTATTTCTTCAATTAAATGGCACATTTACCCTTAAAATTATATATAAAATGACCATTATATTTTTCCTAACTTTGACTGCATTTTAAATGGTGGATAAGCATTAGATCTTGCCCAAATTTTTTGGATAGAACATAATTGATCTCCTCTAAGTTGTCGTGTTACCTGATTTTTGATTTGGGTGTCCATGATACTCAGTTGGTTCGTAACGATGGTAGGGTCGGGATGGTACAAACGGGAGTAGCATTTTAGCGCTACCCACGAGTCAAGCGAGTGTCATAGAAATCAAAATCGAAAATCAGGTAACACGGCAACTTATAAGAGATCAATCATGTTCCACCCAAAAAATTTGGGCAAAATTCGATACTTATCCACCATTTAAAATGCGATCAAAGATGGGAAAAATACAATGACCATTTTTTATATAATGTTAAGTAAGGGCAAACAAGTCATTTAATTGAAAAAATGACCATAGTTAAGTGTCATTTAACGACAGGGGGGTATTTATAAAGGAAACATAAAAGTAGGGGAGCAAGTGTAAATAAGCATAACTCAGGGGATTTTATACAATTTAAGCATAACATAGGGGGGTATTTGCAAAAAACCATTAAAAAATTAAAAACATATTAAAATAGAAATAAAAAAAATATTATTTTAAAGGAGCAGCCAAAATAACTATCCTTATTAGAAACTTTTTTAAAAAGGCAATAGTTAAAATAGAAAGTAACCAAAGAGGCATTAGCCCAGTTGGTAACCTCCCTCCATTGTGAGGGAGGAGGTCGTGGGTTCGATTCTCGTCCTCTACGCTGCTTCCCACCCTTGTCTTTACAAGGTGTTGGTTGGGTTCTCGAGGCTGTCTCAGCCTGAATGGCTGTATAAAAAAAAAAAAACAGAGAGTAGGCTCAAAATGAGATTTTAGTTACTCAAATATAGCTATCCTTATTTGAGATGCTCTAAAGTATAAGTCTTCATGCATCCACCATGGATCAAAATCTCGGATTTTCTTCCAAAATAAAAAAAATAATACAACAAAACCGATAATTTGAAATTATCGGACAATAATTTAAATTATCGTCCAATACGAACGATACTTTGAACGAGAATTTGACTGTTTTTTAAGGGGAGTGATAAAAACTAATGTATCGTTTCGTTCAAGTCCAAAACCGATACGTATCGGATAATATTTTGATCCATGGTATCCACCCATTATTGGAGGACATGCATAGTCACAAAAATCGCCGAATTTTTGAAAAATTCATGAATTTAAGGTCCCCAAATTAATCTCGAATTATTTGCGATTTTTTTTGAAAATTCGCCTGATAACAAAATTCACGAATAACTCAAAAAAGTTGTGAGTTACTAAAATTTGTAATATTTTTTTAAAAAAATTATAGTTTTAAATCTTTTTATTTATATTTTTAAATTTTTTTCACCGATTTTTCCACCAAATATTTCCTCGGATTTGCTGAATTCTTTTGAATTTTAACTTTGTCGAATTATTGTCGACCCTCGAGTTGGTGACTATGAGGACATGATAGTCCACACATCGACGTGACTACATAATGTACACGAACTTCTAATACATGGAATTCTATATAAGTTATACAGTTAAACAAATGTGGAGGCTGTTTTACTGCCATTGTAAACTAACTCATCCCTAAAACCATAGGAATGCTTTTGGTAAGATTAGCTCATAAAAAAAGGGGACAATGTTTTATCGAGGACAAATTTTATATAGACAAAGTGCAAATAACTAATGTGGCACGATGCAATTGACTACAAGTGCGATGGGGCTCAATCAATATAGGTTAGTGTATCCAAACACGCTATATAATTTTCCTAAAAGAAATAATTGAAGACTGAAAAATTCTTATTGCGTGGGTCCCAATCCAAAGCAAACGCCCAGTTTGTCATGTTGGATCATGGGACAGCCGGTTGGATTGGATTAGAATGATGTACACTTTCTTGTACGTGTACGTGTAAACGGCCGCGTTATGCAGAATTCAAAAAGCTTTTGATTTAAACTTTTGACGTTGCGCTGGTGGGAAGCTTCGTTCCGTAGGCGACCCGATTAGCCGACGCGGATTGTTCCTTCGTTCCGTAGGCGACCGGATTTGCGGACGCGGATTGTTCCGTAGGCGACTATTTGGAGTGAAAATAAAATAAAATAATATATATATATATATATATATATATATATATATATATATATATAAAATCATAATTTTTTAAAAAATTTAAAAATCATTTAAAAATTATTTGCAATGATCATTATTATTATTATTATCACACTTTTATCCCATTGGAGTTGGTTTTGTGAGTCTTGTTTATCCAGACATTTTTTATCAGTGTTACGTAGCTTTAGTTCTCGTTACATTTTCACACTTTCATTTCCCTTATCTATACGTCTTGAGAAGCCTTGCTCTTCTCTTAGGTTCTTATATTTGTAGTGTTTTAACTGATTTAGGCTCACATGTCCCATCACTTTGATGAATAGGATTGTTCAAAAGATGCAATGAAAGGTGAATAATATTGTTCAAAAGATGCAATGAGGCCGAAAAATAAGGCCCTCACCCTCCAATTTATAATGGAGTGGTCACGCCGCACATTTGTCTATTTTATGCGACTTGTGCCACATGGAAACGCTATTTGTTTGATTTTTCAATTCTCTTTAGTGCCAAAGATTATCATCAAACAAAATCTCCTTAATATGATTCAATGGTACATTGTGTTGAATTAGTTGATAGATACCGTCTTTCTTTCGTGCACAAGTTTTAACTCTTATTTGGTGTTTCACCTAGCACGAGTCTGAAAAATATCAATATTTCTTTTAAATTAAATGTCAATTTTTTTGTGTGCAAATAGTCGCCCCAAAAGAATGACACACCATTAATAAGGGTAAATCCATTTGTGCCTACACTATTAGTGCCGGTGCCTATGTTAAGACCTATTGATTGCTTTGAGTGAGACAATAGAGATTGATTTTCATCTCAATCTTCCACGTAATGAGCCTTGTGACCATGGTGACTATCTAACAGTCAGTTTTTCATTCCCTCTGACACAGATCCAAAATATGGCCCTAAAATCTCATGGCACACATCATGCTCAAATATATGGGCACTTTTTGGGATCTATGCCATGTGGAAAGCTGACTATTAGATAGGACACCATGGTCTCACAATCCATTCTTTAAAAGATTTGGGGTGAAAACCGACCTCCGTTGTCTGATTCAATGCAGTCAATGATTTTTTAGTGTAGGCGCCCTCAGTAATTCGATAGGCACGAATAGAACTACCCTATAATAAAAGGGAGTAGCAACATGTACACAAAAATTGCCCCTTGCACATCGAAACAGGGCGTCTACAATGCAAAATGTTAATATTTTGACTTACTAGTAACAATGCACCTGCAATGCACTTGGGGCATCCTTAATAAATTTTAATATTGGAAAATTTAACTCAATATTTAAATTTTTATGTTAACTTTACTCTTAAAAATTAAGGCAAGTGTTATTATGTTACAACCACCTCACTTAAACAAAAGAAAAACCTATTGATTGCTTTAAATCAGATGATAGAGATCATATTTCGTCCCAATCTTCCACAAAATAGATCTTGAGATCATGGGCTTATACTATCAGATGGTCAGATGTTGATTTCACATGGCACACATCCCAAATAGCGAACGAGAATCATGTTTGATGGTATGCTATGATTCACTTTCTACGATGTGTGCCATGTGGAATCAACATCTGATCGCCTAATTGTGAACTTATGGTCTTAAGATCATTTGTGGGAAAGATTAGGACGAAAAATGATCTCCATCACCTGATTTAAAATAGTCCACATATTTTTCCTCTGTTTAAGTGAGGTGGCTATAACATAAAGTGGTGTGATAGTAACCCCAACCAAAATTAAATATGATTGCCTTTAAATGAGCCCAATTGAACCTTTGCGGGCGGCTACATTAAAAATCTAGTGACCTCTTTGAAGCAGGCGATGGAAATCATTTTTCGTCCTAATCTTTCACACAGTGGATCTCGAGTATACTTTATGTGGTACATACCCAAAACAATGACCTTAAAATCAAGTTTGAGGGTGATGAGTGCCACATGATGTTAAGGTCACTTTTTCGAACCTTGATTTTGAGGGTGATGAGGGAGTAGGTATCCTTGATGTTGCAGTAACTTTTGAATTGACACGCAAATATAATTCAAGAAGAAAAATGAGCATCTTATAACATTAATGAGTGAAAAAAATATAGCTCAAATAGATTATTTTTTATTAAGGTGAAGAGAGTGGGCAAACTCTAAAGATTGTAAGGTCATTCCAAGAGAGAGTCTTACGACGAACATAGATTAATAGTTTTGGGCGTGCTAATAAAGTGTCAAGTGATGAAAGTATATAAAAAAAATCCCCCAAAATAAAATGGTGGAAATTAAAATGAGAGAAAATGACAATCTTTAAAAGAAAAATAAGTGACCAAGAAGCATGGTGTCAAGAAGGCGATTCAAAAGAGATATGAGAAAAAATGACATTATGCCTTACACGAGTTGCTAAAAAAGTGTTCGGAGAATCTAAAAAAAGAAAAGGTGTAGGAAAAAAAACTTTGTGGTGAAATACTAATACTCAAGAGGTAATTGTTGAGAAGAGAAAGTATTTTAAAGAATGACAAAAAACAAGAATTACAAATGATCTTGAAAGATATAAACTCATCAAAAGAGAAGCTAAGAAAGCCGTGAGTAATATTAAGTATAAAACATACAATAATTTATATCCTTGGTACATAACAAAATGAGAGAAAGAAATCTATAAACTTGTCAAAATTAGAGAAAAGAAAATTAGAGATCTTGACCAAGTAAGGTGCATTAGGATGAAGATCAAAGGATCTTGGTAAAGGAGGATGAGATAAAAGAATAGATAGTAAAAATATTTTAAAGATTTATTAAATACGAAAAATCTGAAAGAAGTGGATGAAGAAGAGGAACCAAATTAAGGGATGATCAGTGAAATATTAAAATTTAAAGTCAAAACAGTTGTAGCATAGATGAAGAAAAGAAAGATAGTAGGACCAGATGGAAAATCTTTAGAAGTATAGTTTGTGTTAGGAGAGAATAGACTGAACTGATTGACTAATTTACTCAATAAGATTAAAAAAATAAAAAAATGCCCAAGGAATGTAGGTGGAGCAATATTGTGGTCCCTTTTCTATAAGAAAGGAGTAGACATCCAAGATTGTGCCAATTATCGAGGTACTAAGATAATAAGTCAGACCATGAAACTTTGGGAGAGAATAGCTGAACAGACTACAGTAAAAATCAAATGTATCAGAGAACCAATTTGGATTTATGTTGAGAAGATCAACAACGAATGTTATTTCTTATTAAGGTAACTTATAGGAAAGTTTAGATAGAGAAGAAAAAGCCTATATATAGCCTTTATTGGTAGAGAAGGTTTATGATAGAGCGTCGGGACAGATAATAACGTGAATACAAACGAAGAAATGTATCCCAAATTTATATGTTGAGACTATCCAAGACATGTATGAGAAAACAGTAACTAGTATACAAACGATGTATGAAGAGACAAGTGAGTAACTGTTAGAGTTGGCTGCATCAAGGATCTACCTTGAGTCCTTAATTTTTTACCTTGGTCAGGATGCATTAATCATAGATATACCGGAAGAAATCCTTTGATACATATTATTTATAAACGATGTAGTATTAATTGCCCAAACAACGAAAGAAATAAATGATAACTTAGAACTATAGAGAAAAGCTTTGGAGAAGTTTTGAAAATTAGCAGAACAAAGACATAATATATGAAGTGCAAATTTGTCAACAGGATAGTCTAAAGGAGGATTTAGCCAAAATAGAAAATCATTTAGTGCCCCATTGCCATAGATTTCGCTGGTTAGACTTTTACTCTACAATCAGATGATGGATTTGAAGACGACATCGCAAATAAAATTAATGCAGGTTAGATGATATGGAGACAAGTGTGAAAACAAAACTTGTGTTCTAGCTTTTTGAAAATTGAGAATTATTAACAATACAAATAACAAACAAATTAACACTAATTACATACAATCACCACACAACCATTAATTGAACACAAGTCATTTTTAACGTGAAAAACGTATCACAGGTAAAAATCACGGGATCTATCTCAGACCTAAAAAAATAATCCATTATGAATAAATAACCTTACAGTGCTTTAGAATGATATGCCCTATTACTCCTCTCACAACAATGATAGCCTCTCACCATCATCCGATCCATAGTAAAGAATTTCAACAACCGTCGCATCCAACGAATGTCCACTCGTCTCACACGAGCCACACACTCTCAAACTTCGATTTGGGAATTACACCACACCTTTGAGGCTAAGATTTAAAGGATCAAAATCAAGGTAATCACAAAGATAGAATTTAGGACCAGAATTCTAAAAATGAAGGATTTTTGGATCAGTTACAAACTATTTAAAACTACCTTTAATTTATAATTTTTCGAGTCGCGGACGCCCGTGAATTACTCACGGATGTCCGAGAATACATTACGTACGTCCGTGAGTCTAAAAATGACAAAACGTTTGTCATTTGATTTTACTTGGCAACACCATTATACTAAGGAGCAATATTAGTTTTTAAGTCATAATAATGACAATATATCTTACAATTTTAATAGTAGTATAGAATAGATTACCATTGGTTGACCCTGCGAAAGCTTTGAAGGGGCGATACTCATAACTAACTTATAAAAGAAGTTAGGTAAGTTTTATTTATTTCATGAATAAAATAGTAAAAATATAAAAATATATAAAAACTAAAAATATAAAGGCCACCGTGTACTAATTTAGGACCAAGTAAATTACTTGATCCCAATCACATAATCGGGTGCCATGAAAATGAGTAATTCTATGATCATGATTATTATATATAATAATAACAACAACAACAACAACAATAATAATAATAATAATAATAAATATATAAAATTTATAGTTTAAGAGTGTCAATTGTATGAAAAATGAAAGGTAAAATCAAATAGTATTTTATGGCTTTTCATGCAATTTGACTTTGTTGATTATACGAGTTTATATGGGAGCCATTACCTTGCACAACAAAAGTTTGGTCCTCACATAGTTTAAAAGAAAGACTTGATTATACGAGTTTATATGGGACTCATGCCATTTGAAACACCATCTAGGCCGTCTGATTTGAAAGACATAATCTAAGATCTTTAGTGCAAATGATTGACGAAAAAACAAGAATCCTATCATAAGATTCAATGTAGTCAGTTGTTGAATCAGATAAGAGCCTTTGGCCACATTGAATTATATGATAAGGATCGTATTTCATGCCAATACTTATTCTCTTAAGATCATGAATTTTAAATCAAATGGTGTTAAGACCTGAAAAGTGCCACTTTTCACCCCTTAACTTAATCTCTGTTAAACCCTTAATCATTTAATAAAAGTGTTTTAAGCATGTTCTGTAGGTAATAAGTAGCAGCTGCCAATAAACCCCTAACCATGCCAAGAAGCTCACTGTTGCCCCAGAACTACCTCAGCAGAATGAAGGATGAACCCAGATAGAGAGTTGGCTGCAGCATAGGCACAGCAAATCAGAAACAGACCAAGAAGAATGCCTCGCGCAGATGTCGTAGGGTTCAATTGAACCAAAGATGGTGCCTTCGCGCAGTCGTCACGGGCTTCTGAAGACGGCACAAAACTAGTCGCGCAGTCTTCGCGCCATTCTCGCGCGATTTGGTGCCAGAAAGAATTGAAAAGCAGACTTTGCAAGGTCCTCGCGAGGCTCAGTCTTAAGTGCTCGCACAGTTTCGCGCAGCTTAAGAAAGGAGTCTTCAATCATTGCGCGATTCACTAAAGAGAGAGCTCCAGGCACTCCCGCGCGCAGTTTTCGCATAGTAGTCACGGGGCACACACTTTTAAGGAACTGTTCGTGCGATCCAGAAACCTATGAATATTATTCTCTTCGTGAGGATCGCCGCAGGATTCACAAGGAACGAATTGCGCGCACTATTCTCGTGCCATTCAAATGCAAGATATCAACCCCGCGATGCCCAAAGCATTCAAGCGATGATTAAAGCACCAACCCCGCGACTGCAAGAGCTTCAAGGTGAGCAATCTTGCGACAGCCATCAGTACCCCGCGATGACCGGAATGTCAATCCCGCGACTGCATGAACTCCAAGTCAAAGCAACCCCGATATGCCAAATCTACCACGCGGCAAGATCTATAAATCCTTTCTATCCAACGAGGATCGGGTTCTAAACTTCTCCCCACTTCTGCAAGGGCAATCTGGGCATCTCTAGCAATTAGGGCACGCACTCCAATGCTCCAATCTCCGTACACGCGCCCCGAGGCATCCAAGGGACAGGAATGGGCCGCAATTACATTGAGAAATTAGAGTTTTCCTAACCCTAATTGAGAGAGAATCGACTGCTATATAAGCCTAAGCCTAACTTAGGTTTGAGGATCATCTGGGAAAGGACTCTCTTTTTCTCAACTTCTGTGCTTCTTCCTAAAACCAACTGTAGAAGTACAGTAGGCTAAGGTTAGGGTTTAGGAGTTTTTTTTTTTCTTTTTCTTTCTCTCCATAGTCCAGCATTTGCTGACTATGCCTTTTGTATGATTATCTGGTATAAATTTTAATAAATTTTTTTTTGTAGTAAGATTTATAGCATGTATGGGATGATGTTCTTGTTTTGAGTTGTTCTGTACAAGGCTGCTGCCTTGAGATCCTCTATTGCTAAGTTGTATTATAAGTAATGGAGGATTATTTTTAATATTTTATTTAGATCTAAGTGATCTGTGTGTCCAGGTTAGGCACATTGCAGGCCTTCCCCCACCACAAGATCCACTAAATCTGAATCCTCATGGGAGCTTGAGCTGGTAGCCTTGTAAACATGGTGGCGGCAGCAATGCTTTTGTTCTGACTTAGACCTTTGTGAGGAGGATAGCCTCTGTGGATAGTCTGTGACCATTCAAGTGGACAGGTTATAGCCCTAGGGTGAAGCCAATCCACAGACCTAAGGCAGATTCTTCTTCTCTGCACTTATGCTTGTAGCCCTGTGAGAGATTGTGCAGAGACAGACTCCCCTATATTTGTATAGATCCACCATCAGATTGCAGAGCTGATTTGGCTGTAAAGATTGTGGGCTTGTGACTGGATCACTGCAGACTTTCTAAAGCAGTGAACAGTCATGCTTAAAAGCTAGTACTCAAACTCTTGCTGGTCCTGTGTGTCCAGGCTCGTGCACTTTGTAGGCCTAGCCCCACACACAGAACTTTAGAGGATGAGGTTCCTATGGATTTTTGAGCTTATAGCTTGGATGAAGTGGTGCCTACAATGATAAGCTTGTTCTGACCCATCTCTGCATTGTGGTTCCCCTATTGGATAGTCTGTGACCATTTAAGTGGACAGGTTATAGCCTTAAGGGATTGGATCATGGCACAGGGATGAGTTGGATTATTTCTCCTCTTTGGTGATAATGTAGCCATTGGACAGGATTTCTATAGCCACAGATCTGAGTCTGAGTTGCAAGACACATCAGATCTGTACCTAATAGCATACTTCTCACCATTTTATATTTATTTTCTTACTCTATCTTCTTTCTTAACCCATTCTATAGTTTAGACATTAGGATACCTTAGGATTTAGACTATAGTGACCATAAATCTCCTTCCATCTAGGATTGCCAGATCTGGAGGGCCTACTAAAGATGGCTCCCTTGGAGCTTAAGATCAACTTTCCTATGGGACAAACTCTTACTTATTAAAACTTGCTACAATAGGCCCTGTATCTTGCAAGACTGTGCATATTTTAGGCTTGCTGCTCAGTAATCATCACTCTACCTTTCACTCATTTTTTATTTACCCCATTTTTATCACTGTCTTCAATAAAGTCAGTAGCAAGTACTTAAAATATCCCAACAAATGGCTTAGATGATTTTTTCACATGACCAAGGTAGCCAAAATATCAAGTGTTTCTTTTAAACTAGTAATTAGAAACCTGTACGATGCACAAGGAAGGGGTAAAAAAGAAAAAGAAACAAATTTGTAGCGAGAGAGAGGTTAACAGATAAAAGGTACGGGTCTCACCTCAAATACTATGCCTATCAAAGGTTACGAATCATCACTTTAGGCATTTCATGTAGCTTTTCCATTTGCAGCTCCAATAAGTTCTCAATGAGACAAATAATTATTCACTCTCTTGGGTTTGGGGACAATCAGGCTCGAACTGATGACTTCCACCACGTCAAGGTAGCACTACCGTTGAGTTATATCCTTTCTTGTCCCCATCGAGAAATAGAACTGGCTAATCCTAAGGCAAAGGGTCGAGAAACTCAACGCCACTGTTCCGCTATTCTTGATTGGAGCCTGACCTTCTTTTCACACTATTATGGATAGTAATTGGAAAAATGAGATTCAATTGTCAACTGCTCCTATCGGGAATAGGGTTGACTACGGATTCGAGTCATAGCCCATGGTTTCATAAATCCGTATAATTCTTCCCGATCTAAATCGAGCAGGTTTTACATGAAGAAGATTTTGTTCATCATGCTCTATTCGATACTGGTAGGAGAAGAACCCGACTCGATGTTGTATTTTCACGTTGGCTAATCCACCTTGAATTCTTTACGGTTTTAATGTGGAGGCTACTACTTGAAAATATAATTGGAGAATGAAACCCCTCTTTAGCCTATAAGAGTATTGACTATTGGTGCAAAGAAGCCCGTGAAGGGAAAGTGCTTAATTTTAAATCTCACTTGCCTCTCATGTGAAACTTTCGGAGTTTGGCTTGAAACACTTATTCAATTAGGGATATAATCTTATCTTTTTATTTTATCATAATAAAATACTATAATTCATTAAGAATTGTTCATTTTAAATGATGTGCATAAGAAAGAAGCCAGACTTTATCATGTCAAAATTTACTTAAACTAAATCTTAAACAAATCTACATTCAGCCCTTCGAGGGAGAAAAATACAGTAAGAAAAGAAGAGTAGGTAAAAAGTTGTAACTCATAATCTAATGGTGGAACACATGCATAAACAAATTTGTACAATTTGATACAACATGTTTGATTGATGTCATAAATTTCAATGGTAGATTGAAAACCTAATCCTAATTATAAAAAGAGAAAATATTTTTTATTAAATTTCCATACTCCATAAAGCAACAATTTAAAAGACATTCATTGATATGACAAAGGAGACTACTTAAAAAATTATTTGATATTTCAGGTGATGTCGACTACTGTGACGACCCGATTTTTCCAATCCCTCAGGTATAGGAAAGGCCGGTTCGCCAACCTATCGGTTAAATGATAAATCGGACAAACATGGTATATATCCGAGTAAAGCGCAATAAATATCCATAGCTAAAATAAATGCGAAAGCAATTAAAAGTAAAGAACCACCGATGATAGCCGACCATTATCGAAACATGGGTCATAACAGAAATCAAAGTCAAGTATAAAACTATGATATCCAACTACATGGCCCACAACTCCAAGTCCAAACTCTCACCAAAAGCAAATAACAAACTAGATCCTAAGCCATAAAATACTCCTAAGGAGGAACCTCAGGCTCTTCCTCGGGTACGAAATCATGATCAGTCTCGCAATCCTGAACCGTCACGTCAGTACCTGAACCTGTGACATATGGTCAGAGTGAGCTAATCAACAAAGCTCAGTAGGAGAAAGACATCCACGA
The DNA here is from genome assembly GCA_021018995.1 of Chloranthus sessilifolius. Taxonomy (NCBI): domain Eukaryota; kingdom Viridiplantae; phylum Streptophyta; class Magnoliopsida; order Chloranthales; family Chloranthaceae; genus Chloranthus; species Chloranthus sessilifolius. The sequence continues at coordinate 444,526 of CM037588.1, read as the reverse complement.
CATTTTATTTTAACTAACATGGTTTCAAAACAAATATCGGACTATAGTTTGTCAAACATATATGTAGATAATAAACTGAATTTAAGTACAGAAACTATATGTAAGATTAATTTCTAAATATGTGAAAATAGTTTCAAGAACAGATGCAGAGTTTCAGTGTCTTATTATTTATAACTTCTATATACAATGTTCAATAATTCATGACTTAATCCTCAAATTAAAATACCTCCCGAGTAAACTATATCTTGAGAGCAGGAATATAGTCGATGGGAACCCCTACCTACCATCGTCGTTCATGAACACTTTTTCAGGATGCAACAAGCCCCTACACTCGGAGGGTAACTTGCGCCAGGAAGTTGTTCAGAAATTTTTTGAGGGGTCGTTCAGGTCAATCATAAAACAAATGCAGATACTAATATAAATCAGATGCAAGTTTCTTATACATAGTTCAGATTCTTGATTTCAGATTTTCAGAGCTTAAGCAGATTCAGGTTTCAGGATTCAAGTAGATTTATATTTTCAGTTATTCATATAAATTTCAGTTTATAGATGTGATTTCAATGACATATGCAAGTTCAAAGATTTAATTCAAAATATCCATGCAAATTAAAATAAAATACTGTAAAGATGAGATTCTCCTACCAAAATTCGAAGTTACGCGAAGTCAAGCAAAGTCCTATTGATGGCCTCTCGCCCTCAATCTACATCATAAATATACGTTCATGCATTAAGATTAACTCTAATCACTAATAATATAGACCTATTTAAGTGTTTCCTAAAAAACAAGTCGAAACGGCAAGTTTGTGCCAATCTTAAAATTTGACGTAACATTCTCTTAATTTTTTGACCTTCAAAATGATTGATTCATGAGTTAGTTAAATGATGAAAGTTATAGGGCTTGATATTATCTTTCCAACGGAAAAAGAATCATATTAATAGGAGTTCAAAGTAAAAAGTTACAGAGAAAATACTAAGACAGTATCGGAAAGAAAACGAAAACGAAGACAAAAACCAAGTTTTGTCCTCGCTCGAGCGATGCGATTTTTCACCTTATTTTCACCTGAATCAAATCCCACACATTCCTAAAATAAAACCCAGGTTTAATCTATTGATTCTAATAATTAATCTTTCTCAAACATATCTTTAATCTAAGGATACCACGATTTGAAACGAGTCATGCAAACGGAGTTTCAGAATGAAATCGGTAGATTTCTTCGACGATTGCACCGAAAAGGTTTCACAAAATAGATCTCACAATCGGCGGCCCGATAAAAATGACGTTTTACTATGATCAAGCGTGCTAAAAAGCGACTAGGGTTTCCGACATATAGGGGCTCTCGTTTCCTTCTCTCTAAAGCAACCAAAACTAATAGATTTAACCTAATGCAAAACGGGAGAGAACTTTCTCTCTTATAATGAGGTTGCTTAAAGTGTTAAGCACACACACATCCTAAGTGTGTAAACTTTCTAATTTCAATGACTTAACTCCGGTATTGAGCGGTCACACCGAAGGTCGGCGCACAATTTTCGCACGAGGGTCCAAACGTGTTCTAAATCAAAATCCGTCCGTACAATCACATCTAAATAACAATCCAAAACAAATGGCGATATCGGTCGCTGAGCTGAACACATACACAGGATCGGTCTGATTCGAGTCTAAAAATACGGGTCTTTACAACTACAAACTTGCTTTTGTAGTTAGCTCATTCCCGGCTATTTACGCCTTGATTGGTAACTATTTTTCAAAAAAAACTTTTTCAGTGTTGTAAAGAGGCGTGCTATATGTTACTTCTCAAATGTTGCTTTTTTGAAAGGTCTAGATATGTTATTTCTCAAATGTTGCTTCTTTGAAAGGTCTAAAGTGGCATAGGACAACTTTTCAGTATAACATCATTTTCTCTGGTAAAAAGTAGCATGTGCTTTTTACCCCCTGTAAAGTGCATTTTAGAAAAGGGTTGCAAAATAGCGCCTCAGCACTCTAAAAATCTCGCTCGCATCTGCAAATAAACACACCAAATGAGATATAAATTAACAATTGAGTAACAATTAAACCAAATTTTAGGCCCAGTCCTACCATTTACACCCTCCCTCTACAACGAAGCTGAAACCATATGGCTGGTATAGATGAGTGATAGCCTACAGCCTCTAATACCAAATTATCATATAAAATTTAAATTTTATAGTAGATTTAATTCATTTAAGAGTTATCATATAAGATGGTGCTAATTAGGCATCATGAAACAGCTCCCTACATGAGCAAAACGGGCTCACATCATCGTGCTCGATCAACACCATCCATCATCTTACAGCAATTAATATATTTTAGAGCGCGATCAAATTACTGAAAATGGTCAATCTCTTTTTGCCAAAATGATGATACTAGTGAGCATGGTCAATCTCCTTTTGCCAAAATGGCCAAGTCTCAGGAGGTGAATTGCTAATTATGAGCATTGATTAGGCAAGGCAGTGGAAGTAATCTCCTCCCATGGCTAATTAAGAGCATTGGCAACAGGGAAGAATGTGAAAAGGGGACATTGTTTACACCCATGAAACTGTGACCTCACCCATCTCCTCCAGTCGGTATGTATTGACCACTTTTCAATGAGATGATATAGATCTTTTTTCATACCAATCTTCCCCAAAATGGATCTTTAGATCACGCGTGCAGTGTACCATCAGACTGTCGATTTGTTATTTCACGAGGCACATATCCCAAAAAGGAACCCTAAAATAATGTTGAGTGTGATTGTGCCACGTGATTTGAAGGTGAACTTTTGGGATGTGTGGCACACGTGGAATCAAAATCTGACCATTTAATGGAACGCCCATGATATGAAGATACTGTATGGAAGCTGGAGACAAAAAATTATCTCCATCATCTAACTCGTAGGTGGCCAATGCATGCCGGCGGGAGGAGGGGATAATTTTTGAAGTCCCTGCTTCTGGCGGTTTCCATATATGAGGGGGAGGAGGGGATATCCAAGTAACCATTGATAGTAAGTAAGGAAGTTGTCAAGATAAAAATTTACAAAAAGGATGGCTGATTCAGGGCTCTCCCCACTTTCTCTATGACAAATATCATTTCTATGGCTCCACACCTTCCACACATATGTGAGGAAAAAATTGAGCTTTTCCTCTCGATTTTCCTTTATATAATCCTTTATCTAATCCAGGAAAGTGAGCCTGTAGTTCACTTGATTGCGGAGACCGAATGGACTGGCAAACCAGAAGAAGGCTGCTCTTTCACAAGACATAAGAGCATGACTACCATCTTCAACCTCCTTGCCACATATTTCACAATGAGGGTTGATGAGAGGAACTATGTGCTGCAAATTAGCTCGAACTAGAAGAATATATTTGCAAGTCCTCCAAGCAAAATGTTTAACTTTATTCGAGGCCTTGTAATTCTAGATTTTCCTCCATAACAGTCCCTTGGAGTTGGCACACGTCGACGCTCGACTGCCTTTGTTGGTTAGGGCGAGATAATAAGCGCTTCTCACCGAGACATTGCCTTTTCAGTCATAGGTCCAGGCTAACTTATCAACATTGTAGAGCCCCAATAGTGGAATATAAAGAATAATATCAACATCTTCAGTCAAAAAGACGGATCAGATGAGGTTCTCATCCCATTGCTTCAGCCCATCTTAGAAAAGTTCTGCTAAACCTATTCCACACCATCGGTCCCTTTTTGTGTAATAACTTAGAATGTGGTCAACCGTGACATCCACCGGTCTTCCCAATTCCCAAATACTAACAGTTTTGTCATCACCAATTCGCCAAATGGATCATTTCTCGATTAAACTAGGGAGATGAAAGAATGCTCGTCCACACATGAGACTATTTTGCCTTGATTTTGTATTCCACAGGTTAGTGAAAGGGAAATACCGAGCTTTTAAGACTCGGTACCCTTAGTATTATATTCATTGAGCCGCTCCTGTATGGCATCCGATCAGATCATTAGATAAAACAGGGAGAAAATTGTTGGATTATACCAACTAGGATTGGAAAAAGATGACACTCTAAAGAGAAGAAAGTTATTCTCTTGTGTAGAAAAATACTAAAAATGAAGACTAAAGTCATATACTACTTAGAACCTTTCAAATTTCATTCATATGACTTGTAAAATGAAAATACATGAGTGATAAAAATAGCCCACAATATAAAATCGGGAATAAATAAACATACACTTCCAAAGCAACTACCTAGCCTAGAAAAAGATAGAAAATTATATTCCCAAAGTATATTCCATATTCTCAAGACACTACATTAAATACACCAATTTCCTATGACAAAAAAAGAGTTCTAAGATTGACTAATATAATTGCAAATGGGCCAATGACCCAAAAGACAAAATGGGCCAAATGGGTCGATCTAGCTTATAATTCTAACAGCCCCCCTTGAGTTAGACCGATCGAACGCCGAACTTTTCTTTGATCTTGATAAATGTTTCTTTCTTCAATGCCTTTGTAAAAATATCCGCTATTTGATCTTGTGATTTGCAAGGTTTCACATCAATTTTATCATCATTGATCAAGTCACGGATGAAATGATACTTAAATCGAATGTGCTTACTTTTGTAGTGAAAAACGGGATTCTTGGTTAGTGTAATGGCTGAACGATTATCACAAACCAAAGTTGTAGCTTCAATTGATGGATGCTTAAGTTCTTCTAAAACCCATCTTAACCAAAGTGCTTGACAACCGGCCAATGCTAATGAAATGTACTCCACTTCGGTTGTAGAGAAAGCAACAACTTGTTGTTTCTTTGAAGTCTATGAAATTGAATTCGAACCAATATTAAAATTATAACCGGAAGTACTTTTACCATCATCTACACTTCCACCCTAATTATTATCACAATATCCAATAAAACATGAATTTTGATGGTACCACACTTCCACCCTTTGGTAATGTATACCATCATTAATGGTACCACATACATATCGTAAAATTCTCTTTCCGACATTCCAATGACTTCTTCTAGGTGATTCCATGAAACGGCTAATCATGTTAACCGCAAACATAATATCCGGTCTTGTAGCGGTCAAGTACATGAGGCTACTAACAAGACTCTGATAAAGAGTTTTATTAACTCTTTTTTCATTATCATTTTTGCTAAGTTTCAAACCAACCTCTATTGGAGTGCAAATAGGATTTGCATATTTCATTCTAAACTTTTTCAATAAATTTTTTGCATACTTCTTTTGAGATATAAAAATGTCATCTTCATTTTGCTTTACTTCAATACCAAGAAAGAAATGTAGGAGACCTATATCGGTCATCTCAAATTCAAGCATCATGGATTTTTTAAATTCATCACATATGCTTGAACTATTGCCGGTAAAGATTAAATCATCAACATATAAACAAACAACTAATTAAGAACTCACCTTGAGTGTTTTCTTTGATGTAGAGAGAGTGTTCAAAAGGACTCCTTTTGAATCCGTTCTTCATGGAGTACCCATCAATACGGCTATACCATGCCCTTGGTGTTTGCTTTAAACCATAAAGTGCTTTCTTCATTCTATAAATTTTGTGCTCTTTATTCTTTTTCACATACTCGGGAGGTTGATCAACATAAACTTCTTTTTCAAGAATGTCATTTATGAATGCAGATTTGACATCCATTTGATGAACCTTCCAATTTCTTTGAGCCGCTAATGCTAAGATCAATCTAATAATCTCAAGCCGAGCAACGAGAGCAAAAACTTCATTGAAGTCTAAGCCATGTCTTTGCTTGTAGCCTTTCACCACTAATCGAGCTTTGTGCCTTTCAACTTCACCTTTTGCATTTAACTTGATTTTATATATCCATTTCACACCAATGGATTTATGCCCATTTGGAAGTTCCGTTAACTCCCAAGTCTCATTTCTTTTGATGGAGTCAATTTCTTGATTCATTGCATGATTCCACTTTTCTTCTTGAAATGCTTCTTCAAAGGAAATTGGATCGGCATCTGCATATAGTGCAAGTTAATTTCATCTTCATCAAAAAGTCTTTTTGATACTTCATAAATTTCATTGATGCTTTTGGTCTTCTTTGGAGGAGAATTAGAACTTGATGATGATGATGATGATGAAGATGGTGAAGATGAAGATGGAAAGGAGGTTCTATCATCTTCATGCTCACAATTTTAAGCATCTTTCAATTCTTCTTCATTGACACAAATAGACTTTTGTGTCTTTTTTTGGAAATCCAAATCCCAAGCTTCTTCTTCATTAAATTTTACATCTCTACTTATAATAGTTTTCTTGGTGATGGGATTAAACAATTTGTATGCCTTTGAAGTTTTACTATAACTAATAAGAATACATTTTTCAGATTTATCATCCAATTTTTTTCTTCTTTCATCTGGCACATGTGAATATGCAATACTACCAAATATCCTTAAATGTGCAACACATGATTTGTGTCCATTCCATGCTTCTTGAGGTGTCATGCCTTCAACACTTTTGGATAAGGCACGATTCAAAAGATAGTTGGCACATGAAACGGCTTCGGCCCAAAATATATTTGGCATCCCTTTGGCTTTTAACATACTTCTAGCCAATTCCATAAGTGTTCTATTTTTTCTTTCGGTAATACCATTTTGTTGAGGTGTGTATCGAGTGGTTAATTGATGCCGAATGTCATTATCTTTTAAGAAATTCTTAAAATCATGAGAAACATATTCACCACCTTGATCGGTACGCAAAGTTTTCAACATAAAATCACTTTACTTTTCAGCCAAGGCCTTAAATATTTTGAAATGACCAAATACCTCTGATTTTTCTTTGAGAAAATAAACTCAAGATTTACGATTATAATCGTCAATAAAAGTGAGGAAATAATGATTACCGCCAATAGAAGTGGTGTGCATAGGCCCGCATAAGTCCGAATGAATAAGCTCAAGAGGATTTAATGCCCTCTAAGCTTTCCCAACTGGAAAGAATTTCTTTGATGCTTTCCGAGTGTGCATCCTTCACAAACTTGATCTTTGTGATCTATATTTGTCATGCCTCTCACCATGTGATTTTTGCACATGAGAGTCAACGAGTTAAAACTCAAGTGGCCATACCAAAGATGCCATAATCATGATTTATCTTGGATGATAGAATTGAAGCAAGGAAGAACTTCATTTTGAAACTTAAGTGAAAACATCTTGTTTGGAGTCATCTTTACTTTGGCAATGAGAGCATTATTCATATCCTTGATTTCACATACATTTCCTTTAAAATAAACATTGTGTCATTTCAAAAGGAGTTGTCCAACACTTAGAAGAGTGTGCTTGAGGCCAGGTACATAGAAAACATTTGAGATGCGCTTGATGCCTTTCTTTGATTGAATAAGAATATCACCACTTCCCTTTACGGAAAGTCGTTTATCATCGCCGGTCCTTACTTCACTTTGAATAGATTCATCCAAAGTGACAAATATGCCTTTGTTGTCCGTCATGTGGTTACTACAATCACTATCAAGATACCAATCTTCATTGAATATAACTTCTTGAACATTGCAAGCAAGAAAGAGAGTATCATCTTTCTTACTTTGATTGTTCTCTTAAACAATTTGATTCCTTTTTTTCTTCTTCCGCCAATCTTTTTCTACAAAATTTTATGGTGTGACAATATTTTTGACAATGATAACATTGAATATTAGAAAGAGAAGATCGGCCTCTTCCTCTTCCCCTTCCTCTTGATGACCAAGATGACTCATCTTTATCTCTTTCTTTTGCTTGATATCTTCCTCCATTATGCCTTCCACGTCCGCGATTAGAATGCCTTGTTCTTCCACCTCTAGAACTTTTCTTAAAAGAAATTTGAGTTTGAAAAGCTTGCTCTAGAGGAGAAGAATCAAATTGCTTCATACGAAGTTCATGGCATTGAAGCGATCCCAACAAACTTTCTAAAGACAAAGTAGATAAATCCTTAGATTCTTCAATTGCAACAGCAATATATTCAAACTTACGAGTCAAACTTCTAAGAATTTTTTCTACAATTATTTGATCTTGAAGATTTTCAGCATTAATCCTTAATTGATTAACGAGAGAAATCACTCGATTGAAAAAATCTTCAACTGCTTCCGAATATTTCATTCTTATAGAATCAAACTCACGTCGAAGAGTTTGGAGTCGCACCAATTTGACTTTATCTTTGCCTTTGTATGAAGTATTGAGAGTATCCCATGCTTGCTTTGCCGATGATATCGATGAAATTCTTTCAAAAATAACTTCATCCACAACTTGATAAATGAAGAACAAAACCTTCTTGTCTTTCTTACGATATTCTTTCAACTCATTGAGTTGAGTTTATGTGAGAGCCACTTGATCCTCCGGTTCTATATATCCGGTCTCAATAATATCCCACAAATTTTGAGACTCATATAAAACCTTCATTTGAATACTCCATTGATTGTAGTTTTTACCGGTAAAACGAAGAAGTTGAGGTTGCAACATATTGGAAGCCATAAATCTCAAGCTCTGATACCACTTTGTTGGATTACACCAACTAAGATTGGAAGAAGATGACACTCTAAAGAGAAGAAAGTTCTCTTGTGTAGAAAAATACCAAAAATGAAGACTAAAGTGGTATACTACTTAGAACCTTTCAAATTTCATTCATATGACTTGTAAAATGAAAATACATGAGTGATAAAAATAACCTACAATATAAAATCGGGAATAAATAAACATACACTTCCAAAGCAACTACTTAGCCTAGAAAAAGATAGAAAATTATATTATCAAAGTATATTCCATATTCTCAAGACACTACATTAAATACACTAATTTCCTATGACAAAAAAGAATTCTAAAATTGACCAATATAATTACAAATGAGACAATGACCCAAAAGACAAAATAGGCCAAATGAATCATTCTAACAAAAATTAATAGCACGTGGTAGAAAACTAATGCCGATCAGGTAAGGTACCTGGTCCTCGGTAGGGTACATTTCAAGCGACGATTCAAACGACCTTCGATTGACAGAAAAGATCTTTCCAGTTTCCTGTTGTCCTGGTTTGCTCTCTTCCTTAAGGTGGATGCCAACTCTACTTTGCTCATTAATTTTTTTCTCCAAGCCAGCCGTCGATTGTTGATTACTTGATTATTATTATTATTATTATTCAATTTAAGATCCATGTTCTGCTCTCTTCTTCGAGCCAGCTGAACAGTGTTCACTATTTCATGGAATGAGAGGCATATTAGAACACTGTTTTTGTTTGGAATTGTTTAGAAAGGCAGTAGGTCCAATTGCTTTTTTTATGAAATATAATTTTACTCAAAATAGGAATAAAGGCATCTAATCTCGTTTTACAGTGGCCGCTCTTTTCTTTTTTCTCTTTTTTTTTTCCAATAAATTCTCAAAGACTTTAATCCATAATAAGGGATGGTTGTAACCTCGAGGTGTAAATGTGTGCCCGGTCCACTGAACTACTTAATTCTACGTACAATAGACTTCGATGGATTTGGGGCTCTTGAAAACTGCTACACAACTTTTTGAGAGATTCGGTAATCATAACCCACTTCCAACGGTTAGAGTATATTAATGTACAATATTCATGGGTTCTAAGGAAGAAGCAATGTCTTTGATTCATTCAGGTTCTAAGAGATTAAATCCTCTAATACTCCTTATTGAGTTACAGATATTTTCCAATGAATAAAAAAATGGCTGCCCTATTTGGGTCTCTTATCTCAAGATTAAAATGCCTAGATCAGGATCTGAACTTGTTCTTTTCCTTATATGTACATCACTTGTTCTTCAAGAAACAGGAAAATAGTTTTCTTTTGGGTTTTGTAAGAGAAAATCAGTTACAAGAGAAGAAGAGCAGCAAACAAAGCCAGTTTGAAGTTTTCAGAAGAACCCAAATCAGTCTGCAAAGTGATTGACTGATTTCTATCATATTTGAGCTATGGCTTATGGATTCATTGATTAGCAAGTGATCAAAGGGGCTGATACATAAAAAAAAAAAATGGAGGGAGGGAGGGAGGGGGGGGAGCGCTGATATAACACCTGGTTTTCACTTATGGGTTGGTAATCTAGATGGTGTTCATTTTTTCTTCTTAGTAAACACTTTCGTGTACTGGCTAAAGCATTGCATATGTCTGATGGAGACCACATTTACTCCCAGACCTAATTTTCACTGTTATCAAAAAGTCTACTTCAATTGTAAATGTTTTTAGAATTTGAAGTTTTCTCTAAGTGAATGATACACAATTTTAATGTCTTTTTACTGTGAATTATTTTTTTGAAAGCATATGATATACAATTATAAATAATATTGTAATGGGAAGTATGTTTTAATATAAATTTTATTTTACATTTATATAATTTTTAATTTTTCATAGAAGAAAGGTCTACCACTGGTGTCAGTGGATGACACGTGTACTCTTAGGACTTGGGTGAGGTACCTAATACCGACCCTTCGACCTTTCAAAGCAACAATTATAACTGTAGATAGCCAAACGTTGAAGGGTGTATTGGTTAAAGTCAAATAGACACGTATTTGTCTCTTGTAGGCACTTTTTATAATCAAGGGTTCAATACTTAGGACCTATATAAATAATATAAAGTAATAGAGGTCAATATATTATTATATTTTATGCATCGTGGCCATAATCACCAAGTCGGGGTTTAGTATTAATTCGGCAAGGTTGAAACCCAGGAAAAAATTGGGAGTTCGATCAGAGGAAAAATTGAAGAAAATTAAAAGATACGATTAGAAGTATGAAAAAAAATTAGAAAATATAGATAATCTGATTTAGTGTAAAAGTCGCGATTTATCCCAAATTTCACGAATTGTTTTTTTTTACAAAAAGATGATTTTTCCAAAAATTCACAAATAATTTGCAATTAATTTACTAATTAAAAAATTGAAAATATTTCTTAGATACCCCTCTAAAGAGGCCTTTCATCTCTTATAGACTCTTTGGATATAGGGAAATCGTAAAATTGAGCCTTCAGAAAAATGCCTACATGAAGTTTAGAACATTTTTTTTTCTCTTTGCAGCTAGGGCTCTCAAAATGGACCGGTTGATCCAGATTTCAGCCCGGCTGAGATGTTCCAATCATGGACATCCACCTGGACTGTTTAGATTGATCATGGATATGCGTCACATGACATAATAGTGAAGTATTCTTTATTGGTGTAAGATCAAACACCTATTTACAGATGTAACATCATTTAAAGCATTTTTTTTGTATTTTTTGTTTCAGCCAAGATGTCTCAGTATCACCTCATAAGTTGGGGATTAAGTAGAAATTGCATTCCTTAAGTTTCACTTTTTTTTTATTTCTGTAACTAAGTGTGGCTCCTCCTCCGGAGTGCACAACCACCATCATTTCCGCACTCACCAGCCACCTCCTCTATACGCCGCCATAAGTACTATCTTCAACACGACTGTCCGATCACCACCATCACCTTGAACGTCCTCCACCACCTCCACCTCCATCTCAATTCAAGATTTGGTACTCATTTTTACAATCATAGTGACATTCATTTTTTTTTTATGTTTTTTTTTCTCGAATGTGTAAAATGCATGTGTTATTTATAGAAGATATTGAACCTTACATTATACTCATTTTTTTAATGTGCATTTTTGTTTAAAAATTAAAACTCTTTTTTTGTGTTTCAAATGCAAAAATATGTTTTTTCATTTTTTCTTGAATTTTTTTATTATTTTATTTTCCCTAACTTTTCCCTTTTTTTTCGACACATGTTTTACAGTTTTTTAAGCTTTAAATTTCCCTTCCCATCGCCCCCCCCTTTTTCCAAACTTTTCCGTATTTTGTCAAATTTTTACTATTTTTTCGCTCGACGTATTAAATCCGTACTTTGTCACTTTGATTTCAATATTTTGATGTTAGAATGCAGATTGTCGCAAATATTTACCTTAATAGTCACATCTGCAGTTGAAAGTACATAGGAATCGTTACTTTTGTTTGTACCCGTGGCATTATTTCGACTCACCATGCATGTGCACTCTCTGGTTCTATCCAATCTATGTGATGAATCCGTGAACCGTGATCATGCTTTGATAGTCTAAATCTATGCACTCTAACATTTGCCATTATTTTTATTTTTTAACAGTTAACATCGAAGCTCATTGATTGGACGTTTTGCATCGTCTTATAGGTGTGATTCTTTACCTGAGATATGTTCCAATGATCGACAATCACTTAGACTATTTAGATTAATCATAAATATGTGCCACCTAAATTTATTTTAATGGTGTAAGATTAAACACTTATTTTAATGGTAAGTTTTGTTGGAAAAATTTTATTGAAAGATGGAAGCAAACGGTAAAGAAAACGAAATCAAGGGTAGAACTTAGAGGCACGTTAAAATAAACGTTTTCTCTAAACATTGTTTGCCTCATTTCGGTTAGATTTGCGATAGCAAAAGAGGATAATAGCAAACACGTTATCGGGATACAACCAAGCCCGACCCTCTGAAATTTTTTTTGTGCTTGCACTCACAAAAAAATAATTCTGAACACTACTTAGTATGCCCAAAAAGAAAGAAAGAAATTCTTATTTTCACTACGTGAAAAAGCTAAAAAACCAATGCCTTAAACAGTGGGTTTTTCAAAAAAACTACTGTCTTTGATAGTGATTTTTTTTCAAAAATCACTACCCTAAACAGTTGTAAAAAAAGGAGTGATTTTTTTTTACCACTATACAAGACAGTGGTTTATGAATTTCAACAACGACTGCTCCTAATAGTCATAGAAAAAACCACTGCTTTTAGCAGTGATTTTTTATGCAAATTTTTTTTGAAAAAAATATTATTAAAAAAAAAAAAAAATTACGTCGATGATTTTTTTTTTAAATAATAATTTTTTATGCTTTTTTTAATGCAATTTTTTTAGTATTTTTTTTTAATGCTTTTTTTTTTTAAAATAAAATTTTTTTAATGCTTTAAAAAAAATTATATAAAGAAAAAAAGCTATTAATCTCATATTTCAACACATCCATTCAACTCAAATACAGATCATTCAATGTCATTAATAAAAAAAATAGATGCACAATTCTTTTATTCAAACAAAATGTTAAATCTCAACCTATGATTCAACCTTCCAAATCCGTCAAACATTTTAAACTCTACATGCTCAATCATTTTATTCAAACAAAAAGAAGAAAAGAAAAATAATTAACAATCTAAGGATCCCATGACCCACTTTTAAAATAAAATAAAATAAAATAAATTATTTCGCCTCTCCTGCCAAGTGTCTCCGTCCCCTAGTGATCCGTTTGAGGCGAGCTTAAAATCGGAAATCTTCGCCTGAAATAAAAAAGAGAACATCATTAAAGTCTAGGCCATGGTGTATTAACTCATGCAATTCATTTTCCTAAAATCTGAAAAATATAAGTGACAAACTGAGCTAGTAAGAACCTAACCTGCTGCTAGATATGAACTCTAATATCTCCGAGCACCAATGGAGTCGGACTATGTTCAGGCTGTAAGCATCACTATATGATTCTAATAATGGACATCAATACCTTTTCAAAAAAAAATAAAAAAATGGAGATCGGTACCACTAGATATTTCATACAATAGAAAGTCTCAAGGAAGATGTATGGTAAGTGTATTTTCTGCCAAGTGTCTCCGTCCCCTAGTGATCCGTTTGAGGCGAGCTTAAAATCGGAAAGCTTCGCCTGAAATAAAAAAGAGAACATCATTAATGTAATAACCCAGAATTTTGAATTTTATTTAATGGTATTAGATGATGTACCACACAATGCGTGGTGCTAACGCTCCACACCGGAATATACCCACTTTAGAAATAGTCTAATTTTTTTATATATATCAATATTAGACTCATTGCGGAGTACTTGTCGATACGATTCCAACGATATATAATTTGTCGATTTTCGATAAGAATATAAAAAGTTATGCCCGTTTGAAGAGTGAAGCGGGTTAAAGGGCACAATTGTAAATTCGAGAGAGAATCACCATTTACCTTGGTGCTTACACAAAGCGCTGGAGCAAAACCTCTTCTCAAGCTTTCAAGTCACGTATGAATTCTACTTGCGTGTAAAAAACTACTATTTTATTAAATCTTATACGGAAAATCTTAATTAGAGTTAACTATATGAAATTAGATATATATTTACTTCTTCTAAGTTGTCTTTCTTTATTCCTCTTCTCGCAAAAGCTCGTGCCATCTTTCATAATTCGTCGGATCTCTATCGATTTTCGATCTTATCGAGAGAATCTTACACCATCAAAGTTTCTCATCATGCGACCATTTATCGAAGAAAGGAATTCTGAAAAGACTCGCATATCGTCTCTAATCCGATCTCCATCAACCCAAATCATCGTAGGATTCAATCACGCTCAATGTGGGTGCCTCTAAATCCATCTTAAATTATTCAGTTATTTCTTAAAAAGAAAACCCTAATTTTTCCTTAAGTTTTGATAAATTTCGGGTCTTAAAAACATAGAAATTAGGCCCAAAATCGATAGGATCGTTTTTCCCAGATTTTCGTGAAATTCGGCCAAACTCTTCAACAGACACAGCCTCGGTATTTTGGCTATAACTTTTTATCCTGAACTCCGATTAAGACGATTCTTTTTGCGTTGAAAAGCTAATAGAAAGATCTACAACTTTCATGTTTTGACCAACTTATGAATCAATCGTCTTGATGATTAAAAAAATATGAGAATGTTACGTCAAATCGCTCGAGCGAGCTATTATCATCGCTCGAGCGAGGTATCACCGAACTCCGACATTACCTTAGTATTGTAATCATAACTTTTTATACCGAACTCCTATTAAGACAATTCTTTTTGCGTTGGAAAGCTAATAGAAAAATCTACAACTTTTATGTTTTGACCAACTCATGAATCAATCGTCTTGATGGTCAAACAAATATGAGAATGTTACGTCAAATTCTAGGATTGGCACAACTTGACTGTTTTGACTTGTTTTTGAGGAAACGCTTAAATAGGTCTATATTATTAGTAATTAGAGTTTATCTTAATGCATGAACGTATATTGTGATGTAGATTAAGGGCGAGAGGCCATCAATAGGACCTTGCTTGACTTCGCATAACTCCGAGTTTTAGGTAGGAGAATCTCATCTTTATAGTATTTTATTTTAATTCGCATGGATATTTTGAATTAAAATCTTTGAACTTGCATATGCCATTGAAATTACATCTGTAAATTGAAATTGATATGAATGACTAAAAATCTAAATCTACTTGAATCCTGAAACTTGAATCTGCTTAAGCTCTGAAGATCTGAAATCAAGAACCTGAACTATGTATAAGAGACTTCCATCTGATTATATTAGTATCTGCATTTGTTTTATGATTGGAGAACGATCCTCAAAATTCTTGAACAACTTCGACACAAGTTTCCCTCATTACGCAGGGGCTTGTTGCATCCCGAAAAAGGGTTCATGAGCAGCGATGGTAGGTAGGGGTTCCCATCGGCTATATTCCCGCTCTCGAGATATAGTTTACTGGAGGTATTTTAAGTTGAGGATTAAGTCATGAATTACGAACTTTGCATATAGAAGTTAGAGAAACTAAGACACCAAACAATGCATCTATTCTTGAAACTGCTTTTTCACATTTAGAAATAAATCTTACATATGATTTCCGCACCTAAATTGGTTTATTATACGCTTATATGTTTGACAAGCTATATTCGATATTTGTTTTGAAACCATGTTAGTTAAAGTAAAATGTCAGAGATGTCTTTCTTCTCATCGAGCTTTGTTGGTTAGCTCACTCGACTATACGTCATGAGTTTGTAATCGACGTGGCTATTCGTAGTGATGATCGACTCGTGCACGAGGAAGAGCTTGAGGTTCCTCCCGAGGAGTTTTCCAGATAGAACTTCTTGATTTTCTTATTTGTGGTGAGAGTTAGACTTGAATTTGTGGGCCCATTTTAGTTGGATACCATAGTTTTATATTTGACGTTGATTTGTTATGAGTTATGTTTCGATGATGGTCGGCCATCATCGGTGGTTCTTTACTTTTAATTGCTTCCGCATTTATTTTAGCTATGGATATTTATTGCGCTTTACTCGATATGTGCCTGTTTGTCCGCTTATCGCTTATTCATTCAATTGGTTAACGACCTTTCCTATACCGAGGGATTGGAAAAGTCGCCGCCAGCTTGGTATCGAGACATGGTTTTTAGATTCTCTAAGGACCCATGAGAACTAACCGTGACTGCACATTCGCATCGAGTCATGTCGTTAGGTCCGTAATCACTAGTCTTGTTGTAATTGTCTTTACAATCAATGTTGGTGATGTTGTGGTGTTCACAACATGTATCAAGATGGCCCCCAAGATTTAGAGGCAGAGGTAGGTAGGAGTGCCTTTAGAGGACATTCTCAAGGTGTCGGTACATCAAGGGAGTTGCCTTCGCATCCGGTTCTAATGCACCTATAGGAGCGGAGTTGATAGAGGTCGGGGTGAAAGAATGGAATAAGTGTTGGAAAGTCGCCACCAACATTGCTCGAGACCGCATCTATGGCTCAGGCTAGACTTGCAATCGCCCGACAGAGCTGATTCTGGCGGACAACAACAACAATCATCGAGTTTGCGAATTAGGAGGATGAGACCTCCAAATTTTTCTGGACAGACCGACCCGATGGAAGCTGAAGGTTGGTTGGATGAGATGGAAAAGATCTTCGAGGTGCTTCAGTGCACCGATGTCGAGAAGGTTAGATGGGCAACCTTCAAACTGGATGGACAGGCTGGACCATGGTGGAAGTCCGTGGCTAGACACCGGGAGCAGGAGTTTCCCAATACTCCTTGGACATGGGCTGAGTTTATCGAGGCGTTCAACATCGATGCTTTCCCAAGATCGTTAGGAATCAGATGGAAGTTCAGTTCATCGAGCTGAAGCAGGGGACAATGTCAGTGCGTGAGTATGGAGATGAGTTCACACGACTTTCAAGGTTTGCACCTCAACATGTGGCCACCGATATGATGAAGGCCAAAAAACTTCAGCTGGGTCTTAGGCCGAGTATACAGGAGAGCGTGGCTATGTGGGAAATGGAAACATATGGAGGAGTACTGTCAAAGGCCCTCATAGCAGAGGAAGAAATTCAAAAGCGGTTTTTGAGAAGCAGTAAGCCGAACAAGGACAGGGTTGTACAAGGGCAGTCAGGTACTTATGAAAATAAGAGGGCCAAGTTTACAAAGCCGCCAGTGAACCTTACTCAACCTACATTTTCTAGACCAACATTTTCTTCTGGACCGACCCCTTATCAGAGATTGGCAGCATCATCACCTGTGCAATCCGTACGACCAGCGGGTTCTAATGCTAGTGGAGCTTCAGTGGGACAGGGATCCTCTCGTGCACCATCTTTTGTTTCGGTCACTATGTGCCTAAGGTGCGGGAAACCACACAAGACCGAGGATTGTAGGAGGAACACTGGAGCGTATTTTCGGTGTGGCGCAATCGGACACATAGTTAAGGATTGTCCTCAGGAGGACAAGGGAAGAACTAGTTCGGCTTCTACTCAAAGATCGACCCGACCTACTGTTCAAGGTCGAGCTTATGCCGTGATGGCTCAAGAAGCCGAAACGTCGAACGACGTGATCCAAGGTATTATTAAAAGTTCAGATGTCTTCTTATTTTATGTGTTATATATAATTGCTTGATATTTAATAAATTTTGTTAATAAGTTATGGATGAATACACATGCTTAGAAACTTTTAATTGAAACACTTGTCTAAACTAAGGTACCCTTTTTATGCATCGGGGGAGCGATGTAAGCAAAACCGGCTGAGTGTTGATAGACCCCGGTCTACACATTCTTTGTTACTCCATTGTTATTTGAAGTTGGGAATCATTCCTAAGGCCCTTGATTTCATCTTGGCAAGGTCAATTCCTACGGCAACTCGGTGAGCACCGATACCATGTGTCAATCGCTGATTGTGATGATCAAGACCACGAGGCGATGGTCGATTTGATCATTTTGAGCATGGAAGGGTTCGACATGATACTAGGGATGGATTGGTTATCTACTTACCATGCGAGCGTGGATTGTCTTCGAAAGATTGTAACATTCCGCCCGCCGAAGAGAAAATCTTTTCGATTTTGCGAAGTAAAATCTTGTGTGATACCGTTTATCTCGCCATTCGAAAGCGCACTGTATGATGAGGAACGGGTGTTATGGTTATCATCCTACTTGCAAGATCATAAGGAGGAGAAGAAAATATTACAAATATTACGATTGCTTAAGTAGTATTCAGATGTTTTTCCTGAATATCTACCTGGATTACCACCTGACAGGGAGATTGAGTTTGCGATTGAGTTAGTGCCGGGTACTGAACCAGTATCAAAAACTCCGTATCGAATGGCGCCTGCAGAATTGAAAGAGTTGAAGGAGCAGCTTCAGGAACTACTAGATAAGGGCTTTATCAGACCGAGTGTGTCACCCTGGGGAGCACCGGTTCTATTTGTAAAGAAGAAAGACGGTTCAATGCGGCTTTGCATCGATTACCGCCAGCTAAATAAGTTGACAATTAAGAACCGTTATCCACTTCCAAGAATTGATGATCCGCTCGATCGCCACAAGGAGCAAGGTTCTTCAAGATCGACTTGAGGTCGCTACCATCGGTTGAAAGTTAAGTCTCGAAGACATTCGAAGATGCCGCTCGTGAACCCGATATGGGCACTACGAGTTCTTGGTCATGCCATTTGGGTTGACAAACGCACCCGCGTCATTTATGGACTTGATGAACCGGATATTCAAGTCACATTTGGACAAGTCTGTAGTAGTTTTTGTAGATGACATCCTCATCTATTCAAAGACGCGAGAAGAACATGAGCAACATCTGCGAGTGGCTCTACAAACCCTTAGAGACCATCAGTTATATGCAAAACTTAGTAAGTGTGAGTTTTGGCTTGAGCAGGTCAGTTTCCTAGGCCATGTTATCTCTGAGACCGGTATTACAGTTGACCCAGCCAAGATTGAGTCAGTGATGAATTGGGAACAGCCAAAGACCGTTCTGAAGTTCGTAGTTTCCTCGGTTTGGCGGGATACTACGAAGGTTTGTGGAGGGCTTCCAAGATATCGTGTCCTCTTACACAACTTACGAAGAAGAATACTAAATTTGATTGGGCAGAGCAAAGGTGAGCAAAGTTTTCAAGAACTCAAGAACGATTGACTCATCGCTACCAAGATTGCTATACCATCGTGGGAGGCATTGCAATATACACTGATGCATCATATGGGGGTTTAGGCTGTGTGCTTAACCAGAATGAGAGAGTCATTGCTTATGGGTCTAGTCAGCTGGAAGACCATGAGAAGAATTACCCGACGATGATCTTGAGTTGGCGAAGTGATTTTTGCTCTGAAGATCTGGAGGCATTACCTTTATGGGGAGACCTGTGATATATTTACCGATCATAAGAGCCTCAAGTATCTCTTCTCACAAAAGGAGTTGAATATGAGACAGCGTCGATGGATGGAGTTCTTGAAAGATTATGATTGTACCACCCCGGGAAAGCAAACGTAGTGGCAGATGCGTTAAGTCGAAAGTTCTCTGCTCAGTTATCACATCTCACCACAAGGGTGCGACGATGGCATCTTTTGGAAGATATGGCTCTAAGTAGCATGAGATTTGACGTAAAAGGTTCAGGTGCATTAATGGCTACGCTGGTGATTCGTTCGACCCTCTATGAGAACATTCGCAGACTTCAGATGACGGATGATGAACTTATGGCTATCAGACGGGATGTGATTGGGGGAAGCAAAATAGATTTTTCTATCAAAGATGATGGCACTTTGTTGTTTAGAAACCGGGTATGCGTACCAACTAGTACTGAGCTTCGGGACACTATTTTGGAAGAGGCTCATAAGTCTATGTACGCTATTCACCCTGGCAGTACCAAGATGTACCAAGACTTAAAGAAAAGCTTCTGGTGGAGAGGTTTAAAGAAAGATGTCGATGTGTATGTCTCGAGATGTCTTGTGTGTCAACAAGTAAAGGTGGATCATCAAAATCCGGCAGGACTGTTGCAACCACTACCGATACCTGAGTGGAAATGGGAGGCTATTTCTATGGACTTTATTTTGGGATTGCCAAGAACATTAAGAAAATACAATGCCATTTGGGTCATTGTGGATCGATTGACTAAGTCCGCACACTTCTTTCCTTATAATACGTCGTATACCGCCAACAAGCTCGCAGAATTATACATCAAGGAGATAGTTAGGTTGCATGGTATACCGGTCAGTATCGTCTCCGATAGAGACCCGATGTACACATCTCAGTTTTGGCAACGATTTCAAGAAGGAATGGGCTCTAGGCTCGATTATAGTACAGCATTCCATCCTCAGACCGATGGACAGACTGAGAGGGTGAATCAAATTATAGAAGATATGTTACGTGCTTGCATGTTGGATTTTCAGGGGTCATGGGACCAACATTTACCGCTGATCGAGTTCGCCTACAATAACAGTTACCAGGCTAGCATCGGCATGGCACCCTACGAAGCTTTGTATGGACGACGGTGCAGGTCTCCGCTTAATTGGGAAGAAGTGGGTGAGAAACTCATTTTAGGTCCCGAGATCGTGGAGAATACAACCAAGACAGTTCGGTTAATCCGTGAGAGACTACGAATTGCTCAAAGTCGTCAGAAGAGCTACGCTGATCTGAAAAGAAACCATGTTGAGTTTAAGGTGGGAGATAACGTATTTGTCAAAATCTCTCCTACAAAAGGCGTGATGCGTTTTGGGAAGCGTGGGAAGCTGAGTCCGCGCTATGTTGGACCTTTCGAGGTATTGGGCCGAGTCGGCGAGGTTGCCTATCGAGTAGCCTTGCCACCGCAGCTATCGAAAATACACAACGTGTTTCATTTGTCCATGTTACGAAGATATGTTAAGGACCCGACTCACGTATTGGACTACCAGCCCATTGAGCTCCAAGAAGACCTATCCTTGGTTGAGGAACCGATACGAATCTTGGATCGTAAAGAACAAATCTTACGGACAAAGAACATTCCCTTAGTACTCGTGAAGTGGCGGAACCATTCTTCAGAGGAAGCCACATGGGAGCGTGAAGCGGAGATTCGCGAGCAATTTCCACAACTTTTCGAGTGAAGGTATATTGTAAACTATAGTTATGTAAGAAAACCATACGTACCTTTAAATTCTTGAATTTGCTTCTAAAAAAAAAGGAGAATTTCTTCAAATTCTTCAATGTTAAATTGGTTCATAACATCGATGCTTTACATATATATCTATAACGATCACACAATAAAATCTTAAATGTCATATTTATTCATTCTCGATTAGAACCGTATGTCTGTTGGAACCCGTGTCATCAGTTAGAACATGTTACCAGGCACGTGATCATGCTTTTGAATAAGTGTTCGATTCTGACATCTGAAATTTCTGCTCAAATAATTACCAAAAGGGTGAGGTAGGTGTGTGTGCTAGGTTTGTGTCATGGTGAAGTATATTTCCAGGCACGTGACACTTGGGAAGGTATGCATCCATGTACGGATGCAATCCTCTATGGCAGTATGGGATGCCACACGCAGTACATCCAGGTTACTACGGATCCCGACCCTTGAAAGCGTGCTTGGTGAAGCCTACCGCATCGCGACCAAAGTTCTTTGACTTTAGACTGTTTCGATTTTGCTTTATACTGGTGTTAGGATAAGGACTTACCGCAGTTCGGTTTAGCTATCCGTATATTTTCGAGGACGAAAATATTATAAGGGGGAGAGAATGTAATAACCCAGATTTTTGAATTTTATTTAATGGTATTAGATGATGTACCACACAATGCGTGGTGCTAACGCTCCACACCGGAATATACCCACTTTAGAAATAGTCTAATTTTTTTTATATATCAATATTAGACTCATTGCGGAATACTTGTCGATACGATTCCAACGATATATAATTTGTCGATTTTCGATAAGAATATAAAAAGTTATGCCCGTTTGAAGAGTGAAGCGGGTTAAAGGGCACAATTGTAAATTCGGGAGAGAATCACCATTTACCTTGGTGCTTACACAAAGCGCTGGAGCAAAACCTCTTCTCAAGCTTTTCAAGTCACGTATGAATTCTACTTGCGTGTAAAAAACTACTATTTTATTAAATCTTATACGGAAAATCTTAATTAGAGTTAACCTATACAGGGAATTAGATATATATTTACTTCTTCTCTCAGTTGTCTTTCTTTATTCCTCTTCTGCAAAAGCTGCCATCTTTCATAATTCCTCGTCGGATCTCTATCGATTTTCGATCTTATCAGAGAATCTTACACCATCAAAGTTTCTCATCGCTGCGACCAATTTATCGTAAGAAAGGAATTCTCGCGAAAAGACTCGGGCATATCGTCTCTCGAATCCGATCTCCATCAACCCAAATCATCGTAGGATTCGAATCACGCTTCAACAGGTGGGTGCCTCTAAATCCATCTTAAATTATTCAGTTATTTCTTAAAAAGAAAACCCTAATTTTTTCTTAAGTTTTGATAAATTTCGGGTCTTAAAAACATAGAAATTAGGCCCAAAATCGATAGGATCGTTTTTCCTAGATTTTCGTAAAATTCGGCCAAACTCTTCAACAGACACAGCCTTGGTATTTTGGCCATAACTCTTTATCCCGAACTCCGATTAAGACGATTCTTTTTGTGTTGGAAAGCTAATAGAAAAATCTACAACTTTTATGTTTTGACCAACTCATAAATCAATCTTCGGGATGGTCAACAAAATATGAGAATGTTACGTCAAATTCTAGGATTGGCGCAACTTGCCTGTTTTGACTTGTTTTTGAGGAAATGCTTAAATAGGTCTATATTATTAGTAATTAGAGTTTATCTTAATGCATGAACGTATATTGTGATGTAGATTGAGGGCGAGAGGCCATCAATAGGACCTTGCTTGACTTCGCATAACTCCGAGTTTTAGGTAGGAGAATCTCATCTTTACAGTATTTTATTTTAATTCGCATGGATATTTTGAATTAAAATCTTTGAACTTGCATATGCCATTGAAATCACATCTGTAAATTGAAATCACATCTGTAAATTGAAATTGATATGAATGACTAAAAATCTAAATCTACCTGAATCCTGAAACTTGAATCTGCTTAAGCTCTGAAGATCTGAAATCAAGAACCTGAACTATGTATAAGAGACTTCCATCTGATTATATTAGTATCTGCATTTGTTTTATGATTGACTTGAACGACCCTTAAATTTCTGAACAACTTCCTGGCACAAGTTTCCCTCATTACGCAGGGGCTTGTTGCATCCTGAAAAAGGGTTCATGAACGACGATGGTAGGTAGGGGTTCCCATCGGCTATATTCCTGCTCTCGAGATATAGTTTACTCGGGAGGTATTTTAAGTTGAGGATTAAGTCATGAATTACTGAACTTTGCATATAGAAGTTAGAGAAACTAAGACACTGAAACACTGCATCTGTTCTTGAAACTGTTTTCACACATTTAGAAATAAATCTTACATATGATTTCCGCACCTAAATTCAGTTTATTATCTGCTTATATGTTTGACAAGCTATATTCCGATATTTGTTTTGAAACCATGTTAGTTAAAGTAAAATGCCGTAGATGTCTTTCTTCTACTGAGCTTTGTTGGTTAGCTCACTCCGACTATACGTCATGTGTTAGTAATCGACGTGGCTATTCGTGTATCGTGAGATCGATCGACTACGTGCCTGAGGAAGAGCTTGAGGTTCCTCCTGAGGAGTTTTTACCAGTATAGAACTTACTGATTTTCTTATTTGTGGTGAGAGTTAGACTTGAATTTGTGGGCCCATTTTAGTTGGATACCATAGCTTTATATTTGACGTTGATTTCTGTTATGAGTCATGTTTCGATGATGGTCGGCCATCATCGGTGGTTCTTTACTTTTAATTGCTTCCGCATTTATTTTAGCTATGGATATTTATTGCGCTTTACTCTGATATGTGCCCTGTTTGTCCGGCTTATCGTTTATTCGATAGGTTGGCGAACCGGCCTTTCCTATACCTGAGGGATTGGAAAAGTCGGGTCGTCACAATTAAAGTCTAGGCCATGGTGTATTAACTCATGCAATTCATTTTCCTAAAATCTGAAAAATATAAGTGACAAACTGAGCTAATAAGAACCTAACCTGCTGCTAGATATGAACTCTAATATCTCTGAGCACCAATGGAGTCGGACTATGTTCAGGCTGTAAGCATCACTATATGTTTCTAATAATGGACATCAATACCTTTTCAAAAAAAAATAAAAAAATGGAGATCGGTACCACTAGATATTTCATACAATAGAAAGTCTCAAGGAAGATGTATGGTAAGTGTATTTTCTTATGGACTCATTCCAACTAACGTACACAAAATAATGAGATGCATAGATAAGGGAAACAGAGTTCTGCCTGACAAACTAGTGGACATGAAGGTACAATATGCATGTTGGGCAAAGCAATTTTTTTATGATATCGATTCACTTTTCATAAATAAAGAAAATCACTATTATTAACAGGGAGTTAAAAAGAAACCTATAATGCTTCAAAATGACGGTCATATTAATAATTAGGCTTTTCAGCAACCCCTTGCATTATATGTGGAAAGAAGAAGCAGACTAGGAAAAATGTTTTATAATTTGTATTCTCAATTGTACCTGGTAGGCATTGGGTCCATCATCGACCAGTCCAAGCTCAGCCATGTAAGGCCGAGCACAACCATTTGGGCATCTAGTCACCCTTATTACCACTGATTCATTTTGGGTGAGGCCGACCTGAAAAAAAAAAGCCCTCCATTTACTACAAAGTCCAACATTTGTGCGTGTTAAATACTTTCCAATAAATTAATTAAATAACTTAGTGAATATGATATAGATATGAAATGCACCTTCTCAAATACGGCTCGATAGCAGCAATTGTAGAATATTCAGTGAAAAGCAACAGCAAGAATTGTAGGAAGTAATAATAGTAGGGTCAGATTTTAGAACATATGATCAATAGTACACATGTATCATTCTGTCCAATTTTATAGCATTAAACTCGCAGCAACAATAATCAGATAAGAACACAAGCCAGTGCACTAGATCATCAAATGGCAATGACCATCAAGTGGTGATTCATAAGCGTTGATCTATTAAGCCTAAGAGCATTAATTCGTAATAGGATTGTAAATCCATCAAGAAGAGAGCAATTCTTTTAAATGAAATTCTGAATCTATCTAGATATAGAACAAAAATTTTCAATTGGGCTTTGTGAAGAGATTCTAAGCAAATCCCAAGTGGTATGATTTGTTTCTTAAGATGGAAGCACATGTTGGACATAAATCTGTTCTAATAAATGAATATTGGACGCTGCAGTAATGCCCAACATAGATGACCTACCCGGAAACTAATTGGACCACTATAGATTGGCCGTGAAGGCCACAAGATGCACTTATATTTGACAAAAAATTTACCAAGCCGTGAAGGCCACAAGATGCACTCATGTTGTAACTCATCTTATTGTTGTCAGAGAAAATTCTCAACAGAGTATAGTGCATACCACCTGAGAAGAGGTGGCCTTGTAGCCAAAATCCCCTGGGAAAGGTGCCAAAATCCCTGCTAGAACATTGCTGCGTGTTTAGTCCTAAATGTAACGACCATGCAATCAGAAATTAAGAACTTGCAAGCATCAATCAAGGGCACGACTTATATCTCCAGATTGAACCCTGATCCTCTTCTTGATGCATACCTAACATACTAATTGAATTTAATCCACAATCTCTACTTACATTGACTTCAGTATGTTGATCTGTTTCACTTGCTTGTTTAAGTTTAGCTGAAGTATCTTTCACCAACTGCCCAATTTCCTTATCTTGTGCCTGAAAAAAGGATGAATTCATTACAACAATCAAAAGCATATCAAAGTTAAGATTCATCATGACATAATCATTCTGGCAATACAATTGATCTTGTTCAATTCAATACCATAGGGGGTGAAAATGGGCCGACTCATGCCTTAAATGGCCACAATTTCTTAGTGCACTAATCCTGAACCTAAGCCTAGTCCATTTGTTGACCTAGAAATCAAGGTCAGACTCAACTCATTTATGCTTAAATAGGTAAAACCTGACAGGATCGGGCAGGGGTGACTGGAAATGATTTAGCACCTAGACCAAAGTCCTGCCCATTCTTTGGCAGGCATAAATTTCCGGCCTAACCTATTCAAAAAAAAAAAAAAAAAATCAGGGCTGACCTGTCCCAATGGGCCTGGAAGGCTGGAACCCTAGCCCAATACCCAGTCTCCAGTCGGCCTGGCCTAGCACATTGTCACCCCTAGCGACTATGCAAGTACTATTCCTAGCATTACAATATGATTAAACAGAAGGAACAAATAGACAAATCTTAAATAGAAGATGAAGGCATATAACTACAGAACATAAATCATTCACTAGTTAAAACATGTTTCTCTTAAAACAGTTATGGTCAGATTTTTTATTCAAGCCTTCTTTTAATCCTACGATGTGACCAAACAAGGCAAGGTGATGATATGTTCCGCTGTTTGGCTGATTATATATTTTACTGGTTTTGGATCTGCTGGTATATGTTGGTATATATTAAAACATGTTTCACAAAATAGTTTTGGATAATGGACAAGGTCAAACTTATTGACAAGTCCATAGAGGTGGATGTATCTCTCAACTTATTGACAAGGTCAAACTCTCCGTTGCTCTGCAATCATTTATCATCCTACTCTTTGTTACTGATGCTCTTGGTTAACAAGCAGGAAATATAATGGGTTCAATAGGTTGTTTGAGGCATTTCATGGACATGATCAACTGAACTTATATTAAGAAGCTTGATGCACTATTGACTCATCAAAGCTAGAATATAAACTATCATCAAATTTACCATTAAAACTTTCAAATTTGACTTTGGTCACTTATCTGGCCTTCAAGCTATATATACAAAGTAATAACATGAAATGACTAAATTAACCAAACACATCACGCCTAGATGATTACAACTCGATATGACCAAAACACATAACACACAAGAACATATAAAACCATCATCTAGCACTTTCACACTTTTATCTGAAGATACAAATGAGTATCATCTTTTTTGGACATTATGAAATGATATAAGCCCTTTTTTACACACAATGAGTTTGTATTAGATGATATATAAACCCTTTTTTACAATGATATAAGCCCTTTTTTACAAATAGTTTTGAGATGATTCTTTTTGCATTGGAAAGCTAACAGAAAAATCTACAACTTTCCTGTTTTGACCAACTCGTGAATCAATCGTCTTGATGGTCAAAAATGCATGAGAAGGTTACGTCAAAATCTAGGATTGGCGCAACTTACCTGTTTTGACTTGTTTTAGAGGAAACACTTAAATAGGTCTATATTATTAGTGATTAGAGTTAATCTTAATGCATGAACGTATATTGTGATGTAGATTGAGGGCGAGAGGCCATCAATAGGACTTTGCTTGACTTCGCGTAACTCCGAGTTTTGGTAGGAGAATATCATCTTTACATATTTTATTTTAATTCGCATGGATAATTTGTATTAGATTTTGAACTTGCATCTGTCATCTAAAAATACATTTGTAAACCGAATATCTGATATAAACTTTGAAAATCAGAATCTGCCTGAACTCCGAAATCTGAAATCTGAAATCAGAACTATGTATAAGAAACTTGCATCTGTTTTACGATTCATCTGAACTACCCCTCAAAATTCCTAAACAATTTCCTAGTGCCAGTTACCCTCCGAGTGTAGGGGCTTGTTGCATCCTGAAAAAGGGTTCATGAATGACGATGGTAGGTAGGGGTTCTCATCGGCTATATTCCTGCTCTCGAGATATAGTTTACTCGGGAGGTATTTTAAGTTGAGGATTAAGTCATGAATTACTGAACTTTGCATATAGAAGTTAGAGAAACTAAGACACCAAACACCGACCGTTTGAAATGTTTCACACATTTAGAAATAAATCTTATATATGATTTCCGCACCTAAATTCAGTTTATTATCTGCTTATATATTTGACAAGCTATATTCCGGAATTTGTTTTGAAACCACGTTAGTTAAAGTAAAATGCCGTAGATGTCTTTCTTCTACTGAGCTTTGTTGGTTAGCTCACTCCGACTATGCATCACAGGTCCAGGTACTAACGTGGCTGTTCAGGGCTGTGAGATTGATCCTGATTACATGCCTGAGGAAGAGCCCGAGGTTCCCCCTGAGGAGTTTTTCCTAGTATAGAACTTACTGATTTTTTTACTTGTGGTGAGAGTTAGACTTGAATTTGTGGGCCCATTTTAGTTGGATATTATAGTTTTATACTTGACGTTGATTTATGTTATGAGCCATGTTTCGATGATGGTCGGCCATCATCGGTAGTTCTTTACTTTTAATTGCTTTCGCTTTTATTTTAGCTATGGATAATTATTGCGCTTTACTCTGATATGTGCTCTATTTGTCCGGCTTATCGTCTATTCGATAGGTTGGCGAACCGGCCTTTCCTATACCTGAGGGATTGGAAAAGTCGGGTCGTCACAGCGCCCAACCAATGTACTTTTGCATGTTAATGTGGACCGCTGCCTATGTTCTGTTAAACAATCCAATTTAGGATCTCGATCAGGTGGTCAATTTTGGGCCACACTTCGTATTATTTTTTTATGATTGCAAATTGTTTATGCATGTGGATTATGTAATACACTTAATTTATTATTTAACGATATCATTTCGAATTTAAATAGGTTTTAATACTTTAATATTATTTTTATAATCCCCTAATTTTTTTGAATTTTTTCCCCTGTACACCCCATTGAATGATTGCCAAATCCAAACTTGGTTCTTGAGAATAACATGGTGAAACTATTCATCTACGGTCCATGGGCAGAGGGATTGTTTCAGAGATTGAATAAAATAATTAATTAATTGTCACAAAAAATAGGAAAAAAGAAAAATTAAAAGATAAAACATAATAATGAGGAAAACTCACTAGATCTATGAGTTTGGAATATTAGATTATTAGATCGGTGCTCAAAGACCATAGATCTATTAATTTGAGTGTAGAAATAAGACTCAAAATGCTGCTGAGCTGATATATCAGACAAGGAAACGATGACGATGATGATCAACAAGCAACGGAATTCATATCATAGACCCATAAAACAAGACAATTACACAAATTAAAAAAATAATAGATTATCAAAACATAATAACAATAAAAAATCATCAGATGAAGGATTGTAGATGCTTCACATGCCAGTCAAGTATTTGAAAATTAAATGGAAGGTAGAGATAGCTCTACATACTTGAAATATTTATGGAAGTCTCAAGATCCTTGCTTAGACTTGCAATATCAAATCCATAATCGCCGGGTAGTTCTCCAATAAGATATGCAAGATATTCGTAAGGGAGTGGACCAAGCCAGTGACGACGTTCTTTTCCATACCAAAAGTTGCATGACCATCAAAAGATACGTCATGAAATTAGACAAGAAGCATTATGTAGTGCGATAATATGCAAAATATTTTTAAATGCTAAAACGAACTCAGTGATGCAATGATCAACTTCTAATTATCCCATTTCACATGTACAAGTGGAGCGAAGTCAACTATAGCATACAACTACAAGTAATTCTTTTTTTTTTTTTTTGATCAATGATCAACTTATGTTTGAACTAATCTCTATGGGATGCCCTTGCCCCCATCATCCGATTATTTCACGGATTATGCACCTCACGAGGCATCCTGTTATCACAAAAGAGGAGTGCCACTCGAACTGACGACCTTGGGGAGCATACCCAAGGCGTCAACTACTTCGACAACCCCTTGGGGGATAACTACAAGCAGTTCTCTTTTTCAAAAAGTTAAAACCTTCACACTTGATCGGCAATTTTAGTTGATCGTGTTTCAAGCAATACACCAATCTTGTTGGTTTATTGACAACAACTTATTTGAAAATAGAGTAACATAGGAACCCATAAGCAAAATGTTAAACCACATGAGGGACAGATTGGAAAAATGTTGGTAGATTAAGCATTACAGACCAAGGATTTGCAATTGGGTTGTTTTTTTCTATTGACACAGATCAAGTTAGCCTCCTATCCACGCTCCCAAGATAGGCATCAATTCCACCAGTTTTAATAGATTAACAGGGATCTGGTGTATTTTAATTAAAACCCTTGCAAGTGCACAAGATCTATTGTAGAATGGAAAGAACAAGGGTGTCGAACCCACAGGGAAAACGTAAAACTTATCTAATTTTTTCAGAGATTTTAACACACCCAAGGAATTACCAAGGGAGACAGTTCACTTTGCCAAACAATTAACACACTTATCTAAATGCAAAAATAAATAATTAAATTGAACTATGCAAACTGATTTCTGAGGAATAAAATAAACAATATTTGAGATGATTAAGGAATATGCTACCCCAGACTTATAACTTTTCTACTGTTAATCCCACAATTTTATTAAGCATTATTCACGCCATCATTTATCTAGATAAACGGTTTGTAAGAAAAGATGATCATAATCCGGCATACCCTATCTAAAAACGATGACTCAGCCTATCATTACGGTATGAGTCACGTAAAAGCATAGCGTATCTCATGATGTTTAGATCACGACAATAGGCACATAATCGCTCTACAGCCTAGATCAGCCTGTAGGTCAAGATCTAGCGATTATGGTCGTTGATACGCGCAATCAACGGTCATAATAAGGCATTTAACACATATTCAATCAAGCACACTTTTAGCAAAACGATTCCATGATGACATTGATATATTATGAAATTAACCGTAAGAAGTTACTTATCTGGGGATCGCATCTTTCCTGAATCACTGACTTAGCTGCTTATCCTTGATGTATGATCTCTTTGCACATTCACAGCCATTCTATTTATTTATTACCAAAAATCTTTTTACAAAGCCTTGCCTAAGTACAATCTATGCTCTCATGATTATCTACGAGAAAAATAAACCCTAATACAATCTACTGAGAAATAAGAAAGAACCAGGAAGAACCCTTAATGAATACTAACAATTAAAGAAAACCCTCCAAAAATAACTGAAAGAAGGCTCCCCCTCAATGAGTCGTGGGTTTCTTTATATAGGGTCGAGCAAACCCTATCCCTACTAGCCTCAATCGATTGACATTTGATTCGGAAGAAGTGTAGTTGCGCTTCTCTTCTCTTGTCAATCGATTGACACTAGTCCCTCAATCGATTGACATCCAGGGTTGGATTCTCCCTCTTTTGGCGGATGTTGATCTTTTTCACAGATTTCTGTTCTTCTTTTGACCTTTTTGTCCATAGCCCATGTGTATCTTTTAATTATCCTCTTTTATGCTCTTTTACGATCCAACGGTCAGAAACACCTGTACTCATTAAAACCTCACAACAACCATCAGGTGCTTTCATCAGACAGCTAAGTGCAGGGATTAATGTGCGAAATATAATCACATTTCGACACTGATCACACCCCCAAACCTACACTTTGCTAGTTCTCGAGCAAAGAGAATGAAAATTATGTTAAAGCAAATAAGACTAACATCCTAAAAATTAAATGCCACTTTCGTAGGGAACAAGATTGCATTTAGCCTATGCAATAAGCCTTTAAACCCCTAGGTGATCCCTAGTGGAGGAGTTGAGTCTCCTGAAGGTTTCCAGCGAAAATACCTACAAACTTCAAAGCTTATGAATTTCAGAATTTCTTAGTCATGCTCTTATGTAGTTAAATGCTTATGAGAAATCCTTTAAACTGCTTCTTACCATGTTCAATTTACTAGTGCTCACTTAATTCAATGTTCTTTCAGTGCTCCTGATTTATACTTAAAAATGTTATGCAATTACTACTGCTAAAATTCTTTTATCTGAAAATGAGTTGAATTAGGAATCTCAAGATCACATGTCTAGACTCGATCCTTACCATGGGTATACTCTCAGAATGAACTCACTTCGATGAATAGTTTTACTTTTCTCTCACATGTGATATAGAATTTTAACGCAAATTAGAAAAATCTCACATGTTATAAGAAGAACGGCGTACCAAGGATTTTTAAGAGAAATCTCGTTTTGAGGAAGATACTAATATTACTTGGCTACCATAGTCTTCAACCTAGTGATTTCACAAATAGTAGTTATATGGAGTACAAAATACTAATATTACTTCCCTTCATCTATAATTTTCTCGGATATGGTACTGAATGTAGCATAAACTGAGTTCTTTCATGTCATTTGATGCATGATCTATTTTAAGGTTTTGGAAAGTTTTGTAAGTGTACGCCTTGATGCAAGGCACAACTTCAATGCGTCGTAGCATGATCATCTCGAGGCATGCCTCTTGTTGATGGTGTATGCCTTCTGAAAAACAATGATGGATTATGTATTTTTTTGGGTCTCTTAATCTATGGTTTTGTTTTCTTTGAGGTTTTCTACCTCAATGCAAATTGAGTAAATGAGTTTGAATTGTAACTCATATGTCTCAAATGTTTAATGCTTCATACTTGAGTAATTGCATATTGTGTATATTACTTACTATATTGTGGTATTTTTTATTATATTTTTCGTAAATATTCTTAAGTTTATTTAGATATATAATACCTCTAAATTAAAAAAAATTCAAGATGCATATGCTTCACTTTGAGGCATACGCCTTTGCTTCATGATGCCTAAAATGCCTTGCTTCATGTTGGGCTATTAAAACATCAGATGTTATTAATAAACTCTAATTTTTTGTGTTGTTTTATTACTTAATCGTAGATTTCTAGCAAGGTTGTCAGTTCTGAAATACAAAAGAAAATAAAATCAAAACTCCGACATGAGATAAGGGCGATCAAAACCGATCGGCTTAGAGATTCATAGAAAATCAACCCATAAAGTGATAAAACCTCTTCAGATGTATAAACTGAAACAGAAATCATAAAAAATTTAATGAAAAAAAACCGGATTAGCATTTTCAAAATCCCTAGCTGATTGCTTCGAAAACTGTTATGATCGTTTGATTATCGTCAAATTCTATGAAATCAGGCATGCGAAACACGAATTTCGTTGAATCAGATGCAAAATCTATAAACAAAAAAAAAGGAAAAAAATCAGATAAAAACAGATCACCAAAGAAAACTGACCTTATGGTGAAAAAATTAGGGCCACCGATTCTCTTTGATTGAAGATTCGAATACGGACGACCGGATTTCGAGGCCAAAATTGAATCGAAGAATGGGTGTTCGATTCACATCGGGTTCAATGTCCTCATCCGATCATCTAATTTTTGAGGAAAAAAATGGCCGATTCTGCATTTGCATGTGAATCGATCATAAGAAAAATTGGATCATCAAAAACCCCTAATCAATCTAGCAAAAAGAGAGAGAGTGAGAGAGTGAGATTTTATAAGAAGAGAGCTTACTAGGGATTTGGCACCAAAAAAATGAGGAATTGAACCTCCCAAATCTTGATTTCCCGCCAAAACTAGGGTTTATTGAGAGAGAGGATGACGAAAGAGAGGCAATGGTTTTAGAGAGAAAACGAAGAAAGGGTTGAGAGAGAAAGGCTTTTGGGTTATTGATAAAGAGTGAAAATGGATGCTTGGGGCAGGGGGGTTGGGCCGATGGATTGCACGTGATGATATCACGTGATAAGCAGATTATTTCTTAAACCACTGTTTTAGGTTAAAAACTATTGTTTTAGGGAGTGGAATTTAAACCGCTATTTTAAATAGTAGTTTATTTTAAATTGCTACAGTGGTTTTTCTCTTATTTGACGTAGTGTTTCTTGTATCTTTTTCTTATTTTTTTTAGTGGAGATCTTATCTCTATTTATAGTGAAAATCTCCAACTATTGTGTCTTTTCAAATTACGGTGAAAAGATTTCAGATTTGTGTCTTTTCAGAGAGTTGTGCCTTTTGACATAACGGTAAAATGATAAATCGATTCATTTGTCTCTTTTAAGAGAGTTGTGTCTTTTCACATAACCGTACAAAAAATTTGATATACTTGTGTCTTTTCAAATATATGGTGAAGAGATGCTAGACTTGTATCTCTTAAGATTTACGGTGAAAAGATAAATCCAAATCTGAAAAAACACTTTTTTAGAAAATGATTTTTACAAGTTTGTCATCAACATATAATAAATCAAGAAAGAAAGTTTTTTAAAACTCTTTAAAATATACAACAATCTCCCACTAGTTTTAAAAATATACAACAATCTCCTACTATTTTTAAAAGTTTTTTTTTTTAAATAATTTATTTGGGCATATAAAAATTATAATGCATAAATGAAAGTATCTAAAAGATTTGAACTTTCACTTAGTGCAAGTATATCAAAGTTTATCAAGCTGCTTAGTGACTTATAGTCTTGAACTAAGGACCTTATCCAACAAATCGAATATACTGCACACATTATAATTTATAAAACTTAGTGTTCTTAAAAAGCCAGCATATTTATGGTCATGTGTTTTATCCCAGTTTCTTGAGTGCTCCAGGAGAGTATATTGCTCTATAGAAAGTGGCCTGTCTTCCACACTTAAATAAGTGAATCCATCAAGAGTGGCTCCTGTATACAACTCCAACTTAAATAAGGTTATAAATTCATTAAAAGAATCAATCTCATCCTCTCTCACAGGATTAACACTAGTTTGGTAGACATAAGAGAATGAATTATTTTTGAACATATAGTTCATTCTAGTGCCAATACAATCACTCGTTCAATTTATTTTTCCCATTGAACCTAAGTGATGGTTCACAAAACTTAGATTGAGTTTCCATTGATGGTGACTTTTATTTTATAGACCTCAACCACATTCAATTAGATGTCTTATGTAAGTATTCTCTTGCAAGGCCCTTCGTAAGAGGATCGGTCAAATTCTCTTTCGACCTTATAAAACCTAAAGTCACTACTCTACCCTTCAGTAGACTTTTGACATAGTTATTTCTCAAACTTATATGTCTATATTTACTATTATACGTCTTATGATTCGCTCATTTAAGAGTTGCTTCATTATCACAGTATATGGTAATTGCAGTGATAGGCTTATCCCCTATAGGTACGTCTATCAATAGGTTTTTAAGCCATTCTGCTTCTTTACATGTTGTAGCAAGTACAATAAACTCAGCTTCCATAGTGGCATGAGTTATGCAAGTTTGCTTTTTAAATCCCCAAGAAATAACTCCACTTGCTATAGTGAAAATCCAACCAGTCGTAGACTTTGATTCTTTACTATCTGTGTTCCAACTGGTGTCACTATATCATTCTAGAATAGTAGGATAGTCAAGATAATGCAAGACATAATTTATAGTCCCTCTAAGATATTTGAGTACTCGATGTATAGCATCCCAATGTTCTTAACCAGGTTTATTAGTGTATCTACTGAGTTTACCCACAACATAGGAAATATTTGGACGAGTACAATGCATTGCATATATCAGACTACCAATTATCCTTGTATATTCTAGTTGAGAAACACACCTTCCAGTATTCTTTCTCAATTTTAAATTAGGATCATAAGGGGTAAAAACTGGATTACAATCATAGAAATCAAATTTTCTAAGGAACTTCTCAATATAATGAGATTGGGTTAAAGATATACCCTTATCATTTCTTATTAATTTGATTCCTAAAATTATATCAGCTTCTCCCATATCCTTCATCTTAAAATTTGAAGACAAAAATAGTTTGGCCTTAATGATGCACTCTATATCGGTACTAAATATGAGTATATCGTAAACATAAAGTTAGATAATAACATCAAAGGTTTTATTAAATTTACTATATACACATTTATCTGCTTCATTGACTTTATAACCATTTGATAACATCACTTTATCAAATTTATCATGTCATAATTTGGGAGCCTATTTTAAACCATACAATGATCTGACCAACTTGCACACTTTATGCTCTTGACCTTTCATAATAAATCCTTCGGATTGTTCTATATATATCTCTTCAGTGAGATCACCATTCAAAAATATTATTTTTACATTCATTTGATGAATGATTAGATGGTGAACTGAAGCTAACGCCAACAAGAGTCTAATAGTAGATATTCTAACAACAGGTGCATAAGTATCAAAATAATCAATTCCTTCTTTTTGTTAAAAGCCTTAGTCACTAATCTTGTTTTGAACTTATCTGTGGATCCATCAACTCTCAATTTCTTTCTAAATATCTACTTACACCTTATTGGTTTTGAACCAGGGGGTAAGTTGACTAACACCCAAGTATTATTAGATAAAATTGAATTCATTTCATCATCGATGACTTTAATATTAAAAATACATTATTTTTATCTTTCAAAAAAATAAATCAATTGATGATAATGCGCCCTTAAGGGTTGTAGGGTCGCCCTCAATATTAAAAATATAGTATTCCCTCTTAATCTTATTTTTATTTCCCTCTACGAGAAAAATATAAAAGTCAAGTCCAAAAGTGGTATGATGTCTCGCTTGTTTACTCCTTTTAGGTTCTATGGATTCAAAAATAGGATTATTACTGACAACAACATCATTGTTGGAAGCAATAACATGATTGCTAGGAGCAACAATATTATTGTTAGAAGAATTAGAGATGCTCAAATCTTGATTTGATTTGTGGCGATCGAGATAAAATATATTCTCAAAAAATTCTACATCTTTGGATTCAATAATAACATTATTTTTTAAATCCCAAAACCTATATGATTTGCTATGTTGTGCATAACCAATAAATATGCATTTCACAGTTTTAACCTCTAACTTAGGTCTCTTAATGTCGAGAATTCTCACATATGCAAGGCACCCCCAAACTTTAAAGTATCTTAAGTGAGGTTTATGATTTAACCAAAGTTCATATGGGGTTATATTCCGATTCTTAAAAGGTACTCTATTCAATATATAGCAAGATGTAAGTAAAGCTTCACCCCACATATTTTTCGGTAAACCAAAATTTAACAACATAGTATTTATCATATCTACAAGAGTATGATTCTTCCTTTCCGCAACTCCATTTTGCTAAGGTGTATAAGGAGCGGTAACTTGATGGATAATACCATGAGATTCACAAAACTCATTAAAGTCGTGTGATAAAATATTCTCCACTCCTATCGCTCCGTAAGACCTTAATTGAAGTTTTCAATTGATTCTCAACTTTTTCTTTATAAATCTTAAATTTATTAAGCGGTTCATCCTTTGATCTCAATAAATAGATGAATGCAAACTTAGAAAAATCATTAATAAAAGTAGTGCAATATTTCTTACCCCCACGAGTGTCAATATTTTTTAAGTCACATATATCGGAATGGATGAAGCCTAATTTTTCAAAAGTCCTTTCCACACTTGAAAAATATTTTCGAACAATCTTCGCCTGTGCACAAATTTCACATTTATCCAAGATGGAAATATCACATTTAGGAATTAAATCTAAAGTTATCATACTCTTCATAGAACTAGAATTTAGATCCTAATCTATGCCACAAACTAAAAGAATCAACGATATAAGCAGAACTAGAAATTTCATTCACAATGTTAAGTTTGATCATCCCATTACAAGAGTAATCCTTGCCTAAAAACATCCCATTTTTTTATAAGATTAACTTATCGGATTCATAAACCATCTTGATGTCACTTTTATTAAAGATGTCATCCAATACAAGATTTTTGCGCATATCAGGTACATAATGAACCTTAGTAAGAGTGAATTCTTTGCCTGAAGTGAACTTGAGATCCACGGTGCCAATTCCAAGAACCTTTTCTATGATATAGGTACCAAGTTGCATTGCACCATCATTCATAAGTGTATGTTTTGAACATACTGCGATCGTTGGAAATGTGAATTATAGCACCGGTATCCAGCCACCATCCTTCATCTTTCGTCACAGAGTTAGCTTCACTAATCATGACTATGATCTTCTCCTCAGTGAGATTCGCTTGAGATGGTGTTTCTTGGTTTTTGCGAAAATGACAATCTCTAGCAAAATGACCAGACTTACCACAAGCATAACAAACTCCATATTTCTTCTTAGATTTGTCCTGGTCATTTTGATCGGCAATGAGTTTCCTCTTGAACTGATTTTTATTCTTATTTGACTTCAAGTTCTTATTTAGTTTGGGATCATTTGATTTAATGTTTCCAACCAAATTTGCCTTGGGATCAACTCTTTTATCATCTTTAAAATAGCGAAGTCTTGATTCTTTCTCAATTCGTAGATGATGTAAAAGTTGAATCATAGACAAAGATTCATTCTCTTGTCGATGATTCGTCTTCTTTTTATAGTTATTCTAAGAAGGCGGTAATTTAGAAATTGTAGTGCCAACTTGAAATTTCTCAAGAAGTTTAATCTTAACAGAACTAAAATGATTAATGATAAATTGCAAGTCGTATACTTGCGCTAGAATAGACTTATCATTTCCCATCTTAAAATCAAATAAATTACTAATAAAGAAAGTACGATTTTCAGATTCTTATACTCTGTATTTCTCGTTAAGTGCATACCAGATTTCATTTGCAGTGGACATGCTAACGTAGATGTCATAGATAGAATCCGCGAGTGCGTTCAATATATGACCCTTGCAAATGTAATCATCATCTTTACGTTTCTTTCGCGCAGTAATAACCTCCGGAGTGCCATCTAATTTTGCAGGTGACAAGTCAACAAGATCTTTGTCCAAAACATATGCAACATTCAAGGTGGTGAGGAAGAATAAAATCTTCTGCTGCCAACGGGTAAAGTTCATTCCATCAAATCGTTCCAATCGTACAAAATCATGATTCATCACTTTGATAGATGCCATAAATGCTTCCATGCCGCAAATTAAAATTCTTTAAAATATACAACAAGTTCATTTAAAGTCTTTTTTTGTATAGCACATATTGCCTATATGTCTCGATTTCTGAGATTTAAAACCGTGATTTATAAGGATAGAATATAATTGTATATGGCACTGGTACTCCCCCTAAGGTCACCCCTCACCTCATTCAACAACGGCTCTTAGTTTGGTGGTACGTCTTTGGGTTGGGCTCCCGACTCCTGTCTCCAAATGCCCCTTCGCTGACTCAAAATTTTGAAGTGGTGAGCTCTCATATTAGTTGTTATGGGCCAAGCCTCATTGCGCCAAGGATCAAAATTTCGGCCAAAATGCCTGAAGTTTCGGTTTCGATAGGGACTGAAACCGAAACGATAAATCAAAATTTTAGAACAAAATTTTGGTTTTGGTCCCCACCAAAACCGAAATGAAATCCGGAATTTTGATCCTTGCATTGCGCCTACCGAATCATTGAGGGCACTCTTTCAAAATTTAAATAAATCATGGAGGGCACTTATGGTGAAAACCATTCATTACTTCTAATCGGACAGCCAAGATCATTTTTCGTCCCAATCATGGGGCAAACTTTGGCTGATATTTAGTTATTGGCCGAAACGCATCGATTTCAGTCCAGACCGAAACGAAACTGAGAAATGAAGTTATCGGTTTATAAAGTACGGAAATGAAGTTTTTGGCCGAAATTTCGGTTTCGGTCCAGCCCGAAATCAAAACGAAATCCGAAATTTTTATCCTTGGTCCCAATCTTTCACAAAATGAATCTTGGGATCACGAGGTACCGTTAGACATTCAATTTTTTATTCCACATGACACACATCCCTAAAAGTGATCGAAAAATCACCTTTGAGTCATAGTTTTCCAGTCACTTTTTTGGGATGTGTGTCATATGGAATAAAAAAATAGCCATCTTACGGTACACACATGATCTCGAGATCCCATTGTGTAGATGATTGGGACGAAAAAATGATCTCTCTATCAAAGCAGTCAATGGTTTTTCCATGTTAGTGCCGTTAAAGATTCGTGTTCAACCAGTTTTGCAACCAATGGATGAGGAAAATCTTGACCAAATGTCATCCTATAGAAAATGGAAACAGTGGAAGTCGAGATTCTCCTCTATCCAATGGCTTCAAATCTGTTTGAATATGAAATCCCGTTCAACCAGTTGGACCTAATCATTGTCCACAAGATGCCATCTTGAGGCCTCAGATTAGTGCTGTCAATGGCTCCAGTCTGGCTGGGTCAGGACAAAATTTTGGCTACCCGACAAGAAATATGCATATGCCCATCCCGACTTGATGGTGCACCCGGCCCGACACAGTGAAAACCTCTATTTAATAATTCTTTAAAGTTTATAATAACGGGTCGGGTCGACTTGGCAAGTACCTGACCCGACAGATCCTCTTGGCTGATCAAGACCGAAGGTCGAGTCCGATGTCTCATCCCCTACCTGACAAGCTAATTTTATGTACCCGATCCGACCCTACCTCAGATTCAATCCCTTACCTACAAAATCAATAAGTGTATGAAAATGGCCACTGAAATGGATGGTTGAACCTCTATTTGAGGTGACTTTTGTTGACAGCCGGCTTTGACTGTTTGACTCTTATGCAATATTTATGTGGCACTCATATTAAAAGTGGGGAAACTTACCTGACAGGCCCTGTCAGATGCGCCTTTTACGTCAGAAGCCCTGTAGTTTCACTTTTACCCAAACAAACCCGCTGCGCGCCGAGCTGACGCACGCCTGTAGGAAATACCCAAACTACCCCCAATGTAATAAATAGCCGTCCTCTTTTCAAATCATTTATTGTTTACTTTTTACTTTTTCATTTGAAGTCGGTGGAGAGTCGTTGTCGCTTCGTGGACGCTCGCGTTCAAATCTACAACCTTCAAGCTACCAAATCTGTAAGTTAGAATTAAAATTACCTTCCATCGCTATAAACTTTTTTTTTCTCCTCTCTTTGGTGCACATTTTGACTTAATTTTTTTAGGTTTTCCCATATGTAATCGATATCGATCTTATATGCAATCGTTACCGATTACATATTGAGTCGCTATCAATTATATGTAGAGTCGCTATCGATTACATGTACAGTCGATAACGATTATATATGTAGTCGTAATCGACTATATAAATAGTCGATGGCGACTCTATAAAAAATCGATATTGACTCTCTATGAATATAATTAATACCCATCATATGAATTAATTTCCCTATAGTTATTACTCTCGATGCCATAATAAATCATACGAGGTTTTATATTTATCTCAGCCGACGTTCAATTTATTGCCAACTACCCTTTTGTAAAACCATTATGACAAGTTA
The DNA here is from genome assembly GCA_021018995.1 of Chloranthus sessilifolius. Classification (NCBI taxonomy): domain Eukaryota; kingdom Viridiplantae; phylum Streptophyta; class Magnoliopsida; order Chloranthales; family Chloranthaceae; genus Chloranthus; species Chloranthus sessilifolius. Next base: position 403,459 of record CM037588.1, on the reverse strand, counting down.
ATTTGGAAAAATGAGAAAATTTAATACAACGATTCGTATTCCACCATCTAGGAGCTTTAAATACAGGTTTAGTTCGTCCTTAGCAAACCTATCATCCTTACCAGCCCATATTTTTTCCAATGTCAGACGACGAAGAAAAAACCTACTGTAACCCAATCAAGTTCGAGCCTGTATGGGAGGACCCACCACCACCACCAGAACCAGATCCTCTGCAATTCCTGTGGGAAGAGTACGATGAAGTAATGGAGATTTTGGCAAAGGAAGAAAAGAAAAAGAAGAAGGAAGAAAAGAAAAAGAATAAAAGAAAGAAAAAGAAACTTAAGACGGAACCACCCGCCTCTCCACCCCATCCACCACCTGCTCTTCATCCATCTTCCTAAATTTTGGTTAGAAGCAGAGGACCGCTTTTATCGAAGAATCTTCCTTAGGACGTTGCTGCAAGATTTTATTTTCATTTTTAATTGTAATTGAAATATTATGAATGTAATTGAAAATTTTTGAAAGTAAATGAAACATTTTGATTCAATGGCGACTTTATGAAATCTTTTGAGTCAGTAAATTAAATATTTTTTATATAAATAAATATTTTGAAATCATTGCGACTTTATATTGAGTCGATGGCGATTTCATATGTAGTCGATATCGATTACATCTAGACTCGATATCGATTACATATAAAATCGGTATCAATTATATATAGACTCGATATCGATTACATCGAGAGCCGGTATCGATTACATATAGGGTCGATATCGATTATATATGTAATCGATATAGGTTTTATATATACATTTCATTCAACATTTAAACTATCCTTATTAGTATGGGGCTCAGTCCTTTCTTTTTTATTACAGTTCATTTTAAAAGGCTGTCAAGATGATTGTACACCGAGCTGTTGCCAAGTGTTCGCCCAGTGCCATTTCAAATCTCTACGAAAATGCTACTCCAGCTCGAAAGAAGTTGCTGAGAGATTCTATTTTTGGTGGAATATTTCAAATGCCTAAGGGTGTGGGATTTCTTTCCGATGTGGTGGATGCGATGTTGACATTTTGGGTTGAAAAAAACCACTTCCGAATTGGGAAGACTGATGCCTATCTTCGAAAGATAGACATTGCATTGATACTAGGCCTTGCCATAGTTGGCCCAGAAAAGTATACCCCATCCGTTAAACCATCGAAAGAACAAACCATTCGATACAAATACTTTCGTGGAATGCCTCCTGGAAAAATTCTCCGGTCTCATATAGCTGCTGCAATTTGTAGAGCGGAAAGTGATGAGGACTTCGTAAAGTTGTCCATTCTATTTGTGCTGTGCATATTTCTCTTCCCCGGGTCCCACCATCAGCTTTCGAAAGACCACATCAACCTCATCGATGATGTGGAGAACTTTAATCGAACTCCGTGGGGTCTGCACGTCTACCAAGACTTGATCGAGTATATAATGAAGGGCGCGACGAATAGAAAGACTGCCGAGATGGATAAAGCCTTGAAGACGTATAACACATATGGATGCATATGTGTACTTCAATGGTGGGCTTATGAGATCCTGCCCGATATATTGCCATCCCAGCTAGGCCTCAAGGACCCTTTCCCACTCAATAAAATGGTGGACAGGTACATCAAGGATCAAAGGTTACACTCATGCGATGTTAAGACAAGAAGGTATGAGGTCTATTGCCAATTCAAAAGCAACTTACCGATTCATTCTACCATTCATTACGTAATCCATAACGACTTTTTAAGAAGTCGATATGATCAAGATGTAATCGTTATCGACTACTTAGGACGTCGATAGCGATTCATTTAGGAATCGATAACGACTTACAAAGTAGTCGATAACGATTCATTAAATAATCGATAGCGATTCAGTAACGAATCGATACAGATTTTTTAAATAGTCGATACCGATTTTTTACATAATCGAGAATGATTTATTATATATACGATCATTTTATTCAGTTATTCACCATGTTTCCTTTTCTTTCAAAAGGTTCGCGCTCCCCTCGTGCCTTAGGGATTTGAATTAGAGATACCCGTGTTAAGAGAATTTCTACGGGTTCAAAAGGAGGTTGGGGGGAAGAGGAAAGAACCGGTCAAGAAAGCTGTGGAAGAGATGCGGTCGAAGAAGAAAAGAAATTACATTCCGGTCGAGAATATTGATGAGGAAGAATGGGATGACGCATCGACGTCAGAAGAAGAACCCCCATCGAAAAAGGGCCCCGTCCATGTCGGAGAGGGTCGGCCAAGAACTAGGGGAGCCACCAAGGAGAGCCTGACAGTGAAAGATAACCCAGCTGAACCGTCCACCTCCAATGATCCTTTGATGAGGAGGGTCGATCATTTGACGATGGAGAACTTGAAGCTCACCAAAAGAGTGAGCGATTTGGAGGGAGAGAATAAGGCCATGGCTAAACGTTGTGCTTCTGTAGAGAAACTATGCAACTCCTTCAAAGAGAGGCTAAATTCAAGGGATGCGGAGTGGCAGAAGTTAAATCACTACAACTATTTGGTCAGAAAGGGCCATTCGAATATAAAAGAACTCCTTGAAAATTTATTGGAGGCGAGACCTAAGGTATGTGTTGAAATCTGATTTTATATGTTCAGTTTTGTTAACATAAATCGATATCGACTGTATATAGAGTCGATAACGATTATATACACAATCGTTATCGACTTTATATAGAGTCGATACCGATAATATATGCAATCTTTATCGATTATATATACAGTTGATATCGATTATATTTACAATCGATAACGACTATATATATAATCGATAACGATCATATATAAATCGATAACGACTATATGTGCAGTCAATAACGATTATATTTAAAATCGATTTGGACTTTTTAAAATGTGGACAAAAAATTAATTCTTATTTTGCACCATTATAGGATGTGGCTATGGAGGAGCTGATATAGAAGGTGTGCGACTCCGTCGATAAGGAACCATCGACTCCTCGCATCGTTCCTCCTCCTCCGCTGATGAGGTGAGAAGGTCGATTCTTGAGCACCGAGACTTAAACTGATAAGGGTCCTGTTGGTGAAGAGGAAACCTCTTCCCAATTGCCTCACCAACAAGCTGAGCCTCGCTTAAGACCTAGGCAAGCAAAACTCAGCAAAATAATTGCCGTCAAACCAAAGGCACAGTGAAGGGTAGCGGCTGTAAAGAAGCCTACCGAGAAGACCAGTGAAGGACCAACTGTTGAGTCTGGACCAGTGGCAGTCATTACCGCTGGTCCTGGGTCTCTATGAAGATGCTCTTGAGCTTCCACGAAATGACACAATGCAAAAAATATATGCTAGACATATGGAACAAGCCTCTGAAGGAGGATGAGTAAGTTATTCTTTCATGAATCCTTAACTTTATTATTATATATTTATTGTGAAGATTAGTTAAGTTGGCCATTATTTATGCAGCGAATATGTAAACACTGTCGGCAAGTATAAGCTGGTGGTGCAATCCTTCAGATGTCTGACGGCCACGCAGTACCTGGATAACTTTATATGTTTAACATACTGTAGGCAAAATCAAGAATAGTTAAAGCTGTCGACAACTCGAAAAAGAGTCGATATCGATTCAATATAGAGTCGATAACGATGATTTACATAATCGTTATCGACTCTCAAATTAATCGATATCGATGGATTTTAGAGTTGATAACGATGGCTTATGTAATCGATATCGACTCTTTAACTAATCGATATCGATTCATTGGACAGTCGATAACGATGACTTAAGACATCATCATCGATGACTTATAGAGTCGATAACGATTATATATTTCACTCTAACTGCATATTTAAATCTAACTGCATTGGTTTCAGGTTATGGGCGCCTACCTGAGACATTTGGAAGTAATTGATGATAAAATTTATCCTGATAAATTCTCAAAAACTTCCTTATGGACCCTGTCGCGCTGACGTACATGAGCTATGAACTGAGAGATTTCAACAAATTCCTGCTTGCTGAAAAATTATACGACCAATCGATCGAGGTTCAAGTTCAACGGTGGGCTGTCTATAGGCAAAAAGAGACCGAAGGGAAGAAGTTGATGGAAACTTTCTTCTTCAATGAGCTTCGAAATCTGTGGGCTCACGAATGTAGCATAGTATGCTTTTATCCTCTTTATAATTATTTTTTTTTATTTTTCTATCATACCCTTTGAGATTATATTGCTTTTTTATAGATATTTATGCCAATATATTCAGAACAACCACTACACTGGGCGCTTGCGATCGTGAAGGTAGTCGAACGATCGATAATGATCATCGACCCTATATTTAATAGGCCCTCCAAGGAAAGATATGTGTCCCAATTGCAGGCACTGGTAAGATATTTTACTTAGCATATCTTTTATCATTCTTAGCTTAGCATATCTGACACTCCTCTCTATTATTTCGAAATAGACCCAATACCTTTCCGTGATTTTATATTCGTACGGTGACTCCGCTGCACTGATCACGAAGAACTATCCTTGGCGATCTAGTGATTGCCGGATCAAAGCCCTCCCCCGACAGACCAACTCGTGTGATTGTGGAGTGTTTGTTGTGAAGTATGTCGAGTACTTCATGATGGGGAAGAAATTTGACTTCGCGCAATCAGATATAGATAGGATAAGGGCAGAAATTGGCCATATACTGGCTACATACACAGGCGATGGTAGAGTACTGACGAAGGACGACAAAAAGGAGGGGGCGTAGCAGTAGTGTGGTTGTATTTTAATATTTTTGTAAATGTAAATGAAATATTTTTTCTTAATGAATTATTTTGAATATAATTACACTATTTTTATGTAGCTGCGGTTAAAAAGTAGAAATCGCAGCCATTATCGACTACATATAGAGTCGTCATCGATTATATAATTAAACGGTAACGACTCTGTATGTAATCGCTATCGACTATATATAGAGTCGTCATCGACTATATAACTAATCGGTAACGACTCTGTATGTAATCGCTATCGACTATATATAGAGTCGTCATCGACTACATAAGTGATCGATACCGATTCTTAAATGAATCGATATCAACTTTATAAATAGTCGATATCGATTATGGATACAGTCGATGACGACTCTATAATTAATCGGTAAAGACTATATGACAGTAAAAAAATATTGATTCTGAATTTCTTGTTTACATTCAATCTATCATTATTAAAAATATACACTGTCAACCCATCGGTTCCACTGCCGTGCAGCTCCTGCGGTTGTGACCATATTCACTACACCTGCTACACTGTAGTGCCCTAATTTTACCCTTAGACCTTATCCTTCTCTTCCTTGGACGGCCGGCTTGCTTTCGGCAATAATAGGGTGGTCACACTTTCATATTTTCAGGGAGTTGCTCTGCTTGGAACTCCCATTGACTTTTATCGAGGGTGGGAACCCATTGCTCGTCGTATGTTTGTCTAAAGCAAGCGATGAAAAATCATTTCTCACAAAAGTTATAGTAGTCGTAACTTCTTTGATTGATGGCCGCCACGGCATGGGAGCAAGGCAAGCCATGAATGTGCCAACGGCGGCAACTACAGGTCTTGTGTTCCAAGTCGACATGATGAATGAAATTTTAGGAATTGACTTGGAATTGATTGCGCCCGTATGGTTGAGCTCTCTTTCTACCGGCTCATTGCAACACCTTCTTCATGTAAAATGCGCTTTCGAAGTAGAAGGGTGGTCCATTTCTCAGATATCTCTCTGCATTTTTGAAAATGATCGACGACTTTCTCTCTAGTAGTTCTGATTAAGTCGATAACTGGTCTCTCTCGAGCTATCTTTAGTACGTTGTTTAAACTTTCGGCAATATTCGTAGTCAGAGAATCGTACTGCCTTCCTTCCATATGTGCGCGTGCCCAATGCTTCGGATCTATTTTCAAAATATATTCTACGGCCTGAGAATCAGCAGGATCTTTCTTTATTTCGTTAATAAAATAATTAAATTTCTCTTTCGAATATGCACGCGCGGCGCACCACCATAGACCCTTCACATTGTTCCTGGGATATGAGATATATTTCACCGCATTTATTAAACCTATCGATCACGAACACACTTACCCGTTCAAGAAACCACATCCACGTATCCTCTTCTTCTAACTCGACCACGACAAATGTTAACGGTAATATATGACCATTACCGTCTTGCGCAGAGGCAATAAGTAGGATCCCTTCGAAATGTCCTCGTAGGTGTGTGCCGTTTACAAGCAATATGCGACGAAGTGTATTGCGGTAGCTTCCGATGCATGGGCCAAAACTCCAAAAAAATCTTTGAAACTTACCGTCAAGAGTAAGTTGAAAGGATGTTCTTATATTAGGATCTACCCTCTCCATCTCCTTCACGTAGGTCGGTAGATCAACAAATTGTCCTTCCCAACTGCCTCTAATATTATTAAGGACAAGTTCTTTTCCCCTCCAAGCCTTTGCATATGAGATTTGCACATTATAAGCTTTTACAATATCAAATATTATCGATGCCGATGTGTAGTCGAATCCTTCCATAAGTTTATCCCGTACATAGTTCACTACGAAGGAGATTGTTGCATTACGGTGATCGTGCGGTCCGATCTTAGCGGCTCCGCATGTGTGAGTACTATTGAATGTCTTGATTTGGAAAGAATCAAGCCCAGTCAATTTAGAAGCATGTATTCGCCACGAATAATCGGGTTCGTTGCATCCGGCTGTCACTCGATAACTAGCGGTCCTCAAAGGCCAAATTTGAAAGTTTTTCTCCACCGCGTGCTCTTTCGATGCTCTTTAAAATTTTTGTTTGTCTCGGAAGATCTCTCCAATTTTAAACATCCAATTTCGATATTCAGTTTCCACCTCTTCATCGGAGGAGTCGCCCGATGTCTCTGACATTTCGTAATCTCCGTCTACTAGGGGATTGTCAATGTCTCTCACAAAAAATTTCGGATCCTCTTTGATAAACCTATCCGGTTCGCCTTCATATTCTTCTTCTAAGGTATCTTTATTCATGGCTTGAGGATGACTACGCCATTCACTAGCGGTGTTCTCAGGTGGTTGACTAGATCCTTCACCGAAGGGTTCTGATGTGATTGACCGGATCTTTCACCGAATGGATAATGGCGTGGTTGGCTAGGCCCTTCACCGAAGGGGTGCTCATGTGTATGGAGATGAGGTTGAGTTTTTCTGGTAATTCCCATCGATGGCATGGTAGAACATAAGTCTTGAGTAAACCAAGTTGTCCATCCACCGGAAAAGATATGACTGAAATCGTCGGTATCCACCCTTTCTGAAGTGTAGTCTAACCATTGACTACATTGTTGTGACCCATGCATGTATTTTACTGGGTCATCATATGATTCAATCGGAGCATCGTTTAAATCAAATGTTGCTTTCCCTCTGCCATCGTTCGCTGTAATATAACCGTCATCGCCTAACGGGACGATATCGTATACAGTTTCATCCTCAAACTTACATGGCTGAAATGAATGAGTCACAAAATCAGTCCCGCCGAGATCTACTGGGAAGGATGACGGTTCCTTAATGATGAATACTTTTATAACGTCCACCGCGAATTTATAAAACGTAAATAAGGTAGCCAAATCATCAGAGTTGAAAATGTCGGCAACCACAGGCGTATTCACTATCTTCATATGAAACTTTGTGGAAACTGTTTCATCCGCCTTCGCAAAACTGATAGCAGACATTCGCCTTATTAATTGTTCATAAGAAATTTCAGTTGAAATGTTAATAAGCCTCCGCCGACCACCTTCATACAAGCCATCATCATTTACAAGAAGGCCATCATAGTGACAAAGAAGAGGAATCCTCACATCCGTCATCGTCTGTTTAAGAATGAGAAGGAAGGGGTCATAAGACTGATGAAACAAAAGAGAAAAGACGACTATAAATCTTAGTCGATTGTATATAGAGTCGATAACGATTACATATACAATCGTCATCGACTCCATATAGAGTCGATATTGATTGTATATAGAGTCGATAATGACTACAAATACAATCGTCATCGACTCCATATAGAGTCGCTATCGATTGTATATAGAATCGTTATCGACTCTATATATAATCGATATCGACTATAAATGGAGTCGATATCGACTCTATATACAATCGATAGCGACTCTATATGGAGTCGATGACGATTGTATTTGCAATCGATATATATTTAAAAAAAAACGGATCGAAGGATATAAAGACCTTTCTTATACTACACGAATAGGAGATACTGCATCACTAAGAGACACTGATAAACTGAAAATGAGGTTTAAGTAGGATACCTCGCATCGCAAGGACAAACTTCAGGGTTTTTTTACCACAATGAAGAAATGCAGGGGCTTCTTCTCCCAAGCCTCTGTTTTCTTCTTCGAAATAGCAGATTGGAGCAGATCAGACTAAGTAAGGAGACATCGTCTAGGGTTTTGCACCTCTAACTTTTTTGCAGGATAAAATGAGGAAGAAGAGGATGTTTTGTTGGTTAAAGAAGGTCATAGAAGGGGGTAATTTGGACCTTTTACTCTCCTTAGGGTCGGCTAGGCTTGGAGCTGGTTTGTTTGGGTAAAAGTGAAACTACAGGGCTTTTGACGTAAAAGGCGCATCTGACAGGGCCTGTCAGGTAAATTTCCCTTAAAAGTGTGGTCTCAAAAGAGTCTTTTTCTAGGTCACCGGAAGATCATTAATGGACAGCCTTCCTTAAATGGAGGACAAATTTTATGGAGACAAAGGTTAGGAGATGTGGCTCGATGCAATTAGTCACATTGGTCGGTGCAGCCTGTCACATTGTACCACGTAAGCCGCCTAGACTTTGTCCTCAACAAATTTGTCTTCCATTTACAATTTTCTATCTTTAATAGACTCACCTGTTGAGACCCATGTACATTGAATACCAGAGTAACGTATGGGGCATTGCATATTAAATACCCACAAATACAAGTTTCAAATATGAAGCAAAATGGTAGACATTAATCACACTATACGTAAACTAGGAGGTGCCACGTGTGATGCAACGGGGAGAGAGAGAGAGAGAGAAACTGGTATTGGGCATAATTTTAAATCTCGAAAATTCAAGACTTCGGATTCGACAGATAAGCGGGAAGTCTGTGATATGGGGTTAGATGAAAATTGAAGCTTAAATAATCTTACACCATTTAAGTACACTTTTCTGTTATGCCACATGGCACATCTTTATCCATCATTGGAACATATCTCGGTTAAAGAACCGAACATATCTCGGATAAAGAACCACACCAATAAGAGGATTTAAACTGTTCGATTGATGAGCTTCGATCATAGCCATTACAAATTAAGAACAATGGCAGATTTGGACAAAGCATTATAGCCCTTCATGAAATCATCACATACATTGGATACAGTCTAAGATTGCATCAAAATAGTGGAAATGGTAAGTCGAAATAGTAAACTTTAGAATGTGAAGTAATACAAAACTCTATACAAATTAATTTTTTTAAGAAAGGAAGATTCTCTCTAGCGTCTCGGGAGAGACATGGTATAACTATCGTCTCACTTGACGACTTGGGTATGCTTCCCGATGTTGTCATTGGGTATAAAATTTAGGGCCCTAACATAAATGTCTACGTAACCATGGATCAAAACTCAGGAATGTATCTCTTATAAAATAAATAGATAAAAAATCCCGAATGCACGAGTTTCAGTGAAGACCGGGTCGTTTCATTGAATGTATCGTCTCATATATTTTGATATGTATTGGCCGATACATTCCAATTTATCATCCAAAGCACATACGTATCATTTTTGCAATTGGTAGCCAATACATATCGGATAGTCGAAATGTTGAACCATGTGTATAACACTCTCACTGTTCCAATCGATAGTCAGTCCGACTACCAGTCTGCTTCCGTTCTTATGGCTCTCATTGGGTGAGGAACTATTATTAATTAAATATTTTTGAGCGTCAATCTGCGAAATGTCAAAAAAGGACTTTTGTGAGCTCATGAAGTTGTGCATCTCCCGAGTATTTGATATTCACCATCAGTCGGTATAATCGCAACCAACCTGTTTCATTTTGGGATGTGTGTCCTGTTGAAGATTGGGATGAAAAAATATCTCCATTAGGTATTTTAAAAAATAGCACCATTTAAATGAATCGTTGAACTATATTATAGGTATACCGACATTTCATCGAATCGTGTGATAAAGGGATTCGACTGGTATGCTTAGTATGAGGTAGAGAGAGGCATATCTTATCTTAACGATGAGCGAAAATGAAAGAAATAGAGTTTGATCTTTTTTTGTTAGAATTTCTATTTTGGTGGCCGTCACTATGGTCAATCCGTTGACCAGTGAATGGTGTAAGATCAATCTTGTAATGTAATAGTTGCTAATTCGGTGAATTTGAAGAGAGTAAGTAACTAATAGTTAAGTTTTTTAGTTATGGTATGATTGTGATTTCTAATCATAATATAATTAGTAATTTAAGTCCTTAATGAAAAATGACTCTTTGGTTATAAATATAAGGGATGCTTGGTCCCAACGATTGCTCGACACACTTCAATCCTTCCTATTAGCAAAGGCATCCCCACTACGACTATCGTATTTCATGGTTCCTATTTTAACAATAAGACTACTGGCAAGTGCCTTAGAAGTCTCCTGAAATTGTTCCTAAATGGCTTGCATATATTCCTTTACATTGTGCGAGTCAGTAATACCTCTCCGAATCGTATCAGTAATGAAACTCTTTATGATAATGAGGCTCATACGATTTGATCTATCCCATTTTTTTAAATTCAGATTGTTCACTGTCAGATCCTCAGCTGAGGCATCAACGGTGAGCACCTTGGGTTTACCAGATCGTATAATATAGTCAAGATCCATACAGCCTAGAACAATTACAATTTATTCGTTCAATTTGCTATAATTCGAGCCACTCAAAAGTTCAATTACACAAATCATATTAGTAATAGAAGACCGATTTAATGCTGCACAATAATTAAGAGTTTTATTATGTCCACATACAACTATAGCAACGATCTATTCCACAAGATTATCAATATAAATTACGATATAATTTATATTCCTTGATATAAATTATATCAAGGAATATAATAAAATTAAAACCAATGTGATTTTATTGAGAAGCAATTTGTATCATTATGACCCTCCGCTGGGTCAAGTCATAATACACTAGTCGCTTCCTCAATCGATATTATTGATTGTGGTACTAATTGCATCATTATGACACTCCGTTAGATCGAGTCACAACACGCTAGCAGTGCCCACACACAAAATAATGAATAGTAAAATACAATCATCACATAACATTAAGTGATTCATCACTGTTTGGCAGAAGTAATCCCTCAAGTTGTGATATCAACGTTTATTACACACTTTCACTAAATTTATAACACGATCTTGGACAAAAATAAATCTCACTATGAATACAACGACACTAGGAAAAATCATCACCGTTGGGCAGAAGAATCATTCCAAGTCATATTTTCTATTTGAGTTTTATAATATTTTAGATGGTTACAAATATGATTAAATAAAAAAAAATTAAGCTGCAAGTAGTCAAATATAACTCGTGTTGTGGGTAAGTGTGTCAAAAACTAATAATAATCATGGGTAATATTATGTAAGTACCAGCCTTGGTGCTAGAGCACACCTTCCAATACCCGACCCTAATTAAAGGCACTTAAAAATACAATAATTATGAGATTAAAAATGATCAAAATGATATTAGGTCATGAAAATGTCATGACAGAGAGCTCATTGTCAAAAATAGACCTCAAAAGCAGATCAGAATATTCGAGAAAGTCAAAATTCATATATAATGTCCGAAAATTGGACCTATAGATAGCCCAGAAATGACTCGAAAAGAGTAAGAAATAATATGGGTCACAATTGGGCCTTAAGGGCAAATGGATCATGTTTAATGGGTCGAATCAGGTCATGAATCATGGGCCAGGATTGGACTGGACCTGCCCATGGGTTGGATTGGGTCATGACTCAAGCCTGGTTATAAGGACTTTGATTGCGATCGACTAGGACTTGCCAGTCAAAGAAAGTTAGCTAACCTTTTATAATCGGAGTTTATTAACATAGTGTGGCCAAGTGGGAGACTGTTAGAAGTTTTTATTTTGGTGGCCGTTATTATGGCCAATCCGTTGACCAGTGAATGGTGTAAGATCAATCTTGAGATATAATAGTTGCTAATTCGGTGAATTTGAAGAGAATAAGCAACTAATAGTTAAGTCTTTTAGTTATGTTATGATTGTGATTTCTAATCACAATATAATTAGTGATTTAAGTCCTTAATGGGAAAAGACTCTTTGGCTATAAATATAAAAGATGTTTGGTCCCAACGATTACTCGGCACACTTCAACCCTCCCTATTAGCAAAGGTATCCTTATTGTGCTAGGAGGTATTGAGAGCGAGGAGATCGACAACCCATTTTCATGGCTCACAATCAAAGTGCGCACATATATTTTTATTTATGGATTGTTGATTTATTGTTTTGATTGATCATGCGCCTAAATCTTAGAACATATATTTAGATGATCGGATCGATAGATCCATCATTTTTTTGAACAAATCACTCCCTAAAGGGGTCCTATGCTCTCTATGGAATCTGGAAAGCAAGAAAAACTTTTCGGATTTAAGCATATCGGTCGGCATTATTGGTCTTTAGATCATGGGCATACCATTAAACGGCATACATGAACCACATGGTATACATTTGTAACGACTGAGATTTTTCGTTATTTAGTCATTAATTATTTGCTAGATTTGTAATTATGAGTCGTTTAATTAATTTGATGGATGTGATTAATTGTTACAATGAATGTAATGCGTACCTTATTTTATAATGACTCATGATAATTAATTAATCTAATTAGCATACCCTAAAAGCCCTTAAATATGTGTTGGTAATAATTGGGGTGCGTTTATTAATGTTTAATGGACTTTTAAAATGTGTTAGTAACTTAACTAAAGACTCATTAAGTAATTAAAAACTCATTAAGTAATTAAAGGCCCATTAAGTAATTAAAGGCTCATAGAATCACTTAAGACCCATGTAGAAAATCCTAAATAGAGTTAGATCTTAAATAGAAAACTTTAAAGTACTCTAAATAGAATTTGATATTAAATAGAAAACCTTAAAACATTCTAAATAAAATTAGACCTTAAATAGGAAACTTTAAAGTACTCTAAATAGAATTTGATATTAAATAGGAAACCTTACAACATTCTAAATAGAATTAAATCTTAAATAGAAAACTTTAAAGTATTCTAAATAGAGTTAGATATTAAATAGGAAACCTTAAAGCATTCTAAATAGAATTAAAAATAAAATAAGAAATCAGAAAATATTATAAATATAGAGATTAAATTACAAAATTTTATGTAACTCTTATTACCTGATAACCTTAGAGAGAGAGAGAGAAAATTCTAGAGAAGGAGAACTAGAAGAGGAACCCTAGAGTTTTCGATTTGAATGCTTAAAAAGAACGTGAGAGGAGTTTACGACGCGACCAAATTTTGGATTAGAGCTTTGAATTGAATCAAGAAGAGGAATTACGTCAATTTTACACGAAGGCTAGAGGTATGGAGAAATCATGTTGAGATTAATCGAAAACATAGATAACACAAAAATAAAATATGAATTAGGGTTTATTTCATTTAATAAATATTCTTTATATTAGATTGTTAAATTTTTATGCTTAATCGCGGGTTTTCGATGGTACACGGGATTTCATGATTGATCAGGAAATTCTGTGTAGAATTCAGAATCTGTCTAGAATCCAGAATCTGTTCAGAATCCAGAATCTGTCCAGAATTCAGAATCTGTTTAGAATCCAGAATCAATTCAGAATCCAGAATTCTCCAGAATCAGTTCAGAATCTAGAATCTGTCTAGAATTCAGAATCTGTCTAAAATCTAGAATTTGTTAGGAATTTCAGAATTTGTCTGAGATGCAAGTAATGAATTTCTATTCAAATATTGTCTATGTTTATTCATCATGCTTAAATGTTTATTTATGTTCATCATTATTTTATTGCTTGGAATCTATGCAAGCTAGGATGTTTGATTTACACAACATAAAACAAGTAGGAATCGATAGAGATTACATATTTATAATGTGTTAAGCCTAAACAAGTGAAAAAGTTATTGCATGATCGATTGATTTCTAATTTTTCTATGCATGTACATTCATGGCATTCATAAAAGTGAAAAGATACGTTTACGACATGACACATGGAAACAAAATATTTCTATGATTTTGATAGAATTCCTATGGGCTTATGCTAGAGGAATTAACATGAATAAGAATAACAAGTAATAAAAGTTATGCATCCATGCATTAATGATAAGACTAAAGAGATGAAGAATGTCTTTAATTTTAAGCTTACTACTTAACTGAAGAGAAGTTATGTAAAGGTTAACGTAGATACTAATCGAAGGATCGGAGAAGATTAGGATAATGATTAAGAAAGAGATAATCATGTCTATTATGTATGCCGATTCATAAGCATTAAATGCACAATTAAAAATAGCCACATATGAAATTAGGGTAAAGACCCAAGCCATAATGTTTATTTAGATTTAATGCTATGTTTCAGTTTCATTCTATTTATTTACTTATTCTTTATGTCATATATTGTATTTCTGTTATTATTTGATTTTATAAGATGATTTGAGTTATGAACCTTTTCTATTAGTCTCATCATGTCTGATCCATACCAGTTTACTTGGTAAACTGACCTACTGTTTGGGATTTCAGGGAGTATAGCTATATATGGAGAGGATAAAGTAGATGCATCAATGATTGATGGAAATCCAGATTTGAGCGAAGAAGGATTTGAAGTTTAGTTTATAGGTTTTTCTTCATGCATTAGGAAAGATCTTAAGATGTTTATTTCAGATTATTTTTATGAACAAGTTCATGTTAATGATGGATTATTCTTGATTTTAGTTTTATTTAATTTAAGGAGTAAGCATACAATATGGTATAATGGGTTGTTATCTGATAGTTTGGTGTTGCTCTCATGATGATATAAAAAAATAAAAATTTATGCGTGCACCTTTAATAGTTATTTTTTTTCCATTGCGTTATACGCGGATCTTTATTGATTAATTGATTTATTTAAGATCATGGATATGTGATATAGTGTGATGTCTCCAAGTGAGCGCATTGATCCGGTGTGTGAAATTGGGGATGTCATAATATTTCAAAGAGTGACCAACTTTGGGACCAACCGAAAATGTGCAGATTTTTAAAGGAATGGAACGTTTTCTGTGGTGCAATTACTAATTGGGTAACTTTATTAACACCCACGGAATTTTGGAGGGCAGCTACGCTAAAAGCCATTGATTATTTTGAATTGATTATTTTGAATCGGACGATGAAGATCATTTTTCACCCTAATATTCAAACACAAGGGATTTGTAGACTATGAGTCTACCATTATATAGTCAAGCTTTTATTCCACATGACCCTATTCTTTTTCGCCCCTACTTACCTTAGCCCATAACCGACCCCGACAAGCAGGATTGGGCCAGACAGCAGCCAATCCCAACCATTTCTATATAATTAGTCTTAATTGATCAGATTGGGCATTAAAGGTGTGGAAAACAATCGGGCATCTTATTACTAATCAGGTCGGGCCAACCCGTCTATTAATAGGGCTACCCACCTTAGCCCGTACTCAACCCATGTCCGGTGAGGCAGGATCAAGCCCAACCCTAGGAGACCCCTTCTCTTATTTTGTGTGGCACCCAAATCATGTGAATAATAAAAGAGTTAGTTTATAATGAGTGTCCACATGCCCCCTTGGTGTTTTTTAAGTGTAACCCTTGCAAGTGCACAAGATCTATTGCAGTATGGCAAGAACAAAGGTGTCGAACCCACAGGGAAATCTTGAATTTTAATTAATTCTTTCAGAGATTTAAAAACGTCCCCAAGGAAGTACCAAAGGGCAGATTCAATTTAACCAAAAATTTATCACTTTTTCTAAATACAAGAAAAATAAATTAATCTAAACAACTAATTACTGATGAATCTAAGAATAATATTTAAATAAGATCAAGAAATATGCTATCCCAGATTTGTACCCCCCTTTCATTAAAGAATCATTCACACCATCACCATCATTCATTCATAAAAATGATTTGAAATAAAGTATGATCATCAATCCGGCATACCCTATCTAAAAACAATGACTCAGTCTATCATTGCGGTATGAGTCATGTAAGAAGCATAGCGTATCTCGTGATGTGTAGATCAAAATAATAAAAACATTAGACTATGGTATTAATCATAAATATGGGTACTTATCTGGGGATCGCATCTTTCCCGATCTACTGATTTAGCCGCTCATCTTTGGTGTATGATCTCCTTGTTCATTCAAAGCCATTCCTCTTTTTATTTCTTCCAAAAATCTTTGGTTACAATGTCTTTTCCTAAATACAATCTATGAATGTAAAAGAAAGACAGTGCAAATCCTAAGTACAATCTACCCAAATCAATCCCTAGAAGAAGGAGAAAAGAAGAACTTTTAAAAAGATGCTCAGAGGAGTCTAAAACCAAAAATAATAATGAATAAATAATCCTCTAAAAAAAACTCTCTAAAAAAATCTCTAATTATTTCCTAAAAAAACCCCGTCCTCTCGACGTGTTTGGTTTGACTTTAAATAGCTCCCTCATCGCAGAGGCCTCCCGCCGCCTCAATTTAGGGTCGATTAATCGACCCTATAGGGTCGATGCATCGACCCTGCAAGAATCACTGAAAATCTGCTTTTAAAGTGTCGATTCGCCTGTATGACACTTTTGTGGCTCGATTAATCGACCAAAAGGGTCGATGCATCGAGCCCGCAAAAGTTCCTAAAATCAGCTTTAAAGTGTCATTCCTCTCGACACTTTTTTTCCCTCGATTAATCGACCAAAAGGGTCGATGCATCGAGCTCCCAGAAATCCGTGAATTCCAGCAGACTTTTTACATCAGACACTGCTTCGGTATTTTAGCCATAACGTTTTGTCTCGAACTCGGATTAAGGCAATTCTTGATCCGTTGGAAAGCTGACAGAAAGATCTACAACTTTAGTGTTTTAACAATTTCATAATTCATCCGTCTTGAATGTCCAAATTGAGCTACAAGTCGCACTAAGTTCTCGATGACCCAAAGTTGCAGTGTTTTGACATTATTTTCAGAATTCTTGGTACATTTTACTGGCTTGTATTTACCTGAAACACTTCAAATCTAATAATTCTTATCAGATAGCCTTCATCAGATAGCTAAATATAGGTATCTAGGGGTGAAATATCATCATATTTCACTACTCATCACACCCCCAAACCTACACTTTGCTAGTCCTCGAGCAAAGCAAACTAAAGAAAATAAATGCCACTTTCGTAGGGAACACGATTGCACTTAGCGTGTGCAACAAGCCTTTAAACCCCTAGGTGATCCCTAGTGGAGGAGTTGTGTCTCCTGAGGGTTTACTGATGAAGTTACCCTACAAACTTCAATAAATTCCAAACCATCGGCAAAATTGAGTTTTCAAAACATGATTTTTTTATAACATATATACCATTCAAAACTCAAAATCATTAATCAATTCAACATGCGAATCCTCAATTTTAAATAACAATATTATACTAATCATACTAGCATCCATTCAAATTAGTCTAATGCTCAAATCGTTAGATAACTCATCCATTCATGCTTACTCGTGAAGTGTGTGCATACCCAAACCCAAATTCATTCATCTCAGAAATAGTTCAAATAGCGAAACCGAAATACATTGTCTAGACTCAATCCTCACTTTAGATATACTCTTGAAATAAAATCACTCCGATGATGGGTAAGCTTTCGCACATATGTGAGAGATTAATACAAAACAAGCAAAAAGGTCTCACATGATAACTGAAACACGATGTAATCAATGAACAAAATCAAATCTCATAAGAACAGATACTTGTATATCCTAAGTATGTCATATCAAGTGTCATAAGTATTATATATTTACTCTCCACAAGGCAGTTACCAATGCAAGATCAGATCATGAAGGTCTTTTGTAGGGTTGTAATGGGGCTCAGGAAAGGGTAAGAAAGAAAGGGAATTGAGATTCAAAATTTCTGAGAAATCGGAAAAGAAACAAACTTGATTTTCTATTTCTCTTCTTTTTCTTTTCTAATCTCTCACTATTTTTCTCAATATTTTTCTATTTTTCTCAACTTTCTTTTTCTTTTGAAGCACCTCATATTTTTCATTATTTTTCACAAATTTTTTTTTTTTTTTCTCCCCCCTTTTTCTTTTATATTTTTGCCATACACTCTCAGTAAACACCACAACTCAGTATCTCTCCACTTACTCTCTTTTCGTTCATTTTCATCTCTCGTTCCTAATATCTCAGAAATAAGAAGGGTAAACCTGAATTTTCAGAAATGGTGAAGGGTTAAAGGTTAACGTGGCTTATCAAATAATGTATAAAGGTAAATTTTCCAATAGGCTCAAAGGGGTACTAGAAGGATAAATTTATATGAGGTGAGGCATTTAATCACAAACGAGCCAAAGATGGCCTTCAATCATGTCCTTAAAAGATGGTAACCTTGTCTATTTGTCTTGAGTAGATATACAATACGTTCTAACACAATAATATGAATTTGATATCATGCAAAGTCACAAGTCAAAATAAAATATATGAGATTATGCAAGATAATTCGTATTCAAAGAAAACTCCGAGTTTATGTATTCACTCATCAACAACGGATATTTGGCTCTAAAGCTTCCTGGGTTTAGTCTCCACTAAGAACCTAAGATTCACCGTTCAAAATAGTTCATCGATTTCTAAATCTTAGCTTGGTATAAGTGTAAAAATTCTAAGCATGAATATCAAAATTACCCACAAAATATCACATTAAGCTTCATTATCCTAGATACAAGCATTCAAAATCTGACATCGATATTCTAAAAATTAAATTCACATGCATCATCAACTAAAGTTTAAAAACTATCGAAAAATAATTCATATATGATGGTTCAAAATTTATTTTTATTTGTTATTTTTTGTATTTTATTTTATTTATTTATTTATTTTATATGAAGAAAATAAGAAAGTGACGCAAGATAGATAGAATCATACCCCCAAACCTAAAAATGACAATGTCCTCATTGATTGAAATAAGTAGCACACCCCAAACATTGAAAAGTACCTCAACACAAAAATCAAAAGTCAGAGAGAATATATGCATAAAATTAGAACATGACCAAAAATAGATTGAAGGTAATGTGGCTACACTAATTTGGAAATTAAAATAACCTAAACTAAACTAAAACTAATATTCTAGAACTAACAAAAACAAAATGAAAACGAAAATAAATAAAACACACCGGGTTGCCTCCTGAAGCCGTTTAAGTAAGTGTCGATACCGACTCTTCATTGATCAAGAATCGGGGTCACTAAGGTGCATTGCCTCAATTCTCATCTGGTCATGGGCTCAAACACCGGTTTAAGACGCGTTGCCCATTCACTTTAAAACTCGATTGTCCGTGAGATCATGGATCTCAATCGCACCATGCACACTAATAGAAACAACGATCTGGGCCTTCCCATCTCGATTTGATTTTCCGGGTGAAGCTTTAGTCTAGAATTAAATAGCCAAACCTTTTGCCCAATGTGAAACTCTTTCCGAGAAATTGACTCATCATGCAGCTTCTTATACCTTTCTTTGTACATCTTTGAGTTTTCATACGCACCATAGCGTAGCTCTTCCAATTCACTTAGTTGTAGCCTTCGATTTGATCCTGCCGCTTGCATATCGAAATTTAATCTTTTGATGGCCCAAAATGCTTTATGCTCTAATTCAACAAGAAGATGGCATGCTTTCCGTGAACAATTACGAGCGGAGACATTCCAATTGGTGTCTTGAAGGCGGTACGATAGGCCCACAGAGCATCAGAGAGCCGGTTTGACCAGTCTCTTCTATCAATCGTACCATCTTTTCTAAAATTCGTTTAATCTCTCGGTTCGACACTTCCACCTGACCACTAGTTTGCGGGTGATACGGCGTTGCAACCTTGTGGGTGACGCCGTATTTCTTCATTAAAGTAGCAAAATGGCGGTAGCAGAAGTGCGAACCGCCATCACTAATGATCTATTAAAGACATTTTCCTTGAAATTTGACCACCACTTTGTGGTCATTTGAACGGGTTGCCACAGCTTCAATCCATTTGGAAACGTAGTCAACAACTACGAGAATGTATGAATACCCAAAAGATGGGGGAAAAGGACCCATGAAGTCAATCCCCCAAACATCAAAAATTTCAACAATGAAAATCGGGTTAAGGGGCATCATATTCCGTTTTAAAATATTTTCAAGCTGCTGACATCTTTGGCATTCTTTGCAAAATTGAGCAGCATCACGAAAGATGGAGGGCCAGTAGAATCCGCTTTGAAGAATTTTCTGTGCAGTCTTCTGTCCTCCAAAATGGCCTCCACAGGCTCCAGCATGGCAGAAATCGAGAACGCTAAGTTGCTCTTCTGCTGGTACACATCTCCTGATGATTTGATCTGAACAGATCTTGAACAAATGTGGTTCATCCCAAAAATAGTATTTGATCTGGGAGAAGAAGAGGTTCTTATCATTCTTTCCCCATTCAGTAGGGATTTTGCCCGTGACCAAATAATTCACGATATTGGCAAACCAAGGAACTTTCGTAGCGGTCGCGTCAATTGCCATTAATTTCTCATCCGGAAAAGTGTCCCGGATAGGTTCAGGTGTAACCAATTCTTCAAGCAAAATACGAGACAAATGATCAGCCACAACATTCTCGACTCCCTTTTTATCCTTGATTTCGAAATTAAACTCTTGAAGTAGCAGAATCCAGCGGATCAATCGTGGTTTGGCATCCTTCTTTGCTAACAAATATTTCAATGCAGTGGTGTCCTAAAAGACCATTATTTTTATCCAAGCGTATAAGAACGAAATTTATCCAGAGCATACACCACAGCTAATAGTTCTTTCTCAGTGGTGGTGTAGTTAAGCTGTGCATCGATCAACGTCTTACTGGCATAATAAATTACGTGAGGTAATTTGTTCACCCTTTGCCCTAAAAACAAATTCGATAGCGTAATCGGATGCATCACACATGAGTTCGAATGGGAGAGAATAATCCGATGGTTGGATTATTAGTGCGATTGATAAGAGTTCACGCATTGTAAATGATTTCATGCAATGCTCATCAAATACAAAAGGGACATCTTTACCAAGCAAGGTACATAAAGGTTTAGCCACGTTGCTGAAATCCTTAATGAATCGCCTATAAAATCCAGCATGCCCTAAAAATGATCGAATTTGGCGAACACTCTTTGGTGGGGGCAAATTGGCAATTAGGTCGACTTTGGCCTTATCCACTTCAATTCCTTTCTTGGAAACAATATGCCCCAGAACAATTCCTTATTGAACCATGAAATGGCTCTTCTCCTAGCTAAGAACAAGTTTAGAATCCACACAACGTTGTAAAACTTGTGCCAGGTGATTCAAACAAGAACCAAACGTTTTCCCGAAAATCGAGAAGTCGTCCATAAACACCTCGATGAACTTGTCAATCATATCCGAAAATATGGCCAACATACATCGTTGGAAAGTAGCAGGTGCATTACATAAGCCGAACGGCATCCTTCGATATGTAAAAGTACCGTAAGGGCATGTGAATGTCGTTTTCTCTTGATCAGGTGGAAAAACAGGCACTTGATTGTATCCAGAATAACCATCAAGAAAGCAATAAAACTCTTGCCCTGCTAACTTCTCGAGGATTTGATCGATGAGCGGAAGGGGAAAATGATCCTTTCTGGTAGCTGTGTTCAATTTTCTATAATCAATGCAAACTCGCCACCCAGTAGTTTCACGAGTAGGCAACAATTCTCCTTTCGCAGTTTCTTTCACAGTGATTCCGGACTTTTTGGGGACAATTTGGACTGGACTAACCCATTCACTATCAGAAATCGGATAGATGATTCCAGCATTGAGTAATTTAATGATTTCCTTTAAAACGATTTCTTGCATATTCGGATTAAGTCGCCTCTGTGGTTCTCTCGATGGTTTACTCTCATCTTCCAGATGTATTTTGTGCATACATACTGATGGGTCAATCCCTTTTAAATCAGCTAGAGTCCATCCGATAGCCTGCTTGTGATCTAGAAGCACTTTCAACAGGTCATGCTCTTGTTCTTCAGACAACGTGGATGAAATTATCACCGGAAACGTTTCTCGTGGCCCCAGAAAAGCGTATTTGAGCGATTCAGGCAACTGTTTCAATCTCACAGTTGGTGGCTCCTCAATTGATGGAGTCGGTTCAGCTTTTACTTCAATGGGTAACGGTTATATCTTAGTCACAACTTCACATAAGTTATCATATGGACATGATAAACTCAACCTCGTCTCTTCGAACTGCTTCCTTTCGAATCCTTTTTCTTCATAGATGGCCAACAAAGCGGGTTCAAATTCTTCTTTGGTGAGCATTGATGGTAATGCTTCATCCACCACTTCGTCCATTTGATCGATGTAAAAACATTCGACCTCATCCTCATTAGGAAAATGGTTCATCGCATGAAATATGTTCAATCTGACCTTCATGTTCCCAAAAGAAACGTCCATGACTCCCGTTCGACAATTAATGCAAGCGTTTGCAGTGGCGAGAAACGGACGTCCAAGGATGATGGGGACTTGATTAATTGATTTAACAGGCGGTTCCATGTCTAAAACAATAAAGTCCACTGGAAAGACAAACTTGTCTGTTCCAACCAAAACATCCTCGATAATTCCCCTAGGTCTTCTTCGACCTATCGGCCGATTGGAGTGTGACCGTCGTGGGTTGCAATTCACTCAATCCGAAGTTTCATATTGAGAATGGGATTAGATTCACACTTGCTCCCAAATCTAATCGCGCTTTTCCAATTGGTTGCCCACCAATGACACATGGAACAGTTGGAACTCCAGGGTCTTTCAGTTTCCGTGGGGTTTCCAATTGTAATATTGAACTGATTTGATTAGTCGGAACACTTTCTTGGAAATATGAGTACGCCGCCTTTCGCCACAGTGCATAAATCTTTAAAAATTTTGCATACTCGGGCACTTGTTTGATTGTTTCAAGCAATGGAAGATTTATCTTTACTTGCTTGAATGTTTTAAAATTTCTTCCATTTTCTTGGTCCCTTTCCCATTCTAGATGGAGGAGTTAGGCATTGAGGAATGGTGCCCTTGGGACATAAGGTGCAGTTCCATTTTGATTCTTGTTCATGTCCTAGTTGGACAGTTGAGGGAGACTCATCCTCGATTACTTTTTCTTTTCCCTTCTCTCTTCTTTGCTCTTTCTCTTTCTCTTTCTCTTTTCTTTTCTCTTTCTCTGTTCTTTTCTCTGATTTGTTTTCTTTCTCTTTTGTTGCTTCTCTTGCTTCATCTTTTTCCTGATCAGATTCCACAGGCATTTTCACTTGATTATCAACTTCTCTTCCACTTCTCAGCACCGTAACAGCTTTCAACTGTTGACTATTCGATGATCCTGCATCAGGTGGTGCTTGACCTCGAGGATTGTTGACGGGTTGGCTAGGGAGCCTACCTTCCTCTCGTTGACTCAGCTGATTTGTCAGTTGACTAAATTGATCTATCATCATCTGTTGGAAAGCATGCATGCTTCTCATCACCTTTTCCTCCAAATCAGAATCTCTAGAAAGCAGTAGCTTTGAGGTTGATTAAAATTCGATTTTTCTGTCGGAATTCGGATGGTAATAAGGAGGGTTCTGCTGAAAATTAGAATTCTGCTGGATAGTGGGATTCTGTTGTGGGCGGAAATTTTGTTGTCCACCCATTGTGTTGGCTCTGTCTTCTGGTTTACTGACGGTTTATTCGAACCACCCCATCCTAAGTTGGGGTGATTTTTCCATTCCGGGTTATAGGTATTGGAGTATATGTTTCTACCCTGCCGTTGATAAGATTGAGTCAGATTCACCTCCTCTTGACGAGTAGGTTCATCAGGGAATAATGACAAGGTAGTGGGGCACTCATTAGCCATGTGACCTGGGTGGTCACAAATTGAACACACAGTGGGGGTGACAGGAGCTTTAGCTTGCTTGGTCGCAGCTAACAACATATTCATTTGCTTGGACAACATATCAACCTTTGTCGATAGATCAGAGGTATTATTTTTGACATTATACAATCCATCTCTTGTCAACACATGAGATTTAGATGCCAAATCCAAGTTAGTTCGCCTCAGAGTTTCACTTTGTATCGAAGTTTGGTATAACTTCTCAAACAACGCCCACAATTCATCAGCTTCTTTTGTTGCACATGATCCACCACATGATGCATCAACCATGCGTCTCTCTTCAGGAATCAGCCCATTATAAAAACTTTGGACCTGGAACTTGATGATTTGGACAACTCTTAATCAATTCCTTAAAACGTTCCCAACATTCATGGAATGTTTCAGTAGGTTGTTGGGAAAAGAATTGAATCTTCTGACGCAACTCAATGGCTTTGGTCATGGGAAAATATTTTTTAAGAAACTGACGGTGTAGCTCTGCCCAACTCTGAATAGATTGCGGTTCTAAAGAATAAAACCACGTTTTTGCCTTGTCCCTTAAAGAGAAAGGGAAGAGTCGGAGTTTAGCTATCTCATCAGTGACATTGTGGACTCGAACATTTTGCATACCCTGAATTCATTTAGATGAACGTGCGGATTTTCATTTACTAACCCATGGAAAATTGGTAGCATTTGGATCATCGCTGATTTGAATTCATAGTGGTTTCCTGGAATGGGATCATGCATTATACATTCCTGATTCTCGTAAAAACCAGGATCATTATAATATTCGAGTGTTCTAGGGCCCTCATTGTAATTGTTATTCCCATCATTTCCATTATTTCCATTATTGCCATTATTGATATTCTGGTTGTTCCCATTCATTTCTTGCCTTTGATCAGCCATAGTATCAGTATGATGATACTGATTCCTTTGAATTCTGCGATTCTCACTACAAGATCGTTCGATCTCAAGATTAAATGGTAGCAGATGTGGGTGATGAGAACGAGTAAAGCTCATACACCACGCTCACAAACAAAGATTGATGAATCCACAACAAACTCAAAATATTCAGCTTCAATCGATTAAAGCAAAGATTTTCAATCAATTGACACAAGCGCACAATTTTTTTATTTTTTTATTTTTTTTTTTTAAATCCGAATTTCAAAAATTAAAATTCAAAATTCAAATTTTTTTAAATTTTTTTTTTTTTTTTTTTTTTTAATCCGAATTTCAAAAATTAAAATTCAAAATTCAAAATTTTTTTTTTTAAAAAAAATTAAAATTAAATTTATTTTATTTTATTTATTTATTATTATTTTTTTTTAAATCCGAATTTAAAAAATTAAAATTCAAAATTCAAATTTTTTTATTTATTTTTTTATTTATTTTTTTTAAATCCGAATTTCAAAAATTAAAATTAAAAAAATTAAATTTTAAACCTAATGGCAATCCTACAAAATCTTATCTAAAAGAAAAAAATAAGGAAAAAAATAAAAGATTCTTAAATTTCCTAAGGAAGGTATCCTAAATTTATAAACTTTCTAAAAAATTAATAACTAATTTTAGAAAATCTTAGAATATCTAAAAGAGGAAAATAAGGAAAAAGAATCCTACTAAAATAAGAAGTCCTAAAAACCTAAACTTCCTAAAAGAGTCCTACACAAACTTACCTAAAGAGAAAAATAAGGGAAAGAAGATTTTGTAAAGCAGAAATCCAAATATTGATTTTTTTTTTTTTTTTTTTTTTTTTTTCAAAACACAAAAAAAAAATCCCTAACCGAATTAATCAAAATTTTACCGATCTCCCCGGCAGCGGCGCCAAAAACTTGGTCGATTTTAAGTGTAACCCTTGCAAGTGTACAAGATCTATTGCAATATGGCAAGAACAAAGGTGTCAAACCCACAGGGAAATCTTGAATTTTAATTAATTCTTTCAGAGATTTAAAAACGTTCCCAAGGAAGTACCAAAGGGCAGATTCAATTTAACCAAAAATTTATCACTTTTTCTAAATGCAAGAAAAATAAATTAATCTAAACTAATTACTGATGAATCTAAGAATAATATTTAAATAAGATCAAGAAATATGCTATCCCAGATTTGTACCCCCCTTTCATTAAAGAATCATTCACACCATCACCATCATTCATTCATAAAAATGATTTGAAATAAAGTATGATCATCAATCCGGCATACCCTATCTAAAAATAATGACTCAGTCTATCATTACGGTATGAGTCACGTAAGAAGCATAGCGTATCTCGTGATGTGTAGATCAAAACAATAAAAACATTAGACTATGGTATTAATCATAAATATGGGTACTTATCTGGGGATCGCATCTTTCTCGATCTCGATTTAATACCATCTTTGGTGTATGATCTCCTTGTTCATTCAAAGTCATTCCTCTTTTTATTTCTTCCAAAAATCTTTGGTTACAATGTCTTTTCCTAAATACAATCTATGAATGTAAAAGAAAGACAGTGCAAATCCTAAGTACAATCTACCCAAATCAATCCCTAGAAGAAGGAGAAAAAAAGAACTTTTAAAAAGATGCTCAGAGGAGTCTAAAAACAAAAATAATAATGAATAAATAATCCTCTAAAAAAAATTCTCTCTAAAAAAATCTCTAATTATTTCCTAAAAAAACTCCGTCCTCTCGACGTGTTTGGTTTGGCTTTAAATAGCCCCCTCATCGCAGAGGTCTCCCGCCGCCTCAATTTAGGGTCGATTAATCGACCCTATAGGGTCGATGCATCGACCCTGCAAGAATCACTGAAAATCTGCTTTTAAAGTGTTAGTTCCGTGTATGACACTTTTTGTGGCTCGATTAATCGACCAAAAAGGGTCGATGCATCGAGCCTGCAAAAGTTCCTAAAAATCAGCTTTAAAGTGTCAGTTCTGTCTCTGACACTTTTTTTCCCTCGATTAATCGACCAAAAGGGTCGATGCATCGAGCTCCCAGAAATCCGTGAATTCCAGCCGACTTTTTACATCAGACACTTCTTCGGTATTTTAGCTATAACTTTTTGTCCCGAACTCGGATTGAGGCGATTCTTGATCCGTTGGAAAGCTGACAGAAAGATATACAATTTTTGTGTTTTAACAATTTCATAATTCGTCCGTCTTGAATGTCCAAATTGAGCTACAAGTCGCACCAAGTTCTCGATGACCCAAAGTTGCAGTGTTTTGACATTATTTTCAGAATTCTTGGGCTGTTTTCTGTACTTGGCTTGTATTTACCTGAAACACTTCAAATCTAATAATTCTTATCAGATTGCCTTCATCGAATAGCTAAATATAGGTATCTAGGGGTGAAATATCATCATATTTCACTACTCATCACCCACTGGCTGAGTGACTTGCATGGACTTCTAATGCATGAAAATCTGTGCAAGTCACTCAGTCATAAGGACATGTGGACACCCATTATAATAAAAAAAGGCTCGATCTAGCACTCTATGTATGGATCAACCGTATAATGGGTCGGATACCTAATATACCATCTCAACAAAAGCATGTGAGACCATCAAAATGGATAAAAAAGGTACTCATATATGGCCTCGAGGCTATAACACATTGGAAGGTTGTTGTCAATCGGGCTCTCAACCAACCTAATTCGGCCCTAAAATTTTAGGCCTGGGTGTCACGGGCTTAATCTCGCAACCTCGACTACCCGTGTGGCACTTGCAATGACTCGCTCCCTTGCGATGCAAGATCAGCCTTACTATGAAATTAATGAGAGACTAAAAAAGAGTAGAAGAAGAGAATTCAAGAGAGGAAAGAAAAAAAACACTTATATTCAAAATTCAAGAATGGTTACAATTGTTGAGGTTGTGAGGTTTTTGAGGTATCTTCCAAATGAGACGCTCTTGCCTATTTATAGAACTGTTATGTATAATTAACGGTATAAGATCGATCCATGTGTCACACATCCAACGATTAGGAATGTTTTATAGAATTCGTTTTAGAACTTTTTCTACACTTCTTAGTTTCTATATTCTTCAATGGATCTTTCTCTCTATCTTTTTACAAACCTCCATGAGTCTAGATCTTTCTTTAATTTAGAATCTTCCATGAAGCCTCCCTAATTACTCTACTATGCTAGAGTATTTCGTATATCTCTCCTATAAAAGAATTTAATAACTTAAATCCCGTCAACCTAGTCCAACTCATGCATCTCTTTTAATTATGCATATTGAATATATTAATATAAATATATAAGATATATATGTCATATTATTTGCAACCAAATTATCAAAATAACCCGTAGATATTTCTATTAGATATATCAAATAGATAGTTGAAAAGATATTTTGATATTTAATATTCTATAAAGAGAAGTTTTAAAGATTTGCCTTTCCCTTATTCAAAATATCTTTCTCTATCTTTAATGAAAAATAAAATTTCTAAAACAACAAAAATAATAAATTCCAAAGCCCGAAGAGAGCCCGTCCTAAATGACCTAGATTAGGGCTAAGGCTGGGCATATAAAAGCCTATCTAAAGTTGTGGCTGCGATACCCTAACTTTTGCCCCTAGGCCATGGTAACTGGTAAGCCTTATGAACCCGGCCCACTGAAAGCTACACATCAAAGAAAAAGTAGACCTATCTGCAGCTCAACTGTCCACCACTCCACCTGAGCATGTGACGGGAGAGTGGCCGAATAGGACTTTTTCTCAGGTGCTATAATAAAGTAGCTGATGCGTTCATACTGTATGGTTGTAACAACCCGAATTTTTGAACTTTCTTTTATTGGTGTTAGATTGTGCTTTATACCTTGCATGGTGTTAGTGCTCTACACCGGATCCTACACTAGTTGAGAAAATACACATTTTGATTTTTAAAGAAGTATTATCTTTAAAATTGTCTTTATTTGACACAAGTTGTGTTGTAGCCTAGTGGTTGAAAGGCTTTGGATATAGATAAGAGGTCTAAGGATCAAACCTTGCTACGTGAGTTTTAAACCTTTATTTTAAACTTTGAATTAAAAGCCTATAGACCCTTATTTGGTGCGACCGCTTAGCACTGAATTAATGCCCATATATTATAAATAAGAAAGTTACGGAGAACCCTAAATCATTATTATAAGAATTCTTCTTAAAAACCCTAGCCGTCACTCCATCTTCTTCTCTAGCCACCCTTCTTTAAAAACACCCAAATCTCTTTTAAATTTCTTGTGTATTCCTCCACAAAGAACACCGTGGTGTTTTTCTGTCGTCAAATCGTGGTGGAAGAAGGCGGCGTAATCATGGACGGATCATCGTGTGGACGCCAATCTCTATCGCCCTAATAATCGGAGGTGGGTACCCATCCATCCATCTCATTCTTCTCAGATCCCGTCACGTAGGATACGTTCGATCGCGTATCGACGGACTAAATAAAATAAACTTTATTTTACTCTTTATAATATTATTTTAAAATGAGTAAAGTGATTAGCATAAATATGATTGCTTATAATCTAATCTTATTGATTTTGCCCTAGATGTGATTGCTTATAATCTAGTCCTATTTATTTTGCCCTAAATGTGATTGCTTATAATCTAATTTTATTGATTTTGCCCTAGATGTGATTGCTTGTAATTTAGTCATAATTATTTTCCTAATTGTTAATGTTATTATTTTTTTTTATATACTTTGTTATTTTAACAATTAAAAATAACACAAATGATTAATACTCTATTCCATCATCCCTCTAGTAAAAGACATTTTATGGACATTATAAAATCGTGAATCTGAGTTCAAACTAAAAATCTACGCAACCATGATTTAAACTTATAATTTCCTTAAATTTTTTTATAATATTTTATATTTTCTAGAAACTAAGCATTTGTATATATATATAGACCCATGACCTATTTTAAACATATTTCCAACTCCAGCGTTTACAAAAGGTCCCATGTAGTATCTAAGACCTTGTTTTAAGGAAAAAGATATTACATAGATTATTTTAACATAAGACTCTATACAATAAAAATCAAGAAGTGACTACATTAATATTAGCAGGCAACAATAAATCTTGCGGTTACTTATCAAAACAAAAAATATATATACATATATAATTATTTTCCAATGCTATAATTTTCAAACGATATAAATCATGCAGGCGTGATCAAATTTTAATAAGTAATATTATTATTAATATCATGAGGTCTCAATTGAGTATTGACTCTAAAACTGGAGAGCCTACCACGGGATTACCTTATAATGCCCAACGATGGAGTTTGAATTTTCTCCCATGGGAGGTAATATATATATATGGTCGATAGAGAGGATGAGTTAGCACTAAATAAGCAACTTAAGCGTTAGACAACTTCATACTTAGGTTGCCACGTGGGATTCTGATGTAGGAGGTCTGTGACCCATCTGATGTTGGACCGTGGCCCATCTGATGTTGGACTGCGACCGATCTGGTGTTGGTCCATGACCCATTTGATGTCGGACCGTGACCCATTTGATGTTGGATCTTGACCCATCTGACGTGGATCGTGACCCATCTGATGTTGGACCGTGACCCATCTGATGTCGGACTGCGACCCATCTAGTGTTGGTCCGTCACCCATCTGATGTCGGACTTTGACCCATCTGATGTTGGATCTTGACCCATCTGACGTGGATCGTGACCCATCTGATGTTGGATCGTGACCCATCTGACGTGGATCGTGACCCATCTGATGTTGGACTTTGGCCCATCCGATTTAGATCAACCCATCTGATTTCATTTCATAGGATGGTATTAAATTAATTAAAATATCTTTTACAATATATTATGATATATTTAAAGAGAAAGTGATTTTAGATAGTAATATAAAATTAATAAATATTATATACTTATATTTTATTATCATATAAAATAAATGTACTTGGTTACTACCTTATTTTAATATTATAAAATTATCTTATAAGATATATGAGTAGTAGTATTCCCTGTCAGAGCCCAATTAGTTTCCTTTTTATCGATGGATTGACCTATTAAAATCGACCAATCAATCATGAGCCAAACGACAACTTACACCTTATTAAATCTGATCTATCGATTTTCATTTTTTTCAATCGATCGATTCTCATCCGAATAGACGACCTGATTCACACCAAAATTTCACTTTTATACGACCAAAAAATTTAGTGCACTTGCACTTTGCGATCGATGGTCGTGATGTACTTAACTTTAAAAATAATAATATTTAATTTGGGCATTTAATAATGATAAATAATAATATATAGAAGTTTCGCTTTTATCGCTTCAACGCGACCACTTCGATAGCATAAAGTGTTAGAACTTCGATGTCTTTATGAAATCGAACTCTGACCTTTACGATTATCGAAATCATACTTATAATCATATTCTATAATTATATTGGTGTGGTATGTAAATAAATATAAATATAAATATAACCAAAATCTAAGTATAAACCATTCTGTATGTGTGATACTTTTGTATTTATAATTTAATCAATTTATACGAGTTAGGATATGTTAGATCATGAGTACGAGAGTGTATGAGATCATGCCTATGCTTGGGCGTGGTGATTTGCTGAGATGGTATCGAAGCGAGAAATACACCGTATTCACATGCCTTACAACTCATGGTGGAATGGGACCCATGACGAGTCGAGTGAGTGTGAATTCAGTGTAACCTCGTATACGGTGGCATATACGGCGACCCGATCACCCCGAGTTCAAATATGATAGTATGAGTTATGAGTTAAGTTATGAGGTTCGACCATAGGCTTTGCCTGTGGTGAAGTTTCTTCTACGATCATGTGAAACTCGGAATATTACGCCCATGTACGGATGCAACGCCTATGATAGTATAAATTTGTCACATCGAAACATCCCTTGGGAAGCGTAAATTAGAAAAGTTGCCTCACTATAGTTTGTCCTAGGATTAAGTATAAGAGTATAATAAGATATGAGTATGAAATAAGATAAGTTATGAATCTGAGTATGCGATAATAAGACATCAGCTGTGTAGGCCAAAGAAAAGATAAAGAACTTAAGTCTCTCAGACGTATGTCGTTCTTACGTAGCCACCAGAAGGGCAATAACGTCTTCACCAAGACGGATCTCTAGGAGAGATTATGAGTATGAGTATGTTATGAGTGAGTTTGGCCATTATGTCTCCCCATTGGCTGGATGGTGGAGTATGAGTATGACACGAGGGCGTTATGATATGGTGGTATGAAACTATGTTGACCCTCCCATGGTAGCTCGAGCAGCGACTCTGGCACAGGTCGTTTAGGATTTCACGAGTATGTTAGTTACGCTCATGCGATGTACAGGCGTATGTACGAGAATGATAATAAGATATGATATGATATGTTATGAGATATGATAAGGTATGTTAGGATATGAGTGTCTAGATCATGGTCTCGCATTTATGATATGAGCTTTACGATATGCATGTGATTTTGTCATTCTTTTACTATCTGCTTTGAGATATTATATTTATCACTCACAAGATGCACCCACAATGCACCTGAGTAGTATGGGGTGGATTGGTGGTGTATCCCACTGAGTTTACGTGGCTGAGTAAACTCATCCTACGATAATCTAACAGTTGCAGGTGATTACGCTAGTGGAGTAGACGTCGGTCATCCAGATCCGACTGACGCTGATTTCATTGATCTCGCGAGTATTGAGTACCAGGAGGGCTACGGTGTTGATTTCGATCCGAGTGCTGGATATTGATCGTTGCAGACTTGGTAGTAGATTGGATCCCTATTATTATCATTAATTTTATGATTTCCTTTATCGGATTTGTCTCCAACTTCGAATTATGTTTTATTAGTAGATTTGTTGATTCTATTGCATTTATTCATTATTTATGACTGCTTTTATTTCCACCTTTATGTGTTGGCTTTCACGAATTTCGTGGAACCATTATTACGCGAGAACTCTGATTAGGTGTATGTCCGCTTAGCATATCCGAGATATGTGCGGGTCATAACTCGGAATTCTAGGCCCTTTGAATGGGATAGAATTTCGGATCGTGACAATGGTAGTTGCACCATATGCACCGTACACATGGCAAAAATCCACCCATCAACACAAATT
This sequence comes from Chloranthus sessilifolius, assembly GCA_021018995.1. NCBI lineage: Eukaryota > Viridiplantae > Streptophyta > Magnoliopsida > Chloranthales > Chloranthaceae > Chloranthus > Chloranthus sessilifolius. The sequence goes on along the minus strand of CM037588.1, from coordinate 370,355 downwards.
TAAGATTACCATGGCACTTGGGCCCTCTAAATTATTCACCCTCCCCAACTTTTGTAATCAGTTTATCATTTTTTTGCACTTGAAGATTCAGTAACTGCAACTAAGTTTCCGCAGGTTTAAATCATTGACTACTTTGAATCATGGAGAAGATTTTTATGCCTAATCTTCCCTAAATGATCTTTAGATTGTGAATTACCTATCAAACAGTCAGATGTTGATATCAACCACCTCCTAGTAGAAAGAAGCTCTCGTAGGGGACGTCTAGCTCTCTTGATTAGATCGTCATATTTTGGTATACTCCGAAGGAAATGCGGAAGAGTGGGCAGTTATCTCATCCGGCAAAGTTACATGAACGAGCTATAAGATCGATTGCAAGCCCAGCACTAGCATATATAGACAAATGGAGGTTTGCTCTTTGTATAATTTTGATGAAACAGATGATTGTGATCATGTGTCTATCACGAGAAAGGTTTCTCATGTAAGAGTATCACGAAAAGTCACTGTAAGGGATGTGCACCACGTGGAATCAATAGGGACAATAATTTAATGCATAAAAAGCCTGGTTGTAGATGTAAAATATTCAGTTGCAAATACCCGTACCCTCTTTGGTAACGGTCAAATGTTTAGTCACGTATGCATCAGTAAACTGGCCCAACCGCCCCAACCACTATGCCTTCGTACGCTGTTTAGGGTTATCGAACAGCAATGCCCTTTTCGTACGCTGTTTAGGGTTATCGAACAGCACTGCCCTTTTCTTCTTTAGAGACAGATTGCTTGTGTAACGCATATAATTAAGAAAACTATTCCAATGTAGTATCCACATATCTGCTCCGTTAGTTAATCTAACAAACGTAAGTCATTTAAATATTGTGCGTTGTAAATTATACAACATAAATTTAAATATATGAAAGGAACAACATATATCCCCCTCTTTCACTCGCTCTCTCTCTCTCTCTCTCTTCTCTACTTCTGAAGTCACATCTCTCTTTTTCACATCTCTCTGGCTCTGTGAAAAAGAAAAAAACAATCAGAAAAATGACGAACAAATCACCGATTTTTCCAATGCCACAGCCCCAACAACACTTCAGCGACTACGGATTCGACCCTGAAATCGATTATTTTCAGGTACCAATATCTCCATAACCCTCACTTTTATACAATATTCAAAGTTCTGATCTCAATCTCCTTGTTTCAGGTTCTCGAAGAAGCTAAAAAATACAAGAGAGAAACGAAACCCATCGAAGTTCTACACTTCAAACTACAGAAACCCATTTCGAAGGAAGACTCGAAGAAGAAGAAGAAGACGAAGAAGAAAAAGTGGTGGAAAAATGCCCTTTCATTCTGGAAATGGAGCTGGGTTCACAAACAGATCGGCTGTGATCAAAGGCCCTCGAATCGATGGTTGGATTCACCGTCTTATAGGGCTGTTTCTGGGCCGATTTATGGGGGGGAGAGCGAGTCGAGCACGCCGAGTCGAACGAGTCGGCCGAGTTCAGGACCGCTTGCAGGGATGATGACGCCTACGAGGAAAGGGGATGTTGAGGTTCCTTATCTCAGCTTGAGAGAGATTAATGTAGACCAGAGTCGGATCTCTACCTCTTCAATGCCCATTTACTTGGTTACTTAGAGCTGGCCCTTTTTTTTATTATTCTACTGAGTCGTCTCTTCTGTTTCTCTTTTACTTTTAGCTTCTTTCTGTAATGACAGATGAGAAAGTTGAAAAGGAAAGAGGAAAAAAATGGCTACTTTTTAAGGAGAGCTTTGTATTGTTGGATCCTTCTACTCTACGAAACTTTGCTAACTCGGATGACTCGGTCCGAAACTCGGGTATTTTAAAATGTTCAGTCACTGTAACTCGGCTGAGTCTATCTCGTTCGGTGGACTGACCTTTTTTGCCAAAAAAAAGCGTATGACTCCGTCAGAAAGTGCAGTTGAATTGAATTCAACCCACGTGAGATTGATTTTATGGTGGTCGTTTCCATTATATTTTGGTGGAGGATGATATAGTGCTGACTAAATATTTCTTAAGATCAATGACTAGTTGTTTCTAGCTAGGAAGTGCAGATGGGTCGGGTCAACTGATTCGATCTGTCGAATTGGGTTGGGTTACGCTGAAATCCCGACCCGTGTTCTAAATGGGTTAGGTACAGATTGAGGTTTTTTACCCCGAACCCAACCTACTTGACCTGCCCCGCTCCCCATTAGGGTAGCTTTAAAGGCACCCACCAAATCTTATTTGCACTTAGCTAAAAACCATTGATTGCTTTAAATTGGCCGAGGGAGACTCTTTTTCGCTCCAATCTTTCACACAAGAGATCTTGAGAGAATGTCAGGTCCCAAAAAAGTGGCCCTAAATTCACATGGCACACATCACGTGCAAACGTCACTTCGGGGCTACATATTTGGGATTTCTGCCATGTGAAGTCAAAAATGACCGTTTGATAGGTACACTATGATCTCAAGATCTTTTGTGATAAAGATTGGAGCGAAAAACGATCTCCATAATCTGATTAAAAGCAAGCAATTGTTTTTAGCACAGGTGCCCAACAAGATTTGGTAGGTGCGTTTAAGACTGCCCTATATTACCCAACCCCACCCGAGTGTTTGTAAAAGGGTCGGGTAAGGGTTTCAAGTTTAAACTTTCAATAAATGGGTCGGAAAAGGTTGAGGGTCATGGGTAGGGATGTAAATTTACACTCGAAACTCATAACCAACCAAAAAATTGGCCAAACCGAAGTGATTACAGTTCGTTTTCTGTTTTAGGTAGAGGAAATTGAAAATCAGTTAGTAGTAGGATTAGAAAATCATAAATTCAAGAAACCCGAAAAAATAAAAAACCAAAAATCGCTAAAAAAAAAGAAGAAAACCTAAACTGAATCGAACCCATTTTTTCTAGTTTCAAAAAAAAACCCAATCGAAATTGAACCAATTCATTTCAACTCAGTTTCAGTTCAAGCAGAACCGAACAAAAACCAAAATTTTCAGTTTCGGTTCTATTAACCGACTCTGCATCCCTAGTCAAGGGTGGTGGGTTGGGTTGCCCAAAGCCGATTCATCTGCACTCCTAAATGCAGCTAATAAGGGCTTTTATCCTCACAATTCATTCACTCCTAAATTCATCTGCACCCCACAGATTTCAGAGATTCTGACAAACGAAAAGAGTCAGCTTTCGATAGGATTGAATCTTAAAGTGCTCCTCGAAAGCTTGATGTCGGTGAGGAGACTCAAGTATCAACCAGTAGAGCACGTGATTTTTCACGTGAGTGGTAGTTTAGATTCTGTTTTGTGTTCCCAAAGTGGTCTCCATGGTTTGGTATTTGGCAGTCTTCGAAAGAAACAAGCAGCTTCCCTGTGAAAGGGGATCCATTTTACTTACGAACTTGTTGAGATTCTGGTTTGGAGTTTTTCGGTTGGTATAAGTTTGTATTCAGTGTATAGGCTGTGACTCATCTAAGTCCAGATCACATGCATGTATAAATCTCGTGCAGCAATGTAGTACACTTTTGACATGTATACTGCTTATACATCCACTGTACCGAATATAAACCTTTTATATATATATATATATATATATATATATATATATATATATATATATATATATGCAAATTGATACTATAACATTTGGTCTCCCTTTTTTCAATTCAGACAATAAAACCCTTCTTATTTATATAGTAGAGAAGCAATTTTGGCAAATCTAAAAATAAGGACATTAAGGGGAATTCTATTTTTAAATGTAGGTACTCATAGTTGCCCTTATCATATTTTATTTTTCTTTCTATTGGTGAGTGAATTTTATGTTTTTTCGAGGGTAAGGATGTCATTTAATGAGAGATTGATTTAGTCATATGGGTATGATCTTTTCAAATGGATATAGCCTTCTCTTTTGAGCATTAAATGAGCAAACAAGCTAAAAAAAATGCATTGTAAACTTGCTTCATTAGCAAGCAAGCTCCACCACCTATTTATCGGATAAAAAAAAAATACAAACTCTATTTTAAACTTCCTTCATTAGCAAGCAAGCTAAAAAAACCAACAAACCCACACCCGTTAAACCTGTAAAGAAAAACATGTATCTCCACCGCCTTGAATAAGATGATGGAGAGATCATTTTTAGTCTCAATCTTCAATAAAATAGATCTTACAATCATAACGCACCTGATTTCAATTTGGGACTGTTGAATCGTTCTCAGCAGTGCGATAGTCAAGAGGGAGGCCGGTCCTGGCTGCCCAATCAAGCCTCACTCTTCCCATCTTGACTCACTTGGAGAAGAAGTGAGGGACGCCTCTCCCTGTTTTATCGTCACGTAGCAGACACCATGGCTGCCAATATGCAAGCAAGGCTCGTGCGTGATGGGGTAAGCGAACTGAAGATGATACTAAGCTATATTAATAGTTTGCCTTTTGGGTATATATTTGATATTTATTTGTTTGATGCTTATTTCTTCTTCAATGCTTGTTTGTTAAAAAAAGAGGCATGGGTTCAACAAAGAAGTGGATTTTTCTTCTTTGTTGGGTTTTTTTTTTTTTTTTTTAGTTAGTGGACTATTTAATTCTTTAAGAGGATTTTTCTGAGTTTAGTTTTCTTTGATTCTTTTCAATTGAAGTCTCTGTGTTATGTAGAATGGAGATCATGATTTTTTTTATTTAGAGTGCGTTTGGGTTAGCTCTTTTGGGGCAAAGAGCAACTTTTTCACTTTTTGGCTCAGGCAGAAAACTACTTTTATATTTGGTAACGCATCTCCTTGCCTCATTTGCTCAGGCAGAGAGCTGTTTTAAGTGATAAAACTGCTCTATTTCATAGCAGATTTTATCTGCTCTGACAGAGAGCAAGCAAAGATCTGCTTCTGCTCTTATAAGAGCTAACCCAAACACAGCCTAATAATTTTAGAGAAATTATAATATTGTTAGTAATAATAATAGTATTAATAATAATAAGCAATCTTCTTAATTTCACTTTTGACATAAAGAACTAAAGAACTGGATTTTTGTTCTTTGTGTTGTGGACTGTGCGTGCTTTTTTTTTTTTTTTTTTTTATACTTTTAGTTAGTAGGTTATTTAGTTCTTCAAAGGATTTTTCTGGGCCGTCCTTGTGTTTTTTTTTTAATTGATGTGTCTCTATGATGTGGAATGTAGATCATGATTATTTTTACTTAGAGAGTGTTGATAGGCATGATTTAGAGAAATCACATAATGTTATTAATAATAAGAAGAAGAGGAAGAAATCATCTTAATCTCACTTTTTGAAAGAGATAAGACTAGATTTAGATAGTTGTCATAGTTAATAAAAAAGCTAAAAGAAAAAGTGGAAATTTATTTTAGGGAATGTGTTGAAATCAAGTACAATAGAACATGATTATTAAATGTTGGTGTCTTTACCTTGGTGATTTTTTTACATCAAAGATTGTTTACAGAATTTGGTAATTCTTTTAATTATGTAGAGATTTGAGTTTGTTCTTTCTATTTTAATACGAACGAGAAAGACCTGTTTTATGCCCTAGATTTGGGCGGTACGAATTTTCGAGTGCTAAGGGTGCAATTGGGAAGGAAAATCACTTTATTGACACTGAATTTGACCAACTATCAATAACACTCTTCACAATCAAGTACTTCAATAGCTTCAGACGGATGCGTAATAACCAGAGTGTTGATTGTTGAGCCGAGGTTGTTGCAAAACTTACTCACCAAGAGTACTCCAACAAGGGTGTCCAGTTGCGCCTTATTTATCTTTTGGGTAGACATATATTTGTTAAATACACGGACCAATTATCTAAGCACTAAATGATATTTCTCATGCTAAATTGGTCCGCATACTTCTTTGATGTCAGGAAATGCTAAGCGGCTGTCCTAAAGGAGTCTTATTTGATTGAAACGAGTCCTTCAGTTCGATTGAAACCAGATTTGCAGCCCACTGCGCAGAGCGCAATTGGTGTGCTTGATGCGGCGGCTTGCACGAGTTGCGACACTCAAAAGTCGGCTCAAACGATTAATTTTAATAGCAACAGTGTTCAAGAAGGAAACAAAGCCGAGTGGGTTGTTAATGGAGCCGAGCCGTTGAACAAGCGCCGAAAGGTCGGTGTGATCACACTTTCGGCACCCAGCCTGCGTGATCCCGAAATATTTGCCCTTATTGCATCAAAATTGAGGGAGTTTCATGATCTTGACTTGCCTGGTCCATGACTAACCACGTTTCAGTGCTTTTATTTTTTAAATAAATACAAAATAAAACAAACAACTCATATTAAGCTTATTTCCGGATGACATTTTATTTGGTTATCTTTGCTCGCTTTATACAACAGGTATTGACAACAGGTATTGAGGAGCGTAAAACATATGAGCATTTATATCTGAGTTCTTCAGGTAAGTCGCTTTTTTCGGGATGTTCTTTTATATGGCATGGTATTGAAACATTGATATGGGTTTTACATGTCCTTTTAGTATACATTATTGTTTTCAAAATTCATCACATTTGAAGGTTTTATTGTTTTTAATTCTTGCAAATATCTGAGTGGGAAAATCTATGTTAGGAATTCATGCCAATGACCTCATACTTACACTCATGTGTGGGTGCGTGCTTGAAATTTTCTGGTTAAAGATCTTGCTTGCTAACCATGAACTAGGTATTGTCCAAGAACTGATGAATATTTTAATTCATAGTTGTATGTGATAAAAGGGGTGATTTTTTTTCACTAGGAAAACATTCTGAAACTGGTATCCTATTCTTTGTTTAACTCATCTAACCATCCATGGAACTCTTTGGAGACAATTTTCAGTAAAGGTTGTGTTTGGGATTGCTCTTTAGAGGCAAAGAGCAGCTCTCTACTCTAGCATAGAGCACTTTAGTGTAGACTCTGATTCACATCCCATGAGCTGCATAAGAGAAAATATCTCAGTAAATCCACATGGGAAACTTGCACGGCTGTTACTTGCATAAACTTAGTTTCAAAATTATTATTGGTAGCATACCTAGGTGAATAAGTTACCTGTAAGCTTCCATGAGGGCATCATAAGCATAGACATCTGGCTGCGGGATCGAATTTGGCCCCAGTAGCCAGATGAATGTTACAATCATAAGTGCATTTATTCTTTAATATTAATTTTTTTTTTATATCATGGTGCTAGTATTAATTTATATGCATGTGGCATATATATATATAAGAATTATGATAAATGTTTGATGAGATTAGATTGCACTTATTCCCTTCAGGGATGCTTTCAAGTAGGATTTCTCATGGCTAATGACAGTTGTGCATGCTCCTTGCACAAAAGAATTTAAGGAGACTTTATAGTCAGATCTTGTCTATTAATTAGGAACTCTTTCCTAGGTAGTTCGTGTATTGGAGGGGGTTTAACTTTTAATATGATTAGATATCTTGGCAAGAAAACCAATCTTGTTGAGCTCTTTTATGGTATGGAATGGTTTTCAGAATTCACCTTTGGGAGCAAATTAATATATATATATATATCCTCAATAGGTGCACCTGAAAATGCTGACCAAGATAACAATGTTTTATAAGTGCACAGATTGAACAACACTTATTTTGTAAAATATTGAAATAACCAGTGTACCATTTCATCGCCTAATTAGGAGGATCTGATCAGAGGGAAGAAGCTAGTATCCTTTTGTGATAAAGAAATGAAAGTTATCCTTCTATGAAAACTAGAAAAGAACAAGAGACCAGAGGAAGTTGCAGTAATAAGCAAACATGCATTGATTAGACCATCAAATTCTAAGATCATGATGATTTTTCTAATATGCTAACAATTAGTTTATAAATAAATGACCAAGCAGCAGTAGACATGAGTATAAGATGGCACTCAAAACCTAACTTCACTAGCTGTCCTTGGACATTTGACATTGCAGAAATTACTTCAATAGTTACAGCAAAATAGTAGTGAAAAACTGAACTAGGATGGTCACCAGATTCAAAGATAAGAATGAAAGAATATAATATTCAATGGTGGCCGCAAAATCGATCGATAAAGTTAACGGTGTACAAAAAACAATAGCGCTACTATATGTTTCGACTTTTGACAAATATTTATGATAAAATCAGAGCTGCTCATATGACTTTACTTCACAGCATTGTTACTTTGCGCTGATTATAACCTTTGTTTGATATTTGTTGTCTGTGAAGGCAGTTGCTTATCGCAATATTGGCACGTAGAATTTATAGTGGATAAAATGCCGGTACAGTTTTATTTCATGGAGTTGAACATATTGTTGTGTCCTAATGCCAAGTATGTGTACTGTATAATGACTGGGTAAATGTGATGCTTCAAAAAACTAAGGCATTATGTAGGAGATTTGGCTTTAGCGAGTGTTGATTATGGATTTACATAGAGTTGGATTGGGTGAATGTGGATCATTCATTGCCACCTGAGATGGTAAATTTTGTAGCAATACCTATTTTCTTACTTTAAATTCATACCATTGAGTATACAAAATCAGGAGTTCAACGAGGCTGAAGGTGATGACTCTATAGAAGCTTAACCACTTCCTCTCTCTAGAGTTAAAGTTGGACAACAATATGTAAAATGTAAATCAAATATTGGGAATAAAAAAAAAATGGGAATAGTGAAAATTGAGAATTGAGAATTTTTCTATATTTTTTTTTAATTTATAAAGGACCTATGTCGACAGCTGAAACTAGAGTCGTTGGCATAGAAAAAGACAACACCGTCGGCAATATGCTCGTTAGCGAATACATACGCCAATGGTTGCAAGGCATCGCCATAATTCAAAGAGTCTAGACCGATGATTAAAGCCGTCGGCATAGATTTTTTTATTTTTTATTTTTTAAATAATTTTTTCAAATAAATCATCCGACGGCTTGTACAATCTACGCCGACAGTGGTTAGCCGTCGGCGTAGGTACCTGTTTTTATAGTGTGAGGCGATGTTCAGTAAGTATAGATACAGGCAACGATGATGAATGCCTCTAAGAGAGATGAGCCCCCCCTTTTTGCCATCAGATTAAAAAATTATGTAGTTTTTATTTATTATTTTTATTATTTATGAGGAACCAATTAAGGGCTTAATTTTTTTTTATTAATATTATATATTTCTTATATATTTTGTTATTAATAGATTAATGGAATAGAGTAAAAATGATTTCATTTTATATTTCTCAATTTTTTGTTTTCCATTTTTAATTAAATATATTTACCAAATATGTTAATATAAAATTATTTAATAACTAAAAATAATTAAAGATTTGGGCGGGCTTACCTTTTGGGGATCTCACCAATCATGATGTGTCAATTATCCATGTATCACTTCAATCATATTAGATGATTAATCACATTTCAAAATGACTTAATTGCCCTTTATAGATGAGGTTGGAACCTGACATCTATTAATTAGATTTCAATCTATCTATTCTTCCAAAAGACAACATACACTCCAATTGCATGATGAAATGTCTCAATGAAAACAGAGAGAGTTCAATGCACATACTTATTAAATTTTCATTATTTGGAATGTCGCTCTTGTGTTGCCTCTATAAAAAAATTAATTTTGCATTTATTTTTTTAAGTGTGTGCAATAATGTCAGCCCTAAAATCTGCATTCATATATATATAAAAGTTGGCCCAATATCGAAATTTTTTTATAACACATAAAGTAGTGTTGTTGGGATTTACGGGATTTTGAATTCAGTCTGTTATGACTCTTTTTTCCTGACTTGGTAGGCAGTCAAAATTTTCGCTTGGCTCTACCTAAGCATGGATCAAACAATCTACCATAATCAACCTTGTTTCAATGAGAAAAATGCTCTCTACGAGCCTTTGGCTTCGTTCAAATGATAATCTAAGAAGTTGGCTTTGCAAGCACGCTAATTACCCTTAAAAATTCTATTAGAGGGAAATAAGTTGAAGATTTGGAGGGAAGCAATAAGAGAGGATATGAAGGATTGCAAACGTATAAAAAGTCAAATGTTGAAAAAAAAAATGGAAATAAAACTCACAAGTCAACCCCTAATAAATGGAATAAAACTATTTTAGGGATAATAGTTTATGGGATAATGACTGTTGACCGACATTTAAATGGTGTTTAAATGATCTTACACCATTAAAATCACACTTTTAATCTCACACCATTAAAGATTGATTTATCATTGTGTCATATGCACACATCTATAATCAATCTAAATTTTCCAAGCAACAATCCATCGTAGGAACACGTACCAACTAAATAATAATGCTTATAAGTGGATGTAAATCATCTGATCGGTGAACTTTAATATCATCCATCAAAATTAAGAACAAACGTTGCTATTGGAGTTCATAGATTGAATGGTTCAAATCTCCCAAAAAGTGTGAATTTTGGACCCATAACCCTTCAATTGATGATATATCACTTTGACGGTTTGGATTTTCAAAATCGTAAGTCAATAAATGGTGTAAGATTGTTTAAGCACCATTTGGTGCTTAAATGACGGTCAGGAGGGTCGGTCCCTAATTTATAGGGAACTTCTATTCTTGCCAACATTTATGAAAGACCCTACATGTGCAAGTTGAAATCAGACGATGGGGATCGTTTTTCACACTAATCTTCCACACAATGAATCTTGAGACCATGATCTTACCGTCAAATATCTTTCGTATTCCACATGTAATAGATACGAAACAAATGGACGTAAAATCACATTTGAGCGTCATTTGTGCCATGTGATTTTAGGCCACTTTTTGGTATCCATGTCATGACATAGAATAAAAAATTGACCCTCTAATGATAGGCTTATAGTCTCAAGATCCATTGTGTAGAAGATCATGGCAAAAAATGATCTCTGTTGTCTGATTTAAAACAGTCAATGGGTTTGAAGAAGTTTTGAAAGTTGGCGCTTTCAAAAATCACGTTAGTGCAAATAGAGGTACCCTAATTCATATGCTCATTAATAGTTCTGCTTCAGTTGAGGCATGCCTATTTTCGCATGTGATTACCTAAGAGTTGGGGGTGAAAACGAAAACCAATCATCTCCCACGAGAGTGATCTCTTTTGGTGATTCTATTAAGATGATAGTAAATTTCATAGATTGCATAAAAGAATGAGGATTCTCTTAAGATAGTTGTATATTTTATGGATTGCATAAAAAAATTGAGGAAAATAATAGGATACGTGCAACGCACATACCTTTCACTAGTGTATATATATATATATATATATATATATATATATATATATATATATATATATATATATAACTTGGTGTTGTTGAAAATTATTAGAATCTTACTGTAATCAAAAGTGGAATTAAATGAAATTTTGGCATATCTTATATCGTAGAGTTTTTCACATGAGGATTTAGCCTTGAGCAATCCGAACAATAATCCGGCAATCAATGATTTGATAGAGAATCTTCTCTTTTTTTGCACACCGTAGAGAAGATGAGTTTACTATCCCTTTAAATAGGTTAACCTATTAAATAAAAAACTTGCTCATCAAGAAATCTAACAGTTAGGATTATCACATTATGTTATGGTAATTAAATTCACAACCCTTGATATAATTTGAAACTTCTAGTTTAACCACAACTAGTGTTTCACCATCTCTCTAAGTTAATAACTTAGATTATTTAACAACTAGTATTCCACCATCTCTCTAAGTTAACAACTTTGACTGTTTGACTTTGACCATAACATGTGACTTAAGGGCTACATAAGTTCGTGAAATCCAACAGATGTTTGGTAATGAGATGGGGCATTGATCCCATACTGCTATCAAATGAATTGAATCTGCCGTTAGATGGAACACAAGGTGGGTATTTCCAAATGGCACACATTCCAAAAGGTGGCTACAGGCGAATAATAAAGCCTTGTTTGGTAACACTTTTAAAAAGCACTTTTAAGGAGAAAATATTATTTGAGAAGTAATATGATGTATCGTTTGAGAAGTAACATCGTATTTTTCTTCTTTTAATAAACTCATTATTTGTAAAATTTTAAACTATATAGAACAATAAAAAGTGTAAAAATGAGTATTTGAGACTTTTTGTACTAAGCCGGAACTGGCTTAGCTTAAAGCTGGTCGGTTTGGTGAAAGGTGAAACTATAGGGTCTATGATAGAAAAGGTGTATCTGACTGGGTCAATTTGGGAAATTTCCCTAAAAAAAATCAACCATCTTTCTATATTATTGATGAGAAAAATCATGCTTCTTTCATTTTTTTGATAATGTTCTACAGTGGTGGAAAAAGTGTAGTAGAGGGAAAAATACATAAAATAGTGAGGAAAAAAAAAGGAGATAAAATAAGGGTGGGCATTTTAGTAATTTGATGATAGCTGGCTCGGCTCAGAAGCGCCCTATCTTCGGAAAGTTTGAAATTAGGCCCGAAATTGTAAATTTCCCTCTACAGTTTTACACTACAGGCAGCATGGAATGCCATCCATCATATGTATTTGCTGCAACCAAAAAATTGCATTGATCAAACAATCATATATCAAATGATCAATAGCCTATGCAAAATGAACGGCTGCTGATATGGAAACGGTTCATATTTAATGAAAAAAATTGTTTTATCGGACAGTCAGGATTATTCAAGATCAATATACAACGAGTGCAACAAGTGAGGTACATATGATCCAAACACACTCTCATAGCTGTGTATGGACGGGTCTGAGGATGCTAATATTAGGGACCGTTAAAAGGATCGCCTACTGTGTGAGAAAAACCAGTGTAAAAATTGGAAGAAGATCACACTATTCTATTGACGAAATTTCAGACAGACTGCAAAGCTAAAAATTTCTACTTCATATTGATTTTCAGGGGTCAATCAAATTAACTGACAAATTACACAGAGAACTCTACCACTTTCCTATAATAGAAAAAAAAAATTATAAAAGAAAAAAGCTTTTTATCGCTAAAAGAAAAAAAATCCATTAAAATTAAGAAGTTACATATCTTCTGGACAGCGAGAAGCTGAACCAGGAAGACGCAAACGATGCACAAGAAACAGGAGAAAACCAGAGAAGGAACACTAGCTTAGATTTTTCAGGCCAGTAGCGGTAGTGGACAGCCCACCTCAATCCTAGCAGCCTAGAAAAAGCACATGACTAACCAGCAATCAGGACAGTATATCCGCCTAGAAATTTGGAAAAGCTTGCAACTCTTTTGTTCCAGCATTACGTTAGCAGCCTCAATAACCAGTCATCAAAGAAGCCTCCAGCAATCCCTCTTCAAAGCCATCACTAATCAGCTCCCTCCTTACAACGAAACCCCAAACACCCTTCATCCATACCCAAATACTCTCAGCAACGGAGCACTGAAGGAAGAGATGAGCTGCAGACGACTCCTACTTGTTACTCTCTTTTTTTTCCCTTTTTGATCAGTAAGGAGAAATATATTAAAACAGAACAAACAGCCACAAATCCACGAGAAGCTGAAAGACAACAAAGAAACAATACAAAACACGAGAGAAACCAAAAACCCACAATCCAACCTAGACAATCTAAAGGGAGAAATCGCAAAGTCGAGAGGAAAAAAGGGCTAGGTGTTGAGGCTATCCCAGTCATATCATGATTATGACCATCCAAATTGCCAACCAACTATTCCAGTAAATCTACTCCAAAGAGAAATCCCTGTTACATAACTCACAAATATTCCTCAAGTCCATCCCCCTTTTTAATAATTGATCAACCGTTAGGACTCCGGTCAGAGCCACCGTCCAAGCAGAAAAATGAATCTGGTGTGGGGCAGGAGCTCTCCGGAAATCTATCCAATCTCTATCTACCAGACCCTTGGGCATCAAGGAGTAACATAAAAATTTGACCAAGAAGATACCCTTGCCATCAGGGACCCACACCTTGCTATGTTCAGTACTCCTACTGTGGCTGGGCATCGTTTAGGGCATTCCACACACTAATTATCAGCTGAATTTCATCCTCCCCGAGATCCCTTCTGAAATGCACATCCCACCACTGCTGCCCCAAGTAAACCTAACAATATCCGCAACAACAGCATTCTTATCCATTGTAAGGTTATCCAAAGGTTTGTAGTTCTCCCTCGAAGTACTTTCTCCCAACCACTTTCCTATATCTAAGTTACGGGAATAATGGCTCCTGACCGACATTTCAACACCATAATGGTGTGTAAATGATCTTACACCATTAAAATTAGACTTATTTTATCTCATACCACTGAAGTGTGATTTATCATTATGCCATGTGGCGCATACATATGACAAATTTAAATTGTTCAAGTGGCAATCTATCATTGGAACATGTATCAACCCAAAGAAACATGCATATAAGCGTATGTGAACCATTCGATTGACGTAACTTTAATATAAGCCATTAAACTAAAAACAACGGTTAATATTATAGTCCACAAATCAAATGATTTAAATCTCTCTTAAAACACCATTTTTGGGCCTGCTGCACTTCAATCTATGATATATCACTTTGACGGTACGGATCACCCACATTTTAAATCATTGAGGGTGTAAGATCATTTAAACACCATTTCCGTGTTTAAATGACGATCAGGAGAGTCGATCCTTAATTTGCATCTTTGAACTCTCTACAAACAATGCCATATCTCTCCAAAGCCAACAGTAAGCCAAACACAAGAATTGCTAACAGAAAGGAGTAACCACTCATCTGTGATATCCCCAGCAGACCATCCGGTGAAAGTCTTCGAGAGCGCTACCCAATGCAGCAGAGACGCTTAACTAGCAGTGTGATAGCTTCATCTGTATTGTGATTGTTCTTAAAAAAACGAGAGTTTCTTTCCTTATCACAGTATTCAGAAAATTGCTAGCAGCACTAGCCTTAAGAGTAGTTTACCATTGGGTCTAAGGTGACACAGCCACTCGTTCAGCGAAGGAAACTAGGTGAAGGAAGAAGATGAAGTAAATAATGGTGACTTTTGGTAATTTTATGTTTTTTTCCTATGACCCACGTGAATCCTGAGGACATAAACTCTCGAAATTAAGATATTTGGGACCTTTTAATTATCCACATTGGCAATTAGTCGGAAATAACTCTCTCCAAGTAAATAATTGGGCCGTGTTTTCTAGATAACTCCAAATTTTCATTAAAGAATAGGAGGAAGGTAGAAAACAGGAATAAAGAGGAGCTAGGCCAACAAACTAAAAAAAACAATTATAAGAAAGGTATGGAGGTCCCCGAATGAAATAATTAATGTCTCTCTTTGACCAATGAAACAGACAAAAATAATTAAATTCCCTACGAACATCGTTGAGTGAGATCTTAAGAATTCTATGCAAATCATTAATTTTTCTATCCAATCAAGAAACCTCCAACCTGCAAGACTTCCTATGTATGCCCAGAAAATCTCTTGGAAAATTGACTCTCCATTCTACATAGGGCAAAGATGGAAAATTCTAATTAATACAATTACAGAAAAAATAAAAATGTCCATATTGTATTATTCAGCAAATTGTGAGTACCAGCTTTACAGAACTATCTAAAATCATCCATATTGTGCTATTTTAGGCAAGGAAAGAATATGAGAATAAATACATGGAAAGCAAAAATAAAAATAAAATCATTTATTCTATCAGTAACGGCAAAAGTTATTAAAGAAAAAAAAGTGCAAGAAACTTAACAAACAACCAGCTAGACATGACCAAAATGCTGCCGAGTCCCCGACAAAGAGAGATGAACCGATGAACAGCTCAATGGGAAATATTCCTTGTGCTTCCCTGTTTCAATCCTTCGTACATGTCTATGTTGGACATGCCCAAACCAAGCTCAAGAAGAAGATTTATAAGATTCTACAATTAATATTAAAGTCATGGAAAGTAACTGCATTAACTAACCATTGATGACCAATCAAATGATAAGAAATCATTTGCTATGTAGTGAGAAAAAGATAAAGTATGCAACACAAATCCAATGTTTTAAGCGACAGGCATTTCACCACTCATCACAAAGATACAAGCCCTTCCCTTTCTCTGCAAGACATGATTCGAGTCTGAGAGTATGACTACTATAACATATGAACTATGGCATCCAACACTCAGTAGCAGACGTCAGGGACTTTTCGCTTGAAGATGAATCTTTAAGGGATTTTAAAAACAGATCAATGTAGAACAGGGTAGGATAGCGAATCCAGATAATTAGCAAATTAAAACTTTGTAGTTACAAATCAAATTTCAAAAGATCCTGATCAATCTTATGTTTATAATTTGTTTTCTTACAGTTGAATCTTGCTTCTGCGATAGAATCTCCTACTGCTACAATGATTCCATTAAAGACTTTAGTAATTTATGCATTGTGTAGTTAATGGTATGGAAAATGTTCAATAAAAACTGAGAGCGCCATATTTGAATTTCCAAAACATATATACCCTAAACCCAAATGACAAAATTCAAGTCACGCTATAAAGAAATATTGCGATTAATGCAATAATGGGAACTTAACTATAAAAGAAACAGCACAAAGCAGTAGCAAGACCAATGTTACCTGGTTCGCTTGGTTCGAATTCGGGTCCGCAGTTCGCCATTATCCAACGAACCTGGTTTGCTAGGTAACCGCCCCGAACCGGTTGGCAGGGTTGCCTAGCGAACCGGGTACCCTGAGCAAGACTGACAGCGGAAATAAGAAGTAGAAAATAAGCTATTTGAGGCGGCTGATGCTTAACTAAAATCTTCATCACATATTTTGAAAAAATCTTCCTCCAAAGAACTGGTCTGGGCAAGGAGAAATTAAATTGTCATAAATAATAAGGCGGCATTGCCAAATGTGAAGGACTCCAAACTACAAAGCTTTAAAAAAATGGGTACAGGAAAGAACACAGAAATGTACTGCATGACAGTAGTGGGAGATTATGAGTTTGACACTGAAATTGGGAGCCATTCATATGCCTTTTTCATCAGACAAGTTGCATGAAAAGACAACTGCATGTCACTGCAACATGATTGGCAATAGGCATGGTTTGAGATTCTCATAAAATCGACCTACATGTGGTCTTAAAATATGCAATGCACGTTAAAATGAACAATTTAGGATGAAGAATAGAGAGAGGATGAAGAGGAAGAGCATCTGTAAGTTCCAATTGTTTATTTTATTTTTATCTTAGTCCGAGCTCTATTGGAAGGTGCATCATGATGCAACCTTGAGGTCACAGGATCTGTCAGCTACCTAGCAAAACAAAAACATCTCCTTAAGTACACACTACTCTATACTTCCAATAAACCAATTTGTTCTTCATGACAATCAATTAATATTGCATGAGCTTAATATTTTTGGGTATCTTTCAAGTCACTCATTTTTTTAGGAAAGGTCTTTATATAAGAAAAAAATGATATAATTGAGTACCATCCAACAATCTACAATTAAGCTACTTAAGATCTGCATATCGGCTGGGTCCCCAGAAGATAAGTAGAGGCCAAACCGGCTGATATTGACGACCTTGTTTTTGTTTTTTAAGTATTAAAAAAATATATAAGTAATTTAAAAAATGAAAAAATTGCACAAAGGGCATTTTTAGTATTACGCCTGATTCATATCGGATGAATATCAGCCGATATAAGCCAATATTTGACCAGTTTGACCAAATATTTAACCATATAACAAATCAGGTTGTATATCATATTGGAAGGTTCCTAACCCGATATATGGGCCAATATGTATCGGGGATGGTTGATAGCTAAAACCATGCTCACAACTCCCGAGAACTCAAACTGCTCACAACCTATTGCAATTTCTTCCATCAGTGCAGAAATAAAATTATGAAAATAAAAAAGTCTAATAAGTTACGTCAATCAGTTAAGACCTCCAAAACTATCAATTTGTGAGTTATAACCTTCTCTTTTTTTTTTTTTTGATCAAATGAGTTATAAACCTTTGCGTTATTTAAGTTATCTAAAATTACAAATATAGCAAAAGCACTGAACTGAACATGAACAAATTGTAATAAGAAATAAGAAGTCATCAAGGATTTGATAACAACGAAGAAGAAGTGATATATACATATATACAGAAAGAAAAAGATCAATTTTTAAAGCATATATCCCAAATTAGGGTAGAAAAAATCACCACCGAAACATGGAAGTACATAATTTTTTTATGGAATTCCACATCAGCACAACGAAACCAACCGCATCGGAACCTTCTCCCTAGAGGGATCGCCCATTCCATCACCGAGAATCCGTACAACCTTCTTGAAAGCGAAGTGCATACAATTAGAAAGCGCAATCCAGGAAAGCACCTCGTACACGAAATCAAAAGCCGGATCGGAAGAAGACGATTCTTCTTCCCAATTTGCCCCTCCGAATCTATCAAAATTCCACCCACTGCCCCCGCTACCGCTACCGCCACCGCCGCCGAAAGGCCCGTCGTCGCCGGAAAAACCGTCAACTCCGCCGTCTTCGGCGTCCCCGGTTACCGATCTCCGCTTCGTTCGCCTCGTCTTTCGTGTTAGCACACGCGGAGCGGCTCTGTATGTGCCCGATCTGACCGGCGGCGAAGCGATTGTGTCCACCGGCGAGATACCGGCAGAGATCGAGAGTATTCCAGCGCCGGAAAAGGATGAGATCTCGGAGAAGACGGTGAGAGTATTTGAAGGCCGGAGAAGACACTTCGCACACCCTAGACCTTGCATGGTGGCTACTGCGACGGCGTCGGTGATCATAGGAATCTCCGTCATCGATTGAAATATTGAACAGCTGGATCACGTTGGTTTTTCAAAGGAAACCCTAGATCTTGGTTTCGGGGAGATCGGAGAATGCGCTAGAATCTGACGGCAGAGACGTGAGGACGACGAAATATGACGGAGAGACGGCCTCTGTGGTTTTCGTTTTTCCTATTTCTTTTATAAAAGCGCGCATAAATATACAGCTGGTCGAGTCAGTTTTAGATTATATCTTTGTCAATTTGTTAGGTTAAGGTCACTTTTCTAATATGTGTACCAACAAATGAAATAAAATCCTGTTCGTGTGATGGTACGATCATAATCTCAAGATCGAACTCATGAAAGATTGGAATGATAAATAATCTCCATCGTTTGATTTAATACAGTCAATGTGTTTCAGCATGGGTGAACTCAAAGATTTTGTGGGTGGATTTAAAGGTACTCTTCTAAAAGGCCTTCATTCACCCATCAAATTAAAGACTCATCAAATGGGTGATTTCCCCATTAAAGCATATCAACGTTTGGACGAATACTTAACCAATGGAGAATTTGTGGCAAACGATATAATTATTCTTGAAAAGAAAACCTTCAATCTACATGTTCCACTCAAAATACTCGTCCCTCAAATTTTAAATATAATTCAAGACCCATCAAATGAAAGATCAATTGGTATTGGCTGATAGTTATCTATACAATTTTTTTTCTCGGTATTGGCCGATCCTTAGAACCTGGGTTGCCAAACAAGGCCGATTTTATCTATTTATCCTCTAGTTTTGTTGTATCCAAGTGGAATTTGTTAAAAGTAGCGTCATAACTAATAATATAGATTGGGTATTTTCATTGTTGGCCCATCATCAACATCAGGAGAATATCAAGCTTATGAAGAGTCAATTGTGTCGAAAACTTACTCCTTCAACTATCAAGACCCTAAAAATCAGTGAAGACTAGGTTATCAATGGGTTGGGGTAGACTAAAATTTTGATAATCGACCGAACTCGAGCCCCTACTTCATCTGACCCGATCCGGTTCAAAACCCCCTTATTTCATTGATTGTATATAAAATATTGTGTCCATCCAACCTTTTAGTCTACCCCACAGAACCCGAGCTTTGAGGCTCAGTTATGAATTAGAAATTTTTTAATTTTGATTGGTTGCTACCATTTGATGAATCACTGGTTATACAATTGATCGAAGTTACTATCATATTATCGTTGGTATAATAGTAATCATTATATAATAATGCTGTAGTACTTCATATTATTATTCTGTACAAAAAATTTATCTTTTTATTTTATTTTAGGAATTGGATTGCCTAACTGCGTCTGTTTCCACCACCGAATCTTGAGTTCACCCATACTAAAACACATTGGCTGCATTGAATCAGGCGATGGAGATCATTAGACATACCATTAAACGATCAGTGTTTTATTTCGTGGCACACATCTTAAAAAAGTGACCTTAACATCACGTACACTGTTAAAATTAATTTTAAGGTCATTTTTTTGAGTGTGTACCACATGAAATAAAAAACCAATCGTCTGATGGTGCCACCATGATCTCAAGATCCATCGTGTGAAAGGTTGGGACGATAAACAATCTCCATCGTCCGATTCAATGCAGTCAACCATCTGATGGTGCCACCATGTTCTCAAGATCTATCGTGTGAAAGGTTGGGACGATAAACGACCTTCATCGTCCAGTTTAATGCAGTCAACTTTCTAATGGTGCCACCATGATTTCAAGATATATTGTGTTAAAGGTTGGGACGATAAATGATCTCCATAGGCCGATTCAATGCAGTCAACCGTCTAATAGTGCCACCGTGATCTCAAGACCCATCGTGTGAAAGGTTGGGACGATAAATGATCTCCATCGTCCGATTCAATTGAGTCAATGTTTTTCAGCGTGGGTGAACTCAAAGATTTGGTGGGTGAATTTAAAACTACTCTTTTTTGTAAGTGAAGGGGCGCCAACTCTAATCACGTGTAGAGGGTGACAATTTAGTAATTTAATTTAAAAAGGATAAATATGATATTTAAGCTATTCTTTAACTTTTGGTTAACCATTTAAAATTGCATCTGTTGAAGAGGGTGTTTTATAAACACTAAAATGCTAACTAGGGGATTTAGTGCAAATAGCTATAATTGGGGGGGTTATTTGTAATATCAGCATAACTCAGGAGGGTATTTGCAAAAAACCCTTAAAAAAAGACTTTGCATTTTAGGGACATGTGAAAACGTAATCTGGGCCGTCTGATTTAAAGTTTATGATCTCTTGACCGTTAGTGGATAAGATTAGCACGAAATATAATCTTCATCATATGATTAAATATAACAATTTCCAAATGGCAAACGTCTAAAAGGATTGAAACCGGCTAAGTTAAAAAGTCATGAAATATCCCTAAGGTCTTCAACAATTCTAAACGCCTTAATATTATTGATTTTCCTGATCTCTCATAAGCTTGATCTTGAGATCCCGAGAGTACCATTAGATGATGATTCATTTTATTCAAAAACATAAAAATACTAATAAAAGCGTTGGAGCTACCATGCAAACGACATTGCACCTATTTCGAGGCGATATCTCTCCTTTGTAAAGCAAACCGTTTGATAGTACGTCCATGACTTCAAAATTAATTTTGTAGAGGATTGAGATATAAAACGATCTACATCATGAGATTCAAAGCAGCAAATAATATTAAAGCATTTAAAATCAAGCAAAATGAAAAGCTTAGTTTAGGATCCTTTTAGAGATGACTGTAGGTTGTATTTACGATTTTTTAACTTGCCAAGCCTTTCCCTTACCAATAACATACATTAATATACTAAAATTAACAAATTACTTCAGGCAGACATACAGTAATTCATTAACTAATTCTTGAAAACTTGTGCGTAGAAGAACTATTGCATAGATTCAAATAGAGAAAAGTATTGAATCAAGCCCCTCCAACTATTTTATCACCAAATCCATAATTTTTTATTTTAAATACCTACAAGTGCCTCAACACGGGTTGAAACAGTCCCTATCCTACCGTTTAGTATCCACGAGCCCTTATGCGTGAATGTTAGATGGCGCATATGCCCCCCATATGCCGAAATTACCCTTGAGGCCAATCCCGCTTCTTTTCTCCTCATTTGAGATTTGGGTTGGAAGGAAATCACCTCCAGCCTGACGACCGAAACCCTAAATTGCACGGAAACCGTCGACTGATTCATTTTCTCCAAACCAAAGCACCCCAGCTTGACGACCGAAATCCTAATTCGCACAGAGACCGTCGACTGATTCATCTTCTCGAGACAAGTTTATTTGTTTCTTCTTACTCTTATAACCTTTTTAAGTAAATAGCCCATTCAACTATGTATGTGGGTTATATAAGTGATCTTTTGTCTCCATTCTTTGCTTTTGTTGTTTCGTTTCCTCTCTTTTCCAATTTTAACACAGAAGTCTTCGCTTATTTATAAGTTGTAACGTTTGACTAGCACTCTTGCGTCGCGCTTGCCATGGAATCTTTGGTAGCCGGCTGCGCCCGAATCCTGCCCGGACTACAGCCCAAAAGGTACAGGGTATTTACCCTAAAACTTCCCGATCGGCATGATCTGGCTCGATGTATTATATATATAGGGAATCGGTTAGGTCCTATAATGGAGGACAATGATCGTCCTCTAAAATCTACGTCGAGCTTTATGTGATACTCAAAATACTTTTTAAGTGTCACGTAGAGTACAGGTGAACATTGAAACAATATTTTGAATGCCACATAGAGTTTTACATTGAAGGTTGAAGGACGGTGACCGTCTTCTCATGAAGGACAGATCCCTTTTTCATATATATATCTAAAATAATAGAAAAAATAATAGAAAAAATAATCAGAGGAAAGCAATGACAAAATTCCGTTCTTTTGGCTTTTGGGTTATATAGCTACAAGACAAAACCTAAAGCTGCGTTTGGGTTAGCTCTTTTGGGGTAAAGGGTAGCACACAGAATTACTTTTACATTTGGTAACACAGTTCCTTGTATCATTTGCTCTAGCGGAGAACTGTTTTAAGTGATAAAATTGCTCTATGCATGCTTTATCTCATAGCAGATTTTATCTGTCCTGACAGAGAACAGGCAAAAAGCTGCTTTTACTCTTAGCTAACCCAAACACAGCCTAATGGTTTATGATTTATGGTAGCAAACCCTGGTGGTTTATGTTAGCAAACCCTAGTGGTTTATGATTTATGGTAGCAAATCCTGATGGTTCATTTGTTAATCATCAAATTATCGATCGATATTTAATCATCATATTATCGGCTGATAATTTTAGATTTTTTTAAAAAGATCATTGGTCGATATTTAATTGGTCGGTATTTAATCATCAAATTATCGGTCGATATTTAATCATTATATTGTCGGCCGATAATTTTGGATTTAAAAAAAAAAAGAAAATTTGGGCACCGAAATTTCGGCCTGCACCACAAGATTTTAGTTGAAATTTCGGTAGGGTACGAAACCGATTCGTTTCGGCCAAAATTTTGATCCATGTTGTATGGTATGATATCCTGGGCGATACTGATACATAACAGTGATACGTATCGGTTTTTCACCAAACCGATACGTATCAGTTTTGATACTTCTCGGTCCTCCAACTCCGTATCGGTATTGGCTGATACAGGCCCATATCGATTTACGCTGAGACCTTGGGTTTTTTTTTTTACAAGGGCCGATACATATTTGTATCGGCATATTTGTATCGGTCCATGGGTATCGGTCCTCCATGGACCGATACCGAGTTTGACACTTCGATCTCAAATGATAAACACGTCATTTTATTTGGGGTTATGGATCAAAATTTCGGCCGAAACACATCGGTATCAGACCCCACCGAAACAACATCCCGAAATTTTCAGTTAAAAATCACGGCCTTCAAATTCTCGACCGATAATTTGAAGTTATCAACCAATAATTTGCTAATCACCAAATTATCGGTTGATATTTTGAAGGCCAATAATTTTGAGTTTTAAAATGAAACAAAAAATAAGTATGGGCACCGAAACTTCGGCCTGGCCCACCACATTTCGGCCGAAATTTTGTCTGGAATTTGCGGCTGAAATCCCGAAATTTCGGTGAAAATACCAAATTCGGTTTCAGCTCCAACCAAACTGAAATTTCAGTGCCCAATGATTTTTTTTTTAAATGCAAAAAATATTTTTTAAATTTACATTATAACTATTCATTCTCCAAATAAACGGCTCTCACGTGCATCGCACGTGCAAAGTCCACTAGTATATATATATATGGGCACCGAAATTTTGTTCGGGATTTTCAACTGAAATCCCAAAATTTCGGTGAAAATATCAGATTCAATCCCAACCGAAACCGAAATTGAAGATGCCCAATAATTTATTTTTTTTAACCCAAAATTATCAGCCTTCAAATTATTGGCCTATATTTTGAAGGCCAATAATTTTGGATATATATATATATTGGCATCGAAATTTCAGCCAAAATTTCGGCCAAGATTTTCGGCAAAAATCCCGAAATTTTGGTGGGGTTCGAAACTGATGGGCTTCCGAAATTTTGATCCATGCTATGAGGTATGACATCCTGGGCAATATCGATACATAACGGCGATACGTATCAGTTTTTCAGCAAACCGATACGTATCGATTCTGATACTTCTCAGTCCTCCAACTTGGCATCCACATCGGCTGATACATATCGGGTATTGGCCGATACATATCGGATTGCGCTGAGACCTTGTGTTTTTATTTTTTTCAAAAAAGGGCCGATACGTATCTGTATCAGTTGGTTCGTATTGGTCCTCCATGAACCGATACCCGATACCGAGTTTGACACCTTGATTGCAAACGATCCCGAAATTTTCAGTCAAAAAACATGGCCTTCAAATTCTTGGCTAATAATTTGAAGTAATCAGCGATAATTTGCTATTCACCAAATTATCGGCCGATAACTTCAAATTATCGACTGATAGTTTGAAGGCCAATAATTTAGTGTTTTAAAAGAAAAAGTATATATATGGGCACTGATATTTCGGCTTGGTCCACAAGATTTTGGCGGACATTTCGTTCGGGATTTTCGGCTGAAATCTCGAAATTTCGGTGAAAATACTATATTTGATTTCGGTCCCAACCGAAACCAAAATTTTCACCGAAATTTCGGTGCCCAATGAATTTTTATTTTTATTTCAAACCCAAAATTTTCAGCCTTCAAATTATCAGCCGATATTTTAAAGGCTGATAATTTTGGGTTTATAGATGATAATTTTGGGTTTATAGATGATAATTTTGGGTTTATATATATATATATGGGCATCGAAATTTCGGCCTGGCCCACAAATATTTTGGCTGAAATTTCGTCCGAAATTTTCGGTCGAAATCCCAAAATTTCAGTGGGGTTCGAAACTGATGTGTTTCAACCGAAATATTTGGATTTTGGCCAAAATTTTGATCCATGCTATGAGGTATAACATCCTGAACGATACCGTAACATAACGGCAATACGTATCATTTTTTCAGCAAACCGACACATTCGGTTCTGATACTTCTCGATCCTCTAACTCGGTATCGGTATCGACTGATATGGGCCCACATCAGCCGATACGTATCAGGTATTGGCCAATACATATCGGTTTGTGCCGAGACCTTGTGTTTGTATTTTTTTTTAAATGGTCGATATGTATCGAACGATTCGTATCGGTCCTCCATGGACCGATACCTGATATCAATACCAAGTTTGACACCTTGATCCCAAATGATAAAGACTTCATTTTAATTGGGGTTATGGATGGATCAAAATTTCAGCCGAAACGCATTGATTTCAGACCCCACTGAAACGAAATCCTAAAATTTTCAATCAAAAATCCCAGCCTTCAAATTCTCGACCGATAATTTTATGATTAACAAATTATCGCCTAATATTTTGAAGGCTGATAATTTTGGGTTTTTAAACCCAAAAAAAAAATATAGGCACTGAAATTTCGGCCTGGCCCACAAGATTTCAGTCGAAATTTTCGGCCAAAATCCCGAAATTTTGGTGAAAATACCGGATTCGATTTCGGTCCCAACCGAAACCGAAATTTCAGTGCCCAATGATTTTTACTTTTTTTAACCCAAAATTATCAACCTTTAGATTATCGGCCGATAATTTAAAGTTATCGACCGATAATTTTGCTAATCATCAAATTATCAGCAAATAATTTTGGGTTTAAACTATATATATATATATATATATATATATATATATATATATATATATATATATATATATATATATATATATAGGCCCCGAAATTTCGGTTTGGCCCACAAGATTTTGGCCGAAATTTCAGTGGGATTTGAAACCGATGTGTTTCAGACAAAATATTGGAATTTTAGCCGAAATTTTGATCTATGCTATGAAGTATGACATCCTCAAAAAAAAAAAAAAAAAAAAAAGCACTTGCTACAACTCAATTGCAACTCTCTTTTCTATGAGTTGGTATCAGGTACATGAACTAATATACTTATGATAAAAGGCTGGTATTTTAATAAATTAAATACATAGAAGTTTAAATAGGAGTTCGCCCAATTTAAAACAAAATGCAAATAATATTTTTAAAATTTACATTGTGATGATTCATCCTCCAAATAAATGGCTCTCACATGCATTGAACGTGCAAGATCCACGAGTATATATATACATATATATATATATATATATATATATATATATAGAGAGAGAGAGAGAGAGAGAGAGAGAGAATTGGGGAAATGCAATCATTTGTAGTAAAAAATGCTATAATCATATGTGAGATCACATGTCATGTCATGTGGCATGATCAACAAATACCAATACTTATTTTGGGTTGATAAGCCAAGAGGCATGCGATTTATATAAATATAAATATATATATATATATATATATATATATATATGAGAAATGATTGTATGGCTCGAGTCATAGGATATAAACCCATAACTCTTATTAACTGCATGTCACATCAAGTGACTTAAAAAGTTAACCTGATAAGACATGCAGCCATCGTGACAAATTTTTCCACTATGCATGCAGTCAATAGTTGCTAGAGTCATAAAACTATATTTCAACACTGAGTGAGAGGATCATTACCCTATATATATATATATATATATATATATATATATAGAGAGAGAGAGAGAGAGACTTTTTTGTCCTCCGTTTGATGAGTTAAAGTTAAGGTAACGCTCAACCAACTTGGTGTTGGTGCATTAATTTTAGGTGTCTTTGACCATATGTTTAACGGTGGATATGCATCAAATAAAGTCCAAAATCTTTGGGTGATACCTGATTGTTATTATTTAAGTTGCCATCACATTTGATTCCCCTGATTGATGTCATGTGGTGTCCAAATGGTCTGATTGCAACGTTTTGTGCCATAACCTCTAGGGCCGCATATATATATATATATATATATATATATATATATATATATATATATATATATATATATAGGGAGCCGGTTAGGTCCACCAATAGAGGAGTGGAAATCCATGTGACATTCAAAGCACATATGGTACCACATGGAGTACTGGTGCATTGTTTAGATCATTTTTTAAAAATAAAAGTTTAAAAATATATTTTTGAAGCATAAGTCAAACTTGAATTAGATTGAACGGTCAGAATTTTATTTCTAAAAAAAATATATGGTAAAAATGAATTTTTAAATTTATTTTTTTCAAAGATGATCTAATCAATGCACCTCTACTCCATATGTGACATCAGAATGTGCACCATGTGGCATCAGAATAGTCTTACCAAGTAACATAGAGCTCCATATATATATATATATATATATATATATATATATATATATATATAAAGCACACGTGCATTGTACATTGATAAAATAAGAAATTTAGTCGACTTTAGAGGTCAAACTCAAGTCTTTGCCATCAACTTTGCTTTGCAATAATGCATAAAAGAAAGAACCCAATTAAACATTTTTAACATTCAAAATCAAGAAGAAAACCAGAACACTTTTTTCTAGGGAGTTTATCTTTAGATTGGAGCTTGAAGAGAACACACTTGTTGGTTGCAACATTAATTTTCTAATCTCACCTGATGCCCAATATCTCATTTTATCTTATCATCAAATGTTTTAAATTCCAATCTCCTAGGATGGAACTCAAATGAACACCTCGTGCTAAATTTGATCATATATGTGAAGATAAAAAATTTGGACTTAATTATTCAAACAAAATCAAATAAAAACTTGGATTGGTTTTCCCTATGATCAAAAGGTCATGTTTCTCTTTGCTAGTTCATGTGATCATATAGCAGCCATTTTTAAAAGTTTCCCATTGCTACTTCATGGGATCACGAAGTCTTCTTTTTTTTATAATCTCTGAGACCACACAGCCAGGATCCACGTACATTTACTTTTGACTGTAGCTATGATCACAAAGCCAACATGTGCAGTTTAAACGGGTCACGGACCATTTTTACCAACCCCTTAAATCCTTCCACTCCTGTTCGGGATATTGAATAGAAAACAAATCTGATTTAACGTTTTAACGACCCTATAAATTTTAAACTAAATTTGTGATGTTAGATTTGTTTTGCACTAAGCATAATGTTAATGTTAGTATTTTACACTGGAACCTATCCTAGTTGAGAAAATAAATATTTTGGTTTTTCAAAAGTTTTATATTTATAATTGTCTTTATTTGACACAAGTTGTGGGGTGGCCTAGTGATTGAAAGACTTTGGTTATAGACAAGAGGTCTAAGGATCAAACTTTACTACAATTAATGCCCATATGATATTTTTCTACCGTCAAATCGTGGGCGTAATTGTAGACGTCGATCTCGATCGCGTATCGATGAACTATTTAAAATGAATCTAAAATTATTTTATTATAAAATCGCTTTTAGGATTAAAATAATAATTAATCCTGATTTTATATTATTTTTGTGAATTTTCATATATATTTTGGGTTTTATTTCGAAACTTTATTTCATTTTGAATCTGTGACAGTCAATCGATTGAAACACACTTTTCAATCGATCGACTTCAAAATCGTAATAGAGAAGGTTTTATTTCCTTTTAAATTCAATCTATTGATTTACATAATTCAATCGATCGATTTGAGCAGTTTATTTTAATAAGCAAAGTTACTTTAACTGTTTCTGACAACTTTAATGAATGGATGTCTCAATCGATTGATTTTATAAATTCAATCGATTGAGGTTGTTTGGTAATGAATATAATAACAGTTCTTGCCTTTTTCTTTAATTGGAAAGAAGGGATATTCAATCGATTGAGGTTGTTGGTAGGGAATAGGTTATTGTAATAGTGAAATAGTTATTATAATATTAGTTTAGTTTAATGAATAAGAATTCAAAGCCTTATTCAATTTATTATTCAATCAATTTATTATGAATCGATTGACTTTGAATTGAACTGACTATGTATACTTACCCAAATTCAATCGATTGAGCTCCACTTCTCAATCGATTGACTTTGAATTGAGCCGACTGTATACACTTATTTAAATTCAATCGATTGATTTTGAATCAAACTGATTGTGCACACTTATTTTAATTTAATCGATTGAGTTACACTTTTCAATCGATTGATATTGAATTGAATCGACTATGTACACTTACCTATTTTAATTCAATCGATTGAGTTACACTTTTCAATCGATTGATCTTGAACCGAACTGATTGTGTGCACTTATTTAAATTCAATCGATTGGGTTACACTTTTCAATCGATTGATCTATGTACGAACAGACATTAAACAATATTATCAATATTATTTTCTCCTATAACTCTACTTGTTCGACTAAAACTCAATGCACTCTAATTTATTGATGTTTCGATCGATGGTCGTGATGCACTCCACTTTAAATTGGACTGCCATTTTTTATTTGAGCATTTAATTATAGTATACTATATATATATATATATATATCATTTTATCGCTTCAACGCGACCTCTTCGATAACACAAAGTATTAGAACTTCGATGCCTTTATAAAACCAAACTCTAACCTTTACGATTATCGAAATCACACTTATAACCCTATTCTATAATTATATTGGTGTGGTATGTAAATAAATATAAATATAAACATAATCAAAATCTAAGTGTAAACCGTTCTGTATGTGTGATATTTTTGTATTTGTAACTTAATCAAATTATACGAGTTAAGAATATGTTAGATCATGAGTACGAGAGTGTATGAGATCATGCCTACGCTTGGGCGTGGTGATTCGCGGAGATGGTATCGAAGCGAGAAATACACCATATTCGCATGCCTTATAACTCATGGTGGAATGGGACCCATGACGAGTCGGGTGAGTGTGAATTCAGTGTAACCTCGTATACGGTGGCATATACAGCGACCCGACCACCCCGAGTTTAAATATGATAGTATAAATTATGAGTTAAGTTATGAGGTTCGATCATAGGCATTAGCTGTTATGAGATTTCTTTCACGATCACGTGAAACTCGGAATATTGGCGTTCATGTACGGATGCAACACCTATATGGTAATATAGACTATCACACGAAGTACATCCAGGCTACTACGGAACCTTTTTCTTGGGAAGCGTGAATTAGGAAAGTTGTCTCACTATAGTTTGTCGTAGGATTAAGTGTAAGAATATGATAAAATATGAGTATGAGATAAAATAAGTTATAATACGAGTACGATAATAAGATATCGCTGTGTAAGCCAGCAAAAGATAAAAAACTTAAGTCTCTGTACGTATTGTTCATTGCGTAGCCACCGTAAGGGCAACAACGTCTTTCAGCCAAGATGGATCTCTGGGAGAGATCATGAGTATGAGTATGTTATGAGTGACTTTGGCCATTATGTCTCCCAATTGGCTGGGTGGTAGAGTATGAGTATGACACGAGGGAGTTATGATATGGTGGTATAATACTATATTGACCCTCCCATGGTAGTTCGAGCAGCGACTCTGGCACAGGTCGTTTAGGATTTCACGAGTATGTTAGTTACGCTCATACGATGTACAAACGTATGTGCGAGAATGATAATAAGACATGGTATGATATGTTATGAGATATGGTAAGGTACGTTAGGATATGAGTTTTACGATATGCATGTGATTTTATCTTTCTTTTGCTATCTGCTTTGAGATATTATGTTTATCACTCACTTAATACACTCATAATGCACCTGAGTAGTATGGGGTGAATTGGTGGTATATCCACTGAGTTTACATGACTGAGTAAACTTATCCGATGATAATCTTACAGTTGTAGGTGATTACGTTGGTGAAGTTAACGTGAGCCATCTAGATCTCGCCGACGCTGATTTCATTGATCCCGCGGGTATTGAGTACCAGGAGCCTTTGGAGGGCGACGCGACCAGTTATCAGGAGGACTACGGTGCTGATCTTGATTCGAGTGTCGAATACTGATCATTGTAGACTTGATATGGAGTTCTATTGATATTAGTATTAGACTTTATAGTTTATTTTATCGGATTTGTCTCCGAATGGATTTACATTTTATTAATGGATTGTGATTTTATCACACTTATTCAATATTTATGATTGCATTTATATTTCATCCTATTTGTTGAATTTCACGGATTTCGTGAAACCATTATTGCACGAGAACTCTGATTAGGTGTATATCCACTTAACATATTAGAGATATGTGCGAGTTATTACTCGGAATTCTAAGCCATCGGGATATGATAAAATTTCGGGCCGTGACAAATGTCCTAAAAAGATGAGAAACAGAAACGCTTTTCTCGGAACAACGGAACACATAATAAGTAAACATGATAAATCTTTGAAGGTGAAGAAATAATTATATTTTGGGGTGAAGAAATAATTATATTTTGGGGCTTATATTCAATCAATATCCACAAATTTCTCATCCAAAGAATACAAACAAGCATCCTTCATTATATAAATAAATTTATCATATTTTGCATTTCGGCGAGGAGCATAATACAAGATTTGATACAGAAATAGCAGCCCTTCATAAAGTGTGGGAAATAGGATAATGTTCTCCATGATTTCCACTAAGCAATCACTTGATTAGGTGTCATAGCCTATGCATCAGAGGTCCAAAATCTTTAATCTCCTTTGCCTCCTCTTTCTTAAGCACCAATTAGTAAAGAGGAGGGCTGAAACTTGAAAGGTGTCAGACTCAATAACATATAGCTTCATGATATGCTTCTTGATACTTGCGTAAAACATTCCAAACTGCACGAAAGAGGAAGTTGAGATGGAGCTTCAAAATGAAGTCGATTCCAAGAACCTCAAGTAACAAAATGAAGTTGCCACCCTGTAAAAATCTCTTCCATAAGGATTTGTTTCAGTTGTAAGGTTTCTTTGAAGAGGTTGCATTCCATATGATTCATAGCAGCTACAAAATTGGTGATCGCCATTTCTGCCCCTCCTCGAGCTACGAGCAAACAGTATTGCTGGATTCTCCAAAATTGAAGCATGCAAAAGAGCAATGCCTGCATGGGCTAAGAAAGAAACGTGAGCATGAAATCATAATTTACACCAACCACAATATCTATACATTTCAACTGAGCCTAGTTAATTTTAGTGCTGGAAGACCCATTTTAAATTATCCATCCCTAATGATAACAAAATCTAATGTGGATAAACTAATGAATTTCATGTTTTGGGATGAACATAGTCACCAAGTCGGGATTTGCCAATAATTCGGCGAGGTTAAATTTCGAAAAAAAAATCGGAGGAAAAAGTAGAGAAAAAATAATAATAATAACAAAATAAGATTAAAAAGTATGAAAATTTGTAAAAGATACATAAAGAGTCATGATTTAATGAAAAATAATTATTAGCGAATTATTCATGAAATTTGTTATTATTTTTAAAAACACACATTTTTCAACCTCAAATTCGTGAATTATTCGTGAATTTTTCAAAAAAATTGGAGAATTTGGTGACTATGGGGATGAAAACATCCATATGGAATTTAGGAGATGATGCGGAGCCATAACGGGCAATAGTCTCAGTATCGGATCCACCCGAGACAGATGTATTGTCTAAGGTATTGCCCAATACATATACTTTGTAGTATCATAATTTTAATGTATCCCTAGTACAAACTTTGGATTGGAAATACCTGAGGCGATAACTCTCAGTATCGGCACAGACCGATACAGATATTTTAATCCTTGCTTTAGAAGGTAAAAATTGATTGTATCAAACAAATCAGAACAGCAGTGGGTAACTGGGTATACACAACTTTCTCTTGTAAGTTGGGGTGAAATATCAATATATAGTTATATAGGTAATTAGAATGCAAAAGGAGGAGGATGCATGAAAAACTCGGGGTGAATTTAGCAATAGTTTATATAAACATAGAAGATTAATGGGGCATCACTAATACAATGGATTATTTAGTTTATGAAGAGCCTTCATCCTCAAAAATCCTGTCAAAAGCGGCCTTTAACAGATGTCAGGATCCCTTTAAAAGACTGCTTTTAACAGGATTTGGTAGCTAAAAGAATATTCATTAGCTTGATAATCCACTTATTCGGTGAAGAGAGTCGATCTGCAAATAAAATACAAGATAACAGACTATCAATACAAAGGTTTTTTATTATGTACCACTACCCAAAATCTAGGTTCCAGCCGCCAGTTCCAACTGGAAGACCATCCTCCAATGACCATACACCTTAGCACACTAAATCCAATATACGCCTTACAAAGTGAATTCAACCACCGTGTTCTGATGATTGGTTGGCATTTCCAAAACAGGAGAAAAACACATTTCTTCCCACTTTAGACCGTTAAGAGTATATTAGTGATCAAATCGCGTAAGCACATACACATATTTGTGTTCTCTCACAAAATGAGATATCTCATATTGCTTGATCACCTATGTTACCACGTGTTAGGGTTTCAGCACTCTTATAAGAGTATGCTGTTTATTCTTTTGTTCACACAAACAAAAACCAGAAGATCTGATGTCCCCTTGCAGATTTAAGATTCAGTGAGTTTCTAGTGTCATGTGTGTGTTATCGCGAGACCACATTCATGTGGGCTGGGATTAGTACCCAAGGGCCCAAAAAAAAAGTGTGTTTTACAACTTGCAAACCGTATGTGTCTTACCCTCAACACAAAAGGATTTTTTTATATTGATTAAAATTAGCTAATGCATAGAAAAAATATACTTGGACATTAAATCATATAGAAGTAATACAGAGATGAATTGAATCATGTGTTTTGTTATTCAATGATAGATGAGTTAAAAATGGTATTTCTAATGCTACTGTCATCAATTTTGTAACTTAAAATTCAATAATATGAGTTTATCATTGTATTACTTGCCTACAAATACAAGGCATCGACTCTCCTGACCGTCATTTAAACACCAAAATGGTGTTTAAATGATCGTATACCATCAATGGTTTAAGATGTGGGTAATCTACACCGTCGAAGTGATAGATCATAGATTGAACGGCAATGGGCACAAAAATGCATTTTTTGAGAGTTTTGAACCATCCTATCTGTGCACTCTACTACCAACCGTTTTGCCTAGTTTCAATGGCTGATATTAAAGTTCGCCAATCGGATGGCTCACATCCACTTATGGGCATGATTCTTTGGGTAAAACATTTTCTAATGATAGATTGTCACCTGGGAAATTTAGATTGATCATACATGTGTGCCACATGTCATAATAGTAAACCACACTTCAATGGCGTGAGATCAAAATTTTTAATTTAATGGTAGAGGAGCGTTTAAACACCATTTGGTGTTTAAGTGTCAGTCAGGAGCCATTATCCCTAAATACAAATATCATGATACACATAAAACATATACCAACACTGTACAAAATTGTATCCATGCCTTACCAATATACAAACAACGTACCAAAGACTTGCCAATTAAAACGTATCTGAAACCTTCTTGGTCGTAACGTCCCAGTACCAATACCTCATACCAACTCCTAGGAATTATGGGTCAAATATCTCTGGTCAGCCTGTTGTTATAGGTTTACCCCAACACGTTGAGTCGCTTGAGCAGAAATCAAATCCGCTCGAGCGAAGTGGCATGAAATTAGAGCAAACTTTCGGGTAGAAGTCGCTCAAGCGACTTTGGTTTTCGCTCGAGTGACCCGCGACGACTCAGTTACGTCTACACTCGGGATTTGGCAAGTTTCTCTTAGGTTAGACGTAGGATTCAAGACTTCTATATAAAGGGAATGCTCATAGACGAATTGGGTGCTTGGAGAGGGCTTTTGAGAGAGTTTTTCAAGAGAAAAACTTGGGTGAATACTTTGAGAGGCAAGGTATTGAAGAATTGCATGGGGATTAAAGATCCGATTGAAGCCATTCTTGTGCCGGGATCGTTATTATATTTTGGCAGATCTCTTCCTTGGTTTAACAGCATGTTAGTTGTTCAAGATCGTGTTTGATGTTGCTTGAGAGTGCACTAGAGAGAAGAGAGTGTGTGTGTTATAAACCTTCATAAATAGTGCATATACTCCTGTGGACATAGCCACAATTGGGTGAACCACGTAAATATGTGTTGTGTGATTGTTCTCTTGCATCTTCTTATATTTTCTGCATTCATCGCGATCGAGAGTTCGCTAGTGTGGGTTGAATTCCTAACACAGCCGTCAACCTCTTCTAGTACACTCTCTCTCTCTCTCTCTCTCTCTCTCTCTCTCTCTCTCACACACACACACACACACACGTATATATATTAACAACGTACTCCTATTAGATTGAGTCATCTCTAGTGAGAAGGTTGAAATGCCAAAGTGATTTTGCACAAAATGAGACATCTCTTGTTTTGAGAGATAACCTAAATATGTTCCCGTGATCACTAACATTGTAGTGACTAGTGACTACAGAGCATAACAACATACACAAAACATAAGGTGGATTCCATTTTGGCATTCCAGCCACCTTTTTATTTTCGCAGGACCCCAAGGAAAAAAGAGTCTTATTCCCAGTTCCATATCAAAGAAAATGATTTTTCTTTAACCAAGCATAATTTTGGTAAGGGTAGCGTTATATACACCCGTTAAACCTGTGAAGAACGCGCGCATGTCAACCGTAACCTAGATATGCATGTGTTCTTCTTCACAGGTTTAACAGGTGTACATAACGCTACCCTTTTGGTAACTATAAAGATCATAAGAGTGAATGGGCAGGTCAGTAAATATTATTTGAAATAACCAAGTTTTCCGTTGACAACAATAATTTTAACCATCAAACTGATGACAATTCCCTTGCTAAAATACTAGCCATAATGTATTAGGAACCAACATTTAGAGAAAGGTCTGAGCAAGCTAGGCATAACATGAGGTGATGAAACCCAATTTATTTAGAGGGATATGTGAATGTGTACTAAATCGAATCATATGCTAAGCAATTAAAGAAAGGGTACCTCTATTCGTGCCCACCTGTTTACTGAAAGCGCCAACTCAATGATGTCCAGCACTGTGATGGGCGCTAGCGCACTTGCATTAAATGGGCGCTTTCAGTAATCGGGTGGGCTTGAATAGAGGTACCCATGGGTTAAAATATAAGTTTTCCAGTACATATCACCTAGCTCCAAAACCAGTACGTATCGGACGATACGTACTTGTTCCGGACAATAGATTGGTGTGTATAGTTCGCTACATTGCCAAAACATATCGAATGCACCAGTACAATACTTTTAATGTATCGTACCAGTGACCTCTGATAATGGTACGTATCATCCAGAACATACTCGTATCGGACAAGATTTTGAACCATGGAGGTACCCTTAAAGAAATAGGTGGGTGTGTACCTGGCAGGCGTGAGTAGAAAATATGCCACTCGAAAGCCCGCGGTCTTGTGAACAACTGTAACAGCAAGTGTTCTCATCAACCAAGGCAATAGTTAATCCAAGTCAGATTGCGTCAGTTTTTCTACATGCCTTTTACTTTCTTTCTTTCCTCTTCATCTTTTTTGGGAAGAGTTCTCGGGTCTCCAAAAGAACTTCATGGTGCATTTTTTCCCAGAGTTCTTCAAAGTGATTGTGAAACTTCTCCTGAAACCACTGCATAATCTCCAAATGCAACTCCTGTGGATTTTCCTTCCATGCCTCTCTTAACTTGGGACGGCTATCAATTATCTTCGACCCAATCTTTAATTTATTAAGAAGGTTCCCAACCCGTCTTTGGCCAGATGCCTCGGACCTCAAAATGCTAGATGGAGGTGCAGCCATGAACTTTTGAGCAGACTTTAGGCACGGTAATACATTGCCTTCAAGCAAAGCACAAGCAAAAACTGAAACCCGAAGCATATCACTCTTGATTGGCAAGCTATGTAACGGGAGCTGCCATAGGTGTGGACCAAAAGTTGGGCGGACCCAGCACAAAACATTATCAGTTAGGGGTTCATAATAAGGTTTTGGGTCTGTAAGTGGTGATGAGAAGATGCAGAGAGATCCTACATATTTGACGAGCCAATCCCACTTCACACTAGTAACTCCATGCATATATGGTCGTTTTGTGTGGAGTAATTCATTGTACACCAGAAACTCCGGGGCAGATTGAGAAACCGATGACCAACGGTGAAGAAATACAGTTTCGTTCACCAAGCAAGCTTGGTATCGGGCGGCATTAGCTTTTTTATCTCTATCCGATGATTCCGAAACTGTCCGAATTCGCTTGGCGACCCTATCCGCCCAGCCAGCACAGATTGCTTGCCCCAAAAGATTTTCTTCATTCAGTGCTAAAGGATGCTTATCGGCCAAAATCCTCCAAGCACGTTCCACGTCCTCCAAGTTTCCATGAACCCATGAGAATTCTTGATTTGACCCGACAATAGCACTTTGATTAAATATAAGCTGAAGAAGCTGTTTCCTCAACTTCGACATTTCATCCATAGTTTTCAAGTGCAGTGCATGATTTTTGCAGAATTCGAATGGGCTCTCTGCAAGCTCAAACAGCTGCAAAGCATATCCAACAGTCAACGCATCACTCGTAGGATTACAAAATTTCACACGAGCCATCTTAGCCATTGATTTCAGCTTCTTCTGCCTCGTTTTCTCTTCTTGGTCTAGGATTTTCACGGTTTCAGCATTCTTGGGATGGTCACCCATGGCATCACGAGTCTCGCCTTGACTCAAATCATCCCTACTTCCTCCATCAAACTGCATAATAAACGGATTAGAAAAGCTCAAAGCTGCAGCTGCGGCAATTGCATATCCCAAAACTAAATTAGCCCTAGCATAAACTGGCTGTTTCCCCATAACTTGAATGACGGTCAAAAGCATGCGGGAATGGCGTGGGCTCATAGGATATTGTGCCATGGCATTTCCTATTGGTGTGAGTCTTCCTTGGCTGTCAAGAGCTTCAAGAGTCTTTAAGCATCGCTCAGCTTCCATCAGCGCAGTAGTCTCGGGAGGGGTGGGGAAAGGAAAATTTGCAACCTGGGGACATGCACGAAAAAATAGAAGCATGGGTTTAAAATAAAGTAATAAAAACACATATACATATAAATGGCATTTTCAAAAGAATTATACGCATACATATAAATGGCATTTTCTAAAGAATTATATTGCAACGACTAATATACTGTTAAGTTAGATGACACTTTCACCCTCCCATTTTAGGGCATTGGTGGACATTTTTTTACCAATCCAAATGGCCGGCCATCATTTGAATCAAACTCGCACCCAAAAATATGACAATCATCAGAGAATTCATATCATCAGATCGTATCACATCAATATGGACCCTATAGTAGATAAGAACAATGGTCCATATTAAAATACTATAATCAAATGGTTAGAATCCTCTGTGATCATAACCTTTAGGCTGAGTTCAGTTCAAATGATTATCCCCCATTTGGACAACCGTCGTGTGATCAACGGTGGTCAATGGTTTTAAAAATTATCAGTGAACCAAATATCAGAAATTGATCAAAATGATATGAAAAATAAATTGGACAGGTGAACTCTAGGGTGGACCAGGTGCCACGTGGGAGTGAGGTGCCACGTGGCATCAAAATGGACCTCCTCTCCAGCCATCTTGGCTGGAGAAGAGGCGTACAGTACCTTTTTCCTACACACACACACACACACACATATATATATATATATAGTATTGACACACGCGTCTGTATCTGGAGTTCTGAACATCATGACGTAAATGATAATTTGCAGAGAGAGAGCTTAAAAGATAACTCACCTTATCAATACCCATGGACTTCATGAGAAGGAAAACACCATCTACAGGAGTTTTGGTAATTTCAGCACTCGAGAAATCTGAAAATATGTTATTAAACACAGCTGAGGAATAAAGGCGGTAGCAGTGTCCAGGCCCAGTTCTTCCAGCCCGCCCTGCACGCTGAGCAGCAGATGCTTTACTTATCCATTGAACTTCATATGTTGCCATCCCATTGGTGCAATTGTAGTTCTTCACCTTTTCTCTGCCAGTATCAACCACGTATTTTATGCCAGGTATAGTTAACGAGGTCTCAGCCACGTTGGTGGCAACGACAACAAGCCTCTCTCCTGCGGGTACCCCTTCGAAGACCCGTAGTTGAGCTGCAGCGGGTAGCATAGCGTAAAGGGGGAGGACATGAAATGCACAAGGACAAAGACTATATGCTCCATGTTTTCTCCCAGAA
Source organism: Chloranthus sessilifolius (assembly GCA_021018995.1). Classification (NCBI taxonomy): domain Eukaryota; kingdom Viridiplantae; phylum Streptophyta; class Magnoliopsida; order Chloranthales; family Chloranthaceae; genus Chloranthus; species Chloranthus sessilifolius. Next base: position 331,149 of record CM037588.1, on the reverse strand, counting down.
CTAGGTGATAACTTTTGACGTCCTTCAATCTCTGAAGCAACATGAAGATCCGATTTTTCTTTGGCACTCGGTTCTTTGCCTGATAGAGCTTCAAAAGCAGCTTTTAGTGAAGCAATGCTCCCAACTTCTCTTAAAACATTTACCAGTGTGCCAGTTTTTTCGTCGGATTCACGACTCTCATAATCGCTATCAATTTCCAGATCGTCATCTGTTCCCGAGTCGGATGTATAAGAGTCTCTATCTATATAATCAGGATCCTCACCATAAGAGCTGAATCTTTGACTTAGCAGGTCAAGCGAGTGGGAGGGAATCTCAAAGGCTTCACTGATGTCCTTCATATCAGGTTCATGCTCGGAGTTTGAAGAAACCTTATTATCTGTGTTTCCCTTATAAGTATTTTCAACATGCTGATGTGATGCTTTGCGCAACTTCCTACACAAGTGTTCTACTTCCCTCTGTCCGGTGACAAATACAAGTATGCCGCCAGGAGGCAGCTTCTTGTGAATTGACATAACCTTTTTATAAGCTTGGCCCATATAGTCCACTATCTCTGTTCTTTTTGAGAAGTGATTTGTCACAGGAAATTGTCTAGTTTGGACCTCTATGACAGGTGGTGGTTCACGAAATAGCCTCTTATTTGAAAGAAAATCCTCAACGCGCAATGTAGCACTCATAAGCACAACCTTTAACTCTGTAATCATATTTTCAGGGTCAATTTTTACTCCTGAAAGCACCTTATCTTGCTGTTCTACATATAACCTCTATCATCCAAATACATCATAAACAAGGAGAAAAAGAGATGTAAGCAATATTAGAAAAAAAAAAAAAAACAAACAAAAAAGAAAAGAAAAGCTGGTGTTACTACCACACCATTTTATGTTACAGCCACCTCACTTAAACAAAGGAAAATTTTGATAACTGCTTGAAATCGGACGATGGAGATTATCCGTCCCAATCTTCCACCAATAGAAGTTGAGATCATGGGCCTTACTATCAGACGGTCAGATGTTGATTACACATGATACAGATCCCAAAAAATGAATGTGAACCACTGATGGTACACTGATCATGTTCACTGTTTGGGATATGTGCCACGTGGAATCAACATCTGACCGTCTGATAATAGGCCTATAAGCTAAAGATCTATTGTGTGGTAGATATGGAAGAAAAACGACCTCCATCATCTGATTTAAAACAGACAACATATTTTTCCTTTGTTTCAGTGAGGTGGCTGTAACGTAAAGTAGTGTGGTAGTAATACCAGCCAAAAAAATTCTATCACTTCCTTTTGATATAGAAGCAATCATGCAATAATTGATGTTCTCACCTGGCGCACACGCATAACACGAGAAAGCATTCCGATAAGTATGTCTGTGTTCAAGCTCCTCTCATGAGCCTCATCCAGAATAATAACGGAATACCGCTTCAATAAGAAATCACTCTGCACAAGAAGGCATGGATCAAAGTCATTAATATGCCCTAAAGACGGAGATGTTAATTTTACCTTAAATAAACTAAATGAGCAAAACAAGTGTCTAACAATAGTTAAAGAAAAACAGTCAATAAAAAATCCACTACACTTTAGGGCCACCATGTATGGGGTATGTGTATCAGTGTATGGACCAATAGGATCTATGTCCTGTATAAGGCTCAGATGTACTCATGTATTTTCTTTTCAAAAATGTTTAAAAAAAATAAGTTTTATATATACCTGTATAAAATATTAAATAACTGATATTTGACAGTTGACTTAGACCTGCACCATAACCATACCAGGTATCACTGTAATTGTTGGAAGATAATATACTACAGATATCATCCATCTTGATTGTATTCTTGTAGCAACCCTGTCTTTTGATGCAGTTGAGTTTATGTAGAAGTTTGACCTGTTTGACCTTGAGGAATGGTCAAACTTTTGACTTCATATGTGAGGTGGCCACGGGTCCCTCTCTTATTTTGTTTAGCTTCATTAGATATAAAAAAATACACATGGTTATCATTACAGTACGACACACGATCCTATAGAAAACGATATGTATCGATGATATGTTTTTTCTAATTGTTTCTTACGATACACGATAGAACACATTATAATACATATTATTAAACGATACATGTGATTTTCATTGTAATGACGATTTTATTTTTACAAAAATGATTACTTGTCTACCCCCAACACAAATCCCCTTACAAACTCTTTCCATATCTATGGAAAAAAGATTAACTGCATTACTATCACTTTGATCAGATCATGCATAGATTCATATAGCATAGTTTATGATTGCCTATCACGGTCAGCCCTTATATGCATGATATCACGCTTGGTTGTTATCATTGTTTGTCTTTAGTATTCTTGTTATCAGTAGTTAGATGTCATCACTCACATATGAGCACACACAATTCACCTGTGTAGATTGTGGTGGATTGGTTTGTTACACATTAATTTATATGTTTGATAGCTCAGACCCTTGTGATTATACTTTTGATCGTCGGATTAAATTACATTAACCTTGCCAACAAAAGACACGATGGTTCATATACTCCCAACAAATGGTACAAGTATGAAAAGGGAAGGGTGCAGAGTAGATCACCTTGCCGGAACCTCAACTACGTGTAAAGATGATGGCAAGAATAATCACCAAATTTCCCAGGAATATAAATCTAGCAAGGAAGATTTGTAGGTCGGCGAGGATAGTGGTAAAAAGGGTATGTGGCGGGGACGCCAACATATGGACACCTGGTTTGGTGGACCACATCGCTTTTATCGTTGAAAGAAAAAACGGAAACACGGGAATAACCGGTGAGAGAACTAGGACTAGATCCTGAAGAGTTGGAGAGCCAGAAGAAAGCCAAACTGGTCGCCCAGGCGAGATTAGGATCGCCCTGGTGACCAGATTCAAAGAGTCAAGGGGCTGGTACCCAGGCGACCAGCAAGCATGCATCAAGGCTTTGGGTTCTCGCCCAGGCGACATTCAAAGGGTGTGACACGACAGGATTTGCGTCTTTCATCCTATTTTATTCCTTTCTCTTGCCTTTTTGCTACAATTGTAATTTTGCTTTTGGGTCAATTTACTACTTTACCATTTTAAGATTTTTCTCTTTTGGGCACCTACTATATAAGGAGCTTTAATGGAGAGTACATGATGCGGGAACTTACTAAATGCAATGTTAAGGGCTGAGATTAAGATTGAAATTAATTTAATTAATTAAAATAACAATTTCTCATAACAAATTATCACGAATATTCTAAAAATTCAATTAGGTGATTTAATTTCGGCCCAAAATAGTGTTACTTTCGTGTACATTCCCTATCGCGGATCTAGAAGACTAGAGTTCTTATGAACGGCTAGATCTCCGATAGTTTTAGGGCGTCAAACGAACTCGCAAGCGGGTGCTCTCGATAGCAAACGAAAATAAAAGGCTAATAAAATTAATGATGAACAAAATATTGATTTAGGACTTTTATGATATCAATAAAATAATTAGGATTACGCTACTTACGCAAACTATAGATCTAAAGAAGATAGAGATGGAAGAAGAGTTCGCCTCGCACCAAACCACAAGCGGGAATCGAAGAATCGCTCTCCGTTTTGAGAGAATCACACTCTCACGAAAGTTTAGAACTCTCAATTTTGCATAAGCAATTTTCATTAACCAAAAAGTTCTAATAAAAGTGTTTACAAGCCTTTAAATAGGCCAACCAATGCATAAAATTAGAAATCCTAGTATAACTCTAATTCCTAATTCAAATAAAAGAAATATCCTAATTCTTCTAAAACAATAAAATCCTAAACAATAAGGAAACTAATCATATTTCTAATAAAAGAAACAACTCTTACTTTCTAAAATAAAATAATAAAAGAAACTAATCCTAATTCAATTAGGATTCTTGAAATTCGTCACTTTATGTGCAGCCTCCGAAAACTGATCATAACTTCTTCAATACTTGTCGGAATTGCTCAAATTTTGGCTCGTTGGAAAGCTACTTCGATAAGCTTTCAAATATGATCAATTTCGTATCAATCTGACTTCGTTTGACACTTCAAAATAGGCCAAACATAAAAGAGACGGGATTAAAAGTTAAAGAACCTAATAAATTTTGGATTTTCTTCTTTCTGATCAAACGGGTCTTTAACGGGCCTTTTTTTAAAAACCCATTTGTGGGTCCACTTTCTTTTTTGACGTTTCTTCTTTATCCGACCACGATTCAAACAGGCGGATCTAAAATACACATCAGTACACTTTAAGCTTGTGAGGAGCTTTAATGGAGAGTGAGTCTGTCTCCCCATGTGAGTTTGGTGTGAGGCCAAGGGTGTGATGCCCATGTGTTATCTTTAATCTTTTTCTATTTTGCTTGCTAATTTCTTGCATTTATTTTCGTCTATTTAATTGCTTATAATCCCTAAAACATTCTTGAGCAACCTTGATGCCCATCCTTGTGGATTGATTTCAATCACTACCCATCGATCCATGGTCGTCGTTGGGCTCGAGCTTGCTCTATTTGCAATCGATTAATCAATCGATTCAAATGCCCTAACAAAGAACTACGAGAATCCACATAGATCCACAAGCGAACGCCCAAACCTAGCGAATCCTAGGGTTCTATCTCTAGGATCGCACATTCTGAAATTCTAACGAACTCGCGCGACGGATTGGACCCTAACCAAACCTAGCATGGTTACCTAAGAGGAATTCCATGAAATCCTAAGGTATCGCTTTAATTTGAGTTTAATTGTTTAATTAATTAGATTAATTTCGGCAAATATCATCTCATATTCATGGTAGGGTCGTTGTCCCGCGCCAATTTTTAGTATTAGAGCTTTAGGTGCTAGGTTAGGGCATTTGTGTGTTCATCTTGTGATGAGGGAACTTACTAAATGCAATGTTAGGGCTAAGATTAAGATTAAAATTAATTTAATCAATTAAAAATAATAATTTTCATAACAAATTACCACAAAAAATTCTAAAAATTCAATTAGGTGATTTAATTTCGGCCCAAAATAGCGTTAATTTCATGTACGTTCCCTATCGCGGATCTAGAAGACTAAGGTTCTTATGAATTGCTAGATTTCCGACAGTTTTAGGGCGTTAAACGAACTCGCAAGCGGGTTCTCTCGATACCAAACAAAAATAAAAGGCTAATAAAGTTAATAATGAATAAAAAGTTGATTTTGAGTTTTTATGAAATAACTAGGACTACGCTACTTACGTAAATTGTAGATCTAAAGAAGATAGAGATGAAAGAAGAATTGGTCTCGCACCAAACCGCAAGCGGGAATCGAAGAATCGCTCTCCGTTTTGAGAGAATCACACCCTCAAGAAAGTTTAGAACTCTCAATTTGCATAAGCAATTTTCATTAACCAAAAACATATAATAAAAGTGTTTACTAGCCTTTAAATAGGCTAACCAATGCATAAAATTAGAAATCCTAGTATAACTCTAATTCCTAATTCAAATAAAATAAATATCCTAATTCTTCTAAAACAATAAAGTCCTAAACAATAAGGAAACTAATCATATTTCTAATAAAAGAAACAACTCTTACTTTCTAAAATAAAATAATAAAAGAGACTAATCCGAATTCAATTAGGATTCTTGAAATTCGTCACTTTATGTGCAGCATGGGTCAAAATATCGTCCGATACCGATACGTATCGGACGATACGTATCGGTTTCAGGGGTTAGCGGTACGATACATACCCTATGTATCGTACCCAGCTTAAAATGAGTAATTTATCGTCCGATACGGACAAAATATCGTCCGTATCGGACGATAATTTCAAATTATCGGACGATAATTTGGCTGAAATTAAAAAAACCCGTAGAGTTGAAATTATCGTCCGATACGAACGATAATTTCAAATTATCGTTCGATAATTTCACTTTTTCGTGGGCCCCACCCATAGACCCGACTTTTTTAGTCGGGTTACCCCTTTTTCCCCATTTCTTTCTTCCTCTCTTCTTCCTTCTTCTTCCTCTCACATTTTTTGAGTATCTACACCCTAAATCGGCGCCAAATCGCACAAAAAATCACGGGATCAACGTGGAAGGTACGTGTTTATCATTTTACTACCGTTTTATTTCATTTTAAATAATAAAATAAGGTAGATCTACACTAAATAAGTGTAGATCTACACTAAATTAGTGTAGATCTACCCTAAATAAGTGTAGATCTACCTTATTTAAGGGTAGATCTACACTTATTTAAATTATTTAAATTATTTAAATTATTTAAAATAATTAATATTATTTAAAATAATTAATATTATTTAAAATAATTTAAATATTTAAATTAAGAAGAGGGAAAAAATAATTTAAAATATTTAAATTAATTAAAAATAATATAAATAATGGGTCAAAAATAATATGATGGGTCAAAAATAATTATATGTGACCCCATTTAAAATATTTAAATTGATGGGTCAAAAATAATATAAATAATTATAATTAAGGGTCACCTGTAAGCAATATGGGTCACATATCATATGGGTCACATATAATTAATAAAATAATGGGGTCAATATGGGTCACATATAATTTAAACTTAAAATTAATATGGGTCACATATAATTAAATTTATGGGACACATATTAAATTATATGTGACCCATATTAATTTTAACAATAAATTTAATTATATGTGACTGTCACATATAATTAAAATAATTAATATTATGGGATATGTCCCATAAAATATTAGAATAATATGGAATAAATTTCAAATAAATTTTTAAACATTATAATAATATCAAATAAATATTCATAAATTAAAATAATATCAAATAAACATTCAAAAATTAAAATAATATGAAATAAATATTCAAAAATTATAATAATATCAAATAAATATTCATAAATTAAAATAATATCAAATAAACATTCATAAATTATAATAACATCAAATAAATATTCAAAAATTATAATAATATCAAATAAATTTGATAAAATATAATCTAATATTTTTAAAATAGCAATAATTAAAAAATAAATTTTATTTTCAAGTGTAAATTAGATGTTTACTCTTGTAAATTTTATTTTCAAGTGTAAATTAGATGTTTATTTTCAATCGTTTGCTCATTCATGCAGGTGAAATAAATAAATATGGTAATGCTCGATGATCCAGTATGGCAATATGGTACAAAGAATAGATGGTAATAGACTCCAGATTCAATGTAATCTTTGTGGAAAAAAACTGCTGGGAGGAGGTATCACACGATTAAAGGAGCATCTGGCTCATGTAAAGGGAGAGACAAGAGGGTGTCCTAGTGTACCCAGAGGGGTAAAAGAAAATATTAGAGCTAGTTTACAAGCGACAAAGGGAAAGAAAAAAGCTAAAGCCGATCGTGATAGGGAAATGTATGAGAGAATCAAGAGGCCAGATCCAGAGTTTACATCAGGTGCACCTGAGGATGATGAGGATGAGGATGAGGATGAGCAGATAGCGAGAGCTATGAGAGAGAGTGCTAAGGAAGCACAACAGCGGCGAGATCAGGAAGAAGCCGATTATTGGTTTCGGTTCAGGTTGAGCGGCCCATCCATGCCTGCTACCGGTGGTGGATCTAGTCATAGGCCACATGTTGTTGATGTTGATGAGGATGTTGAGCAGACTGCCGGGTTGCGTAGGGCAGCATCTGGGAGGGATTATATACCATCTACTAGAGGCCGTACTACAGCCCCCATGGATCCATTCATCCATTGCCAAGTTTTTTATATACAACCACATTCCGAGCCAAGTAGCAGACTCGCCGTACTTCAAAAGCATGATTGATACAAGTGCAAAAGTTGGTCCAGGAGTTAAAAAGCCTTCTCCATATGAGATATCTGGGCCCTTACTAACAGATGAGTACGATGAGATAACTGCCTATGTACAGAGCTTTGAGGATGTATGGGATGAGAGAGGTTGCACAATTATGTGCGATGGATGGACTGGTCCCACAAAGAAGAGTTTGATAAACTTGATCTTGGATGCCGGATATTTTGAAACCAGTTGATGCTTCTAGACACGTAAAGACTGCTGACTACCTCTTTAAGCTAATGGATATGATAGTTCATGAGGTTGGAGAGCAGCGGGTTGTGCAGGTGGTAACAGACAATGCGGCAAACTACAAAGCCACTGGATTAAAACTAATGGCGAAGAGACGTCACCTGTACTGGACCCCGTGTGCCGCACATTGCGTGGACCTCATTCTTGAGGATTTAGGAAAGAGAAGCAAGGCATAGGCAACTATTCAAAAGGGAAGAACATGTGATGACAAGCTGGTCAATTTAATGAGAGCCTTCACGAACAATGAGTTGCTCCGACCTACGATTACACGTTTTGCAACACAGTTCTTAGCCCTACAGAGTTTGGGTAGATATAGGCGTGAGCTGAAAAATATGGTGTCGTCAGAAGAATGGAATCAACATGAAATAGGACCCCACGAGCGAAGAGACTAGCTTGCCAAGTTGTCGACACGATCTGACAGACGGATTTTGGGCAATCATGTCGACCACACGATCGATCCGTCACACTATCCCGTTGGTGCAAGTGTTGAGATTGGTTGATGGTGATGAGAAACCAACGATGGGGTACGTTTATGAGTCAATGGATAAGGCAAAATTGGCTATAAAAACCAAATGCCCTACAAAATATAAACGATACTGGGCGATTATCGACAAGAGGTGGGATGCACAATTTCACCAGTACTTGCATGCGGCAGGTATAACATGTTGCACAATTATGTAGTGATTTTTATTTATTTATTCATTATTTTCATATACTGATGAAATTGCTCATATTTGATGTGTAGCACACTACTTGAATCCAACCTTCCAGTATACGCGACGCTTCGAGCTGAGCGACACTGATGAAGTGTATACCGGTTTGCTCAATGTAATCCAAAGAATGCTCCCTGAGTTGGCGGACCAAGACCAAGCCATAAGAGATGTGAGTGATCATAGTATCATACCTTATAAGTAATAAGTCAAATGTCATGTGATATTATCATCTATTTATTGATATGTGCCTTACTGTGTTTCATCTTTATAGATTGGCATGTTTCGCAAGAGACATGGGTCATTTGGGACCCCGTTGGTGCAATCCCAAATTAAACACGACAAACCCGCTAATTGGTGGATGCATTATGGAGGTGATGGTCCGATATTGAGGCGGGTAGCAATGAGGGTATTGTCGCAAACGTGTTCCTCGTCCAACTGCGAGCGGAATTGGAGCACTTTCTCTCTCCTTCATACTAAGACAAGGAATAGACTAACTATTGACCGATTGGAAAAGTTAGTCTACTGCCACTACAACATGCGATTAAGGGTCAGGAATATACAGAGGACCAACCGTGGTAAGCAATTACATGAAGTCTTAGATCCTCAATTATATGAAGTCTTACTTACATATTATACTAATTCATCTATCATATTCTACCTTGCAAACGGTGATTATTTTGATCCCATCCAGTTGGATTATATATTCGAGGAGGATGACCCTTTGAATGAATGGATCGAAGAGAGAGAAGAGCCGCTTGATAGTGAGAGCACCGAATGGTCGGACAATGTGAAAGAGAAGTGAGAAAAGCTTTCCCAACCACCGAGGCGGAAAAGAAGATTGAATCGTCATTCAGTGGTTGGATCTGATGACGAAACGCAGCCCGGTAGTGATGATGGGAGTGGTGAGGATGATGGTGGAGGGCATGATGGTGGAGGGCATGATGGTGGAGGGGACGTTGGCACTAGTGGTGGAGGGGAGGAAGCTGGTACCTCTGATCCTTATAGAGATATGGCATGGGCACGCCTCGACACTCCTACATTTAGAATGGGAGGGGTTGAAGGAAGAGGAGCGTCGAGATCATATCAAACACCACCACCATCACCACCACCACAAGATGATACGGATATGAGTTATATGACTTCTAGCTTCGGGGGATTCAGTTTGCAAAATACCAAAGATTCAACAACTAGTAACCCATACTACCAGCCACAACAAACCTATTCGGTGCCATATGACTTCGTTGGTCAGATTTTTGGAGGACCGGCCTTTACGTACTACACTGAGCCTCAGTTTCAAGGGGGCACATATAATCATGGGTATCAATATGGGCAACATTATAGGCAAAGGCCGGAAAGCTCGCGCACCGATCATGAGGGCCAAGAACCACCACGAAATTCAATGTGGCTCTAAAGTAAGTTTTTCATGTACAATTAAATTTATTTTTATCAACATAGCTATTATTTTTGACAATATATAATTTATTTTTGTCAATATACATTGTAATTTATTTGCATAGCGTCGATCAAATTATGAAATATTGTTAATAAAATAGGCATGTGATCAGCTGGTCGAACATAATGTTAGAAGATCTATTACATTAAGTTAAAAATGTGATCTTAAGACAAAAATAAATTACAAAATAGGCATGTGACTTGGGTTAAGTTACAAAATAGGCATCTTACTTATATATTCATCTAAATAATGCATCAAATAAGTCAAAAATAAAAGCAAAAATAGTTGAAATAAATACAAAATAAATAAATATCATTTTTCAGATTTTTTGGGATTTTCTGGGATTTTTTTGGGATTTTTTTTCATAAAACCGATTTCCGACATATCGAATGTATTGTGGGAAGATGACGATATTTCCAGACGTATCGGCTTCCGGAGGTCAGATTTATACGACGGAACCGTATTTTGACCCTTGATGTGCAGCGTCCGAAAACTGACCATAACTTCTTCAATACTTGTCGGAATTGCTAAAATTTTGGCTCGTTGGAAAGCTACTTCGATAAGCTTTCAAATATGACCAATTTTGTATCAATCCGATTTCGTTTGACACTTCAAAATAGGCCAAACATAAAAGTGACGGGATTAAAAGTTACTCTTCTTTTGATAAGTTAGGTTTCTTCTTTTGCCTCCAATATGTTATGGGCGGTTGCTTGAATCGGATGTCCCCATCATCTTGCTTGCTTGATTTTACTTCAATTGTTGTGTGAGCTATCTGTTCATCTTAGATCCCGTGTTTAGTGTGCCGCGATCACCATGGACACGAGTGAGATTATCGATGCTCTTAGGAGCATCCAAGCCGTGTTGGTCACGATGAATGAGAGAATGGACGTCATGGAGCAAACCCAAACGGCCTTAGGTACCTCTAATGGGAGATTACACGACCGATTAGATCGGTTGTAAAGAGTTGATGAGGACCATGACCGACGTCGTGAGCGTGATGGTTCGCGCTTTGAGCGCAATGGTCGAGGTGAGGATTGAAATCAGAACCGTAGGGATGTAGTTCATCACGCACATAACTACGATTTGAATGAAAAGCTCCTCAAAAATATTAGAGTTGAGTTTCCGACCTTCGATAGAAGAATAGACCCTAAAGCCTTCCTCGATTGGGTCTCCTATACGGATCACCATTTTGAATGATGTAACATGAGCGATGAGCGATGCGTTGGACTCACCAAGATGAAACTCATCGGTCAAGCTAGATTATTTTCTACCAACATTGAGCGCATAAAAGAGAATGTGGGTCGTTCTCCCATTACCCAATGGGAGGACTTGAAGGAGCGGCTTACGGAGAGCCTTTATCATACTACCACCGACAACTCGACCAATGGCAAAACTTAACGCCAAGGTAGTATGCCCGTGACCGAATACATTGGAAAATTTGAAGAGGAAATGAAGAGTCAATGTATCAGAGGATCCTCAAATCACTCTCTAGATTCCGCACCAAGTTGCACTTGGACCTCCAAAAGGAGTTGATCTCTCACCCCGTTCACACTCTTTAAGAGTTTTACACCATTGTACAAGACCCTGAATAATACTTGAAAATGACAGTGGTGAGATGATTTGAGCCAACCTTTGGCCATAGAGCCGGAGAGATAAGGCTTAGCGCCGGAAACCCACCTCCCAAGCGTACACAACCCACTCCTACGAATGTGAGGCTTGACAAAGGGAAGGGTGTGGTAGGAGAATCCTTTAAGGGTGGCTCTCAAACCAAGTGTTACAAATGTCATGGGTTTGGCCACTGTATTGCCTAATGCCTTACGAGAGACCCCCAAAGAAATCAAGGGGAGATTGAAGAGGAAGGAGACGTTGAGGAAGAAGTTTGTGAGCCAAGCGTCACACCTAGTGATGAGGAGGGTGATGATAGTAGCCGGACTTTAGTGTGCACCAAGGAAAGCTTGGTTGTGAGGTGTGCCCTTGCACAACCTCAAAGAGACGAGGAAGACGATTGGCGTAGAGATAATATTTTCTACACTTGTGCCAAAGGAGGATAGAAGAGTTGTAAGGTCACCGTGGATAGCAGGAGTTGTACCAATGTGGTGTCTACGCACACCATCACCCGCTTAGGACTTACACCCAAAGCCCACCAGAGGCCATACAAAGTCGCATGGGTCGACTCATCATCTATTTGCGTGTCCCAAAGGTGTCGTGTGCCAATACAATTAGATTCGGACACCTTGCGGTGCAATGTGGTGCCAATGGATGTGAGCTACATCATCTTGGGTAGGCTTTGGCTCTATGACATGGAGGTGACCATTTATGAACGGTCTAATATGTGCACGTTCATGCATGGGGGCAAGAAGGTCAAATTAAACCCTTTGCCTCCCAAAGCACCATCAGACAAGAGGGTTGAGAAGAAGGGCGGTCAATCTAAGACCATTAACATTGTGAGCCCTTCGAAGTTTGAGAAGGCGACTTCGGATGAGAATGTAATTTGCGTTGTCGTCAACGTTGAGCGTGCTCTCAAGTCTATGGGTGAGCACCCTAAGGAGGTTGAACAGGTATTGAAAGCTTTTGAGGATGTCTTCCCGGAAGACTTGCCCAATTTGCTCCCTCCAATGCGTGATATTTAACACGCAGTAACTTAGTTCCCGGATCCACTCTACCAAACCTACCACATTATAGGGTGAATCCAGTTGAACATATCGAGTAAAGCGCCAAGTCGATGAGCTCCTTCAGAAAGGGTTATCCAAGAGACTTTTGAGTCATTGTGTCGTACCCGCACTACTCACACCTAAGAAAGATGGACCTTGGCGAATGTGTGTGGATAATCGGGCAATCAACAAAATTATAGCTTAGTATCGGTTTCCTATACCGAGGCTCGAAGATATGTTGGATATGATGGTTGGTGCCACTATCTTCTCTAAGATAAATATCAAGAGTGGCTACGATCAAGTTCGGATTCGGCCCGGTGATTAATGAAAAATCGCCTTTAAGACCAAAGATGGTATTTATGAGTGGATGGTTATGCCTTTTGGGGGTTCCAATGCCCCCAAGCACCTTCATGAGGCTCATGACCCAAGTGTTGCAGTCATTTCTAGGCAAGTTCCTTATGGTGTACTTCGATGACATCTTGATCTATAGCCACAACAAGGAGCAACACTTGATCCACCTAAGGTTGGTTTGTGAACCTTAAAGGGAGAGAAATTATATGCAAACTTCAAGAAGTGAACACTCATACAACACTCTGTTGTCTTTTGAGGGTTCATTATCTCAGCGAATGGGATGGTTGACCCGAACAAGGTCAAGGCCATTGTGAAATGGCTCGAGCCTAAAAATATTCACGATGTCCATAGCTTCCATAGATTGGCCACATTTTACCGTCACTTAATCGGAGGCTTTAGTACCATCATGGCTTTCATCACCGATTGTATAAGAAAATGTGAGTTTCAATGGAGCAAAGCCGCGATGAGGGCCTTTCCCAAGATAAAGGAGAAAATGACTAGTGCACCCGTCGTATGCCTACCGAACTTCTCTAAAGTCTTTAAGGTTACATGTGATGCATCGGGTGTCGGGATAGGAGTGGTTAGCCAAGAAGGCCACCCGATGGCCTATTTTAGTGAGAAATTGAACGAGACAAAGCAAAAATACTTCACCTATGCCAAATAGTTCTATGCGGTAGTTCAATCCATTTGGTATTAGAAGCACTACCAATGTAGTTAAATGACATATGTGACCCTATGCGATGGCATAACCCCATCGCATACGCGGGTCACAAGCGATTGTGCCATGGCACAGATTTTTTTTTTTGTCAAAAAAATCCCAAAAAATTTCCAAAGTTCCCCATATTGAAAAGTAATATGTTTCTGTTAATTTTGTGCTCTATTAATTTTGTAGTGGCTAGAATGAGAAATAAAAGTATATAACCCATAAGTTAGAAGGGAAAATATAAAAAAATAAGTCCAAATAGTACAAAAATAAAGTGCACCATACAAAAGAGAAGAAAAGAGACCCAAGACATACCTTTGAGAGTTGTGGTATGGATTAGAAAGAGAAACCCCCTATTAATAGGGCTTAGGGAAGGGAAGTCTAAAAAACCAAAAAAAAAAAAAAATCAATGTTGGAGAAGTATGTCATGGCATACAATTGTATGTGATGACATACTTCCTGGATCGCATATGCCATGATGGCATGGGCATATGCGATCCACCCCTTCTTGATGGCATGTGTGATCACATATGACAACACTGAGCACTACCTTAGACCACAAGAATGTCTTATTTTCCGACCACAAAGCTTTACGCTTCCTTGCTTTCCAAAAGAAATTGAACCCAAGTCATGCGACATGGGTCGAGTACCTCCACAAGGTCGCGGACGCGCTTAATCGTCGGGTGGAGACTTTGCAATCTGTGAGCACCGAGGTTTTCAAATTTGAGTGGTTAAAGTAAGAGTATCCTAAGTGCCCAGATTTTGGGAAGGAATACACCACACTCCTTAATGATCCGGCAAGTACTAGCCACACATATACCCTACATGGTGGGAATTTGTTTAGAGGTAATCGTCTTTGCATCTCTCGCACTTCATTACGTGATTTCCTCATTTGGGAATTACATGTTGGAGGGATTGTCAGTCATTTCAGGTGCAACAAGACCATTGGGCTCGTGAAAGACCGATTTTATTGGTCCAGCATCATGAGAGATGCCACTCGGATTGTGAGACAATGTCATACTTGCCAAGTGTCCAACCAAAGCAAGCAAAACACGGGCTTGTACACTCCTTTGCTAATGCCTCACACACCTTGGTAAGTCATCTTGATGGACTTCGTGCTTCGACTTCTCGAGACTATGAGAAAGCACAACTTCATTTTTATTGTAATGAACCGCTTGTCTAAGATGACCCACTTCATACCGTGCTCTAAAACCTCCGACTTAACGCATGTTGCGAAATTATTTTTCGAAGCAGTGGTAAGTTTTCATGAATTACCCAAGACCATTGTGTCGATAGGGATGTTAAATTCAAAAGTTACTTTTGGAAGACCCTATGGCACATAATGGGTACCATGCTCTGATTCTCATCGGCGTATCATCCATTCATCCTCAAATCGATGGCCAAGCCGAAGCGACCAATGGGAGTTTAGGCAATCTCCTTCGATGTCTTATCGGTGATCATATTAGAACTTGGGATTCTATCATACCCATGGTCGAGTTTACATATAACAATGCCGTTACTAGGTCCATAGGTATGAGTTTGAGGTGGTGCATGGTCATAGGCTGAGAACACCCCTAGATTTGATCTCTATGTCCATATCTCACCGTACATCAAAGTCCGCAGATGCATTTGCACATCATATTCATAATTTGCATGCCGAAATTAGACGTAAAATTAATTTAAGCAATAATAACTACAAATTATCGACGGATTCGCATAGGCACTTCAAAGAATTTCAAATAGGTGATTATGTGATGGTTCATATTAGGCCTGAACGATTATCATCGGGAATCGCGAAGTAGCTCCAGCCCGCAATGTCGGACCTTTTAAGATTGTGGCAAGGAGTGACCCTAATGCATACGTTCTCGAGCTACCTAAAGATATCGGAGTTAGCTCAACGTTCAACGTGAATGACCTAGTTCCTTATCTAGGCTCTTCCCCACCTCCTTACAATCTTTTTCAACTGTCTTCTATTCATGATCTAAACTCAATCCCACAACCTAGAATCAGTTCCTCCCCCAAGCAAGCCGAAAAGAATGGTAATCGAGACGATCTCGGATGATCTTGTGGTTTCCACCCATGGCGAAGGGTTTCAGAAGTATTTAGTGAAATGAGTTGGTAAGCCGAATTCCCAGAATACTTACGTGAGTGAAGAGGAGGTGCATCGTTTAAACCCCAATATGATTGACCGATACCACGAGCATACTTTATCAGAGATGAAGCCTTTTTTGTCCAGGCGAATTGGCGAGGACGCCGACATTATGGACACCGGATTTGAACCACATCGCGTTTATCGTTGAAAGAGGAAATGGAAGCATCATCGAACACGAGAATAACCACTAAGAGATCAAGGACTAGAGCCTGAAGAGTTGGAGAGCCAGAAGAAAGCCAAACTGGTCGCCCAGGCGACCAGATTCAAAGAGGAGTCAAGGAGTTGGTCCCCAGGCGATCAGCAAGCATGCATTAAGGCTTTGGGTTCTTGTTTGGGCGAGAACCACTTATGTTCTCGCCCAAGCAAGACCATTCTCGCCCAGGCGAGATTCCAAGGGTGTGACGCGACAGGATTTGCCTCTTTCATCCTTTATTTTATTCTTTTCTCTTATCTTTTTGCTACAAATGTAATTTTGCTTTTGGGTTAATTTAGTACTTTACCATTTTAGGATTTTTCTCTTTTGAGCACCTACTAGATAAGGTCCTTATGTCAACCAAAAATTTGGCGGGGACAACATTAGGGACACCTGGTTTGGACCATGTCGCATTTATCGTTGAAAGAGGAAACGGAAGCATCATAGAACACGAGTAACCACTAAGAGATCTAGGACTAGAGCCTGAACAGTTGGAGAGCCAGAAGAAAGCCAAATTGGTCGGCCAAGCGACCAGATTCAAAGAGGAGTCAAGGGGCTGGTCCCCAGGCGACCAGCAAGCATGCATTAAGGCTTTGGGTTCTTGCCTGGGCGAGAACTACTTAAGTTCTCGCCCATGCGAGACCATTTTCGCCCAAGCGAGATTCCAAGGGTGTGACGCGACGGGATTTTCCTCTTTCGTCCTTTATTTTACTCTTTTCTCTTATCTTTTTGCTACAAATGTAATTTTGCTTTTGGATCAATTTAGTACTTTACCATTTTAGGATTTTTCTCTTTTGGGCACCCCTACTATCTAAGGTCCTTATGTCAACCAAATTTGGCACTGGTTGATTTTAATGAAAAGTGAGTACACTTTGAGCTTGTGAGGAGCTTTAATGGAGAGTGCGTCTTATTCCCCATGTGGGTTTAGTGTGAGGCCAAGGGTGTGATGCCCATGTGTTATCCTTGATCTTCTCCTTACCTCTTTTTCTATTTTGCTTCCTAATTTCTTGCATTTATTTTCATCCATTTGATTGCTTAAAATCCCTAAAACCTTAATGATGCCCATCCTTGTGGATTGATTCCAATCACTACCCATCAATCCATGATCGCCGTTGGGCTCGAGCTTGCTTTATTTGCAACCGATTAATCGATCGATTCGAAAGCCCTAGCAAGGAACTACGAGAATCCACATCGATCCACGAGCGAGCGCCCAAACATATAGGATGCTATAGTTCTATCTCTAGGATCACACCTTCAACAATTCTAACGGACTCACGCTACGGATTAGACCCTAAGCGAACCTAGCATGGTTACCTAAGAGGAATTCGATGAAATCCTAAGGTATCGCTTTAATTTGAGTTTAATTGCTTAATTAATTAGTTTAATTTCGGTAAATATCATCTCATATTCATTCTAGGGTCGTTGTCCCGCATCAATATGAGTTTCGTATGCCAAGTGTCTAGGTAAAATTGCTAATCTAAGTAAGCATGTCACATGTAATGAAATTTTCCAGCACATGAAATTTAAGGACTCATAATTATGATAAGTCAAGATCAAGACTCATGCCTAAGTTTGGGGCGAGGGTCATCTCACGGAATTCTATGCACTTGAGAAGAAGTAGGATTTTGGGTCGTGACAACTTTATAGCAAATGAAAAAAACAACAAATTAATAGACCATTTCCAATCATGTATAGAGTGTGATTAACAAGTAAGAGTAAGAAAGAAACCTGCACTTCTCGAAGCAAGATTCCATCGGTCATAAATTTTATAGAGCAATTGTTTCCAATCCTTTTGTCATGCCTAACTTGAAAACCAACTTCCTTCCCTAGGCGAAGGCCCAGCTCAAAGGCCACTCTCTTAGCAGTGGCAAGAACTGCAACACGGCGAGGTTGGGTAACACCAATAATTCCTCTTCTACTGGTACACGTGCTTGAACCAAATCCAGCTTCATAAAGGAACTGCAAAATGTCATTTAACCACAAAGCAGAAACTCAGTCATTCTAAGGGAACACTACCCTGGAAAACAGCTAAGTATAATGAGAGAAGCATCTAACTGTAGCACACCAAATTTAACCTCCTTTTTTTTTTTTTTTTTTTTTGGGGGGGGGGGGGGGCAATATTGCAACCTCAACTAGAAGGTGGCAATATTGCAACCTCGAGGTCAAAGGGCATGGTATCAAAACTCGGCCGATACCGATACATATCGTCAATACGTATCAGTTTCATCGAGAAACGATACCGATACCACCCCAATACCTGTATCGGGGTGGTATCACTATCGGCCCAATATTGGTCAATATCAGTCGATACTGACAGATACAAACAGTTTTTTTTTATTTTTCTTCTATTTTGTGTAATAAAATAAAATATTGACTGCTAAGGTATTAGCAATATTGTATCCGTATCGGTCCAAAATGGACCGATATCCGATACTGGTCCTAACACTCACAGGTTCAATCCCAGCTTATCCATAAGAAAATTAAAAAAAAAAAGAACTATAGTACACCTGAGGAACTTGAGTAGTTTTGCCACATCCAGTTTCTCCACATATAATAACAGTAGGCTGTTCATTGATAGCTTCCATTATCTCCTGCTCCATCATGACTATTGGGAGATCCCTCCTTGTGCTTTCAACTTCCTTAGGTCTTGAGACATGAACTATAGTCCGCTCATTTGCTGGTCTCTCCACAGAACTGTCCGCAAGGACACTATTATTCATACAATCAATTTTTGAACCACCCTCCACATCCTGTCCCACAACAGAGAATCCAGCTTTTGTATTAGTTATTAATCATGAAGCAAAACAAGAACAATTCCCCCCCCCCCCCCCAGGCAAAAAATAAATAAATAAATAAAATACAATACACCTACTCTTTTTTTTTTTTCTTTTATCGTCTTAATTCAGATAATCATTAGATTGAACCCCTTGAAAACCTAAGTTGAATAGAGTGGACATGCAACAGATTATTGGCTGCTTATGCCCAAGGAACTAGGTAAGGTCTAAACTTATGGAGAGGAGTAAGCCCAAAATAAAGTAGGTTCCCTAGAATTAACAACACCTACCTAGTTTTTTTCATTTTAAGAAAATTGCCCCAAGGTTATTCTTAATTTTTCTCTTACGTGATCTTTCACCTTAATTTTTTTTTTCAATGCCATTGTGCCCATACTGCTAGAAGTTTGTTTTAAAACCTCTGTGCTCAGGCATCACATTACTTCAGCAAAATTTTGATTAAAATTTTTTTTTTTAAAAAGAAAGATAATTTTACCTAAACCATTCAAGAAGGAGAGAGTAGAGAACACTTTAGTTGGTAAATTAGTGGCGGATTAGGTCCTTAACACCTTCCTAATATGTAACCAAAACACAGGTCTCAGATCACAACAATCACCAAAAACAAAATCTGAATTTTAGGAGATTCTTTCCCGGTGTCCTAAATCATCCCTTTTCAAGATATCTAGTTTGCAACTCGTGCATCTCCATGTGGGTAGCTATGGCAATTGATCTACAACGAAAAGTTCATGAAATAGTTCTAACAAAAAGAAAATAACCATGGAAACTACCGAATTAGAAATATTTTGCCTACACACAAAAAGAATATGTTAAAGGAAACTGAAAGTCCATCTATATCACAAGGTGCTAATAATAGGAGGATCAAGATCAAATACATAGTAAAGGGGGATTAAAATGGTTTTTGACGGGCCTATCACCATAAAAAATTCTAATGAATGAGAGGCTTAGACATCATTACAAAGATACAGAATCTTCTCAAATTCTTTGATGGGGATACTTATTGTGGAAAGTGATCCCCTCGATGCTACCATCAGGTGGGGAATTAGATGGATGATCAAATTCGTGGGGATTAGCCTACACTACTAATGATATATATACATAGATACCTCTTTTCAGTGATAAACGACACAATTTCCATTAGGGATAATGGCTCCTGGCCGACATTTAAACACCAAATGGTGTTTAAACGATCTTACACCAATAAAATGTCACTTTTTATCTCACACAATTGAGGTGCGATTTATCATTGTGCCATGTGGCATACATTTAGTATCAATCAAAATTGCCCAAGTGGCAATCCATCGTTGGAACATGTCCCAGCCAAAGGATCATGCTTATGAGTGGATTGAAACCATCCAATTGGCAAATTTTAATATCAGCCATCAAAATTAAGAACAACCGCTGGCATTAAAGTGCACAGATCAGATGGCTTGAATCTCCCAAAAGGTATGAATTTTGGATCCATAGCCCTTCAATTGATGATATATCACTTTGACAGTATGAATTTCTAATACCATAAGCCAATAAATGGTGTAAGATCGCTTAAACACCATTTGGTGTTTAAATGACGGTCAAGAGAGTCAGTCCCTTTTCATTAATAACGAAAATGACAGCGATCAAAGAAGGACGCAGCCAGATGTTTAGCCCAAGGAGAAAAAAGAAGGCAAGAGACCAAAGCAAGCCCATATATAAAAACCCGCTCCACAACTCCCACCCTAAGAGAGATATCTCCAATCACGGGGTGGGGTGAGACCAAATCAAGCGTAGAAACTCCAGAATGGTGTCCTCAACGTGCGCTAACGTGGAGAACTTATTCTTGAAATCCTCCTATTACTCTCCATACATATTTATATATTTCTAGGTCCGATCAGATGAACATATAACTATTCTCATACTTTAAGAGAAGCAAACAAGATCGTGGAATCATTGGCCAAAGAGATGTTGCTATGCTGCCAGTTACTTTCTTGCATCGAGTCCCTACTTAGTTTATTTGTAATTTTTTTCCTTTTTCAATAAAATAATAAGGAATAAAAGACTTCAATGAGAGCAGGCTCCAATGTAGATCTAATTCTATAAAAACCACGCCAATTGTTATAGAGTATCAAGGCACACCTGGGAATTGACATCTTTCCCTCTTTCATAACTACGAGAAGCATTTGGAGATATCTTCTGATCTTCCTCCATGCATGCCACTGCGTCCTTGTCAGTAGATTCTGTAATTGTTAATGACCCTTCTGATCCAAAAGCCTTACCAAGTGTACCGCCACAATTTGGCTTCAGATAACTTGCTGAAGCCACACAGGCATTATTAAGATTAGCATTTTCCGATGCTAATGGTTGCAATAGATCGTTATCATGACCACCCTGCTTCAAGTAACTTTTATCAGAATCGGGTTCCGCAGAGACTTCAAGTTGAAAGGGAGTTTCACGCCTTTTCTTGGAGGAGGGAAGATCCTCTAGCATTTCTAAACCTGCCCTAGAAAATTGTACAGCCCTTCTGCGCTTTTCCTTCATAGTTTCAACCTGCATGCCAACAAGTTTGTTCACTAACAAAAATTTGAGAGAGGGAGAAAAAGAAAGATTGACAAGACAGAAAAATAAAAAGAAATATTAATTTCAAGCTACCAACCTGACCCAAATTCCCTGATGAACACAGGAGAGAATGTGCACCATCCTGGATCTTATACCGTCTGAGAAGTAAGTCAGAGAAGAATTTATGCACCAGTTAAAATGAAGAGTTGGTATAAGGTATCCGATCCGAGCGCTAGCAGTGGTGCTCGAGTCAATCTCAAACTGCCAACTTGGTATATGTGCTAAATATTTCTGGACACCAAATCAGTGAAACGTCAAACTGATTTGCATGCCATAAATAGTTGGCCAGCTCCCGAGGATTGACCATTTGGACAAACCCGAGTGCTGCCACTGGTTCTCAGGTTGAGTACCTAATACCAGCTCTAAAATGAATGAACTGTGGATTCACAAGAACTCTATGCCTTTTGACACATGACTATGTGAGAACATAAAACATAGTGTTTCAAACAATATAATTATCTGCGCAAAATAAAAAAGAATGGAAGCATACTCCAAGATCTTGATACTTTTAGATTCCAAAGATCTTTTCTCCTTTTCATCCTACAAACAGAAGAAAAAAATTGATTTCACAAACCAATAACTGAACAACAGCAGAACAAGATAAAGTATGTAGTCTCCACAAAAAACTTAAGAAACGTGACTAAAAGGAAACAGGAGAGATTTCAGAAACCTGCAATTGCTTTACTTTCCTTTTCTGGCTTTTGCTCAGGCATGCTGTTCCCTTCATCTTGCTCTTCTCAGAAATCAATACAAGGAAAGTAGAAAATTTTCAGAAACACGTATTACTACTAGACTATAAATAAAGTAAAAATAATAATAAGCTTCGCTTGAAAAGAATAATCTATAGGTTGTCTGGAACCTGGCTCGTGACTTTCATTTTGATCTTCTTCTTTGCTGGTAAGAAAAGTGCATTGCTATCATAATCCTTGGGACTGTAGAAAACACAAGACAAATGGAGAAGGTACATTAGATTTGATGGGGAACTCTTAAATTGTTAGTGATGTTTAAAATATAAAATAAATAACGATCCAAAAGAGAGATTTCAACAATATCTAGGCGTAACAAAATTAAAAAAAATTTAAATAAATAAATAATAAGAACAATAAGAATTGTGATCGTCATCTTTGGAACCATAATTCAAGTGAAATGGAAAACTCCATCAAATTTGATTAGGACCTTTTAAAGTTTTATTGATATGATATGAAAAGGAATTGACTGAAACAAAGAAGAAAAACAAAAGGATCCAAAAGAGAAATGCAACAATAACTATGCTAGATCACCCATAATAAAATTTAAAAGTAAAATAAAAATGGGATAATAAAAAATCATAGAACCTACAACAAATTAAAATCCATATTTGGGGAGGTATTAGTACAACAAATAATCCTCTTATTTTAAATATTAAGAGGACGGCTCCTGCAGACAAATATTTGGGATTGCCAATGGCTATTGGTAAATCTAAGAAAGCGGTATTTGATATTATCAAGGAAAAGATATGGAAGAAACTCATGGGGTGAAAAGGGAATCTTCTTTCTAGAGCCGGTAAAGAGGTTTTAATCAACGCAGTAATTCAAGTTGTGCCAACATACTATATGAGCTGCTTCAAGTTTCCCGACAATATTGTGCAGGAAATCTCCTCTCTCATTGCGCGATTTTGGTGGGGTAAAGTCGGAAACGGGAAAGGCATCCATTGGAAAAAGTGGGAGGTTTGGGTTTTAAGCATCTCGGTGCTTTTAACTCTGTGATGTTAGCCAAGCAAGGGTGGAGATTACTAACCAATCCTAATTCCCTCACGACTCGAATTTTTAAAGCTAAATATTTTCCAACGTCGGAATTTCTCGAGTCTTAAAGACGGAGGAATGCATCTTATACTTGGGTCAGTATTTTATCTTCAATCCCGAAATTGGAAAATGGGATGATATGGAGAGTGGGCAATGGAAAATCGATCAAGGTGTGGGATGACCACTGGATACCGAGGGGATCTACTTACAAAATTATAACGCCTAAACCGAACTGTCAGCTAAACCGGGTGTCGGAACTTATTAGCGATTAGCCTAGACGATGGGATGAGGATGCCATCCGAAATGTTTTCTTCAATATGGATGTTGATGCTATTTTCAAAATTCCTATTCCAACAACCGATAAGCCCGATAAAATGGCTTGGGCCCATGATAAGAAAGGTAAATTTTTTGTTCGTAGTGCATACAAAGTAGCTTTACATCTACGGGATGGTGGCCCTGATCCGTCCTCTAGTGAGCCATCGGAACCGGTTTTTTGGGCAGCCCTATGGAGCCTGCGTATCCCAAATAAAATGAAGTTGTTCATGTGGAGAGCCTGCATCGATATCCTACCTACTAGGTCCCGTCTTCACAACAAAATTCCAGCTATATCCCTATTTGTGAAATCTGTGATCTAGGATTGAGTCAGTGATACATGCAATTAGAGACTTAAGGATCTTGATAGATTCTAATGTATAGCTTGGGCAATTTGGAACGAGAGAAACAAAATCACGGATGGGGCTAAACCAACGGACCCATTCCTAGGATGCCGAAAGATATCTTTGGGACTTTGTTTGTGCTAACAAAGATGAGAATGGACTACAACAATGTTTACCAATCAATTCTACCAATGGATAGACTCCCCCCTCGGAAGAATTTTACAAAGCCAACTTTGATGGAGCATGGAATGACATTGACAAAAATGTCGGAGTCGGTATTATCATCCGCAATTATGAAGGAAAGGTGATGGCGTCGATGGCAAAAAACTACAATAATCTCTTATCCTTCGATCATTGTGAGGCAATTGTTTTTCATAATGTTGTTGGTTTCGCCTTAGAGTGTGGTTTTCGCAAAGTAATCTTTGAAGGTGATTCGCTACAGGTGATAAACCCTGATTGAAGATATCAAATTTGAATTTTGTGGCTTTGATAGCTCTTTGTGTAAACATGTGAAAAGGTCAGCTAACCAGGCAACCAATTCCTTAGCCAAACTAGGCTTGAGAGATGGATGTAACGAAATCTGGATGGAGGATGCTCCACCACATATCTTCGATATTATTTCTTTGAACTTTCCGAATTAATAAATATTCTTTTCCATAAAAAATAATAAATAAATAAACCCCCCAATTCAAATAGAAAATTAAGCTATACATGAAAATATAAATAATAAAAAACCCAAAGAATCCAAAAATATCTATGCTAACCAGTAATCAATACTAAAATTGAAAAATAAAATAAAAATCGGCTAATATATACTCACATAACCTATAACTAATTAAAAATTATATTTGGGCATTAGTAAAAAATACAAAATATATCATAATTGCAGCCTTCTCCTACCTACTTGGGGTCGGCTTTGCGAGTCCTATTTCTCCACTCATTTCTATTACGCACTAAGCTTATTGGGGGAGTTGCGAGAAATAATTAACCTCTATCTATAGACCCTCCAATTCAAATAGAAAATCAACCCATACATTCAAATTAACAAAAAGAAAAAAAAACAACGAATCCAAAATAGAAAATGCAACAATTGATATGTCAAATCACTAATAACAAATTTTTAAAATAAAATACAAAACTGCGCTAATAAAAAATCACAGAAACTATAACCTTTATTTGGGCATTAGAATAAAATTAAACTAGAAAATTAAGCTATATATATATATATATATATATATACCTCTTATCATCCAGAATCCCCTGCCACAGACTGCTCTAAAGTACCAAAACCGGATTCCATTGCCTAAAGGCCTTAAACCCTAAACCCTATTCGATTTAGGAAGACGCTGAAAGTGAGGTCGGGAGAAGCACAGATGCTCATGAGCACTGTATACGGGTTATAAACTTCACTTCAGAGTTGGAATTAGGTACCCGAACCGTCCACTAAGTTCGCTGCAAGGGTCAATCTGTCAAAGTCAAAAGCCTCAGCGTCGATTTTAATCCTTTACTATCTTTACTATCCTTTCAATCCATATCTTTTCCGATTTTATCTCAAATAATCATCCTCGGCAGCGAACTTCAGAACTGCCGTGAAAGGGGCTGCACCAGTAACGCTAAATCTCCAATTAATTAATTAAATTTGATTAATTTATATGTAATTTTAAAGACAACAAATAGCAAAAGACAAGGCAAATAATCCGATGAACAGCATCATAGTGCATCGATCTAACAGGAGAACAAGGGGCACACCATGGTGGTGCTCAGCGACATCCATATCAAAGTTTAAATAACAGAGAAGAAGAAGAACAATAATAATTTCATCAAAAAATTTAAAAAAAAAAATCATCAAAAAATAAAACAATAATAAATTCAAGAAAAGAAAAAACAGAGCATACACTTTGAAGGGGAGCTTTGGGTCTGATGTTAGAGTCACTTTGAACGACACCTTTCCACTCTCCATCTCTAAATTAGGGTTTCGAGACGAGAGAGAGACTTTATTAAGAATTAGAGAGAGACAAAGAGAGAGAGAGAGAGAGTATAACAGGAAGATGGAATCCTTGTTACGCCCTCTGTTAGGGTGTTATCGGGTCGGTTCGAGTCGGTTTTCATGCAAAATCGAAACCAAACCGATTACTATCAGTTTTTATTTTATGGAATCGAAACTGTACCGATAAGGTTCAAAATCGAAACGAACCGATAATTATTGGTTTGGTCGGTTTCTAAACCTCATTTTTTTAACTTTTTATTATTTGTAGCATTTAATCAAATGGAATCGATTTTTTCGTTTCGGCTTTGAGTTCTCAAAATTTATACAAACCAAACCGATTTATATAAACTATTTTTACAAACTCCATGAATCAACTGAATTTATACTTTTAGTGATTAACAAACTAAAGTAGCAGCAATTGGCTTTCTACAATAAGCCTCACATACCATCAAACTCAAATATAGACATACTATAATTTATATATACACTACTATCGGTTTTTTAATGTTAAAATCAAAACCGAACCAATAACTATCGATTTTTTATTTTTGAAACTGAAACCGAACCGATATATCCGAAAACCGAAACAAAATTTCAATCGGTTTCGATTGGTTCAGTCCGTTTTTTGCACAGCCCTACCCTTTATTTTACTCCCACACCACTTAAGCAAAGTAAAATTGTTAACCTCTTTCAATCAAATGATGAAAATCGTTTTCCGTTCCAATATTCATAAAATTGGGCAATCAGATGTTGATTTCACATACGATTGGATGTTGATTTCACATAGTATATCCTTACTAATTATTATTATTATTATTATTATTATTATATATATATATATATATATATATATATATATATATATATACACACACACCATAGTGACAAATTTCGTCGAATTTCGGCAAAATGGGGGTCCACCAAAAGTTTCGGAGAAATTTCGTTCAAACGAAAAATTTAGAGAAATTTTGGTATTTTTCGTCGAAATTTCGAAAATTTTGATATATTTCTTATCCTTTTTAGAAATTTCAAAATTTACGATTTATTTCTTTGCGAAAGACTAGTTGGCTTTCGCTCACAAGAAGGCATAATAGCTTGCTTGTTAAAGTTACCAAAGTTGGAACTCATTATATAGGTGGCTAGAGGGAAGAGTTTTCTCTAGCCACCAGTACGGGACTAAATGTAAGTTGAGTTTGTATGTACCATAATACTCACCCCTCTAGGCTGCTTCTCACCTCACCTTCTTCGGCCGACATGTTTTGACCGTCCTTGAATAAGATGTTGAAGGTCGTTTTTCATCCCATCTTCTACACAATGGATCTATGGATCGTGGGGGTACCATCAGACGGTCGATTTTGTATTATACATGACACATATCTCAAAAAGTGACCCTAAAATCATATGACCCCCATCACGCTCAAACATAATTTTAGCATCACTTTTTGAGATGTGTGCCATGTGTAATGAAAAACCGTCCGTCTGATAGTATGCTCACGATCCATAGATCTATTGTGCAAAAGATGGGGACAAAAAATGACCTCCGCCATCTGATTGAAAGGCAGTCAATGCATGCCAGAGGGAGGAGATGGGGTGAAAAAGCAGCCTTTTGGGGTGAGTATAACAGTACCCTTTGTCAATTTGTCTTCTATACTTCTATGGTTGAGCTCAGCGTTAGTGCTTGGCCACTTGGATCAACTGCTATTTTTAAAAAAAATATTAAATATATTTTTTATATATTTTTAAGCCCTGAAACTTTCCCGAAATTTATCCGAAATGTATCGAAATGAATCCGAAATGCACTGAAAGGACCCCCCACCGAAAAATTACCGAAAATGAAATTTGTCACTATGATATACACTACTATTAAAAGCACGAATAACTTTTCAATTTCTGTTTGAATCAAAACAAAAAAAAAACTTTCCAATTTCTGTCAATTTTGTGTTTTGATACTTTTAGAACAAAATACCCCTCATTAACCTAATCTACCCCTAAAATAACTCTTATACCCCTATAGTTTACTAAAGAAAATATAATCTCAATTCCATTGCAAAACTTTTTCCTTTATTTCGTAAACATCTCCTAAAATTACTCCATAATTTTATTTAATATCTCCTAAAATATTTCTTGCTTAAAACTAGACGATTATGTGAGAAAAAATTGTATATCACTTTCAAAGAAACCCAATAAGTTAAAGAGAATTAACAATTTTGCCATAAACTATTTTTATTAGCAAAAATTTGGTTGAAAGCTTTTTTCAACCCACTATGCTATCTAAAAATCTTAAAAGAATTTGTATATTTGCATTAAAAATCTATCATTTTTATGGGTTTTTTGCAAATACCCCCTATGTTATGCTAAAATTTTATAAAACCTCCTAAGTTATCCATATTTACACTGTACCCCCTACTTTTATGTTTCCTTTACAAATACCCTCCTGCCGTTAAATGACAATTAATTAGGTGTCATTTCTTCAATTAATTGATGCATTTGCCCTTATATAATATTATATACAAAATGGCCATTATATTTTTTTCAACTTTAACCGCATTTTAAACGGTGGATAAACATCGGATCCTGCCCAAAATTTTTGGATGAAATATGATTGATCTCCTCTAAGTTGCCGTGTTACCGGATTTTCGAATTGGGTGTCCATAATGCTCAGTTGATTCGTAATAATGATAGGGTCGGGATGGTACCAACAGGGGTAGCATTTTAGTGCTACCCACGAGTCAAGTGAGCGTCATTGATACCCAAATTAAAAATCAGGTAGCACGACAACTTATAAGAGATCAATCAGGTAGCACGACAACTTATAAGAGATCAATCATGTTCCACCCAAAAAATTTGGGCAGGATCCGATGCTTATCCACCGTTTAAAATGAGATCAATGTTGGGAAAAATACAATGGCCATTTTGTATATAATGTTAAGTAAGGACAAACACGTTATTTAATTGAAGAAATGATGTTTAGTTAACGGCCAGGGGGTATTTATAAAGGAAACATAAAAGTAGGGGGTGCAGTGTAAATAAGTATAACTCAGGGGGGTTTTATGCAATTTTAGCATAACATAGGGGGTATTTGCAAAAAACCCATTTTTTATCTAAAGTCGGGTTTTACATGTTAAAATTGCTTTGATAGTTTTTGATTTGACGATTCACTCCAATATTTTACCCAATAGATCTTGAGACCATGGGCTTCCCATCAAATGGTAACTTTCTTATTTTACATAACATATTTCCCAAAAAGTGGCCTAACATCATATCTTTGTATGATGTGTCACTTGACTCTTTGGGATTTATGTCACTTGAAATAAAAAAATGACCGTCCGATGGTATGACCATCAACTCAAGATCCTTTGTGAGAAAAATTGGGGTGAAAAAGAAATTTGAACCGAAATTTTGGTCATACCGAAACAAAACTTTGAACCGAAATTTTGGTCCAAAAATATATGGGGGGGAATTTGCGGCCAAAATTTCAGTTAAAATTTTGTATTTTAGTCATGCCTGAAACCGAAAATGAAACCGCTATTTTAATTCTTGGTTTAACGGTGCCATAAAATAACCAATATTTTGGGTTTTATTTGTAGCAAATGAAGGCAAAATGAAAAAATTGCACCGTCAATAAAATTTTAATTTTAAAACTTCCCATGATTTCCTTTTTAAACCACCCTATGGGAAGTAAATTAAAAAAATAAAAAATATGACTATAAAATCATATGACTTATTTCACACTCAAATATAAGAGATCTTGACATTATGGCCATAACATCAAAATCTGGCCATCTCATTCTAGGACCAAGATTTCAAGATCTATTCTATCGTAGATTGGGACGAAAAAGATTTCCATCAAACATATTGAAAGTGTTCATCACTTTTAGCAATGGTTTAAAAAGAAAAATCTTAGAGTTGAAAATAAAGGTACCTTACAACAAAAAGAAACTTCTCTAAGAACCCTATGGGAGGGAGAGAGTCGTGGTCTAATGTAAAATTTGAGGGAGGCATTACTTGCACCATAGTAGTTAGCCCTTGCACATAGTTTAAAGAAAGGTTTGATATTTTGGGGACCTATGCAGTGGCGAAGCCACGTTGTTCAATGGGGGGTCCCAGGATCACCCATCGCAAGTTTTTTTCTTTAAAATCTTTTAAGTTCCATCTTTTTAAGGGCAAGATCATTTAATAAGGATCTCTTAAATCCCAAAACTTCTTTAAGATAAACTTACTTTTTTATCCACAAATTTTTTAGCATAAATAGACTCCCAAAACTCTCTCTCTCTCTCTCTCTCTCTCTCTCTCTCTCTCCAAATCCCGTCCCAAAATTCTCTCTCGGTTTCCCAAGCCATTTTTAGGGATAATTACTCTAGAAAGACATTCATACACCAAATAGTGTTTAAACAATTTTCTACCATTAAATTAAAATTTTTGATCTCACACTATTGAAGTGTTCTTTACTATTATTACTATCTTATGACTATAAGGGATCCCCCATCAGAAAAATCTTGGCTCCGCCACTGGACCTATGCCATGTGAAAATACAATTTGAGTCATCTGATTTAAAGGTTGTAATCTAATGATCGATCAAGTACTGCATAAAAAAATTGAGCACATGATCGGATGGATAATCAACATTGAAAATTTAGTCAAATGTACTCAAAATCACTGGACTAAGTTGGTTGGGAGGTTGGCTTATCTTTGATCCATCAAACGGAGGCTAAAAAAGTTGATTTTTTTAAAGTCATGTTCAAACTTATTAACTCAAAATGGGTGTTGTTTTGGATTGATCATACCACATGGCATGTGATATGGCATTCAGGTGCAACACTCCACGCCTTCATTCAGATACATAAAGTTTTTTAACTTTTACTTCTTTTTTCTTTTTTTTTGACAACTTTTACTTTTATTTAAATGAGGACATGTAAAACTATGACTGCCTTTCATTGGGCTGTGTCTGGCCAAAATTTTGGTAGTCATTAGATAGGTCAGGTATAAAATTGACTAAGAGTTGTTGACAACCCTATGTAAATATTTTCAATACCAAAAGTACCCCTATAACTTTTTCAATAGCTAAAACACTCCTATGGATATCCTAAGTAAAAGCCTCTCCCAACTCATCTTCACATGTCCAATGAGTTCTTACCCAACAACTTAGAATACTAAAAAAATCTCTAAGGTATCCTTTATTTTAGTAAAATATTCACAAGTTCTAATAATAGTTCATCACAACAGAGTTTTTAATCGGGAATCTCATGAAGTTATAGAGGATTTAAACTAATTTTCGAAAAAATGGATATCTCATATATAATAGGAAGCTATTACTTGCACACGTTTTTCAAGTGATTACATCGAATATAAAGAAGGACTTGGTATTTTAAGGACATGTGATATGTAAAAATGTAATATGGGCCGTTTGATTTATAGTTCATGATCAATAGATCTCCAGTACATAAAATTGGAGCAAAACACAATACTTGAAAAGTGTGTGTAAGTAATAGCTCCTTATATAATAAGGAGCTATTATTTAGCACATACAAGCCATACGAGCTAAAAGGGTTACTTCTATTTGCAACCACCTACTGTTTAAGTGCACTTTAGCCAAACCTCAATTGACCGCTTTGAATTACACGAAGGAGATTTTTTTATCATTTATATTAGCGGATTTTGATATTATGAGTATATCATATTTAGCCAGTGATTTTTGCAAGAAAGATTCTTGCAATAACTAATGGCTCCACGGTTTAAATTGTTGATTACCTTGAATCATATGATAAAAGCTATTTTTTACCTTAATCCTTCATACACTAGATCTTGATGATGAAGGTCTTTTTCAACCAAATATTCGACATATTATATCTTGAGATCCCATGCCTACAATCAGATGGTAGGACATTTGTTACGTAGAATCACTTATCAAGACATCTGTCAGGTAGGATCAAGATCTTATTTAGGACCATGATCTCAATATCTACTGTCTCGAAGATTGTAACGAAAACTGATTTCCACAGTAGATTCAAAGCAGTCATTTGGTGATCGATCCGCTCCTCACCGCACCTAAAGGATTTGAGTCCGATATAACTCACTAGCGCGCTCCCCCAAGGGTTTTAAGCTTAGGAATGGGAACCCAACCGATATACCTCCGGCGCAAGCGCCTTCTCAGATACTAGGTGGGCTGGAACTTTTCTGGATCATCACCACTAAGGGCTGCCACTATACTAAGACCTCGGTATTTGTGTGTTTGCCTAATCCCAACCCTTTTTAAAATTTACCCCTTAAAAAAAATTAATTAAGCTCCCTAACTTGGTTCAATTTTAATTTTTTCAAAGCTTTTCTCTATTTTTTTTTGGAAGTTTTCTTTAGTTCAAAGACTGGGGGTGATCATCCCATGCCGCCACTACGGGCCGACATCCACTGATGGAATATGAGTGAACAAGTAGGCCCGCCAATCGGCTAAGGCACTTTAAATGATGAAAATTTAAAAGAATTAAAAGACAAAGCTCAAGTAGGCCCGCCAATCGGCTAAGACACTAAAATGACGGAAAAGTAAGGAAAATAAAGGACAAATATGCAAGTAAGCCCGCTGATTGGCTAAGGCATGTAAATGACGTAAAAGTATGGGTAAATAAAATGACTTAATCAGAGGGGCGAGTAAAAATAAAATAAAAAATAGCAATAAAAAGTTAGTAAAAATAAAAAATAAAAAGGTCAAGTTCAAGGGGAAGCTCTACAAGCTAGTCCCCAGCAGAGTCGCCATCTGTGCAACCGTGGGAATCAAGACGATCCCGTATGACGATGCGCTCTCTAACTAAAATATAGAGTCGTCACCCAGAACTTTTGGTGTCCCCGGGATACCTAATTTATTTTTATGAGCACCGAAGTGCTAAAAATATGACTCTGAATCCGGTCCACACCAAAGGCTCTTGGGTAGGGGCTTCGGTTATCGATCGGGAAGGTGTTAGGCACCCGATTAACCCGTTTAACGCGGTCTCTACTTATGGCCAAAAATAAAATGAAATAAAAGAAAAGAAAATAGCTTCCTCTTGCCCAAATGAGCCTCAAATCCTATTTGCACCCCTTCGTTCCTACAGAACATTCGGCGGCGTAACGGCACATATAAGAGGGTAGGGAATGCCGAAAAGAGATAGGAGAGGAAAGGGGAGAGCCGAAGCCTCAGGGCCTTGTAGCACCGTAGAGGAGCCTTGCTTTGATGAGCTTTTGAAGGCTTGAATGGTGAAAAAAGAGGTTCTAACCACTAAGGCTTACTAGCTAAGAGATGGAGAAGAGAGGCTAGGGGATCACACACACCTAGGCTACAGGTTTTGGATGTAAAAGCAAGTTTAGGGAGGGTTTTTTGGGTTCTGGAATTTAGGTGAAAATAGTGCACCAAAGGGAGGAAGAACTTCTCACTTGGAGCTCTTTTTCTCCTAAGCAAAATTCTCAACCCCTAAACCAAGGGGTGGGGGGCTCTATTTATAGGAGATGGGTGGATTAGGAGAGTGTCTAGAGGCTAAGCAAGGTTAAGAATTAGGTAACTCAATATCTAAAGTTTCCTAGGGTTTTTGGAGCCTTGAAGAGTGTGAAAATATCCTTCAATGGTGGATGATGGGGTGAGGCCTTAAGCCACTTAAAGGGGTGCAAATAGGTTTCAAAAGGGTGCAATAGAGCTAGCAAAATGCACCCCAAAGGTCAAGGTGGTCAACAAGTCAAACCCCAAACATGAAATTCGGGCAAAATCCAATAGTCACTGTTCATATGCCTGGCGCAACTATTAGTTGCGCCAGGCAAATGCATAGTAAAACAGTGCAGACCAGTGCTGGAAGTTGGCTCGCGAGGGTGGGGCCCACATTTGAATCTGACGCAACTATTAGTTGCGCCAGACTTATAAATAGGGGGGATTGGCCTGGCACAACTATTAGTTGTGTCAAGCAAAGTTTATTACTGGCGTAACTATTAGTTGTGCCAAATCCCTAGGGGGCCCACTTGACTTTATCTTCCTACCCTCCGGACCCGGTTTGCCATATCTTTTGATGTATACCTCTGATTGGGGCGATTCTTGGACTGTCGGAAAGCTGACGACCTCTACTATTCAATGGTATGGGACACGATCATCGTAGAGGATCATAGCCAGTTCCGGTGCACCCCTCCTCATCCATTATTCGAGAAGGTTAGGTTTGGGGTTTGTAAGGGGTTCTAAGGGTCGAGATTGGTTTCTAAAGGTTCAAGGTAGGTTCCTAAGGGATTTAGGGTGATTCCTAAAGGTTTGGGGTGATTCCTAAGGGTTCCATATATGCCATCAAAAGCTCAGAATTGCACCTCTCTCGAAAGGTGTTTCGATCGGGCCTTGGGCCAAATTTGGGTGTCTACAGATGCTCCTCTTTGGTATCCGATAACTAATGATCGTA
Organism: Chloranthus sessilifolius; assembly: GCA_021018995.1. Classification (NCBI taxonomy): domain Eukaryota; kingdom Viridiplantae; phylum Streptophyta; class Magnoliopsida; order Chloranthales; family Chloranthaceae; genus Chloranthus; species Chloranthus sessilifolius. Next base: position 296,691 of record CM037588.1, on the reverse strand, counting down.
TGCCAAAGAAAAGAGACATTGGCATTACTGACGGGTCCACTGCATTCATAATAAACTTCAAACATCAGGTGAGTAATATGGTGAGAAAACGAAAGCCCTGGGGTTCCAGGCTAAACATTCGTTTCTCGAGGTAATCGGTTCCTAAGCGCTTAGCGACATTACTAGGCATAACCGAGGTGGAACGAGTTGCGAAAGCCCAATAGCTGGGAATAGCGTCCGCCTCTCGAGTTGCGAAAGCCCGTTAGTTGGGAAAAAATGTCTGCTTCTCGAGATGATTCGAAAGTGATTGATGTTCGAGATTCATTCTGAATGCAACAACTTTGTAAGTAAGAGGGGTGATTGACCCACAGTCAAAGATAGATGCAAGGTAAACATACTTAAGGCTCCACATTTTGCGTCCAATCCCACGAGGCATTTGACGGCCTCATCGGACTGTTCACGGGTGCCCTTGTTGAACAAAGGGTTCGAGGTCTTTGGGTGAACCCATCGACCCCGAAATTTATTTAGCATGACTGTCCGAGTGAAGTGAATAGATGTCACAACACTTTTTAGGAGTACATGGCGTTTTTGAATACGTGCCCCAGATCCACATGACCAGAGTATCCAGCTTCAAATACCACTACATAGGTCCAACCAGTTATTGGGGTGTCTCCATGAAGGGATTGGCTTGGCGCAACTATTAGTTACGTCAGGCAAAGTTTATTACTGGCGCAACTATTAGGTGCGCCAAATCCCTAGGGGGGCCCACTTGACTTTATCTTCCTACCCTTCGGACCCGGTTTGTCATATCTTTTGATGTATACCTCCGATTGGGGCGATTCTTGGACCGTCGGAAAGATAATGACCTCTACTCTTCAATGGGATGGGACACGATCACCATAGAGGGCCGTAGCCGGTTCCGGTGCACCCCTCCTCATCCATTATTCGAGAAGGTTAGGTTTGAGATTTGGAAGGGGTTCTAAGGGTCAGGATTGGTTTCTAAAGGTTCGAGGTAGGTTTTTAAGGGATCTAGGGTGATTTCTAAAGGTTTGGGGTGATTCCATACATGCTATCAAAAGCTCATAATTGCACCTCTCTCGAAAGGTGTTTCGATCGGGCCTTGGGCCAAATTTGGGTGTCTACAATATTATTAGGGACGTAACCAAGTGTGCCAGTATAGGCAGATGCTTAAAGTCAACTTTGATATATATATATATATATATATATATATATATATATATATATATATAGTGCACATGCAACTGGACTATAAAGTTAAAAGTTATTTTCCTTATTGCAAGGTTAACTCATTTGATCAGTTCATTGGCTTCATTCGCAAAGTAGGGTTTTTTTATGAGCATTGGAAGTTATTAGTTGGATATAATCACTCGCGGAGCCAGGATTTTTTTTATGGGGTCCCTAAGGGAAAATTATAAACAGTGGACAATTTTTTTAAGACAATTTTACAGGCAGCTTATGTGGCGCGATGTGACTGGCTATAATGCTTGGGCCCACTATGCATGCGACTAGTCATGTTGCACCACATAAGTTGCCTGGAAAATTGTCTATTGAAAAATGTCCCTAATAGTCATCAAATAGCAATAGTTTGGTCATGCTCGCTTGCCATGGGCACACCTCTATTATCAATCTAAACTGCTCACATACTTAAAATAGTTGATTACTTTAACTCAAGCTATGAAGACTGTGTTTTGTCCCAATCATATAAGGAATAGATCTTGAAGTCATCGTCCTACCATTAGACAGCTAGATTTTGATTCTAACTAACATGCTTCCCGAAAAATAATCTGAGATCTAAGTTTGATGCATGTCCACGATCATGTTCATTTTTAGGATGTGTATCACATGGAATAAATATCTGACCGTTTGATGGTAGGCCTATGTTCTCAAAATCTATTGTGGCGAAGATTGAGATAAAAAACAATCTCCATTGTCTATTTCAAAGCAATCACTATTTTAAGCACATCATAGTCGGATTGAGAAGGAAGAAACTTGGATTAGAAATAAAATTACCATAATCTAAACTCTTCAACTGACGTACGCCTAGTAGCAAAATTTCCGGCAAGAATGTTGAGGTACTTTTAGTTTGCTATATTGTGATATAATCCCATATTTAGGTAAATATGGCAATAAATTAAATATAACACAGTAGGGTTTTTTGCATATACCCCCTTGAGATATGCTGATATTGCATCAAACCCCCTGAGTTATAGGTATTTATTCTGTAGCCCTTACTTTTGTGTTCATATGCCCCCCTTCCCTCAACCAGCTGTGAGTTTATAGACTAAAATGACTATTTTGCCCTTAATGAAACCAGCATTCTAAAAATACTACCATTCTAAAAGGCCCTTCATTCATCTATATTTACAAGTCATGCCATTATAGTTTACCACCATTCTAAAAGGCCCTTCGTTCACCTGTATTTACAAGTCATGCCATTATAGCTTTACCACCACCATTATAAAAAGAGTACCTTTAAACCACCACCATTCTAAAAAGAGTACCTTTAAATCCACCCACAAAATCTTGAGTTCACCCATGCTGAAACACATCAACTACATTGAATCAGACAATGGAGATTGTTTATCATCCCAATATTTCATGAGATCAATCTTTAGATCATGGGTGTACTATCAGACGGTCGATTTTTTTATTTCATGTGGTACACACCCATAAAAGTGACCTTAAAGTCAATTTTAAGCGTGCACGTGATGTTAAAGTCACTTTTTTGAGATGTGTGTCACATGAAATAAAAAATCGACCATCTGAGGGTACACCCATGATCTAAAGATCGATCTCCTGAAAGATTAGGAGGATAAATGATCTCCATCGTTAGATTCAATTCAATCAACGTGTTTCAGCGTGAGTGGACTCAAAGATTCGGTGGGTTGATTTAAAAGTACTCTTCTAAAAGGCCATTCATTCACCCATTAGATTAAAGACCGATCCGATGGGTGATTCTCCCATTAAAGTATGTCAATGTTTGGATGAATACTCAACCAATAGAGGATTTGTGGCAAACCATGCAATTATTCTTGTAAAGAAAACCTTCAATTTACATGTTCTTAGATAAATAACCAAAATTTGGAATGATTTTTAATTTTGGGCAAGGATCAAAATTCCGGCCGAAACGACCGAAATTTCAGTCCAAATTATCGGTTTCGGTCCTCACCGAAACGATAATTTGGACCGAAATTTCGGTCATATTTTGTATGGGACTCAAATTTTCGGTCGAAATTTCAGCCAAATTATCGGTTTTCGGCCGAAATTTCAGTCCAAATTTTCGATTTCGGTTATGCCCGAAATCAAAATTTTGCCCGATATTTTAATCCTTGATTTTGGGTATCTAAAAGTTTTAGTAGGTTTTTTTATTATTTTGAGATGGTTTTCATTTTGGATATCTAAAATTTTGGTGGTTTTTTATATTAGGTATATGAGTAATGTTGTTGGAAATTAAATAATAAACAATTTAGTGGTTGAGTGAAACTTAGAAATAAATGAGTCAGCATTTCTAACCCGACCTAATGGGTTGGGACTTGAAAATCTAAACCCAAGCCCAAACCTATGGCGGGTCGGGTCGTTTGACTTTGACTCATAGAGTTGACCTGACGGGTTGAAGCCCTCTTGTGCTGGTGTCATCATTAATCTCCAATGATTATACAAGCGGAACTATCCCAACCATGTTTCAAACTTTCAGCTGATAATTCAAACAGTCAACCAAAATTTCTCGGTTTCGGTCCTAATCGAAAAAAAACAACCCCTAAAATTTCGGTCAAATTACATATGACAATAAAATTTTCGGCCGAAATTCAAAATTATGGCTGAAAATTTCATTCAAATTTTTGGTTTCGGTCATGCTCGAAACCGAAAACGAAACCGATATTTTGATCCTTGATCCCAACCGTCCAATCAATTGATAACTTCTTTTATGAACCATATATTATTGCATATATTAGACATCATAACCGTTCATCAACTACATTTGTATGGATTATTGCATATATTTTATTGACCAAAGGCATAAAATATATGGTCTAGATCCAAGTGAACATGCACTGATTTCTGATAGAGATTGAGGGCACCACCATGATCATTGATCCCGACCGTCTAATGGTACACCCATGATCTAAAGATTGATCTCATGAAATATTGGGACGATAAACATTCTCCATCGTCTGATTCAATGTAGTCGATGTGTTTCAGCGTAGGTGAACTCAAAGATTTTGTGGGTGAATTTAAAGGTACTCCTTTTAGAATGATGGTAGTAAGCTATAATGGCATGACTTGTAAATAAAGGTGAATGAAGGGTCTTTTAGAATGGTGGTAAACTATAATAGCATAACTTGTAAATATAGATGAATGAAGGGCCTTTTAGAATGGTGGTATTTTTAGAATATTGGTTTTATTAAGGGTAAAATAGTCGTTTCAGTCCATAAACTCAGCTAATTAACGACAGGGGGGTATATGAAACAGAAACACAAAAGTAAGAGCTGCAGAATAAATACCCATAACTCAGGGGGTTTGACGCAATATCGGAATATCTCAGGGGGGTATATGTAAAAAACCCAACACAGTATATTACCTATAACGATTTTTTACTTTTGATTGAAATCTCACTAAATTATCGCGAGATTTCAATAAGTCAGACGATATTTTTCACAATAGATCCTAGAGAGAGAGAGAGAGAGTAGCCTTGGGAGTTGGGGGATGCCTTGTCATTCGTGAAGACATCCGGAACCCAATTAAGATCCATCCTTACAGGACCTTTAAAAAAAAAAAAAATTACCGAATGGAAGATCCCCGGACCCTGGTCCATTAGATAACGTCGCTCCGCGACTGGATATAATATATATTGAACGATATATTATCAAGTACACAAGGCACTAAACATGTAATTCATTTGTCCAATCATTAATTTTAGATATACTATTATTAATCACTCAATATATATATATATATATATATATATATATATATATATATATATATATTTTCAAATCACTTATAGTAACAATATGTATCTACATATCTACATATCAAGTCCTATCGTATCACGTGACATACTGTAACGACCCTGATGATTTTTATTATCGTTGAATCTTTGACTTTTGATGAAAAGCTGAGATTATGGAGAAGTACTTCGAGCTCATTGTCTCATTTATGTAATTTTCAAGGACGAAAATATTGTAAGAGAGAGATAATGTAATAACCCAGATTTTTAACTTTATTTAACGGTATTAGTGATGTACCACTCAGTATATGGTGCTAACGCTCTACACCGAAATCCACCCACTTTAGAAATAGTCTGATTTTTTTTTAATATCAATATTAGACTCATTTTGAAGTACTCGTTGATATAATTCCAACGATATATAATTTGTCAATTTTCGACAAGAATATAAAAAGTTACGCCCGTTTGAAGAGCGAAGTAGGTTAAAAGGCATAATTGTAATTTCGGAAGAGAATCACCATTTGCTTTGGTGCTTACACAAAGCGCTGGAACAAAATCTCTTCTCAAGTTATTCAAGTCACGTATGAATTCTCCTTGTATGAAAAAACTACTATTTTATTAAATCTTGTACGGAAAGTCTTAATTAGAGTTAACCTAGAAAGCGAATTAAATATATATTCACTTTTTCTCTCAGTTGTCTCTCTCTATTCTCTCTTCTCTGTAAAAGCTCTGGTAGTCCCATCTTTTATAACTCCTCATCGGATCTTCATTGATTTTTCAATCTTATTAGAGAATCTTCTACCATCAAAGTTCCTCATCGCCGTGACCGATCTATCGTAAGAAATGAATTCTCACGAAAAGACTCGGGCATATCGTCTCTCGAATACGATCTCCATCAGCCCAAATCATCGTAGGATTCGAATCACACTTCAACAGGTTGGTGTCTCTAAATTTATCTTAAATTACTCAGTTATTTCTTAAAAAGAAAACCCTAATTTTTTCCTAAATTTTGATAAATTTCGGATCTTAAAAACATAAAAATTCGACCTAAAATCGATAGGATCGTTTTTCTCAAATTTTTGTGAAATTCGGCCAAACTCTTTAACAGATATAGCCTTGATATTTTGGCTATAACTTTTTACTCTGAATTCGAATTGACGTGATTATTGCGATATTAGAAAGAAGACAACGAGATCTATAACTTTGTTTGAAATAGCAATTTCACCAATTTAATATTTTTAAAGTTAAAATTGAGCTGCAAGTCGGGATACATTTTAGAGATCCAATGTTACACGAGTTTGACATTATTTTTTTTAAACTCTCAGGCTACTTTATGCTCAACTTGTCTCCAGACTTATAAATAACTAAAATTACATAAAATACATTAAATAGCTTTTATTGAACAATAATCTATAAGTTTAAGGGGTCAAATATTAACTTTTTCAACACTTATCATTCTATTACCTCTTTTAAGCCTTCTATAATCCTTGAATAAACATGTGTGCTCCTTTAAAATTCGAAATATGTCCGATTGCTATACCAATCGGCCATCAGTTTCTATGGATACAATTAACCCCAATAAAGTATATTTTCAACTCAATCATAAAATAAATATAGTTAAATATTTCTTATCCTCTGTTTTACTTCAATGCTTCATGTGTTTTGCTCTATATTAATTTTCTTCAAAAATATAAAATGCTTAGGATTTATTTTATAGTTCATTCTTACATATATTCACCATAATTATATGACATTTATCATATAGAAAATTACGATAGGACATACGCATATAAGTTAAGAATAAGATATGACATAAGCCTTCATCACAGTAGGGTTTCTTTCACGGTCGCGTGGAACTTAGAATGTAGGCGTCCATCTACGGATGCAACCCTCAATGGTAGTATGAGATGTCGCACGAAGTATATCCAGGTTACTACAAAACCCGTGCCTTGAAAAGCGTGATTTGTGAAGCCTATCGCATCGTGGCCCATTTTAATTAAGTTTAAGAAAAAATGAAATAGGAATATGCTAAGATACGAGATATTATGAAAGTGGGTACTTAAGCCCATGCAAATATGAAATCGGAGCGGGGACCAAAGCCCATAACTGAATAAAGATATGATATGTTAAGATACGCTGTGAAGGCCAGCTAAACACGAATTAAGTTCTACACGTGTCATACCTTACGAGCCACCGTAAGGGTCCAATGTCTGCAGTCAAGATGGGTCTTAAGGACATTATAGCCTTGTCTCGAACTAAGGGGACATCGTAGTTACTATTCCGGCAATCTCATTTGGCTGGATAGTGGTTTATGTTATGATATGAAGATTAGATGATTATCTACACGTGGATCTCACGTAATGGGCTCGAGCAGCGATCCTGGCACAGATCATTTAAATAAGATAAGATACGAAGTACGTTGTGTAGGCATATGGAGTAATTAATAAGACTTACGATATGTCACGTATGCTAAGTTGATGAGACAAATAAGAAAAGAGATAAGAAAATTAGAAGCATCATGTACCCTTCATGTTATAATATATTTTTCAGTTGGATTATGATATGTTATGAGTTATGGATAATTTGATCATTTTATTTAAATGCAGATTTTATTTTCAAAATATACTGCAACTCAAGTGATTGCACACACGATCACCTAGGTAAGTTATAGTGGATCGATTGTGCAACCCACTAAGTTTACGCGATTGAGTAAACTCACCCCACTCCCAAAATCTAATAGTTTCAGATGAAGATTCTGCTTATCCCGTCCTTGATGATACAGAAGCTGCTAATCCGGAGACGGCTCACATAAACGAGGATGTCGACTAGCACCTAGATGAGAATGTAGACCCGACAGACTTTTACTAACATTGAGAGTCTTTTTCTCTAGTTTTTCATTTATTTCTTAAGGGACATGTTTTAGCCTTTGATACATTTTGTGAGTTTACGTTTGGGATCATTTTACCCTGCGTGAAACTGATTTGATTTTATATCCTAGATGCATGGTTAGGATTAAGTATTTCATTAATATTGTTTACCTTTTTCGATACTAATTTATGAGCCGTTTATCAATAAATACTATCTTTAATGTATTGTTCCATATGCTAAGTCGAATGATGAGTTATGTATATGTCCGCTTATCGCCTTCACAAGCGTGCAGAGTCATAATACAGAATTCTAGGCCCTCGAGATCGGGTAAAGATTCTGAGTCGTGATACATACTTGTTAAAATAGTCTCACATATTTAATATTTGTGGCTGGCTCACAATCTAGATTGTCAATAAATATGTTACTTTATAATCTATTTTTTGAACTTCCTCTCATCCGTTGTTTGATTAATTTATTATTTATGAAAATTTGAGTCATGCTAACCCTTGTTGAAAGCTCTAAGGTTAAACCTTCACTACCCTTTGTAAGCGAATCGTACACCTAACACCAACTCTCTTCGTTATGAATTAGTATTGGGCATTGGATTAATGCAACAAAGAAAGTATATATGATAATCTCTCTATACCAATCTTAAACAGTTTGTAGTTATTTTTTAGCTTAAATTTTGACCTTTACAGGGATGGTAAAAAAAATTGCCCATTTTTTGAATAATTCATGAATTTAAGGTCCCCGAATTATTCACCAATTTTTCGAAAATTCACCTAATGACAAAATATTGCAAATAATTTGTGAATTATTCCGTAAATTTTCAAAAAAATTGTGACTTATATTTTTAATATATATATTTTTAAAAATTATAGTTTTAAATTTTTTTATTTTTATTTAAAAATTTTTCTCACCAATTTTTCCAACCAATATTTCCCCGAACTTTCTGGATTTATAAGATTTTTTCGAATTTTAACCTCGCCGAATTATTATTGAACCCCGATTTGGTGACCATGTTTACGGGGGAAGAGATTGACTTATACTTCAACCTTTGTGACATTTTTTTTCAACTAATTAGGGTTATCAATTGACCATGCTCAGCCCGAACTTGCCCTAATTTAGGTCGGAGTTGTGCTTAAATAAAAAGCCCGAACATGAATGGACTTTGGTTGAGTCTAACACAATATTCTATTTTGGGTCAAGTGCTGCTTAATTATTAAGTTGAAAAATAATCAGGTCGGCCAAAACCTGCCATAGCCGGCCCGGCCAAGCCGAACTGAATTTAAGGAAAGCTTAGGTTGGCACAATTCCGGCCGGCCCAAACCTGGTTCGGTTTGGGTTTTGGCTTAAATAAAAATTCCTGAGCTCGAAAAAATTTGGACCGAGCCCTTCCCGAAATTTTATCTCATGTTGTGGTCAAGCCTAATTTTTTATGGTAAAAATTAATTGGGCCCGCCGTCAACCCAACCCGAACTTGACCCTGTTCTTTGACAACCCTACAATTAATACCACACTTTATTTTGTCGATAACTAATGGATACTTAAATGGAAGCACCAAAGAAAGTACACAGGTCAATCTCCCTCCACTGAGAGCACCAATTCATTTTGGACACGTATGCTGATGTGATCTGATATGCCAAAATGAGAAATCTTACTTGACTGTTCTATGGAGAGGCGTAGGCACAATTCCACTAAGGTTATTACAACTTTATAAGGTTATTACAACTTTATAAGACCTGAATTTAAAACTCGGAATGGATATATAGTAAATGAATGAATTTATTATCATATACCTAAACGACCCGTAATAAGATAATGGGAAAGATGAAGATACTGGAGGTTTAATAGGAGTAAAAGGGGTGAGGCGTTTATGAGGATTCCTTATTTAGGGCTAGAGTTACAATCACACCACTTTATGTTATAGTCACCTCACTAAAATAAAGGAAAAAATCATTAATTACTTTAAATTAGACTACAAAATTATTTTTCATCCTAATCTTTCACACAATAAATTTTGAGGTCATAGGCCTACTATCAGACAGTCAAATGTTGATTCCGCGTGAGGCACATCCCAAAAATTGAATATGAACAATGTATGATGGTACGTATTCAGGTTCACTTTTTGGAATTTGTGTTACTGAAATCAAGATCTAGCCGTCTGATGGTAAGCTTATGATCTCAACATTAATTGCATGGAAGATTGGGGCGAAAAATTACCTCCATTGTCTGATTTGAAGTAATAAACAATTTTTTTCCTTTATTTAAGTGAGGTAGCTATAACATAAAGTGGTGTGGTAGTAATATCAACCTTATTTAATTGACTTTCTCTTTTCTGCATCTTTTCATAAATTTTATTGACCATAAAAAAGAGATGTTTCTTTACAATTTTAAATTTTAAACTTTTAACATTAAGTGGTATGGGTTCAGTACCTAGGATCTCTGTCCCTTTATTTGTTAACATTAGATTATTTGACCAAACACCTTTTAGCCTACCACGGCCAAATGAGTCGAACCTTGAAAAACCATTAGTAGAAAAAGATTAAATTATAAACAACTATGTCAGGTAAATCCTATACCTAATATAAGATTTTCTTTATGAATAATTTTAGATGTTTTGACCATATCATGGTGGAAAATCCATGCAAATCCTTCATGGGATTAGTTTGCTGATCAGGCAAACTTACCTAATTCTACATTAGTTAGATGCAACATGAAATCCAAGCACATGATCAAATTACAAGAAAAGGATAAACTCGACAGTCATAAGTATTGTCAAAATAATAATAATAATAATAATAATATATCAATCTCTACGATAAATAGTGTCAAGCATGTGAAAAATGAAAGGTGAAACCAAATGTGATTTTACCCAACATTTGACTCTATTTACTCCACGGTATGGCTTATTTTAATTTGTCTCAAAACTGAATTATTATCATTGAGCAATTCCTTTATGTGGCATTTGATCACAGGATTAGGTGCCACGTGGCAATAAACTAATGTGGGATCAAGTAAGTTACTTGGTCTTTGGTACCAAGCTACCTTTACCCTTTATAGATTAGGGGCCATAAATATTTATATGCAGTCCACCATTTGACCATTTTAACGGAGGGAGATTGACTCATACAATGTTCTTGAACATGTTTCTTATATCAAAGGCAAACTGCATAGATTTTAATTGGAAAACGTAGGGGCCATCTTTTGTAGGTATAAGTGTTTTCTTGTTGAAAGTAAAAGCTATTTAAGATGGCTTTATTTTTTTCGTAATAAGTTACATGTTGTACTTATTTTAAAAGCTAAAAAGATAATAAAAGAATTAAAAAATAAAAAGCAAATGTAAATCTGGAAGGGTATTTATAAGGTTATTCACATTTTATATATAACTTCCTTTAAATGACCCTTAAGCTTATCATTTGAAATAATCATATTTTGTAATCAAAATAACATTTAGCTAAACTATAGGGATATTCTTGTCCTAATTCAAAGTTTTCATCACGAATTTTATCCTTAATAATAAGATTTAATAGCACTTAAAGCATTTACATTTAGGAATATACACTACAAAAAACTGCCGCTATTAGTCCTGTCGCTACAAAAAACTGCCGCTAGTATTTTTGTAGCGGCAGTTTTTTATAGCATAGCGGCAGTTTTTTGTAGCGACAGTACTAATAGCGGCAATTTTTTATAATAAAAAATTGCCGCTAATAGTCTTATTTTTTGTAGTGATAAAAGGTTAATAACACTAAATAACTACATTTGATAGTACTTAACACATTTATTTAATAATAATAATGCCTAATACTGGTTTGCTTATTCTATTTTTATCCTTTAAAATTCCTATTTGATGATACTAATTGTTTTAATCAGAATAAAATTTATTTAAATTATAAGGATAATTTTGCCCTATTAAAAAGTTTTCCTCATGTACTGTTACCCTCATTTTCTCTTTTAGAATTGTAATATATATATATATATATATCCACACACACACACTAATATTAGGCATGTGCGATGCACGTGAGTGATCTGTACCCAACGACTATTCTCTTTCTTTGTCTTATGAATTCTTCACGACAATATAATCTTAAGACCTTTTAGTCTGAAATATAAGCTTTTAGTTTGAAATAAAATAAAGTTGGGCCCAAGCTTTTATCAGCCCCATTCTCATTATCGAAAGATCTGTGCAAAAGATTGGAATTAGACGATGCCATTACTTATTTGTCTTTGTTGAAGAACAAGATTTTTTTACTCAACACCTTCAAACGTTGGCCTATCCTTGTTATTTAATTATAATAAGCAAGTTGGCCCACATCATGATTGCCACGGTGGATATTTTTACTCAGTGACAACATCATTTAGCGCCAAAATGAAACATTAAATTTCCATTAACAAAGATATTAAAAATAATAATAAATAAAATGAAACAATTAATCACTAATAAAAACAACCCCCCTAAAAATTGAATCAAAGTATTATTTGATTAGTTATATATTAGATGAGATATGCCAAAATATCTCACCAATCATATGGTAATCACTTCTACTAAGGGCTAAAAGTTGCAATTGTTACAATATTAGAATCATCCGATCAAGGAACTTTAATTTTGACTCATTAAATAAAAATTATACAATTATCAATATGATAATATATCGACCTAATAATTCAAATTTCAATGACTTAGATTTTTGCATGTAGGTAGCTCTCAATGTAAGGTACAAATTTGATGATTGGATTACTAAAAAGATTTGCCACATAACCTAATGGGTGCTTCTTATGATCTCTACTTATAAATGCCTCATATAATGGTAGCTATATTTGCACCCACCAAAACTCTCAAGGCTCCCACTTCTCCCACTTGTCAAATCATCTGTAGTTGGGGCTAGGTTGATGCTCTTAGAGTTTTGGTTGGTGTAAATAAAGGTTCTATTAAAATTTAGATTTTCATTTAAAATCATGTTATAATAAAGGATGCTCACATTTTCAAAGATTCATCCTTCTCACCTTAGGCTTCACGTGTCAAAACCGTTCATTGCTTCGAATCAGATGATGGAGACAATTTTCACCCCAATCTTCTACATATTGGATCTTGAGATCATGGTGCTACCATTAGACAATTAGAGTTTGATTCCACGTGGCACACATATGGAAAAGTGACCTAAGAATCACGTTTAATGTGCACCATGATCATGTTTACTTTTTGATATTTGTGGCACCTGGAATCAAACTTTGATTGTCTGATAGTAAACCTGTGACCTCAAATCCATTGTGTGAAAGATTGGGGCGGAAAATGATCTTCATCCTCTGATATAAAACAATCATGGTTGTAAGCGCGTAAAATTCGAATTGAAATGGAAGAATCTTGTGTTATAAATAACAGTACTCTTTTAACAAAAGCAAATTATCAAATATATAAAGCCAAACATTTATAGTTTAAAGTATTTTCAAGAAAATTAATAGTTCATAGATTTAATGGAAGTATGAAACCATTTTTGATACGTCTGCATGATCAGTAGTGTACCTCCATGATTTTTGAATGAAAATTTCAATTTGGATTAAGTACACTATGCACCACCAGTTGTACATAGACTAATCTAATTTGTTACACGAAACAAGTTTCGAGGCAATTGAAACTGTATCCCCATTTTCTCTTTCTCTACACATTTTCGACTTCATTGTTATCATACTTCTAATTACAAAAACTAATAAATAAAAGTTATAAATAGATACAAAATAGGGTTCCTTATTCTCAACCCAAGATTCTTTCTTCTCAACCTGGGTTTCATATGCTTAAATTGTTGATTGCTTTTAATAGGATTGAGAGTGTTTTTCATCCCAATCTTTGCCATAATAGATAGTCCTACTATCAGACGGTCAGATTTTGACTCCTCGTGTCCCAAAAAGTGAGCCTAGAATTACGATTGTTGTGCGCCAACGATCATGTTTAGTTCTTGGGATGTGTGCCACAAGGAATCAAAATCTTATCGTCTAAAGGTAGGCTAATCATCTCAAGATGTTTTGTGTCAAAGAATGGGACTTAAAGCATTCTCCATTTGATTCAATTAGGTGAAAGGTTTAAACATGTGAAACCCAGCTTGTCAAGGAAGAATCTAGGTTGTAAATAAAGGTATGGTACAAAATAAATTATTTTTTTAATGGGTTATCATATGGATGTAAAAAAATTATTAAGAAAATATCAAGAAAAAAGTAAACATTTGGAAAAAAAAATCTTAATACATCGCCATAACTCTATCAAGAAAGAAATAAAATAAATAATTGATGATGTATATAACAAATAAGAAAGAAAACCCTAAAGAGCTCCTTACAAAAAAAAAATCCTTAAAACAAATCAACATAAGCATACTGTAGGCTTGGGCTTCAGATGAAAGAATGGGACAGGTTTCAGATGAAGGATTGTAATCCTGGTATGAAGCTAAACAAAGATAATGGAGGAAAGAAGGTTGACGACACTCTTTACAAACAAATAGTGGGGAGTTTAATGTATTTGACGGCAACAAGACCTGATATAATGTATGCTGTAAGTGTGATTAGCAGGTACATGGAATGTCCTACAGAGATTCATCTCTTGGCTGCAAAACGAATTTTTCGATACTGTACTAAGGAATTTGGCTTGTTATACAAAAATAGAGAACAGTCAGATCTGTTTGGTTTCACAGATAGCGATTATGCAGGAGATTTAGATGATCGAAAAAGCACATCTGAATATGTTTTCAAGATGGGGACAAGAGCTGTTTCATGGTCATCAAAGAAGTAATCTATTGTCACATTATCATCCACTGAAGCTGAATTTGTTCTTTAAGCTTGTGCTTGGCTAAAGAAAATCCTTAAAGAGCTGCATTTCAAGGAGGATTGACCTACTCAGATTTATTGTGACAACAATTCAGCAATAAAGCTTTCAAAAAACCCAGTTTTACATGGTCAAAGCAAACATATAGATGTGAAGTATCATTTCTTGAGGGATCTCACGAATCATGGAGTCATTAATCTTATTTACTGCAGAAGTGAAGACCAGATCGCTGATATTCTAACCAAACCTCTCAAGCTTCACGCATTTGAGCTCGTGAAGCTACTCGGTGTTTGTACTTCAAATGTTTAGTTTCAAAGTTTAACTCTTATTAAAATACATGTTATGTCTGGAACATCAGTTTAAGGGAGAGATTGTTGGATAAGTGGTAAATGTGGGTAGTTACTAAGATTGTGGGTATAATTGTGAGTAAGTGCTAAATGTGGTAGTTACTAAGATTGTGGGTATAATTGTGGGTAAGTGCTAAATGTGGGTAGTTACTAAGATTGTGAGTATAGTAGTGGGTAAGTGTTAAATGCGAGTAGTTACTAAGATTGTGGGTAGAATAGTGGGTAAGTGCTAAGTGTATGGTAGTTATGTTTAAGTCTATATAAGGATCATTTTATATGTGTTTTATGCAAGTGAATAGAAAGAAAGTTTGCTTCTTCATTTATTTAGTTTCTCTTTTCTCTCCTTCTATCATTGACCCCACCTACCCGGCCAGTTGACAACCCAAGTTAGAGAAGAATAAAATGTATCCTATGGGCAAAAGGCGATAGAGCCTCATACTCGTTTCTGTCGGTCAACAAAACACTGCCCTGTCTCATTTTTTATCATCAAAAAATCAAATGCCGTTTTTTCTTGTGAAACAGCCCCCCAACATACTTGAAACGGATAGTCATACATATCAACCCACGTAGGGCACTGATCAATTTTAATGAATAATTATAATATTGCCCTTGCCAACAAATTTTATTTATTTATTTATTTTTATTAAACATTCGACATGTTCATAGAGAATGCGTACGAATACAGGCCCGTATTGACCCCTATGAGCGCATTTTCATAATTAAAATTTTCTTAACCTTTTTTGTAATAAAAATTAAATAGGGCACGTTTTCATACTTTTCTCTAAATACTATTCGTAATGAGCATTCAAATGGTACCCTTAATTTTTTGGTGTTTGGTAACTCTTGATTTCATAATTTTAGAAAAATAATTAACAGTTTACATACATTTGCAGTATACACTAAGCATTTTGTGATTAATACTATTTTAGATTTTTTGTGATTGACAGCATCCAAACAACCCTTAAGTTATGGCTTCAATCAGAATGGGAGCCATTTTCACATTTGTCTCCGTGGCCCAAAACGCAATCCCCCTGTTCATTTCATTTTCACAAAGTCGGGTTCGGCAATAAACTCGGCAAAGTAAAAATTTGGCAAATTCCATTGAGTCCGGGAAAGTTTTGGGAAAATTCAAAAAAGAAAAAAAAAATATTAAGAAAATAACGATCTATTAAAAAAATCGCAAGTACTCCGTAAATTAATCGAAATTTTTTCAAAAATTTGCAAATAATTCGGTGCACCAAAAAGTCGTGAATTTTTCTTTATTTCTGAAAATTTGGGCGATTTTCTGCCTATGTTTGAGTTTAACGAGTAGGTGGAGACATCTGAAAACTTCACTGCTACACCAAAGACGTATTGCTATTACTACTTTCAAAGTATAATAGAAAGAACCTCAACATCCTTTTCAAGTTCACTGATCAACAATTCCATCATCTTCTTATAAACAGGCATATAATGATCATTGACCATTGTTCGAGAGAGCCGAAGCTTAGCATACAGATATCTCGGCGTCTCATAAACTCCTATCTGAGCCGGACAATCATCGGTTGCATCAGTGTCAGATCGTGGTACAGCAACAATATGCATGATTCTACCCGGGGGATAGAACCGGTGGGTCTCGGAAACATCCGATGATCTAGGTGTCTTGTTTTCTACAGCATCTGCTAGCACCACACTTTCCTCTTCCGTGATTTCCTTTACGGCTTCTTCTTCTTCTTCCCGTGCTTGAATGTCCGGTTCGCGCTCCCTGTTAAGCTCCTTTTCGAGCTCATACAGCAATTCATCTTGGGTCATGTCTTCACCTATAGAAGTATCAAGGGCGTGGGTTACTGGGATGAGTCTATCTTCCTCTGCAGCATCGTTATCATCAGATCCCCTTGGGAGACCGAAATCGAGCTCTTCTATTTCTGAGTCTCCTCCGTCGTTGCCGGTACGTTTGGAAATGATAATTTCAGAACTTCTTCTCGATGTAGTAGGAGGATCAGGTGAATCCTCCTCCACTTTGGAGTCTATTATTAGGCCCATGCTGCGGCGATGTGCACCCATGCATGACCATGAGGAGAGAGATGAACGGGTCCTACCAACGGCCCGAGCAACATTTTGTGCTCGCTTCATCACAACCTGGAATTTCAAATCGAAATTGCAAGTTACTATTAGGTAAAGGTTTGGGGAACAAAAATTTACGTAACATAGATAGCAGAGCAACAACTAGTTATGTCAAAAAGATGAACCTAGCCGTTTGCAGAGCACACCAGTGTTTTTAATGAGCATGTAAGAGATTCCCAAGCTATGAAGGTAGGCATCATCATAAAACATGAGAGATTGACTCCTTGCCGTCTGATTAAGATATATGCCTCTCACCATACCATTTTTAGGCTACTTAGTGCCATGTGGCACACACTTTTTATCAATCCACGTTGTCCATCATTTGAACTTAACTCAACCCGGAAACATTGTCGTCATAAAATTCATACCATCTGAATTGCAGTACTTTATTATGTACCCACTGGTAGATTTGACTAACAGTCCATATTAAAGTTTTATGATCAGACATTTTGAATCCTCTGATGGTCGTAATTTTTTGTATGAGGCTTTCAAATGATGGCGTACTATTTGGATGACTTGGATTGGTAAAAATTTGCATCATGTGGCTTAAAAAGTGGGCTGGTGATCTCCCATTTATCTCAACCAGACGGTGATCTCCCATTTCTTTCTTCGATTGGCAAAGCAAATATATAACTTAGTGTATGATCAAAGTGGGACAGATCGATTGCTTTTCATCCCCGACCCCTATGGATATTTGAACCATATGAAGTTTGTGAAAAAAAACAAAAGTGTGGGTTTGATTTACACTAAACATGGCATAGTGAATCAATTGCATAATCATTGTCTGCTTAAACAGAGCTAAATAAAAGAAGAAATCAATAGAGGAGAGACATTAAGATCAACGATGCGCTCTTTTAAACTGCAAACTGATTTAACTTGCTTTTAACGCTATTTCTTTTTTAATTTCCCAGGGAAAGTGACGAATAATAAACAACAGCATACGATAAAAAAAATAAAATAAACAACAGCAAGCATACATGGAGGTCAATCCACGCATACAGAAGAATAAATGATAAATAACCAGTATTAAGCAATGATGGAGCGGGTTCCATGAGAGAGCAATTAAGCCCTAAAAAAACTTCAATTGGTCTTTTTTCCCGAAAGCAGACATTAGTTAACAAATCAAGTGTTTCACTAAAATTTCAAATAGTTGTGCTGAGTTTTTTAAAATGTTATCATTCAAAACAAACGGCTTCAAGGAGGGCAATAGCAAAGTGATAATGGCATCATTTCCAGCCCCTCAGACACTCCAACTCATAAGAATCAGCATGAAAGAGAAACACAATCACAAAGAAATTTAAAAAAAACACATGGCCGGCCTGTTAGTGTCTTTTCAAGACAGCAGATCAGTTTAATATTTTTAAATATTTTTCTCCTAATCTATTTGACACAAAATTTGGACTCAAAAGAGAGGACAAGTATATCAAACACTAAAAGAAATTATCAATTTATTTAGAGTTCTGGATAATGAGATATACATCCAAAATCCAAACTATGGAGTGACAATAAACTGAACTAACTGAATTTGAACAGATGATCAAACTTCAATCTGAAATGAAATTCCGGAGAAGGAAAATAAACCTAATTCAAACATCCAAACACTATGAGAAGTATCCCAACTGGAAGGGAAGGGCTATACTTGCATTGTCAATTCGAATATGAACTCATAAAAAAGTAAAGAGGCTAATTTTATTTTCAATTGCCTTATGCACACACACACACACACACACACACACACACACACACACATATATATATATATATATATATATATAAGTAGAAAGAGAAAGAGTTGCGTCCGATCGGGCCTGGGTTGAAGTCCTGGTTGGGTCTAGGTCCAACCATGCGAGACCCAGACTCAATTCCTAATCATGTCAGGTCTCAGGTCCAATTAGGATAAGATTCAAATGGGTCTAATCAGGTTAGGTCTCGGGTCAGATCCAATTCAACCCCATTCATTTGCATCCCTGAGTTGTTTTAAAGTAGACACTAATAATTTAGATTAATAAAGATACTATTTATTAGGTTCTTTACTTTTTTCATGGTCATGCATATAAGAGAAGTGATCAACAAGACCTTTGGATTGAACTCCTTCAGGACAGATTGAAAGGGTAAGATGTTGAGCAGTCGCAAGTTCATATGCACATCAAGAAAGGTAATATCAGTTAAAACAGGTTCCGATATGCATTTAAATGTATGAGCAGAAAATTAGCATCTCTAAGTAATCCTGCCCATGTTGCTGTTATGTTCATTGTACGATGAGATGGCCATATGTTAAAACCAAAATCCATTATCCAATATGCATTGTAACTACCAAGAATAAAATACAACCCACTATTATTGTTTTTTCATTGATTTGAAGTTCCCAAATGGTTTACCTGAGTACTGCTGGAGACTGGTCGCAGAAGTGCACCTGCACCTGCAACCCTTGCTCTTGCACTAGAAATAGATGGTAAACGAGATCCTAAAGCAGATGCTGAGCGATAAAAAACATTAAGGAATCTTGTGTTCTCAACTTGATCCCTCATATCATTTAACCAGGATGATGCGGTCACCTGCAAAAGAAAACAAATAATAATAAATAAGAAAATGATTACTTAGATGTTGCCAAAATGATTTTAATAAAAAACATGGGTGCTTTAACACGCTTTACTGATATTCAATTTCCATACGCTACCCGAAAAGTAGGTTAGGGCTCTCAGCAACGACGTCAAATTGTTGCAAATAGTTGGTTAGGGCCCCCACATCAACAGCGAAATGTGCGAGCAAAGAAGGTCCAAAAGCTACTTAGGGAAGAGTAGCTAATGATGAATTGAAGCCTACACGCCAAGATCGTGGTTGGATAAAGAGGAGACATCGAAAGAGAAAGTGGACCCGCGAATGGGTTCTTAAAGGGTCCGTTAAAGACCCGTGTGTTTTGACCGAGTAGCTGCACGGACCTCCGTGCTACGGCTTTCGTGGCCATGGACGTCTGTGGGACAGTACGGATATCCATGAAAATGGGGCTCACTGTTTTGGTGCGCATTGCTGGTGACAGACATCCGTGACAACAGGACAGGCGTCTGTGAGACGTGTTCGAGATTTGACGGAATAACGTGTTTTTGAGGCAAAACTTGACATTTCAGTGTTTTAGTTGCTTTAGGACTCTTTAATTTCAAATTTATGTTAACTAGGGTTTGGTTTGCCTATATATAGGCCTTGTAAACACAATTTAAGGATGATGGTTAATGAAAAATTTTGCTTTGCAAACTTGAGAGTTTTTTAACAAAGTTTTCTTTGAGGGTGTGCTTCTCTCAACTTGAAGAATGATCCTTCGTTCCACGTGCGGTTTGGTATGAGGCCAACTTTTCTTCCTTGGAGTGATTTCTTGAATCTTCTTCTACCCTTATTCTCCTTTTTATTTTTGTTTTAATTGACGAGCGAGAACCCTAACCCCTATAGTGCGGAATTTACGCAATTCTAGGGTTAGCGTGCGATTTTTTCCTGCATCAGTAACTCTCACGTCTCACCATAGGGGACGGCTTGTAGTGGATAAAGATTTGAAGGATAAGATTGTGGAGTCGATAGAAAGAATGATCGGAAAATGATGATTAAAATTGTTTTGAAAAAGAGAATATTAAATGTTATTAGTGCCAATGCATCCCAA
This sequence comes from Chloranthus sessilifolius, assembly GCA_021018995.1. Lineage (NCBI taxonomy): Eukaryota > Viridiplantae > Streptophyta > Magnoliopsida > Chloranthales > Chloranthaceae > Chloranthus > Chloranthus sessilifolius. The sequence continues at coordinate 275,968 of CM037588.1, read as the reverse complement.
GTTGGACTATATGAAAACGTGAAATGAGAATTTCGCAGACGATGGATGAATTAGTACAAGGCATACCCAATGTTGTAAACTTAAGTATACAAAATTTCATATGTAAATATAGTTGTAATCAAGTTTGATTGTAATAGTATAATACAGTTGTACTCTACCAGTCAACCATTCAAAAGGTTGACAAATGGTACGATATTTGTGTACAAACACTTAATAATGCAAACGACAACTTGCTCCAATGATAGTCAGTGAATAATAACAAGCATACAAAAATATCCAAGAGCAACAAGAAAAAAAAAAGAAATCAGCCTCATTAAAATTTTGGGAAAAACATACGCCATCATAAAATCTCTTTATTTTTATTTTTTCTCTTTCTATCATTCTTCTTTTGTTCTCCTTCATTCATTCTTTTTATTTTTTTTCTTATTTTCATAATCACTTGCTTCATGTGGGCCATGTGCGTAAGTGTGTGAGAGAGGGGGAGAGGGATAACTAGGCATTGTCACCAAATGGATTCAAAATTTGGGGAAAATGTCAAAAAAACAACAAATAGGGAAAAAATATACTTAAAAAGTAGGGAACTACAAGAAATAAAAAATATTGAATGGTTGAAAATTTTATGATATAATCATATTTTTTTCTTTTTTTTTTTTAGGGGAAAAAGATCATTTAATTGGGAAAAAGATCATCAAAGACAAGGAAGTCACGAACTATCGCAATCTTAACAAAAAAAATATAGATAATTTGGTGAATAAAAATAAGAAATAAAATTTTTACATTTAGCTTTTTATTGATCTTGAAAAGGCCTATGATAAGGTGCCTAAGCAAGTAATCTAGGGATACTAAGGAGGAAATGCGTCTCAACTCCAAAATGAATATATTGAGATTTTGAGATTATCCAAGGCATATATGAGGAGGAAGCAACTAGTGTAAGTACTACATGTGCAGAAACAACTGAGTTCCCTATTAGAGTTGGGTTGTATTAAAGTTCGCTTACTTATTTGTTTGCATTTCTTATGAACGAATTGACAGCAAAAATACAAGAGAAGGTTCCATGGTGTACGCTGTTTGGGCCATTAATTGACTAATCTGGATAAACAATAAGTTGGAAATATGAAGAAATCTTTTGACTTAGGGGTTTGGATGTATGATTAGTCCAAACCTGGTGACGCGGGACGATAACCCTAAAATGCAGAATATGATTTTTTTATGCAATTTGGTCGAAATTAAATAAAGTAATTCAAGTTTAATCACAAAACTATCTTAAGATACCTTAGGGTTGGAGAATTTTGATGAGTAGATCACACGAGATCCAGGTAGGGTCCAGGCCGATGCGCAAGTACTTTTAGATTTGAGGCGAGATTGACCTAAAGATAGAACTCTAGCTTTTTCCAGGCTTGGGCATTCGTCTTCGATCCGATATAGATTTGCAGGCTCTAACTAGGGCTTTGGAAATAGGTGTATGATTTTATAATGGGCTTATGGTTTTGATTTATGGCTTAGAAAAGGGTTTTGGGCTCTGTTTGATTTGGGATTCTGAAAGGGATTTATGATTTTAGGGATCAAGAAATCAATAGGTTAAGATGTAGGAGAAACAAGCAGGGATCACTAAGGCAAAAATCCAAAGAAGACAGTGATAGATAATAGAGAAAATAACAATGGCTTTTGGGAATCACTCCCTTGGCCTCACACCAAACCTGTCTCAGGCAAAGAATATTCGAGCATAAAAGCATTCAAAATATTCAATAACTAATTAACAAATCTTTACAAGCCTCTATATATAGGCCACCAATAATTAAAATTTGAAATAAAGAGTTCTAATAGAAATAAAACACAAAAAGACAAGTTTTCGCCAAAAAAATTCAAATTTCGGAAGCCCGTCACGACGTCCCCCACGGACGTCCGTGACCTACGGACAGTGAAGGGGCAAAATCACGGACGTCCGTCACTGTTCATGTGAACAGTAACTTTTTTTTTTTTTTTTTTCCTTTGAAGTTGAAATTCTATTGCGGTTCAACTTCAATACTTTCGATCTTGGCGTTCCCCGTCATTCTCCTCCACTTAAAATGTTTCATTACTGATGAAACACGCATGTGGTACTCGGACTCGGGCTCCCTCTCCTCTTCTTTCGACGCCGGTAGAAACGATGTGGTCCGAATCCAATGTCCATGTATGTGGCGTCCCCGTCAATTCTCCTGGACCAAAAAGGTTTCATCACCGATGAAACGCGCTCGTGGTAGATGTCTAGCAAGTCGGGGTTCAAGCGGCGAACTTCATTCTCGTGGACCCAAGTGTTTTCGGACTCCAGTTGGCCGACCCATTTAACCAAGTATTTCTGAAATTCCTCGTCCTGTGTAGAGATGGCATGCTCATTAATTATATCTTCTATCTTATCTGATCTCTATCTACGTGGAGAAGGAAGAGGTATAGGTTGCAAGGTTGGATTAGGGCTGGGACTAGGGGGTGGCTGGAGTGGGTTTTCAGGAGGTGGGGTGAAACCCAAGTAAGGAACCAGATCCTCCACATTGAACGTTGAACTAACCCTCGTACCTGGAGGAAGCTCGAACACGTATGCATTAGGACCAAGGGTCAAAATACCGGTTTTCCGGTACGTATCGTCCGGACTTCTCGGACGATACGTACCGGGTATCGTCCGATACATTCAATGTATCGGCGATACATTGAATGTATTGGTTTGATACATTGAAAAAATCGTTTTTTTTTTAAAATCCCAAAAAAATCCCAAAAAATCCCAAAAAATCTGAAAAAATTATATTTATTTATTTTGTATTTATTTCAACTATTTTTGCTTTTATTTTTTATATATTTGATGCATTATTTAGATGAATATATAAGTAAGATGCCTATTTTGTAACTTAACCCAAGTCACATGCCTAATTTTTAACTTATTTTTGTCTTAAGATCACATTTTTGACTTAATGTAATAGATCTTCTAACATTATATTCGATCACCGATCACATGCCTATTTTATTAACAATATTTCATAATTTGATCGTATGGAACGCATAAAGTAAATTACAATATATATTGACAAAAATAAATTATATATTGTCAAAATAATAGCTATCGATAAAATAAGTTTAATTGTACATAAAAACTACTTTAGAGCCACATTGAATTTAAGTGGTGGTTCTTGGCCCTCATGATCATCGTCATCATCGGTCTGAGCTTTCCGGCCTTTGCCTATAATGTTGCCCATATTGATACCCATGATTATATGTGCCCTCTTGCCGAGGTGCAACTGAATATGGCTCGATGTAAAGTAAAGGCCGGTCCTCCAAAAATCGACCAACGAAGTCATATGGCACCGTAGGTAAGCTTGTGGTAGGTAGTATGGGTTACTAGTTCTTTGAATCTTCTTGATATTTTGCAAACCTGAATCCCCGGCTAGAAGTCATATAACCCATATCCAGTATCATCTTTGTGGTGGTGGTGGTGGTGGTGTTTGATATGATCCGACGCTCCTCTTCCTTCAACCTCCCATTCTAAATGTAGGAGTGTCGAAGGCGTTAATCGACGTCGAGTCATCGTCCCATGCCGCCATATCTCTATAAGGATCAGAGGTACCAGCTTCCTCCCCTCCACCACTAGTGCCAACATCCCCTCCACCATCAACCCCTCCACCATCCTCACCACTCCCATCATCACTCTCTGCGTTTCGTCATGCGATCCAACCATCGAATGACGATTCAATCTTCTTCCGCCTCGGTGGTTGGGAAGCTTCTTGCTCACTTCTCTTTCGGCATTGTCCGACCATTCGGTGCTCTCACTATCCAAGGCGGCTCTTCTCTCTCTTGATCCATTCATTCAAAGGGTCATCCTCCTCGAATATATAATCCAACTGGATGAGATCAAAATAATCACCGTCTGTAAGGTAGAATATGATAGATGAATTAGTATAATATGTAAGTAAGACTTCATATAATTGAGGATCTAAGACTTTATGTAATTGCTTACCACGGTTAGTCCTCTGTATATTCTTGACCCTTAATCGCATGTTGTAGTGGCAATAGACTAACTTTTCCAATCGGTCCATAGTTAGTCTATTCCTTATCTTAGTATGAATGAGAGAGAAAGTGCTCCAATTCCGCTCGCAGTTGGACGAGGAACACGTTTGCGACAATACCCTTATTGCTACCCGCCTCAATATCGGACCATCACCTCCATAATGCATCTACCAATCAGCGGGTTTGTCGTGTTTAATTTGGAATTGCGCCAACAGGGTCCCAAATGACCCATGTCTCTTGCGAAACATGTCAATCTATAAAAATGAAATACAGTAAGGCACATATCAATAAATAGATGATAATATCACATGACATTTGACTTATTACTTATAAGGTATGATACTATGATCACTCACATCTCTTATGGCTTGGCCTTGGTCCGCCAACTCAGGGAGCATTCTTTGGATTATATTGAGCAAACCGGTATACACTTCATCAGTGTCGCCTTGCCGTTTCAAGTAGTGTGCTACACAACAAATATGAGCAATTTCATCGGATATGAAAATAATGAATAAATAAATAAAATCACTACATAATTGTGCAACATGTTATACTGCATGCAATCGTGAAATTGTGCATCCCACCTCTTGTCGATAATCAGATGTCGTTTTATATTTTGTAGGGCATTTGGTTTTATAGCCAATTTTGCCTTATCCATTGACTCATAAACGTACCCATCGTTGGTTTCTCATCACCATCAACCAATCTCAACACTTGCACCAGCGGTAGTAATGACGATCGGTGGTCGACATATCCGCCCAAAATTCGTCTTGTAGATCGTGTCAACAACTTCGGTCAAGCTAGTCTCTTCGTGGGAGTCCTATTTCATGTTGATTCCATTCTTCCGACGACACCATGCTTTTCACCACGCCTATATCTAGCCAAACTCAGAGGGCTAAGAACAGTGTTGCAAAACGTAATCGCAGGTCGAGCAACTCATTGTTTGAAGGCTCTCATTAAATTGAACTTGTCCTTTGTTGTACAAGTAGGAAGTAATCGTTCTTCCTTTTGAATAGTTGCACCGTGCCTTGCTTCTCTTTCCTAAATCCTCAAGAATGAGGTCCACTGTGATATGGACACGGTCGATCTGGCGTCTCTTAGCCATTAGTTTTAATCCGGTGACTTTGTAGTTTCGCATTATGCACCACCACACTCATTAACTACCATATCCATTAGTTTAAAGAGGTAGTCAGCCTTTACGTGTCTGAAGCATCAATCGATTTCAAAAATCATCGTCCGAAACCACCAAAAAGTTTATCAAGCTCTTCTTTGTGGGACCAGTCCATCCATCGCACATAATTGTGCAACCTCTCTCATCCCATACATCTTCAAAGCTCAGTACATTGGCAGTTATCTCATCGTACTCATCATTAGTAAGGGCCCGGATATCTCATATGGAGAAGGCTTTTAACTCCTCGACCAACTTCCGCACTTGTATCAATCATGCTTTTGAAGTACCATGAGTCTGCTACTTGCCTAATGTGGTTGTATATAAAAAACTTGGCAATGGATTTTCCAAGCTTCTTCCCCATTTTGCAAGTGACATTGCACTCAATTTGGTTTGTTTGGAGCTTTCGGTCACGATACATGAATGGATCCATAGATGTGTACTGACCTCTAGTAGGCGACTATAATCCCTCCCGGATGTTGCCCACGCAACCCGACACGCTCAACATCCTCATCAACATCAACAACATGTGGCCTATGACTAGATCCACCACCCAGAAGGTGCATGGATGGACCCTCAACTGGACCGAAACCGATAATCGGCTTCTTCGATCTCGACAGTGCTTCCTAGCACTCTCTCTCATAGCTCGCTATCGCTCATCCTCATCCTCATCCTCATCATCCTCGTGCATCGATGTAAACCGTGGATCCGGCCTCTGATTCTCTCATACATTTCCCTATCACGATCGGCGACTTTTTCTTTCCTTTTAACTTGTAAACTAGCTCGATATTTTCTTTTACCTCTCTGGGTACACTAGGACACCTCTTGTCTCTCCTTTACATGAGCTAGATGCTCCTTTAATCGTGTGATACCTCCTCCCGTAATTTTTTCCACAAAGATTACATTGAATCGAGTCTATTACCATCTATTCATTGCACCATATTGACATTTGGATTTGTTAACGTACCATATTTATTTATTTCACCGCATGAATGAGCAAACGATTGCATTAAAGTAAACATCTAATTTACACTTGAAAATAAAATTTATTTTTAATTATTGCTATTTTAAAATATCATTATATTTTATCAAATTTATTTGATATTATTATAATTTTTGAATATTTATTTGATATTATTATAATTTATGAATGTTTATTTGATATTATTTTAATTTATGAATATTTATTTGATATTATTATAATATATAAATATTTATTTGATATTATTTTAATTTATGAATATTTATTTGATATTATTATAATTTATTAATATTTATTTTATATTATTATAATTTTTTAATGTTTATTTCATATTATTTTAATTTTTGAATATTTATTTGATATTATTTTAATTTATGAATATTTATTTGATATTATTTTAATTTATTAATGTTTATTTGATATTATTTTAATTTATGAATATTTATTTGATATTATTTTAATTTTTAAATATTTATTTGAAATTTATTCCATATTATTCTAAAATTTTATGGGACATATCCCATAATATAAATTATTTTAATTATATGTGACAGTCACATATAATCAATATGGGTCACATATAATTAAATTTATTATTAAAATTAATATATGACCCATATTAATTTTAATAATAAATTTAATTTTATGTGACCCATATTGACCTTATTATTTTATTAATTATATGTGACCCATATGATATGTGACCCATATTGACCTTATTATTTTATTAATTATATGTGACCCATATGATATGTGACCCATATTATATGTGGCCCATATTGATTACATGTGACCCTTAATTATAATTATTTATATTATTTTTTACCTATCAATTTAAATATTTTAAATGGGGTCACATATAATTATTTTTGACCCATCATATTATTTTTGACCAATTATTTATATTACTTTTAAATTAATTTAAATATTTTAAATAATTATTTATATTATTTTTAAATTATTTTAAATAATATTAATTATTTTAAATAATTAATATTATAGGTAAATGATAAATTTACCTATAATATTAATTAATATTAAGGGTAGATCTACTAGATCTACCCTTATTTAGGGTAGATCTACACTAATTAAGTGTAGATCTACACTTAATTAGTGTAGATCTACCTTATTTAAGGGTAGATCTACCCTTATTTAGTATAGATCTACACTAAATAAGTGTAGATCTACCTTATTTAAGTGTAGATCTACACTTAATTAGTGTAGATATACCTTATTTAAGGGTAGATCTACCCTTATTTAGTGTAGATCTACACTTATTTAGTATAGATCTACACTTATTTAGTGTAGATCTACCTTATTTAAGTGTAGATCTACACTTATTTAAGTGTAGATCTACACTTATTTAGTGTAGATCTACCCTTAAATAAGGTAGATCTACACTTAATTAGTGTAGATCTCATTTTCTAGTGTAGATCTACCCTTATTTGAGGTAGATCTGCATTACTAATTATGTAGATCTACACTTACTAGTGTAGATCTACATTTATTAAGATCTACACTTATTTAGTGCAGAGATCTACCTTAATAAGGTAGACTACACTTACTAATTAGTGTAGATCTATTTATTTAGTGTAGATTCAAATAAAATGAAATACACGTACCTTCCACGTCGATCCCGTGATATTTTGTGCGATTTGGCGCCGATTTATGGGGTAAATAATCAAAAAATAGAGAAAGAAGAGAGGAAGAAGAGAGGAGGAAGAAGAGAGGAGGAAGAAGAGAGGAATAGGGGAAGGAGAAGGGGTAGTACCCGACTTTTAAGTCGGGTCTACGGTGGGGCCCACATGTAATTCAAATTATCGGACGATAATTTGAAATTATCGGACGATAATTTGATTTTTTTCATTTTTTTTTTTTCAGTTTTACACTAATTATCGGACGATAATTTCAATTTATCGTCCGATAAATTGAAATTATCGGACGATACGGACGATACAGACAATATTTTGTCCGTATCGGACGATAATTTACTGTTTTTACTTATGGTACGATACATAGGGTATGTATCGTACCGGTGAGGTCCAAAACCGATACGTATCGTCCGATACGTATCGGTATCGGACGATATTTTGACCCATGATTAGGACCACTCTTAGCCAAAATTCTAAAAGGCCCAGCGCCTCGAGATTGGAGCTTCTTTGCGGATCCCGCTGGGAACCGCTCAGGCCTAACCCGGACCATCACATAATCACCCACGTTAAATTCTTTAGAACGCCTGTGAGCATCTGCAGATAATTTATATTGATTGTTGCTTGAATTAATTTTCTGTTTAATTTCAGCATGCAAGCTATGAATATGTTGTGCAAATGCATCGGCAGACTCTGACACTCTATGGGATGCAAACATGGGGATCAAATCTAATGGGGTCCTAGGCCTATGACCATGCACTACCTCAAAAGGACTCATGCCTATGGACCTATTGACAGAATTATTATATGTAAACTCAGCTGTGGGTAAGATGGTATCCCAGGTCCTAACATGATCACCGACAAGACTACGAAGGAGATTCCCAAGGCTCCTATTGGTGCTTTCAGTTTGGCCATCCGTTTGAGGGTGGTAAGCTGGTGACAATTGGAGCAATGTGCCCATCATGTGCCAAACGGTCTTCCAAAAATAGCTCGTGAATTTAACATCCCTATCAGACACAATGGTTTTGGGCAACCCATGAAGACGCACTACCTCCGCGAAAAATAGTTTAGCAATATGAGATGCATCGGAGGTTTTGGAACAAGGAATGAAGTGGGCCATTTTGGAAAATCGGTCCACTACGACATAGATGGAGTCGTGCTTCCTAGGGGTCTTAGGAAGTCCAAGCACGAAATCCATAGAGAGGTCTTGCCACGGTGTGTGTGGCACGGGTAAAGGAGTGTACAAGCCGGTATTTTGTTTGGTCTGTTTTGACACTTGGCAAGTACGACAATGTTTGACAACCCGAGCGACATCTCTCATCAGGCTAGGCCAAAAGAACCTATCCTCTACGAGCGCAACAATTTTATTACGCCCGAAATGTCTGGCCATTCCTCCAGCATGTAACTCCCAAATGAGAAAGTCACGCAATGAAGTGCGAGGGATGCAAAGGCGATTGCCTTTAAATAAGTACCCATCTTGGATGGTGTACACAGAGTGTGTGCTGATCGGGTTACTAAGGAGAGCAGTGTACCCCAAAATCTGGGCACTCGGGGTACTCATCCTTTAACTTTTCGAACCCGACGACCTTGGTGCTCATTGTGCGCAAAGTCACCACTCGCCGACTAAGTGCATCAGTGGCCCTATTTTCAGCACCAGCCTTATGCTTTAACACGAATGTGAACCCTTGAAGGTACTCCACCCACTTCACGTGCCTTGGGTTCAACTTCTTCTGTGAAGCAAGAAAGCATAAGGCTTCATGGTCAGAGAACAGCACAAATTCCTGCGGTCTAAGGTAATGTTTCCAATACCAAAGAGATCGAACGACCGCATAGAATTCCTTGTCATAGGTGGAGTATTTTTGCTTCGTCTCATTAAGTTTTTCGCTAAAATAGGCCACAGGGTGACCCTCTTGGCTAAGCACTCCTCCTATGCCTACACCCAATGCGTCGCATGCAATTTCAAAGACTTTGGAAAAGTCCGGCAATCGCATGACGGGTGCGCTACTCATTCGTTGTTTGATCTCGGCAAAGGCTTTTGTCACCGCTTTGCCCCATTTAAAATCCCCTTTTTTCATGCAATCTGTAATTGGGGCCATAATGGTGCTAAAGCTTCTGATGAAGCGACGATAGAAAGTAGCCAAGCCATGGAAGCTGCAGACATCGTGTATGTTCTTTGATTCGAGCCACTCCACAATGGCTCTCACCTTTTCAGGGTCCGCGACCATTCCATTGGCCGAGATAATGAATCCCAAGAAGACAACGGAATGCTGCATGAAAGTGCACTTCTTGAGATTGGCAAACAACTTCTCGCCCTTGAGGGTTTCACAAACCAGCCTAAGGTGGGTCAAGTGTTGATCCTTATCGTGACTATAGATCAAGATGTCATCGAAATAAACAACAAGGAATTTGCTTAGAAACGGCCTCAACACTTGGGTCATGAGTCGCATGAAAGTACTCAGGGCATTAGAAAGCCCAAAAGGCATGACCATCCACTCGTAAAGACCATCCTTAGTCTTAAAGGCGGTTTTCCACTCATCACAGGGGTGGCACCAACCATCATGTCGAGCATATCATCGAGCCTTGGTATGGGAAACTGATACTTAACGGTAATCTTATTGATCGCACGGCTATCCACACACATGTGCCATGTACCATTTTTCTTAGGAGTGAGTAGGGCAGGTACGGCACACGGGCTCAAACTCTCTTGGATGAACCCCTTATGAAGGAGCTCATTGACTTGCCGAGTTCACTCGGTGTGCTCAACCGGATTCAACCTATAGTGGGGCAGGTTCGGAAAGGTAGATCCGGGAACCAAGTCTATTGCGTGTTGGATATCACGCAGAGGAGGGAGTTCGTTTGGTAAGTCTTCAGGGAAGACCTCCTGGGGACACTCGCTCACCGACTCGAGAGCACTCTCTACGGTGACAACTACGTACACCACACTCATCTTTCGATGCTTTCTCGAACTCAAAAGGGCTCACAATATTAATGGATTTAGAAGACTCGCCCTTCTTTTCAACGGTGTTGGTCGATGGTGTTTTGGGAGGCAAAGGGTGTAAAGTGATCTTTTTGCCCTTATGCATGAACGTGTATATGTTTGTTCGATCAGAAAGAGTCACGTCCATGTCGTAGAGCCACGGCCTTCCCAAAATGATATGGCCCACATCCATCGGCACCACATCGCACCATAAGGTGTCCGAATAAGAACCTAATTGAATCGGTACACGACACCTTTTCGACACGGGAATAGATGAAGAATTGACCCATAAGACTTTATAAGGTCTCGGGTGGGCTTCAGGTGTAAGCCCTAAGCAGCGTACGACATGAGTTGATATAACATTAGTGCAACTACTGCTATCCACGATGACCCTACAATTCTTTTCACCAAATCTGGCATAGGTGTGGAAGATGTTCTCCCTACGCCAGTCATCCATTTCATCCCGTTGAGGCTGTGCAAGAGCACACCTCACAACTAAAGCATGACCAATAGCATCACCCTCCTCATCATTGGGTGTGCTAACCAGTTCAAATACTTCCTCTTCAACCACTACCTCATCATCATCCTCCTCTCCCTCAATGAAAAGAGTCCTTTGGGATTCTTTCGTAGGGCATTGGGCGGCAAAGTGTCTCATCCCATGACATTTATAGCATTTTACTTGAGAATTAACCCTTGAGGATTCTCCGCCTACACCTTTTCCCTTTTCAAACCTAGAATTGGTAAGGGCGGGTTGTGTAGGTTTGGGAGGAGAATTGAATCGTCCCTCACTGGATCGTTGGCTACTATATTGGGACTCGGTCCTCTTCACCACCGTAGTTTTCAAATACCGTTCGAGATCTTGCACAACGACATAGCATCTTTCAAGAGTTTCTACGGGGTGAGAAATCAACTCTTTCTGCAAATCAAGTCGCAATCCAGTGCGGAATCTAGAGAGAGTGATTTCAGGGTCTTCCGATACTTTGGCCCTCATCATAAATTCTTCGAATTTGGCAATGTAATCGGTCACGGGCATACCACCTTGGCGTAAGTTTTGCCACTGGTCGAGGAGGCGTTGGTGGTATGACAAAGGAGCATACTTCTCAGTAAGTCGTTCCTTCATGTTGTCCCAAGGGGTAATGGGAGGACAACCCGCGTTCACCCTAATGAGCTCAACATTGAGCCAAAAAAGCTGAGCTTGGCCAACCAACTTCATTTTTGCGAGTCTAACGCAACGGTCGTCATTCATGGCATACCAGTCAAAGTGTTGGTCCATGTCAGAAAGCCAATCGAGGAAGACTGTAGGGTCCATTCTTCCATCGAAAGTCGGAATCTCAACTCGGACATTCTTAAGGAGTTGAACTTCGAGGTTATAGTCATCTCTACAATGATCCCTACGGTTCCGGTTGTCTTGGCGACCATTACGTTCCAAGTGGGGATATTCACGCTCTTGGTGCTGATTTTCCAGCCCATCCATCGCTTCCAGTTGGTTGATTCGATCACGTAATCTATCATTACCAACTCCTAGGGATGTTTGGGCTTGCTCAATGGTATTCAAACGTGCACTAATCGCACCCAATTCTTCTCGCATAACTCTAAGAGTATTAAGAACCTCATCCGAAGCTATGGTGATCATAAGGTCTATTAGGGTTCTAATATGGCATGCAATATGGACTCACAAACAAAAAAAATAATGCAATAAAATAAGTATGACAAATAAAATGCCCTAACCTAGAAAACCTAGGGCTCTGATACCAAAACTGACGCGGGACGATAACCCTAAAATGCAGAATATGATTTTTTTATGCAATTTGGCCGAAATTAAATAAAGTAATTCAAGCTTAATCACAAAACTATCTTAAGATACCTTAGGGTTGGAGAATTTTGATGAGTAGATCACACGAGATCCAGGTAGGGTCCAGTCCAATACGCAAGTACTTTTAGATTTGAGGCGAGATCGGCTTAGAGATAGAACTCTAGCTTTTTCCAAGCTTGGGCGTTCGTCTTCGATCCGATGTAGATTTGCAGGCTCTAACTAGGGCTTTGGAAATAGGTGTGTGATTTTGTAATGGGCTTATGATTTTGATTTATGGCTTAGAAAAGGGTTTTGGGCTCTGTTTGATTTGGGATTCTGAAAGGGATTTATAATTTTAGGGATCAAGAAATCAATAGGTTAAGATGTAGGAGAAACAAGCAGGGATCAATAAGGCAAAAATCCAAAGAAGACAGTGATAGATAATAGAGAAAATAACAATGGCTTTTGGGAATCACTCCCTTGGCCTCACACCAAACCTATTTCAGGCAAAGAATATTCAAGCATAAAAGCATTCAAAATATTCAATAACTAATTAAAAAGTCTTTACAAGCCTCTATATATAGGCCACCAATAATTAAAATTCGAAATAAAGAGTTCTAATAGAAATAAAACACAAAAAGGCAAGTTTTCGCCAAAAAAACTCAAATTTCGAAAGCCCGTCACGATGTCCACGGATGTCCGTGACCTACGGACAGTGAAGGGGCAAAATCACGGACGTCCGTTACTGTTCACGGACGTCCGTCACTGTTCATGTGAACAGTAACTTTTTTTTTTTTTTTTTTCTCTGAAGTTGAAATTCTATTGCGGCTCAACTTCAATACTTTCGATCTTGACGTTCCTCGTCATTTTCCTCCACTCAAAATGTTTCATCACCGATGAAACACGCATGTGGTACTAGGACTCGGGCTCCCTCTCCTCTTCTTTCGACGCCAGTAGAAACGATGTGGTCCGAATCTAATGTCCATGTATGTGGCGTCCCCGTCACCTGGAAAGGATAAAGTTTAATTGATCGAGTGGTCAGTAGCAAGGTATCTAACTCGGGATCGGGATGGGGAGCGGTCCATGGAGGACCGATACTTATCAGCTGATACGGAACTTCAAAAAAACAGGTGAAACAACTAAAAAATATTCAAATCAAGGAGGTATCGGCTGATACCCAATCCGTATCGGGGGCCTGTATCAGCCAATACCGATACGACCCCAATACTGGTATTGGAGTGGTATCAGTACTGGTTTCTGGTGAAACCGATACATATCACCGATACGTATCAGTATCGATACCATGGTCAGTAGAGTCCTGCCTATGATAGAATCAAGGGCATTTTCAGTATGGAGTTCAGCAACATAGTGTCAACCTCCTTGGGTCCTGCTGATTCTATGAGTGTGTGTGTGTGTGTGTGTGTGTGAGAGAGAGAGAGAGAGAGAGAGAGAGAGAGAAGTAGATGTAGGCTCTTTCTACAGGTTATCTGATGGGGACGCCGACATCGTAGACATCGGATATGGACATTTTCGCGTGTACGGACATTGAAAGAAGTGGAATGGAAATCAGAACTAGGCGAACGAAAGATGAAATTTTGGAGAATTGGAGGAACACGACAAATTCAATCGATCGAACTATGTCGACAGAAAACACTATTTCTGGAGTGATATATATATATATATATATATATATATATATATATATATATATATATATAATTCGATCGATCGAATGCCCATTTCGATTGATCGACCTCAGTTCAATCGATCGAATTCCAGCGCAATATATTGATATATATTTGTTTCAATCGATCGAATTTCAATTTCGATCGATCGAGTTTCACTTTCCATTGATCGAAATCACGCCGAGTAATTTTAAATTTTAATTTCGAACTTGAGTTTTTGGGGCTTATTTGTCTTTTATTTAGTATTTGTTTTAGGGTTTTCTTTTATTGTAAGACCTCCTATATAAGGTCCTTAAGAAAAACTTTGTAATTAGTTATTGATTATGAATGAAAGAGTTTTTGCTTGTGTGCTAAAGATAAGCCTCTACGAAGAGTGAATCTTCTTCCCGAGAAGGGTTTGGTGTGAAGCCAAGGGTGTGAAGCCTACAACATCTATCTTCCATCTATCTCAATATTTTATTTGATTTCTCTGCTTCTAAATCTTTCATACACTCGAAATCATAAACCCTAGCTTCTCCCCTAATCCATTGAGACGATTCGAATCAACAATCATAGATCCCAACAGAGTTATTAAACCCTTCCGCATCAAATACCCAGAGAAAATCAGTGATCCCATCATTGAATTGTGAGCGCCCTAATCTGGAAAGACCTAGAGTTCTATCTCGAGGACCGATCCGCATCACTATTCTAACGGATTTAGCGCAAAGGCTGAACCCTACTCGAACCAAACATGATCTTTCACATGGAGGACTACAAATGCCTAAGGTATTCGTTATATTTTTGGATTTATTGTTTAATTTAATTCAATTTAATTTCGGCAAGCAATTAATCATCGCATTCACGTAGTTTAGGGTTTTGTCCTGCGTCATTATCCCTTCTTTACTTAGTACACTCTTCAAAGAAATGGGTTGAGGAGGACTCCCTCAACACACTGGCATGGTTATGGAAGTGGCACTCCCAGGGAAGCACATGTCCAAATTCAGAGAGATGCCCTGTATACTAGGTGAGTTTGAGGATGTGAGGATCAGCTACATAGGGAAGGCAACCTCAACATAGACAAGTGTACATGGTTCTTTACTAGTTTTTTCGGACATTATTATAAGTGAATGCCATGTACTTTTCCTAGTAAGGATACTTTGTATTTATCTTCTCTTTATTAAAAAAATTTACAAGTTTAGAAAATTAATTATACACCCTAACTCGTACGTGAAGATCTGGTGTTACATTAATTATCTGGGCAATGTGGCTTAATGCACCATCAAAACTAAACACAGACAAATTTGTCAACCATGAGAGCGAACTAGGATGTTCTAGTCTTGCGTAATCGTCAATATTTATAACTCGAGTATCTACCATATATATCCTTGAGGAGAAAATGGTCTCAAAAACATAGAAAATTGATTTTAGCTCAAATAAATAAAATGGTCACAGGAGCAAAATGGTCTCAAAAACATAGAAAATCGATTTTAGCTCACATAAATAAAACAGATATTCTTGAGAAGCATAGGAGATAAACCAATTCCAAAAGCATATGAATTGAATGTAGATTATAGAGGATTAGTGTATCTTATAAAGGGTTAAGTAAATGAAAAAATTAAGAAGAAAATCAAATTCTAGATGCTGCTTTATGACAACATGTAATCATTGGCAATAGATCATTTCATCATATATGTAGATTTATGTGATTCAACTGGCACAATTTAAATTACAGAAACTTGCAGCACCTCCGAACGTAGGTCATCAAGAGAAGCAGTTGAGAATGTGGGCACCAGATCAGAACCATTAATGACTGTAGTAATGAAGCCTTTGCCTGATTCAGCTAGATCCCATGTCATGCAGGCAGCTGCAGTGTGTCATATAAATGACAAACTATATTAATATATCGATAAAAAGTTCCATATCTCAGGACCACATGTTGACTAATAGTATCAGTTTTTATTCAACGATTGGTTGCAGAAAAAGGGCATAAAAGAATAAATTTCACTCAATATGAACAATATGGCTTGGTATTTTGAAACGCAAAAACCAAAATGTCTCAACAAGTAGTTAAACTTGATTGGACGAGATTATGATCATGCATTACCATGAACCAAAATGTACACAAAAAACACAAATGAATAATCATCATACCATAAACACAATATCCCAACAAAGCTACATTCGAAGGCTTGTACATTGAAATGTTAGCAAAAGGGAGAAAAGAAGTGGTTGCGTCTATTCCTGTTATGTATAATGGAAGTTTTAAATAGAAATGGGTCTGGGGCTCCATTTTCAAATGCCTGGATAACATAGTGAGGTCCATACATGTAAATTCTGAGCCTCCTTACATTGGTTACCGGATATCACAAAGAAGTCCAACATTATTATTATTATTCATCCAAGAATTCAACATCACAGAGAAATTAATCACATCATGAGAATACCCATTTCAAATCTATAAATTCTAGCATTGTCTCAACCTAATTAGAACAATCCCTAACAGTAATACAAGTGAAGACTTTTATCATGTTTGACAAAGGACGCTAGCTATGTGGCCTTTATGTGCTGACATCAGCATGGCATCACCCTTTGGTGATGCATGGGCCATACATGGCCCATCTTGGCCTGCTTCTTCCCGTCATCAAACCACTGAAAAGTTCTACTTGTGTTTTTTTAAATAGATTAATGTAGTGACCACTGTGAAAATTTCCTATGGCACTCGATAGAACATAGAGCTATTTATGACATAATGAAGTTTTTTGCTTCCTTTTCCTATGATAATCAAAGGTGCAACCTGCAAGAATACATAATCATTTTATAAACCCAAGCCGCGGTGATATGCTAATTTTATGCCTGCTTGGTTCTACCTTGTAAAAGATGGTGCAAATTTGGACGCTCCAGAGAGTCAGGCTGGCCAAAAGTGAAACACATGTAATTCGCTGACTTACTGAGACCAAATTTCTCAGTATCTCAACATTAATATTTAAGAAGAAATGCCCCTTACATTAGTATGACAAGTTCTTTCCATAAGCAAGGGTCCAGCCACCTTCGGCCACCTGCTAAGGAGTAATATTCTTTAGGCTCTGTTATAACCCATTAGCCTACCATCTTCAAATTGGGTTTTTCCGGGACTTCAAGACATTGATGTCATTTAACAATATTCACAACATAACCTTGAGTTTGCAGGCTCAATCCCAGCTTACTCATTGAATAATAATAATCAATAATAATGTGGATAGTAATAATAATAACTCAGACTACCTTCCTATTTCTGTCATGTATCCCATTATTGGTCCAATCATGCAACTCTTAGCGAATTGAAGCACTAAGATGGAAATAAAGATGAAAATCTAATACTAAATCTTATTAAATAAAGAATAGCGAGGAGGAGGAAGAGGAGAGACAATAGACACTAGAAGACTACATTGCATTAGCGTTGGGTACATTGCATGGAATAAGCTCTTTATAGAGTAGTCACTGTTATATTTATTTATTACTTTAAAATATAATAAATATTTTAAAGAAAATAAAACTTCATTTTCATTGCTTAGTTTTGTGGGTTGGTTTTTTAGGCAATAGATGTTCTCATTTTTGTATGCAAATAAATAGTCCCACATTGGTAAATGTCAAAAGTATCTATACTATATATAGAAAATTTCACCTTCTATTATTGTTTGACAATTAGAGGAGAAGAGTGTGCCTAGCGGCGAGCAGTCGCATTCGCACGTGCGTGTGCGTGGCGATTGGCGTTTAGGTGCACGCACTTTGCACTTCGCAAGTGCACATCGTCGCAAGGAGAGGTTTGACTTTTTGACTAGGTAGATCCAACGGTCAAATTATTTATTGGGTGCAACCTTTCATACAGTCATTGGATGGAGTGGTTAAGATCTATGAAGGATCTGAGCCGTCCAAAATATGACTGTTGGTCCAACAGTCATATTGCAAAGTCATTTAAAATCTATATAAGGAGATCTCTGTATACAGATTTGAATACTCTGAAATCCATCGGAATCATTGCATACAACTTGAGAATTCCTCTTGCTTTCTTCTTTTGTTGGTACTTCATCAGATTGAGTTTTCGGGGGCGATCTTCTACTGTTACAAAGTAACGGATAACATCCAAGAGATTGGGCTCATTGTATCCTGGAAACGTCTCATTGGAACCATTCTCGAGGGCTCACTAGAGTAGGGAGTGATTAGCGTTTTAAAGATAGCGACTACGTGCCTCGAGTCAAATTTCTCTTGCCCATTTAATCATTTTCGGATCTCTGTTCCTAATTTTTTCTAACATTTTAAAAACGCTATTCTGTATTATCATGGCTTCAAATATGAAAGTGAGGACTCATGACTTCGTCAAATTGGAGTGATTCGACGACAATAACTTCAGAAGATGGCAACAAAAGATACATTTCGTATTGACGACTTTGAAAGTTGCTTATCCTAACCACTCCAAAACCCGTGGAGCCTGAAGATTTTGATGGAGAATCTTGCCAATGTTCGTAATCGTTAGAAATAGGAGCAAGATGATTATATCTGTAAAGGACGCATTCTTAATATGCTAGCAAATTCACTCTTCGATGTGTACCAGAGCATGCCACCTACAATGGAACTTTGGAAGGCGCTAGAGACAAAGTACAAAACAGAAGATGCCAGTACAAAAAACTTCATTGTAAGTCAGTATTTAGATTACAAAATGACTGATAATAAATCGATTATCAATCAAGTTCATGAGATTCAATATATTATCGGCCAAACTAATCAAGAGGGCATAAAAATGAATCCCATCTTTCACAATCATTCAATTATCCACAAATTGTCTGCCTCATGGAAGGACTGCAAAAACACTCTCAAACATAAAAAGAAAGAACTTTCGTTTGAAGAGTTGTGCCACCATCTTCGAGTCGAAGACGAACTTCGTGCTCGCGACAAGAAAGACGAGCAATCTCAATTAACTTCAAAGGCCCATATGGTGAAAGTTGGCACGTCCAAATCACATGGAAAGCGGAAAGGCTAACAAGAAAAATAAGAGCTAAAGTCATCAAGGCCACGGTCATCAGGGTCAGAAGAAAAAGGGCATTTGTTATTATTGTGGTAAACCCGGTCACTTCAAAAAGGACTGCAAACTTCTAAAAAGGGAGAAAGAATCTCAAGCGAATGTGATTGAAGAAAAGTTTGTAGCCATGATTTCCGAAATCAATATGGTTGAAGGCGAAAAAGGCTGGTGGATCGATTCTGGTACTACTAGGCATGTTTATAACTGCAGATCTTTCTTCGCAAACTATATGGCGGGCATGAACGGACAAGAGCTCTTCATGGGGAACGCTTCAACTGCAAATGTCAAGGGTTCAGGGAAAATCAATCTCAAATTGACCTCTAATAAGACCCTTACTTTGACCGATTTACTGTATGTTCCTGAGATTCATAAGAATCTGATTTCGACCAGTTTTCTCAAGAAACATGGTTTCAAGTTAGTATTTGAATCAGATAAAGTTATAATCACTAAGGGTGGTGTATTTGTGGGGAAAGGATATGTTTGTAATGGGATGTTTAAATTGAATGTGATCAATGAAATGCCTTCTTCTGTTTATATTGTTGATTCTCTTTCATTATGGAATGATAGATTAGGGTATGTGAATGTTAATCGTTAAATTCTATGATAGAATTAGGATTAATTCCTAGATGCAAGAAAAATATTCATGAAAAATGTAGAATTTGTGTTGAAACTAAAATCACTAGAAAACCTTTTAATAAAGTAAAAAGAAAATATCAGATTTTAGAACTCATTCATACTGATGTTTGTGATTTAAATAGTATTTTAACTAGAGGGAGAAAAAGATATCTTATAACTTTTATTGATGACCATTCTAAATATATTTATGTTTATTTGCTAAAACATAAAGATGAAGCTTTAAAAAAATTTAAAGCTTATAAAGAAGTTGAAAATCAGTTAAATTTTAAAATTAAAACTTTAAAATCTGATAGAGGAGAATACACTTCAAATGATTTTAGTGAATTTCGTGAAAATGTACATCTTACGACTGCACCTTACACTCCTCAGCAAATGGTACAACAGAAAGAAAAAATCGAACTTTATTAGAAATGGTAAATGTCATGCTTTTAAATTCCGGTTTAAATTTAAATTTATGGGGTGAAGCACTTCTCATTGCTTGCCATGTTTTAAATAGAGTGCCATAAAAGAGTTCCAGTATAACTCCCTATGAGTTATGGAAGAAAAAAAAAAAAAATCTTAAATACCTCAAAGTGTAGGGGTGTCGTGCACTGGTTAGATTATTAGATCTTAAAAGACCTAAATTAGGTAATAGAGCCATTGAATGTGTATTTATTGAATACTCATTAACCAGTAAAGCCTACAAATTTTTAGTAACTGAATCTAAGGGTGCAATTGATCAAAACAGTATAATTGAATCTAGAGATGTTGAATTTTATGAACACTATTTTTCTTCTATTCCTAGAATTAATGAAAAAATCTGATAAAGAAAAACTAATTATAAATTCTGAAAATATAGAAAACGTGGATCTCAGAAGAAGTAAGAGAATGCGAAAAGAAAAATCTTTTGGTTCAGATTTTTATGTTTGTAGTAGAAGGAACAAGATCAGAACAAGTAAAGGAATTCATGTTTTCTTTTCATATCGAAAATGGTCCTTTAACATTTGATGAAGCTATAAAATCACAAGATGCTGCCTTTTGAAAGGAAGCAATAAATGATGAAATAGAATCCATAATGGGTAATAAAACATGGAAACTAGTTGATCTTCCTGAAGGATCTAAACTTATAAGTTGTAAATGAATTTTCAAACGAAAACTAAAAGTTGATAGAACTATAGATAAGTTTAAGGCTAGATTGGTGGCAAAAGGATTTAGACAAAATGAAGGTATTGATTTTTTTTATACTTATATATGGTAGCGAGAATTTTGACTATTAGGATCTTAATAGCACTTGCTTCTATTTATCATTTACAAATTCATCAAATGGATGTAAAACCTGCATTCTTAAATGGTGATAGTGAGGCTATAAGAGCTATAAGAGCAATTATAATAAATATGGGACTAAAATCATAATAAATTATAATAAATTGTGATAGTGAGGCTATAAGAGCAAAAGTCTACAATAAAGTTTGTAATGGAAAGAATAGACATATTGGTCTACGACACCGTTATGTTAAAGAATTACTCGAGGATGGAGTAATTGGGATATACTCAATTCGGATAAATAATAATTGGCTGATCCGTTTACTGAAGGACTTTCTAGAGAATTGGTAAAGAAAACATCTATTAGGATAGGACTAAAATCATATAGTTGATCACCTATGCCAGAAATCCAATTTAATATTTGTACAATAAATCCTTAAGTTCAATGGAAGAGTATGGCATGAGAGTGATGATTAAAAGCACTTTAATTTAGTTAAAATGTCCATCCTAAGACAGGTGTAAAATGTTTGGAATCTGTAATGAAAAAGAAAATGATTAGTATTTACTCTTATTAAGTCTGTAACATTTTATGTTAATGTGTTTGATTACAGAAACACATTCGACAGACTTACCTATGTGAATGTAGAGGTGCGGCCGTTTCCTATGAGACTATGATTTTTCTCAAAAAGCATTCATGCAACCAGGATATAAGCACAAGGCCATAATATTGCTAGCTTTATAGAAAACTTGATCTTAAGAAAATAGGTGTGTGCTATTTATCCGGTCTTGTCACTTAGGGTCCTCGGTTCAAGACCATGGTCTCTATGCACCTTGATAGGACT
This sequence comes from Chloranthus sessilifolius, assembly GCA_021018995.1. Classification (NCBI taxonomy): domain Eukaryota; kingdom Viridiplantae; phylum Streptophyta; class Magnoliopsida; order Chloranthales; family Chloranthaceae; genus Chloranthus; species Chloranthus sessilifolius. Next base: position 253,934 of record CM037588.1, on the reverse strand, counting down.
TTAATAAGTTTGCACTAAGTGAAGGTTCAAACCCAAAAGGTACCTTTCATGGTATGCACATATTTTTTGTACCAGTGTCTTTATTTTATTTGAAACTTGTGGGGGGATTGTTATATTTATTTATTACTTTAGAATATGATAAATATTTTAAATAATTTTAAAGAAAATAAAACTTCATTTTCATTTCTTAGTTTTGTGGGTTGGTTTTTTAGGCAATAGATGTTCTCATTTTTGTATGCAAATAAATAGTCCCACATTGGTAAATGTCAAAAGTATCTATGCTATATATAGAACCTTTCACCTTCTATTAATGTTTGACAATTAGAGGAGAAGAGTGTGCCTAGTGGCGAGTCTCCACGTTCGCGCAAGCGCGCAGATATGCGTGGCGATAGGCGTTTAGGCGCATTAGCGTTTTAGGCGCACACACTTTGCACTTCGCACGTGCGCATCGTCGCAAGGAGAGGTTTGACTTTTTGACTAGGTAGATCCAACAGTCAGACTATTCATGGGCCGAGTCGGATCTAAAGGGACACTAATCAATGAGTTATTTCAGTTCTATTGGGTCAAACGGATTGGTCAAATGTTGACCGTTGGACCTAATCGTTTCATAACCACTTATAAAGGTGTGCAAATGTTCGAATTTGAATTCAAAAAGGTGCAACCTTTCATACAGCCATTAGATGGAGCGGTTGAGATCTCTGAAGGATCTGAGCCGGCCAAAATATGATTGTTGGTCGAACAGTCATATTGAAAAGGCATTTAAAATCTATATAAAGTGATCTCTGTATACAGATTTGAAAACTCTGAAATCCATCGAAATCCTTGCATACAACTTGAGAATTCCTCTTGCTTTCTTCTTTTGTTGGTACTTCATTAGATTGAGTTTTCTGTGGCGATCTTCTACTATTGCAAAGTAACGGATCGCATCGAAGAGATTGGGCTCGTTGTATCCTGGAAATGTCTCGCTGGAACCCTTTTGCAAACTCGAGGATTTACTCGAGTAGGGAGCGAATAGCATTTTAAAGATAGCGACTACGTGCCTCGAGTCCAATTTCTCTTGCCCATTTCATCATTTTCGGATTTCTGTTCCTAATTTTTTCTAACAGTCACAAGAAACAAAATAACTCCCAATTGATGTGAGGTAACTCTAACTCCTACTACATTCAACTTACATGCTTCATTCATGTTTACATAGGGAGGAGAGACAGTAGACACTTGAAGACTACATTGTATTATCATTGGGTGCATTGCCTGGAATAAGTTCTTTATAGAGTATCACACGAAATAAAATAACTCCCAATTGATGTGAGGCAACTCTAACTCCTACTACATTCGCCTTACATGCTTCATTCATGTTTACATAACATCCTACACTAGGTTATGATAAGCACTAACACTCACACAATACATCAAATATCCAACACTCCCTCTGGAGTTGGAGCATCCATGATAATGAAAATATACGCCCAACTTGCCAGCAAATACATAAATTACATATGTTTATACCATCATCTCCCTCTGACTGGATAGGGTCAGAACGCAACATGGTGCAAACACTTGCAATCATTAACAACAACGACTTGGCATAACACTTTGCACTTAAGTGGCCATGGTACACATCCCATGGACCACACAAGTGGCTGCCACTTCGCCTTCAACAACATGTTCTTGGAAGCAACATGGCCATAAGGCCTAAACAGCAAACCTCCATCAATATCAAGAGCAAACTAACAGCATAACATGCAAACATGTCTCAGCCCATTAAACAGTTATACCCAAGGTTAGAAAGGGAAAACAAACACTCAAGAACATCATCTGACTTGCAGCCACACCATCATCATTCTATGATAAAAGAAACAAGTCCTGCACCAACAAAGCAGCCCAACAACAATGTAAGGTAGGTAGCATCAACGCTTCCTTACAAGCATTTTATCAAACACCTTGTAAGCAAACATATCAACAGCCATATGAGTGAATAGCAGTAGTGTGAGATAGTGGGAAAAGAAATAATAAATAATGGCAGCAACTCAGCATCAGAGATAACAGCAACATAGATCTATCATCACCAATCGATAGATGGCTCAATTCAGATTTCAAGGCAGCATCTCTACATGTCTCAAGATAACAAAAGTTTCACAGTGCATTTGTAGCACTAGCAACAAATAGAAACGAAAAGATATTGCTGAGAAGATAGTACCCTAAAAATATCACAAGTTTTCAATCTGCCACAACCAGAAGATGCCAGGTAGACAGACAAATGCAGACATCAATCTGCTGCAGAGTCATATAGCAGCTAACATCCCAGCAGCCACACTAGTACCATGAAGACAGCCCAATAATCAGAGAGAATTCCGACACTTTTTTCCCCTTTTTATCAATACAGGTTATACAGACCAACATGGATGTATTAGCCAGTACCAAATCATATCTGAAGGACCAGCATCTCCTTCAAACTTTTGATCAGAACTCCTTGAATACTTATCAAATCATCAAACGGCCATGACAGAATGAATATCTAGTATGTTAAATATCTCTGGCAGATTTGATCCAATTGGCTGATCAACCTAGAAAACCGTGATATGTATCTGACAACTGAGATGTTGGAGCATTTATATGCAGATCTGGCCAATATTTTGTCCTAGCAGTGAGAAGACGATGAAAGAAGCTGCTGCAGAAATAGCCATAATGGCTGCTGAAGAAGACGTTAAGCAGAGCCTCAGTTAAATAAATAACCACTTGGACTCGATTGAACTGATGGAAATAAAGGCTCGATCTTTGATTGAATTGCTTGCCCATTGATGCTACTGCAGAGATTGAGTTGTTTGTTGAACAGAGATGCACCGAGAATTGCTGCTGAACTAAGGTTGAAGATGACGTAACAAAAGACATAGCCTAGGTAGAGCTGACCTACCACGATAGAGATAAAGATAAATCCTAGTACTGAATCTTTTAAATGGAGAATATGGAGGAAAAAAAAAGAAAGAGGGAGAAAGAGAGACGGTTGACATTAGAAAACTACGTTATATTAGCTTAGGATATTTTCTTCATTACATGGAATAAGCTCTTTATAGAGCAGTCACAAGCATGGGTTAAAATGCCGGAAAACCGGTACGTATCGTCCGGTCAAAAACCGGTGCGTACCGGACGATACGTACCGGAACAGTAAAAAACCGGACGATACATTCAATGTATCGTCCGGTATTACACATATAAAAGGGCGATACGGTACTTTTAATGTACCGTATGGTCCACCTCTGATGCGGACGATATTTTGATCCATGGTCACAAGAAACAAAAATAGCTCCCAATAGATGCCGGACAAAAGCCTACAAATCTAACTCCTGCCACATCACGTCACATGGTTCATTCATGTTTACATAACATCCCATACTAAGTTATGATGTTAAGCCCTAACACACATCACACACACACACACACACAATATATCATATATTCAACACACTTTAGTACCTCAACACCTCCATGTCTTCACTCAAGATTTTTCCTCGACCTATCTTAGCTCAAATAGTGATGTACCCCTACTTCTACACAACTATAGCCCCTAAAAGCTGTCCACGTCCTTGACTGCAGTGTGCTAGTTAAATCCAGCTTTGTCGAACCTTGGTCTCAATCACCCATCATAAGCCCTCATTCCCATTTTGCAACCCTCTACTACCTCGATATTTGTCTTCACCCTAAGTTCACCATGAGCTACCTCTCTCAGTCAATGAAGCACCCTACCTCTGCACCGCTACGGTACTTCAACCTCTTCATCTCATGCATCTGAGTTAATAACTCAACTGCTATCATCCTTCTTCTCCCAGACACCTACCCCTTGACAAGCACCATCCATCTTCACCCCACGAATCTGTTAATGCTAGCTGGCATCAGAATCGTGACTTTTCTATTAGTGGATCATGAAATTTATCACTTGTTTAGCATACTTCAAATCTTATGTTAGTGGGTAAGTAAAATGAAATTCTCAAATTTTGTTAGCATTAAGGTAGAGATAAACTTTACGTAGTCAAGACTCATTAACTGCAGAAGGAGAACGAGGATAATTCAGTGATTCAAACAGTTTTTTGGAGCAATGCTTATCAGAACCAAGAACTATCATGCTATTTAAACAGAACATCCCAAATTCAACTAGATTCTTCAAATTGCAGAAGATTGGAACAAAGAAAATTTGATGAGTAGAACACTTAGGACATCAACATTATAGAAGTTTTTAAACCGAAATGAAGGTATACGGAACATGCCTGGAGCAAATGCAACACAAGTACTTGAAGAGAATTCTTTACGTTCTCGAAGAATGTATGTTAAGAGTGCAGCTGTGCCACCGCCCAGTGAATGCCCCACAATCTACAAAAAGGAAAACATTAGTTACTTATTTCCTTGCATTATAAAGATCTACAGCCATACTATGTCAAACCTCTAAACACACTCTTCACAAGACACAAGGTAATTCGGTCATGGATTGAAAGGATCTTTATTAAAGCATTTCGGTGATTCTTCAATATTGTTAATTCACAATTTGTTAAAAGGTGCTAACATTTTCTTTTGCAACATTTAATGCATTGACGGAACCGATTAATACGTTTTGGCGATTCTTCAATTTTGTTTATTCAAAATTTGTGAACATAAAGACACCTACCATTTTATTGATTAATGCATTTTGGTGATTCTTCAATTTTTGTTAATTCAAAATTTGTGAAACATATAGGTACTACCATTTTATTTACAACATTTAGTGGAGTGAAAGGAACTGATAAATGCATTTTAGTGAGTCAGTGATTATTCAATTTTGTTAATTCAAAAATGGTGAAACACAAAAGTTCCTACTGCTTTATTTTGCAACCAAACAAAGCCATTATATTTTCAATAAGAACGAAAAAATGAAAGAAAAGAAAATGCAAAGAAAATATGTATAAACCATAGTTGCCATGAATTGGCACGTTTAGGTGAAAAAAGTTTTGGGTACATTTTTTATTGATGCGTCTTCGGTACGATGTTGGTACAACATAAAAGCGTAATAGATGCGTTATAGGTAGGAAATAGATATGGCATTGGTATGACATAGATACAAGATGGATTTGTAATAGAAACATTAGTAGTGCGACATAGATGCGAAATGGATGTGGCATGACATATATATGATATTGATGTAACATTGGTGCATCTTTTGTATAACTATATAACAGAATTTTATTTTTGTGTGCTAATATTTATAATTTTAAATTAAGTTTAGACTTTATGATTCATTGAATTCATATATCAATGGGTGTAAAAGCACATGATTAAATTTATATGTTAGTAATATATAATCATATTATAATATAATATATAATCTAAAGTACTTATTAAAAAAATATTACTCGAAACATATCTAAAGTTTACATATAATTGTCCATCATATGCACATGACGACATTCCATGATTTCCTGATTTATAAAAAGAATGATTTCAATGTCCCTACAAATCTGAAAAAGTTGGATTTTGACCCAATCTAACGGCTCTAAAAAATTGCTATATGGAAGAACAAAATTAGTTTCATATTTAAGAATAGAAGTATCAATTAAATATGAAACAAGTTTCTTTTTTAATAGAAAACAGTTTCTATATAAATTAAAACGGTTTCTTCTATGATAGAAACCAGTTTCTATTCAAAATGAATTGAGTTACAATTATATATTGAAACACGTTTCAGAAAAGTTTAAAAAGAAGTTTAAAAAGAGTTTCGTACCGGGGACCCGGTGGTACGATAGGGTAAAAAGGCTGGGTAACTATGGTATAAACAAGCTAACTAAAGCACCCCCCTCCCCCAAAAAATAAAAAACTTGCATAGCAGCTTGTGGGCTCCTTCCCTCGGGTGAAACTTCAAAAAATTACCACAAGCACTTGGGTTATCATGTCTCCAAACTTCTGCCTTGATTTTGGGTATATAACTAGCTCAGCATTCATTCCAATTCGAAGAAATTTATTTTAAAAGGTCTAAGCGTTCATTGATTAGACAAAAAAAATTGCATATATTGTTAAAAAAATCTCTAAAACAGCATTTGTCCTGGACTGTCCAGGGACTTATATGAAGATGGACAGTTCAGTAAGATATGGCCTTGTTTTTTTAACTTCTCGAAGTCACTGGACAGTTCAGCAACGTGTGAACTTTTAAATCTAAAGGGTATTCCATCATCTAGATTTAGAAGCACAATTTTCCATTGAACCATCCAACGACATATGTCACTGGACAGTGAAACAATAAAATCTGGCTTTGAGAATTTTCAAAAAATATGCATGTTTTTCATCTTGTCAATAGAAATTAACACCTTTTAGTAATTTTCCATTTTTTCTAGTCGCAAAGAGTCAAGCTGCTCATTACCTTTGTTTTATAAGTGAAAGCTTCTAGTTTCTAGCCCATCCAACGTTTCCATACAATTTTTTTGTTGGTTAATTGGTAAAGCATTGTTAGAAGCTAGGACTATGTCACTTAGTGCGAAATATATTTGGCCGTAGCCACTTTCCTTCATAGATCATCTTCTTTAGAGTAGTAATTGCTGCTCTTTGAATGAGAAAACTCTCTCCATCTTTATCCCTTTCCACCTCCACTTCAGTTCTAATTATCATCACCTCCATAATATGTCGGATCATGGTCTTTTGCCTTCTTTTCATGATTTTCTTGTCCTAGGGTCACACATACCTCAATTTTGTCGCTTAGGGCATTTGAAGAAATGATGCCCCGCCTCATGAAACCTAAAACACTTAATTTCCTCTTCATTTGCTGGGATGATCATCGAGGATTATCCACTTGATCGCATCTTCCTCCCTCCTTTTGACGGTTGGTTAATCTGAGATCATACGTAGGTTTGCCCCCTACCAATTGAATATCTCTTCCACTTTAAGGGCAAAGCAATATGCATCATTAACACTTCAAATATTGCCCACAAGAATCTCATCTTCAATTTGAAACTGTAACATATTGACGAATCGGCTCACACATTATTCTTCCGACTCATGTAAATCCACTAGTGTCGTAAGGAGATGATGCTCCTCTGTGTACTCTATTATACTCTTATTAAATTGTTGTAAATTTTCACCTAATTGATAGATGTCTCTAGCACAATGAGGAAGCAAGTACTTGCGGTAAAGGTGTGTTGATTTTCCCTCATTTAGAATTCCTCTCTTTTCTATCTAATACAATCTAATTGGACATCTTCCCACCATGCTAATGCATAATGGGAAAATTTGGCCTCCATAAACTTCAATCAACCGTGATCCACAACTCTTTCAATTGAAAACATTTTCTAACTTCCCTTACCACTCAACAAACTCCTCCGGATTCATGCTCACGTGAAATTTCTGCATCTACACTTCGATTCTATAATCCTACTCATGATCTAGAGCCTGATGGTGGTAATCATCGGTCTTAATTAGTCTCGGACCTCTCATTGATGATGGATGCTTATGAGAGACACTGTAGTTATTTCATTGGCATCAAAACCCTCTTCGATCTTCGGTTCTCCACACACTTGCATAAGAAGATTCAGTCTTTAGTTGATCTACTTTGTTGCTTGTTCTAATTGATCAAGATGTTAATTTGTATTCAAAGTTATTCTCAGTGGCATCTTGCTCTCTTGCCACGAAAAAAAATCTGCTCTTATACCAATTAATGTGAACCTCGACTTGCTCTAGCAATAGACTCATCCATCGAGTTTTCAGGTTGAATTAGTAAATGCAACCCAAAAATGCAAGGGTTTAGACATGGGTGTCGAGACCCAATTCCCAAAGCGCAATCCGAATATATAAGGACTTAGGGATGTCTGTCAATTGTCAAAATCCATTATATCCTAAATGCAACCGATATATATAAGGGGCATAGGCATGGTTGTCAAAACACAACTTCCTAAATGCAACCCCGAATAATAAACTTAGGTATGGGTGTCAAGACCCACATAGCCTAAGTGCAAACCAAAAATCTAACTCTTAGGTATGGGTATCAAGACTCACATAGCCTAAGTGAAGCCAGAGAGAGTTAGATACCTTGAGAAGGTATCTCGCAGAGAATCTTAGTGCGGGAGAAAATGACAAAGCTTTCGCGTAGGAATTTTGGATGAAACGGGATCTGTAGTATGAGGGGAAGCTTGCTATTTGTAGTTAATACGGTACTTACTGGAAGTTACCATCTGACAGCCCACGAATCTCAAGATGAAATCCATGGTGAAAAAGGAGTTACGTAGGTCCTAAGCGTCACGCGGATCGGTGAAAATAGTCACCTACGCAACCTTCGAACCAATTTGGCTTGAGGGACCTGGGTATGACTTACGCAGCAATGAAAGAGGTCTGCGTGCAAATAGCGGTGTCCGTAACAAGTTCTGAGACCAAATTTGTAGAAGAATGAGATGCAAATAAGCATTTCCTCTTCTTCTTCTCTTTTTTTATAGATGGACCCATGCAAGAGTGATCTGCGTGGGTCTACTTTAGAGTGAGAGAGAGAAAGAGAGAAAGGAGAAAGGAGAGAGGAGAGAGCAGAGAGAAATGTGGGATGGGACCCACGCAGGGGTGACCCTGCATGGGTCTTCTTTAGAGAGAGGAAAGAAAAAGAAAAGGAGAGAGAAGAGATCCATGCAGGGTGGCCTGTGTGGGACTTGGAGGAGAGAGAAAGAACGTGAGGGAGTGAGAGACCCACGATACGTGGGTCAAGAGAGAGGAAGGGAAGAGAAGGAAGAGAGAATGAGAGTGAGACTCATGCAAGGTGGAGAGAAAGAGAGTGAGACCCATGCAGGGTCCACCTTGCGTGGGTCTAGAGAGAGAAAGAGGATGAGACCCACGCAGGGGCCACACTGCATGGTCTAAAGAGAGAGAGAGAGAGAGAGAGAGAGAGAGAGAGAGAGAGAGAGAAGGCTTCAGAACCACGCAAGGACATCCTGCATGGGTCTAGAGAGGGAAAGAGGAAGACCCACACATGGGTCAACTTGCGTGGGTCAAAGAAAAAGTGAGAGAAAGAGAGAGGGATTGAGGCCCAAGGCATGGGTCAACCTGCGTGGTCTCACTTCTCCTACTTTGAGTAGGAGAAGCTATTTTCAATTATAAATAGGGCCCACTCTCTTATTTTATTTTATCCTTAAAAAAATCAAAGAGCTCTGAAACTAGAACTTCTCGGGTTTCCGAATTCTAATAATTCATGTCAACACTTCCAACAAGTGTTTAATGATAATTAACAACAAATTTACTGATGTCATCCATCACTTCAATCCTACTTTCACTCTAAAGGAGAGAATCCCGGTCTACCACCTTCTAGCATTAGCAATACTGAGAGAATTTCGAGCTACTGTCCCTTTCTTTCTCTGATGATTGGTTTTCAAACTATTATTTTAGCATCTCTGTTTTATCATCAACCTGAATAACATTACACGGCATTCTTCTTTTTCATGTTTTTATGTGTTAGTAAATACATTTCTTTGATAATAATAAATAAATAAACTAAAGAGAGAGAGAGAGAACAGCTATTATCAACCATCAAATAGAAGGCGCAAATCATTGTCCTCCGTTTGGCAGGGGCAAGCTAATCCACCTATGCGTAGATAGATATTTAATAGAAACATATAAAAATGAATGATTGAGATTAGATCCGATTGCTACGAAAAAGCAGAAAGTGAGAAATAAACATAGTATAGGATTTTGTATTATTGTATTTTATGAACAGGTCGAGTCAAAGGATCCCCGGAATAACATGGTGGCCGCCAAATCATCTTCATTAGTCCCCTAAACCCTAATTACCACACAAAGATATTTTAACAATTAAAATCCTTAATGGCTCATTACAAGATATAGCTAAAACACCTTTAATTTTTGTTAAGTAAACTGGGATTAAACCTGTGACCTAAAGGTTGCGTCATATGTACCTTCCAGTTGAGCTACAGACACAACCCCAATCACTTATAATTTGATGCCCAAGGAGGACAGAGATACCCATCGGTGGTAAGATTTCATCAATTATTGGAGAAAGCACTAATTCACAGAAAAATTATAACCCACACTTAGGTTGCTGACATAATAGCTACCTTGACTTTGAAGTCTGGACATGCAGCAACAGCATTAAGAAGGCAAGGCGTAATGAGCTTTGCAATCCAACGAGCTGCAGCAACCATCCCACAATGTGCATACCCTAAAACTAAATTACTGACGCCACCTTCATGGACAACTGAATGGTGAAAAGGAACCACGGCACCTGTTGCTGCAGTCAGTGTGTCTTTAATGCTATGAGTCCCCCGAATCAATAAAAGGAAACATTTTGAACTTCTATCGCATAAAATAGTGAAAGCAGGCTTCAGAAGCTGCAGAGATTAGACCAGTGCCTTAGACTTGAGAAGGAAGTGCATACCTGGAAATCATGTAGTTTCTCATAAAATACGTACCCCTGCCTTAGGCTCCTGAAGAAGAACATCTTCTTGGGAATAGCCAGCAGAATCCAAAAATACTGGAAATGGCTTCTTTGAAAAAAGCATGCAAAGGGTCAACAACCTTAGAAGATGAATCAATTCGGTTGCAATCTCAGGACCTTTAAGCTGTACACAACTATTTCCAGCATATACACTTGCAACCTGCAGATTACCCTGCAAAAAATTATATTAGTTGGCAACCCATCAATTTAGACTTATTTCAATAACCAGATTAGGGTAGAGTACACATCAAACACAGCTTGATTGAAACATATGTCGGAAACAACATCAAACTTTTCAAGTTAAAGATGGAAATGTTTTGTGCCGAATTGATAAAGCGTAAGCAAGTAAAAGATAATATGAACCCAAAGCAGGACGCACAAAACTTTATCACAATGCCTAGAACAAATCTTTTAAAAGAGCGTAGCTGCTACAAGGTTTGCAGTCAATTTGGTCCACAATCAAGAATCAAGAGAGAAGTAGTTCTGCAAACAAGGCTGCACATTTTACTGAGTTACTGAAGATAAACTGCTTAACTTCCAAAAAACACATTAATAGCAAAAGTTTAGAGAATAAAGGATGATTCTGTCCCATCAAACTCTTGAGATATGCACATGTGCATACAAAGACAGAAGTACAACTGGAGGATCAAATTTAACGGCTTCAAAAGTGCTGGCTAAGAATTGAAGGAGAGGTCTTTGAAGAAATATTTTTATTTCTTTGATTGGTTTTGAAAAGAGATCTTTCAAGGAATAGGAAAACTGAAAACCACCATGAAAGGCAATTCTTGAAAATCCAAGTCTTATTTATAGTGGATGAGTGTCGCAGCAGTTCTCTAAATTCATTTTTTTATGGTGGATCTGAAACTTTTGCCAGTCATAAAGATTATAAGGGTGAGGTAACTAGGTAAGGGTGAGACTAGAAAAAAAGTTACCTAAAAGGCTAAATGATGCAGGACCAACACTAAACTGATGTAGGAGGAAACACTAAACCCTCAATATGCAATTGAAAATCAAATTAGGATTTAATTGAGCAACGAAAATATCAAAATTATTCCAAAAGAAGAAAAAATATTTAATAAATTCAATTAAGCAATTAGGTCAATCCAATTAGTGCTCCATCTACAGTTAGTCCGTTCTCAATCTAGAAAATAGGATTCTAATGATAGAACTCGATTTTCACTCTAGTCTAGGGCACCAAGCACAATCAAGGTGATGTCTCTTCACTCCTTTCTAGGATTTGAAGAATTTAAAGCTCGAAAGGGCTTAAATAAATCAATGGGATGATATTAGGTTTGGAATCAAATAAAAAGACTAAAATCAATAATGAGGGTTCTAAAGAAAATTAATTCCAGCAACATAAAATTGAAGAAGATGGATTGTAGCATTATAATCAAAGGATAAAAGACTAAATATTACCTTGCAATAATCAATAAGGTAGATAAGAAGATAAGGAAAATCCAAGGAATTTCAGCAAGGATTATTGGCTCGTCCACCCATCTCAGGAGATTGGAGAATCGTTCTTCAAGTTTGAAAGAATAGCTCTTTCAAAGGAAATTCTTCGCAAATTCTCAAGGCTTCGATCAACTCAAAATATTCATTCACTCAATCAAATAACTAATATAAAAGTCTTTGCATAGCTATTTATAAAGTTTAGAAATCCTAAACTAAGTCTAACCTACTAAGAATAGAAAACTCCTAAACTAACTCTCAAAACAAGTAACAAAAATGGAAGTTTTCAGCACAATCATGGGCGTCGATATGGACTCGGCCCGAGTTCGCGCGTGAGAGATCTAGATTCACTTGCGCAAGTTCTCATGATTCTAAAACTGCGTTCTGTCCTGTTTCGTGCACTCAAGATTTGAGTTTGTCCGCCCGAGAGTTGCTTCGCGCAATCGAGATTGCCCAAAGTCGAATAATCTACTTCTTCTGGATTCTTTTCAACTCCTTTCTCCTCTCATGTGTGCGTCCCCCCAAAGTGGGGTCTTCTCCATGTTGTACACATGTCCATGGGTCTTCAATCTCCTCCCAAACTGCTATGAGAGGCCTAGATGCCTTGGGCTTCTTTTTGTACTTCTTATAAAGTTCGTACCATGTGATGTCCCCATCATAAACCCTAGATGTGACTGTCGAATTTTAAGTAATAACTTATAAGCAACAAAAGCAATAAATTTAGAACTAAAATTCATAGAAAAAATAAAGGACTTCCATTCTAATGATTAGGCTTTTTTCTGATCGGTGTTTTTTTTTTTTTTTTGATCGGTAATAGAAAAGTATATATTGCAACGCAGCAAGGTGCTGACGAAACCCAATACAATAGGACACGACCAAAAGAAGAAGAAAAAACCGCTAAGGACAGTAGCGACCAGACCTAGCTAACCGGAGCTTAACCCGGATCCCACACATAAGCATCCCCCCCCAACCCAACTGCCCCATTAGCAACCTAGAACCACATCAAATCCCTGACCTGCTTCATGATCAGCCCCACCGGGCCACATTTCTCATCAAAGATCCTTCGGTTTCTTTCACCCCATAAAGTCCAAAAGACAGCGAAAGGGGCCACCCTCCAGTACGCAGACATGGGCCCATCAGCAAGAGCGCAGTCCCACATCAAAAACAGAGAGAGGGGCGACGCCGGCATCACCCAACACATGCCGAAGGATTTAGCAACAATACACCACAGCTCATAAGCCACCTTACATTGCATCAGAAGATGGGCGGCATTCTCCTCTTCAACGTTACACATAACGCAGCAATTGACGATATCCTTCCCCCGACGGATGAGCTGATCCAACATTAAGATCCTCTCTTTGAGCGTAACCCACATGAAGAACTTGACTTTGGTCGGGACGGCTTCCTTCCACAGAGCAGCCGCAACAAACCTGATGAGAGGCCGAGAGGATAGCATGACGTAGTAAGACTTAACAGAAAACAGCCCCGCAGTTCCAGCCCTCCATCTGCTCTGATCCCTCCCTTCCCGATTACGCTGAGCACCATAGAGCACCTGCATCAAATTGACAAAAGAGGTGACCTCCTCATCCCTCAAGAGCCTCCTAGTATTGACGGTCCACAGACTTCCACCATCGGAGTAGGAAACAAAATCGTCGAACGTGCCGTGAGGATTCACCGAGATAGAATAAATATCCGGGAAGGAGAGATTGAGGGGCTGACAGTTCACCCAGATATCCTCCCAAAACCGTATGCGAGTACCGCAACCCCAACTGAAACATAAACCCTTAGAAAACAGCTTCCACGTACTGCAAATACCCTTCCACCAAGCCGAACAACGACGGTGACCGGCCATCGAGATGCCCCAGTTACCAACGGAATCGCCGTACTTGTCACTTAACACCACGCGCCATAGGCTCTCCACCTCCTCCTCCCTCCCAGCCCGCCACAGCCACTTGCCAAGCAAAGCAGTGTTAGTCGACCTCAAGTTGCGGATACCCAAACCCCCATATCTGAAAGGCAGACCAACAGTATCCCAATTAACCAGATGAAACCGACGAGCAGTCCCAGACCCCTCCCATAAAAAGAGTCGTTGCAGTTGTTCAAGCCGGTTGATGATTTTCGTCGGGCATTTGAATAGGGACATGTAAAAAATAGGTAACGAAGACAAGACCGACTTAAGCAGCACCAGACGACCACCACTGCTAAGCAACTTGCCTTTCCAAGACAACAGTCGTTGTTCGAACCTTTGCACCACCGGGTCCCAATCCCTAGCATTGGGCGACCTCAACCCCAGGGGCACACCCAAATACCGAATTGGCAACTGCTCCACCCCACAGTTCACAGCAAGAGCCAGCTCCTCTAAGAAAGCCTCATCGATACCAATACCCAAAATCGCAGACGTAGTCAGATTAATCCTTTGACCCGAGACCGCTTCATAGATAGAGATAACGTCAGCCAAAGCCTTAAATTCGAGAACGTCGGCCTTACCAAATAACAAAGTATCGTCGGCAAATTGGAGATGCGAAATGTGTCTATCATGATTGCCCACTTTGATACCAGTAATAAGATTGGAGGACCTAGCCCAATTCAGCAGCCCCGATAAAGCTTCTCCAACGATGTTGAAGAGAAAAGGAGAGAGGGGGTCCCCTTGGTGAAGGCCCCGAGAGCTCTTGAAGTAACCAGCAGAAGAACCGTTGACAATGATGGAGTACCAGGCCGAGGCATAGCAGCCCCTCATCCATTTCCTCCATGTCTCCCCAAACCCCATCTTGCCCAGCATATACTCAAGGCAATCCCAGCTAACCTGATCGGTGTTCAATCCGGCATGACGGTCCCTTATATATTCGAAAAGTAGGGTTCTAAGGGAGAACTCAGTTTGCTTCTAGTTTAGGGGATCAAGCGACAACCAACAGTGGTGTCTTTTGATTTCAATCGAGGATTTGAAGTATATAAGGAGTTGATCAAACCATAATTTCAGTGAGTAATTTGGGTTTCAAAATGGTTAAAGTTACGAATAGAAAATAGGGTTTAGAACAGTAACAATTTTCAAGGGCAAAAGGTTTTCCATGGTTCAAAACAAATCCCCAGCAACTATAGGCTCAAAACTAAGGTAGATTTTTAGGAACAAAACTAAGGTAGAATTAAAATTTAGAATAAAAAATAAAATAAAACACCTTGCACCGATGATGGAGGTTATAGAAGAAGAATCTAAGAGAATTAATTGGCCTCACACCAAACCCATCGCAGGAAGAAGAAGAAGAATCACTCTTGCTTCAGAAAAATTTCTCATTCATTCAACATTTAGATATCTTTTCTTAGAGAGCAATTTCTTTACAATATATACTCAAGCAATAAAGCCCTAAGTTAACTCTAATTTTAATTATCAAACTGCCATTAAATACACTTCAAAAAGAAACTAACGAAAGTCAATAAAATTTTCTAATTGTAGCTCGCACGAATCTCACGACTGTTCGTGATGTCGGTCGCAGTCGTCCATGTCTAGAATACAGTCACCGATGAATAAACTCACGGACATTTGTGAAATGACAATTCTCTGGAGGCAACCTGATGCAATATTTCTTAGAAGGCAAAGAGTTTACCTTTCACGGTCGTCCGTGTGAATTTGACGGTCGACCGTGAAGGTATCTTCATGAATCCCTCCAGCTTTGCTTCTAAACTCTTCTCAAGCCCTCCCATGTGCAGCATCTTCTCAATTTGGGGTCTTTTATGATGTTGCACATGGGATCTTTAGTAGCCCATCCAAAGTGTTGTGTGAGGCTCACATGCACCCAATCTCTTATTGCACCTCCGATAAGTACGGTCTGACGTATGCATCACTAAAGCACAAAATCATTTCAATACGTGGTAGAAGATTGGGAACATGGTGCGGTACTATCTTCATTACGAGAAGTAGGATCAATCACATACTGCCAGTTCAATAGCAAGTATTTGGGAAAGGTTGGGGTATACCCGATCATGCCCAGATGTGCTTGATCTTAGCCCTCAGCCCGACTCGAACAGTGACAGGCTTAGGATGCATAAACACAACGCACCACGATTCTCCAAACCCTAACCCACACTGACTCGTTTATAAAAAAATAAAAATAAATAAAAATGCTCTACATTCACAAAATTGCCTTCATTATTGAATAGATACTAGAGTTTCTATCTTCAAAAAGCTTTAGAGAGTAACTAACGGTAATTGGTATATAAAGCATCCTAATTAAGAGAGTTAATATCATACTTACATTAGTAATAGATCATTGCAATGTTATTATCTAGAATAGTTACAATGGAAAAAAATAAACTAAAAAATAGAATAGTTACAATGGTAAAAGGCTTGGGTTGTCAAGCGTGAAAACGCAGATTTGAATCCGGAGAGCAGCCACTTTGTGTTTAAAAAGTCAAAGGTTAGGTCTGTATTATGTCCACCCCTCCCAGCACCCCGGACGTAGGGGACCAGCACTGGGTAAAGGCTTTTTTCATAATCGCAACTTACAAAGAATACGTATCCTATAATACACGCGAACACACATACATGCCAAATAAACTGTTGGGCATAAGATGCTAAGCCCAAGTCCAGCCTGCAGGCTTGAGGATCACGCCAAAATCTACCTTAAGCGTGGCCGAGCAGGCTACCCAACCTATTTCCACTCCTATTAGCATGTCCCAATACGTGGCAATTATATATATTTATATTTAATTTAAAGCTAGAGGATTCTATATATATATGAGGCGCATGACTATACATTCCAGTGCAACTCGGGACACTACACTCGAGCTAGTTGGGTGCCACGTCAGCATGCCCAAGGTCGATCAATAAGCATAAAAAAAAAAGTGATTATCCACCATTGAATTTTGGGTCAAAGACAAAAAAAATTAATGGCCCATGTTTGGGAGGTAAACCAAGATCTTAGACCTGTGATTTGGAGGGGAAAAAGGATGCAGTCCGGAATTTAATCTATTGTAAAATGTAAGAAAAAATACTAATAATAATTGGAAGCAAAGACAAAAGACAAAGGAAAACCTAGGATTTATTCATGAAAAGTTATTGATCAGATGATTACGGAATGGTCAACTTCTAATCCCGTCACTTTTATGTTTGACCTATTTTCAAGCACCAATGTTGTCAAATTGATGCAAATTTGATCTTATTTGAAAGATCATCGAAATAGCAAACCAATGAGCCAAGAAATGCACAATTAGGACAAATATTGAAGAAGCTATAGTCAATTTTCGGAGGTTGCATTGAAAATGACGAATTTCAAGACTTCTAATTGGATTAGAATTACTAATATTTTATTTTAGTCAAAAAGATTTATTTATCTTTATTAGAAATAGGTTTAGTTTCCTTATATTTAGAACTTTATTTTATTCCTTTAGAAAAATTAGGGGGGATTTCTTTATTTAAATTAGAAAGTAGCAGTAGACTAGGATTTCTAATTTTATGCATGGTAAAACCTTATTTAAAGGCCAATAGTACTTGAATTTAATTTACAATTTTGAATGAAATATTTTATTTTGAGCTTTTGAAAGCCTTACTAGTTGCGGTTAGTATTAGGCGTTCATGCGGGTTCACTAGCAGAGGAATTTTGGTGGGATATTCAATTCAACCACTTAGAATACTAAATTCAGTCTCCCTGCAGGTTTTGTCAGTTTTATGTCAAAACTAGTACCCTCTCTAAGTTCTTATCATGCGCGGATTGCATAAAAAAAGTCAAAAATAAATAAAAAATCTAAAACCCTCCGCAATTTGGTGAGCCCTTAGAGGATGTGATGTAACTCACAATCATGTGTCACGCAGCACATGATTAGCAATTGAACACACAACTCACACCGTGCGTTTGACTGCATACTCCCACTATATTTATGACATCGGTTCCGTAGTCTCGGGGCCCTGTCACCGTGGTCCTAACTCCATTTCACACTCGACGTAGCATCCAAACATGCTTTTAAGTGCCATGTGGAGCAATGGATTACATATATCATGTTCAAAGAAAATAAAAATGAAAATTCAACTCTATGGAACATGTAAAAAATTGACTACATTGAAAGGTCCAAATTCAAACGGTACAAGTCACATCGTGGAGATTAGATTTCAAATTTTCATTTTTTAGAATTCATCTATGCAATATCCACTTGATCCATGTGGCAAGAAACAGTGCTTTGGGTGCCACATGGCACCTTTTCAAGAGGCTTGGGACCACAGAACCTCTTTCATATATATATATATATATATATATATATATATATATATATATATATATATATATATATATATAAAGAGAGGAAGAGAGAAGGAGAGAAAAGTATCTAATTTTGGTACATAATGGGAGAAAGCAATAAAAGAAGGTGGGGCTTTCTTTTGTTAGGCTTCTATTTAAAATTTTTAATTATAATAACAAAGAAAAAAAGAAATTATGAGTTGCATGAGTTCCCTATTTCATTTACTGATGAGATATAGGACAAAGGAAATGCTTCGGCTTTTACAAGGCCTTCTATTTTTAAGTTGGGGGGAAATATAGAAAAAGAATGGGCGTCGACATTTTATTAATTAAGATGGGGGGAAAGATAGAAAAAGAATGGGCTTCGACATTTTATTAATTAAGATGGAGGGAAAGAGAGAACAAGAATGGGATTTGACAAAGGAAATGGGCCATTTAAGTTGGTGTAGATTCTGAGCTCCTTATTTTAACATATAGTGTTACAGGTTGCAAACAACCTGTGAATTAGATTGCACAATCTGGAATGTGACAGAGGCAGTTTCATTTTGTAAGTAAAACTGGACTAGAGCACAGCTGACAGGTTAGAAAATTATAGAAGACATTTAGAGGAACCTTGCATCACCAATCACTTTCTCAACACAATCAATTGGCTGAGAGAAAATTCCTAAGCCCTCAGAGACTTGATTCCTTCCTTGACAATATTTTAGATATATAATGGATTCTTGTTCTTCTTCCTTTAGGCGTGGAATATGTGAAGCCAGCAAGATGGAGGAAGCACGTTCTAAAGAAGGTCTATGAGATCTCCCTTGCATATGGGGGATGCTTTTCCCCCATAGTTAATTTGTTTGTAATTTCTTTTTCATAATAAAATTCAAGTTAATGACCTCCAGCATGTTTAACGAGACGAAGGAAAATCTTGCATGGAAAAAAAAAAAATTTTGACCGGTGCTTGCATGGAAATTTTATGGTGGAGGATTCTTTTAACTGTTGTGTGATCTAAAATAATGGCACATTGGCGCAGTTAATTTTTATATATTTTGTTCTTTTAATTCTCCTTGCACTCAAAAGCTCCTTGCGTTTTTCATCAGACTTGGTACTATATTAGTTCAATAAAAAGGATAATCTAGTACCAAAGCTCATGAAAAAAGTAAGGAGCTTTTGGGTGCAAGGAGAATTAAAAGACCACAAAATATTTACAGATAAACTACAGCAGTGCCACTATTTTAGATCGCACATCCAACTCTACGTTAAAAGAATCCTCTGCATAATGCTTTCCATGCACACCCTCTTCATTAGGAAGTTCACCGGGTCCTTCGTCTCTTTAAAAAGGTTGGACTTCAATATATTGAATTTTATTAAGAAAAAGAAACTCCAGACACGGTGAGGGATCCCCAATATGCAAGTAAAATCTCATATGCCTTCCTTAGCAAGTGATTCCTCCATCTTGTTGCCTTAACATATTCCATGCCTAAAGCAGCAAGAAAGAGAAACCATAATATATCTAGAATCTCATCAT
The DNA here is from genome assembly GCA_021018995.1 of Chloranthus sessilifolius. Taxonomy (NCBI): domain Eukaryota; kingdom Viridiplantae; phylum Streptophyta; class Magnoliopsida; order Chloranthales; family Chloranthaceae; genus Chloranthus; species Chloranthus sessilifolius. Next base: position 234,310 of record CM037588.1, on the reverse strand, counting down.
AGAAGGAATCAAATCTCTGAGGGCATCTAATTTTCTCTCTGCCAATCAATTGTTTTGAGGAAGTAGTTGGTAATGCGAGGTTCCGATAATATAATTTCTCTAACATGTCAACCATGCTCTAGGCCAGTTTCACTTCCATAATGCAACTCCCACCGTCACGTTCCCAATTGTACAATTTAATCCGCAGGTCGTTTGCAATCTGCAACACTTAAATCAGAATCCACACCAACTTTACTGTCATAGCCTATACTTGTTCTCCTTTTCAGCCTATCTTAATTAATTAAATATAAAAAATAGAAGGCCTTTTTCTTTCTTTATAATTAAAACTAAAATGGAAGCCTAATGGAAAAAATTCCCACCTTCTTTTATTCCTCTCTATCATTAAATACCAAAATTTGAAACCTCTCGGGCTTGGGCCTGTAGCACAATGGTAGGTTGACAATATTGAAACCTCAAGGTCGCAGGTTCGAGCCCAGCTTACCTATTAAAAAAAAAATTAGAAACCTCTCTCTACATATAAATGTGCATGTGTGTGTGTGTGTGCATATATATATATATATATATATATATATATATATATATATATATATATATAAGGGGTTGGTCGGTTCAAACGCATGTAATCTTTTTTATTTATAAAAAAAGGGATTTTTTTTGCCCTTCACAACAGTGGTCAATGTTTTGCCAACTGCTTGGCAAACGTGGTGTACTGAATTTTAGGAAATTTGATCACATTTTCGACACTTTATTTAAATGGACCTGATCGTCCTTGGGCAAGTTTTCGTGGCACCCTATCCCTGGATGGGTGCCACTTGGACCCCACCTAGGTCAAATGCATGGATCATCCATGCGTTCGACCCCATATCCCCGGGCCTATCTATCTATATATATATATATATATATATATATATATATATATGGCCCACAAAAAAAAAAATCCATTAATAAGATGGTTAAGAAAATCTGATCGATGAAAAATTTGAAGTTTGGTCCATCCAAGAGGTGATAAAAAATTAAATGGCCCCAATGCCAAAATCAAATGCCACCTGTGGCAACCTCACAATTCATACTATTTATTAACGGTATAACAGTATGCTTTATGAACCTCACTCATTATTAGTCAAATTTGTTAGCTATTATAATAAATGCAATTATTTGTGTTATTGAGTTGTTTTGATATGATAAGGCTGTTTAAATTTAAATAAGTTGTTTAAATAGTAAGATACAATGGGATCCATTTGAATTTAAATATTGATTTCAAATAGAGAGATATTAGGAGATCATTAAGGAACGGAGCTTAAATCCAAAGCGATTGTAACTTAATTTTAAAGAAAATGGAAATAGCAAGTAAAAGGAGATTAATGTTCGAAGAAGTTTAACGACAAGAGTCCCACAGACACTAGCAAAAGACTGGAGAAACTAAGCAAATCACAGAAGTTGAAGACACCACAACAGTGAACCGCGATTCAGAAGGGGAAGGAAAAACGAGCAGTTTACGCTTTAGTAGCTACCGTTTCACTGGCTCTAGTATCCACTTGCTTTCAAGGAATGGAATATTACCCAAGCACCCTCAGGTGGCCCCTATTCTTCTCATCATATCACTGGGACGCGGCTCTGCATGAGGCTTGTATTGTGGAGCAAGCTTCATCCTGGTCATGGATAGATCACCCAGGTTCGGGTGATACTTTTCGAACAGATGACTAGGAGGCCCTAGCCACCTGGAAGCGGCCATGTCTCTCTTCTCTTCTCATTTTTGTTTAGTTATTTCATAAACTCTCTAACTTTACATGTGGTATCATAACATATAAAAATTTGACATATCCAGCAGTGTCATAGCATGTGAGCACATGTAAAATGTATATATTTCCAAGATAGATGTGTAGTTGTGAACATAGTCACCGATCGCCGATCGCTGGCTTTTTGAAAAAATTACCAACTTCAAAATTTAAATTATGATTAATTTGAAATTTTTATATTTTTATATTTTTTCATAAGTTTTAATTTCATTTTAATCTTTAAAAATATAGTCTCCTTTTCATGAATTTTCCGGGAACTTTCAGAATTTTGCAAATTCTTCCCATGTCAACTTATTTCTGAATCTCGACTAGGGGACTATGGATGTGAAGATTACCCGGTGCAAGTTTTGACCTGAAACCTGAATCTGACCCAAAAACCGAGAGAACCGAACCGGCCCCGAAAACCAATTAGGACCGAACTGATTCTGGTTCAGTTTGGTTGCGGTGGCGAAAACAGAAACTTGATTAAGTAGGATAAAAAAAAAATATAAAAAAAAATTCAAAATACAAAAATAAATAAACCAAACAGAAACCCAAAAAAAAAAATGTTCCGGTTTGGTTTCTGTTTCAAAAAATACGAAACCGTCTGAATCGAACCAAAAACCGAAATTTCCGGTTTGGTTCGGTTAACCGAACTTGCACCCCACCCAGATCCTAGAAGGATTCAATCCTCCGTGTTCATGATCCACCAGAATTTGTTGATATAACCATGGAGTCATGGACAAATCTACTGAACATATGCTCATTATAACTGATCACTCCTAAAAACAATCAAACAGCTCAACATCTACATTCCAAGAACAGACACTTAAATTATAGAAAACGGATCAAAAATCACTTGTTTATACAGAAAAATGGATCAAAATTCACTTACTTGCCTCCGCATAAAATAATTGATTCCGAAAGTCAAATCGCCGATCGGCCATTTACCTAGGGTTTCCGAGTACATAAACCGAACCGTCTCGGCCAACGTAGCCATAACTTCCGACCACGTCGCCGGTGCCTGAGCAGGTCTCCGGGAGACTCTCCTCCTCACCGGACGAGTGGATTTCGATAACTCGCTACTCCTATCAACATCATCACCGTCGGCTGCCGATAATCTACGGCTCAGCAAGTAGTACAGTAGCATTGCCGCACCGGCCGCCGTGGCCATTGCTCCGGTCGTCATCGACGCCGAATTTTCTAGAAATTTCCTAGAATGGACGGCTTAGATGTATCTTTAAAAAAAATAGATGGCGGTAAATGCTGTTACCGAGAGATTTTGGGGTTTCGAATTCAGGGGCTGCTCCTGAAATTTCTTCTGCTTTTTGCCTCTGCTTTTTTAAGATTGAGAGAGAACAATTATATAGGTACAGTTGTAAAAGTAGGTAAACAAACCCCTCTAAACTCTAAATTATGCTGGGGGCTTGCTACTAACCACCACAGAATACTAAATATAACCCGCTATAAGTCCAGAAACCGTTAGGTTCTTTGAATCGAAAGATAGAGATGTTTTTCGTTGCAAACTTTCTTCCACACAACTATAATTTGAAAACACGGATTTCCGAGTTGTCTCGGACATGTGAGCCGTCTCGGCAAGTTGGCGTAAAATGTAAATAATCTTTTGAATGATTTTACATCATTAAAATATATATTTAATCTTACACCATCAAATAATACCTTACTATTATATCATGTTATAAATATTTAGAATCAATCTAAACAGTTCAAGTGACTAATCATAATTAGAATACATATTAGTAAAATAATCACACCAATTACTCATTTGTATACCGTTCGATCAAGGATCATTAAGATTAGCCATTAAAAAATAAAAATAAAAACTAACGATACTAGTGCACACAGATTTGGGCACGTCATGATAGATTGATAGTCATTCACGAGATCATCATATAGATAGGATACCGTAAAATAAAATGGTATCGCATATACAAATAGAATGAGTAGTGCCATTTTAATAGTGTATAAGCTCTTAACACCCTCTATAAACTAAAATATATAATTAATATTTTTTATGTTGCTTTTCGAAATGAATCACACTCTAATCTCCTCTCGTTTAAGCGCAAGATGCGAGACGCATTGTCTTACGCCTCTCGTTTAAGCGCAAGATGCGAGACGTCTCGTCTTACGCGAGATTTCAAACCATGCACACAATTGATCTTGAGATCATGAAAACATTATTGTCAGACGAAAAATTATAAATGTAGGAAAGATTTGTTGAGGACGAAATGTAGTCGAGTGATGTGGGGTCCCTCTAAACGCCCCCACATCCGACCCCTAGACAATCATTGAAACCTTCAAATCATATGACGGAGATAATTTTTCATCCATATCTTTCACTCAATAGTTCTTGAGATCATGGTGCACAAATTGAACAGTTAGTTTGTGATTCAATGTCTCATAGATCTCCAAAAAATACCATAAAGTCACATTTGAGCATGATGTGTGCCATATGATTCAAGGGCAATTTTTTACGGATTTGTGTCACATGGAATAAAATATTGATCGTATGATAGGTGGGTCATGATCTAAAGGTCTATCTTGTGAAAGATAGGTATAAAAAGTAATCTCTGTCATCTCATTCAAAGGCATCAATAATTTTCAAGGGGTTTGGGATGTGGGCACTTTTCGGAGAACGTGTGGATGCGTTTAAAATTACCCTCTATATAAAGGATTGGGTCAAATAAATATGCTCTCGTCAAAATTAGGGTAAAGAATTTACTGGGTCAATACATATGGCCGACCTGACCTAGTGAGGCTAGTGACCTGACTAATGAACTGCACCAACCCGACTCAGACCCAATCCTTGACCAATTAAAAAAAATGCAATTATAGTACCTTGAAAGAGTTGAACCCACAACCTTGGGGTAAAAAGTAAAGCAACACTAGTCACTTAACTAACTACAAAACTATATAAATTTAATAATTTTGTACATTTAAAATTATATTGAACAATTAGATGATAGAAACTTTGAAGATTTAGAGACCTAAAAATTTTGGGAGCTCGAGGCGGTCACCTCTTAAGCCTTGGCCCAAGATCGGCCCGAGGCGGTTGCTGAAGTTGTCCTCCTCGAGGGAATCCACAATTTTATGCGAAGAGACGAATATGTGACGAACACTAAACCCAAAGGGAGTCTTGGTATCGTCTTCAAAGGGTGTCTTGGTATCGTCTTCTCACCACGTAACGTCGATCTGATAGGCTAGAGGAAGACAACATTAGGATGAGCCTTTACTTTTACTTGTCTCAAAGCTTAGAAGCCATCAAAAACAATACGCAAAGCCGACATCTGGCACTGATATAAAGTACTGATAAGTTGAAGGAGAATTATAAATGGTGGATAGATTTTGATAGACAATTTTACAAATAAATTATATCGTGCGATGTGACTTACTGCAGCACTTAAGCTCCATTATGTGTGCAGCTAGTCATGTCGTGTTATATAAATTGTCTATAAAAAAATGTCTACGGTATAATACTGTCCTAAGTTGAATATTGCTTAGAAAAATATCTCTATAGTGTAACGATCATAGTGACAAATTTCATTTTCGACAACATTTCGGTAGGAGGTCATTTTGGTTCATTTCAGATAAATTTCGAAAAAAATTCGAAAAGTTTTGGGAGTACAAAATATATTAAGTATAAATAATAGGGTTTTTTGCATATACCCTCTTGTGTTATACTAATATTATAAGAAACTCTATGAGTTATGAGTATTTATTCTGCAGCCCCTACGTTTATGTTTCTGTTTCATATAACCCCTGCCGTTAACTAGCCGTACGGAAAGTCTATTTTGCCCTTAATGAAAGCAATATTTTAAAAATACCACCATTCTAAAAGGCCTTTCATTCATCTATATTTACAAGTCATGCCATTAAAGTCTAGCACCATTCTAAAAGACCCTTCATTCACCTTTATTTACAAGTCATGCCATTATAATTTACCACTATTCTAAAAGGAGTACCTTTAAATCCACCCACAAAATCTTTTAGTTCACCCATGCTGAAACACATCAACTACATTGAATCAAACGATGGAGATTATTTATCGTCCCAATCTTTCATGAGATCGATCTTTAGATCATAGGTGTACCATCAGATGGTCTATTTTTTATTTCATATGGTACACACCCATAAAAATGACTTTAATATCAAGTTTAAGCATGCACGTGATGTTAAGGTCACTTTTCTGAGATGTGTGTCATGTGAAATAAAACACAGACTGTCTGATGGTACGATCATGATCTCAAGATCCATCGTGTGAAAGATTGGGAGGATAAATGATCTGTATCGTTCCATCTCAGAAACCGATACGTATCGGACGAAACCGATACGTATCGGTTTCAGGGATGCCCGAGACGATAAATACAACATTTATCGGGCACCTCAAAAAACCAGCAATTTATCATCCGATACAGGCAAGTATCGTCTATATCACCCATATCAGACGATAATTTCAAATAAAATTTAAGTAGGCCCTCATCACTCGCAAACTCGGGCTTGGGGCCTTTTCACTAATTTTTAAGGTTTGTAACCTAGATCTACTAGCCTATTAGATGAGATCAAAGAGAAAATGGACCCACGAATGTGTTTTCAAACGGCCCATGAAAGAGTCTTCGTTATGCGACGAACGTCCATGAAATTTTTTAAAAAAAGAACGCAAAAAATGACCAGGCCGATACACCAGTACATATCGTCCCTCTGGACAATACATATCGAATTTATGATATTTTGATCCATGTTCTTAGGAGTTTCTTAGACCAGAAGTACGACGGAAGTCTTGGCAGACAAATCCCGATAAGGATCAATGCCATTAACTCTCTTTCTGCTTACTCAAAACCAGAGGTCTCCCCCGGTAGTCCATACTTCACCATTAGTCATCCATGTTGAGCTTGAATAGAAAAAAAAACTCATCTTCTAGGGCAATAAGATCTACATTTCATTTCATTGCAACATTTGATGAATCGTAGCTTTGAGTTCTTGGTAATAATGCATCTTCCCAAAGAGGTAGCGAAGTAACATGGTCTTCCACTTTTCCGCCTCCAAAATTTCAAGGTCAGGGCATAAAAGCACCTCTTCATCCGAGTAGTCGGGTGAATTCTAGCTTCCCAAATGGAGACAGATTGCAGCTACTAGTGGTGTTGGAGAGGAATGAATCGCTCCACTTGCCTTTCCAAGATGGACCTTTCGATGTTGCCGCCATATGAGCAGGCAGCAGATCAGGCCGCTTCAAACCATACAGAAAGTACACAAACAGAAGAATTCAGAACAACTAGAAGATCTAGGAAGAAACACGATTATTGGAGGTTCAGAGCAAACTCACTCTCCTGCATTATATAACCCACATTTTTGTGAATTGTTGATGCATTATACATCCCACAGGAATTAACAATTCACAATCACAAAAAATAATACAAAGCATGATTAAAACATGTATCATAATCTAAAAAAATCGAAAAATATATTCAAAAGCAGTCGAAAAAATTCGAAGAATTGGTCGAATATTCAGAGAAAACCGCCCCTGGTATTAGGCGGGAGGTTTGGCGGACCACCTATTCAGAGTGTTTTTGCGAATTCTTTTAGTAATTCATATAATTTTGGGAGAGATGGTCCATGTAGAGTGAATTGAAACTATATGTACCCACCACTCATCCATACACTTTGATAATATCATGAATCACTCTTTAACAGAAATAGAAAGGAAGAGAATAGATCATTAAAAAACATCAACCTGGGTTCCCTGTATCTACTAAGGACCCTTGAGGAGAATCTCATCCCTCAGCATCTATGAATGAAAAACTATAGCCATTTAAAATAGAGCCAACATAGTGATAGATCAAAATTGTACCTTCACTGATTTGCACTAAATATCTCGGCATCTCCTAAAGTTTGACCAGTTTGGCAGAGGAAGATTGGGATGCTTGCTGCCTTTGTTTGTATGAGTTGGGCACCTAATACCGAGTCTAAAATGAAATTAACAACGGGAGACAGGTAGAGAGTTTGCATTTTAGCACCCACTGGTTGACACTTGGAAGTGACGACATTTATCATTGAGCAATGGAATCAGTTACATGCAAAACATGCAATAGCAGTACAGAGATTACAGAATTTGAGGATCACTAGTCACAACACCCATAAAAAAAGAAAGAAATGAGGCATAATACAGCAATGAGCAACTGAAAATCATCGTTTTTGCATGCATGAAATACAAGAAACAGGCACTACAGATTTTTCAGCATTTCAACTCCAATAGTTTTAGATTATGGTATTGGATAGTAAAAGACTAATAACAAGTATTAAAAAAAAATACCAGATGTTCTAGTGGAAAATAAATTCGCCATTTCATTAAAAATTTAACAGCTCAGGTCATGAGAAATTGAAGATACTATTAGATGATACCATGACAGAAACGCTTTCCCATATTAGATGGCAATAAACCATACATTTTTCACAGATGGATATGCTTCACACCCACCAATATGCAAACTTGATGCAGTGCATCAAGGATACCCGGTCAAGACACCGCAAAGTGAGGAACACATGTAACTGATCTAAGTGACTACAGATGCAACCTTAATCAGGAAATATTTGCATTCTTCAAAGATTTACAGACTACCACACCCGCTGATGTCCTCATAGGATGCACTCCAAGAACTGCGACACAAGAATCTGTAGTCTTGAGATGAGGCTGTACATTTTCCCAGATCTTTTTCTTCTGAACCTGTGAGATTTGCCACAACAGACAGAGAATGCAAACTCTGTTAGACGCCCAGGAAAAAAGAAACAGAATGCCAAAATACTGCATCGCTGCCAAGGACTCTCCAACATGTCTTGCTAGTCTGACTGCAGGTAAATGAATGAAAGGAATTAGCATGTTTAACATGAAAAACTGAACTCATGGCAGAATTTGTCTGTGACAAAGTGGTCAAAGAACAAAACTATCAAGAAGGGAGGCATGGCAGAGAATCGAAAAACTTCAAAGCATAACAAGTGCATTCGTTGATTACTTCACAAACTTCAGTCACACTGACAAAGGTACACTTGAATTTTAATACAACTGTCTGTCCATTATAATGTAAAAGCTTCTTTTTCTTCTAACAATAAAGTATGTAACCAAGATATCTTAATTACTATTCTATATTTATAGCTACATGGGGTGCTGCAGGAGATCTATGTTTATTGGAATCAGTTGTAATGAAGGTCACCAGGAAGCCCGTCTTCCATCAACAAAAGGTAGTACTGGTTGTATCTGTGGCATGGGATTCTCTATGTAGGGCATTAAGTTGTTTTAATAATAAAGACAAATAATTGAAAGATTTATTGAATACGGAATATGTACGTTGATCAAAAGGAGGAACCAAATCAAGTAATGACAAAGAAAGCATTAGAAGCTGAAGTAAAAACAGCCTTACCAAAGATGCAAAAAGAAAATCATTAGGATAAATATGGAATACCTATAAAAGTTTGAATTGGGATGGGAGAGACTAGGTTGACTAAATTGTTCAATCAGACACTGAAAACGAAGAAAATGAATGAAGAGTGGAGGAAGAGCAGAATCAAGTGTGTCAGAAAATCAGTTTGGATTTATGCCGAAAAGATCAACAACGGAAGCAATCTTCCTACTGAGGTAACTTATGGAGAAGTTAAAAGAGAAGGAAAACTTACATATTGATTTGGAAATGGCTTATGATAAGAGTGCGGAGACACGTTGAGGAGGAAATGTATCTCAAACTTATATTGGAGATTATCCTAGACATATATGCAAGGGTGGTAGCTAGTGTAAGAACTACTGTGGAGAGACGAGTGAGTTCCCTGTCAGAGTTAGGTTGCATTAAGGATCTGCCTCGTTTTTCCTGATCATGAATGCGTTAACCATATACATATAAGAAGAGACTCTATGGTGCATTTTATTTCCAGATGACGTCGTATTTACTCCCAAACAAGGAAACAAATAAATAATTTGGAATTATGGAGAAACACCTAAGGGTTAAGAGGGATGAAAATTAGTAAGACAAAGAAGGAATATATGGAGTGCAAATTTAATGAAAATGATAGCCTGGAGGTGGATTTAGTTAAAATAGAAGACAATTTAGTGCCACATTGTCATATATTTTGTAATTTGGTCTACATTATAATTAGATGAAGCCAACCCCAAATAGATGGGGATAAGGCTATGATGACGATGGTAATTATAACCAGATGGTGGGTTTAAGGAAAACGTTTCAAATAGGATTAAGGCAGGTTGGATGAAAGGGAGACAAGCAAGCAGAGTATTGTGCAACCAAAGAGACCCACATTGAGGGACATTTTTATAAGATAACGGTAAAACCTGCTACACTATATAGTGTGAAATGTTGGGCTTCGAAAAAACAAGAAGAAAATAAGAATTCATGGAGCTGAGATGCATATGATGGGTGTGTGGAGTAACAAAGATAAAATTCGACCTATAAAAAAAAACAAAGATAAAATTCGGAACAAGTAATTAAGAGAACTTGAGAGTGACAAAAATAAAGGAAAAATTTAGGGAATGTTGCTTGAGGTGTTTGGACATGTTTATTGGAGGCCAGATGCAAACCCTGGATGAAGGATTGAGAAGCTCAAGGAACAAGGAAGTAGAAGAAGAGGAAGACCAAATAAAGACCTAGAGGAAAACACTAAGGGACATGAAAGATGGAGAGATATCACTGAATAAAAATGAGTGAAGAAATAGAACTCTTAAAGCCGACCCCAAATAGATGGGATAAGGCAATGATGATGATGACAATGGGCATCTGAACTTCAGCATGTCGTAAGTAGGAAGATTCGAGAAGGTGGCTTCAATTAAAATGAGGCAACCATCTATGAATAACAAGTTACTCTTCCAAAGAACAAGCTTCCTCACGAACTGCTCAACAACGGGATCCCACATATAGCTTTCCTAGAATTTTCGACACACAAAGGCAACTCCAAATAAGAAGGTAAGGTTTCCCATCTGCATCCAACATATTTCTCCAACTGAATATCGAGGTCTGTCATCCAAGTGACATTCATATTCTGTCCAGATAAAGCCTCATAACACCATGGAATGCCTTTAACATTCCTTAACTCCCAATTGGTTGGACCATAGAAAATCAAGGCATCGTCTGCATATTGTAGGTGTGTAATTGTCGTCTCATTATGGTACGAGGAAGTCATGAAACAAACCTTCCTCCACCCCTCTTTGTAGCAGTTTACTTAGAGCCTCAGAAACAATGTTAAATAGAAAAAGCGAAAGATGGTTGCCTTGCCAAAGGCTCCTTGAATTCTTAAAAGACCCATAAGGCGAACTACAAGTCGATAACAAGAACCACGCCGTGGTATAATACGCCCTCAACTAGTGTCATCAAATCAAAATGATTTATGATCATAAATCAAACAATTCAAATCAACTCGATGTATTTTGATTAGAATTGGTGGTTCAACATGGTTTAAATACCAAAAACGCTACTTGACTTGAAAATCAGCTGGGTCAAGTATACTTGAAGACGTGAAAAAAAACGTGTCTCAGTTATATATATATAAGGACGAAGAAACCCTGCATTAGCCATGTAGGGTTGAACCTTGTGCTAGTGCCATTTGGGTCCCAAGTGGCACCTTATCCGAAGATCAGGCACCGACGCAACACGCACAAGATCGATAACATCAATCACCATTTTTTTTTTTGAAAAAACATCTTATCCACCGTTCAAAACATGGTCAAATTTGAAAAAATTCAATGCACCAAGTACGGTGGGCGGAACCCAATATTTGACAATGTTTTTTAAGGTCAAAAAAGTTTTTATTCTTTTAATTTTTCTTTACATCACATGCCAGGTGGCAAAACAAGTTTTTATTTGGGATCATATGCCACGTGGCATGTGATCTCGGGAACCTGCACAGGGTTCAACGCTGGATGAATGATGTAGGGACTCTTTAACCTTTATATATATATATACAAAATGAGAAAATTAACATAATTGTTTTTAAAAACAGCTATAATGAAATCCATCAAAGAATTACCAAATATAATTTAGCGTTGAAACTTGAATTTTAAGAACTTATGTCATGATTTTGAATCTTTTCATTTTTAAATTTTTGTTAAGACTGCCGCTAGATACTAGATGCAAAGCAGAATTAAATATGCCTAAAAGGATTCTATTTAATAGATGGATTTTTTCAATATATGTCATTTTATATATGCAAATGTTTTACCTTTCATTTATTTAAAAGTCCTTTTTTATGATATCGATGACTGAAACAATAAGCTCGTTTGGAAAGGTTTAAAGCTCACGTCCTATCATTAAATCCAAAACACATTTTTCTAAAACAGGGTAGCGGGCTAGTGGGTTTTCTGGCTCTTAAAATAGGTTGCCAACCCCTTGCAAGACTCCAAAGGTCCCCTTTAGAGGTCTTAGGTCCCAAATTGAGTAACAAGCGTCTTGACACTTCTCTCAATACCTTCCCTTGCAAAGCATAAACACATCCATGACGTATTTCAACTTTTTGGTAAAAAAAAGTTCTTTGGTTTTACCCATGTTCCATTTTCATGTATTAATGAGTAAATCTCTATAACTGGGGCATAAAGGGATAAGAGGGGATAAGTGTCCACTCTTCCTTCTTCTACACACATTTGAAGTCTTGTGACACCAAGTGTCAATGTAGGGTACTTGCAGGGCTTTCAGTCACTCTCCATCCTTGCCGATATGAGTGGGAACAAAGGTTCTCGACTCATCTTTTAGTCTCCATGGTTAGGGGCTTCAGAATGTCAAATAAATGGGTTTTTTGGCTCCTTTTCTGCAAACCAATGGGCTCTAGGAAATAATGTAGGATGGCACCCAGACGATGAGCCAAAAAATAGGGGTATTTTTGGGGTTCCCTAAAGACCCTAAATTTACCCAATTTTGGAGTGTTGACCATAGGTTGACATTTTGAGTTTTTATGGTTTGGAGTTCTGAAAGCAAAAAATATAGGTCTTTAAATTCATACATTTTAACAAGATAGTGAATTCTAGGACATCAGCCGAGATTCTTAAAACAAAAGAAGTAACCAATTTTAGGACAGCACAAGTCCTAAAATCCTCAATAGAACCTAAATAAGGAGGTAAAAATGGTTGTGGGTGGGGAGAGGTATGCATTTTTATTGGGTAGTAGGCTTGGGATAGAGAGAGAGAGAGAGAGAGAGAGAGAGAGAGAGAGAGACTAGAGAGTTTGAGGCATAAACATGTCTTTAAATCCTTCGTAGGTTATAAATAAGGTGATACATATGGTTTACCTTAAAGCAACAAATCACATGATATAAGGCTTTGTAAGTCTTAAAAAATTAGGGTGTCCATGTCCTTGCACTTCTCATGGATAACAAGCCTTAGGGAAGAAGTAGGAGAGTCCCACATATAAGTTTTTTTATAATTTAAAAGTTTCTTCTTCTTCTAACAATAAAATATGTAACCAAGATATCTCAATTACTATTCTATATTTAAAGTTGCATGGGGTGCTCCAGGAGATCTATGTTTGTTGGAATCAGTTGTAATGAAGGTCACGAGGAAGCCTGTTTTCCATCAACAAAAGGTAGTACTAGTTGTATCTGTGGGACGAGGTTCTCTATGGAGCACATTAAGCTTTTTTAATAATAAAGACGGATAATTAAAAGATTTATTGAATACAGAATATGTAAGTTGATCAAGAGGAGGAACCAAATCAAGTAATGATAAAGGAAGTATTAGATGCTGAAGTGAAAGGAGTAGAAAAACATTGGGATGGGAGAGAATAGATTGAATTGGTTGGCTAACTTGTTCAATCAGATACTGAAAACGAAGAAAATCAAGAAGAGTTGAAGAAGAGCACTGTTGTCCCTTTTATAAGAACAGAGGGGACATCCAAAACTGTGCTAACTATCGAAGCACTAAACTTATGAGCAAGACTATGAAACTCGGGGAGTAAATATCACAATACTGGCTAAGAAAAGAATCAAGTGTGTCAGAAAATCAGTTTGGATTTATGCCAAAAAGATCAACAATTGAAGCCATCTTCCTACTGAGGCAACTTATAGAGAAGCTTAAACAGAGGAAACCTTACATATTGATTTTATTGATTTGGAAATGGCTTATGATAAGAGTGTCGAGACATGTTGAGGTAGCAATGCATCTCGATGATATTGGAGATCATGGATCAAAATATCGTCCGATACCGATACGTATCGGACGATACGTATCGGTATCGGAGGTGGACGATACGGTACATTAAATGTACCGTATCGCCCATTTATATGGCTAATACCGGACGATACATTCAATGTATCGTCCGGTATATTCTTTCGTGCGACGTCATAAACCGGCATTTTGATCCTTGTTGGAGATTATCCAAGACATATATGCAAGGGCGGTAGCTAGTGCAAGAACTACTGTGGGGAGACGAGTGAGTTCCCTGTCAGAGTTAGGTTACATCAGGGGTTTGCCTTGAGCCGGTATTTGTTTTCCCTAATCATGAAGGCATTAACCATAGACATATAAGAAGAGATTCTATGGTGCATTTTATTTCCGGATGATGTGGTACTTACACAAATAAGAAAACAAATAAATAATAAGTTGAAATTATGGAGAAACGCCTTAGGGTCAAGAGGGTTGAAAATTAGTAGGACAAAGAAAGTCTCAATTTGAAATATTGAGTAGATAGCCGAGTTTACCCGAAAGTCTCTCAAGTAGAGTCTACTCAGTCTAGTTTTTGAACCATGGTTCAAATCGTAATTACATCATACAATACGATTTGAATCACAAAATTTAAACCGAATGTGGTGTCAAAGTTCACAACATGGTGACAAATAAAAATGGCTGTAAAATTTTTTATTTTTCTTTTAGAATAAGAGCTAGTATATATAATTTTTTAAAGGATTGGTGGTATATTCAGAAACCGCCATCGACAACTGAGTTTTAAGATTTTCTAAACTTAGATTCTATTGCATTTCACATATTTGAAGTCTTGATGATGGTGAGAGGGGTGGTCATCTCAAGGGAACATTGTAGACTAGTATATGAAAGAAACAAATAATATGCTAGTTGTAATTGCAGAATAGAGTTATCGGTGGTGTCATTCAAAAAAAATCAAAAAACAAAATTCTGGCTTACCTTATTTGAGCTCTTCTTCTTCCTTTTCTCTTTTTCATCTCGTCGTCATCTTCTTCTCTTCATGCAACAACGAGTCGAATAGGAACTACGGATTGGTACAGAGAAAGGAGGAGACAAGAGCAACTGTGTATATTTTTTTCAAAGGATTCGAATAGGAGCAAGTGTTTGTACTTTTTCAAAGGATTCATGGTATATTCCAAATCCGCCATCGACAACTAAGTTTTAAGATTTTTTAAAGTTAGCTTCTATTGCATATTACATATTTGAAGCCTTGAAGATGGTGAGAGAGGTGGTTATCTCAAGGGAACATCGTAGACTTGCAAATGAAAGAAACAAATAATATGTTAGCTGTACTATTGTGGAAAAGAGTTATAGGTGGTGGCTTTCAAAAAAATAAATACTACATTGCATGTACTAAAAAAGATGTAAAAGGATGTACAAAAGAACCAATTGACACTCTTCAATGTTTAAGAAGTTTTTCGATGGAAAAACATCAAAAGATCAAATGAGGAAGATGAGATTATTGTCGATGCACCTAATCTGAAGATTAGGTACCGAGGCAACATGGCAAGATTCATCATATCCATTACCAAAAAAATTAAAAATGAACACATCTTATCCACCCTTCAAAACAGTCAAATTTGGAAAAAATTCAATGCACCAAGTACGATGGGCGGAAACCCAATATTTGACAACATTTTTTAAGGTTAATTTTAAAAAAAAATTCTTTACATCACATGCCATGTGGCACAAGAACCCAAGGCACCCGCATAGGGTTCATCATGGGACATAAGCCCATGACAAGAGCTTCTATTGGTTACATGTCACATCAGATGACTTAAAAAAGTCAACCTAAGGTGGAGCTTGCCAAGTGGATAGAGTTATGGACATCAATAACGTTTTGGTCCTAAGGGAAGGGGACTGGATTTGTTCACGATGCCGGAACGTCAATTTCAAAAGGAGATCTAGTTACCATCGGTATGGATGTAATTCTTTGTGGGCTCAGGGCATGTTGGTCAAAAGTGCACGGGCTTCTTTCGTTCTGACTACTCCAAAGCATCAGGCATTCGTTAACGGTGACCAGCTCCGGGACCTAGAGCAGGGCTGGTCTATTGCAGACTCCCATGGGCGTCCTTTAAGAGTGAGAATCTGAGGGATGCTTCTCGTTTGCGCTATGCAGGGTCACGTATGGGAATGCCGCCTACAGATGTTCCTAGGAGGGACCACGCAGGAGCTCCGGTGGAACAAGTTTCTCTAGGTTTCGATGGGGGGAAGATGGTAGTTGCCTTCGCTTTACGAGTTCTACCTTTACTTCTGTAGATAATAATATTAAAGACTTCTGGCTGCTCATTCATTGCATTAAAGATACCCTACAACCGATTCATATTTACTCGTGGTTACAACAATGGAGCTTACTAAATAGGGCGACAGTTTCGGCTATTTCCAACACTAAATTTCTCGAGGTGTCCTTTGAGCAAAACGGCTAACGAGGTCCTTGCCAAAAAGATCTCCTCCATTAATGACAAACCTGTTGCTTGTTTTCAATGGGAGTCAGATGTTAATCCCTTGCAGTTTCATTGTTGGTTGGGGGGAGTCTGGATCCGGTTATTTGGCCTTCCCCTTCAGGCCTGGACCACTGAGGTTCTCCAAGGGATCGCCGACAGATGTGGCGGATGCATTCGTATCGATTGGAGTACTGAAGACTTGTGGGAGACTATCCCCAGAATGTGCAAGCTCTGCCTCAACGACCAAGAAATCATTGTCTTCGTAGAAGTGGAGCTCGTGGAGAGGGTTCTCCTCCTGGTTCAGGCGCATAACCAAACCGAGCGGTCCGAGATTCCCGACGAAGATGTTCTCACTGGTACCACTGAAGAAGTCACGCCGGAGGTCGACCCATTCGGGTACGAGGAACCAAGGTCCATGCTGCATCCGAGACAGACCTCGAATGGTGGCTTGTCCTCGGACGCGAGGCTCCGCCGAAAGTCGTTCTCGTTCTCCGACTTCCAGGGCTGCGGAAAATGCATCAGCAGTTACAACGAGGAGGGTCCTCCGACTTCGCCCTCGCTCTTGCTCTCGACCTCTCCCTGCAGAGGGATTTCGTCTGACAGAGGACATGGTGGGGGTGTTTGAGGTTGGAGGAGCTGGAAGAAGGGGAGGTGGCGGAAGAAGGGGACGTGGTCTTGTCTGAAACCTTGCTGATAGAGATTGACGATCTGGCAGAGATGGATCACCAGCTACTAGCGAGTTCGGTGGAGAGGCAAGTTTCTGGGTTCCACGGTTGAGATCTCCTTGTACGTCGATGTCGCCAACGTACACCTACACAAGAAGGGGGTAGGTGAGGAGAGGGAGATGTCGGGGAGAAAGGAAGAGGTCTGCTGGCGTACCTGGAATCCGATGGAGACCAAAGCTACCGCCTACCTTATCAAGGAAAAGCTTCCTGCGAATGGAGGAAAGCAAGATGGTAGGGTTTATGCTCGAAGAAGAAAGGGGATTAGAAATGGTTGTATTCTAAGAACCCTTCGATTGGCGACACGTATTCTTCCTCGTGTTGCGAGCTCGCTGGGGATGAAGACACGTCAATCGAAAAAGCCTTTTAGAACCCGATGTCTGCTTTTGTTGAGGATGGAGGGTTTTCATTGGGAGATTATAGCTCTGCCTCCCAACGCTGACGACAGGCTCGTGAGGGGGCAGACACGTGGCGACCATGTGGAGTTCTCGTTTACCAACTGGAGCCTTGGTGTTGTTTCGGGTCCGGGTTGGCTTGCTTCGAATGGCTTGGGAGTTTCTGGTGCCTTGGGACCCGGAGGATAAGACTTTCGCTTTCTGAGACCCCGACAATATGTCCGATAGTACTAAGTCTCGCCTCCCTCTTCTTGAGTAGAACGACACCAAAGATCAAGCGCTAGAGGTTTCTCCGAGATTAGACGGGGCTCTGCGCGACCCGGAGGATTCCAACGAGATCGATAGGTTGATCAGGGTGGGGCTTGAACTCGGTATGTCGGTTAAAGGGAGTGAGGAGTCATTGAAGGAGGTATTTCAGTCCATTCTGGTTAATCGCCGGAATAACAGGAAAAACCGATGGACGGGCACACGTGAGCTAGCTCGATTACAATGGGGGATGGCGGATGAGAGAGGGAGTGGGGGAGTTTGATCCCTTACCGATGCAGATGGGCGGGCTAAGTTTGGAGTGTTGTGATGCAGATGCTTTCTTGGAATGTGAGGGGCATATGTGACGACGCTAAGCGGGCGGGGGTTAGAAGAGTTATAGCGTCGATTAAGCCGGTTGCAATTATGCTACAAGAAACCAAATGGGGTAACTGCGAAAGTAGAAAAGTCGGACCCATGCTTCAAGAGAGGAATTGGGACTGGGTGGGGGTTCGGGTGGTATCCTCGTGGCGTGGGACTCCGAGCTTTTTGAGAAAATTAAGGAGATGGGTATATTCTCAGCCTCGGTGGTTCTTCGAAACAGAGAGAACGACCAGTTTTGGGTGATGTCCGGTATTTACGGCCCTTTGATGGATTGCCAACGAAGCAATTTCTGGTTTGAGTTGGCTGCCGTTATGGCCAGATGGGACTATTTGATATGCTTGGGAGGCAACTTCAACGCCATTAGATGGGGATATGAAAAACATGGAGGGCCGCCTGACATTGCTGTCATGAGGGATTTTAATTCCTGGATCGCCGATTGGGGATTGATGGATGTACCTCTAACTGGTTCCAGGTTTACTTGGTCCAATCTTCAAGACAATCCGTCAATGAGTAGACTGGATCGCTTCCTTTGTAGCACGGAATGGTTGGAGTTGTTTTCAGTAGCCAGGTTAGAATGTCTAGCGAGAGCGGTGCCCGACCATTGTCCGTTGGTGCTCATGTGTGAAGCTCGGGGGAAAGGGCCGAGTCCGTTTAGATTTGAAAACATGTGGTTAGTGGATGAACGATTCCGGGAGGCGCTGCCACCTTGGTGGAACGAGCATAGGCCTTCGGGTACGGCGGCCTACCGTTTCATCTCCAAGCTGCAATGGATCAAGAAGCGTACCATCAAGTGGAATAGGGAGACTTTTGGGTTGCTACACCTCAACAAGGATATTACTGATGAGGTTGCAGGAGATCGACAATCTGGAGGAAGCTAGGCTTCTATCGGACGGTGAACATGAAGAACGCGTGCAAAAAAATAGGAATTCAATAAATTGTGCAAGGCCGAGGAGATTTCTTGGAAACAAAAGGCGAAGGTGAAGTGGCTGAAAGAGGGAGATCTGAATACCTAAATTTTCCATGCGCTTGCCAATGTTCAGAATAAATCTAATTATCTAGGCAGTGTGGGGGTATAGGGGACGGTGCGTGTGGGGATCGACCGGATCCGTGATCAGGTGGTCCAATTCTGCACCAAGTTTTATGCTGAAGGCGTGCTGTTCCGGCCAACTTTGGGTGGGCTGTCCTTTCAGGTCATCACCTATGAGGACTGCATCGGTATGGAGCTCCCCTTTGAAGAAGAGGAAGTCTGGCGAGCCATTAAAAGGGGGGTAAGAACAAATCGCTGGGTCCTGATGGTTTCACAATGGAGTTCTACAGTATTTTTTGGGCTGTGATTAAAGAAGACCTGATGCAAGTGTTCCATGAATTTCACAGCTTTGGCTTTATTGGGCGCAACCTTAATTCAACTTTCATTACGCTCATCCCGAAAAAAGTTGGGGCCGTGGGCATCGCAAATTTTCGACCGATCTGCCTCATCAATTGTTTATACAAGATAATTGCTAAGGTACTCACCAACAGACTTAGGCCGGTAATGGGGTCAATCATATCAGCCAATCAGGGGGCGTTCGTTCATGGGAGACAACTAATCGATCAGGTGGTAGTGGCCCACTAAGTCATCCACTCAGCCCACTTTCAGCGTCTTCCTGCTGCCCTTTGGAAGGTGAACATGGAAAAGGCCACTTATGATTGTTTCTTGGAGCGGGCTGGACTATATGCATAACAGGTTTGGTTTCAGGCCGAAGTGGAGAAGATGGATGAGGGCCTGTTATGCGACTCCATGGTTTTCGGTATTAATTAACGGGACGCCCGCTGGGTATTTCAAGAGCTCTCGGGGCATCCGTCAGGGCGACCCCCTTCCTATTTAATCTGATGGGGGAAGTGCTCACTAGCCTCATCGAACGGGCCAGATAGCTGAACCATATCTCGGGGATTAGAGTGGGGGGCGGCAACAGATTCATCTCTATCCTCCAGTTTGCTAATGACATGATTCTTTTTTTTAAGGCCGATACCGATGAATTCAAATCTTTATCTGACACTCTATCAATCTACGAGGCGATGTCCGGGCAGCGGATCAATTTCCACAAATCAAAGGTTACGGGTATAGGAATTGATAGAATGCGCTTACAGGCTATTGCTGAGACTGTGGAGTGTGAGAGCGAAGACCTTCCCATCAGGTATTTAGGGCTGCCTTTGGGCCTGCCGCAGCCTTCGGCGAGGGCATGGGAACCGGTAATTCAACGCTTCGAACAACGTCTATCCACATGGAAAGGGAAATTGCTATGCAGCGGTGGGCGACTTGTATTGCTGAAACTTGTGCTTGCAAGCTTACAGATTTTCTATATGTCTATATTTAAATGTCCGGTCGGAGTAATCAATCGGATGGAACAAGTTCAACGAAATTTTCTGTGGGAAGGGACGGGTATGGAGAAAAAATATCATCTGATTAATTGGGATACCTGCCAACTCCCGATGAGTTGCGGAGGGCTAGGGATTCGGTGCTTAAGGTGAACCAACTTAGCCCTTCTTGGTAAATGGTTTTGGCAAGCAGGATATGAGGATTTGGAGAGCCTCTGGCGGCATGTATTAGTGGAAAAGTATGGCCTTTCCACGTCCAATTGGGGCATCAACACCGAGATTAGTAGAAGCACCTCGTCCTGGTGGAAAAATATATGTGGCACTTGGCACCGTTACACAAAGGGGATCCGTTTCAGCAGGGGCTGTGGCACCCGAATTCAGTTTTGGGAGGATAGTTGGGTCGAGGGGGGGCCTCTCAAACTAATGTTCCCCTCTATTTATGCCTTATCTCTACACTCTGGAGGGTGGATTGACAAGTTTGATTCCGATACGGGTGGAGGAAGACTATGGGAAGTCAATTTGCGCAGAAATCTAAGAACCGATGAGGTGGAAGCATTCTCCAATCTTCTTCGTTCTCTCTATGAGACGCAACGAAATTCACAGAACCAGGATCGGCGGGTGTGGTCCCCTAGCAAAAATGACATTTTCACTGTTAAATCTTACTACCGGTTGCTGTCCCGTCGGCTCCTTATCAGATTTAAAGGAGTAACACTGTGGAAGGGTAGCATTCTGCTCAAAATTAAGTTCTTCTCGTGGGCGGTGTTTAAGAAGAAAGTTCTAACATAGGACGATCTCATCCGGAGAGGGAAAGACATTATCAATCGATGCGTCATGTGTACCCAAGGGGAGGAGTCTGTCGCACACCTCTTCCTCCATTGTGCGACGACATGCGAAATATGGAGTATTGAGCTAAGAATGTTTGAAATGAGTTGGGTATTCCCAGCCAACCCATATCTGCTTTACTTGGCATGGGATGTGGTTAGACTGGAAGGGCAAGATGGGAAGAGGTGGAAGGGGATGTTCTTCGCTGTCCTTTGGTGCCTTTGGCAAGAGAGAAATAGGAGGATCTTTGATCAGAAAGTAAACCGGTGGGAGTCATTGTCAAAGACATTGTGGACCTGGTTGGCCTATGGGTAACTAGGGATAGTGACCAGCCCGGGGAAGAGTCGTGTCCCTGGGACCCGGGTTGACGAAGGAGAAGGGGCTGTTTTCTCTATTTTTTTCTGTTCTTTTTGTTGTTGGTACGGAGTCTTCTTCCTTTTTTGATGTCGCTTTTCCTTTTTTTGGTCTGACCTTGTATTATTCCCTCAGCATCTTGCTGTTTTTCAATATATTATCATTTACGGATTAAAAAAATAAAAAAGTCAGCCTAATGTAACATGCAACCAATGGTAGCTCGAGTTATGGAATTAAGTCTCGTGACTCAAGTGAGAGGATTACTCATATATATATATATATATATATATATATATATATATATATATATATATATATATAATTTTTTATTTGGGAAAATTTCATATAAACCTTTGAACTTTAAGAAATGCAACATAACACCCCAATGAATACCAAATTCAGGCCCCGACCGTCACCCTTCTTCTCCTATACGACGGAAAATGCTGACTATGCGCAAAATGGCCGTTTAGTTGCTGTGTGGACTCACCGACGTGGAAAACAAACGTTGGCTCAGCCCCTCTTAAGCGTCGATGTGGCAAGCAAATGCTGAATCAACTCCTCTAATAAATAAAATTTCGGCTACATAGCTCGTTCTTCTTCTTCTATGCTCTTCTCTTCTTCTTTGCTCTTCTTCAACTAAGACCTCTCCGTCTTTGCTCTTGTAGAACCCCCAACGGCATCATCGTCCGAGAGCTGTAATGACTTAGGCCAAGCGTGATTCACAATGCCCAACTCCTCATTACGGTAATGGATCATCCTCGTTAGGGATTTCGATGCATTTTTGTTTGCTTGATTAGTGATTAGGGTTCTGGTTGATTTCACACTGATGCATTCTAGGTTGTATTTTCTTATTGCATTCTAGGTTCTATTTTTTTTATGGAATTTTGCATTCCACAAACCAATCAATATCAATTACGGGGTTGGGGATTAAGGATGAGGTTACAGAATGCAAAATGCATTGGGTTAGGGAACTAATTTTGCATGGTATTTTGCATTCCATGTTGAAATTGGTTACCCTTAAATAGCAATGGGAATATGATTTCAAAAAATTATTGTGTGTTTGATTCATCACCCAAATGATTTTTTTTGTGACTATGGCATCTCAAATCCAGGCAGGTAACGAACCTCCTCCCAAGATTGCGCTCCATCCATGACATTTGCATTGGCCTCCGATTTCCGTGGTGGGACACTGTTTCTCCTCCAACAACAGCGATAGCTCTGCCATGCTTAGGATCGCGGATGATGAACTATCACCGGCTGCCGACGACGATGCCATTATAGGCCTACAGGAGAAGAAAGAGAGGATGACTCGCCTGAAGAAGAGACGAGAAAAGGAAGAGGAGACAGAGTTTTGGCGCCAGAAAATGAGCTTAATGAGAGGGGGACTCTTCCTGGCTCTTGAAAGGGGCTGACTCGGTGTTTTCTTTCCACGTCAACAAGTCCACGGAGCAACGAAACGGCCGTTTCGCGCTTAGTCAACATTTTTCGTGGAACAGAAGATGAAGGGTGACGATAGGAGCCTGAATTTGGGCATTTGTATTCATTGGGGTGTTATGTTGCATTTCTTAAAGTCCAGGTGCCTCTCGGACATTAAGGTGAAAGTGCAAGGGTTTATATGAAATTTTCCCTTTTTATTTTCAAAATCAGAAAATTTAAAAAAACAAAATTTAAAAACAGCTATAATGAAATATATAAAAGAATTACCAAATATCATTTAGCTCCTAATTAATTAAAAGTTCATCTATTAAACAGAAACCTTAAATGCATGTTCAATTCAGATTACTAGTAATCTAACTAAAATTAAATTTTTTAAAATATTCAAAATCATAACATAAGTTCTCAAAATTCAAGTTTCAACAATAAACCGCTCTATAATTCCATCAAGTTTTAACAATAACAGTGATTTTGAGCTAATCTTCTTTCTTGACTTCTTCCTCTTTTTCCCTTCTCTTCATAGAGTTGATGAGATGAGAAAAGGTGGAGCCACCCAATGGCTACAAAAATACCCAAGCAAATTACCAAGAAAAAAAGAATTGATGGCTGCAGCAGGGAGCTCCCCATACTTGGGCCATGGGTGGTGCAGCAAGAAAAAAGAACAAAAAGAAAAAAGAAATCTGGCTTACCTTATTTGAGCTCTTCCTGCTCTTCCTTCTCCTTTTCGTCTCTTCATCGTCTTCTTCTCTTTATGCAACAAGGAGTCGAATAGGACCTACGGTTTGGTACAAAGAAGGAAGGAGACAGGAAGACTATGGTTTCGAATTGGGGATTTGATTTTGGGCTGAATTTTTACCTTTTAAATGGTACATTTTTTAAAGAGGGAAAATTTACCCTTCTAACAAATTAAAAATTGCCCGCCTGTCGCATTTATTTTAAGACACGAGTTTCAACGAGTTAACTCAGCCGAGTCACTTCAAACTCAACCAAATTACCTAAACTCGAAAATTTGAGTAAATAGCCGAGTTTACCTGAAACTCTCTCGGGTCGAGCGACACAGTCGAGTTTTTAAACAATGGTTCAAATCGTAATTACATCATATGATATGATTTGAATCACACAATTTAAACCCAATGTGGTGTCAACAACATGGTGATTTGTGTGAAAAAAAAAATGGTACATATGTTAAAAGGGCAAGTCCGCTCTTTTAACAAATGTTAAATTACCCGCATGTCCCATTTATTTTAAAACACGAGTTTCAACGAGTTAACTCGGTCGAGTCACCAGAAACTCGACCAATTACTCAATTCGAAAATTTGAGTAGATACCCGTGTTTACTGGAAACTATCTCGGGTCGAATCGACTTAGTCGAGTTTTCCAACCATAGTCCAAATTATAATTACATCATATGATATGATTTGAGTCACAAAATTTAAACCAAATGTGGTGTCAGTTTACAACACCGTGATTTGTGGACAAATAAAAATAGTTGTAAAATTTTTTAATTTTCTTTTTACTAAAATACCCCTGAAATTGTTTAGGGTTATTTTATACTTCACAGAGATTTATTGAGTCACTAGAAGTAGAAGGGTTTTGATAGCATATTTAGAATAGGAGCAAGTGTATATTTCCTTTTTCTATCTTCTAACTCAACTAGGAGCAAGGGTATATATTTTTTCAAAGGATTGGTGGTATATTCCGAATCTGCCAACGACGACTAAGTTTTAAAATTTTTTAAAGTTAACTTCTATTGCACTTTACATATTTGAAGTCTTGAAGATGGTGAGAGAGAGGTGGTTATCTCAAGGGAACATCGTAGACTGGTAAATGAATGGAGCAAACAATATGTTAGTCGTACCATTGTTGAAAAGAGTTAGAGGCGGTGCTTTTCAAAAACAAATACTACGTTGCTTGTACTCAAAAAGATGTAAATGGATGTACAAAAGAACCAATTGACACTCTTCAATGTTTAAGAAGTTTTTCGATGGAAAAACATCAAAAGATGAAATGAAGAAGATGATATTATAGTTGATGTAAATGATCAAAGGGACTTGATAATGTTCAGGTATTTGATAGAAAAGGAAAAACGAAGATGAATGATTTTGTTAGAAAAGGAAATACATCGATATTAAATCAAACGTGGAAAAAGGATGATAGGAAAATAGTTTTTAGATGCCAAAAGATAAAAATGAAGAAAATGATATTATAATATCAATGGACGTAGAAGATCAAAGGGACCTTGATATGTCCAAGTAGTTGTTAGAAAGGGAAAAAGGAAAAAATAATTGATATTGGATTAAACGTGGGAATAGGATTACGATGAAAAAGCTTGCTTTTCAATATATGTCATTTTATATATGCAAATGGTTTACCTTTCATTTAGTTAAAAATCCTTTTTAATGGTATCAATGACTGAAACAGTAAGCTCGTTAGGAAAATATTTAAAGCTCAAGTGATGGGACATCCGATTCAAAGAACTGCTTATGATTTATCGAAGGCGAAAGAAGCGTCATGAAGACTCCTAATCGAAGAATGAGGGCGTTCTGAATAAGTGAAGCACAGACGTCCGCGTTTTCAAGACAGACGTCCGAAAATTAGAAGGCTTGTTGTTTTAGTGTATGACGGATGTCCATGAATACTTGACGGACGTCCGTGATTTTTAGTTAAGCGGTTTTAATTAGTTTATATTTAAAATTCTGGAACTGTTTCGGACTTGACGGATGTCTGTGAATACATGACAGACATCTGTGATTATAGGACAGACGTCTGTGTGCCAGTTATTTTCTAATTTGAATGTTTGATTAGATTGCCTATAAAAGGCATTGTAAAGACTATTTTGAATTATTGATTATGGATTATTGCTATGCAAATTGAGAACTTTTAATTAAGGTGGTGTTGGCATTGTTAAAGGTTTGGTTTGAAATATGTCGTCTGCTTTGGTGCTTAGGGCGGGTGGCAGGGTATGCTTGACCTGTTGGAACATTGACTTCCGACGTAGGTTGATTTGCCATCGACATGGCTATGTCTCCATTAGAGCCAAGGGAGTGCCAGTCAAAGCCGCGGATGACTGCATTCCTTGGACAGGTAAAAACCATCAGGTGGTAATGAATGAGGATCAAATGAGGAACCTTCGCCATGGGAGATCTATCGCAGGCAGAAGGTTCCACCGGACGTCGGGATTGAGCCCAAAGGTTGAGGCTGGTTTACTCGCGGATTCTGCTCGTCGACACCAAGGGTTTTCCTTTGTTGACGTCATGGTGGTGGTTGGGGGGGGGGGGGAAGGGAGAGGCTTTAGGGTGTCTGGCGATTTGCCTACTACATCTGAGCCGCACGTTCTTAACCCGAATCAAGACAGACTTGTTGCGTCTTACGTCCTCGGATTCGAAGGCTAGGAAAGTGCAGCCAGACTTTGGCCCCCCCCCCCCCCCCCAGTTTTCCTCTCTTGCCAGGAATCTAGGAGATTATTGGGTGGTTCTCTACACTATCAAAGACGCATTATCACTATTACAACTGCTAAAATGGATACAACTATCTTGGGAATTTACAGCTAGGCCCGCACTTTCAGCCATCACTAAAACAAAATATCTACTACGGTTTCCATCGGAGGCGTCGGGCCTGGCGCTCTGCAGTAAAAAGTCTTTTCACATTGACGATGCTCCGGTGATGTGTGGTGTTTATGACTCGACAGTCGGGGACCTTCATTTACATTGGTCGGATGGAGTGTGGATCCGACTGTTTGGCCTCCCTCTCCATGCCTGGACTCCCGAAGTCCTCAAGGAGATCGGAGATCTGTGTGGCTGGTTCATCTTGGTCGACCGAAGTTCCGACGATCTCTGGGAGATTGGTTTCGCCCGGATTCTCGTTGTCGTCGACAGTTGGGAATGCATCCCTAGAAGCTGCAAAGTTCGCGTCAGTGGCCAAAAACACAGGGTATTCATAGAAATGGAGCTGCTAGAAAGGGTGCTCGTCCCTCATCAGTCGAGCGATGTACCCGAGAGGCCCTGGAACCCCGACGTAGACATATTCAGTTGTGCCATGGAAAAAATCTCGTCAGAGATTGAACCAATCTGGGACGGGATGAAAGGATCGATCGGACATCGTTGTGTCGCTCGAAGGGGTGCCTGCCCGTAAATTCGCCTCTCCATCGGGGGGTGTCCGCGCCGGTAAGGGGCCACAGTGCCTCGGCTACCCATTTGATTGCTCATCTCTCGGATGGTGATCTGGAGGAAGGGGAACTTGTGGAAGGTATAGACGACCTGGTCTGCGATGCTTAGGATTCATGGTCGGAGATGAGGGTTCCCATTATCGACTGCATTCCCCAACACCGGTGAACCAAGAACTTTCAATCTCCTTCGTGGGGGATCTCACACCATCGAGGTATCCGACAAACGAGGGCTCGTCGTACACTAGGGACTCTACCTTCCGACTGCAGAGTGGTGAGGTTGGTGGGCCGACATGGATGCCAGGAGAAAAGGACAAGGGTTGTTCCTGGGACCCAATGGTGACTGAAGCATCAGTTTGCCCATTCAAGACGACGAAAGATGGTATCCAAAAGTGTTTTAAGGTCTTCAAGTGCCAGAGACCCAAGAATAGACGGCCTCGATTGTCGCACTTTGATGGGGAAATGACACGTGTCCCCAACGAGGACGGTTCCACAATTCGCAAGGTGGTTTCTACAAACCAGCACACAGCTTTGCGGGAAGGGGCCAGAACGGGTCACGTGGAGTCGAAACTGCAGTGGATGAGGCTGCGTCAGGTGATCTGAACTTCGGGACCGTCGTGTCCCTCAACAGGCACGTGCTTCAAACAATCGACGCAGGTGGAAATTTGGAGAGGGCGACACGTGGAAGCTGCAATTCAAATGGGCGACAACTGGCCTTGCGAATCAATTGGGCTCAAGGTGGGTCGGTTTACTTGACCAACTTACTGCATACGGGTCTGGGACCTGCTACAACTCATGTTTAGATGCAGATTGAAACCTGTTGTCAAGCTTTAATCCACGGGTCGACGAAGCGATGGATAAGGGCAGTGGGCCAAGATGGGCCGCGTTGGGGCCCGGAGGTCTTGGGAGGTCACTCAATTGAACCTGACAGCTGCTGAGACCATCAGGGATCGAATCCTGCTCCCTCCTGTGAATCCACCTCCGTGCCTCCCGACATCGGTAGCCCAGACCCAAGACTTTTGCCACATCGTTAGCCTTAGATTATCTTGCCTCCTCCTCAGCCTCCTCTTCAGTGGAGATACTCCCGTTGAGAGTTGTGTCAAGATGAGGGCGGAAATTTAGTCCATTGCTCTTTCAGGCCTACTCGGTGTGCTAGTTTGGATAGTTCCTTTGTCACTCGGGGCCATGAGGCCCGGGACGACCCCGAAAGTGTGGATGAAATAGACCGTCTAATTCGCGTCGGTCGAGACCTCGAAATGACATTCAAGGGGTCCAACGATACCCTCAGCGAGGTTTTCTGCTCCATTCTTGTTAGCCAGTCCAACAACACCAAGATGAAGTGGCATGCCAAATCTCGGGAGCTCGCTCGATTACAATAGGGGATCTCTGATAGAAAGGGAGCGGGGGGTGCCTAATACATTGTTCCCTGTTTTGGGCGAGCTTCTGTTTATCTATTTATGAAGATGTTCTCATGGAGCGTAAGGGGCATCTGTGATGGGTTGAAGTGCGTCAGAGTGAAACGGGTAATCGCGATGATCAACCCGGTTGTTATTACGCTTTAAGAAACTAAATGGGGCAGTTGCGACAGGGTCAAAGTTGCGTCTGGGCTCGAAGGTAACCGCTGGGGTTGGATTGGAGTAGATTCCTCGAGAGGCATTATGGTTGCCTGGAATTCTTTACTGTTCGACAAAGTGGATGAGGTAGGGTTGTACTCAGCTTCAATTGTTCTTCAGAATAGAGACACAGGGAAATTTTGGTCGTTTTCTGGTATTTACGGGCCGTCGGATGATAGATACCGAGGTGAATTCTGGTTCGAGCTAGTTGTGGTTGCAGCCAGATGAGAGCACCCTCTTTGCTTGGGGGGATTTCGACGCCATAAGATGGGCTCATGAAAAGCACGTGGGCCACCGGATTTGGCTATGATGCGAGAGTTCAACTCATTTATATTTGATTGAAAGGTGATTGACGTCCCACTCGCGGGATCTCGATTTACTTGGTCCAATCTTCAGGAGACTCCCTCGTTAAGTCGGCTTGACATGTTTCAATGCTCATCTGAGTGGATGGATATCTTTCCGGATGCCAGATTAGAGGGATTAGCCAGGGTTGTCTCGGATCACCGACCTTTACTGCTCAGCTGTGAGTCTCGGGGGAAAGGGTCGTCCCCTTTTCGCTTTGAAAATGTGACTATTTGACGATAAATTTCAAGGGGCAGTTTCTTCTTGGTAGAGCGAACCTACCCATTCAGGGATGGCAGCATTTCGATTCACTTCCAAGCTTCAACAGCTCAAGGGGTGCATTAAGGGATGGAATAGAGAAGTGTATGGGCTAGTTCACATCACGAAAGAGTGTTTGCTTCTTCGGTTGAAAGAGATTGATAATCTCAAAGAGCATAAGGACCTCTCGGATGCGGAAAAAGAAGAGAGAATGCTAAAGAAATTAGAATTCACCAACAAGTGCATAGCCGAAGAAGTGTGCTGGAGGAAAAAAGCTAAGGTGCAGTGGCTTAAAGCGGGAGATCATAGCACCAAGCTCTTCCATGCAGTAGCCAACGCTCGCAACAAAATCAACTACTTGGGTAACATTGTCGTTGACGGAGTCACCTACTCGGATTATGAGTATATCCGGTCCCATGTTAACTTCTATTCCGAACTATATAATGACGAGGGTCTAGCTCGGCCGGAGCTGGATGGACTTGTGTTTCAAACTTTCAATCCATCTCGGAGGAGTGTGCGGAAGTGGAGCAACCTTTTAGTGAAGACGAGGTGTGGTGTGCCATCAAGTTTGACGGCAAGAACAAATTCCCAGGGCCCGACTGTTTCACGTTAGAATTTTACCGTTCTTTTTGGCCAATCCTTAAAGCGAACCTGATAGAGGTGCTTCATGAGTTCCACTCCTCCGGATTCATTGGCGAAGCCGCAACTCCACCTTTATTACTCTCATTCCAAAACGGGACGGGGTGGAGGACATATCGGATTTCCGTCCGATATGTTTCATTAACTGCTTGTACAAGATCATTTCAAAGGTACCAGCCAATAAACTCAAATCGTTAATGAGCAAGATTATTTCGGTAAACCAGGGAGCTTATGTACATGGGAGGCAATTGGTGGACCTGATGGCGGTAGCTCAAGAGGTGATACACTCGGCCCACCACGTGCATCAGCCCGCCGCCCTTTGGAAGGTGGATATGGAGAACGCTTACGACTGTATACGTTGGGACTGCTTAGATTACATGCTCGGTAGGCTAGGATTCAGGTCCACTTGGAAGAGGTGGATGCGAGCCTGTTACTCCTCGGTCTGGTTTTCTGTTTTGAGTAATAGGACGCCAGCGGGGTACTTCAAAAGCTCCAGAGGGATCCGTCAGGGTGACCCACTGTCCCCCTTCCTATTCAATATGGTGGGTGAAGCGCTAACAAGCCTCATTGCGCGAGCGAGGCAGCTGCAATTCATATCGGGGATTCAAGTGGGATCACAAGGCCGTTTCATCTCGCACCTCCAGTATGCTGATGACCCCGTCCTATTTGGGAAAGCCGATGTTGAGGAATTCAGGTCTTTGGCAGAGGTCCTTTCTGTATACGAGACTGTTTCGGGCCAACGTATTAATTTGCTTAAGTCCCTGATTTCGGGAATCGGGACCAACGACACTTTGATGGCAGACTTAGCTGCTACTGTGAATTGCACAGTGGAGAAGTTTCCAACAAAATATTTGGGCTGCCCCTCGAGCTCAAACAACCATCAGCTCAAGCATGGGATCCGGTTATTCAGAGATTTGAACAACGGCAAGCGTCGTGGAAAGGAAAGCTCCTCAACAGTGGGGGTCGTCTTCTCCTGGTTAAATCGGTCCTATCTAGTCTGCCCATTTTCTACATGTCGATGTTCACATGTTCGATTGGGGTGATCAGTCGGCTTTAGCAAATCCAAAGGATTACTTTAGGAGGGATCAAGATTAGATAAATGATACCATCTTCTTAACTGGGACACCTGCCAGCTTCCCGTAAGCTGTGGCGGGCTTGGTATCCGGAGTTTGAGGTGGACTAACATTGCGCTCTTGGGGAAATGGTTCTGGCGAGCAAGCTTGGATGGTGAAAGTGACGGCCTTTAGCGTGGTGTGTTGGCTGATAAGTATGGGCAATTGAACGGCAATTGAGGCATCAATATTGCGGTTCACAGAGGTATATTGGCTTGGTGGAAAGGCATTTATGAAACATGGGCTATGTACGCTAGGGGGATCCGATACAGTTGAGGTTGTGGTACCAGGATTTGATTTTGGGAGGATGTTTGGGTGGAGTGCGGTTCTCTCAAATCATCTTTCTCAGACATTTTCACCATCTCTAGAAATTTTTAGTGGCTGATTACTGAATTTGTCATGGATACCCAAGGGGTAAGGATGTGGGATGTCACCACGCGTAGGCTTCTTAGAGGTGATGAGGTGGATTCATTCTCCCGACTGCTATCTTGTCTCTACGAATTATGTAGGAATCCGCACCGACAGGATGAGCGGATTTGGACTCCCAACAGAGATGGCAGCTTCAGCGTCAAATCCTACTACCGGATGCTTTCGAGTCGCCCGTTGATCAGATTTTAAGGGGCAGAGTTGTGGAAGGCGGTCATCCCCCCAAAGTAAAATTGTTCGTGTGGACTTTGTTCAAAGAAAAAATTCTAACGATCGACCAGCTCATTCGGTGGGGGAAGGACCTGCCCAACCGTTGTGTGATATGCCTCCTTGGGGAAGAGTCCGCTGCGCACCTCTTCCTTCACTGCTAGGTGGCCCACAAGATTTGGAGTGTCATTTTAAAATCGTTTGATATGGTTTGGGTCACCCCCTCATCGACCTACCAGCAGTATCTGGCGTGGTCTTCAATCAGTTTTGAAGGCCAACTGGAAGGCGGGATTCTTTGCGGAAACTTGGAGTATTCGGCCTATGGGGATGATTATGAGGTCTGTTAGAGATTTAATGCGGTTATGGTCGCTAGGGGCTATGATGGAGTTAGGGGTGAAAATCCCCCCCCCAGGATCCAGGTTAGGTAGGGGGTTGTCTTGGCTAGCTTGCTTCTGCCTTCTTGGATTGTTTGGGGTGCTTCTATATTTTTTTCTTTTTTCTTGTTTCTTTTTTGCTGGTTTCGCCTTTGGTCGTACTGTCCTTGTATGGTCCTTCTAGCGTCTTGCTGGCTTTTAATATAATTTTTATTACCGATAAAATAAAATTAAAAAAAAAGGTTTTCGTCAAGAGTGTGATTCTCTCAAAATTTAAAGGAGTGAGTCTTCTACCCGCGTGCGGGACCAACTTTTCGATCCATCATATTTACTCTTATCTCAGTCTTTTGTGTAAGTACTTAATCATATCCTAAGTTAATCCCATTCTAAATCTTTTGATTTCTACATACCTAGGATCCTTGTTAATTCCGCTCGAAGAATCTACTTGTGAGTTCATTCGAAACCCTAAACTATTGAAGATCTAGTTGTTCGCTAAGAGCCTTAGTCTTCTAGACCTTAAAGGGAACATACGGCGAAAGTAACACTATTTTGGGCTAAATCAAATTATTTTATTGAAATTCTCTTTAATTTATGTGTTAATTGTTAGATAATTTATATTTCAATTACCTATGCTAATATTCGATTAATCTCAACCCATCTCATTTGCATCGTGTTAGTTTATACATCAGATTTGGTATCAAAGCTTTGTCAGTTTAGGAGTTGTCAGTGTTCATATAGATTCTAGGATTCATTTTCGTTTGTTTTACGTCATTATGGATTCCACTAGGATCGAAGCCCTTATTAAAGAACTTATAACTAAATTGGCTACGAGTCACACTGATCTCTAAGCCCAAATCCTTGATCACCATACGCACTTACAAAATCAGTTGCGTGATCAACAAACCCGACATGAGAATTTAGTAAATCATGTCGAGGAAATGAATGGAGTTATCACTGATGACCATTTTCAAGTCCACATCAATGATCGTAGAAGAGACGATCCTCCTCGCCACGATCTTCCACCCAATCAGGATGATAAAATCATTAAGTCCGTCAAGATGGATGCTCCTATTTTTTATGGAAAGAGACAACATAAAGTCTATCTAGAATGGGTGACTGGCATGGAAGCCTATTTTGATTGGCATGCCATGTACGAGGAGCGCAAAGTTCAGTTTGCCAAAGCTAAGCTTATGGGCCAAGCTAGGCTTTACTAGATGGGTATCGAGCATCGTAGACAATCCTATGGTCTTCTTCCCAATTCCACATGGGCAAACATGAAGATCCAACTGAGTGAGATCTATGTTCCTCTATCCTATGATGACTGTCTTTTTGGTCAGTGGCGATCACTCCGCCAAGGGAATATGTCGGTCACAGAGTATATCAATAAGTTCGAAAACCTGATGTTCCAAGCTAATGTAGAATAACAGGACAAAGTTACCCTATCTCGATTTCGAATGGGGCTCCGCCCAGAATTGCAATGGGAACTTATTCCATATCCTATTACTGACCTAGAAGAGTGTTTCTCTAAAATCGAAGAGTTAGAACGATACCTTAAGACCCCTCAAACTAGACGTTTTGATGCTAGTGGGTTCAGTTATAAGTCTAACTATTCTGAATCTAAGTATATTATTAACGCCCAGTCGGCTAGGTCCAATTCACTTAACAATCCAGTGATTAAGGTTGATAAGGGTAAAAGTCCAATGTTAGAGGGCCCCAAGAATGGTGGTAAAAGCAAGTGCTACAGGTGTCATGGCTTTGGACATTTTGCAGCACAATGTCCTTCCCGGAATTTGTTCATAATAGAAGAAGTTGAAGATGAACAAGAAGACGAGGAAGTTGAAGTTTATGAACCCAAATCATTCCGTAGTGATGAAGAAGATCATGTAGGGGAACAAACTGTAGCTTATCTTAGGGAAGTCTCCTACCCTGTTGAAGAGAACAATACCTCGCAGACTCTTGTGGTTAAATGTGCTCTAACCAAATCAAAGGATAGTGATGACAGCCGAAGGGATAACATCTTTTATACCATAGCCAAGTGTGGTGAGAAAGCTTGTAGAGTCATAGTTGATAGTGGAAGTTGTACCAATGTTATTTCTGAAAGCACAGTTTCTCGCTTGGGACTTACACCTGTACATCACCCGCAATGTTATTAAATTGCATATGCGATCTCACTTGGGACTTACACCTGTACATCACCCGCAATGTTGTTAAATTGCATATGCGATTGCGCGATGGCATAATTTTTTATTTTTTTTTCAAAAAAACCCAAAAAAATCTCCCAAAATTTCCAAAAGTGTATAATATAATTTTGTGTTAATTTAAAGAAGTGGGTGGAGACTGGAGAGCTTAACAAGTAACAACCACACTAAAAAAAGGAAAAAAAGGAAAGAAATGAGGTGTAACAAGGAGGAAAACAATCAAACAAAATTTAATAGGAATTATAAATTAATTTCCAACTCTTGAATCCTTGAATCTTTGATTCTTGAAGTGATTTCTTCCCTCTTTGCTTGAAGAATGATGGTTGAAGCTCCTTGCTTAATTAACTATAAAATTGAGCAAAAGGAATTATCAACAAAGCTTTGAGAAAGAGAGCAAAAGAGAGAAAGAGAGGAAGATAGCACTACAAATTAAAACAAAAATATCAAAGAGACACAAATCATACCTTGGATGGATGTAGTATAGATTAGGAAGAGGAACCCCCTATTTATAAGCTTTGGGGAGGCTTAAAAAACAAATAAATAAATAAAATAAGCTCCAACAGTCATATTTATGATCATTGGAGGGGTATGCGATCGCATACCTCCCAAATCGCATATGCCATCATGGCATATGCGATTTGTACATTTAGGATCGCATATGCGATCGCTTTTGACAACTATGATCACTTGCGACCTTATAAAGTAGCTTGGGTCGATTCATCATCCATCCTAGTTTCACACAGGTGTCAGGTGCCTATACAGCTTGGATCATATAAGGACACCTTATGATGCGATGTTGTGCCTATGGATGTTGGGCATATCATCCTTATTAGACCTTGGTTGTATGACAAAGACGTTACATTGTTCGACAGATCGAACGTGTGTTCTTTCATACACAAAGGTAATAAGATTAGAATAAATCCTCTACCTCTTAGAGCGCCTACAGTAAAAACAAACAAATCAAACGATAAAGGCTTAGTTGAGAGAGAGGCCAACTAAGGCCATCAACATTGTTAGCCCTTTAGAGTTTGAGCAAGGTGCTATAGAAGAGAACATTGTTTATGCTCTTGTTACTTTGGAATCAAACAATGAGTTGAGTGTTAAGTTTCCAAAAAGAAGTTGAATGTATGATGAGGGCGTTTCATGATGTCGTTCCCATAGACCTCCCCAATGAGTTACCAAAGGGACATTCAACATGCTATTGATTTGGTTCTTGATTCTACTTTACCTAATTTGCCCCATTATCGCATAATTTCTTCTGAACACTCGGAGTTGAAAAGGCAAATTGATGAACTTCTCCAGAAGGGATTCATCAGGGAAAGTGACGCAGGACGGTTCCATAAACTACGTGAATGATATGATTAATTTTGCCGGAATTAAATTAGAATTAAATTAAACAATAAAATTCACAAAATATAGCGAATACCTCAGGTTTTCGTAGTATTCCATAGGAGAATCACGTATGTTTCAGGTAGGGTTCAGTCCAGACGCTAAATCCGTTAGGTTGCAGCGTAGATCGATCCTAGAGATAGAACTCTAGGTTTTTCCAGATTATGACGCTCACGATTCAATGATGGGATCACTGATTTTCTCTGAGTATTTGGTGCGGAAGGGTTTAATAATTCTACTGGGATCTACGGTTGTTAAATCGGGTCGATTCAATGGCTTAGGGAAAATTAGGGTTTAGGATTTCACAAGAATGATGGTCAATTTGGGGTCGTAGAATCACACAAGCAGAGAAAATAAGATAGATAGATAGATTGATTGATTGATTGGCAGGCTTCACACCCTTGGCTTCGCACCAAACCCTTCTCGGGAAGAAGAATCTCTCTTCGTATAGGCTCATCTCAAGCACACACAAACAAAAGCTTTTTCATTCATAATCAATAACTAACTACATTGTTCAACCTAAGGACCTTATACAGGAGTCCTTTCAATAAAAGAAAAACCTAAAATAATTAATAAATAAAAGACAAATAAACCCTTAACACAAAAGTTTGAACTTAAACTCCTAAAACACTAAAACAACCCGACGCGATTTCGATCGATCGAAATTGAAAATTGATCGATCGATTTGAAATTTTGATTGATCGAATTGAAAATCGATTGATCGAAATTTCATATTGCTATGAAAATCGCCGTCGCCATTCAATTGGTCAAATTCACATTTCAATCGATCGAATATATGATTCGACTGGTTGCAATATAACTCCAGAACTCTGTAACTTTGTCGATGCAATTCAATCGATCGATTTGGCGATTCGATCAATCGAAATTGCTGTATTCCTCCAATTTTCTCCAGAATTTCGTCTTTCGCCTCTTTCGACTAGTTCTGATGATTTCCATTCCGCTTCTTCCGGCGTCGACTAGTTATGATGATTTCCATTCCGCTTCTTCCAACGTCGGTACACGCGAAAAGGTCCATATCCGATGTCTACGATGTCGGCGTCCCGGTCATTTCTCCTGGGCTGAAAAGGCTTCATCACCGATGAAGCGGTGTCGTGATAGCGCTCGAGTATGTCGGGGTCCAAACGTCGCACTTCGTCTTCAGCTAAATATGAGTTCTCAGAGTCCGGCTTTCCCAACCACTTGACCAAGTACTTTTGAATTCCGCCCCCATGGGTGGATATCGCCAAATCATCTAATATTCCTTCGATCTCATCTCTGCGTTGCTTGCATGGGGAAGGGAAGGGTAGGGGTTGTAGGGTGGGGCTGATATTCAGGCTCGGGGCTGCATGGAAGGGGTTGTGGGGGGGGTGGGGCTGGGGTCAAAGAAGGAACCAGGTCCACATTGAATATAGAGCTGACCCCTATTTCCGGTGGAAGCTCGAGAACATATGCATTAGGGCCGCTCCTTGCCACAATTCTAAAAGGCCCAGTGTAGTTTGAAGTTTCTTCAGGCTCTAAAGGGAACCGCTCAGGCCTAACCTGAACCATGACGTAATCTCCAACCTGGAATTCCTTGAAGCGCCTGTGTGCATCCGCAGATATTTTGTATTGTTCATTGCTAGCATTAATTCTTTTTCTAATTTCGGCATGCAATTCATGTATATGCTGTGCAAATGAATCGGCTGACTCAGAAACTCTATGGGATGCTGACATGGGAATAAGATCAATTGTTCTAGGCCTATGACCAAGGACGACCTCAAAAGGACTCATACCTAAGGACCTATGCAAACTCGGCTAAAGGCAAAATAGAATCCCAAGTCCTAGGGTGATCACCAACAAGACAACGGAGGAGATTACCTAAACTCCTATTGGTGGACTCCGTTTGACCATCTGTTTGAGGATGATCGGCCGACGTAAATTGGAGCATGGTACCCATCATGTGCCATAAAGTTTTCCAGAATTAACTGGTAAATCTCACATCTCGATCCGACACAATCGTCTGGGGTAAACCATGTAGACGCACAACCTCCTCGAAAAATAATTTGGCTATGTGAGCCGCATCGGAGGTTTTGGAGCAGGGTATGAAGTGGGTCATCTTGGAAAAGCGGTCCACTACCACCAAAATGGAATCGTGCTTCCGTTGGGTCTTTGGAAGTCCGTGCACGAAATCCATAGAGACGTCTTGCCACGGGGTGTGCGGCACGGGTAAAGGGGTGTACAAGCAGGTGTTTTGTTTGATATGCTTCGCAACTTGGCATGTACGGCATTGCTTTACGACCCTAGAGACATCTCTCACAAGGCTAGGCCAATAGAACCTATCCTCAACAAGCGCACTGGTTTTATCGCGCCCAAAATGTCCGACATTCCCTCCAGCATGTAATTCCCAGATGAGGAAATGAACGCAAAGAAGTACGAGGGATGCACAAACGATTGCCTTTGAACAAATACCCATCCAACAGGGTATACTTGGAGTTAATGTTGTTCGGATTCTCAAGGAAAGCAGTGTATTCTGCCCCGAAATCTGGGCAATCAGGATAATCTTGTTTCAACTGCTCAAATCCGATGACCTCGGTGCTCATAGACTGCAAAGTCGCCACTCGACGAACTAAGCGCATCTGAAATTTTGTTTTGACCCTTATGCTTCAAAACAAATGCGAACCCTTGGAGGTACTCGACCCACTTCGCGTGCCTCGGGTTCAACTTTTTCTGGGAAGCAAGGAAACGTAAGGCCTCGTGGTCAGAAAACAACACAAATTCCTGCGGTCTCAGGTAATGTTTCCAATACCACAAAGATCGGACGACCGCATAAAACTCCTTGTCATAGGTGGAGTATCTCTGCTTTGCCTCGTTGAGTTTCTCACTAAAATAGGCCACAGGGTGACCTTCTTGGCTTAGCACTCCACCTATGCCTATACCCGATGCGTCACATGCTACTTCGAAGACTTTAGAAAAGTCTGGTAGGCGCATGACGGGTGCAGTAACCATTTTCTCTTTTATCTCGGCAAAGGCCCTCGTCGCTACTTTGCTCCACAGGAACTCCCCTTTTCTCATGCAATCGGTAATGGGAGCCATGATGGTGCTAAAATTCTGGATGAAGCGACGATAAAACGTGGCTAAACCGTGGAAGCTACAGACTTCATGAATATTCCGAGGTTCGGGCCACTCCACAATGGCCTTAACCTTCGTAGAGTCTGCAACCATCCCGTCTACCGAGACAATGAATCCCAAGAATACAACAGAGTGTTGCATGAAGGTGCACTTCTAGATATTCGCATATAACCTTTCTCCCCTCAAGGTTTTGCAAACCAACCTCAGGTGGCTAATGTGTTGTTCTTTGTCTGTGTTGTAAATCAGGATGCCATCAAAATACACGACAAAGAATTTGCTAAGGAATGGCCTCAGCACTTGGGTCATGAGCCTCATAAATGTGCTCGGGGCATTGGAAAGCCCAAAAGGCATGACCATCCGCTCATAAAGACCATCTTTGGTCTTAAAGGCGATTTTCCATTCATCGCCAGGATGAATTCGAACCTGATGGTAGCCACTTTTAAGGTCTATCTTCGAAAAGATAGTGGCTCCAACCATCATGTCTAGCATGTCATCAAGCTGCGGTATGAGAAATCGATATTTAACAGTGATCTTATTAATCGCACTGCTATCCACACACATGCACCATGTACCATCTTTCTTAGGCGTGAGTAATGCTGGTACAGCACACGGGCTCAAACTCTCTTGTATGAACCCCTTTTGAAGGAGTTCACTGACTTGCCGAGTCAACTCGGCGTGCTCAACCGGATTCAACCTGTAGTGGGGCAGGTTCGGTAATGTCGATCCGGGAACTAAGTCAATTGCGTGTTGAATGTCACGCATGGGATTGGGTAAGTCTGTGGGGAAGACGTCCGCAAATTCTTTCAGGATGGGCTCTACCTCCTTGGGGTTCTCACAGACTGACTCAGAAGTACTCTCAACAGTAACAAGGACATACACGACACTTTCATCTTTCGATGCTCTTTCGAACTCTGAAGGAGTCACAATGTTGATGGCCTTGAATTGGCCTCCCTTCTTCTCAACTCTATTAAGTGATGGTGCTTTGGAGGCCAAAGGGTTAAGAGTG
The DNA here is from genome assembly GCA_021018995.1 of Chloranthus sessilifolius. Taxonomy (NCBI): domain Eukaryota; kingdom Viridiplantae; phylum Streptophyta; class Magnoliopsida; order Chloranthales; family Chloranthaceae; genus Chloranthus; species Chloranthus sessilifolius. The sequence continues at coordinate 194,355 of CM037588.1, read as the reverse complement.
ATTTTCTTGCCCTTATAATTGAACGTACAAACGTTAGATCGCCTAAAAATAGTCACGTTCAAATCATAGAGCCATGGCCTCCCTAAGATAATGTGGCCCACATCCATCGACACCACATCGCACCACAAGGTGTCTGAATATGAACCCAATTGTGTGGGCACACGACACCTCTAAGATACGGGAATGGATGAGGAGTCAACCCATGCGACTTTGTAAGGTCTCGGGTGGGCTTCAGGTGTAAGCCCTAAGCGGGTGACGGTATGTCCTGACACCACATTGGTGCAACTTCCGCTATCCACGATAACCCTACAACTCTTCGTCTCACATGTGGCAAAGGTGTGGAAAATATTCTCCCTTCGCCAATCCTCCTTTTCATCCCGTTGAGGTTGTGCAAAGGCACACCTCACAACTAGACCGCGACCCATGTCATCACCTTCCTTGTCACTAGGTGTGGCATTCGGCTCAAAGACCTCTTCTTCATAAACTCCTTCACTTTCTTCTCCTTCTCCATCGATGAAGAGATTCCTTTGTGGGGTCCCTTGCAGGGCATTGGGCAGCAAAGTGACCCAATCCTTGACATTTATAGCATTTGACATGAGACCCACTCTTCGAGGATTCTCCGGCTACACCCTTACCTTTGTCAAACCTCACATTGGTAGATGTGGGTTGCGTGGGTTTGGCAGACGAGTTCCCAACACTGGATTTCACTTCGCCAGTACGGAATTGACCGGGGTGAAAATCAGATCGCCTAGTCACCGTCATTTTTAAATATCGTTCAAAGTTTTGAACGACAGTGTAACACTCGGCGAGAGTCTCCACAGGGTAGGAGACTAACTCCTTTTGCAAGTCAAGTCTCAATCCGGTGCGAAATCTGGATAGAGTGACTTGAGGGTCTTCGGATACCTTGGCTCTCATCATGAACTCTTCAAATTTGCCAATATAATCGGATACGGGCATACTACCTTGGCGCAGATTTTGCCATTGGTCAAGGAGACGATGGTAGTATGAAGAATGAACATACTTCTCTATAAGTCGTTCCTTCATGTGCTCCCAATGGGTAATGGGAGTACAGCCCGCATTCGTTTTGATGCGTTCAACGTTAACCCAAAAGAGTCGAACTTGGCCTATGAGCTTCATTTTAGCAAGTCTAACACATCTTTCATCGCTCATGCCAAACCACTCGAAGTGCTGGTCCATATCGGATAACCAATCGAGGAAGACCTGAGGGTCTAATCTTCCATCGAAAGTTGGGAACTCAACTCGGACATTTTTGAGGAGTCTCCCTTCAGGTCGTAGTCATCTCCATGATGATCTAACCTCCGGTTCCGATTATGTTGGTAGCTGTTTCATTCGAATCGAGGACCATTACGCTCACGAGGTGGTTCAAAGTACTCATCACCCTCGTCTAACTTACTGACTCGATCTAACAACCTCTCATTAGATGTTTCGAGAGTCCTTTGGGCTGTCTCCAAGGCAGTCATTCGATCATTGATCGATTTTATATCAGCCCTCATGCCGTTAAGAGCCTCGGTAATCCCACTCATGTCTATGGTGATACAGGTCACTACTAACGGGTTCTAGAATGGAATGCAAGATGAACACTTTGGCCAAAACAGAAATAATATGTGATGAATGGGTATTTATTTTTGAAACACTGCTTGTGTATTATCTACACTTCTCTATGAGATTTCCTTGTTTGGAAATTACACGTCGGAGGTGTCGCTGGGCATTTCGGCCATGATAAAACTGTTGCATTAGTTGAAGACAAATTTTATTGGCCCAATCTCACACAGATATTGACAAAATCATCAATCAATGTCATGTTTGCCAATTGGCAAAACAAAGGAAGTAAAACACGGGTTGTATACTCCTTTACCGGCGCCACATACTCCATGGCAAGTTCTTTCTATGGACTTTGTGCTAGGGCTTCCTACGACCCTTCGCAAGCATGACTCAGTATTCTTTGTTGTGGACCGTTTCTCAAAAATGGCCCATTTTATAGCTTGTTCAAAAACCTCATATGCAAGTAAAATGACTACACTTTTCTTTAGTGAGGTTGTTCATTTACACGGTTTGCCCAAAACCATTGTATCAGAGAGAGATGTTAAATTTATCAATTATTTCTGGAAGACACTGGCATAAAATGGGGACGAGAGTTCACTTCTCATCAGCATATCATCCCCAAACAGATGGACAAACCGAAGTTGCCAATCGGAGTCTAGGAAGTCTCTTGAGGTATCTTAGAGGTGAACATGTTGGATTCCATTTTACCCATCGCAGAGTTTGCCTATAACAATTTGGTTAATATGACCACAGGGATGAGTCCATTTCAAGTTGTGCACGGTTATAAACCTAGGACACTCGTTTCTAAAAAATGGCTTATTTCATAGCTTGTTTAAAAACCTCATATGCAAGTAAAATTACTACACTTTTCTTTAGTGAGGTTGTTCGTTTACATGGTTTGCCCAAAACCATTGTGTCAGACAGAGATGCTAAATTTGTCAGTTATTTTTGGAAGACATTATGGCATAAAATGGGGACGAGACTTCAATTCGCATCAGCATATCATCCCCAAACTGATGGACAAACTGAAGTTGTCAATCAAAGTCTACGAAATCTCTTGAGGTGTCTTGTTGGTGAACATGTAGAAGTTGGGAGTCTATTTTACCCATTGCAGAGTTTGCCTATAACAATTCGGTTAATAGGACCACAAGGATGAGTCCATTTCAAGTTGTGCACGGTTACAAACCTAGGACACCCGTAGATCTTATTCCGAAGTCAATTCATCAAAAGTCGTCGAAGTCTACATCCACATTTGCACATCGCATTCATGAACTTCATGCTGAGATTAAAAGAAGAATTAATGAGTAATGAAAAATAAAAAATTTCTGCAGACTCTCATCGAAGGTTCAAAGAATTTCAAGATGGTGATTTTGTAATGGTCTGAACTAGATCTGAGCGTTTCCTTTAAATAATTGCTAAGTACAAGCTCATAGTGTTGGACCCTATAATATTTTGAAGTGTGCCGGTCCTAATGCTTATGCACTAGACTTATCACTAGAATTGGGAATTAGTACAACTTTCAATGTAGAGGATCTCGTACCATTCTATGGCTTTGCAATTATATCACTTAACCCTTTTGAACCAGCCACATCCGATCCTATCTTTGTTTCGCTCCCTATTCTGTTACCTCCGCCCGCACGTCCATCTCGTGAGATAATTGAGAATATTTTGGAAGATCAGATTGTGTCTACAAACTACGGGGGATTTCAAAAGTACTTTATCAAGTGGTAGAATATACCAGATTCGAAAAATACATGGCTCACAAAAGAAAAGTTCCAACAGATTGATCCGGACCTTTTCGAACAATATCACAATCAACATTCATTGGGGATGAATTCTTTTAACTCGGGGAGAATTGATGGAGGCATTTGATTCAAAGAACCACCTATGATTTATCGAAGGCAAAAGAAGCGTCATGAAGACTCATAATCGAAGAATGAGGGCGTTTTGAAGAAGTGAAGTATAGACGTCTGTGACTTTAGGAAGGATGTCTGTAAGTTAGAAGGCTTGTTGTTTTAGTGCATGACAGACGTCCGTGAATACTTGACGGACATCTGTGATTTTTAGTTAAGCGGTTTTAGTTAGTTCATATTTAAAATTCTGGAACTATTTCGAACTTGACAGACGTCCGTGAATACATGACGGACATTCGTGATGATAGGACAAATGTCCGTGAGCCAATTATTTTCTAATTCAAATGTTTTATTAGAATATAAAAGGCATTTTAAAGATTATTTTGAATTATTGATTGAGGATTATTGTTATGCAAATTGAGAACTTTTAAATAAGGATTTCGTCGAGAGTGTGATTCTCTCAAAATTTAGAAGAGCGAGTTTCATACCCGCATGCGGTTTGGTGCGGAGCCAACTTTTCAATCCATCATATTTACTCTTATCTCAGTCTTTTGTGTAAGTATTTAATCATAGCCTAATTTAATCCAATTCTAAGCCTTTTGATTTCTACATACCTAGAATCTTTCCTTGTTAATTCCGCTCTAATTCAAAAGATTCCGCTTGTGAGTTCGTTCAAAACCCTAAACTATTGAAGATCTAGTTGTTCGCTAAGAACCCTAGTCTTCTAGATCTTAAAGGGGACGTACTGCGAAAGTAACACTATTTTGGGCTAAATCAAATTATTTCATTGAAATTCTCTTTAATTTTTGTGTTAATTTGTTAGATAATTTATATTTCAATTACTTATGTTAATTTCCGATTAATCTTTGCCCATCTCAATTGCATCGTGTTAGTTTCTGCATCATCAAGTCTTATGATGAAATCCAAAACACATTTTTCTAAGAAAGACTAGTGGGTTAGTGGGTTAGTGGGTTTTCTGGCTCCAAAAATAGGTTGCCAACCTCTTGCAAGACTCCAAAGGTCCCCTTTAGAGATCTTTTTTTTTTTTTATTGGTAATAGAAACGTATATTAGAAACTAGCGAGGCGCTGAAAAACGTACACCGCCAAAAAAGAGACAAACATACATAACCAAGAGCAACCCAAGAAAGCAAAAGACGAAGTATGGATAGTCCCTCCGCAACCTACAGACCCCAGACCGCAGGGACCCAGTAGAAGAAGTAGCACTAGCCAGGATCCCAAGGCGTAGCCAGCTGCCCGATTGGGACTCCACTACTATGGGCCCAACTAGCTATACAGTCCCTAACCTCCTTGATGATCATACCCACTGGACGCGATTTGTTAGAGAAAATTCTCTCGTTCCGTGCGAGCCATAAATTCCAGCAAACAACAAAAAATGCCACCTCCCAATGGACCGGAGCCTGAACCTCCATGCAAGTCGAAAACCAGGTGAGGATATGTTGGTGGAAGGTCTGTGGAATATCCCAGCTGAGCCCAAAAAAACCGAGAACCGTACCCCAGACCTTAGAGGTGAAATGACAGTGCATGAACAGATGCCCGACAAACTCTTCATCCTGCTGACACATCGCACAAACATTTTCCAGCTCCATGCCCCGTCGGATGAGGTGATCAACCGTCAGGACTTTTCCCTTTAGAGATCTTAGGGCCTAAATTGAGTAACAAGGATCTTGACACTTCTCTCAATACCTTCCTTGCAAAGCATAAACACACCCACGAAGTATTTCAACTTTTTGGTACAAAAATTTATTTGGTTTTACCCATGTTCCATTTAATGAATTAATGAGGTTAAATCTCTATAACTGGGGCACAAAGGGGTAAGAGGGGATAAGTTTTCACTCTTCCTCCATTTATACACATTTAACGTCTTGTGCACCAAGCCTCAACGTAGGGTACTTTGTGGTCTTTCAGTTAGTCTCCATGGCTAGGGGCCTCAGAGAGCCCAATAAATGGGCTTTCTAGGGCTCCTTTTTTGCAAACCAATTGGTTCTGGGAAATAATGTAGGATGGCACCCCAGACAACGAGCCTATGGGTATTTTTGGGTTGCCTCTAAATTTACCTAATTTTGAAGGTTGACCAGAGGTAACATTTTGGGTTTCTATGGAAGCTAAATATAGAAGTCTATAAATCCATACATTTTAACAAAATAGTGAATCCTAGGACATCAGCCAAGATGCCCTAGGAGCAGATTTTGAAAACAAAAGAAGTAACCAATTTGAGACCAACAAGGGTTTTAAAATCCTTCATAGATCCTAAATAAGGAGGTAAAGATGGTTGTGTGTTGGGGGGAGGGATGCATTCCTCTTGGGTAGTAGGCTTGGGATACGGAGAGAGAGACAAAGGGAGAGAAGGGGGGGAGGGAGAGGGAGAGAGAGAGAGAGAGAGAGAGATGCAGGAACTTACTAATTAGGAAAAAAATTAATTTAATCAATTTAAAAAAATAACAATTTCCTGTAACAAATTATCACGGAAAATTCTAGAAATTCAATTAGGTGATTTAATTTTGGCTCAAAATAGCGTTACTTTCGTGTACGTTCCCTATCGCAGATCTAGAATACTAGGATTCTTATGGACGGCAAGATCTCCGATAGTTTTAGGGCGTCGAACGAACTTGCAAGCGAGTTCTCTCGATACCAAACAAAAATAAAAGGCTAATAAAATTAATGATGAATAAAATATTGATTTTGGGCATTTATGAGATCAATAAAATAATTAGGATTACGCTACTTACGCAAACCGTAAATCTAAAGAAGATAGAGATGGACGGCCTTGCACCAAACCGCAAGGGGGAATCAAAGAATCGCTCTCAATTTTGAGAGAATCACACCCTCACGAAAGTTTAGAACTCTCAATTTTGCATAAGCAATTTTCATTAACCAAAAACTTATAATAAAAGTGTTTACAAGCCTTTAAATAAGCTAACCAATGCATAAAATTAGAAATCCTAGTATAACTCTAATTCCTAATAAAATAAATATCTTAATTCTTCTAAAACAATAAAATAATAAGGAAACTAATCATATTTCTAATAAAAGAAACAACTCTTACTTTCTAAAATAAAATAATAAAATAGACTAATCCTAATTCAATTAGGATTCTTGAAATTCGTCACTTTATATGCACCTTTCGAAAATTGACCATAACTTCTTTAATACTTGTCGAAATTGCACGTTTTTTGGCTCGTTGGAAAGCTACTTCGATAAGCTTTCAACTATAACCAATTTCGTATCAATCCGACTTCGTTTAACACTTCAAAATAGACCAAGCATAAAAGTGACGGGATTGAAAGTTGAAGCCCTAATAAATTTTGGATTTTCTTCTTTCTGATCAAATGGGTCTTTAACGGGCCTTTTTTTAAAAATACATTCGTGGGTCCACTTTCTCTTTTGACGTCTCCTCTTTATTTGACCACGATTCAAACAGGTGGATCTAAAATTCGCATAAATCTCCTCTACTTTGAAAAAGTTCGACCTCAAACTTTGGTTGACATGGATTTTCACGGTCGCGATCACAGACAATATATAGGGAACCTCGATCGGAAGCGGCTAGAATCGGACATCCCCATCAACTCTCCCTGGGTTAGAAGGATTCATCCCTGATGAATGCTAGTTGTGATAGAGGTCCAAAAGTTCTGGATCAAGCTGTTGAAATTCTTCCTGTGTAATCCAAGTGTTCTCAGAATCGCTCTTGTTCTTCCACTTGACCAAATACTTCTGAAGTCTCCCTTGGTTGGTGGACACAATCTGATCATCCAGTGCATCTTCGATGATCTCACGAGTTTACCGAGTAAGTGGGGGTAGCAATGTGGGTAGGGGAATTATTGGTTTATCAAATGTAAAAGGCTCAAAGGGGTTAGCAGGGATGGTTGAAAGGCCATGGAATGGAACAAGGTCCTCCACATTAAAAGTCGTGCTAATCCCCAATTCCGACGGAAGATCTAAGATGTAAGCATTATAACCGGCACGCTTCAAGATCTTATAGGGTCTAGCACCACGAGCCTGTAACTTCTTTTCAACTCCTTGCAAGAATCGCTCGGGTCTATTCTGAACCATCACAAAATTACCCTCTTGAAATTCTTTGAACCGTCTATGAGAATTTGCATAAAACTTGTATTTTTCATTGTTCGCATTAATTCTTTTCTTAATCTCAGCATGTAACTCATGAATGCAATATGCAAAAGTGGAAGCAGACTCTGATGACCTTTGATGAATAGACAATGGGAGAAAATCTCTATTCTAGTATTCGGCTTACCCTTCCACTAGATGAGGTATGCCTGATGTTTCTCAGATTGCTTTCTCCTTGCAGTTCAAGTGTTGTCAATTTTCGGTTTACCCTTCCACTTAAGAAGATATTCTTGATATGCTTGATGTGTCTTTACTGTAGTAACAAAATATGGATCTCCCAAAACTTTTTCATCTAACCTCTTCACATATTGTTCAGGCGGGTATTTGGAAATCAATGAGTAGATAGAATTGGGCTCAGGTGGATGGGCATCAAGGAATGGGTCTGAAGGTTTTATTGCTAGGCCTAAAAAAGGTGTACATGCATCTACAGACTCTATAGGCTCATGTGTAAGTGACACTACTGACACTAACGACTCTTGTGTGAATGATGCAAAGGGCACTAATGGCTCATGTACACTCGACTCGATTAACTTGAGTGTACTCACTTCAATTAAAACCAAAAACTCTGGGGTACACGATTCAATTTACACTAATGGTTCTTGTGTACCCAGTTCGATGGACTCATGTATTCGACCCAATGGACACCAACAAGTTGTGTGCGCCCAACTCTACAGGTACCAATGACTCATAGGCAAGTGGCTCGATTGGTTCAAGTGTGAGTAACTCAACATCACTGCTCACAAGGAAAATAGAAGTCTCTTTAACACAAACTAGACTTTCATCAGCTTCTTCTATCTCCTCTTCACTCAGCACGGTACTAGGGTCGTACACTGCTTCCACTTCCCTATTCTTCGGCTCCTTAGGGCTCACTCTTTTAGTCAATAAATTTGAAGTAAAAAATTTTGTGGGGCATTGGTATGCAAAGTGTCCAAACTCTTGACACTTAAGGCAATCAGGACACTTATCCGTCTTGGTTTTCAAACTCCGAAGAAGGTGACAGTGTGTTAAAGGAACATACTTTTCAATAAGTCTCATATTCATGTCCTCCCATGTGGAGATGTGTTTATTTCGAAGAGATTCAGTACGACGTTCTACACGAATCCAAAATTTTTTGGCATTACCCTCCAACTTTGTTTTTGCTAACTTAATTTTGTACTCCTTTGGTATGTCATACCAATCTAAATATTCCTCTACACTAGACAACCACTCCACAAAGGTTTTGGGATATTCATCCATCCCTCAAAACTTGGAACCTCATTCCGAATAGATTTGAGAAACTTCTCGGCAGGGTCGTACTCGGGTTCACGATGATGAGGGTATCCCCTAACTCTAGTCTCATCACGATTTTTGAGACTTTGTCAAGAATTTGGAGTATAGCGGTTTCCTTCTTTGGCTAGTACCCTTTCATGAGGGGTAAGGAATTCACGGTAACATGTAAGTGACTCATACATGATACTTGATACAAACACAACTCAGATACAATAATAAAAAAAGACACTATGAACCAACAATGGATGAGGACTTTTGTCAAACACTAGACATGCACACTAATGAACACTAATGAAATAAAATGCAATAAGATTGAAATGACATGCAATTATGAAACTAAGTGATGCAAGACAAAAGTTTGACAAAGGATAGACTAAATTTTTTTTAAAAATCAGACAAAAGACAGACGAAAATTATAGACAAAAGCCAGACAAAACTTTTCAGATAAAAGCCAGACGAAAATTTTCAGACGAAAGCCAGACGACCAATTTCAGACGAAAGCCAGACGAAATTTTTAATGATTTTTTTTTTTTTTTTCGAGAAATAAACCCTAAAACCTATATGAACACTGAAACCGTAAAACTAAACTGACGCTTTGATACCAATTTGATGCGAGAACTTACTAAATGCAATGTTAGGGCTGAGATTAGGAATAAAATTAATTTAATCAATTAAAAAAAAAAATAATTTCTCATAACAAATTATCACGAAAATTCTAGAAATTTAAGTAGGTGATTTAATTCTGGCCCAAAATAGAGTTACATTCGTGTACGTTCCCTATCGCGGATCTAAAAGACTAGGATTCTTATGAACGGCTAGAACTCCGATAGTTTTAGGGCGTCGAACGAACTCGCAAGCGGGTTCTCTGGATACCAAACGAAAATAAAAGGCTAATAAAATTAATGATAAACAAAATATTGATTTTGGGCTTTTATGAGATCAATAAAATAATTAGGATTACGCTACTTACGCAAACCATAAATCTAAAGAAGATAGAGATGGAAGAAGAGTTGGCCTCGCACCAAACCGCAAGCGAGAATCAAAGAATCGCTCTCCGTTTTGAAAGAATCACACCCTCACGAAAGTTTAGGACTTTCAATTTAGCATAAGCAATTTTCATTAACCAAAAACTTATAATAAAAGTGTTTACAAGCCTTTAAATAAGCTAACCAATGCATAAAATTAGAAATCCTAATATAACTCTAATTCCTAATAAAATAAATATCTTAATTCTTCTAAAACAATAAAGTTCTGAAACAATAAAGAAACTAATCCTATTTCTAATAAAAGAAACAATTCTTGAAATTCGTCACGTTATGTGCACCTTTCGAAAATTGACCATAACTTCTTCAATACTTGTCGGAAATGCACGTTTTTTGGCTCGTTGGAAAGCTACTTCGATAAGCTTTCAACTATGACCAATTTCGTACCAATCCGACTTTGTTTAACACTTCAAAATAGGCCAAACATCAAAGTGACGGGATTGAAAGTTGAAGACCCTAATAAATTTTGGATTTTCTTCTTTCTGATCAAACGGGTCTTTAACGGGCCTTTTTTTAAAAACCCATTCGTGGGTCCACTTTCCCTTTTGACGTCTCCTCTTTATCCGACCACGATTCAAGCAGTTGGATCTAAAATTTGCATCAGAGAGAGACAAAAAAATTTTAGGCCTTCACATGTCTTTAATCCTTTGTAGGTTATAAATAAAGAGGTAAACATTTTTTTGAGACAAGAACAAATCAATATATTAAAAAGAAAGGAAAAAAAAGAGCTACAAGAGACATACCTTGGTGGGTAGTAAGGTACTACCAAAAAACAAAGCAAAACAAAAAAAAAACCCAAAAGGCTCCTCAAGAACTCACCCCTATGGCCAGAAGACGCAGCTCCGAGATAGCCGAGCCAAACCCCATTGCCCGCCAACCGGTCCTGCAAACACTAGAGACAACAATCCTCCCAGAATCTAAGGGGATGTTGAAGCCCGTCATTAAATGTCCTCATCTTGCACGCATTCCAGCTAACTACCAGATCTCTGATGTCCCGAATAATCAACGAGAATGGCTTTGCCTGGCGAGTAAAAATTCTGCTATTTCTTTCCAACCATATCACACAGAACACCGCGTACACTCTTAGTGGCCATAAATCTTTCCTCGGTTCCTCAAGCATAATCTCTTTTCATATCTCCATCATTTGAGCTGGCCAAAAAGGAATAACCCACTCCATTTTGAAGATTTTAAAGATCTTACTCCAAATACACCGAACAAAGGAACAATGCAGAAAATATGATCCACTGATTCTCTCCCTCTCATGCATAATATAAATTTGTTCATCGCCGGAATATTTCTTCGGATTGGTTGATCCCTCATGAGGATTTTCCTCTTGGTAACCAGCCACGCAAAAAATTTAATCTTAGGAGGCATTCTAATCCTCCAAAAACCCAACCACAAACTGTTCTCCAACATCCTCTATCCCGCGACTTCATCATGTTATAGAAGGATTTAACTGTAAAAACACCCTTTAGCCGAGTATTTCCAAACTCTCGTATCTTCATTGCCTGTATCGGGAATCAGCCCCCCCAAGGCATTCAAAAGGTTGAGATATTCCCCTTCCCACAAACGACGCCTTAAGAGGGATGTTCCAAAGCAACATGATTTACCTTAAAGAGGTAAACATGGTTTACCTTCAAGTAACAAATCACATGATCTAGGGCTTTGTAAATCTAAAAACATGGGGTTTATAAGGGCTTGCACTTCTCATGGGTAACAAGCCTTAGGGCAGAAGTAGGAGAGTCCTAGACGCCAATTCTTGAAAAAAGTGAAGTTGAGAATTTTGAGGCAAACGTGAGTCCTAATATCTTCCTTAGATCCATGAATAAGGAAACGCGATTTCCCTTCCTTAAGTTAATGATTTGCATGATCTAGACCTTGAGTAATCCAAAAATTGGGATTCCAAAGGCCCTAGACTTCTCTAGGACGACGCCCTAGGCCACCAGATAAGAGAGTCATAGAAGCTGGCTTTGGAAGAAAAAAAAGAGAAAGAAGAAGGATTTTGAGGCAAACATAGATTCCAAAATCGTCCCCAAATCCGTGAATAAGGAAACATGGCTCCCCTCCCTTAAATCAACAATCTACATAATCTAATGCTTCAAGAAATGCAAAAACTGGAATTCTAGAGGCCCAAAATTTCTCTAGGATGGCAATCCCTGGGACATCAATTAGGGTGTGTCCCAAGGGCTAGTTTTGAGGGGGATGTTCCCAAGACAAGGGAGGTCCCAAAGCCATCCCCCATAGTCATCAGTGTGCTGCATCTAGTGTTGCCTGTGACCATATTGGTCTTTTTTTAATTAACTTTTCATCTACGCTTTTAATCGTCAAGTTTCTCAAACCACAAACATTCCGAGAAAGCATACACAAAGAACAATTCGACCACACAAACCACCAAGCATCACTGGAAAACAAAACTATCGCATCTCTTTTCTTCTACACTATCAAGTACCCTCAAAATTAATATAACAGTAAGAATTCCTTACTTCTTTGAGTCCTCTTTTTTATTTATCAAATTGATACTTCTCTTTCATTCACTTTATGCTTTAAAGCAAGAAAAAAATCCCATAAAGTCTTTTCATGTCCTCTATGTCTTAAACCCACTCTCCTACTGCTATCAACCACTTCAGCAATTACAACATCATTGATAACCACACGCCTATCAAAATCCGACAGGGAGAACGACCCATCTGTTGAAGTTTCTGTTAACATTTTATGGCTCCCAACAATTAACTCCTTCCACTTACCCTCCTCATTCATTGAGGCAGTCCAAATCGGAGTAATGATATCATCATCCTCTAGAAATCATGGGTGAAAATCTCGGAAATCCGGGACGTATCGTCCAGGTATCTGGACGATACGTATCAGTGTATCGGCCGATACATTCTATTTGGACGATACTTATCGGTGTATTAGCCAATACATTGAATGTATCGGCCTGATATAATTTTAATTTTTTTTTAAATCCCAAAAAATACCCTAAAATTCTGGAAAAATATATTTAATGGTTTTCTATTTTTTTCAAATTTTTTTAAAATTATTTAAAACTTCTTTGAGGCATCTTTGGGAATTTTATCACCTTAGAACTTAAAAGTATAAAACCTCTCAACTTAACATTGTATATGAATATAACATTAAAGTCACCATAGTAGACTATTGATCATAGCACATTATACATGAAAACTTACATTAAAGCCACATTGAATTCCTTGGTGGTTCTTCGTCATCATCATCAGATCATAACACAGTCGTCTTCGTAGTGGTTCTTCGTCGTTGCCATCATCACATTGAATTTCTTGGTAGTTCTTAAAATAATAGTTAATATATAATTATATATAAGATATTTATTCAAATAAAAATTAAATGAAATATTTAATCTAGGTTAGGAACTAAATAATTAATCTAGGTTAATAATAAAATACAAAAAAATTATATAATGACCCTAGGCTTGTAGATCTAGGTTAGGAAATAGAAACCCTATCCCAAATTTGTTTTTTTTCAAATTTGAGACATTTAGCCCCTCAAATTTGGGATTTTAGCACAAAACCCACAAATTTGGGGCAAAAAAATATAGATCTACCATATTTATCGGTAGATCTATATTTTTGAGCCAAAAAATTGAAGAAAATGGGAAAAAAGCACACAAAAATATAAAGAACAAACTTTTTCTACGGTCTTTGAAGAGTCGGCGGCGTTCCCGATCGATTCCGGGTGGTGGAAGATGAAGAAGCTTGCAGATCCGGTGCTTAGAGGGAAGAGAAGAGAATAGGAGAGAAAATAGGAAAAAAAGAAGGGAAAATCGAAGCATAAAGGGGTTTTCCATAGCTTTCTTGTAGTTGGGCCCCACTGGACGAAAATTTGAAATTATCGGACGATAATTTCATATTATTGGTTTCTCGGACAATACGGGCAATAAATTGCCCGTAACGTCCGATAATATGGTTTTTTTGGGGGGTGCCTGAGAAATACCCAATTTCTCGTATCGGGCATCCCAGAAACCGATACATATCGTTTCGTCCGATATTTTGACCCATGCTAGAAATGCCTTTTACGCCTTCATAGAAGATCCCTCCATCATTTCTAAGACTAATCGTTCCATCCCCCCCCCCCCACCCCAATTCCTTGGCCCAATTGTTGACAATATATTGAAAACATTCTGCCCAGATTTTCAATTCTTAAACCGGATTAATACCATCCTATGCCCAATTGCCTTAATGCCTTCATTTATCAATCTAGGACCCACCGTGGAGCAGAATTCAAATTATGTTTTCATGGGTGAAGCTTGAAGTATGGAGGCCTAGCTTTCATGTGAGAAGGATAAAACCAGGTCAGCTTGCGTGCCCTGCAAAATTAAGGGGAAAGAGGTTGAAGATGAAGACTTGTGAGTTACAGAAGGAAGGGTCTCGTGCTCGCAAAGAAGATGGAGAACAAACGAGATGGAGAGCTCGGGGGCTATTTTTTCGTTAGCCGAACAAGAGTAGACAGCATTAAGTGACTTAGAAGAGAGTCAAAGATATTGTAGGGCTAACGTGAGGGCATGTGTGTGAACCCAAGTGGCCAAGTGAGAGAGTAGGGAGTGGAGGTGGGCGATCTGGGCATGGGTCAAAATTTCGGGTATCGGAAACGTATCGTCCGAGCTCAAAACCGATACGTATCGGACAATACGTATCGGAATAGTAAAATACCAGACGATACATTGAATGTATCGTCCGGGCATTTACATACAAAATGGCGATACGGTACATTGAATGTACCATATCGTCCAAGTCTGATACTGATACGTATTGTCCGATACGTATCGGTATCGGACGATATTTTGATCCATGGACCTGGGTATTTGCAAAGGTCTTAAAATCACCCAACTTTAAAACTTTTAGGCTTTGCTTGAGTCAAGATAGAAGGAGAGGAGAGAGAGGAAGCTGCACGGTTCAGGTAGCCAAAATAAAAGTTAGCTTTTCAAGTTTTATTTTTATTTTATGATTTTTTTCTTACATAATAGCGCATAAGCTCTTTGGGGACTAGAGCTATACGAGGATTTAGTGGGTTGAGGAAGTTTGTTCCTTATTACATGGTCACTTTAGAGAGAGAAGTTATAGAAGATGAATAGACGGTTTGGGTGTCTTGCCCAATATAAATAGAGCCCCCATGCTCTTTTTCATTCCCATCCTTCTATGTTAATAGTCTTTCCAAAGAAATTCAAATAGCATGGCATTCTCTGGTTGCACGTGATGAATGTAGGGAGAGGTTGTAAGATTGTGGGTAGAGCACTAACCTGATTTCAATGAACTGCTGTGGGTTCAGGGCGGCTTTGCCACTGATCTTGAGCTCCAAAGATACTTTTTCTACCTTCTTCCGTTACTAGACAGTTGAGGTGTAAAGCTGCGGCTGTGGGATTGGTGATGCACGGAGAATTTGTGACATGAATGGTCTGCCACTGTGTAGTGGTTCAGAGGTGATGCCAATAGATAAAGAAGAAGAAAGTTTGGTGGATTGTTGCTAAAGCACGACACTGATCTTCTGATTGGCTGTTGCAGCTTCTTGGCTATGTTAAGTCACATGGCGACTTGATGAAAAGAGAGGGAACGTGAAGGTGCATCGGGAACCATATATAAGCTTTTAACAGGAGAAGAAGCGGGCAGTGATGCTCCACGTTTCAACAGGAATATGAGAGAAAAAGATCCTGGCACTTAGGTTTTTCTATCGCAAGAAGCCTTTTAAGAGGAGGCATAAAGCAGGGGAGAGAGAGAGATTGGGTGTAGAGGTTCAAGTGTGACCTTAAGATTTGAGGAAAGTGTTTTGAGCGAGAGAAATCTGTAGAGGGTCGAGATTTTATGGGCATTAGAGGACGGTTTGGATGGTTTTCTCCACAATATCACCGGGATCTTTAAGATCTCTCGAGCTTCTATGACATTGCACGATGCATCAAGAGAATAAGAGAGAGAATTTTGGACGATAGACTTTAGGGCCCAATGTGTTGACGGTTGAGATTTATGAGGAATGATTTGTACGGTGCAGACGGACAATCTAAACACCTCGTACGGGATCCTAAGAAGAGAGAGAAGATTTTGTCATGCAATCCCAGAAATTATCGTGAGAGAAATTTGCAATTGGTCCTCGTAGATATTTAGGATCGGAGAATTTGAGAGGATAGCTGTGTGAGATCTTAATCAGTAAACAAGGAGAGAAAGAGGGCCGTAGAGTTGCTCGTCTGACATCTGAGTGTTTTGAGCAATAGAAATTATAGGGTGAGAGATGATCTGTTGTGAACCTTTCTAAGAATAGAGTAACATAGTGTGTGTTGGACTCTCAACCATTGAAACTCAAAAGGATAGCAATATGTGATATCTTAAAGAGAAAGGGTAAGAGAGCTGTTGCGACAGAAAACTTAGGAAAAAGAGCAATGAGAGGTTTAGTTGATGTGCAACTTGAATTTGTATGGCTGGAGAGACTTTAGCGAGATTTGGTCAGATGGAGTGGTCCCACCTAAGGGATTATCTCTCTCTCTTTGAGAGAAAGAGTGAGAATCTCTCTTTCCTTGATCAAATTCCAATAAGGAGTAATAATTCTCCTTCACTATTTGGATAGTGTTGTCTTAACCACACACAATCATCGAATATGCATATACTATGAAATGAAAACATATTTTATATAAAAAGATATATAACTTACTAATTAGTGTTCTATGAATTTTGAACACTATATTATTTAACTAAAATCTAGGCCCTCATCTATTGGTACAAATGCTCGGATTTGATTTTGGAGATAATATATATATATATATATATATATATATATATATATATATATATATATATATATATATATATATCTATTAAATTACATAGTACGCTACTCACATATACATACCTCTATATGTAAACCAATCAATGATGAATTGGAGAATCTAAGGGCCCAATTGTATTAAATGCATCATAGATAAGGATCCAACGACATGGTAATTTGCTATCTTCAGGGGCGAAATCATAATTTTTTCTTATTCAGGTAAAAGATGAGCCAACTTCTCGTGTCTTCTTAAATAATTACATCTAGATATTAATATATAAAATCACATTAATAGCCTTATTCAAGGATACATAAGGTCAAAGAAGTCATATCAGCAAACATTAAAACATAATATGTCCCTTTGTAATTACATCTATACATGCATCTCACTCAAGATCCTAGACAGCAATACACGTCTTTAGATCGATCAACAACAGTAGATAACATCAGGTACTTATCACTGGAACGATGGGTCAAATTGGTCAACCTCAATTTAAAAGGGGCATCAAGGCATCAAATCCTACTTTTGATCAAGTCAAACTATTACAAAAGGCAAATAGTCTACCTTTAGATCAGGGTCGCTACAGTATCCCCTCCTTATAAAAAATTTCGTCCTCGAAAATGATAAATGTAAGCGTGCCTCAAGTTATCCATCTGAAAACACCTTTCTCTCTTTGTGGCTAATTGTTGAGTTTCGATCTCATCTGCAATTCAATATTTGTAACTCTTGTAAGGCATCATTAATGAAGGGTTCTCCCATTTTCACAAAAGTCAAATAGTCAACCGTTACAAATAAGGGTGACTACAGTATCCCCTTATAAAAAATTATGTCCTAAAAAAGGATAAATGTAATGCGGTTTAAGTTTTTTTTTATTTGATCGGTAAAAAGTATTGAATTAATAACCAGCAAGGCGCTGAAAAACAAACACTGACAGAAAAAAAAAAGCAACATAAAACAAACAAAAAACGCATGGCGCAGCCACATGGACAAAAACTACTAAAACCTAACCCGGATCCCAAGGAGCAGACTCTTCCCCATCAGCATCACTTTGGTTGGAAACCCACAGATACATACAGTCCCTAACAGACTTGATGATCATCCCCACCGGACGCGGTTTATTTTCAAAGGTTCTTTCATTCCTTTCTAGCCATAAACTCCAACAGACTGCGAAGAACGCTACCTTCCAGTAGTCCCGAAGATGAACCTCAAAACTGACAGAAGTCCAAGCCAGGAATTCCTGGGAAGTGGTTGGAGGGGTAACTCAGGCCATGCCGAAAAAACTAAGAATCGCTCCCCATACCTTGTAAGCCAACTGACAGTGGAGAAACAAGTGCGCAGCTGACTCTTCCTATTGGTGGCACATTACACATTGATTGGGAATCTCCTTTCCCCGACGGATGAGCTGATCGATGGTTAAGACTTCCCCTTTAAGCAATGTCCAAGCAAAGAATCTAACCTTAGGAGGGATACCCATTTTCCAAAACTTAGCTCCTTGAAATTTGATAAGCGGACGACGTGTGAGCATCCGATAATACGTCTTCACACTGAAGCTGCCGTCTTTGCTTGAAGCCCATAACATCTGGTCTTGACGTTGCACATTTGGGAGGATAGTATAAATCATGGACATCATATTGGTAAAAGAGGCCATCTCCAGATCTACGGGCCCTCCCATAACCTACCACCACTGGATTCAGAGACAAAATCGCTAATCCTCCCCCCTGGTTGATGGAAATGGCATAGATGTAAGGAAATCCCGCTTTAAGACAGACCTCATCCACCCAAATATCATCCCAAAACCGAATATAAGAGCCACAACCCCACTTAAACCTTAATCCAATTAGCATACGAAGACCAAGTACCGCAGATGGCCTTCCACCAAGCCGATGTACCTCTGTGTATGGTAGTATTGATTCCCCAATTCCCGCTTGAATGCCCATACTTCTCAGCTAGCACAACTCTCCAAAGACTTCCTCTTTCACTCTCCAAACCAGCGCGCCAGAACCATTTCCCTAGAAGAGCGTCATTGGATCCCTTCATACTTCGAATACCTAGACCTCCGCAAGACATTGGGAGCTGGCAAATCTCCCAGTTCACCAGGTAATAGCGTTTGCCTAGACCCGAGCCTTCCCAAATAAAGTTTCGTTGAATTTGCTCTAGGCGACGGATAACCCCTGTCGGGCAAAGGAACATTGACATGAAGAAGATAGGCATGCTAGAAAGCACAGGTAATAGCATTTGCTCTAGGCGGCGGATAACCCCCGCTACTTAACAATTTACCTTTCCATGTAGATAGTCGCTGCTCAAACCACTGAACTACAGGATCCCACGTCCGCGCAGATAATTTTTTGATGCCTAGAGGCATTCCCAGATACTTTATAGGAAGCTTCCCAATAGCACAATTGACAGTAGCCGATAATACGTTCATCTGCTGGTCCCTAGTGTCAATTCCTGCAGTGGCTGATTTGTGAAGGTTAACCCATTGACCTGAAATAGCCTCATAGACAGCGAGGATGTCAGCCAGATTACTAAACTCTTCGACATCAGCATGCCCAAATAACATAGTGCCATCAACATATTGTAGGTGCGAGATAGCCCGGCCCTGAGATCCCACCAAAACCCTCGATATAAACTGAATCTGCTTTGCTCGCACTATAAGGCCAGCCAAGGCTTCGCCCACCATGTTGAAAAAGAATGGGGACAGTGGGTCTCCCTGGCGGAGGCCTCTTGAGCTATTGAAGTACCCAGCTGGTGTGCCATTGATTAGGACCGAAAACCATACCGATGAGAAGCAGGCACGCATCTATTTCCTTCAGGTCGTCCCAGACCCGAATCTGCTAAGCATATAGTCAAGGCAGTCCCAGCTGACTCGGTCATAGGCTTTCTCCATATCCACCTTCCATAAGGTTGTAGGTCGGCGTGATAGATGCGTAGAGAGTATCACCTCGTGAGCAACAACAACCAGATCGATCAATTGTCTTCCCTGAACAAAAGCGCTCTGGTTATCCGAAATGACCTTACCAATTACCGGTTTGATTCTGTTGGCAAGAACTTTGGAAATGATTTTATACAAGCAGTTGAGGAGACTAATCAGCATGAAGTCAGATATGTCCTCAGCTCCACTTTTTTTCGGGATCAGAGTTATGAATGTAGAATTTAGACAACGACCAATGAAACCATTGGCATGGAACTCACCGAAAATACTCATCATTCCGATTTCAGAATCGGCCAGAAAGCACGATAGAATTCCAGCGTGAAGCCGTCCGGACCCGGGGATTTGTTTTTCCCTCCGAACCTGATTGCCCTCCATACTTCTTCTTCATTGAACGGTTTCTCCATCTCAATACTCTCAACCTCTGAGACGGAGTTGAAAGATAGCCCATCCAGTTCCGGCCGGATCATTATGTCGTCCTTGTATCAATTGGAGTAGTAATTCACCACTTCGTGTCGGATCTGCTCCAACTCAGAGTAATCGACCCCGTCAACCACGATGCTGCTCATGAAATTGGTTTTGTTCCGTGCATTCGCCACTGCATGGAAATACCTTGTATTTTGATCCCCCTCTCGCAGCCACCGAACTTTGGATTTTGTCTCCAGTGCACCTCTTCAGCTCTACACTTATCGTTGAACTCTTGCTTCTTATGCACCCGCTCCCATTTTTCCTCCTTCGAAAGGGCCCTCATCTCCTCGAGATTATCTATTTCTTTCAGCCGAAGGAGTAAAGCCTCTTTCGTAGTCTGCACCGGGTCGTATACTTCTCTATTCCAAACCTTGATGCGCCCCTTTAGTAGTTGAAGCTTGGAAGTGAAACGGAATAAGGTTGTCCCAGTAGATACCGGCTCGCTCCACCACAAAGGGACCAATTGTTTGAATAGTTCATCCAATAGCCACATATTCTCGAATCGATACGGGGCCGGACCTCTCCCCCTAGTCTCACATGTCAACCGGATAGGGCGGTGGCTCAACACCGCTCAGGCGAGGCCTTCAAGTCTGGCCGCCGGAAATAGATCCATCCATTTCGTAGTGCATAGGAAACGATCCAGCCGGCTGAAAGAGGGGGCTTCTTGAAGATTTGACCAAGTGAAATTCGCTCCCGTGAGGGGTAAGTCCATCAGCTCCCAATCTGAAATGAAAGTGTTAAAATCTCTCATCACCCCCCTATCTAGCAGACCACCGCTTTTCTCATGCGCCCATATAATGGCGTTGAAATCCCCCCCCCCCCCCAAAGCAGTGAGGGTGCTCCCATCTAGCCGAAATGGCAGCTAGTTCGAACCAGAACTCACCACGTTGTCTATCATTCGATGGCCCATAAATATCGGAGAATGACCACACTTTGCCTGTGTCCCTGTTCTGTAGCACAACCGAGGCTGAGAAATGGCCCATCTCGTCGTCCATTTTCTTGAACAGTGCAAAATCCCAAGCTACGAGAATTCCGCCCGAGGCCCCCACAGAATCAACTCCAATCCAATCCCATCGGTTCCCTCCGAGCACCAATGCGACTTTAACCTTGTCACAACTTCCCCATTTGGTTTCCTGAAGAGTAATGACCGCCGGGTTGATGAGCGAGATGACCTGTTTAACCCCTGCCCGCTTGAATCTATCACTGATACCTCGCACAGTCCATGACATAATCTTCATGGGAAAACATCGCTAGGCCCGCCCGCCGATGATTGAGTGTTAGACACCCCCTTTCCGTTTGACATCCCCCAAGAGCAGAATCATCCACCGGCTAAAGGTTAGAGATGATTTGATCTCTCGCGTCCCCCCCCCCTTTCGTGTAGTCCCATCGGTCGGTACAAACCTGGTCTTGAATCCATGGCCTTAAGTGTGACGGGCCCAATAGTTTCAAAACATAGGTCGTATCGGGTTCACCCCCCAATCTCATACAGAATCCCTTGGTAACCGACCCATCTATGGTCCACCTAGAAGCCCCTGCCAGTTGTCGCCTGTCGAAATAGTGATGGACACGTGTCTCCATAGTATAGCTTCCATACTTATCAATGACTGCACGCTCAAGGAAGCGACAGGAATCTCGAAATAAAGGCAGGTCGACGAAATCAAAATCGCCACGTGTCACAATGGTTGAGCTCCCCCATGTCACCGTGACCAAATCTCGAGATAAATTATGAATGATGGTGCCAGATTGGCCACGTGTCATAGAAAAAGCACGATAGTCAAACCTCGATAGTGAAATCCTGCAATGGTTTCCTGAGACCGAGTGCTGGTTTTCTAAAACCACTGATGGGCCACGTGTCACATTCTCCAAATGCCTCGAAGCCCTCCACCCTCTGCATCTCTTCCTATAAAAGACCAAAAGCTTCTTTTTACCTCCTATCATCGCCTTCCTCTTTAGGCAAGACAACCTCTCTGTCCCCATCGGATCCCACCGACAAGACTCCTCATCTACCTTCACAGCGGGCAGCCAAGTCTGCCCCACCAACCACCACAGGTGTCAGTTGACAGGCGACCCTGGAGCATGACGGAACGACAACCGTTGAGCATCTCAACGGTGTGAGATCAGGTTCCAAGCAACACATTTGAATCTGGCGTTTTGCCGGTGCCGCCGATTGTCTCCTCCCACCGGATTCATCACTATCCCCATCTACGAGCTGCAGACGACATAACTCGTCTATAATTTCTCCATCTTCAAGCTCTGCCATTGGAGAATGAGCGATCCAATCAAAACCCAGGGTGCCTTGGAACCCCGCCAGTGAGGACGGCCACCACAATTCCCCCCATCGATGTGTAGCAGTTTTAATTTGCAAATATCTCTTGCCGCCTCCTCCTAGCCAAACCGCAATAGGAACTTAGTTTCAGATATAGATGATAGGCTAGGTCTATTAGAAACATCCCATGTATTTTGGGCCCATCTGTATAAATGGAATAGTGTTAATGTATCTCTGTTTGTGTAAAGAACAACCCAATAGTTTCGTAAGTTTTTGGCGAGGGAAAGAAACTGTGGAGATTTGAAACTGAGCTCAGCCGTGCCATCTCTCAGTTCCGGCAAACTGGAGACCTCATCTACGGTCGCCAATGGATTGCCTATTTCCCAAGTATCTTTCCCTCTTTTCTCCACTATCTCGGCAAAAGAGACCCCATTTGGTCGAGTGGCCGAATTTTTAATAGCAACGTTTACCCGATGGAATTTTTGCCGGCGATAGACCATCCCCGACGTAAATCACGCATTTGTGCACCATTAATGACCGTTTGATTATTATTTCCTGTCCGGGGAATCCGATCATCAGCAGACTTAACCATCACTCCTTCGACTCTGGCAGCGTTGCACCCATGTTGGTGACATATTGACCGACGTCAGAAATTCACATTCTGACAGCGGCCACAAATCCAATCTCCCAATCTTAACACCAAGACAGGTCGCTCGCCAACCATATCTCTGAGTTCAAACAACTCAAGATTTTTTTTTTTCTAAATCTACTCTCTCTAATGCGGTTTAAGTTATCTATCTTAAAATACCATTCTCTCTTCCCGGTTACTTGTTAAGACTCAATCCCGTCTAAAATTTAGTATTTGTAACTCTTATACTGTATCATCAAAGTTGGGTATTCCCCTCCTTATAATAGAAGTTGAACCTGACTAAATCGATTTATCGAATTAGCATTTATTGAAGAATTCCTTCATAGTCAAGAATAGTGTAGTGGATAGGCTTATAAGAAGAGAGATAATAAAAAGTTCTCAAGGAATTTTCAAATTTAAAGGGTTTCAGTTTAATGCAAATGACGAATCGGGTCCAATTACATGTGTGTGTTCACACATGCAACTGAATCGATGCGTCAACATAAATCAGGCACATGCAGGTGAGCTTTGAATGGTGACATCGGCAATAGGAAAAAAATTCCAGGAATGTTTGCTCTGATACCAAATTAAGTTTGGTGTCCTTTAGGTAGATTAGGGCTAGAAGATGAAAGTTGGGGTTAGAGGAAGAGAGAAGGAGAATTGGATTGTGAGTTAGATGACCTCAAACCCTCAATATATATATATATATATATATATATATATATATATATATATATATCACTAACAATAGGATCTAATGTACATCACTACTACCGGTATACATATATTCTACTTACTGATGACACACCCAACTAATGCTAGTGCACACCAACAGTCCTATTCAGCCCTACCCACATTATCAAATATCCTCTCAGTGGACTGTGCTTTTCCAGAATTTGATTAGTACCCTCCCATTGTAGTGTAAATTTTTAAACCACAATGATTTCCCCCCCTGCAAATTAGTCAACACCAACTAAGAGAGACACAATCCATGCCATAATCTTCCCTTGCAATATCACTCACAAATACACCCTGCATGTAAAGCAACTTGAACATTAAAAAAACTAAGGACAAGTGCCTATTAATATATTTTCAAATTTCTAGTTGTATAAACAAGTAATGCATTGAACAATATAACTGAAACTTCTAGAGAACACCAAAAGAAATGCCACATTCAGTGAATACCATGTTTGTATTATTACAAAGGATCTATCGGAAGTCAAGCCTCTGGACATTCTTGTGCTAGAAAAGTACAAATAAAAGAAATTTGAAGAGAAAAAGAGAAGCTTGATGCTCAAAGTAATACCTGATTAGGAGTGGCAGCATCTGATTGATTTTCCTTCTCCTCGTCTGAGCCAAACCAAATCCTTTCACCAGGAATTGAACCTTCAGGAGGCAAAAGAAGCTCAACATTCTCATGGGATGCATCAGAAGCAGCCATAAGCATTCCATTAGATTTTATACCACGCATGTTCCTTGGCTTCAGATTAGCTAGGACAACAACTCTAATGTCCTGCACGTTCTTTATTTTTAGTATAGTACATAACCCAATGAACCATGCTCATTAACTTTTAATTGAAATAACCATAACACGGATATTACAAATATTTACAAAATAATTCTAAATTGTGTATATGTTTTCCAGAAAGAACACTATCTATGATATTTCAGGAAACCCAATTCTGTGAGAATTTAACAACCTATTTTGTAATTTTCAGATTTCAGGGAAACACAATTCTGTATGAATTCAACAACCTATCTTGTATTTCTCAAAACTGTGACTATGCAAGGATATAGGTTGTGTGGTGTCAATAATGGCTTCCATAGATATAGTAATCCTACAACCACCTCTCCGCTGACACAATGAACTTGCAACTTGTGTGCCTGTGAAACATCATTTCATTTCGAAGTGGAGGGTGGAGATATCAGATCCTGTCCTTGAACTCATATCATGTGCAAGATCTGATTTCTTTCCCTCTTAGCACGACCTCTCTTAATCTCTCCCTTCTACTTTTATCGCTTGTAAAGATTATATATAGACACCTCTCCCATTGTCCAAGGCAAGCAAGGAATGACAAATAGTTGAACTCGTTCTCCACTGAGCTCTCATCTTATATCAATCACTTTAGTTTCTTTTAATTTTGTTCTCTAGAAATTTAGTTTTTGAGGATTTGTTATTATCAGAGCAAGGCTCTACCTCTTTAGATGTGCTTAAAATATGCCGTTGAACTAATAGTTGTGCTGTCTAAAATAAGAACAAGGTAAGTTTTCTGAGCTCCGTCAACTCAGATGTTAATTTGACAAAGGTCTCTTCTGCTACTATGCTTACTAAAAGGTAATATTCCTGCCTAAGTATGCTCTCATCAAATTAGTAATGTTGTGGTCGTTTGTTATAAAAAAAAATAATGATTGTTGTTACAACGAAAAGTTTCAAAACTCGGTATCAACCACCATTGGTGATATGTAAAGCAGCTATCACCAATACTAAGCAATACTTAGAAAAAATCATAATAATATTAATAAATTTGCCACGTGATCAAGGATTGCCCTGTTTTAGGTGTAACCAGGCGGGGACATGATCAAGGCTTGCCCTGCACCAGGAACTGTCAATCGATCCCATGCCGCCTCGATCCAAATCCAACAAGGAAGCGTGAACTAGAGTTCCAACACCCAGGGACAAATGTTCGCCATCACGAAGCAGGATGCAGCAGCCTCTAAAATTCCTTTTGATCCTGGTGCTACACATTCCTTTATATCCTTACAATTTGCATCTCAACTAAATTTGCACCTCTGTGCCTTACCATCGGCACTGCATGTTCCCACTCCATTAGGAGATACACTGACCACTAATATTTTTTTCAAGTCGTGGATTATTGTGATTGATGAATATAAACTATTAGCTGACCTAATCTCCCTAGAAATGGTTGATTTTGATGTTCTGTATAGACTGGCTCTCTGCCTACCATGCCAGTGTAGATTGTTTCCGGAAAGTCATTTCCTTTAACCTTCCTTCCTACCCGAGTTCAAATTATGTGGCATGAACCATCAACACCAGGCCAATTTGATCTCTGCCATTAAAATCAACCGACTGTTGAGGCAAGGATGAACCTCGAAAACATACCCATTGTTTGCGAATTCCCAGATGTATTCCCTGATAATTTACCCAGTCTCCCTCCCAAAAGAGAGACTGATTTTACTATTGATCCATTGCCCGGAATGGCTCCGATCTCCAAGGCACACTACCGAATGGCACTTGCTAAATTGAAGGAGCTCAAACAGCAATTGGAGGAGCTGTAGAACAAGGGGTTCATACGGCCTAGTTCTTCACCTTGGGGAGCTCTGGTGTTATTTGTTAAGAAGGATAGCTCGATGCGACTGTGTATAGACTAGAGACAGTTGAACCGGGTGACTATCAAGAACAAATATCTGTTAACTCGGATCGATGATTTATTTGATCAGCTGCAATCAAAGATCGACATGCAATCTGGATATCACCAGCTCCGGATCCGTGAAGAAGATTTCCATAGAACGGCATTGCGAGCCCTCTATGGCCACTACGAATTCGTGGTTATGGCATTTGGGTTGACTAATGCTCCTCAACCCTTATGGACCTAATTAACAGGGTATTCAAGCCATTTCTTGATCGGTTTGTGGTCGTATTTATTGATCATATTCTGATCTACTCCTCATCAGAGGAGCACGAACAATACCTACAGCTGGCATTGCAAGTGTTAAGAGAGCACAAGCTATACAGGAAGCTGAGCAAATGCACATTCTGGCTCGAGAAAGTTATTTTCTTAGGCCACGTTATATCCAAGGATGTCGTAACTGTAGACCCGGCAAGGTTGAAGTTGTTGGGAACTGGGAACGACCAAAGTCTGTCACCAAAATTCGTAGCTTCCTGGGTCTAGCTGGTTACTATCGGAGATTCATTGGAGGATTCTCCAAACTTGCAATGCCTGTCACCCAGCTTACCAAAGAGAATGTAAAGTTTGTATGGACCGACAGATGCGAAGAGGGCTTCCAAGAGCTCAAGAAGAAACCTACTCCTATACCGTTTCTGACTATTCCTTAAGGAAGTGATGGTTATATTGTATGCAGTGATACATCCAGACAAGGGTTGGGCTCCGTATTGATGCAACATGGGGGCGTAGTAGCCTATGCCTCACGTCAATTGAAGCCTCGTGAACAAAACTATCCCACATATGACTTGGAGTTAGTTGTTATTATCTTATCACCGAAGTTCTAGAGGAACTACCTGTATGGTGGCGAGTTCGAGGTATAAACTGATCACAAGAGTTTAGAACACTTATTCTCGCAACGAAAGTTGAACCTATGAGAGAAATGATAGATGGAATATTTGAAGGATTATGATTGCTCCATTAATTATCGGCTAGGAAAAGCCAATGATGTGGCTACTGGCTAGCATGGGTCAAAATATCATACGGAACCGAACTGTATCGGTTTTGGGGGTCACCGGTTCGGTACGTTCAAGGTACCGTACCAGTGCCTCCCATACAAAATATTAAAATACTGGACAATACATTCCAATGTATCGTCCGGTACATATCAGTTTTGGAGCTGGACGATACGTACCGGTTTCCCAAATTTTTGACCCATGGTGGCTAGTCTTATGGGTAGCAGGAAATCGACTGGTCTGGTAGCTAGTCTTATGGTCAGCGAATGGCAGCTGCTAGAAGAACTCAAAGACTTGGATGCCTATATTCAGATAGTTGGACCAAAAATATTGTGTCTCGTATGGCGTTCCAGCCTACTATATTAAATGAAATTAAAGAGGCACAATTAGGGGATACAGAGCTTCAAGCCATCCGAGGAGAAGTATGGCAAGGGAGACGACCTGATAGTTGGACCAAAAATATTGTATCTCGTATGGCGTTCCAGCCTACTATATTAAATGAAATTAAAGAGGCACAATTAGGGGATACAGAGCTTCAAGCCATCCGAGGAGAAGTACGGCAAGGGAGACGACCTGATTTCCACATTCACGAAGATGGAAGCCTTAGGTGCCAAGGGAGACTCTGTACCAAATGTCTCCGCTTTAAAGCAAAGAATACTCAATGAAGCTCACTGTACCAAGTACACAGTCCACCCCTGAGATAACAAAATGTGTCAAAACCTGCAACGGCACTACTGGTGCAGGAAGATGAGAAAGAGGAGATTGCCGAATATGCCGAGATGATGGGGACACCGACATGGTAGACATCGGATACGGGCCTTTTCGCGTGTACCGACGGTGGAAGAAGCGGAACGGACATCAGAACTAGGAGTAAAGAGACGAAATTCGGCGATATGAGAGATACTGCAAATTTCGATCGATCGAATTCTCGTTTCGATCGATTGAATAGCAGTGAGAGGAAAAACACATGTTCGGAGTATATAATTTGATCGATTGAATTATATATTCGATCGATCGATCGAGTTTCAAATTCGATCGATCGAATTTCTGCGGTGAATTAAGGATGTATATTTTTCGATCGATCGAGTTTTACTTTCGATTGATCGAATTTCACTTTCAATCTATTGAAATCACGCAGTTCTTTTATTTTGGTAATATTTTTATTTCGAACTTAATTTTTAGGGGCATACTTGTCCTTTTGGTATTTGTTTTAGGGTTTTATTTTCATTTGAAATGACTCCTATATAAGGTCCTTAAGTTAAACAATGTAATTAGTTGATGATTAATGAAAAGAGCTTTTGCTTGTGTGCTTGAGATGAGCCTCTACGAAGAGTGAATCTTCTTCTCGAGAAGGGTTTGGTGTGAAGCCAAGGGTGTGAAGCCCACCATCTATCCTTATTTACTTTATTCTATTAACTTATCTTCCTTGCTTTAATCCAAACAACCCAAATTTACCATTTCCCATCCAAATACCCAACTCCCAAAACCCTAGCTTCCCCCTACTCCATTGATTCGACCCGAGCCCGTAAACCATAGAAGGACCAAAGATTCCATCGTTGAATCGTGAGCGCCCTAATCTGAGAAAAAACTTAGAGTTCTATCTCTATGATCGATCTGCGCTGCAACCTAACGGATCTAACGCCCGGACCGAACCCAACTCAAATTATACGTGAGCCTCCAATGGAATACTGCGAACGCCAAGGTATTCGTTATATTTTGTGAGTTTTATTGTTTAATTTCGGCAAAGTCAATCATCGCATTCACGTAGTTTAGGGTGTCGTCCTACGTCACGCAAAGTGTCTAATATGTCAACAAGTCAAGATCGGGCATTAGAAGCTTGTAGACTTCAGTCTGTCCCTATCCCTCCATGGAAATGGGAGAACATCACTATAGACTTCGTGAAAGGTTTTTCGAAAACCAGACGCAACAATGATTCTATTGGATTATTGAAAACCGACTCACTAAGTCTGCACATTTTCTATTAGTGAAGAAACAGACTATAGCGAGAAGTTAGCTGAGATATATAAGAATGGGATTATTTGACTTCATTGAGTACCTATCACTACCATTTCAGACAGAGATCCCTAGTTCACCTCCAAGGTGTGGGATGGTTTACATGCAGCCTTGGGGATTCAGCTAAGTTTCAGAATAGCTTATCACCCCAGACAAGTGGGCAGTTTGAAAAGGTCATCCAGATATTGGAAGACATACTAAGGGCTTCTGTTCCAGACTTCAAGGGAAACTGGGAGGAACGCTTACCTCTCATAGAGTTTCCTTACAACAACAATTATCAATCCATTATCAAGATGGCACCCTCTGAAGCATTATATGATATACCTTGTCGATCGTTGTTATGTAGGGATGGAGATGGAGAGCGACCTTTATTGGGCCCAGAATTGGTCCAGGAGATGACCGAAAAAAGTAAACTAATACAGAAAAACTCAAAATAACACAGAGTAGACAAAAGAGCTATGCAGATCAGAAAAGACGTGGGATGGAATTCCAAGAAGGGAGGATTCGGTATTTCTAAATTCTAAGAGTATCACCATTTAAGGGCATCATGAGATACAGAAAGAAAGGGAAATTGAGTCCCAGATACATATTGGCATGTTCCGGGTCCTAAAAAGAATTGGAGAAGTAGCTAATCGGCTCGAATTACTTGAACGGCTTTCAACCATTCATAATGCATTGCATGCGTCTAAGTTGAGAAGAAATGTTAAGACCTTGTTCACATCATTGACCATGAGCTAATCTCGATTAAAGAAAATTTGTCTTATAATGTTACAGTTTCAAAAAAATAATTGTCTTATAAAGAGCAACCTATGGCAACCGTTGCTTACAAGGACCAAATCTTGAGGAATAAAAGAATTCCTCTAGTCAAGGTGTTATGGCAACAGCACAACGACTTGGAGGCTACCTGGCAAACTGAGCAAAGGTCCAAGAGAAGTACCCCACCTGTTTAAAGGCATGTCTATGTAAAATTTTTGTAAAGAGAGAATGATGTAATACCTAGAATTTTTAAACCCTAATTAATGACTTTTCCCGCTTAATTAGAAGCTAAGAGTGGTTTAGTATTTTCCACGCATTTCTTTTAGCGTTTCGACTTTCGATAAAATTTTTGCCCTAGGGACAATTTCATAATTTTGAATATTAGTGGGAGTTAATAGAGAAATTTTATTCCCATGGCAATTTGGGTATTTTGGATAATACCAAGGACATAATGGTCTTTTTGCACTAGAGGGTAGATTTGGAGTTTTCGAAAGTCGAAAACTCCAAATCTATGGCAATTTGTGTTTTGGCCCTCAAGGGCATTTTTGTAATTTAAAAAAAAACAACAAGGTGCTTTAGTAATTTTCAAAAGCTATTTTATTACAATAAAAAACAAATTTTATTCTCTGTGGGCCACGTGTTAGCATGCATGTGCCTACATCGATGTGGCATGTGTGTGCATGCGTGACATGTGTGCACATGCATGTGCAACACGTGTGCGCATGCATGTGTGACATGTGTCAACATGCATGCTAGCACAAGTTGGCACGTGGTTAGCTAAGAAGGGAGGTGCCACTCCCTTAAAAGCCTATAAATAAAAGAGGAAAAGAGAGAAAGTAAGAGCATGGTTGTCAAGGTCACACTATGGTCTCGCCATGGCGAATGTCAATGGGAAACGTTATATATAACCAAATAGCCATAATGGCTAAATAGTGATACCATAGCGTCGCCATGGCAGAATAGCATTATGGCGTCACTAGGCACGCTATTTTAGTTTTTAAATAATAATGTATAATATTTATAAGTTATGGCATTTCTATAATATATAAGTTACAAAAGTTAACTTACAAGTCACAAAACTCAATTTATAAGTTACGAAATCTTTGACTCCCTCTCTCTCTCGTTCCAGCAGCTACCAACACCAACGTTGTTGAAACCTCAACGTCAACGACACTATCGTATGTGTACTTAATATTTCAAATTTTTTTAAATTCTATATTTGTTGATATTTCATATTTATTTATTTATACTTACCATGTTGCAAATTTGTTGATGTTCCATATTTGATTTGTATTTATTGATATTTGTTTATTCCTAGAACATGAAATCTTCAATATTAGAATCAAAGTATAAAAAATCGGCCGATACCGATACGTATCGGTTTTTCGGCAATCCGATACATATTGGTATCTCGTATCGGGTATCCGATACCGTATCGGCCGATACAGACCCATATCGGCCAATACGTATCGGGTATCGGCCAATACGTCTCGGTCGAAACTGAGATGTTGAGTTTTCTTTTTCTTTTCTTTTTTTTAAAAGAAAAAGGCTGATACACATCGGTATTGGTTGAATCGTACCGATTTTGATACCTTGAGTATGATGCTTTAGTAGTTGAATTTTTTTCTTATATTTAAAAAAAAAAAGAATACTACTAATTAATAGATAAAACAATTTTTTTTTTAAATTACAATAATAAATAGTCTCGCCATGGCTACGCCATGACCTCGCCATACTGCCTTAACTACCTTGAGTAAGAGTGAGAAAGAGAGAAAATCAGTGAGAAAGGAGAAACCCTAGGAAGGAGAAGGAAGAGAAGAAGAGGCTTACCTTCCCTCCCTCGGCTCCGATTTCAGTTCCTAATGCAAGTTCTTCCTGCTCCCTTTGTGTTATTTCTATATGGTGCTTCCCTAACTGTTTATTTTCAAATCCTACTGTCTAAATGGTATTCTTTATCCTTGAAAATTCAGAATTTAATACTATGACTGCTGCCCTATTTACTTTCTCAAAATCAATGTTAAATTTCAGCTTATAGAGTTGATTTAAAACCCTATTGTCCACTGCCCTGAGTTTCTATTCAAAAATCAGGACACCTATTCGAGTTGCATGCATCTGATGGGCTGCCAAGTCAGCCATTACCTTCGCCCATTTGACACACAAAATTCCAGCCCTTAAAGGGTGTCATTTAAAGGTGTAACGGGCTGCCCTAAAGGCAGCACAACTACATCAGCTCTACCAGACATGAAGGTTAAGACGTGGCTGGCAGATAAGCCTGATGGGGACATCCGATTCACAGAACCACCCATGGTCTATCGAAGGCGAAAGAAATGTGTGAAAACATCCCGAAGGCTCCAAAATGAAGAATGAAGGTGTTATGAAAATTAAGGCAAGGTCATCCATGCCCAAGGACATCCGTGCCCAAGGACGTCTGTGACATCGGATGGACATCTATCATTTAGACACCGTTCTGTTTTGTGCGCATCATTGAGGACGGACGTCCGTGACCTTCGGACTGATATTCGTAAGTCTCGTCTGCAAATTGGCGGCTAGACGAGTTTTGAGGCAAAACTTGTCGTTTTAGAGTTTTAATTGTTTTAGGGCTTTCTTATTTCGAACTTTATGTTTAGTTAGGGTTTATTTGTCTATATAAAGGCATTGTAAATACAATTTTAATTAGTTAATGATTTTTTTTTTATCGGTAAAAGTATATTAAAAAAACCAGCGAGCAGCTAGAAAGCGACAAAGAAAAAGAATAAAAAAGAGGAAGAGGAAAATAAAAAATGGCACTAAAGGCGGGAGAGCTGGCATAACCACCCCCCGGGCCACCAAGAGGCCGAAAAGCCTCCACGAAGGAAAAGCAAAAAATCACGTATAAAATTCTCCGCTCCCCTCCCCTCGAATTAGTTAATGATTATTGAATATCGCTTTTGCAAATTGAGAACTTTTATCAAAGTTTTCTTCGAATGTGCGATTCTGTCAAAACTTGGAAGAGCGATTCTCCTTTCCGCGTGCAGTTTGGTGTGAGGCCAACTTTTCTATCCTTCTTATCTACTCTTTTCTCCATCTTACGTGTAAGTGCTTGATTAATTTTCTAATTAATTTTATTCCTATAATCCGGAATTAATTGTCTATTTTGCTTACTCGATCTTTCTGTAACCTAACTTAAGATCGTTCAACCGTCCTAACACAGAATATCTTTTCTTTGAGCCCTTTGATTTCCAAATACCAAGAATCCTTTTGTTGCTAATTCTGCGTAGATTCGAAAGAACCCACTTGTGAGTTCGTTCGAAGGCCTAAACTATTGGAGATCTAGTTGTTCGCTAAGAACCCTAGTCTTCTAGATCTTATAGGGAACGTACAGCGAAAGTAACACTATTTTGGGCTAAATCAAATAATTTAATTGAAATTCTCTTTATTTTCTGTGTTAATTTGTTGGGAAATTCATATTTCAATTATTCATATTAATTCACAAATAATCTCATCCCATTATATTTGCATCACGTTAGTTTCTGCATCAAAGCCTCTGCTGGAAGATAAGCCTATGAGACTCTTCCTTATTGTATGTCATCGGAGAAATTATGATTTGATGTTTAACAATGAAATTTGTTTATATAATGTTGTTTTATCCTATTACTGTGTCTCATATGGATACATACGATGTCCATAAGAAACTCTTATGCATAAAGGTGTCTTATGAAGCTTATAAATTATAATCACAAAATGAAATTCTAAAAGGATATGATCACCCGAGAAGAGTGGTTTATGAATTTAAGCTTCTAAAGGATCTGAAGAAACCTTAAGATGGTGACAAAAGATGAAATGTGAAATGAAGGGGAGGGAACCAATTGGTCACATTGCCCTATATATCCCAAGTGAAGAGGTGTCGGTTAGGCAACTCAAGAGAAGAAACGATTTTAAAAGCTTTATATTACATGTTATAATATTTCACAATTTTCATGGAATACCTATGAACGGCGCAAGCCGTATGATGAACCCGGCGAAAGCCAGGTATGCTATGATATATTGACGTGGAGGTCACCACGATATGGACTTGTCAAGTCAATCAAATGGACCAAACGATGAGATGATGACTGATAAAAGGAAATTACCGATAATTCATGGAGGGCATCTAGTACATAGTTGCCATGAGTTGGTACGGGGTACTGGTACGGGTACGTTTAGGTGAAAAAGTTTCGGGTACGTTTTGAATTGATACATCTTCGGTACAATGTTGGTACAATATAGAAACATAGTTGATGTGTTATAGGTACAAATAAATACGGCATTGGTACAACACGGATACAAGTTGGATTCATCATAGAAGCACTAGTTGTGCAACATAGATGCCAAATGGATGTGGCATATATGACATTGGTATAACATTGGTGCTTCTTTTGTGTAACTATATATGAGAATAATGTTTGTATGTACTAATATTCATAATTTTAAATTTGAGTGTAGAGACATGATTCATTGAATTCATATATCTGCTAGTAGTATGTGATTAAATCTATTTGTTAGTAGTATATAGCCATATATGATATAATATATAATCTAAAGTGGTTATATGATGGAAACACCTTCTTGATAGTATGGAAACTACTTATTGAGCCTCTGATATCATTCACAACTCCTAGGTGTTTTGGACAGATGGATGGAGTTCTTGTTTCGTAATATATGTGTTCAATTCTCTTGGTAATAAGTTGGTAATAGGTGTCTGACCCGTGCACCAGTCGGAGTGGACCGGTTGGCCCGTGCAGCATTGTTAGTGGCTGGAGGATGACCCGTGCACCACTTTATGTGCAGCTGACAAAGGTTGCCAAGAGCAAACAACTATTAATTGATTTAAATCGGGCGATGGAGATAATTTTTTGTCCAAATTTTCTAAACAATGCATCATGAGATTACAGGAGTACCATTCAATGGTCAGATGGCACACATCCCAATGATTGATCAAATGGCCTTGATTGATGATCACCAACACAAGGTGAATGGTG
This sequence comes from Chloranthus sessilifolius, assembly GCA_021018995.1. Lineage (NCBI taxonomy): Eukaryota > Viridiplantae > Streptophyta > Magnoliopsida > Chloranthales > Chloranthaceae > Chloranthus > Chloranthus sessilifolius. The sequence goes on along the minus strand of CM037588.1, from coordinate 159,231 downwards.
AAGATGGGGTCGATCTACACCATATAACTCCTCTTCAAATAAAAACACAATTTAAAAGAAAAAGCGACCAAATAAAAAAGAATCTCGTGGCCAGCTATCGAATTCTTGGCAAGTGCTGGAAAAAATAAAATAATATAAATTATAGCAACCCAAATCTGGAATACAAGCCGCAGAGCAAACACCATTAATAGAATTATTAGCCATTAAAGAATAAAGAGTTCGTTTCAATGACCAGATCAAGAAATTGTAGATCTATGGCTATTAGGACTCCATGGAGGATTACTTTAAGCTCGATTTCTGTAATGTCATAACCATCACACGGTCCAAAGAAGCTGCTAAGAAAGCGCTCAATGTGGTCTCTAAAAAACCATCACTACACAAAACTGCCCCCTATGCGTAAAAGGTCTGAATTGAGTTTAATCAACTCTTCATCAGGAAGAATCTATTTGAAAAGGGAAATTGGTCACCTTCTTCACATAGGTCTTTCCAATTCCAAGTTTTTTATATAACTGATTATCATTTTATTCATCAATAAGTTCCAAACCATCAATCCTCAAGACAACATCATCAATGATAGAAACCCTTTATGATATTTGAATAGAAATTCCTTTATTTTCCTTGTAATTTAGTAATGATATTTCATAATCGTTATAGCTTTTGGCTTGTAAAACCCTTTCAAGAGGAGATACTGAACCCTAGATTTCTCCTACATCAAATAGGACGGAAATTGGCAAGTTGAATGTTTATTTTCAGAATTGCGAGATTACACCATGAAAACTCATCACAATGGCTTGTTGGGCGAGATTACACCATGAAAACTCATCACAATGGCTTGTTGGGCGAGATTACACCATGAAAACTCATCACAATGGCTTGTTGGCTAAACTTGATAAGATTAAATAACCAAAGTGTGTGTGGAGACATTTTATAGCCCTCTCTAAGAAGATAGATTATGCCAAAAGAACTACGATCAATAGGGGATAAATCAAATAGATGAGACTGTGGAAATTGAATTCAACTCTGAACGTTAAAAAAAAAAGAAATATATGCAAAGGAGGAAGAGATAGAGAGAGAGGGTTTCAGGGTTTCATGGTTTTAGGTAGGTACCTGAAGGTGGTGTAGAGGGATGTAGTTGACAAGACCACTGCATATGGTCCTGGGTTCAGGTTCCCCCAAGTCAACCTCTTCCACGTAGAGGGAATCTGCTTCGGGATGTCTCCGGGCATTGAGGATGCGGCCAACCCTGATGTCCAACGAGGATGCCGCATCCCTTAACGGGTCGCTTACATCGGCTGCTACTGCTGCACTGCTCGTTTCCAGGGATGTAGCGCAGAATAGCCTCTTCCTCTTGGGATGGTAATGGGAGGAGAGAGCAGTGAAGAAGCCTACGCGGCGGTTAGTAAACGAGCGCGTCGTCGGATGATTGAAGGAGACAAGGATAACTCCACTTTTCACAAGTGCTGCTGCCATCACTCTTACTACTCACCACCACCACTCACATCCTCTGCCCTTATATTCCCCCTATCGCTCGGATAAGCCAATGTTAACCAAAACGCACTTTTCACAATGCATGCAGGTTAAAGGAGATGGGTTGAGGTTTTAATTTCATTGGTTGTAAAGAAAGGTACTCATTTATTTTTCGCTCACCTTTGAGCCTCAATCAAGGGTTAAAATATCGGATTTCCGATACGTATCAGGACGATATGTATCGCGTATTATCCGATATATTGATACATTGAATGTATCGATTTGATATATATTATTTTTTTTTTTAAATCAAAAAAATCAAATTATTGTCCGTATCAGACGATACGGGCGATACGTATCGTCTGTATTGTTCGTATCGTTCGATATGTATTGTGTATCGTTCAATACGTATCGCTTATCGGCGATACATTGAATGTATCATTCTGAAACTTTTTTTTTTTTTTCAAAAAATTAAAAACCCAATTATCGGACGATACTTTGAAATTATCGCCCGATAATGTCAAAGTATCGTTCGTATCGTCCGATACGGGCGATACATTACCCGTATCGGACAATAATTACCTTATTTTTTAGGGGGTACAATACATAGGCAATGTATCGTACCGCCCAGATCCAAAACCGATACGTATCGAGCGATACGTATCGGTATCGGACGATTTTTTAATCCATAGTCTGAATATAAGATAATCGTTGCAAATTTTACTTACAATAAATGAATATTATGAGCTATAGCCTTGTAAGTAAATATATTCAGATAATATTTGGGGCATAAAACACAAGAAATTACATTAAAAAAAAATACCAAAATTATACTTTTTACAGTAAAATAAGATGATTGCATATAATATTAACATATTACTATGAAATGAATGTGCCGTAAATAGAAATTACTTATTTGTTTTTACCAAAGAGAGTTTTTATTTTTTAAAGATAAAAAGAGATTTTTAAAAACTATATCAAATTCGTATCGGCCCAACAGGTCAATAGTAAAATACCTTAGGGTTGAGGGTTTTTTGGGTTTAGGGTTTAGGGTATAGGGTATAGGGTTTTAGGGTCTAGGGTTTAGGGTTTAAGGTTGGAGTTTGGGGGTTAGGTTTTGGGTTAAGGGTTTATGGTTCTGGGTTCTCAAGGATTAAAAGTTTAGGGTTCTGGGTTCTCTAGGGTTGAGGGTTTAGAGTTCCATTTCATGTTTTTTTTAATTTGGCACATGTACAAACTAGATAAAAGGTACAAAATTAATTTGGCTCATATACAATCTAGATAAAGAGTTTCATTACTAATTCCTCAAAGAAAAAAGTGGTTACCTAAAATCCTACATCACATCTTTTAAGTTGCTACTATCAGGCAATGATCAAAATATTAGGATTTCGGTCAAAGTTTGTTTATTATTATTATTATTATTATTTGTAAATAAACAGTTTAGTATTTTGAACAATATTTAAATTATTGGTTGATAATTTCAAGGTCCTTATATTTTAGCCGAAAATTTATAGTTATTGTCTGTATTGCAACTTGCAAGGTATTAAAAATTGGCCAATACCGATACATATCGGTGCCGATACCTATTGGTTATCAACTTGGTTGAGGGTATCAGTATCGGGCGATACATATCGGGTATATCGGCTGTTACCTCCCATTTAAAATTTTTTTTTTTTAATTTACTGAATTAACTCGGTATCGGCTGATACCTCCCTGGACCGATACCCGAGATGGGTACCCGAGCTGACAGCTTGCGTATCGGGTTTGCTCAAAATCGCAAAATATCAATCGATAATTTCAGATTTAGGCTGATATTTTGAACCATACTATTAGGTACCTTAACCCTCCGCACCCGGATCGCCTGCCTATTTTGGAGTAGAGTTGCCCCTGACAACTGTGAAAAGAATTTGGACTAGATATTTTTGAGTGTCGCGTCTGTGAAATATGAAAAGCTTACTTTTACTGATTTGCGCACCAAATAGCTTAAAGAAACTTGAATTTTTTAGTAGGAAATATAGCCAAAACGCTGCTCACGGTCCGTACCTAATGCCAATTTCAAATATTTTTCATCAGCATTCCATGCTGAATGATTGATTAATGGTCATATTCTAGTTTGGCTGCTCTTTCTATGTTAAGTTCAAACACATTTCTTCGGCGTTCTTCTATAACCAATGTGGGTATGAGAATATTTATGCTTTTATATATATATATATATATATATATATTATTATTATTATTATTATTATTATTATATTGGTATTAGATATGTGCCCCAAACTGCTATGGGACTTGGTATCGGGTATGAGGGCACAGGTTTATAATAGTACCGAGCAAAGCCAGGGAGATTTGCGATATATATATATATATATATATATATATATATATATATATATATATATATATATATATATATATATATATTATATTGGTATTAGGTATGTGCCCCAAACTGCTATGGGACTTGGTATCGGGTATGAGGGCGCAGGTTTATAATAGTACCGAGCAAAGCCAGGGAAATTTGCGAGTTTTTCTTTTTAACAGGGAAGCATGAAATTTGAACCCTTGACCTAACTCCTAAGGAGATTTGACACGCAAGGGTCCAATCTCGAAAGAGATTTGAGGGCATCAACACATACATTCCTGTTGTCACAGAGCTGAAAGTGAAATTTGCTTTCCTTCATTTAATAATTGAAAGAATAATTTATAATTCATATCATTTAAAATTAATTATTTTGTACTCATATGCCATCACTTCAATAATTTCTATGTTTCTTTTTTTTTTTTTTTTTTTTTTTTCTCTTTCAATTTCGTTTCATTTTCTAGAGTTTAATTAATAATCCTTCCTAGGAATATGTAGTCTGAAGTTAGTAATAAAAGATAACAAAGGGCTAGAAGCCATAGTGACAAATTTTGTTTTCGATAATATTTCGGGCTAGGGTTATTGCAAATAAATTTCGGAAAATTTTGAAAAAGTTTCAAGGAGTATAAAAAATTATATATAAATCAGATTTAATATTTACTAAAATCTTATTTATTATCTAAAAATGATCAAAATTAATAAAAAAAATATTAATTTCCGATTTTTTTTATTTTGCCAAAATTAATGAAATTTTGGCAATTTCGAATAAATCACAGAAATTTTGTCTATTTCCTATTTAGGTAAATTTCAGATAAATTTGTCACTATGCAATATCTGTTGGTTTGGCCGATATATATTTGATAATATTTGATACATTTCAGTTGGGACTCAACTGATATGCCTCTATATGTCAGATTTTAAATCGAAACTAATGACTTTTACAATAGAAATCTTTAGAGCATGGCCTTCAAATAAATCGGCTTAAATGGTATATTGAAACTAATGACTTTTGCAATAGAGATCTTTAAAACATGGCATTCAAATGAATCAGCTTAAATGGTATATTGACATGACCAACTCCTGTACCTGTAATGGTTATCAAAAAGAAAAAGAGTAATTAACTCTTGCCCTCTCAAACCATAAATTTCGACAAAAGAGTCTCCTTTTTTCATGGATAACTATTTGGGGCGACAAACATCATGTGGAAAAAAATGATTTGATTTCTCAAATAATTTGGGCCTCCAAACCTTCCACTTAATTATATATTAATTTTCCAAAAAATATAGATGCAGGACATGCGACAACAGTTTTGGAAATATTACCAAAAGTAGGGTTTAAGGCCCAAAGATGGTACTATTTGGATAGTACTTAATTTTAAGGACACGGGTAACTGTAGCCATAGGATTTGAGCACAATCTCCAAATTTGTTTAGCTAGGAGGGCAATATTAAAAGACATCAGATTCTTAAAACCCAATCCTCCGTCACCTTTTGATTTACAAACTTCCTTCCAAGACCACCAATGAATACCTTTCTCCTTACCACTGTGACTCCACCAAAATTTTGCACTAATCGTCGAAATTTCTTGAATAAAAGAAGTTGGTAATCTGACACAACTCATCATATATGTGGGAATGGTCTTCTGGGCAACAACTTTGATCAAAACTTCCTTTCCGACTTTAGGGAGAAGCTTTCCTCTCCAACCCATGAGTCTTTTTCCATATTCGATCTTTAATGGGCAAAAATGCAATTCTCTTAGAATGTCCTACCATCATAGGTAAACCCAAATATCTCTCGTTTGGGCCAGCCTCTTTAACCTGTAAGACATTGAGAATTTTTTGTTTTATAGAATTTGGAACATTCTTACTAAAAGAGATCTCTGATTTGTCAAAATTTATGATTTAACCCAAAGCCTCTTCATAGAGCCTGAGGATATTCACAATTTCCCCACATTCCTGTTCATTTGCCGAATGATAAATGATACTATCATCAACAAAAAATAAATGGGAAATGGTCGGTGCTCCCCTTCAAATAAGGATATCATAAATCTTCCCACAATAAACCCTAGAAGATATAAGATTTGAGAAGACTTCGACACATAAAATGAAGAGATAGGGGGAAAGGGGATCACCTTGCTCGAGACCACGACTAGGAGTCGTCTTATTAATGACCTGCCCATTCACAAGGAACTCAAAGGAAACAATTTTGACACGTCCCATAATCAATGAGACCCATCAAAGGGTAAAGCCCATCTTTAAAAGAACCCTTTTAAGGAAAGACCATTCCACACGGTCATAGGCTTTACTCGTATCAAGTTTCAAGGAGCACCAACCTTTTTTACCTCTTCTTTTGCTTTTAAAGAAGTGACTAATTTCAAAAGCAAGCAAAGAGTTGTCAAAAATAAGTCTACTAGGAACAAAAGCATTTTGATGTTCAAAGATAAAGTTGGGAAGAATAACTTTTAACCGATTTGCTAACACTTTAGCAATGATTTTATATATAATGCTGTAAAGACTTATCGGTCTAAAGTGAGAAAGATTTTTCGGATTCTTAATTTTAGGGATAAGCACAATGTGAGTGGAATTAACAAGGGATAAATCAGAAGAGCCATTAAGATAAGAAAGGACAAAATTAGAGACAGATACCCACAATTTTCCAATAAGCTTGAAAGAAGAGAGGAGGCATACCATAGGGTCCCAGAGATTGATAAGATACATCTGAAAAGGGGGATCATGGACTTCTTTATTCATGAAATGTCGAGTTAACCACACATTTTGTTCAGCCTGAACTGTAGCATCCACATTCTGAAGGGCCTCATCGATTTTGTCCGGATTAGAGGTAGTGAACAAGTTTGAACAGTAGGTTGTAATGATTTGTTCCATATCAGCCCGAGAAGTGTGTCAGTTACCAGATTCATTATTCAAGCCCTTGATGAAATTAGTTTTTCTTCTAAGTGATGAAGCAGAGTGGAAAAACTTAGTATTATTATCCCCATTCTTTAATAAATCTTTAGAACGTTGTTGCCACATCAACTCCTCCTTTCCTAAAAGATCATCAATCTTCTTTAGAATTTTTCTCTCTTCCTCACTATTGAGGAAGGACAAATCCGAGCTTTTCTTTATTTTTAAGGAATTATGCAGCCTTGAGATATGACGTTGGATGTCTCCAAAGGTTTCTTTACTCCACTACATCAAGTGCGTTGAGAGTGAGTCAATATTATTGCAGAGATTTGAACTATGGTCAAGCTGCAGCAAATTCCAACAATTTCGGCAAATGACACTTCAATTACATTTGCCAAATGACACTTCAATTACACATATGGAGAGTGTTTATGAGTTAAAAGAGAAATTGAACAATTAACAAAAGAGAAATGATAAAATCCCAGCTAAGAGGTCATTGGTTGGAAAAGTGGGACTCACTCACTTGTTCCCAAAAGTAGTTCCCCTTTGGCCAGCCAATGGAGATTTGAAAAAAAAAAACCAAACCTTGAATATATAAATTTTGAGTGGGGAATATCAATCAAAATCACCATCAGAAGTTCACCACCAGGTTATATTTCAACAGGAAACTAATAATTCAACGTAGCTTTTCACTATCTTTTTTTATTTCCTCTTCCTCCCTCTGAAATTGACAAGATCATCTCCTACTCTATATTAATTAGGACCTACCTTTTGGAGTTCATGTACTAATAACTTCAAAGTCAGCACCAATGGGCAAATGATCACTCGGGTGGTACAAGTTGGGCAGTCCACCAGCAACATTGGAAGATTCAGGGCCTGGAAGCTCAAGGAAACTAATTGGTTTCAGGTGGCCAGAAGGTGAAAAAAATATGTAGTCTAGAGTTCCGGTAAAATCAGGAGTACAGTTTGTGAAGAGAGGTTCTCCTCCGACAAAGGCATGGAGGCTGCACAATGGAATGCCCACTTCTTCCAATTCCTCTGGCATCGTACAACAGTTGCCTGATACAAGATACTGGTAGACCTGAAAGCACAATGTCATAAAAAAAATTCACCAAATTTAGGAATCTCAAAATCTTAATGTAGGACAAAGAGCCATCCTATAATAATTATTATAGAGGAGGAGCTGCTACAGAGATTTTGGAACAAAAAAGAAGAACTGGACAGACTGCAATGTGCCAACAAGTCCCAAACAGCAAAAATAGAATTTTCCAAAAGTGTTGGGCTTGAGCCTGAACATGGAAACCCTCAGTTGGTTCTTTTTCAAAGGCGCCCCATCTCGCAAGGGGAAAGGTATGTAATCCTTTCTTTTAATATATTTTACTATTTACGGAGAAAAAAACAGGAAAAAAGTGTCAGTATTTGAGGAAATTAAGGAAATCATAAGGGCTGAGGAGAAACTAATTCAAGCACAATATATAATGGAAGCATCACCAGGGTCTTCCAAAAGTCATGTGACGTGAAACAAAGAAGTAGAAAAGGGAAAGAAAATAATGGCTGTGGCAGTTAGAAACAGGCTTTCTAGACTGGTAAATAGACCTAAAAGTGTCCAAAAGAGCTTAATTACACCTATCCTAACAGCTGAAAACAGGATCAAATCAGGCTCTTTAAAGTCAATAAAAGGGGTTGGAAGAATGGATTACCAAGGATTCATTATTGCTACACCGGATTCATTTATGGGGCTGAAGAGTGTTTCAGAAACAAAGACAAGATTTTGCAGATGATAAATAAAGTGGCTGCAGGAAAGTACCTATTGCTATCAACTCAAAACAGAAACTGCTGGACATAGAAAGAGAGAGAACAAGGCTGATGAAAGGCCTAATACTGGTTTTTTTAATGAGGACTGGTTAGTGGGCTGTTAAAACAGGTCCAACAAGTGATTAAGTTATATGAAAACTCAAGTGTGTCGCAAGAAAACTTAAGTTGTCGCGTAACCTGCAGTTCAAGATATCTAGATATAGCAACTTGAGATTGGCTGAGGAGGTGAGCCAAGAATATTATAAAAACAAAGAATATTAAACGACACGAGATTTCAGTGAGAGTATGTTGACTGAGATTTTTTTATGTTATTTTTTAATCTTGGACTTTCCTTTTGTTATTTTACTAGTTTACTTAGTTATCTATTAGGTTAACTTACACTAGGGCTCTTCATTTTAGGAAAATCATTCTCTTTATATTATTGTGGTCAAAGACTTCAGTTTTGATATCGAAGTAAATTGATGGGGAGATCGCATCTACCAAGCCTTATACGGTGTATCGGAGGAACAAGCAGCGATTGAAAGCACCTCGCACTCTATGGATGGACGAATGAAGAATGCGTACAGGTGGGTGCGACATGTGAAAAGCTCAGCTAAGGAGTAAAGCCCATAGGAGGGCCAAAAGGAAGCAAGAGGACAACAAAGAGAAAAGAGAAGAAAAGACAGAAAGAGCTCACTATCCAGTCTCACGCGCATGAGTGCCATCCTCATGCACACGCGATCGGCCAAAAAACCACAAAAGTGTGTCGTCATCATACTGTCAATCTCGCGTGCGCGACTTTGGGTCTAGGGCGGGCGAAGCCAAATCTCGTGTGCGTGTACTCGAGAGCGAGATTGGCCTGGTTTCGAGTTTTGTGATTTTTTTAGTTCCTTTTTTGTTGGGACTTTTCTTAGCTACATATATAACATTGTAAACTCAGTTTAAAATACTTAATGATTTTGATTAATATTGAATGCAAATTCTATGTTTTTTCTGAGAGAAATTCTTTCAAGACGAAGAGTGAGTCTTCTTCCCGGCAGGGTTTGTCACAAGCCCAAGATCGTTCCTTCATATCTTCTTTAATCTCTTGATTTACGTGTAACTGCAAATTTAATTTTAAAGTCATTTGATCTAAAATTAATGTCGTGTTTACGCTTGTTTGATCTTTCCATACCCTAAGCCCGAGATCGATCTAAAGTCTTAAACTCAAAGTTTCTTCGCCTTTTGCCTTAAGACTTTTAATCACAAACGTTCAATCCTTTCTTCTAGTCTATATTGGAATAGAAAGAATCCATTCATGGTGTTCGTTCTTTTCCCTAAACTAGAGGGAGCCTATTCTTTAAGTAGGACCACAGTCTCCTAGATCCCGAAGGGAATGTACTGCTGAATCTGATGTTAACTGGACCCTAGCAGATTACTTGATTGATAATTCAGATTCATGCGTGAATAATAGCATTGAACATATTTCAGTTGCCTGTTAGTTCCAAGTTTAATCTCAGCCATTCATACTAGGGCTTGTGTTAGTTCCTGCATCAATTTGGCATCAGAGACCTAGATTTAATATAGGGTTGTTTCGTGTTCATTCTAGGTTTCAGGTTGCACCGTTTGTATAGTAGGTTGCATATAGGTTTATAGTTGCTTACAGTTGCCATCACCTATGGACCAAGATCCGTTCAGCACAATCCTAGAGGGACTTCAGGAACAAATGGCTGCTATGCACACACAATTGCAGACAGAAGGTCAAATTTTGGCAAACTTGAGTAGGGCGATTAATGGTGAGAACGGTAGGCCTCTCATCAACACCGAAAGGAGGAGAGAGCCTCCACTCCGTGAACCCCACCCCGACCAAGATGAGAAATTTCTGAAATCCATTAAGGTCGACGCTCCAACCTATGACAGAAGGATGGACCCGAAAGCCTTCCTAGACTAGTTGCTCGATATGGATCATTATTTTGAGATATGATATGTCGAAGGAGTCTAGAGTCATGCCAAACTTTTCTGGACCAACTTGGAGCGTCGTCAAGTGGCTCTCGAGCGCAACCCATCTCCATGTGTGAGGACATGAAAGAGAAATTTCACGAGAAATATGTCTCCTTATCCTACAACCAACATCTTTTGGACCAATGTAAAAGTTTGGAGCAAGGGAGTATGTCTGTCATTGAATGCATTGGTAAGTTCGAAGAGTTCATGATGAGGACGATGTAGTGGATTTCCTATAGTCTTCGTTCGGAGTTGCAAAAAGAGCTGATTCCCCACACCGTGGACTTAGATGATTGGTGCAAGGGTGCAAGAGTTAGAGCGATACATTAGGGCACCTTTGGGTAAACGCTCAATTGAGAGGACCTGACTATAGTCTACATCTTCTGAAGCTAGACCCAACGTGGGGAACCAATTGTCTAAACCCACGCAAAACACTCCAATGAATCCCAAGTTTGACAAAGGTAAAGGAGTTGTGGTTGTTGGCTCGAAGAGTGATGACCAGGTTAAATTCTACAAGTACCATGGTTTCAAACATTTTGTAGCACAATGTCCTACCCATGATCCTTTCCAGAACTTGTCTATTGGGGAGGAAAATGAGGAAGAACAAGGAGAATGGGAAGAGGAGGTCTACGAACCTAACACAAAATCGAGTGAGGAGGGTTAGAAAGATGGAAGGAATGTGGCTTGTATTAGGGAAGTCTCCTATCTCGTTGAGGAGGGTAACACCTCGCGGGAACTAGTGGTTAGATGTGCTCTAGCCCAACAAAAGTAGAGCAAAGATTGGGGTAGAGATAATATTTTCGATACCCATGCTAAATGTGGTGAGAAAAACTGCAATGTCATAGTCGATAGTGGAAGCATACCAATGTCGTATTTCCTATATTCATTTGAATTGTGTAGTAGGAAATTTTCTTGAAGATTTTCAAGCTGGTTTTCCACTCAAAGTAGTCAACGGAATAAGGATACTAAGTGGATGAAGGGGCCATTATGCAAGGAATATTCAAAGAATGGACCAGTCACCACAGCTAATGCCTTCTATAGCGGTCAAGGTAGTTAAGTTGGTGTAGCGAGGTCATGACGAAGAGGCTCGCTACGCCATGGCATGGTCATGGTGAGGCTATTTATTAATTTTTAAAAATTTTATTATAATTATTAATTGATAGTTTTTCTTTTCTTTATATTTTTTATATGGGAAGAAAAAACAAAAAAATATAGGAAGAGAAAAATTCAACTACTGAAGCATTATACTTTGATTCTAATATTGAGGATTTTATGTTCTAGGCATAAACAAATATAAATAAATACAAATCAAATATGGAACTTCAACAAATTTGCAACATGATAAGTATAAATAAATAAATAAGAAATATAAACAAATATAAAATATTTAAAATATTTAAATATTAAATATACATATCATTGTGTTGCCAATACTGATGTTCCGTCGATCGGTAACATGCTGAGGTTTCGTGACGAGAGAGGGAGAAACGAGGATTTTGTAACTTATAAGTTAACTTTTGCAACTCATATATTATAAAAATGTTATAACTAAATATTATAAGTTATATCAATGTCATACTTATAGCTTTTCTATTTTACAAGTATTATATGTTATTATAAAAAAATAAATCAAATAACGTGCATAGCAACGCCATAGTGCTATTCTGCCATGGTGACGCTATGACGTCGCTATTTAGCCATCATGGCTATTTGGTTGTATACGGCGTTTCCCATCACCATTTTCCATGGTGAGGCCATAGCGAGGCTATAGCGTTGCCTTGATTACCATTATAGTGGTTCCTATGGGTTTTGGCATCAAGCATCAGAAAGGGACACAATATCTCTCTTAAAGTGGAAATTAAAAAAAAAAAAATATATATATATATATATATATTGGTCATTCAGAATATTCCATGAATGTTAGTGGAAAGATTCAATTTATGTAGACATCTTCATAAAATCTGTAACACTATTTAACACTGTATGGCAGGCATCAATTAACAAAACATCATTGACTAGGCACTAAATGCAAGTAAACAAACCTGATCTCCAGGAGTAGAATTGAAATCACCAGCAACAATTAGTAAAGGTGAACAATCATATCTTCGTGAAATGGTTGTCGTAAACTGAGCCAAGCGCAATTGAAGATATTTAACTTGTTCAAGCTTGACATCAGCCCACTCTGGGTCCCTGTAACACCAAAGTTTATATATCATTAATGCAGAATCCATAACCATAAAATGACTAAATTAATTACAAGGGATTCACTCGCCTTACTGTTCTTGTGGAGATAACAACTCCTTAATGTCAGACTTTTAAGTCATGTGGGGCCACATGGCACAAATTTGTCTAATTCATCCAAGTATTAGAACATCACATGAACACTATGGCCCCATCAAATGATCTGTACCATCCAGTCTAAGCACCCATAGATCAAAATATCGTCCGATACCGATACATATCGGACGATACGTATCGGTATCGGAGGTGGACGATACGGTACATTAAAAGTACCGTATCGCCCTTTTATATGTGTAATACCGGACGATACATTCAATGTATCGTCCGGTTTTTTACTGTTCTGGTACGTATCGTCCGGTACGTACCGGTTTTTTGACCGGACGATACGTACCGGTTTTCCGGCATTTTAACCCATGTAAGCACCTGAATATGGACCCACCATTAGATTTAAACAACCGTCTATATTAAAGTGCCCAGATCAAATGGTATGAATCTTAAGCATGTTTTGTTGGGTGATCAATGTCCATACTCTGTTCAATTACTTGGATGTCATGGATTAACAAAAAAAGTTTGTCAAGGCCTAAAACATGGGACGACGAAGATGCCATCTACAAAAGAATGGTGAACTCTCATTAAACCTAATGATAAACAATCTAAATGAACTAGAAAGTAATATGACAAAAAGAAAATGCACCTGCAAGAAATATATATACCAAGAAGGTGATGACGCGGGACAAACGCTAAAATCCTAATATACAAATTTGGGATTAACTTTAGAATGAATTGAATAGCGAAAATATTCAAAATCAAGCAACACATAAAATTAATTCAATGAAATTAATAAAACAATTAGATTAATTCATTTTAGCGTTGCATGCGTAAAAATTTTCCGATCTAGAAAAACGGCTCCGATGAGGGAACTCAAGATTCGTTCTAGTTTAGGGCATCAAGCGATAATTGTAATAACATCTCTCGACTCCTCGGGGATTTTAAATGGAATATAACTTGGATAAATAGTTCAAAAGGGAAAATCAAGGATATCAAGGAATAAAGGATTTGAGATTTTTGTTCTTTTTATCGAAGAATATATAACAAATAACACCTGATAACAATTAGAGAAAAGACAAAATAAAAAGATAGATTCCAAGGCTTCACACCAAGGATTTTCCGAAGCTTCACACCACGGTTGTACGTCGGCTTCGCACCAAGTCGCACGAGAAACGATTGCTCACTCCTCAAGGTTTGAAGGATTCACTCCATCGGTTGAAAACTCTTCACAAGCTCTCTAGGGTTTGCACAAAAGCAAACTCTCTTTCATTCAATAAAAAACTAATTAATAAAGTGTTTACAATGCCTTTATATAGGCTAAGAAAATCCTAAATGATATAAAGCTCGCAATACAAGAGTCCTAAAAAAATAAAAGACTAAAAAGGTAAAATTTCCTCAAGTCGCTCCAGGTTACTTTGTCACGACGTGGCAATACGTCATACGATTGTCATGGCGTCATTGTCATTGCGGCATACATCTGATTTATGACGGTCGTCCGCCATAACGCTCGCTATGGCTATGGCTCATGTAACCTTCTCTTTGGCTTCCTCTTTATGCTTTTATCTTCCTTGCTTTCTGTGATGTCCCCATCAATATTCCTCGGGTGGGAAAAACTCTTCTCCGATGAGTTAGGGAACCCACGAATGCCATACTCAACTCTTGGCTTGCCTTTCCACGCTATGAGATACTTATGATTCTTACCTTCATTGGCATGACAGCTTGGAAATTCTATAACCTTCTCAATTGACCCTTTCTCATATTGGACAGGTAAGTTACGTGATAGAAACTGGGTAAATGGGTGTGGTTTGATTGGGTCCTCAAGAAGGAATGGATCAAAGGGCGGGGTTGTGAGATCTAGAATAGGCATAAGATCCGTTACGGCAACTATCGAATGGTTGCCCTTGTCTAGAAGAAGATCTAGACATTCACCATTACTTCTTTCCGAGATTGGGAAAGATTCCATATGCTTAGAACCATCAGGATTTAACACAAAACTGTTAGTATCAAATTCATTAAATATATTCAATGTGTTAGTCCGATCATGCGTATTTCCAATGTTCAATAAATTCATATTGTTAATCCCATGCAAATCAGAATGATGATATGATCATACCAACTCTAATGACTCACTTGAGATGGACACATTATCAACACCGTCCTCGGCAATAGGAATTGTCCTAATGCAACCTATGGCTCTGATCGGAACCTCACCTTCCTCATCACTTGGAGTGCCACATGGTTCGTACACTTCTTCGGGCATCTCATTGCTCTCTTTCTCAGCATGCTCCTGAATGATCAAGGTTTGACCCTTACTAAGACATTGGGATGTAAAGTGACCAAAACCTTGACACTTATAATATTGTTGCGGAGCACGTTTAGAACTCTCGACCATCGGTCCCTTTCCTTTGTCAACTTGAGGAATTATGGATTTTGAAGATTGACTACAGACATTATTTCCCTTTTCGATAGGATTAGATTGATGCTCAAATTTTGAAGACTTAGATCGACCATGACTGAGGGTGTCGAGATACCGTTCTAATTCTTCAACCTAGCAAAACATTCCTCGAGATCCGCAATGGGATAAGGAATGAGTTCCCTCTGCAACTCTGGGCGAAGACCCATTCGGAATCGGGAGAGGGTAACTTTTGCTGGCTCATCGACATCGGCCTGGGTCATCAGGTCTTCAAACCGATTGATGTACTCTGTGACTGGAGAATCTCCTTGATGCAATTACTGCCATTGATCAAGAATATGTTCATCATATGATACGGGAACGTACTTTTCGTACAGTTGGACTTTCATTTCAGCCCACGTGGCAATGGGACAAAGACCCTGGATTTGCCTACGATGCTCTACTCCCAACTAATAAAGTCTAGCTTGACCCATAAGCTTGACTTTGGCAAATCTGACCTTGCGCTCTTCGGACATGGAATACCACTCGAAGTAATTTTCCATGCTGGCGACCCACACAAGAAAGACCTTGGGCTGTCTTTTTCCATCAAAAGTAGGCGCGTCCATTTTGACAAATTTCATGACCTTATCGTCCAGATTAATTTGGACCTCACGTCGGGGAGGAACATCTCTCCTACGGTCATGGTTGTTGACTCCATTATCGTTCTCAGCGATAAGCTCATTGATCTCTTCAAAACGGGTTTTTAAAGCCTCATACCTAGCTTGTTGATCAACAATGTGGTCATCCATCTGGGTTGACTAGTGGTCACCTTAGATGCAAGATCTCTAATAAGGCTTCTAAGCTACTGGTATCCATGATGGAATTATGCAAAATCAGATGGTGTAAGATAGATCTAAAATGGAAAGAAATAAACCCTAAAATCTATACGGCGCTGAGAACCCTAAACTAAGACTGTTCTCTGATACCAAAACTAACGTGGGACAAACGCCAAAATCCTAATATGCAAATTTGGGATTAACTTTAGAATGAATTGAATAGCGGAAATATTCAAAATCAAGCAACACATAAAATTAATTCAATGAAATTAATAAAACAATTAGATTAATTCATTTTAGCGTCACATGCGTAAAAATTTTCCGATCTAGAAAAACGGCTCCGATGAGGGAACTCGAGATTCGTTCTAGTTTAGGGCATCAAGCGATAATTACAATAGCGTCTCTTTACACCTCGAGGATTTTAAATGGAATATAACTTAGATAAATAGTTCAAAAGGGAAAATCAAGGATATCAAGGAATAAAGGATTTGAGATTTTTGTTCTTTTTATCGATGGATATAGGAAAGATAATACCTGATAACAATTAGAGAAAAGACAAACTAAAAGGATAGATTCCAAGGCTTCACACCAAGGATTTTCTGAAGTTTCACACCACGGCTGTACGTCAGCTTCGCACCAAGTCGCACGAGAAACGATTGCTCATTCCTCAAGGTTTGAAGGATTCACTCCCTCAGTTGAAAACTCTTCACAAGCTCTCTAGGATTTGCACAAAAGCAATTCTCTTTCATTCAATAAAAAACTGATTAATAAAGTGTTTACAATGCCTTTATATAGGCTAAGAAAACCCTAAACGACATAAAGCTCGCAATACAAGAATCCTAAAATAATAAAAGACTAAAAAGGTAAAATTTCCGTTTGAAGTCGGTGTGTGTCTTTGCTTAGCTAACGCCTGTCTTGGCGGCGTTGTCATGGCGTCATCCACAAGACGCTGTGACGGTGTGCAATTGCTGTCACGTATAGCGCTTGGCTCATGGCTCATGTAACCTTCTCTTTGGCTTCCTCTTTATGCTTTTATCTTCCTTGCTTTGTGTGATGTCCCCATCAGGTGAAGAACTTAAGCTTCTCCTAAACAAATGGCAGGTTACTTTGTACTTTTGAGGAGACAAATAATAGATAATAATCAAAGAGAAATGTAGGTGTAAACCAAAGAATATGAAACTCTAATCCATCTACCAATAAATGTGAGTGTTCGCCACAATAACTAGATGGTGAGACAGAGTGTTAAGCTTAAATGCCGCCAGCATTCCCACACAGTCGCGTTTCAATCTTACACGAGGGTCATTAGGATCTCCTCGGTCATTCTCATTTTTTTTGTGAGGTAAACCTGAAATGTTCATTAAAATAAATGGATCACCACTATGCCAGATACCAGTCATAACAAAATAGTTAGCAAGCCGACTGAAAACTTTTATTGGAGACTACCAAATGCTAGTGACTTGTATGTGAAACTAAAAAAATAAAAATTATCTACATGGGTACTGGGACTTCCACTTGCAGAATCAGAGAAAAAAATACTGTTCACAATTCATAATAAAGAGCTGAGCAATAATTGGTTAGTGACAAATACGCAAGATTCAGATTTTAAAAATATAAGGGCAACGGCACACAACATACATCATGCAAGTCTGTTTAGGAAACCATGAATTACATTTAGTATGGAATGGAAGATAGCAGCTGAACTTCTTACGCATCCCATGTTCTCAACTACTAGTCCGTCTGTGACATTGACGGCAGGTATGGAAGAGCAACTGTTATAGTGTTAACAATCCATAGATATAAGATAAACATATGGAGGTTTAACAAAACAGTTAATACAAAACCAAACAACCTGTCCAATTAAGCAGTGGCCTCTGCCTAATTGTAGATAATTTTCGGAGTTACAATTATTGAGTCTTATCTCTATCAAGTTCCACATACCTGTAAAGTTGGATTACTAGCCAGTTAGAAGTTCATATTCTATGATAGATATCATTCTCAGTTTTATCCGTTTTTGCAGTTTACAAGGTCATTCCATTTAGCTCCAAGAGCAATTTGGTGTTCTATTAAATATTGTTGGCTCACTCTTTATATAGGAAGGGAATGACTCATACTTTTCTCAAAGTTGTTCACTCTGCATGGTAAACAGTTTTTTTTCATATATATATATATAAATCCTAAGGTTCACATTTCTGCCAGGTGTCCCCTAAATGAAAAAAAAAGCTCGCAATATTCCCTCTTGCCAATGGGAGTGAATGTTGAGAAATAAGTATAGGTAAGTGTCTCAAGAAAACTAGGCAAGGAACTGTCAAATAAACCTATTAAAAGCATTTGAAAATCTGAAAAACACAGGTTGACAAGCCCGAATCTGTGCATCAAATATTGCCAAGATTCACTCAATCTAAAATATCTATAACAAACTTATATGCTTTACTTCTATCAAGTGACATGTATTTTATATTTATCATGTGACTATAATTGCCTTGTCAATCTATTTAGGGAGCATATGAATACATAGTTAAATTTATTAACTAACGAGTTGGGCATATAATGTTCCTGTAAGAGGAGGTCAATGGAGTCATTTTTTTAACATTAGAATGGTAATCATGCAGGTGTCCATGCATAATAGACAATAGGTAAAAAGGTGAAAAAGATGTATAAAATGACTGGATTCTCAAAGCTGGTTGTTAAATTTAAGATCAGAAATAGAGTTGATCATTTTCATCAGAATTAATAGGTCAACAATGACATCAATTTGTACATATAAACCGGGAGAAAAGTGATGATACACACAATCTATACCTTCGGGTGATGTGGCTTTTGAACTCTCAGTGCCACGTGAAGCAGAGTCATCATCAATTGAGCTTAAAAGATCATTGTAGTTGATATCCTCCTTCACGACCAATTCTGCTCTGAATACGATGCTAATAGAGAAGTTAAATAGAACCCAAAAAAATTTACTTCAAGTTACTTGGTTCCTACAAAAAATTCAAAACTTCTTGTCTCAGCTTGCAAACGACGCAAGTAAACATATTGGCTGGCCAGTGAATCAAGTTAACAGAAAACTCACAAGCTGAGTTTTGGAAATCTGATTGATATTTCACTAGAAAGTAATTTATTCTTTCCTGGGATGAAGATGTAAAGCATCAAGCATGTTTTCATATAACTTTTTATAGGATATGCATTTTACGCAAAGCTAATAAATTGCTTCCTTTTTCATAAGGTACATAAGATACCAAGCACCAGAATAGGATTTCCATTCAACCTACATTTTTATATGTTCTACAGCTATTCAAATCCATTTACTGATGAGAAGTCTATCTATAATGCCGAAACTTGAAAATATGCCAATCAAGTCTTAGTCCTAATTTTAGATGGACGGTTGCAACTGGATGCTTGATTTAAAGTCATAGCATCGGTTGGATACTCTTATACCCCAAGAATGAAGGCAATTTGCCTCGATATCAATGTAAATTTGGTGACCTAGATCCACCCATTATATATGTTTATTTTTTCCAGTAAATTGTTTGAAAGTTTATGACAGGAAGTGATCAGTGATAGGGAGCTACTATTTGCAAGTTGGACAAATTATAAATGGGTCATGATGTCATGGGATGCATGGAGAGTCTAAGAATGTTGTGGCATTTGGTGCTTTGTTGCATTATACACATTTGGCTTGGCATGTTGTGGTACTTTATTTTAAGAAGGCAATTTTCCTTGATATCAAGGGAAGATTGACGACCTAGATACTCCCATTATATCTTTAAATTTTGCGGCTAATTGTTCGGAAGTTTATGAGAGGAAGTCATCAGTGATAGGGAGCTACTATTTGCAAGTCGGACAATTATAAGGGCAATGGTCAGGCCCTACCAGGTAGAACAGGATTTCCAGTCCTACCCCCCATCTGCTGCCCTTGGAAATAGGAGAATCTTGACTGCATGTCATGCTATAAAAAGTGAAAACCAAGAAAGTCAAGATTCTCCTATTTCCAAGGGCAGCGGATGGGATAGGACTGGAAATCCGGTTCTACTTGGTAGGACCTGACCATTGCCCCAATTACAAATGGGTCATGATGTCATGGGATGCATGGGGAGTCTAAGAATGTCATGGCTTTGGTCATTTATTGCTTTGTTGCATTATACACATTTAGGTGTGAAGGTTGTAGTATTTTATTTTTGACATATACCTGATGAATTAAATTTTTTAATGCTTTTAGTAGATGACTTTTTTCCATTTTATAATATGGAAGGGAGGGTCTTCATATGCAAAATGTTAATTATCGATATTAATATTATTTATGAGGATATAGTTAAAAGAAGCAATATGTTGTTTGCAAAGTCATACTTCCAAAAAGTTGATACATTCTACAGAAAATAATGACATGAAAAATAACTATAAATAAATGGCCTGCACATGCATCACACGTGCAGGGCCGACTGATATATATGAACATGCTAACACGCCCAATGCAAGCATTGGACATTAGCAATCACCAAAATTTTCTTTTCCTAGTAATGCCTTCAAAAAGATTTTTCTTTTGTCCTTTAACTAATAATTTAAAAAGTAAAACGAAACATTTTCACCAAAATGTCACTGTCATTTTAATTTTATATCATCACTTTGTTAGCTATAAGACTACAGAAATTCACCTTTTTAGTGCATTTTTAGAAATGCCTCGAAAAAGTGAATTTCCTTTTCCCTTTAACTAATAAATTAATAAGCATAAAAGTAAAATGGAAATGGCATAAAGTCACCTTTGATATTCTCAAAAATTTCACCATCATTTTACCTTTATATCATGACCCATTTATAATTGGCCGATAGTCATCAGTTACTATCTTCCTTTTTTTCTAATGATAAAAAGGTAAAAAAAGAGCCAACCATTGATAATTCGACCTTGATGTTCATAAAAGTAGGACGATAAATTGAAATTATTGTCTAGTTATTTCGATGGTTGGTACTCATATGTTTACCCGAGATTTCACTTCTCCTAACTTTTTCAAACTTGTTTTTTTTTATATTCTATCTCCTCCTTACTCCTCCTGTATCTTCTCCCTCTTCAATCTAGGATAGAAAGAGTGATTGAAGGCCCAGGATTACCGAATCTGGCCTGGAATATCTAAAAAAATAGTTACAAATAGCTAAATATACTAAAATTCTTTTGAAAAATTACAAAGAAAACAAACATAAGTTTACAAAATTTTAAGGATTTCTTTTAGTAAAAAAAACAACTTCTGATCGGCTAATACATTCAATGATTTGGACGGTACAGCCGGTGTATCGTTCTGGGCCGAGAACGATGCGTACTGGATAGCCGGATTTATATATGGAAAAGGGTTGCGTACCCCAATGTTGTACGGTGAGTGTACCCCAATGGTCCATGTGGAGCTCCACATGGCACCCAAGATACTGTTTGGGTGCCATGTGGAGCTTGGGTTCGTTGTTTAGATCAATTTTATACAAAAAAGTTTCAAAAAATTTTGGTTAAAGGCAAAAGTCAATACATTGACTGATTTCAATGGTCTAAATTTGAAGGCTAAAAAACACATGGTGGAGATGAGTTTTTGAAATTTTCTTTTTTAAAGATGATCTAAATAACACAACCTTGCTCCACATATCATCAAAATGGCGTTTTAGGTGCCCTCTAAGGTGTAGGGCTCCCGCTTCACGCCTAGACCACCAGAGTCTTCAAAGGAGTAGGGGATCGATGTGGTGGCCTCCACTTGGTCGACCGGAGTACTGAGGATTTGTGGGATTGGTGGCTGCTGAGAGGTGGGAGGAGATCCCTAGAAGCTGTGTAGTTTGCATCAACGGCCCCAAATTCCGGATCTTCGTAGAAGTGGAGTTGGTGGAGAGGATGCTCCTCCCTAGTCAGCCGGACGATGAAGCCTTGTGGCCCGGGAACCCCAACGAAGACATGCTAAGTGGTCCCAATGAAGAAGTCGCGACGAAGATCTACCCACACCTGCACTGAATAAGCCCAGAAAATGGTTTGTCTAGGCAGGGCCTGAAGGGGAGCACGTTCGCGGATTCAGCGTTTGGCGAGCGGCCGCGACACCTCGGGGTGCCTCTCTCACATGTGGCCATCGCTCCGGTGTCTCCGAAGATGAGGATCTCGAGAAGGGGTAGATTGGAGAGTAGGAAAAAGGGGCACTAATTCCAGGGGTAGCAGAAGTGAGCTCTCTAGATTTGCAACCGACGATGGCGGAGATCCGGTGGCTGATCTTCGACCGCTCCCTTCTTTCCGGCGACATCTACCACCGTCAATCCATCGGATGGTTACGATCGATTCTCCTAACGATCGTCCTTCCTCAATGGGAGGGCTTTCAAATTTTGAACCACTTCTTTCGTCGAGCTGGAACACTGCTTCTTTAGACTCCAATTGGGTCTCGAGATTTGATCCAATGGTTGACGAGTTGGCACGTGGTGAATCGAGGACAGGTAGCAAAAATCTGTCGGGATTGGCTAACTCTGGACCTTGGGGATATTAGACTGTGGATGGCCCGTTTGGACCTCCTCTCTTTACTGGGTCTGCGCTTCTACGAGGCTGATTCTTCGCATCTCTCTTTGGACCTTGAATCGATTCTACTTGCGTTCAGCTCCGGCAAGCTTCTTCTACCTGCGTGTTCTTTCTCTATCAAGGGGTCAGATGCTGTCTTGCTCCCTTTGGAAAGCTTTTCTTCTTCGCCCACGATGTCAGATTCTAAGGACTCTTCCTTGACCAATCGTTCTTTGGTCGAAGCCCAGCCGCTTTCGCCTCTCCTACTTTCGTCGGATGAGTCTTCTTCTTCATCCTCCTCTTGTTGTAGAGTTCCTCCAATCAGAACTCTCAAACATAACGATGTCGGTCATTGGGAAGAATGTCCCCCCCCCTTCGACAAGGATTCGGCTTTGGTAAAGGGCGAGGAAGTTGCGGGGACTAAGGGCTTTTTCGACAAGATTATTCGGCTCCGTACCGATCTCGAGATGTCTTTCAAAGGGTATGATGAAGAACTTAGGGACATCTTCAAGACGACCTCTCCTTTTCGCAATTCCTCGCC
The DNA here is from genome assembly GCA_021018995.1 of Chloranthus sessilifolius. Classification (NCBI taxonomy): domain Eukaryota; kingdom Viridiplantae; phylum Streptophyta; class Magnoliopsida; order Chloranthales; family Chloranthaceae; genus Chloranthus; species Chloranthus sessilifolius. The sequence goes on along the minus strand of CM037588.1, from coordinate 136,179 downwards.
TTCCTCGAGGAATAAAAATCATTGTCGAGAGAATTGGCCAGATTAGAGTGGGGCATGTCTGATGGAAGGGGAACTGGAGCCCAATATGGTTTTGGCTGCTTGGGCGGGTTGTCTATTGTTGTCTTTATGAAGAACATGCCTTGGAATGTTAGGGGAGCATGCCACCCCAAAAAGCGTGCGGGTGTCAAGCAGATCATAGCATCCCATAATCCGGCAGTGGTTACCCTCCAAGAGACCAAGTGGGGGGCCTGCGACCAGGTTAAAGTGGCTTCTATTCTAAGGGCAACAGATGGGAATGGATTGGTGTTGATTCCGTCAGTGCCGCAGGGGGCATTCTGCTAGCATGGAACACACACCTCTTTCGCAAAATTGATGAGGAAGTGGGCCTCTTCTCGGCTTCGGTTGTCTTGGAAAACAGGGACAACGGTAAGAGTTGGGCGTTTACTGGCGTCTACGGCCCATCCGATGCTCACTCTAAGGTGTAGTTTTGGTACGAGCTGGCCACAGTGGCGGGGAGCTCGGACGTTCCGTGGTGTGTGGGAGGGGATTTCAACGCTATCCGGCGCTCTAACAAAAAATCTGGAGGCCCACCAGATCAACCGAACATGGAGGCTTTGAACTTTTTTATTCAAGACTGGGCTCTTGTGGATCTGCTTTAAAGGGGTCCCGTTTTACTTGGTCGAATCTTTAAGATTCAGATTCGTTGAGCAGACTGGACAGAGTCTTGGTTGACCCAGATTGGCTAGATTTTGTCCCCTAATGCTATGCTTCACGGCCTCGCCAGGGCTGGTTCAGACCATCGTCCTTTGTTGCTTCACTGTGACTTTGTGGGTAGGGGTCCCTCCCCCTTCTGTTTTGAAAATCTTTGGCTTTCCAATGCGGATTTCAGGGAAAGGGTTCCTATATGGTGGCGTCAATCAAATCCTCGAGGTTCTGTCGTGTTTAAACTCTTATCCAAGTTGGCCTTTCTAAAGGGATGTATCAAAATTTGAAACAAGGAGGTGTTTTGTTTGGTCCATGTTTGGAAAGAAACTCTGATGGTGCGACTCTTACATCGATTTATTGAAGGAAACCAGAGGATTATCCGATACTGAGAAAGAGGAAAGATTCAACCTTAAAATGGAGTTTAGCAACAAATGTCTTCAGGAAGAGATTTGTTGGAAGCAAAAGTCCAAGGTCCATTGGTTGAAAGAAGAGGGCAATAACACCAAATTTTTTCACTCGGTGGCTAATGCCAAGAATAAGAAGCATCTGTGAAGAATTGAAGTGGATGGGGTGGTTGTCACTGATTCAGATCTGATTAGATCTAAGACAGTCAACTTTTATGAGAAGCTGTATGGTGAAGAATGTGTCCTCAGGCCGTAGGTGGACGGTATACCCTTCCCCTCTCTCCCAGTGGTGGATCGAGACACTTTGGAGGCCTCTTTTGACGAGGAGGTGTGGGTTGCGATCAAATTCAGTGGCAACAATAAATCCCCCGGTCCTGATGGGTTCACAATGGAGTTCTATAGGAATTTTTGGTTGCTTCTAAAAGCGGATATCTTGGCGTTCTTCCATGAGTTTCATTCTTGTGCTTCTGTTGGTAGAAGCCTCAACTCGACCTTCATCGCAGTCATTCCTAAGAAAGACGGAGGTGAGGACCTCCGAGATTTTCGGCCTATTAGCCTGATCAATTGCTTGTTTAAAATCATGTCCAAAGTCCTCGCTAACCGATTAAAACCCGTCTTCGAGATGATCATCTCTCCCAACCAGGAGGCGTTTGTTCCTAACAGATAGTTGATAGACATGGTGGCGGGGGCGTAGGAGGTTATCCACTCTGCCCACGCTGATCGGGTTCTTGTCGTCATTTCGAAGGTCGACATGGAGAAGGCTTACGGCCGAGTTAATTGGGATTGCCTTGACTACATGCTTGGGAGATTTGGCTTCGGAGAAAGGTGGAGCAGATGGACGAAAGCGTGTTACTCTTCATTGTGGTTCCCGGTTTTGGTTAATGGGTCCCTGTCAGGTAACTTCAAGAGTTCTAGGGGTCTTCAACAGGGAGACTTGTTGTCCCCTTTTTTGTTCAATATTGTTGGTGAAGTGCTAAGAGGCCTTCTTGAGCATGCTCGATTTATCAGACGTTTTTCAAGAATCCCAGATGGTCGTTTCGGTCTGGTGGTTTCCCACCTCCAATACGCTGATGACAAAATCCTATTCTGTAGGGCTCAACTTGAGAAGATCCGAGCCTTTGCTGATGTGCTCACGATATATGAAGTGGTATCAGGGCAACGTGTTAACTTAACCAAATCTAAGGTGACCGGTATAGGCATTGATTGTCAATTGGTTCAGTTATTGGCGTAAGAGGCATGGATCAAAATTTCATCCGATATCGATACGTATCGGATGATACGTATCGGTATCGATGGTGAACGATACGGTACATTGAATGTACCATATCGGTCAGTTGTATCAAAAAGCCGAACGATACATTCAATGTATCGTCCGTATCGGTCCGATACCGATACGTATCGTCTGATACGTACCAGTTTTGGGCTCGGACGATACGTACTCGTTTTCCGGCATTTTGATCCATGGTAAGAGGTGCGTTGTGAGATCTATGCGCTTCTTATCTCTTATTTGGGGTTGCCACTCGGGGTAGGTAAGCCTAATGCCCATGCCTAGGACCCGATTGTTCGAAGATTTGAAGGGAGACTCTCTTCTTGGAAAGGTAAACTTTTAAGTAGTGGGGGACACATGTGCTTGGTTAAATTTGTCCTCTCGAGCCTTCCTATCTTCTTTATGTCCCTGTTTAGGTGCCTCATGGAGGTCACTCGGAAGTTAGAAAAAATTGAAAAGAGACTTCTTGTGGGAGGACTCCAATTTAGAGAAGAAATACCACTTGGCCTAGTGGGAGACTTTTTTTTTATCGGTAATAAGCATTATATTGGCACTGAAAGACAAATACAAAGGCACGATCAACAAGAGCGAACAAAAGCAGATACATGAAAAGAAAAAACAAGTGGGTCAGCCACAGGGAACCGACTATGGCTTGATTCCTACCCCGGGTCCTAGGGAGCAATCTCTCCCCAAATAGCATCACTTCTTCTAGTGGCCCAAAACCACATAAAATCACTGACAGACTTGATAACCATCCCAGCCGGCCGACGTTTATTTACGAACGTTCGCCCATTCCTCTCGAGCCATATACTCCAATTGACAGCGAAAAAAGCCACCTTCCAGTAGTCCTGAAGTGGCCCTTCGAGATTGACAGACGACCATGCTAGAAACTGCTGGCATGTAGTGGAAGGGGGTGGCCCAGGACATGCCAAAAGATGAAAGAATCGCACTCCAAATCTTGTGGGCCACCTGGCAGTGGAGGAAAAGATGTGCAACTGACTCTTCCTCTTGAAGGCACATTACACATTGGTTGGAAATCTCCTTTCCCCAATGGATGAGTTGATCAATAGTTAGGATTTTACCTTTGAGCAAAGTCCATACAAAGAATCTAACTTTGGTTGGACGTCCGTTTTCCACAACTTTGCTCCTTGGAATCTTATTAGAGGACGACTCGTAAGCATCCGGCTTGGAGCCCATACCCGCTGGTCTTGCCGTTGAGGGTTTGGGAGGAGTCCATAGATCGTGGACAATAGGCTAGTGAAGGAGGCCATCTCATCACTTCTCAGGAGCCTACGAGTGGTGACATCCCACCTCCTCCCCCCCGGAGGAGGTGGGATGACGATTTAAGCGGTTCTGTGGGAGACTTGCCTCCTTCCTAAGCGCTTTGGGGGCTTAGATATTCAGAACCTAAGATTGGTTAACACAACCCTCCTTGGAAAGTGGTTATGGCAGGCGGGTTGTCATTCCAAAAGGAGCAGCCTTTGGTTAGTTGTATTGGCTGACAAGTATGGTCGGTCGCAAGGCCTCTGAGGCATTAACGTTCAGCATGGTGGAAGGAAATATGCGGAGTTTGGATGGATTTCTCTTGGTGGACCTCTTTCAGCTGGGGGGGGGGGGGGGGGAGATGGTTCTCACATTTAGTTTTGGGAGGATCCGTGGATCGAGCTCTATCCATTGAGTTCTTTATTTCCGAATATCTTTAATATCGTGGTCAACCCCCGAGCCTCACTCGCTGAGATGTATACTGACATTAGAGGTGCTCCCGTTTGGAACATAATCACTAGGAGGTCTCTCTCTGACGAAGAGATGAAGCAGTTCTAACGCCTTTTGCTCCTTCATGGTGCTAAGCGGAACCAGTAACAAAGGGATGCTCGCATTTGGCTGGTGTCAGAGAGCGAATTTTTCTCGGTTAAATCTCTCTATCGGATTCTCTTTTGCCGTCTAATGATTGCGGCTGAGTGGAATTTCATTTGGAAAGCCTCGTGTCACGAGGTAACTTTTTTTCGACGCCCATGCGGCGCCTCGCTTCCGCTACAACAAGGCCAGCCTATCTCAGATACCAGTTAACACGAGGCACAACCTGACACTAGCTATAACACTCGTGCAATGCCTCACTATCGCGTACAGTGAGGCCAACTTATCCAATCATCATTCTGATACCACCCGCTTAGAGGACGGGAACTCCCGTTCATGGTTGCCTTCACCCGAGGCAAACCATTTCAACGCAACGTGTCTACTCTCGACACGCATGCCAACACCTCTGTGTCTCGTTTGGCCTGCCCAGCTTCACCCTGTGTTCGACACTAGTTCCTCACCCGTGACAATAGCATGCAACGCCACATGATGTCCCATTCCATACATGTCTTGCTGACATACTGAACCAAGCCTACCGTCATGTGTGGTCCACGCGACCAGCACATATCCGCTTCAGGCCCTCAGCTAACGTGCACCCCCAGTGTCCCACGTAGCCCTCGAGTGCCCAGGAGAAGTTGCCAACCCATGTGCACCGCGACGCGTAGCTCGGGTCATATGGTAACCTCGCCTAGGGTGAGACATGGCATCGCCACAGCGACGTCTTAGGCCCACCCATAACCTAGGAAACCCATGCGCTCGTCCCGCAACGCAGGGCCCCGTGTGTGGGAGAAAAGCTCCACAGCTCCCTTCCCCCCAAGTATGGTCTAAACACCAACTTGAGCTATCCAGCAGAAGAACCTCAAACCTATTGGCTTGACATACCACCATGGCACCCGGCCCTCTGCCCGTGGCACACACCTTCCAAGGTAGTGTTTTAGCATTAATTGTGGCACACGAACTTCTGTTCGTGGCACACAGTGCCACCTTCCATACCCACATGCCTTGTGAGTTCACGCATCAGCATCGCATGCGTCCGCATCGCGACCACGTCGCGAGGCCCTCATGGCCTCATGCCCACATAGCACTGTGTCGCCACCATGTCGCTAAGACCTTATGACCTCATGTCTCGTGCCCACTCGGCACTATGTCGGGTCTGTCATTGCACCTAGATGCCGCGTGCCCTCTTAGCATTGCATCACGTGCCTCATAGCACCAGGATGTTGCGTGCCATCATGGCACTGCCTCCCGTGCCTTCTGGCACCAGGACGTCGTGTGCCCTCTTGGCACCATGTCGCGTGCCCCTATGCGGAGCACCGCATTCCAAGCCCATCATGCGTCTAGTCACCACACTAGATTACAATTTAGCTTAAGTCACCGTCGCACCATGCATAAGGGGAACATGCACGCCCACAAGACGACGTGCCGCTGCGCACACGCGCCACACAGCTAGCTCCAAGGTCTGCCCGCCTTCTAGCTAGCCAAATGCCCAGCTCCAAGGTCACCATGCCTTCATGCTGGCGCCCAAATTAATGAGGCCGTCACACCCGGCCCCGCCGATGGTGAAGTTCTTCTGCTGGACGGCGGTTTATTTTGAAGATGGACCAGCTTTTGGTCAGAGGCAAAGATATCCCTAATCGTTGTCTTATGTGCGTTAGTGCCGAAGAGTCAATCTCTCATCTTTTTATCCACTGTTGGGTGGCTTCCGATATTTGGAATTCTCTTTTGAAGTCTTTTGAGATGAGTTGGGTTCTCCCAGAATAAGTTCCTCAGTTGTTAGTCTCTTGGTACAGCCACAGGTTTTTCGGCGCCCTTGGAGCTTTTTGGAGAGTGGCTGCTTTAGCTGTTCTTTGGGGTATATGGCTTGAAAGGAACAATCGAGTGTTCAATCGAAAGCGCCGTCCATTTGGATCTATTCTGAAGAGTATTAGTGACCTCATGTTTATGTGGGTTCCTTGCGAATTAGGTGGGTACAGGGGCTCTAAAGGCATTATCACATAGTTCCTCTAGGGCAGCCCTGTGGGGAGGGGGACCTGTTTCGCCTCTGGGGGCCCATTCATTTAGTTTCCTGAGCCTTTGTTCTTGCTGTTCTTTTTCATTTTTTTCCCTTTGTAACCTTTCCCAGCTTCTCGCTGGTGTTGTTTTGCAATGGAATTGAGTATTTTACTGATGAAAAGAAAAAGAGTACTACCTGGACACAAACATACAAAACCTTTGGATAAGAATTCACAAAGAAATGATACAATTAGTCAAAACTAACACACATATATTATATGGCATAATTGTGGTACAGAGGCTGTTATGTATTTGTATTACGTGTGTTTTTAATCTTCTCAATATTTTTGTAGATCTCCATAATTTTACAAGAGGAAATTTGTGGTTATCTTAATTTAAATCAGAAAAGAAATTCATGTACCTGTCACGCTTGTAAAAGATACCACAACCATCACGTTTCTGTCCACTTCTCTGGATATAGATACTTGAATACCCATACTTCTCCATATTTCCTTTGTAAAAGGCATCATATTCATCTAGTTCCTGGAATGATCAACAATACCTTCATAAATCAGCGATGACGCAGGAAGGCGTCTTAAGGGGATAGAGTAGAAATTAGAAGAAATGTATGAGATCTAGTGGCAAAAATTCCAAACATCAAAATTTATTGAAGGTAAATTCATTAGAATAGGCAGGATTCAGAACCATGGGTCAGAATCTCGGGTTACCGATATGCATCATCCGAGCTCCAAAACGATACGTATCGGACGATAGGTATCGGTATCGTTCGGTATCTGCCATACAACTGAACGACATGGTACATTGAATGTACCGTATCGTTCAGCTCCGATTCCGATAGGTATCGGTATCGGACGAAATTTTGATCCATGTTCAAAACAAAGAATTGAAATGCTCTCTCCTTCCCTCCCTCTGTACATGATTCAGTCAGAGAAGGAATAAATAGCTGGAATCCTTTCTAGTTTCCATAGCTTAACTCATAAAATTTTACCAAATGCAGTTAGAATAATTACAACGTTATATCCACTAGTTATGTTTTTTTTTTTTTTAAATGGGTAAGCTGAGCTCGAACCTGCGACCTAGAGGTTGCAATATTGTCAACCTTCCATTGTGCTACATTATAAATCAATAATTATTCCCTCTTAAAAGTAATTTATTGTCTCATAAATTGTGTAGGATCAGCCAATCTGATTGATTCAGTTAAATCACTCATTCAGGAAATGGTTTTGAATTGGATGTTCAAATTTATCATATGCGGAAATTTAGTTTTTTGACAAGAAGGGAGCGGAGCGTAAGGAGAGGCGATAGCTAGCGAAGTGAAAGCGGGCCTCTTGGCCATGATCAAGATGACTTTCATTGTAATGGAGACAAAAGCAGGTGAGGAAGAAATGATGAACACCAACGTTGCGATCGTGGACGCCAATGGATCGGGGGAGGGAACTCTAGCGGGAGTAGGGGTTTAAAACCGGCCTGTATCCAGCTTGGGGACTGGATGTGTAATTTCTGTGGTAACTTAAACTTTAAACGAAGGATGCGCTGCCATTTTCGACGTTGCGATGCTAACTGGAGCTCCGGCACCACTATCTCTAACTGCCTCAACGTCAACAACAGTACACCCGTTGGACATCCCAACCAGGATTTCCACTCTAAACGCCAGGAGCAGGATCTTAAGAGTGGATGGGAGATTGCTGGTACGAGGTTTAAGAGAGTCAATAGTTTTTTTCAGGCTGGATCTCTTGGCAAAGCTCCGGCCCGGAGGTGCCCAACAGGGTTTCGGCCACTACAGTCATACCATGCAACATGGTGCACGACGATAGGCCTCTGCTCCCTATCGAGATGTGGGGCGAGATGGGTCAACCTTTGGTTGGTATGAAGCCATTTATTGAGGCTTTTTCCTTCTCGGTTTCAGGGGATCTCTACGTCATTAATAAATATAAATGCAGAGATAAGTTGACGCAGGACGAAGTCGCGATCTAACCCTAAAATAGCAAATTCCCGCGTGGAAGGGGTTTTAGGGTATTTAATCCTTTCATTAAAATAAAATAAAAAGAAGAATAAGATAGGGGATCTCCGGAATCGCTCTATAGAGGCTTGTCGGCTTCGCACCAACGGGTTTCCAACGCTTCCCACCAAGGCTGTACGTCGGCCTCGCACCAAGTCGTACGAGAAACGATTGCTCACTCCTTAGGTTTGAAAGAATCACTCCTTCGATCAAAAACTCATCTCAAGTTTTTCTAGGGTTTGCACAAAAGCAAGCTCTCAATTTTCATTATTCAAAATTGTCTATTACAAAGCTATAAAGACCTTTATATAGTAGGTCATTAAACAATAGAAAACCCTAAAAACAATTAAATAAGAAAAGACAAGTTTAACCCTGAAACTTAATTTCGAAATTGAAATTTAACTACTCTGTGCGATTTCGATCAATCGAAATTAAAACGATCGATCAAAAGTGGTACTCGATCGATCGATTGAGACAACCGCGAATCATTGCTTCAGGGCCGTTTGAAAGCCCATTCATGGGTCCACTTCTTCCTTGCTAATTTTCTTCGATTGGCTCGATCACGATCCGAACATGCAGATATAAATTTCCCATCAATCTCCTCGACTTTGAAAAAGTTCGACCTCGAACTTTGGCCGACATCAGTATGCGTTATGAAGTATGCTTGTTCCCCATGGATCTCGAACTTTTGAATGGTCCCCGACTCGGTAGGGACGATCACAGATGCCTGTGCCTCAATGATTGTGGGTTCGGTAGGGCCTATCATAGATGCTTGGACTTCAATGATCTTGGGCTCTTCGACGGTTTCTAGATCTGTCACGGTCTTAGCAACTGGTATGGACTCTTCAATCGAACGTTGTTCCGGCACAAGATCAAAGCGGATAACTGGATCTGCGTGAACAACGAGCGCGCCACCGGTTCTCCCATATGCATGGAAGTACTTTGATTTACTATAGGTTCGGTATATTCCACCGATACAGGTACAACCACGGGTTTGGGTAAAGGAACTTCAACTCGTAGAGATTTTCTCACCGGTACAGCTATGGGGACGAAATCTCTCGCTTCTGATCTTAAAGCGTGAATCACGTCTAATACGTCTTCGGATAGATTGTGAATAAAATCTTTGATAATTATTGCGTTGATATTCTCACGCCATTCAACCACGATCCGACGCGATCTTAGTAACTCGCAACAAACGCTATTAAGAAGCGTCTTATGCTTGAATATGGAACCGTGCTGCTTAGATGATCTACTTTCTCTTCGCGCCAAAGTGTTTTTACCCTCGCCATCTTTTGCCGCACGGTTGGAATGTTCCATCATTCCACGAATGCTCTCATGGAAGCCATGTAATCGTTCAAATCACGAAGGGCTCCGAGAACTGGGTCTTGGCTCATGATTCGCCAATCCATTCCCGGAGGATTCGAACCGCTCTGATACCAAATTGACGCAGGACAAAGTCCCGAGCTAACCCTAAAATAGCAAAATCCCGCATGGAAGGGGTTTTAGGGTATTTAATCCTTTCATTAAAATAAAATAAAAAGAAGAATAAGATAGGGGATCTCCGAAATCGCTCTAGAGAGGCTTATCGGCTTCGCACCAACGGGTTTCCAAAGCTTCCCACCAAGGCTGTACGTCAACCTCGCACCAAGTCGTACGAGAAACAATTGCTCACTCCTTAGGTTTGAAAGAATCACTCCTTCGATCGAAAACTCATCTCAAGTTTTTCTAGGGTTTGCACAAAGCAAGCTCTCAATTTTCGTTATTCAAAACTGTTTATTACAAAGCTATAAAGACCTTTATATAGTAGGTCATTAAACAATAGAAAACCCTAAAAATAATTAAATAAGAAAAGACAAGTTTAACCCTGAAACTTAATTTCGAAATTGAAATTAAACTACTTTGCGCGATTTCGATCGATCGAAATTGACACTCGATCGATCGAAATTAAATTGATCGATCGAAAGTGGTACTCGATCGATCGAAATTAAATTGATCGATCGAGAGTTATATTCGATCGATCGAAAGTGGTACTCGATCGATCAAATTAAAATTTTGATCGATTGATTGAGACAGTCGCAAATCATTGCTTCAAGGCTATTTGAAAGCCTATTCATGGGTCCACTTCTTCCTTGCTGATTTTCTTCGATTGGCTCGGTCACGATCTGAACATGCGGATCTAAATTCCCCTTCATAAGTTGGTGCTACTATCAACTGAAAAAAAGAACCTCCTTTCTATTGATTCTTTAATTTTTTTTTTTACATTTGATGCTTGGAGAGGAGGTTCCAAAAATCTTTCATATTTCAAAGCTAAAAAAAAGTTTCTTCATCCGAGGGTGACGAGAAAGCTGTTGGGATCCTCTGTGTCGCCGAATGCTTCCGATGGGGCGGTGGTCTTGTTCGTTTCTTCAAGTGGGAGGAGGGTATGTTCATAACCTCCCTACAAAAAGAATATAACGGCATTTGGATCCGTATTTACGGCCTTCCCCCCACGCCTGGACTTCGGAAGTTCTAACTGGAATCGGACGAAGGTGTGGGACCTTCCTCGGAGTTGACAGGGCCACCCGCGATAGGGTCGATGTTCGCTACGACAGGATGTTGCTCGCCACCACCAACCCCCACTTCATACCGCGATGAGGAGATGTCCAGATCAACGGATGTCGGTATCAATGTTCGCTTGCATTGGACCGGGACAAATGGGTATCGGTTGGCGATGATGACGAAGTAGACGCCGGAACGGAATGGACCAGAGATGTAGAGGGAATGTAGTTCTTGGTGAGAAGGACGGTTCACGGGAATGGGAGGAGAGGTGAGACGGCGAAGCTCCCAAAATTCCAACGCGTGCGGCCTCTTTGTGCACGGGCACTCGGCGGTAGACACGGATGGCACCGTCGTGAGGAACTCCGGCATGCACGGGTCGATGTGGCATGATGATATGGACAAAAAGGCAAAGCAGGTGTTAAACTAGTGGAACTTGGCTTTCGCTGAGGGACAAAGACCGAACTCTGTCATGCTTGTAGACAACTGCAAACTTTATTGTATGGGACCCTCACTTCTGATGGTCCAGATCTTACCTCATACGACAGTTGCGTTGAAAGATGATGGAACGATTGTTATTAAATGTGACTGGATGGATCCTGACGCTTCATTAACTCCTGTTGCTGCTCTTTCATCAAAGCAGCATACTATTTCAACAGATGGCAAGGTTGCCAACAGGACAAGCAAAATTTCTTTCAAAGGGAAGCACGCCGAGACGTTGAAGACGACGAGCTTTTATGAGGGGGATGGGAGAGATCTGCACACAGACGACAGCAAGATTCCCAATACTTCATGTGGTGTCTATCCAGCTGTGTGCAATGATGGGCGGCACTTAGTTTTGTGCGAAGAGCGACCTTCACGGAAATTGGAACTTATCACTATCGCCAAGAGCTCTTGTGAATTAATGGGGGACTCATGTGAGGAGCTTTTGGGAAAAGGAAAGGGAATATGTACCCCCAACACAGTGCCCGACCCTATTGGGAGTGAGACAGGCAGCAGTAATTGTGTGCGGGTGAATGATGACACGAGGACCCGGACATGCTGCAGCAGCACGTGGCCTACTGGATCATGGCAAACGGCGAACGGGTTGAAAAATGGTAATGGGTCTGGACGGATTGTTTAGGATCCGCATGGCCCAACGGATTATGTCCCTTCTGATAAGCAACCCAGGTTTCTTCGGCCGGGTTGCACTTCCATTGAGTCTAATGATGTTTTGGGTCTTGAGTGCAAATGTATTGGCAGTCGCTGCAGGCCAGGGTGCCCCTACAACACCCCATCTCCTAGAGTGGCTACCGATGCAGTCAGAAGGAAGTCCTGCGACAGCGGTGCATCAACCTCGGACCCAATTGCTCAATTCTCTCCTGAAGGGGAATCAAACATGCGAGAGATGGACTGTAATTTGGTTGACGTAGGGGAAAGGCTTCTCAGATTTGGCGAGCATATAGTCAAGACAATCCCAACTTATCCGGTCATAAGCTTTCTCCATATCAACTTTCTATAGGGCAGCCGGCCGTCGATCATAATGCACCGAATGGATGGTTTCCTGTGCCACCACAACTAAATCCACAAGCAGTCTTTCTGCTACGAAAGCTCCCTGATTGTCTGAAATAATCCGACCCATGAGCGGTTTGAGTCTATTAGCTAGGACCTTTGATATGATCTAGTATAAGCAATTGGTGAGACAAATAGGTCTAAAATCCGTGATGTCAACAGCCCCCTCCCTCTTCGGAATGAGCGTGATAAACGTCGAGTTTAGACTCCTCCCAATCCAGCCGGACACATGAAACTCGTGCATCACTTGCATCAGGTCCGCCTTAATGGTCGCCCAAAAATATCTAAAGAATTCCATGGTAAAGCCACCAGGTCCGAGCGCTTTGTTATTGGCCCCCACGTGAATCACCCTCCACACCTCTTCCTCACATAACTGATTTTCCATGCTCAACCGATCCTCCTTGATAGATCGAAACTGGATCCCATCCAATTGAGGCCGATGCCATCCCTCATCATTGTACATATTCTTATAGAACTGAACAATGTGTTGCCGAATCATATCCTTCTCCGAGTAGGTCACCCCCTCAACAACTCTGCCCATGTAATTCGTTTTATTCCGCGCATTAGCGACCTGTGACGAGGGCACGCGGCGTGGCCATCTGGGTCAGCCGTAAGGCCATTTTTCCTCCACGGTATGAGCATCACTGGTGCGTCGAGGCCACGAGGGCGGCACCGAGTGTGTTGGGCATGGGCCACAAGGGCGTCACGACACGTTGGAATGAAGGGTGAAGACAGTTGCGACACGGACGCGACATGGCCAGCTGGGTTAGTGTTGCGGTGTGAATAGTAAAATATGTCAAACCAAGGGGTTTGAGGTCCTCTCCTCATTTCGCCTGAATTACTATTTTACCCTTATATAGGGGGACATGAGTTGGCGTCCCTCAACCCTACACATGCACTAGCCTCGTGGGCTTATGTGCGTGCATCCGGGCCACGCTTGGTGCGTGGTTGTCCTAGCTACGTCGTGTACTAGGGCCATCGCGTTGGTGGTTTCCAACCACCTTCGAGGTATGGGTTTTAACCCAAAGGGGGCTCGGTATATGCTCATCGCTGCCTATCGCTATATCAATCATCGTTGTCTGTTGCTTTAACAATTGTCGTTGCCGGCTCTAACCTGCTACGTTGCTTCGCAGGGCGAAGTCCGAACGTAGAGGTTGAGGTGAAGCTTGAGTAGGACAAGCCTTCCACCCTTCGTAGCATCTGGGAATCCACATCGCGTGACTCATTTGGGAGAAGTAGGCTGACTTAGCGCATCAGGCGTTAGGTGCCGCACGGGCTGACACTGCTGGAAGAGTGACCCCGTGACATTTGATATCAGAGCCATTGTGATGGCTGAGATGGAAGGGACCAGCGAGGATGCAAGACGACGAACGAGGGAACGATCAACAAGGGAACGGTTAGATAGTTTGGAAGCTCAGTTGAAACAGTTCGAGTCAGTGGTATCTGTCATGACATTGCATGGGGAATGACTGAATAGGCATGAGAGAATCAATGCCGACGTGGCTGAGACCGTAGAGCAACTGGCAGCAGAGGTACGAGATATAAAGGTTACGTTGGAGGAGGTACGTGACGAGATGAGCATGCTGAAAAAGCTCATCCTGGCAATGCCAGTTGGGGTGCCAGCAGGGACGCCGACGAAGAGGAATACCTCGAATCGCTGGGGGACCTCGATGTTAAAGTTAAGGATTGCATCGAGATACTTGGTTGGTGATGCCAAGTTATGGTGGAGGCACCTTGAGTCAGAGGTCCGTTTGGATAATGGAACAGTTGATTCTTGGGCCGATCTAAAGAAAGAGCTGCGGGCTCAATTTCTACCTACCAACGTTGGATGGTCAGCACGAAAAGCATTATCGGCATTGAAGCATACTAGACCGTTGCACAAGTACATTAAGACTTTTACGAGCCTGATGTTAGACATTGACGAAATGAGCGAGAAGGATCGGGTCTTCTACTTTATAGATGGCTTGGCGCCATGGGCGTAGCGGGAGTTGACTCATAGAGGGTTGAAGACCCTTGATGAGAATTTGGTTGCTGCAGAGCGGCTACTCGAGCACCGCATTGAGAAAGAGAGGCAACCCAAGCATCCACTGACAATGTTGACAAGCAGGCGAAGAAGCAAAATGATACTGGGCAAATGCGATTTGGTCAGGACAAGGGTAGTAGGTATGAAAAGAAGAGAGATGACAGGCCGAGCAAGAAGGGCTGCTTCCTGTGTGATGGGCCACATCTGGTGCGAGATTGTCCAGAGAAAGCCGCATTGAACGCGATGGTCACCGAGAAAGGGAAGAAAAAAGTTGATGATGAGGAGCCCGTCGCCAGAGTAGGGGCGCTCCGACTGATTAACTGTTGAGAAAGGACGACACCGCGGTCTTGTTGGTGTGGGCCATGGGAAGACTTAGACACCAACCGTGTACAGATTTTGAGGTGTGCAGTTTTGGTTATGTACAGTTTTGCTACATAGGGTGAAGGCAGGGAGCTGTCGAGGAACTGTGGCAGTGGACATAAAGTGCTGAACTTCAGTGTGTGCCTTGACATCAACGAGGACGTTGACGATTTTGAGTGGAGGAGGATGTGACCGGAGCACACGGTGTGGCCATCTGGGTCAGCCGTAGGGCCATTTTTCCTCTCCACGGTATGAGCATCACTGGTGCGTCGAGGCCATGGGGGCGACACCGAGTGTGTTGGGCATGGGCCACAAGGGCGTCGCGACACGTTGAGATGAAGGGTGAAGACATGGGCGCGACACGGACGCGACATGGCCAGCTGGGCTAGCGTTGCGGGGCGTTGCGAATAGTAACATATGTCAAACCAAAGGGTTTGAGGTCCTCCCGCCATTTCTCCTGAATTACTATTTTACCCTTATATAAGGGGACATGAGTTGGGATCCCCCGACCCTACACGTGCACTAGCCTCGTGGGCTTATGTGTGTGCATCCGGGCCACACTTGGTGCGTGGTCATCCTAACTACGTCGTGTACTAGGGCCATCGCGTTGGTGGTTTCCAACCACCTTCGAGGTGCGGGTTTTAGCCCAGAGGGGGCTCGGTATATGCTCGTCGCTGCTTAGCGTTATATCAATCATCGTTGTATGTTGCCTTAACAATCATCGTTGCCGGCTCTAACCTGCTGCGTTGCTTCGCAGGGCGAAATCCGAACGTAGAGGTTGAGGTGAAGCTTGAGTAGGACAAGCCTTCCACCCTTCGTAGCATCTGGGAATCCACATCGCGTGACTCATTTGGGAGAAGTAGGCTGACTTAGCGCATCGGGCGTTAGGTGCTGCATGGGCTAACACTATTGGAAGAGTGGCCCCGTGACAGACCGCATGGAAATACTTGGTGTTAGCATCCCCCTCTTTGAGCCATCAAAGCTTAGCCTTTTGTCTCCATTTAATCTCCTCGGCTAGGCATGCAGTATTGAACTCCATTTTCCTATATCGTTCCTCTCTTTCCTCATCCGTCAAATTCCGCAACTCCTCTACCTCGTCTAACTATTTAAGCCGCTGCATCAAGGCGTCCTTCTTGTCTTTAACCATCCCGAAAACGTCCCTGTTCCATTGTTTACACTTTTGTTTAACCCGTCTTAACTTGGATATAAATCTGCATTCAGCCGTCCCTTGAGATACCGGTTCCATCCACCATTCTGGAACCAAGTTCTAAAAATCCTTGTCCAACAGCCACATGTTCTCGAAACGGAACGGGGTCAGCCCACTCCCTCGCGCCTCACAAGCTAGAACCAAGGGATGATGGTCCGAAACAGCTCGAGGTAAACACTCCAGCCTAGCCCATGGGAAGATGTCCATCCACTAAGTGCTGCATAAAAATCTGTCAAGCTTACTCATCGACGGATTGGCTTGGAGATTCGACAACGTAAAGAGGGCCCCAATTAACAGCACATCCATCAATTCCCACTCGTCAATGAACGTGTTGAAGTCCCTCATAACTCTTGAGTCCGCCAGTCCCCCCCCCCCCTTTTCTCGTAACACCACCTTATTGCGTTGAAGTCACCTCCCAAGCAAAAAGGGTAGTCCCATCTGGCTGCTAGAGCAGCTAACTCCGACAAAAAAACTTCCCGCTCCCTATCAGCGGTTGGTTCGTAAATACCTGCAAACATCCATGTTTTTCCAATTTCCTTACTCTAGAGCACCACAGATGCTGAGTAGATGCCCACCTCCATTTTGTCAAATAACCAAGTGTTCCAGGCCACCAAAATGCCACCCGCCGCACCTTCAGAGTTGACCCCCAGCCACTCCCATTGCTTTCCGCCAAGCATCGAGGCCACCTTCCGGCCATCACAGCTACCCCCCTTCGTTTCCTATAGGGAAACTACATCAGGTTTGATCGAAGCGATAATTCATTTCACCCCGGCCTGTTTGCTTTCATCGCAAATGCCCCGCACGTTCCATGGCAGCATCTTCATAATCACACAGTAACCCTTGCCCAGTTCGAAACCACCAGGAATTAAACCCCCCTTCGGTCCCTCCCTTCCGACATTTCCCACTGCAATCTTGCCAGCTCCCGTGCTCCGTCCCTCCGCCTCGACTTTGCCCCATTGCGGCTGATTAGTACCGATCGTAACACCTCCCAAAGCGCCTCCTCGGGTGCCCTGAAAGACATCCCGAAGTCGTGCCCGACACGGATTAATCGATTGATATCTGTGGCACTACGTAATTCATCCTCCTCCCCGTTCCTCATAGTGCTCCCTGATAAAACATCAGTTGGGAGATGTGAGTTGCCCTCAGAATGTTGATGAACCCCTAGATATGCAAGGCCCCTTAGTTACCGAGTTCCAGCTCCGACGCGCCAACCCATCCCCAGGACCTATCCCACTCATATCCACCAGGACTACCCAAATCTGGGCTGCAAAGCCCATGGGTCTGGGCCAACCCACAGAGTAGCCCTCGGTTTCATGGAACCACTCGCCCAACCTATAAGCATGCCCGACGGGTCCAAGAGGATACCTCCTCCCCATGCGATACCCTGAAAATGCCACGTTTCACATAGATCACGTGGCCCAGCCAATAAAAAAGCCCCCAACTCTCTCCTTTTGAGGTGTCGAGAGTCAAATACCTCATAGAGCCCCTCTCTCCTTCCAGAACTCCGAGATACACGTGTCGATCCCCCAGCGCATCGCAGCCCTCGAGATCCCCACCATCTTCTCCTCTTTCAGATATAAACCCTAAACTCCTTTTTGCTACCAGTTATATGTTTCCTTAGGAGCACACCGACAATAGCTTCGGTCGCCATCGGATCCCAAGTACGTACATTGACATCCTCCTGTACCGCTGCCATCCCCGACAACTCACCAACCTCCGTCGATCGCAGGTCTCCATCAGCGATTTTTCCGTACGCTTCAATCACAGCCGTAGACCCTGTCATCGGCACATTCTCCTTGTCGGTGTTTGTAGCTCCTTCCAATGACGAGTTCATTGCCGGATTCTTGGTTCGGGCTGCCGACTCCCCCTCCAAACATAGTTCTCGTCGGTCGTTCGAAGCCTCCCCCCACCCCCGATAGGCGAAAGGCCCCCAGACTCCACGACAATCTCACCTTCCTCATGGTCCGAGAGTATATTCTGCACTCCCCTCGGACCTCGCCTGCCAGAGATCCCTTGCAGGCGCGGCCGTCCACCCCTGTGGTCTCAAACGGAGCGTCGCATTAGCGGTCGAGCTATTCTCCGAGCGACTCGCCACCACCCCAAAGGGGTTTACTACCCACCCCCTGACTGGCTCAGCGACCGTCTCAACTTCTTCTGTGGAGCAGCTGAAAATGTCTACACCGGGCAGCTGGGGCCCTCGGTTTCTATACCCACCTGAGGCGACACGATCATCCTCTCCAAGACCGCCAGTTCTATGAAGATTCGGAATACGTGGCCGCCGATGCAAATTTCACCGCATCGAGGAATGCTTTCCATCCTGTCGACCGCAACGAGGATCCGAGCAGCATCAGTGTCCTAGAGGTCATCAGTTCTTCGGTCAATGAGAATGAACCCGCCGCAGCGATCTCCGATCACTTTAAAGACATCCAGGGACCAGGCATGGATCGGCAAGCCACGCACCCGGATCCATAGACCTTCCTTCTCCATGTGTTCCCGAAGCGTTCCGACAGCCGGATCCCAAGCTCCGCAATCCACCGTTATGCCGCCAATGTGCAAAGTTTTTTGGAGGCAAATCTGTTTGGCCTCATGCTCCGACTGGAAGCAAAGGAGAAACTTAGACTCAGAGATAGCAGACAAGGAAGGCCTTTTCAAACAATCCCAAGTTTTTTGTATCCAGCAAGGATAATGTATCTTTAATTGCAAAAAGAACCACCTAGAAGTGTTTTAAATTGGTTGCAAGAGATAGGAACTGAGGAGATTCCATCTTAATCATCGAAAAGTTTCCAGTCCCCCACGAACGGAACCAGTCCCACTAGCCTGAGCTCCAGGACCTCCCTCTTCTCTCTTTACAACCTCGGCAAACGAAACCCCAATATGCCGAAGTGCCGAGGGATTGGCCAATATCCGGCTGCGCCTATTTCCCGCAATAGACCAACCCTGCCGGATATCACTAGCTAGGGCCTCACTGACCACCGGTTGATTTTTGTTTATCAATCGAGGCTGCCAATCCCCCGCCTTCACTAGAATACCCTCAGCCCGAGAAGATGTACACCCATACTGGTGACACCTACCCCGGCGACGAAAATTGACGTTCCGGCATCGGACACAAATCCAATCACCCTCTCTAAGTACCAGGGCAAGAGCCATGCCTTGGGACATCCTCTACCCAAGCATGATGATATGATAGAAACTTATCAAGAAAATTCATTTAGTCAATTGGGAGGATTTTTTTTTTTTTTATCAGTAATAAAATATATTGATACGCAGCAAGACGCTGAAAAACCAATACAACAACACGACCAAAAGCAGATGAAAATAAACTCAAAAGAAGACAGGAAACAAAAGACAAACACACAACACAACACACGGATCTGGAGACCTTAACCTGGATCCCAGCCATAAGAGGCATGACCAAAACCATCTCCGCCTCTAGCCACTCAACACCACACCAGCTCCGTGATTGATTTTATGATCATCCCTACTGACCTACTTTTGTTCTCAAATATCCTTAAATTCCTTTCCCGCCATAAACCACAAAAAACGGCAAACACGACAGCCTACCAGTACTCCCGTCTCTAGCCCTCAACCTTCACAGCGTACCAACTCAGCAAGTGTAGATAAGGCATCGCCCACATCACCCAGTTCAGACCAAAAGATTTAATGACAACACACACAATCTCGTGAGCCACCTGACAATGTAAAAAGAGGTGAGCAGCGGTCTCCTCCCCGTCGGGACACATCACACAACCACTTAGAATATCCTCCCCCCCCACGAATGAGCTGATCCCTCGTTAAGATTCTATCTTTACAGAACGTCCACCCAAAAAACTTAATCTTCAATGGTATAGATTCTTTCCACAGTCATTTTCCTTCGAAGCTGATGAGCGGGCGACACGACAACAACTTATACAAACTTTTGACACTAAAATTTCCAACTTTGCTCGGGTCCCAAATTCTCTGATCATACCCCTATGAATTCTGTTGCATCCCATATAACCTTTGCATCAGATTGGAGAACTCTATCATCATCTCACTGTGGCTTAATAACCTTCTGGTAGCAACCTACCACACAGTACCCCCTTGAGTAAGTGAGACAAATTCGTCAATCCTCCCACCCGGATTTACAGAAATGACATAGATATCAGGAAAAGAGATCTTAAGTGGTGTACTACCTAACCATACATCATCCCAAAATGGGATACGGGTACCACACCCCTAACTAAACTGCAGTCCTCTAGCATAATACTCCCAGGTGCTACAAATGCCTCTCCACCAAGCCGATTTGCCCCTGTGGGCCATGGAACAGATCCTCCAACTCCCAAAAGATTCCCCGTATTTCTCGATCAGCACCAATCGCCAAAGGCTATTCCTTTCTTCCATCCTCCCCGCTCTCCATAACCATTTTCCAAGCAGCGCCAAGTTAGTCCATTACAAACTACGAATACCCAAACCACCATAATTGACAGGCAGTTTACAAGTATCCCGATTAACAAGGTGGTACCGCTGGTCCATCCCCGACCCCTCCCAGAGAAAGGAGTGTTGGATCTGCTCAAGCCTATTAATAATAACCATCGGGCACTTGAACATCGACATATAAAAAATGGGCATGGACGAGAGGACTGCTTTAACAAGAACCAGCCTACCTCCACTACTCAGTAGTTTCCCTTTCCATGACGCCAGCCGCTGTTCGAATCTTTGCACAACTGGTTGCCATTCTCGAGCAAAGGGCTGTCTAAGACCAAGCGGCAGCTCGAGGTACTTAATAGGAAGCTTCTCAACACCACAACTGACCGTTCAAGCCAACTCATCCACTACGGATTCCTCAACCCCAATCCCAATGATCGCGGACTTAAGAAGATTGATACGTTGACCCGACACCGCCTCATACACCAACGGAACATCAACCAAAGCACTGAACTCCATACCATCAGCCTTCCCAAATAAAATCGTGTCATCGGCATATTGTAAGTGTGAGATGTATCTACCATGAGCACCCACCTGAATCCCTGTAATCATATTTAGCTCCTTGGTGCGTACTATCTACCCAGATAACGCCTTGCCCACCATATTGAAGAGATAGGGTGAACGCGGGTCCCCTTGCCGAACACCCATGGACCTCTTAAAATACCCAACTGGAGTACCATTAATCAAGACCGAAAACCACGGTGAGGAATAACAACCCCGCATCCATCTCCTCCAGGTAGTGCCGAATTCCAACCTACCGAGCATATAATCAAGACCCTCCAAACTCACCCGATCATACGCTTTCTCCATATCCACCTTCCAGATCGTAGCAGGACGGCGATGATTATGAGCCGACTGGATAATCTCATGAGCCACTGCCAATAGGTCCACTAACTGCCAACCTCACACAAAAGCCCCTTGATTACTCGAGACTATCTTGCTCATAACCAGTTTTAGTCTGTTAGCTAGAACTTTAGAAATGGTTTTGTACAGACAATTGGTGAGACTAATCGGGCGGATGTCGAAAATATCCTTGGTACCATCTCGCTTGGGAATGAGGGTGATAAAAGTAGAATTTAGTGACCTCCCAATAAAACCAGAAGTGTGAAACTCAAACATAACCTCCATCAGGTCCTCCTTTATGATCTCCCAAAAAGCTCGGAAGAACTCCATAGTAAAACCAACCGGTTCCGGCGCTTTATTCCTGCCACCAAACTTGATCACACGTCAAACCTCCTCTTCGTTAAACTGTCGTTCCAAACCCATTCTCTCCTCTGCCGAAATAGCAATGAATGGCAGCGCATCTAACTGCGGTCGCAGAAACCAACATCCATGCACATACGCTTATAAAATGCGACGATGTTCTCATGGACTTGCTCGTCTCCTGAATACCTCACCCCATCCACGACAATGCTACCCAAGTACTTTGAATTGTTACGGGCATTGGCGACCGCATGGAAGTATTTAGTGCTGGCATCTCCCTCCTTGAGCCATCTGTCACGGGGTAACTTTTTCGACACCCGTGCGGCGCCTTGCTGCCGCAACAACGAGGCCAGCCTGTCCAACCATCACTTTGATTCCACCC
Source organism: Chloranthus sessilifolius (assembly GCA_021018995.1). Taxonomy (NCBI): domain Eukaryota; kingdom Viridiplantae; phylum Streptophyta; class Magnoliopsida; order Chloranthales; family Chloranthaceae; genus Chloranthus; species Chloranthus sessilifolius. Next base: position 114,212 of record CM037588.1, on the reverse strand, counting down.
GCCTAGAGAACGGGAAATCCCGTTCATGGTTTCCTTCGCCCGAGGCAAACCATCTCAACGCATCGTGTCTACTCGTGACACGCATGCCAGCACCTCAGTGCCTCGCTTGGCCTACCTAGCTTCACCCTGTGTCTGACACTAGTTCCTCGCCCGCGACAGTAGCATGCAACTCCACATGATGTCCCATTCCATACATGTCCTGCCAACATACTGAACCAAGCCCAGCATCGTGTGTGGCCCACGCGACCAACACACATATGCTTCAGGCCCTCAGCTAACGTGCACCACAGTGTCTCATGTAGCCCTTGAGTGCCCAAGAGAAGTTGCCAACCCATGTATACCGCGACACGTAGCTCGGGTCATATGGCAACCTCGCCTAGGGTGACACACGGCATCGCCGCAGCGACGTTCTAGGCCCACCCATCAAGACCTAGAAGACCTATGCACTCCTCCGGCAACGCATGGCCCCATGTGTAGGGAAATAGCTCTCGAGCTCCCTTCCCCCAAGTATGGACTAAACACCACCTTGGGTCATCCAGCAGGAGAACCTCAAACCTATTAGTTTGACATACCACCATGGCATACGGCCCTCTGCCCATGGCACACACATTCAAAGGTAAAGGTTTGGCATAAATTGTGGCACACAGATCTCTGTTTGTGGCACACAGTGCCCTCCACAATTGCAACACGCCCCTTGAGGTCCCTCATCCTCATACCGTGCATCTGTGTCACGACCATGTCGCGTGGCCTCTTGGCACCACATGGCGTACCCTCGTGGCACCAGGATGTTGCGTGCCCTCTTGGCACCATATCACATGCCGTCCAAGCAAGATGTCACATGCCCTCTTGGCACCACATTGCGTGCCTCATGACACCACATCGCGTGCCTAATGGCACCGCCTCACGTGCCTCACTGCACTAGGATGTCGCGTGTCCTCTTGACACTACATCGCGTGCCGTCTTGGCACCACATTACTTGCCTAATGGCACCAAGATGTCGCGCGCCCCTATGTGGAGCACTGCATTCTATGCCCCACGTGCGTCTAGTCGCCACCCTAGACCGACACTTAGCTCGAGTCACCGTCATGACATATATAAAGAACATACGCCTTGTATGAGGCGCGTGCCTCACGCCTACCTGTGACTAGCTCAAGGTCCACCGCCTTCACCTAGCCAAATGCCCAGCTCCAAGGTCACCATGCCTTCATGCAGGCGCCCAGATTAATGAGGCCATCACATCCTCCATAAGGTCAATGTCCTCGTTAACGCAATATCTCAAGGGAATGACCATGTCACATCCACCAATCTGGCTGTGTCAACGTCCATGCTAACACTAAGACCCGCATCAGTTCCTCAACTTCCGTCTTCACCCCATGCAAAGTCTCCACAATTACCTAGCCCCGAGGTTTGGCACCTCCTCGCTGGTTCAAGTGGTCTCATCCGCACCTACAAATGAGCAACACATTTATCCTCCGCGCGGCTCCGCACCAACGCTAATTATCACTATGCCATGCACAAGCATTTGTGACCACGACTCGCTCTAGTACCTCGACACCTTGTGTCTTCACCCAAGAGTTCGCCTACCAATTCGGCCCTCGAAACACCTTAGTACATCGGTCATACCTTCACAACTCTGTTTCTCAAGCTCGCCTTTGGCTCCACCTAGCTACAAGGCCCTCTCACCTTCCTGCTAACTGATCAAATGTGCATCTCTATGCTCCAGGGTCGTGACCACATCACATCCTCCCACTTAAATGAGCCGACGTCCTCATCAACATGCGAACTCCTACGTCAGTTCCTCGACACAATTTCGGTCTTCTCCTAAACACATCTTGCATCTGAATCACAGTTACTACACTTCACTGCTTTCATCTGACATTTTGTGTTAGTACCTCAACCAATTATTGTGTCTTCACCCAACGTAGTGTTCTAAATAACTTGACCCGGTTTGTATTTCACCCAGGTATCCCATAATACTAGTTCGTCATACAAGCTGAAGCAAACCGATCGTTAGCATCATTCCTGTTACCACTTGAATCGACCACCAAAACCAAGCAAACTTGTGCCTTAGATGTTCAAATCGCTAGCTCCAAGTTCACGCAACTCCTTGCGCATCGCAGCTCGGTAGTTTCTCAACATTGTGTCTTCACCCAGGAGACTACTTTCATCTGAACTGTCGTACTCTAGCACCTCAACACCTCTGTGTCTTCGCCCAAGAGTTCGACCTTCGTCTAATTTGTAGACCTCCAGTACCTCGACATAAGTTGTCAACCACGAGCCTACTACCAAAGCTGCCTTAGCCTGTAGCAATTTTGTAGCTCTAGTACCTCGACACCACGTGTCTTCACCCACAGCGACCACACCCAACCCAACGAAGAACTATGCTTCGCAATACCGAAATTCGCAACACTGCTTATATTTTTCGACTGTAGCAACCGACCGAACCCAGTTTTCTCAAACCTTTGGACTTGATCACCATCACAAGCCCTTAACTGTCCTGCAACACTCTAGTACCTCAACACCTCTGTGTTTTCACCGAAGAGTCTGCTACGAGCACCTTGCTCAATCCATGAAGCTCTATGCTTCTCACACTTTAGTACCTCGACCTCTGTCTTCACCCAATAGCGTGACTTGAGTCACCTCTTGCAACCCGACTTACGATCCAATTCGATGCCTTGGTGTATGCTTCCAGTGTCTTAACAACCGCATCAATGCCTTCACTTTCTAGTGGTTGTCATGCCTTGGTACCTCGGACATCGACCTCTAAACCCTAAAACATCACACATTTGCCTTGAACTGTTCCGCTTCAATATTCTGACCACGTTGCCTCAGCCTGCTCAGAAATTGACTTCGGCCCTTCTCGTAGACCAAAGATTTCGACGATCGCTTGGGACTCGCTTCCTCTAAAGATACCCATCTGGCTCTCGCATTTGCTTCCTCTGAAGCCACGCTAGATCTGTCGTCCAGTCATCCGTCTCTCACGGACCCATGCCTTGTCCTCACACAACAACACAACGAGCTTCTGACCACTTCTCTGGTTTAGTGTAGCTCATTCCGGTTCTCGCAGTAACCCGCTTAATTGTACTCTCGATCCTGGCCCATCGCAACACATTGATCTGTCACATTGTCCCATACAAGCGGTCTAGACCGTCATCTCATGTACTAGCAACTGATTCAAAAAATCTCAGCTTCTTCATGAAGTAAGAATGGAGCACCCTACTTGCTCCTTGCCATCCATGACAACGGTGCTCTCAGCACCAGAGGTCACTAGCGTTCATCCGCCTCCGACCAACCCGCTATCGCAACGTGTGGCACTTATGGCCCACAAGCATCGTGAAGTGAGAACGGAGCATCCTACTTTCTCCATGCCAACATGGCAACGGTGCTCTCAGCACCTGTGCGACTCAACGTCTCATGTTGAACGTCACTAGCGTTCATCCTCCTAGGACCGACCCTCTAACTTAACGTGTGGCCCTCATGGCCAACAAGCGTCGAGCACATTTTCGCAGCAGCATAACCCAACAGTACCATTGACGGGGAATTTAGATCCGCATGTTTGCATCGTGACTGGGCCAATCGAGGCAAGCTAGCAAGGAAGAAATGGACTCATAAATGGGCTTTCAAAAGGCCCGTTAAAGACCCGTGTGCACATTAATTTAGGCAATATTTTATTTAGGTTTAGTTTCCTTTCTTATTAGGATTCTTTTAATAAGTGGTTTGTTTTATGACTAGTTTCCTTATTTGAATTATTTAGAGGTCAGGCACATATATGTGATATGTGACTATTAATCCCGTCACTTTCTACGCAACCATCGGAAAAGTGGGCATAAGTCTACCAATATGTGTCGGAATTGTGTGATTCTTGCCTTGTTGAAAAGCTACTTCGATAAGCTTTCAAACAAGACTAATTTCACGTCAATCGGACATCGTTTGACCCTTCAAAAGTGATCGCGTAATAAAAAAAGGGATTAATAGTGAAATCAATTATGACCGTTAGGTTAGAAAGTTTTAATAGTTGATTAGGAGTTTTATTTCAAGTAGTATTCATAGGATTTCTTTGCTTTATAAATACACATTGTAATCTCTTATGAGAATTAGTATTGATGATGAATGAAAATTATGAGTTTTGCTTTGTGGGAATTCTAGAGAACTTGAGATGAGTTTTCGATTGAAGGAGTGATTCTTTCAAAACCTGAGGAGTGAGCAATCGTTTCTCGTACGACTTGGTGCGAAGCTGACGTACAGCCTTGCTGCGAAGCCTTGGAAACCCGTTGGTGTGAAGCCGACAAGCCTCTCTAGAGCGAATCCGAAGATCTCCTATCTTCTTCTTCTTTTCATTTTATTTTAATCAAAGGTTTAAGACCCTAAACCCCTTCCACGCGGGATTCTGCTATTTTAGGGTTAGCTTGCAATTCCGTCCCGCGTCAGCCATCCATCTGCGTGCGACTCAATTGCATCTCAACCACACACCAGTAACTCTGGCTGTCACGAGATCAGAGCGCACCTCATCGCTCTGGCTCGCCAATGTAGTCTCATTCGGAACGATCTAGCTCTGATACCAACTGTCACAGGGTAACTTTTTCGACACCCATGCGTCGCCTTGCTGCCGCTACAGCGAGGCCAGCCTGTCCAACCATCACTCTGATACCACCCGTCTAAAGGACGGGTACTCCCGTTCATAGTTTCCTTCACCAGAGGCAAACCATCTCAATGCATCGTGTCTACTCGCGACACGCATGCCAGCACCTCAGTGCCTCGCTTGGCCTGCCTAGCTTCACCCTGTGTCCGACACTAGTTCCTCGTCCGCGACAGTAGCATGCAACTCCACATGATGTCCCATTCCATACATGTCTTGCTGACATACTGAACCAAGCCCACCATTGTGTGTGGCCCACACAACCAGCACACATTCGCTTTGGGCCCTCAGTTAATGTGCACCACAGTGTCCCATGTAGCCCTCGAGTGCCCAGGAGAAGTTGCCAACCCATGTATACCGCGACGCGTAGCTCGGGTCATATGGCAACCTCGCCTAGGGTGACACACAGCATCGCCGCAGCGACGTTCTAGGCCCACCCATCAAGACCTAGAAGACCTATGCGCCCCTCCAGCAACACATGGCCCCATGTGTAGGGAAATAGCTCTCAAGCTCCCTTCCCCCAAGTATGGTCTAAACACCACCTTGGGTCATCCAGTAGGAGAACCTCAAACCTATTGGTTTAACATACCACCATAGCACATGAACCTTTGCCCGTGGCACACACCTTCAAAGGTAATGGTTTGGCATAAATAGTGGCACATGAATCTCTGTCCGTGGCACACAGTGCCCTCTACAATTGCAACACGCCCCTTGAGGACCCGCATCCTTATATCGTGTGTTCGTGTTGCGACCATGTCACTTGCCCTCTTGGCACCACATGGCATACCCTCGTGACACCAGGATGTTGCGTGCCCTCTTGGCACCACATCACATGCCATCTAAGCTAGATGTCGCGTACTCTCTTGGCACCACATCGCGTGCCGTCATGGCACCACCTCACGTGCCTCATGGCACTAGGATGTCACGTGTCCTCTTGACACCATATTGCGTGCCTAATGGCACCAAGATGTCGCGTGCCTGCTTGGCACCACATCTCGTGCCCCTACGCGGAGCACCGCATTCCATGCCCCACGTGCGTCTAGTTGCCACCCTAGACCGACACTTAGCTCGAGTCACCGTCGCAGCATATATAAGGGGAACATGCACCCGCCGGAAGGCGACGTGCCTTTGTGCACACGCGCTACACAGCTAGCTCCAAGGTTCGTCCGCCTTCCTGCTAGCCAAATGCCCAGCTCCAAGGTCACCATGCCTTCATGCTGGTGCCCATATTAATGAGGTCGTCACACATCGCACTTAAGCTTTTTGGATCCAACACACTTCCTCAGCCCTGCAGGTGTTGATGAACTCCAACTTTTTACAGTACCTTTCTTCTCTTTCATCCGCCGTAAGGCTTCTACTTTCTTCCAAATTATCCAACTCCTTCAGTCTCATGAGTAACCCTTCCTTAACGTGGACCAGCCCGTACACCTCACAATTCCACAACTTAATTCTGTCTTTAAGCCGATCGAGCTTGGATATGAACCTATAAGCAGCAGTCTCAACAGGTACCGGTTCACACCACCACAACAGAACTTTCACCTGAAAGGACTCGTCCAACAGCCACATATTTTCGAAATGGAACGGAGACGAACCCTTCCCCTTAGAATCACACGTTAGAACCAAGGGCCGATGATCAGAAACAGCCCAAGCAAGGGCTTCCAAGAAATATTTCTAGCCACTCCAAATTACATAGGAACCTATCCAACCTGCTGAAAGACGGATTCTCCTGAAGATTCGACCATGTGAATCGCGCACCCGATAACAGAACATCTATTTGCACCCAGTCCGAAATGAAAGAATTGAATTCTCGCATGACTCCCATATCCGGCAGTCCACCCTGCTTCTCGGACCCCCATCTTATGGCATTAAAATCTCCCCCCAGGCAGCAAGGAAGGTCCCACCTGGCAGCAAGGGCAGCCAACTCGAACCAGAAATCACCCCCCTCTCTATCACCAGAAGGCCATAAATACCTATAAACATCCAATGTTTCTCAGAATCCTTGTTTTGAAGCACCACCGAAGCCGAATACAACCCTATTTCCTCCTCCACCTTGTCAAATAATAGCGTGCTCCAGGCCACGAGGATACCACCAGCAGCCCCAACTGAATCGACACCGACCCTGTCCCATCTATCTCCACCAAGCACCAGCAAAACTTTCTTCCTATCGCAGCTACCCCATTTGGTTTCTTGAAGAGTGATGAAAACCGGTTTAGAAGCCGTAATTACTTGCTTAACCCCAGCCCCTTTACCCCCATCACATATACCCCTCACATTCCAAGATAACATCTTCATGATCAAACCTAAACTACATCCCGCCCAACCCAGGATCGAGGATTAAACACCTCCCGCCCCCCTCCCATCCGACATCCCCCACTGTAGCCGTCGTGCCGGGGGTTTAGGGATAAGGAGACTTCAACTTGTTAACAAGTCTCCTCTTGCCAAATGTTGGTGAGAGGAGACTTCAACTTGCTACCCAAGTGCTTTGGGAGGATTGTTGCGATAGCCGTCATGCCTGGGGTTTGGGTATAAGGAGACTTCAACTTGTTAACAAGGCTCTTCTCGCCAAATGGCTTTGGAGGATCAGGGACGACAAAGAAAGGGATAAGTTGTGGTGGCAGGTGGTTACGTCTAAGTATGGGCTTATCAATCATGTTTGGGGCGTGCCTAGGGTATTCTACATGGTGGAAAGTTGTCAAGGGTTCTACTGTTGATTACAAGGAGGGGGTTTCCTTTAGCTGGAGGGTTAGTCAAAGGATAAGGTTCAGGAAGGACAGATGGGTCGGCGAGTCCACGAGGGAGGCAACTTTCCCTAGAATTTATGCTCTTCAGTCGCCAAGGATGCTCTGATTAAGGACATGGTTGACGTCAATAACGAGGTGTCGGTTTGGTCTGTTAACATGCATAGAAACCTGAGGGATAGCGAGGTGGAGGATTACTCGAATATGCTTGTTCTTCTCCAGTGGGTGTTCCCTTACAATGCCAACAAGGATTGTAGAATTTGGGTGAATAATAATAATGGAGTGTTCTTTGTTCGATCGTTCTATGAGACTCTTCTCCAAAAGGAGGGTAATCACAATCCAGGTAGGTGGTGGTCTGGGTTTTGGAAAGTTAAAATTCCGTCGAAAATTAGATTCTTCTGTTGGACGGGGGTTCGCAGAAGGATCTTGACTAGGGATCAGTTAGTAAGGAGAAATATTCCGGCTTTAAACAAATGCCTTCTTGGCATGAGAGGCAAGGAATCTATCACTGCCATTTCTCTCGAACTATTTAGAATGCTATTTTCAAGTTTTTTGGTGTTCATTGGGTGACTCCACTTTGGCCGGAGTAGATGATGGTAATGTGGAAGGAAATAATCTTTGAGGGTGACAAAGGAGTCTTGTGGGCCCTAACGATGTATGTTGTGTCTTGGGCTCTCTGGTTAGAAAGAAATAACAGGGTCTTCAGAAGAAAGGGCAAACCGTTCAAGTTTGTCATTTGGGATATCAGGGATTTGGTGATCAGTAGGAATGCCTTGGCTCAGGAGAATTTCTCTGACGGGCTTCATCTACTTCTGCTTAAATGGGACACCTTTCTTCTTTAGCCTTTTGGACGACGGGGTTTGTAGTCTTCGCACTTTGGCCTGTAGTGCTGCTGGGGTGAGTTTCTTTTTTTTGGGGGGGACAGGGTCTCTCTTTTCGGGTAGTTCCTTACAACCCGCCAAGGAATGTACTCTTGTTTTTTCTTATATATATGGCATTTGTTACTGTTTCAAAAAAAAAAAAATTTACTCATTCAGACTAGTTTCTGCCAAGAGCTGACTTGAGAAATCTAAATAAGAAAAGTTGAGATTATTCTTGAAGTCGAGGTTTCAAACGTCAGCCAGTGCAAATACATATTGGTATTTTGGCCCAGCCAATACAAATACTTTCAGTGTCCCAGGGATCCCCCAAGGTACCAACCGTTACCTGCTGGTATAGGCAGGTAACGGCCATACTAGTAGGTACCATGGATACAAATTAAATACGCCCTTGTTTTTTAGATCTAGAGCATGAGAAAGAGGTATTGAGAACCCATGCTTACCTATCCAAAATAAATAAAAATAGAGAGGTATTTAGAAATTATAAGCCCTTAATTTTTAGATGTAGTGTAGACTGTAGATTAGACCATCGGACACTGCACACCTACAGATTTGTTATCTTGTAAATCTGGTAAATGGTATTAATAAATTATCAATTCATCATGCTCACAAGTGTAATCAATGTACCATTTCTGTACCATGTTATGCTATCTTCATTGAATATGTATCAAATACATCAACAGTTTGTCACAAGATACTGCAGATAAAAAATCCTTATTTAACCTAGTTTTAAGTTCCTTGGAATTTCTCATCTATCACAATCTCCACAAAATTAAAGAGCAAATCATTAAATCTTCCTTTTGAATTTCACAACAGTAGTTGATTCATCATAATGAACGGAGATGATGAAGATGAAATTAAAAAGGAACAAAAACCTGTAAGCAGAGGAAGTCAGCCTCAAGACTTTTAAGAACTGTCAAAACTGCTTGGGAACGAGCTTTCCACCTGTGAATCAACAAAAGAGAAGGTGGCAATTAGCTATGATACTTAAAGGAACATAGAGAAAAAAAAATGTCATCACATAGAGGAGAAGCCACATTTCTGTTATTTAACTCTTTCAAATGCTGAATACACTACCCAAGTAACCTTAGAGCATCTAAAGACAGGAATAATGCTCCAAAAAGCAAAACGAAAGGCCATCTCACTTTAGGAGGAAACCTTCATTCAACTTGCAAAATTGTTAATAGTGTTATTGATCCATAATTCGTAACTAGAACAGAGGTCACAATGTTACTATCAGAAACTAGGACATACCTCATCTCACTTATCTTATAAAAGATCATATTTTTCTGGATCATAAACACTGAAAATGATGTAGGGTTTCTATGATCCTCAATCAGCCATCAGACAAATCACAAAGTATACAGATTGACAATGAACTATAAAACTGGGGCTCATTCAGCCAATCAAGAAAATTATCTGTCCTTCAAACAGTATCTAGTAATGCTCTTATTTTCCAAATTCTGAACAAGATATAGGACCTTGGGAACATATAGACCTGCTAGCTTACTTCAGTTAAATAAACCAAACTCACTTCATAGTAATAGAAACCAGAAAAGTTCAAGGTTCCCAGGTTTCCCCTCAAGATTTTTCATCCTCCAAGGGGTGACACACAAATAACTAATGAAAATGGAAGGCTAGTGCTTAACTGATCCCAAGGCCAGATAAAAAAGGAGCATTAGTGCAAAACTAGAGAATATTTTCCAGCAATTTTTTTGTCCAACAAACATTGCACAGAAAAGATGGAGAGGCTATAAATCAGGTATTTTCTTTGTAAAGTTTATGTTCAGCTTCACAACTAGAATACTATCGTTGCAAGTGTGGACTGGTATGTGGAAGCTGAAAGTACTGGCAAAAGTAAAAAATAAATTGTGTGGTGCTCTGCCTGAGAGAAGATATTTGCTATTGATAATTTGATAAAAAGGAACAAAGCATTCCAAATAAATGTTTTATATACAACAGTAACCTTGAAATGGTAAACCACCTCCTTATTTGGTATCCAATGGCGAGAATCATATGGAAACGACTTCTCTCAAAATTCAATGTTGCATAGTGCTTCCCCTAAAGATCCAAGTATTTGCTTGCGGGTTGGCACGCGTAGATGACTAAACCTCGAAGAAATTCTTTATTGTTGATACACCCTATATGGCCGTGTGGTGTGGAATTTGGAATGGAAAGAATGTAAGAGTTTTTTAAGGGAAGAGCTTGTGCAACAGGTAGAAAGATGAATTACGGAAAATATTTTCACTTGGGCTGCTGTACTGAGGGGATTGCAGGCTATGATATCTCAGATTTTGGAGCCAACAGTGAAGACTTATGGTTGTTGTTGTTGTTTGGGTGGATGGGGGAGGGGGGGTTTGGGTGGATGAGTGCTTTTAGAAACAGAGCTGCTCCTATCCTTTTCCAATAGCTTTTGTTCTATATTTTGGAATTTTTTGTCTAGTGTTTTTGGAGGTATGCTTTCAAATGCCTCACTTGATATCATAACTTTGCATCTTGTGCTCTTTTATTTTAATGTAATTTTACAATTCAAAAAGAAATAAACAAATAACTAATAAAATAAAATACATCACGTCCAAAGCTTAACACCTGCCGCCAAAGAGCTTTGGCATCACAAAACGAATATCGGAGTTATCACCCGGTTTTAAGGAAGCCACCAGAAATCCCTTACCTATAAAACGATTGGGCTCCCAACCTACACTTTCCTAAGAACCAAGTAAGAGCTCTGTTTATGCGAAAAGAAAGTGTGGTTAGCACACTTTCACGCGTGCAGTCTCTGGTTAGTCCGTTCCGATAAAATAAAAGAAAAATGAAGAGAATTTACCACTATCGTTAGTGAGAAAAGAGAGAGATGCGTAGACGTGACAACAGCTCGATTCTTTCCTGCAGATCTCGTTGTTTGTGGTTTTACCACTATCAATTTTGTTAGCTTGTCATTGGGACAAAGCAAAAGCCAAGATAAAGGTTGGACGTAAAAGAAAATAATTTCTTAAATGGAGCCCGAAGGCAATGATCCACATTATTCAGCCTTGAGTCAGCGATAATTTCGTCAGAGTGGCGACTTAATTACAAGGCAAGGAGGAATTATAAATATGAAAATAAAAAACAAAAGCAACTATAACTATGGAAATGAGAGAACTAAAGCAATTGAAAGTAACTATGGAAATGAAAGAACTATAGAAAAAGCTTAAGACGAGAGAGAGCTCCATGGATGGTTTGAAGGTTTGAGCTGAGAGGTTATGAGCTGAGAGGTTTTCATTGAGGGTTCCTGAATGTAGGGAGTATGGATCTAACGGTACAGGGTTCTCCATTGATTAGGGATGTTGGATTCGTGTTTCTAACTGCTAAGGATGAATGGGGAGATGGTAGACCAAAGTTCTTGCTAAGAAGAGTTCAAAAGTTCCAGCCCTTCATGATGAGAAAGAGGCTTAATTTATAGAGAAATTTCTCCAAGATGGGTCATTGGATGCTTGAAAATGTCACGTTCCTATTGGTCTATCTTGTAGCACAAGGATTATGGTCTTTCTCATTTGGAAAGGACCTTGGATGTGACAAACGTGACTAATCCAAAAGTTGTTCTAGAAAGGGATAAATAGTTAAGGATGGGAAGGTTTCTAGGTAATTTCCAAAACTTTGGGGTCCCTAGGTTTTCAAAGGATTAGGCAAGTAATTGGATAAGTTTAACCAAGCTAAAAAGGGTGTAAATGTAGTTTAAAGGTGATTTGGGAACCAATGGGAAAAAGTTAAGGATTCTAGAGTTTAGAGGGGACTTTGATGAGGTGGGGGCTCACACAAGGGAAATAGGTATCAAGGAAACTAACAAGGATAGTTTAGGGATATTTCAGATAGATATGCACGAAGTTTGGGGTCAACAGTTCGACAAAGTCGATTTTTAAATTCACATCTGTACCCAATTTTGTACGTTGAAGTACAGACCTGATGCATTACACATGCATAACAGATGTGGGAAAATTAAAAGGGGTGCAGGTGCAGCCATTTGGGTCTACATTTCTTTAAGCTAGCACCGGTTGTTTTGTGGAAGGTTCAGGCAAGTCTTCAGGTTCAAACCTTGGAGCATGGTGGGGGGGTTCTCATCCAGCAACTGGCCAAACTATTGACCATACTGATGCCAAATTGGAGTGCTACAAAACCTTATTAAGATTGAACATCCAACTGAACAAATCGTTCATTGGGCAAGACTGGGAGTACCAATTTGATAACAATCCAAAAAAATCATCGAGTTAATCATTTTGATTGATTGCGTCACTAATTTCAACATCTTGATAAAAATCTAACTATATTTAACATGATAGTTTGATTTCCATCAATTTTTTTCAATCATTGGCTTTTTCTTCTTTTTCTACATTTATTTTTTGTGGTGGTAGTTCCCCAAACCTCATAAAAACAAAATAAAATAACAACTACCTTTTACCTTGTCTAACCATACTCAAAATCTATTCTACTACCCTGAAACCCTAAATAGCCAAGATTTATTCCGCTCCCTATATTTTGATGTAAAGGTCCTTGCTATATCCTTCAATTTTTTAGAATTTTTATTATTTAATAAAAAAAATTGGTTAATCACAATTAACAATTATGCATAAACCTATTGACGCAGGACGACGACCCTAAAATGAATATGAGATGATAATTGCCGAAATTAAACTAACTAATTGAGCAATGGATCACAAATTAAAGCGATACCTTAGGATTTCGTGGATTTCCGCTTAAGTGACCATGCTTGGTTTGGCTAGGATCCACTCCAGCATGCGAGATCCGTTTAGATTTGCGAAAGGTGAGGTCCTAGAGATAGAACTTTAGCATCCTCTAGGTTGGGACGCTCGCTCGTTGATCGCTGTGGATTCTTGTGGTTCCTCCCTAGGGATTTGAAGGGAACGATCACGAGGCACAATTGGAGTTATCTCGAGCCCAACAACGATTGTGGATCGATAGGTATCGAAGAGAATGAATTCATGAGGATGGACAACAAGATAACTATAGATTTAGGATTTAGGGGGTTTCATATTCAAATAGATGAAAATAAAAGCAAGAAAATAACAAGCATAATAGGAAAAGTAAGGAGACAATCAAGAACTTAAATGGACATCTCACCCTTGGCCTCTCACCAAACCCACACGGGGCAAGAGGAATCACTCTCCACAAGCTCATTTCAAACTCAATGCAAGGCATTTTCATTCACTCATAAGCAATCCCCTTTTTGAATTACATTAGGACCTTATATAGTAAGTCTCAAAAGGAGAAAATCCCTAAAATGGCTAAGTACCACAATACCCAAAGTAGAACTTACATATGCAAAGGAATAATCCCAAAAGAAAAAAAGAAACTCTAAAGGGCAAAAGGGACAAACTCGTGACGTGAAGTCACTTAAAGTGAGTTGAATTCTCAATTGGGCGAGATGGATTCTCGCCCAAGAAAGAAATTAAGTGGTTCTCGCCTGAGCGGGAACCGAACTTGAAATTGTAAAGGGGTTGGTCGCTTAGGCGACCAGCAAGTGACTTGGGGCAGGAAACTGGTCGCTTGGGTGACCTTTTATCGCCTGGGCGACCAAAGTTAGATTTTGGCCCTCCTTGGCTCTCATCTGTGGTCCTTCAACTGCTGAAATCCTTCCCTCGGTCAATGTTTCATGTCTTCTACGCTTCTTCTTCCACCGATAAACCCGATGTGTACCGAATCTGGTATCCATAATGTCGGTGTCCCTGCCAATTCTCCCGGACCAAAAAGACTTCATGACCGATGAAGTATGCTTGTAGTATCGGTCAATCATATCAAATTCAAGCGGCGAACTTCTTCATTCACCCAAGTGCTTTCGGAATCCGGCTTGACAACCCACTTAACCAAATAATTCTTAAACCCTCCACCATGGGTGGAAACCACAAGATCATCCAAGATCTTCTTGATCATCTCTCTCTTTGGCTTGCTTGGAGGAGGAAGCAGTATAGGTTGCAGGGCTAGGGTAAGATCATGAATAGTAGATGCTTGAAAAGATTGCTAGGGGGTGGGATTGAGCCTAGATAAGGAACTAGGTCTTCCACATTGAATGTTGAGCTAACCCCATATCTTGAGGTAGCTCGAGAACATATGCATTAGGACCACTCCTTACCACAATCCTAAAATGTCTGGCACCGCGAGCTTGGAGCTTCTTCGCAATTCCTTATGGGAATCGTTCAGGCCTAACCCAAACCATCACATGATCACCGATTTGGAATTCTTTGAAACGCCTATGAGAATCCGCCGATAATTTGTAGTTATCATTACTCAGATTAATTTTACGTTTAATTTCGGCATACAAATTATGAATATGATGCGAAAATGCATCTGCGGACTCAGATGTATGACGTGATGCGGACATAGGGATCAAATCTAGAGGTGTTCTAGGCTTATGACCATGCACGACTTCAAATGGACTCATACTTATGGACCTATTGATGGAATTGTTATATGCAAACTCGACCATGGGTAAGATGGAATCCCAAATTCTAATGTGATCACCAACAAGACATCGAAGGAGATTGCCTAAACTCCTATTGGTAGTTTCAATTTGGCCATTGGTTTGAGGATGATACTCCGATGAGAATCAGAGCATAGTACCCATCATGTGCCATAGGGCCTTCCAAAAGTAACTAGTAAACTTAACATCCCTATCCGACATAGTGGTCTTGGGTAACCCGTGGAGACGTACCACCTTTGCGAAAAATAACTTCGTAACATGAGTTGCGTCGGAGGTCTTAGAGCACAGTATGAAGTGGGCCATCTTAGAGAAGCGATCCACTACAACAAAGATGGAGTCGTGCTTTCTCATAGTCTTGGGAAGCCCAAGCACGAATTCTGTCAAGATGTCTTGCTACGGTGTGTAAGGTATCGGCAAAGGAGCGTAGAAGCCCATATTTTACTTGCTTTGCTTGGACACTTGGCAAGTAAGACATTGGCTCACTATTCGTGCGACAACTCTCATGATGCTCGGCCAATAAAATCGGTCCTCCACGAGCGCAATGGTCTTGTTGCACCCAAAATAACCGGCAATCCCTCCGGCATGTAATTCCCGAATGAGGAAATAACGTAATGAAGTGCGTGGGATGCAAAGATGATTACCCTTAAACAAATACCTGCCCTATAAGGTATATGTGTGGTTAGTGCTTGTCGGATCACTAAGTAGTGTGGTGTAATCCTCCCCAAAATCTGGGCACTCAGGATACTCTTCCTTCAATCGCTCAAATCTGACGACCTCGGAGTTCATGGATTGCAAAGTCGCCACCCGACGACTAAGCGCATCTGCGACTTTGTTCTCAACACCGGCTTTGTGCTTCAACACAAATGTGAACCCTTGGAGATATTCGACCCATGTCGCGTGCCTTGGGTTTATCTTATTTTGGGAAGCAAGGAAGCGTAAAGCTTCGTGGTCTGAAAAGAGGACAAACTCGTGTAGTCTAAGGTAGTGTTTTCAATACCATAGGGATCGGACTACCGCATAAAATTTCTTATCATGGTGGAATACTTTTGCTTTTCCTCATTTAATTTCTCACTAAAATAGGCCACCGGGTGACCTTCTTGGCTAAACACTCCTCTTATCCCTACACCCGATGCATCACATGCAACCTCAGACTTTAGAGAAGTCTGGTAGGCGCATGACGAGTGCACTAGTCATTTCTCCTTTATCTCGGCAAAGACCCTCATCGTGGCTTTGCTCCATTGAAACTCACCTTTTCTCATACAATCGGTGATGGGAGCCATAATGGTGCAAAAGTCTCGGATAAAGCGATCGTAAAATGTGGTTTATCCATGGAAGCTACGGACATCATAAATATTTTTAGGCTCGGGCCATTCCACGATAACCTTTACCTTTTTTGGGTCCACAACTATCCCGTCTATTGAGACAATGGACCCCAAGAAGACAACTGAATGTTGCATGAATGTGCACTTCTTGAAGTTCGCATACAGTTTCTCTCCCCTTAAGGTTTCACAAACCAACCTTAGGTGGATCAAGTGTTACTCCTTGTTGTGGCTATAGATCAAGATGTCATCAAAATATAAAACAAGAAATTTACCTAAAAATAGTCGTAACGCTTGGGTCATGAGCCTCATGAAGGTGCTCGGGGCATTAGAAAGCCCAAATGGCATGACCATCAACTCATAAAGACCATCTTTGGTCATGAAGGCAGTTTCCAACTCATCATCAGGGCGAATTCGGACTTGATGGTAGCCACTCTTAAGATCTTAGAGAAGATAGTGGCACCAACCATGATATCCAGCATATCATCGAGCCTCGGTATGGGAAACAGATACTTGACCCTAATTTTGTTGATCACTCGACTATCCACACACATTCTCCAAGATCCATCTTTCTTAGGTGTGAGTAATGCGGGTATGACATAAGAGCTCAAACTCTTTTGGACAAACCCCTTCCGAAGGAGCTCATCAACTTGTCGCGTTAACTCGACATGTTCAACCGAATTCATCCTATAATGTGTTAAGTTTGGTAGAGTGGATCTGAGAACTAAGTCTATTGCGTGTTGAATATCACGTAGAATCGGGCAAGTCTTCCTAGAAGACATTCACAAATTCTTTCAACACCAGCTCAACCTCCTTGGGGCCCATTGACTTGAGAGCACGCTCAACGGTGAAGACAACGTACACCACGTTCTCACCAAAGAAGCTTTATCAAAATCCGAAGGGCTTACAATATTGATGGTCTTAGATTGATCGCCCTTCTTCTTAACTCAATTGTTCGATGGTGCTTTGGGAGGCAAGGGGTTTGATTTGATCTTTTTGCCCTCATGCATGAACGTGCACACATTAGACCGTCCAAGGAGGGTCACGTCCATTTCATAAAGCCAAGGCCTACCCAAGATAATGTGGCCCACATCGATCGGCACCACATCGCACCACAAGGCATCCGAATACAAGGCTAATTGTATCGACAGCGACACCTTTGCGACACGGGAATAGATGATGAGTCAATCCATGCGACTTTATAAGGTCTCGGGTGGGCTTCGAGGGTAAGCCCTAAGCGGGTGATGGTGTGTGTAGACACCACATTATTGCAACTCCTGCTATCCATGATAACCTTGTAACTTTTCTCGCCGCATTTGGCCTAAGTGTAGAAAATATCATCTCTTTGCTAATTGTCCTTCTCATCACGTTGAGGTTGTAACACTTATTTCTTGATTTCTGCATTGGTCAAACTATTGACTGAGACCTGATGAGACGTGACTATGTCAGGTGACTGCCTAAGACCAGTTCCACCCAAGTTAGTGAGGCACCCACCTTAGAAAAATGGAAAATTGACTATTCCTAGTGGCACCCAAAGGGCACCTCATTTTTTTGAATGGGTGTGTTAGAAATTTAGAAAAACACACACCACATCTCATACCTTGTAACCAACCCGAGCTGCTTCTTATTGGACCTTGACCCGAGGTTTGATCCGAATTGGGCCTAAGCCTTGGTGGTGATGAGGAGATCATCGCCAATGGATCGGATTTTCCAAGTGATCATAGGATTGCTTGCTGGGTTAAATCAAATCTTGACACTTAAAATTGAAGGAAACTAGATGCACTAACATTTTGGTTGAGTGCTTGTGCTTTGCTTAGGATAATGACACCCCTGTAATATTTGAATAAGCCCAAGGGCAATTATAAATAAATTGCTTAATTTTAGTAATAAGAAATTAGAATATTACAAATCTCTAGCAAATCCTAGCCCTTGGTCCAGTTGACCAAGATTTGACCCATCTTGCACCACATATTTTCCTTGGGGAAATCTAGGGTGTAAGATGCACCCATGTGCATGCACCACAAAATTTGTAAGACTTTATAATTTCACAAAGTTTAAGGGTTTTGAAGACCCACAAAAGACAAGAGGTGGAGATGATGTGTGGAGGAGAGAGGAGAGAGGGAATACTTTGGGAAGAGAAGAGATGCCTTGGGAAGAAATGAGAGGTCACATAGCAAATTTGTGCAGCCCATGTCCCCCAAGCCCTTGCAAATTTCCAATTCCATGGGGGGGCCCTCATTACACCCTTCTCCATCTTCTTCTCCACTTGGAAACCTCTATTAGAGCTCCCTTAGAACCCTAAAATTCTAGAAAAATCTCCCCCATCAATCCAACCATTGGATCTCAAATTCAACACCACCACTCTACTCCCCACTCATCCTAGTTCCATATATATATATTTTTGAGCTTCATCTCAGCCCATTTATCCACAAGGGTCAAAGCAAACCAGCAAGGAGAAACTAACTTAGTGAAGGTAAAGACTTAGACTAGCTTCTAGGCTAGTTGTATCAAATTTTTCCATAAAAGCTATAGTGTTTTCTTGTTTGGATGGCTAAAATTTTTGGAATGATCATGTTCCCACATGAGACTAGAACATAATAGCTAATGGTTGTGATCTTTAGGATTATTTCAAAGCCATCCAATGGTCCATGATGGCCACATAAGCCTAGACCACTAGAATATTGTATTTTGTGGATTTTCTTATAGATTTCCATGGTTTGCTTTGATTTTTCTTTAGTATCATGAATAAATTCTATGATAAAATTTGGACCTGAGATATGGGTGACTATGTATGTGATTTTCACATCCATGCAAGGCCATCCAATGGTCCCAAATAACCAACAGGGTCAAACTAGGTCATCTATGTAATATAGCTAGAATATTTTGTGTTTTTGATAGTGTAAAATGAAATTTGGCATGAAATTTCTTAGATATTCTATAATGGGACATGGACTTGAGCCAAGTGAAGCCTTGCATGTGATCTTGGTATACATGCAAGGCCAATTACTGGCTTAGATTGACTAAGAAGGTCAAATTTTGGAAATTAGGGTTTTTCCTTGGATTTCTTAGTACAATAAATGGTTTTAAAAGTATAGAATTTAAAAAGTTCTGGTCACACATGGCATCAGTGACCTGAGATGTTAATCTTGTAATCTAGGTGATCACACAAGGCCATCCTATGCTCAAGATATGGTCATGCAATGCAATTTGAGATAAATAATTCTTGTAGATGAGTGATATAAGCATAGTAGGTTCTGTGTGTAAGTTTTTCATCTCTGTGATTCATCTTTTATTTCACAGATTTCTAGGTCAAAGCTACATCTTCTACTATGAATAGTGTAGAATTGATAAATGGTGATCCCTTGCATAGTTTAATTATAGAAATTATGCTTTAATGTTTGATGCAATTGCTGGAATATTCATGTGAGGTTTTATGTTCTTGTTTGTCATGTATTGGCTTGATCATGCTTGATATGTGTGGTCCTCGATCGCTTTAATTTTAGCATAAGATGTATGAGATCTAACATGGAATGTTGTCTTATTTTTATGGGATTAAAAATAGGTTTTTAGTATGATTTTCTGGCTGGAATATAGTTAACTTTACATGTTAATATCCCAGAAAATTTTAGTCCATCATGATAGATATCTAATCGAATGGTCCCGATTGATTGATTGGACAAAATTTTGGTTGATTGGCTAGAAATTCTTGATGAGAAAGCATAGAAATTTCTTGATGTAATCATAGAATGATGATGATTTGATGAACTTAGTTGAGTTTAAAATTTTTGTGAATATTTCATGTTTCACCATTGACCTTGATCATGGAATTTTCGACGGTGTTAGATGCATGGCTAGGATTAGATGTATGGATAGGATCTACTTGTGATCATTTAAAAATTCATTATATGAGGAGCTCTTAAAGGGATTTTTGTATAAAAGTTTTCAAAGAGAAAATGAGATTTTGAAATTTCAAACGTGTCCGATATGTTAAGACCGATCGGATGGCTCATAAAGCCCGATCCAATAACATTAAGAAAATTTACACCAGTGAGAAAGTTTCGGTAATCGATTAGTGTCATTTAAATAGGTAAGATGACCCGAAACTTGATCCCGATGGACCTGGGATTAACCGGGAAATGTCCCGGACTGAGACTCGATAATGTGTGGCATTGGATGGACCCTATCAAAGGCCCAAGTCTGTGGACCTTGCAGCCCACAGAAAATCTGTCCAGGAACAACGAACATAATAAACAGAAATAAATTTTTGAAAAATCCTGAAATTTTCTGAAAAGTACCTTGAATGGTTCCCGATGCCTAGTTAAAATATCAAACCTGAACCTTGTACGGTTTGAAAGTTATAGCACCCGGAACACACTATGGCAAAGCTGCCCTGTTGTACCTGAAAACAGAACTGCCATAAGCCTTGGTTTCCATACCCAGAAAATTATCATAAAAATCTGAAATTAATTAGACTTCGACTTAAAAATATTCCTAAGGCCTGGGAAAAATTTCATGCCTCGATTCAATCCTAATTGATGGCGAGATAATCAGCAAAATACAGCCCAGCATTTTGGCAAATGACACCCAACCAGAAAACCAGATCGGACCCTCTATCGATGGACCCAATTACATCTCGACCCATTTATTTTTTACCCACATAATATAAATGAAAAAGTTAGGTAACTCGCGGATCTTTCTAAAGAGCCGCCAAGTGCCTGATTTTCTTGTCGGAGTTAAAAGTTATGGACCCGACACCAAGGCCCAATTATTCTGGCCCGAAATCCTGATAAAACAGAACAGATCTCGGTGATCTGTCTATCATGATCAGACTTTCTCATATTTTTGAATGCCACCACTTGGGAAAGATGCCCTCATCAGTCATCTTGTCCACAGTTTTGAAAGCATTCGAAAATTCGATCGAAGCCGAAAATGACGGCCGATTTACCGTAGATTGTTCGCCACTTCTTCGGAAAATCTGAATATATAGGATAGAAGCTTAGTATTCGGACCTTAACCCGTGACCCATGACCAATTGGGCAGACCCAAACACATGGCCCCATGATGATAACATATGATAAAACCCATATGAAATTGATCAACCATGTCAAAGGCCTGACTTTGACGACCCGATAAGGCCCAAATCCTAATCCCTAGTGAATAGGATAGGTAAAGAAAACAAGAGCCTTGTTAAAAGACAAGACCCATGGATCAACCAACCTAAACTAGTCCCTAAACATACGAGCCCGGTCCAAGATATGTTGATCAAGGCCCATGAGGACTAAACATATATGGACCGAACCTTGGAAAGGCCCGTACCCCTAGTTTTAGATCTAGTAAAGACCTGAATCGCCTAGGAAATGGCCTAATGGATCCATTGGACCTATAACCCATTGGACCCATAACTTATTGGACCTGTTGGACTCTTTAGACCCATAAAACCACTGGACCTTTCTAGACCCATGACCTTTTGATCCATGACCCATACCCGAAATTTTAGGATAAATCATAAAATTTACCCATCTTGGAATAGTTAGTTAACTTGAAATATAGGATTTCTAGAAACAGGCACTTTGATGCCTCAAATCTCGTTAGAGACAACCGAGTTTTTTTTATCGAAGATGATAAACATAAGTCCCCTTTAGACTTTAAATTGAGGTAACACTTGACATAAGTGTAAACCGACGAGATCCTCCATTAGGGTCAAGTCATTTAAAACTCGGACTTGACTTCTGCTTGAACTTGATATCTTTTGAACTAGAACTAGTACTTGAACTCATGCTTGAACTAGAACTTGTACTTGAATTTGAATTCATGCTTGACCTAGAACTCGTATTTGAAATGGAACTTGGACTTGATTTTGAACTTGATTTTCAATTGGAACTCGAACTTGACTTTGAACCGAAACTTGAACTTGAATTCCTGCTTGCACTAGAACTGGAACTTGAACTTGAATTTCTGCTTGCATTAGAACTGGAACTTGAATTTGATTTAGAACTAGTATTTGAACTAGAACTCGAACTTGATTTAGAACTTGTATTTGAACTTGAAATTTGAACATGATTTTGAACAGGTATTCAAACTTGAACTAGAACTTGTGTTTGAACTTGTATATGAACTGGAACTCGAACTCGTATTTGATCTTGTATTTGAACTAGTATTTGAACTCGATCTTGAACTGGTATTTGAACTAGTACTTGAACTTGAACTCATACCTGAACTTGAACTAGAACTTAAACTTGTACATGAGCTTGAAATTGCGCTTGAATCTTGAATTTGAACTGGTATTTGAGCTTGAATTAGAACTAGCACTTGACTTGAATTTATGCTTAAACTATAAATTGTGCTTGCTTGACTTGAACTCATGTTTAAACTAGAACGTGTGCTTGACTTGAACTCCTGCTCGATCTAGAACTTGTATTTGTTCTTGAACTCATGCTTGAATTAGAATGTGCAATTGAACTTGATCTTGAACTCGGAAGTGAACTCGAGTACTTGAACACTTGAGCACCTGAGTACTTGAACACTTGAACACTTGAATACTTGAATACTAGAATCTTGAACCCGAAATGGGTACTTGAATACTTGAATACTTGAATCTTGAACCCGAAATGGGTACTTGAATACTTGAATCTTGAACTCGAAAGGCGTACTTGAATACTTGAAACTTGGACCCGGTATGGGAACTTGAACTTCTAGAAAGGAGTATACTTGAACTTGAATATGGAAATCCTGAATACACTGAACCTTGAACATTAATTACTTAATAACGAATCCTAAAATCTTGAAAGTGGAAAGAGATACTATCTTGAACTTGAGGGCCACATAGTTGATCACTGTTCTCACGGACAGGCTCATATGAGCACCCTGTACTTGAAAGGATTCTTGAAATGTCAGCTGACGATCGGATCTAGTTAGACCAACAGGGTCATTGATCCTTGCCTAGATTGGCTAACGACGGAGAGTGTCGACCTTTGTTCGCGCAAACATTGACATCCCGAATCGTGAATCTTGGCCCATGGGTGGTGTTCTGGTATCAACACCAAATTAATTAAAAGACACTAATAATAAACAAATATCCTAAATAAATAAGTATGATGTAAATGAGCTTATAAACTTTAATGTCACTTGTAAATATTGTTAGTAGTTAATCTGTGAAATAATTTCTCATACTTAGTTAATAATGTTGGATGTTAATTCGTATGTTGTGTTGAATTGTGAATATTTGCCTTCATGTCAAATAGTGATTATTAATGTCTTCATACTTAGAACTCCTGGATATCGTTAGTTTAATCTTGATTATTTCCATGTTATCACAACTGCTCGACACCCCACATGTACTTGCTCTATGGAATGTTTTATAACACTTGCTCTAGAAATTTATGACAAAGCAACTGTTCAGAAATTTTTAAACCTTGCTCTAGAAATTTATAACACTTGCTCTAGCTAAGTACGTTAATCCTCCTTTCCCGTCTAAATCTCTGCGTGCTTTTCTAAACCTTAGCCTAGTTACTCCCGTGCGATCCCAAAACCCTAAACCCTTTTGAAACCCTACATCAAACATAGCCTACACCCTTTCTAAAACCATAAACCAATTTGAAAGCCAAAAGCCTTTTACAAACTATAAATTCCTTTCACAACCCAACTTGGGAATTCGTGAATCTACATCGGACCGAAGACGAGCGCCTAAGCCTGGAAAAGCTAGAGTCCTATCTCTAGGCCGATCTCGCCTCGACTCTAAAGTACTTGCGCATCGAACTGGACCCTACCTAAATCTCGTGTGACCTACCCATCAAAATTCTGCAACCCTAGAGGTATCAAAGATAATTTTGCGATTAAACTTGATTTAATTTCATTAATTTCGGCAAAATCTGCATAAAAATCATATTCTGCATTTTAGGGTCGTTGTCCCGTGTCAACTGGACAAGGAAAGGATTTAGGGGCAATCACAAGCTGATAGTTGAGCTCATCTTGCCTATAGAGTTATTAACACTGCACACTTGATATGATAGGATCTTTTCCTTTATCTTATTTTGGTTTTAAGTCCAATATTTTTGAGAAAAGCAGTTGATGTATCTTTGTATTGAAACTTTTTTTGCATTTTCGCACCGAGTAGAATTGATTACGATAAAGTTGTAAACTCGAACTTGCCCGATCAAGTTAACGAAAATGGGAAGTTAAACCAATAGTGTTTAATTAAAAGTTTCCACGACTACTTTGATAATTAAGACTAATCGCTTTCACAATTTAAAACATTTTTCGCGATATTTTTGAAAAAATAAACTAAAATATATGTGGCAACTTTCATGAAAAAGGAAATGGCTTAAGAACTTGAAATGCTCGAATCCAAATATGAGGTGTGTGCGTGCCAGCGCCGCCCCGGCGTCGTGTTACAGATTACGCAAGGCTGAGGGGTGCGAGGGGCGTGACAGAGGTTGTGCAAGAGCACGCCTCACAACCAAGCAATCCTTGGTGCACACTAGAGCACGACCACCGTCTTCACCCTCTTCATCACTAGGTGTGATGTTTGGTTCATAGATTTCCTCCTCAACATCTCCTTCCTCATTAATCTCTCCTTCAACTAAGAGATTTCTTTGGGGTTCTCTCGTAGGGCATTGGGCGGCATAGTGGCCAAGCCAATGACATTTGTAACACTTGTTTTGAGAGCCACCCTTTGAGGATTCTCCAACCACACCTTTCCCTTTATCAAGCCTCACATTCGTAGGAGTGGGTTGTGTAGGCTTGGGTGGTGATTTCCGACACTAAACTTCACCTCTCCGGCTCTATGGTCTCCGGTGTTTGGTTCAAATAGTCTCACCATTATCATTTTCAAGTACCGTTCAAGGTCTTGCACAACGGTGTAACACTCCTCAAGAGTATCGATGCATTAGCTCTCATCATGAACTCTTCAAATTTGCCAATGTATTCGGTCACGAGCATTTTATCTTGGAGTAAATTTTGCCATTAGTCAAGTAAGTGATGGTAGTATGACAAAGGAACTTACTTCTCCGTAAGTCGCTTCGTCATGTCCTCCCAATGAGTAATGGGAGCACGATCTACATTCCTTCTCTTGCGCTCAACGTTAGTCCAAAAGAGTCAAGCTTGACCAATGAGCTTCATCTTGGTGAGTCTAACACATCGCTCATGTTATACCACTCAAAATGGTGATCCATATCGAAGACCCAATCGAGGAAGACCTTAGGGTCCATTCTTCCATCGAAAGTCGGAAACTCAACTCGTAACATTTTTGAGGAGTTTTTCATCCGAATCATAGTCATCTCCATGATGAGCTACTTCCCTACGATTCCAATTTCAATCATCATGTCGACCATCACGCTCACGGCGTCGATCACGATGCTCATCAACTCCTTCCAACCGATCTAATCAAATGTGTAATCGCTCATTGGAGGCCCCTAAGGTCGTTTGATTTTGTCCATAACATTCATCCTTTCATTTATCGTGATCAACGTGGCTTGGATGCCCTTAAGAGTATTGGCGACCACCGTTGTGTCCATGGTGATCACAACACACTAACACAGGTTCTAGAATGAGCAAGCACTATGAACTACACAAGAAAGTAAAGTAAATCAAGTAATCATGTGAACACACAAAATGCCCTAACCAAGCACCTAAAGCTCGGATACTAAACTGGCGTGGGACAATGACTCTAAAATGGCTAAGTACCACAATACCCAAAGTAGAAATTACATATGCAAAGGAATAATCCCAAAAGAAAGAAACTCTAAAGAGCAAAAGGGACAACTCCTGACATGAAGTCACTTAAAGTGACTTGAATTCTCGCTTGGGCGATATGGATTCTCGCCCGGGCGAGAACCCAACTTGAAATTGTGAAGGGGCTGGTTGCTTGGGCGACTAGCAGTGACTTGGGGCTTGAAACTGGTCGCTTGGGCGACTAGCAAGTGACTTGGGGCTTGAAACCGGTCGCTTGGGCGGCCCTTTTATCGCTTGGGCGACCAAAATTAGACTTTGACCCTCCTTGGCTCTCTTCTGTGGTCTTTCAATTGCTCAAATCCTTCCCTCGGTCAATGTTCCATGTCTTCTACGCTGCTTCTTCCGCCGATAAACCCGATATGTCTCAAATCCGGTATCGATAATTTCGGCATTCCCGCCACCTATTCAACTCATTTGTGCCGCTGTGTGATTTTCGAGCTATGGTTGATATTTGTACATCAGAAAAAAGTGATTCCACGATGTAGATCATAGGGAATTAATATAAGAGTACCTTTAAGTTCACCCACCGAATCTTTGAGGGTGCCCACGCTGAAACCCATTGACTGCTTTGAATCAGACGATGGAGATCGCGTTTCGTCCCAATCTTCCACATGATGAGTCTTGAGATCATGGGCATACCAACATATGGTCAGTTTTTTATATCACGTGGCACACATCGCAAAAGAGTGACCTTAAATTCTGGTTTGAGCATGATGAGTGCCACGTGATGTTAAGGTCACTTATTGGGATGTGTGTCACATAAATCAAAAACTGTATGATGGTATTACCATGATCTAAGGATCTACCGTGTGAAAGATAGGGACGAAAAACGATCTCCATCATCTGATACAAAATAGTCAATGGGTTTTCAGTGTGACTGCCCTCAAAGATTCGGTGGGTGAATTTAAAGGTACTCTTAATATAATATCAAACCAAATGTAATTTATAAACAAAGAATTTCATATAAAATTAGGAAAAAAAAATTCATAGCCATCTCATTCATCATCATGTTGTGTTTTGTTTCTCTCCTTGGAGCTCTAAAAGTCTTAAAAGTCAAAATCTCAACTATGCTCACATTAGACCTTAACATAATATAGAGACAAAAAGAATTACTTGAGGCAAGGTGATGGAGAGTGTGGAAACAGGGAACTTTTCACATATACCTGAATATGAAGATGATATTAAGCAAAAGCAGAAAATTTTATATATAAAACAAACAAAAATGAAAAAAAAAAAAAAGGGGAAAAAATGAAGTGGTGGAATTCTAGGCATGCTCCATTAGAGTCTAGCATAAAAAGAATAATCAACTATTAATTTTGAACTAATAATTCCATGCTTCAAAAGTCAATTCTTAATATAAAAAGAAATGTGAATCACATGGCTCAAAGGAGATAAATTGTAGCAATTAAACAAGAGTCGTCTAATATCTATCGAAAAAAAAAAGAGTCGTCTAAAGACGGGAAAGGAGGATTATCATACTTAGCTAACTGTTCAGAAAGCAAAGATCAAACAAGCAGGTGGATTTTACAATTTTCTTCCAGAGATCAGAACAACCACACACCCCCCCCCCCCCCCCAAGGGCCCAAGAGGAAAATCCAATGGGAGAAATCTTCGACCGGTAGTGTCAATGTTTAGTGATCGCTCAATATATGTCTGGAAAAGGTGGTCCGAAAGTTCCTCTCTCCAACAGGAAAAATGAGTTGTGATCACCACTTCCCAGTGATGGACTTCCTTGACTTCTTCGTTAGCCTTAGATGTCCTCTAACTATGGATGAATGGTGAACTCATTGAGCTACTAGGAGAATAAGTTTTCTCGAAACTTTCTCCCTTCTCCATTGTTAAAATCATTAACTTAGGTGGAGTTGGTTTTTGAAGGAGAGGGTTTTTGTAAAAACCTGAATATTCATTAAATACGGCGTTTCCCTCATATGCATGAAATATCATTGTTCTCTTGTTGAATTGCTAGATTATATTTGGGAAAATTTAATGTTTATGCTTTCTTATTTTGACCATTTAAGAGGTTCTATGAATTATTGAATATGGATCTTTCAAATTGATTAAACAACTCATAATAACAATATTGCCCCTAGGGCTAGCAACTATGTAAAATGCCCCTAGACCCAATGATTGGGCCAACTTAATATTTTTATTCATATTTGAATTTATAATAACTGGTTGATCTATTTTTTAAGTGTTCCTTGTGATCCTATAAAAGATTGGACGGTGCACGAGCATTGTACATTTATCAGGTATTTTATTTATTAAAATGTATAGTACAATGTTTATATTATTATGTATGTATATAATTGAGCTCTATACTTGGCCTAGATTTAGAGTTTGAGAATATTAGGGTTAGAAGAGGAGGGAGAAAGAGAGAAAGATAGCAAGAAATAGGGTTGTGTATCACATCCACACCCTTTTTCATTATTATATATACTTCATAAATGATAAATACTAAACATCTAACTATTATAAGTGGCGCACCAACACTCCCCCTCAAGTTGTAGCATAGATTTCAATCATGCCCAACCATAGATATCAATCATGCCCAACTTGGATAAACGACCACGAATCTAGCTTATCCAAGTGCCTTGGTGAGTATATAAGCAATTCTACTTTCTCTAGTGACAAACTGAATTTTCTGTTATATGATTGGTAGCTTCATTATCTCTAAAGAGATTCGTAGAAGTTATACACGGATTTCCAATTTAGCAAAGTTAAACCTGATACACATTCATTCCTGAGCCCCTTATGAAATGGCTTTGTATTCTGTTTCTGCACAGAAATTGGAAATGCATGTTATTTTCTTGCTTCTCCATGCAACACAGTTACCTACAACAAACACACAATATCCAGTGGTGGATCTCCTATCACTAAAAGACCCAGCCCAATCAGCATCAGTGTTTATCTACACATCAAAGTGACCATGGTCATTATATAGCAATCCTTTCCTAGGTTTGAAAATCCTATATACAAGATCTAAGTGTATAGTCCGTGGAGCATGCATATTCTGGCTCACAACAGTCACTACATAGGAAATTTATGGCCGAGTGATGGTAAGATATATCATCTTCCCGAGAAAATTTTCATACATTAGAACATCCTGTAGGGGCTCCTCATCTTCAGAATTTATTCTGTGATTGAGATCTACAGCAGGACTACACTCCAACATACTCGTTTACTTGAGTAAGTCAAGAGTATACTTCTAATGAGAAATACCAATGCCTCCTTTAG
This sequence comes from Chloranthus sessilifolius, assembly GCA_021018995.1. NCBI lineage: Eukaryota > Viridiplantae > Streptophyta > Magnoliopsida > Chloranthales > Chloranthaceae > Chloranthus > Chloranthus sessilifolius. The sequence continues at coordinate 85,209 of CM037588.1, read as the reverse complement.
ATCTAGCAACCTCAATTCCAAGAAAGTATTTTAAAGGCCCTAAGTCCTTGATGTCATACATTTTGCTCATGCACTGGTCGAGTCTTCTAATCTCTTCCTCATCACCATCAGTAACAACAGTGTCATCAATGTAAACAATGAGTTGAACACCCTTTTCCACAAACAGAGTGCAATCACTCATATTGACTTTTCTGATAACAAAATCTGACAATAGCATCACTCAACTTCTTTAACCATGCTCTTGGCGATTGCTTTAATATGTATGTTACCTTTCCAGGGCAACATGCGTCCTCCTCTCCCTCACAGGCAAAACAAGGCGGGAATGTCATGTAAACCTCTTCTTTAAGATCTCGATGAAGAAATGCCCTCAGATCAAATTGGTGAAGAGACCACTTCTTATGGGCCACACTAGATAAGAGGACATGTACTGATTTAACTTGGCAACATGAGCAAAAGTGTCAAGATAATCAATTTCATAGGATTGTTTAAAGCCTTGGGAAACTAATCGGACTTTACACCTTTCAATTGACCCACTAGGTTGATACTTCACACTATAACCCCATTTACAGCCAATAACCTTTTTTCCCTTTAGGTAAAATGGTAACTTCCCACATATTGTTATTAATCTTTCCTTTCCTGAATCATAGCCCCCTTCCACTGTGGCTGAGAACAGGGATGGAATATAATAATAATATAAAGGAGGAATGTAAAGCACACAAAGCACGATATGAAACACACTCACTAATAGGATGAGAAGTACAAGATCGCGAACTCTTACATACTAAACGAGCAAAAATTTTGTAGGAACAATGCACGTAATAGAGGCATAGGTAGGTGGCCAAAGAGTAAATGCCAGAGATGTACAGTCTCCAAGGATATAACAGTCGCTGCAAAAGTACAAGTAGTCTCCATTGGATCTCCATTGATATCAAATAGGTTCCCCCCTCTCCTCACAACCATTACAAAAAATTCCCTCATCGACACATCCTGAAACATGTAATGAGAAGGGAATACAGTTACACTGCAGTTAAGGCTTTTGGTAAGAGTACTAGCAGATGAAAGGTTAATGGGTATATTTGGTATATAGAGTTGATGATAAAGTATTTCATTAACCTGAATTGTCTCTTTGCCAACAACAGGAACAAGAGATTTATTGACAACACGAACATTACTTTGATTTAGCAGTGAGGATATAGAATAAAAAAAGATGACATACCAGACATGTGATCACTGATTTTCAGCACCAATGCGACGCTCATTATCCTTTGATTCTTTTATTACCGCAGAAAGGCAGCCAAGTCAAACACTCCACTCTTTTAAGCACAACATCCACTGGGATTCCACAGGAAATTAGACCAAGTACTAGCTACACAGCCCCAAACTCCTCAAATACACCAACAATACTACTGGTCCAGTCCCCTAAGGGTCACAACAACACTAGTGTTATCGATAGCTTGTGACTCCAAACAACAACCTTCTTCAACCACACCATCTGATAATCTATTAAACTCAAACATTCTAACTCACCTCATGTATTTGGGTCTCTTGATTTTGCTCATATTCCTTCCTCTCATCGTGAAAAACTATCTCCAAAAGCTATTAAATGTATCTTCATTCGTTATCCTCATACTAAAAAAGAATATAAATGTTACGATCTAATTTTTGGAAGAGTGTTACTATAGATGTAACCTTTTTTTAGTCCACTCCATTCTAATCTCCTCCACAATACCCTCTCTTTAGGAGGAGAGGTCCAAGGAAGAGAGCATTATGCCAGTGTTCCCATATCTTTCTAAATTCTAATGATATTGGCGATGAAGTTGAAGGTTAAGAAATCCCAAGTGGGTAACAAAGAGAAGTTGTTACTAACTAAAAAGCAGAAACACAAATTTGGAAAAGGCAAAACCTTTATCTAAGGTGAAGCCATTTTAAGAAGGAGAAGATCTCTCATTCTCAAACAACAGATCATGTTCCTTCTCCTGAAGCAAATTCACCAAGTAGTGACCCTTCTCTATAAACTAATTTGGACCTTCCTTTTTCCCTACGTAAAGCTTCCAGATTTAGTACTCATCATCCTATCAGGAAGTCTATATCGTATCAAACTTGTTTAGCATCACAATTATCTTCATTTCTTTGCTAGACTCTATTTCTATTCTTACTGATGTTTCTGACTTCCTATCTCAGGTACAATGGAAGCAGGCTATGTTACAAGAAATGAAAGCCTCGGAATGAAACAATACATGGGAGATAACCATGCTACCACAAGGGAAGAAGGTAGTAGATGTGAGTGGATGTATACGGTTAAGGACAGACTAGTTGAGTATGTAGAAGGTACAAGGCCAAACTTGTTGCAACAGGGTTTACTCAAAACACTTGGCATTGACTATCAGGACACATTTTCACCAATCACTAAGTTAAATACTATTCGGGCGCTTATTTCACTTGTATACAGAATTTGGCTGCCATATCAGTTGGATGTAAAAAATTGCCTTCTTTCATAGTAATTTGGAAGAAGAGGTGTACATGGCTCTTTCACATAGTTTTTCTCTTTAGGGGGGAAGAAGGGTGAAGTTTATAAATTGAAGAAGGTGATTTGCAGAAGAAACAATCTCCTAGAGCCTAGTTCAGAGTTTTTTTCTTTGAGACGATAACAAAGCTATATATTAAAATAAAAAGAAGAGGACATACCTTAGTGGCTAGTAAGAAACTACCCAAACAGAGAGCCCCCCAAAAAACTCACCCAGGAACTTGAGCAAGACCACGACGAAGCCTATCCCCCAATGGCAACCGCAGCCTCACACGGCCCACAGAAACTAAAAGCTACAGCAGTCCCAGAGCATTAAGAAATGCTGAAGCGCCTCCTTAAAATCAGCCATCTTCACAGCATTCCAATTAACAACCAAGTCTCAGATAGCGTGGATAACCATCGTTAGCGGTTTAGCCCTTCTTCTGAACACTCTATTATTTCTCTCGACCCAGATTGCCCTAAAAAACGATATACACTGTCATGGGCAACAGCTCCTTCCTTTGCTCCTCCACCTCAGTTTCCTTCCACATTTCCATCATTTGGACCAGCCAACCCGAGATAACCCAATAAACGTTGAAGAAGCGAAAGATCTTACACCAAATACCACGCGCGAAAGAGCAATGAAGAAGGATATGTGCCACCGATTCCCTCCCCCTCATACAAAGAAGGCATTTGTTTCACACCGATATATTTCTCCTTAAAAGCTGATCACGGGTAAGTATTCTCCCCCGCACCACAGTCCACAAAAAGATTTTAATTTTGGGCGGGATCTTGATTCTCCAAAAGCCAGCCCACCACTAACCATTACTACTAATCCTCTCCTGCTGTTATGACGTTTAGGTATCAAAGGAGCCATTACGACCATACATTGTCTATGAAGAAGGGAATTCATCTCACAGCATGAATTGTGTGTTGATGCATACGTATTACAGGGGATGACAATGAGAAATAATGAAGCTAAAGAATTACTTTATTCAAATCTCTAATATCGAAGACTTAGGCCCATGCGGCCCATGCAAGAATTTTTTGAAAATTGAAGTGGCAAGATCAAGGAAAGGCATAGTTTTTCACACCCTTGATGTTTTGCAGAAAAATAGATGTTAGAGAGTAAACCGGCTATAACCCCATGGAGCACAATTACAGAATTAATGGAGAGGATGGTAAACTCCTCAAAGATGTTAGAATGCACTAACCGCTTGTGAGGAAGCTTATTTACCTTACTATGACACGTCCTAGCATTGCTTATGCAGTGAGCGTGGTGAGACAACATATACATGCACTGAGGATCTCACTTAGATGTTGTGTATAGAATATTGTGATATCCGAAAGGTAGTTCAAGTAACCATGGGCATTTTGATGTTGAGATTTTAACTGATGCCTATTTGGCTAGATCTTTAAGTGATAGGAGATCCACTTTAGGCTACTGCACCTTCCTTGGTGGGAACTTAGTCACATGGGGAAAAGTAAAAAAGAGAACGTTATTTTAAACTCTATTGCGGAAGGAGAGCACAAAGCCATGTTACCAGGGTGCTCGTGAAGGGATGGGGCTTAGACTCATTTTAGTTGATCTTGGAATCAATGCGTAGCTTCTTTTTGTTATACATAGTCAATCAATGTGAAGCTTCCCATGAAACTCTACAGAGATAATGAAGTCGCGCTTCATATCGCTGAAAATCCAATACACCATGAAAGAACCAATCATATTGAAGTGGACTTTCATTTATACGGGAAAAAATTGAGTCAAATGAATTATGTACACACCAAGTAAGATCTAACAATTGGTTATTTTGGTATACTCACTAAAGTTGTGGGAGAAATTGATTGTATGAAATTACCTCCAAGTTGGGTACGATAGATATCGATGCCCCAACAAGAGGGGACTGTTTTTGTGTCCATAGTATTGGTTTGGTCATCCAACTTGGGTGTATCCTTAGTGTAATACACATACATGGGTGTTAGTAGTATACATTGGATTCTATTTTCTAAGGGATATAAATAAAAGCAAAAGGTGTGAGTGCATCTATCTCACAAACCTAATTCTCCCATCTGTCTCCTCTCTTGGTCTCCTTTTCCACTCTACTCCTTTATCAAACCCTAACATTTATAAGCTCTAACTTACAAAATCTAATTATGTACACATATTTGGGAATCTAACATGCCTTAGTACTACAATCGGAAAAGCGACCCTATGGCTATTAGGCTTCATAGCCAAGCCCAAAGCATCAAGTGTCATGTCCAAACCCACTAACATGATGATCTGCACTGCAAGGATCCTTACCATGGTTGTTGTCTTGAACATTATATTTAGTGTGACATGAATAATGACAAGAATACAATATTGTAAGGGATGTGGTAGTGATAGATGAAGCTATATACCTATCTCAAATGTCCCCCTTAAGCAGAAAATGAGTATAAGGGAACAAGAGGATGTTATATACAAGTGATAGCCTCTCATTAATGGTTCTTGTAAGCATGACAACCATATGAACTTCCTATATATCTACCTCAAATGCCCCCCTCACACAGAAAATGAGTATGAGGGAGCAAAATGATGTACATACAAGCGCAGCCACTCAATCAGGGTGCTTGTAATTGTAAGCATGATAACTTTGAGAGTTTTTAACATACAGGAATAAACATCATGGCCTCAGCAATTATCTTCAATTAACCAAAAGTATAGTTTGTCAACATGCTTTGTTTTTACATGATAGACCAGGTTGGCCAACAGCCACATTTCCATGTAAAAAAAAATCACATTTATCTTCAAACTTGTGAAAAACAACCATATTTCACTCTGATTATTTGTAACGACCGAGATTTTTCGTTATTTAGTCCTTAATTATTTGCTAGATTTGTAATTATGATTAGTTTAATTGATTTGATGGATGTGATTAATTCTACGCATGAATGTAATGCGTACTTTATTTTATAATGACTCATGATAATTAATTAATCTAATTAATATACCCTAAAAGCCCTTAAATATGTGTTAGTAATAATTAGGGTGCGTTTAGCAATGTTTAATGGACTTTTAAAATATATTAGTAATAAACTAAAGACCCATTAAGTAATTAAAGACCCAATAATTAATTAAAGACCCAATAACTAATTAAAGACTCATTAAGTAATTAAAGACCCATTAAGTAATTAAAGACCCAATAACTAATTAAAAACCCATTAAGTAATTAAAGGCCCATAGAATCACTTAAGACCCATGTAGGAAATTCTAAATAGAGTTAGATCTTAAATAGGAAACCTTAAGTATTCTAAATAGAGTTAGATCTTAAATAGGAAACCTTAAAGCATTCTAAATAGAATTAGATCTTAAATAGGAAACCATAAAGTATTATAAATATAGAGATTAATTTACAGAATTTTTACATAACTCTTATAACTTAATAACCTCATAGAGAAAGAGAGAAAATTCTAGAGAAGAATGAGGAAAATTAGAAGAACCCTAGAGTTTTTAGTTTGAAGGCTTAGAAGAACGCAAGATGAGCTTACGACACGACCGGTTTTCGGATTAGTGCTTCGGATTGAATCAAGGGAGAGAAGTTACATTAATATTTTACGCGAAGACTAGAGGTATGGAAAAATCATGTTGAGATTAATCGGAAATGTAGATAACACAATAAAATAGAAATTAGAGTTTATTTCATTTAATGAATATCCTTCATATTAGATTGATAAATTTTTATGCTTAATCACGGGTTTTCGATGGTACACGGGGTTTTGTGATTGATCACGAAATTCGGTGCAGAATCCAGAATCCAGAATCTGTCCAGAATCCAGAATCTGTCCAGAATTCAAAATTTGTTCAAAATCCGTAACTGCTTGAAACCAAGATTCGTCGTAATCCGAGAATCGTTAGGAATCCGTAATCCATTCAAAATCCGTAATCTGCTTTGGAAACCAAAATCATCGTAATCCAAAATCGCTTGGAATCCGTAATCCATGCGTAATCCGTAATCCATGCGTAATCCGAACTGCTTGGAACCCGTAATCTGCCCGTAATCCAAAATCGCTCAAAATCCGTAATCTGTTGGAAACCGTAACTGCTCGTAATCCGTAACTGCTTGCAATCCGTAATCCGTGCGTAATCCGAATCGTTTGAAACTAGAATCCGTAATCCGTAATCGCCCGTAATCCAGAATTTGTTAGAAATTTCAGAATTTGTCTAGAATGCAAGCAATGAATTTTTATTCAAATATTGTCATCATGCTCAAATGTTTATTTATGTTCATCATTGTTTTATTGCTTAGAATCCATGCAAGCTAGAATGTTTGATTTACACAACATGAAACAAGTAGGAATCGATAGAGATTACATATTTATGATGTGTTAAGCCTAAACAAGTGAAAGAGCTATTGCATGATCGGTTGATTTCAAGTTTTTCTATGCATGTACATTCATGGCATTTATAAAAGTGAAAAGATACGTTTACGACATGACACATAAAAATAAAATATTTCTATGATTATGATAGAATTCCTATGGGCTTATGCTAGAGGAATTAACATGAATAAGAATGACAAGTAATAAAAGTTATGCATACATGCATTAATGATAAGACTGAAGGGATGGAGAAGGTCTTTAATTTTAAGCTTTCTACCTAACTGAAGAGAAGTTATGTGAAGGTTAACGTAGATACTAATCGAAGGATCATAGAAGATTAGGATAATGATTAAGAAAAAGATAACCCTGTCCATTATGTGTGCCGATTCATGAGCATTAAATGCACAATTAAAAATAACCACACATGAAATTAGGGTAGAGACCCAAGTCATAATGTTTATTTAGATTTAATGCTATGTTTCAGTTGCATTCTATTGCTTTACTTATTCTTTATGTCATATGCTATATCTCTGTTATTGTTTGATTTTTATGAGATGATTTGAGTTATGGACCTTTTCTATTAGCCTCATCATACGGTCCATACCGGCCTTGGAAAACCACCCATTGTTTGAGATTCCGTGAGTACTATACATGGAGTGGATGAAGTAGACGCTTCAATGATTGACGGAAATCCAGATCTAAGCGAAGATGGATTTGAAGTTTAGTTTATAGGATTTTCTTTATGCATTAGAAAGGATTTTTGAATGTTTAATTCAGATTGTTTTATGAACAAGTTCAGGCTAATAATGGATTATGTTTGATTTCAGTTTTATTTAATTTAAGGAGTAACCATACAATTTGGTATAATAGGTTGTTATCTCATAATTTAGTATTGTTCTCATGATGAAAAAAAAAAAAAATTTGCGTGCACTTTTAATAGTTGTTTTTTTTCCGTTGTGTTTATATGCGGATCTTTATGGAATAATTGATTTATTTAAAATCATGGATATATGACGTAATGTGATGTCTCCAAGTGAGTGCATTGATCCGGTGTGTGAATTTGGGGACATCACATTATTACAAGATAATGTTGGTGCTTCATTCATAGTGGTCAAGCCAATTAAATCATGCTTGATCTAGGTAAATCCATAACTAAGCTCCAACGCCCATGTAATTAACTTCCAATTAGATCTGCAATAATCTAATGGCCTATTTTCTTGTATAAAAATCTTTCCCAGATGGCATAGGAATTGATTGTACACAATTGGTATGATATGTATGTATTTCAACCCACAAATGATACTAATAGATGTAGCAAATAATTAAATAAATAAATAAGTAAAATTGAAGAGTTAAAATACACTGACATCAGCTGTAAATCAACAGATTTGTCTCCAAGTATAATATCAAGTCTACTACTCTAGAAAGGGTAGAATATTGAAATCCCTCCAACAACAAGATTTCAGGAATTTGAAACATCTAGTCATAGTTCCACCAACTCTGCCTTGAGTTACTTATTAGATCTAATGTGAAAATACGGTAAACAAAAAACGAATGGAGAAATAAGACTCACAAAGACGACCAAGTCTACTAGTCCAGAAAGGGTAAAATATTGAAACCCTCCAACAAGATTTCAAGAATTTGTGAGGGCAATGGAGACTGCAGAGTTTGGACATCCAATGGGCAAGGAGCTTTCTTAGTTAAATTGTTTTATAACCATATCCACAGGCCAGGCATGGCCTCCCTGGACCAGTCAAGATGGCTTAAGTTCTGGAAAGTCAAAATTCCGCAAAAGATCCGCTTCTTTTGTTGGTCGGCTGCTTGGGGTCTTATTCTTACCAGAGATCAGTTGAGGATGAGGGGAATCAATATCAGAAATAAGTGTTGGCTTTGCATGAAGGGTAATGAATCAGTGAACCATACGCTTATTCGTTGTCCTTTCTCTTCAAGGTTTGGAAGGCATTCTGTAGTGTATTTGGAGTGCAATGGGTCACCCCCGCCAACGTTGTGGACCTTTGGAACAGTGGACCAATAACCATGGCATCAAAAGGGGCTTTTGGCATATTACGGTGTACGCAATGCTGTGGACAATTTGGTTGGAGAGAAATAGCAGGGTGTTCCGTAGGATTGGAATTCTCTTTCAGATGGTTGTGCATAAAGCCAGAGATTTCCTCCTCAATTGGATGCTTCTTAGCTTCAAAGGTCGGATTTGGAGGACATTGACTTCCTCGGGCAGTGGGACGTTTTGGTTTCTAATTCGTGCAAGGGTCTGCTGCTTGTCTGTGCTGGTGAGGTGTCTCGGATTGTTATGGGATCCTGGCTCCCCCGCTGCAGGCACAGCTGGGGTGTTCTTGAGTGGGTAAACTCCTATGGTTTTCTGCTTTTTGGGTAGTTTCTCAGTACCTGCTAAGGTACGCTTTGTATTTTCTGCTGTTTTTTATTAATATATTGCTTTGTTATCAATAAAATAAATAAATAATCAAGAATTTGAAACATCTAGTCATAGTTTCACCAAATCGGCCCTGAGTTTCTTATTAATATTCTGCTAGGATAGCTCAGGTCTAATATGAAAATAATGTAAACAGAAATGAATGGAGAAATAAGACTCGAAAAGCCAACCACATAAAGGGATAACCCCATGATAAGGATGTGGACGGCTATGATGATGATGATGACGATGATGATGATGATGATGATGGCGATGATGATAATGTTCTCGATGACAGAGCGGCAACATTTCCTTATAGATCTACCAATGCACTGTGGATAACTAATTCAACTTGGAAATATACTCTTTGCAGTTTTGACCAATGGTGACATACATATGTAACAAGAAAATCATACTAGCAACCCACATTCCGCAAATTGTAAACACATTCAAGATTTACCAAAAAAATATCAATTAACCCTGGAGAAGATAAGAACAATGCCATGTATAAAGGCCACTCACAATACAGCACGTTTTCTTTTGACTGAAATGATACAACACATCTTCAACGTAGAAACAATTATCAATTCAAGGACTATAGATATAAGAAATCAAGGGTGTACCTGGGCCAATATGTTATATGAAACAACACGAAATCTATAGCCTGGAACACATTTAAACCCAAATTCTAAGATTGTGAACTGTAAGTAAAAACATTAGCATGTGTTACTTTCCACTATAATTTTAATATTCAAATAGATATGAAATTAATCAAGTTAATTTGTAGGGCATTTGTTTAGGACTTTACAAATTAGATAAAAAATAATCACATTGTAAACATTCAATACAATAAACTTTCTCTACATCAAGCATATGTAGGAAGGCCAAACGAAAAAGGAATTATCTGTTAATAATTTTACTGCCACTATGAAGATATTAGGACTTACTTTTCAGTTTTGGGATAGGCAGCAAACAATATTGAAAGTTAAAAACTTTGAAATATTAATATAGGAAAAAAAAGAAAGATAATAGCTCCAAATTATCATAAATATAATCTAGATCTTGACAATGTTTCCCACCCTTGGAACATTTCACTAATAAATATCTCGAAGCCCTTCTGAGGCATTTAAAATTCCTTTGTCATATTTCCAACAGGAATAATCCCTTTTCATGAGCTTCTCCCACTCTGCCTCTCAAGATTGGAGTCGCTCTGTGGATGATACGAAGTTTGGGCTTATGCAGTGTCGATTACTATATTGATCCCAAGTTTAGCATATCAATACATGCCAAAAAGCAAAGTAAACTGCAGCTTACACTATAAAAGAATGAGCAGAACTAAGAAAACAATCACATAAACAACCAAAGGAATTTCTTCTACATTGAATACAGCTCGCAGAGGTTCTAAGAATCTAAAAAACTGATAGAACATGGTTGCTATTGCAGCAGTAAAAAGGGCAAAAATATAGAGGAAGAAAAAGATTAGAGGATGGAAGGATTGGAAGAAACGACAAAAGAAAGGTTGTTTCGTTTTCAACCTATCTTTCATTTAGATCTGAGTTATTCTATGATGTATTTTTCACTCTTGTTGTGCCTTCTTTTTTAGAGATGGCTTATAGTATGGCTGAATTTCTTTGAATGATATATCACTGGACAGTGTTATTAGTCCAACGTTATTGGTGCAGTGTTTTATCTAAGACTACTGTGTCATGCTATCTTGTTGAGAGGATCTCTAAGTGGATGAATCCGAACATAGTGACGGTGGTAGTGTTGACGGTAGCCATGGACTACAAATTACAATTGTAAAGTTTGATGGTACGATTATCTTCAGTGATCACGGTCTGCAACCACGTTTCTAGGCTCCAAATGGGAAATTTTATATGGAAATTGGACTATCCCTGAGCCCGAAGTTACAGATCCCAAACATGTGGATTGGAAATGTAATAACTTGAACGTAATGACGTGGCTTCTCCACTCCACGCAGTCGTTCATTCATGTATGTGAATTCTGCTAGAGAGAGTAATGAAGTACACGATGCATATTCACCAAGACAAAATTTGGCGAAGGTTCCAAATTGATGGATAAAATCAGCGATGCTTGTCAGGGAGAGAAGTCCATTGGAGTGGCAGAGAATATTAACATTGTTGGGGAATGGAATAAAAAGCTTGTTCTTACTCCCAACGAAAAACTTGAATTCGTTGTAGACCCATCGGAATTTATCCCGAACAAAGTTCCATGCTTACTAGGGAAACTACTATGTCCACGAAGAGTCAATTATCAAGCTTTCAAGGATGCTATCCGACGGATGTGGAATGTGAAAACCGGTCTAACGATAAAAGAGGTCGCTGAAAATGTGTTTCTCTTCCAGTTTCCAAATGACGGACAACTGTTCAGAATCAGGAAACTCGGGCCTTGGCATTTTGATAATAATTTATTAATCCTTGCAGATTATGATTCTTCAAAATCCATCGAGCAGATTTGTTTTCTCTCGGTATCTTTTTGATAATCAGTGGGAAGACGAAAACCCCTTCACGAAATCATGGGGGCTCAGATTTCTGGGAGTCAAATCGTGACTATGAAACGGACATTGGACTGGAGAAAACTATGCAAGTACAAAAGCAGGGTAGTGGAGCTATACATGGGACCACATCCCTTTCAGTAAACACAAAAATTTGGAGTCTTTATCTCATATCCCAAATCTCTCACCTAATGGCCAGCAACCAACCCAACTATGAAAAAAAATGGCATTGGGCTCCCCCCACGTTGATTCCTTTTCCAAAATCGATATCCCATATCCCCCGAAGAATCTGGTGCCCATCTCTTTAGCTTCGCCAACCATCCAAAATCTGACCACGACCCAATCAAAGCCCACCGGATCTTTAAACCCTACCTTTGACCCGACCCAAACTCTTATTGCCCCCACAGTCCAAACTATCTCTGACCTGACCCAAACTCTTATTGCTCCCACAGACCAAAGAAACTTAAAATCTGGCCCGATACAGACCAGTTTCAGAAAAAAAAATCACTGAACCAGAAATCACCCGTCAACCCTAACCAAAACCTCTTCCCTTGATTTCTCCAACCAGGCGGAATCCATCTCTCAAATCTCCTCCCAAAACCTTCTCCCCACTGAATCCAGGAACCCTGAGCTTGATATGGTTTTGATCAAAAAGCGGAGCAGGGAACTGTCTAAGGATGATCTGAAGAATGATAATCAGCGCCCCTTAAGATTGGTTGCATTGAAAAAGCTAATCCGAATGATAATCAGACTTCATCGGCGGTGGTTGCTCAGCAACCTCACCAAACACAATGAAAATCTTAAGTTGGAACTGTCGGAGGCTTGGGAACCCTCGCACAGTTCGTGCTCTCCGCCTCCTACTTCAAAGAGAAGATCCTGATTTCGCCTTTTTGATTGAGACGAAAATGTGTTCTTACCGCATGGAGCAATTGAAGATGAAGATTGCCTATCAGAATGGGGTTTTTGTTAATGATATTGGCCGATCCGAGGGGTTGGCATTATTTTGGAAAACAGATTATTCTGTGAATCTACAATCTATGTCCAAATTCCACGTTGATGTGTCAGTAGAAAAAAAAACGGATTAGCAGAATGGAGAATCACAGGTTTCTATGGCGCACCAGAATCACATAACTGACACTTATCCTGGAGCATACTATCAAATCTCAATAGGTGTTCTTCTCTTCCTTGGATAGGTGTTGGTGATTTTAACGAGATTTTATTCTCACACGAGAAGCGTGGAGGCAACCTGAAGTCACAGACCCAGATGCATCAGTTTCGTTCAATCATAGAAGAAAGTGGACTTAGGGATCTTGGATTTTCGGGGCCTAAGTTTACTTGGTCAAATAAGAAGGAAGAAGAGTTCTAACAGGGAACCCAAGTTTGGAAAACAGCGGCGAGAGGAAAAACTCAAGTTCTGGAGTTTCGATCGATCGAATCATATACTCGATCGATCGAAATTATATTCAATCGATCGAATGTCGATGGCAATATTTTAATATATGTATTTCGATCGATCGAGTTTCATTTACGATCGATCAAAATCGCGCAGAGCTGTTTTAGTTGTTTTAAACTTCTAATTTTGAACTTTTGTGTTAAGGGTTTAATTGTCTTTTATTTAATATTCATTTTAGGGTTTTCTTTTATTATAAGACCTCCTATATAAGGTCCTTAAGCTAAACAATGCAATTAGTTGATTGATTATTGAATGAGAGCTTTTGCTTTGTGAAGAGAGAGTCTTCTTCCCCGCGATGGGTTTGGTGTGAGACCAAGGGAGTGATTCCCATATACCTTTGTCATCGATTTACTTTGTTTGATTATATTTGTTATCTAAATCTCTGCGTGCTTTTCTAAACCTTAGCCTAATTACTCCCGTGCGATCCCTAAACCCTTTTGAAACCCTACATCAAACATAGCCTACACCCTTTATAAAACCATAAACCGATCCGAAAACCATAAGCCTATTGCAAACCGCAAATCCCTTTCACAACCTAATTTGGACCGAAGACGAGCACTTAAGCCAAGAAAAGCTAGAGTACTACCTCTAGGCCGATCTCGCCTCAACTCTAAACGTACTTGCGTATTGGACTGGACCCTATCTGGATCTTGTGTGATCTACCCATCAAAATTCTGCAAACCCTAAGGGTATCAAACGTAATTTTGCGATTAAACTTGAGTTAATTTCATTAATTTCAGCAAAACCTGCATTAAAATCATATTTCGCATTTTAGGGCCGTTGTCCCGCATCAGTTTTGGTATCAGAGCCCTAGGTTTTCTAGGTTAGGGTATATTGTGTGTCACTTTAATTTTCATCGCATCTTCCTTCAGTTTTTGTGTGCACGTCATGTGTTTGACAAAATTCCTCATCCATTGTGGTTCATGTTTGCATGGTATTTAGCACTCGTGTTAGTAAGCCGTGTTCACCATGAGGAGATTGCGTCCAAATTCTTGGCAAAGTCCCACAAGTTGTGATGAAACTAGAGTTAGGGGATACCCTCATCATCGTGAACTTGAGTACGACCCTTCCGAGAAGTTTCTAAAATCTATTCAGGATGAGGTTCCAAATTTTGAGGGTACGGCGAACCCTAAAACCTTCATAGAGTGATTGTCTAGTGTGGAAGAGTATTTTGATTGGTATGGTGTACCAGATGAGTAGAAAATTAGACTAGTGCCAACAAAGTTTTAAGGGTAATGCCGAAATTTTTTGGATTCATATAAAACTCCATGTTGAGTTTCGTCGGATTAAACCCATCTCCACATGGGAGGATATAAAGGTGACACTTATTGAAAAGTATGTTCCTTTGACACACCGTCACCTTCTAAGGAGTTTAAGAACCAAGCCAAATAAGTGTCCTGATTGTCTTAAGTGTCAAGGGTTCGGACACCTTGCTTACCAATGCTCCATAAAACTTCCCACTCCGAATTTAGTGACTAAAAGTGAAAGTTTTGAGGAGCCGGCAAGTATGAAAGTAGAAGAGGAAGTGTATGACCCTAGGACCGTGATGAGTGAAGAGGAGATCAAAGAAGCTGAAGAGAATCTAGTTTGTCTCAAAGAGGCTTCTGATTCCCTTGTGGATAGTGATGTTGGGTCGAGTACACGTGAGTCCATCGAACTGGGTACGCAAGAACCATTAGTGTCCTTTGATTCAATCACATGAGATGGCAGTGCCCACAGAGTCGGTTGTTCCTAAGTCGTTGATGTTAGTAGAACCAGGAGCACTTGAGTCGGTTACATATGAGTCGTTAGTGTCACATGCATATGAGAGTATCGAGTCCATAGACACGCATGCACATCATAATCTCGAGTTGCATACCCCTTCACATTCTGAGTCTTATTATGAGTCAACTTTTGAGTCTCATTCCGCATTGCATGTCGAAATTAAACATAAAGAGTAATTCAAGCTACAATCAATACGAATTATCTGTTAATACTCTAAGGTGTTTCAAAGACTATAAGGTGGGTGATCCTTCTCTGAGCTCAACCCCACCTCCATGCAATCCTTTCCAAAAGCCCCCTGTTCACAATCTCAACCCAACTTTATAGCTAATACCCCTTCCCTTCTCAAGCAGGCAGAGAAAAGAGGTAATTGAGGACATATTAGATGATCTTGTGGCATTCACCTGCGGCAGAGAATTTCTGATTTATGAGATGAAGAGGGCTAATACGTCGACTACCGACAGTGCATGGGCTAGTCATGAAAGAGTTTGCCGCTTGAGTTCTCGTATTCCCGACCGATATCGCGATCACACTTCATCGGGGATTACTTCCTTCGGGTCCGGGAGAGTTGATGAGAAGCTTCAAAAATATTTGGTATAGTGGGTTGGCAAGCCGGGCTATTTGGTTCGTCGAGGAGAGGTTTACACTGTGCGTCACACTTCAATCAACCGAGATCATGGTCATGCGCCGCCCAGTGGCGAGATTGTTTGGGCTAATTACGAGGAGTTCCACCGTGCGAGTTCCAATACACTTGTTCAGTACCACATGCGTGTTTCATCAGTGATGAAACGCTTTGAGTGGAAGAGAATGACGGGGAACCCAAGTTTGGAAAACAGCAGCAAGAGGAAAAACTCAAGTTTTGGAGTTTCGATCGATCGAATCATATACTCGATCGATCGAATGTCGACGGCGATATTTTAATATATATGTATTTTGATCGATCGAGTTTCATTTTCGATTGATCGAATTTCAAATTCGATCGATAGAATTTCAATTTCGATCGATCGAAATCGCGCAGAGCTGTTTTAGTTGTTTTAAACTTCTAATTTCGAACTTTTGTGTTAAGGGTTTAACTGTCTTTTATTTAATATTCGTTTTAGGGTTTTCTTTTATTGTAAGACCTCCTATATAGGTCCTTAAGCTAAACAATGTAATTAGTTGATTGACTATTGAATGAGAGCTTTTGCTTTGTGAAGAGAGATTCTTCCCCGCGATGGGTTTGGTGTGAGACCAAAGGAGTGATTCCCATATACCTTTGTCATCGATTTGCTTTGTTTGATTATATTTGTATCTAAATCTTTGCGTGCTTTTCTAAACCTTAGCCTAATTACTCCCGTGCGATCCCAAAACCCTAAACCCTTTTGAAACCCTACATCAAACATAGCCTACACCCTTTCTAAAATCATAAACCGATCCGAAAACCATAAGCCTATTGCAAACCGCAAATCCCTTTCACAACCCAATTTGGAATCCGTGAATCTACATCGGACCGAAGACGAGCGCCTAAGCCTAGAAAAGCTAGAGTACTATCTCTAGGCCGATCTCACCTCAACTCTAAACGTACTTGCGCATTGGACTTAACCCTATCTGGATCTTGTGTGATCTACCCATCAAAATTCTGCAAACCTTAAAGGTATCAAACGTAATTTTGCGATTAAACTTGAGTTAATTTCATTAATTTCGGCAAAATCTGCATTAAAATCATATTCCGCATTTTAGGGTCGTTGTCCCGTGTCAAGTTCATTGAAGAGCGCCTTGATAGGGCTCTTGTTTCTCAGGCATGGCATAAGTGTTTCCCTAACTCTGGCGTTGTCCACCTCTCATCGTCCAAATCTGACCATTCTCCAATTCTCATATCTACATTTCCCCAACAAAAACTATGGTGTAAGGGACCCAGAACATTCTATTTTGAGTCTATGTGGTCACAAGCAGAGCAGTGTGAAGATATTATTAGAAAAAGCTGGGATGTCCCCAACTATTCCTTGGACAACTCTCAGATCTGCAGTAAAATCGCCCACGTTGCACAAGCCCTCGATAGATGGAATAAAACTTCCTTTGGTAATATCCATCATCAGCTAAGCAAGTTACAAAATAGATCTAATCATCCTTCTAATGATTCCAATCGTAGGGAGGAGGAGCGAATTAACAAAGAGATTGATAACTTGCTTGAGGAGGAAATGTTATGGCACCAAAGATCAAAGGAGATGTGGATTAAACATGGGGACAAGAACTCGAAATATTTCCATTTGGTTGCATCGCAAAGAAGGAAAACGAATCGAATAACTGGCTTATATGAAGAAAATGGCGTATGGAGAACCTTAAAAGAGGACGTTGAAAGGGTCATTTCTTCCCATTTTACTAACCACCTCAAGTCAGCAGGCCCTGCTCATTTGGATGACGCTTTGGGGGGCATTCAAAGTCGTGTCTTGGCAGAACAAAATAACTGGCTTGCACATGAGTTCTCTTCTAGGGAGGTTCGAAAGGCCCTGTTCCAAATGCATCCGGTCAAATCTCCTGACCCTGATGGGATGCCCCCTCTCGTTTTCAATCTTACTGGTACATTGTTAGTGAGTCAGTTGTGAGTTTTGCTTTAAAATATCTGAATGGTAATTTGATTTTATCTAGGGTCAATCATACTCATATCGTTCGCATTCCCAAAACGAAAAACCCAAAAAAATTTCTCAATTTCGTCCCATTAGCTTATGCAATGTTCTTTATAAAATCATAGCGAAAGTCTTAGCTAATTGTGTCAAGGAAACTCTCCCTAACATCATATATGATTCTCAAAGTGCTTTTATCCCTAGGAGGCTCATAACTGATAATACTTTAATCACCTTTGAGGTCACTTATTACCTGAAGAATAAAAGAAATGATAAAGAAGGGTGGTGTTCCTTGAAGTTGGACATGAGCAAAGCCTATGATAGAGTCGAATGGACCTTCCTTGAAAAAACCCTCCTAAAAATGGATTTTAACTCTCAGTGGGTTGATCATATTATGGGGTGCATCAAAACCATGTCGTACGAATTAGTGATCAATGATCAAATTTTAAGCAAACTTTGCCTCGAACGAGGCCTTAGACAAGGGGATCCTTTGTCCCCCTATTTGTTCATAGTGTGTGCCGATGTCTTTTCTAATCTCCTCACAAATGTTGTCCAATCAGGTAAAATTTCTAGTATCCGTATTTGTCGTGGTGCCCCTGCCATCTCCCACCTTTTCTTTGCCGATGATAGCCTCATTTATCACAAGGCAATTATATCTGAAAGTGGGGAAATTATAAACATTCTCAAGCTTTATGAGGATGTGTCGGGTCAAAAAATTAACTTTGATAAATCGGCGTTATCTTTTAGCTCAAATGTTAAACAAGATCGTAGGTCGAGAATCCTCAATATTTTTCAGATCAAAGGTACCTGCTCACAAGATAAATATTTAGGTCTACCTCTGTGCATAGGTAGATCTAAAAAAACAGCATTTGAAGGTATAAAAGATAGAAACGGGAAAAAAATCCACTGGTGGAAATGAAAGTTGTTATCTCAAGCAAGGAAAGAGGTACTTATTAAAGCAGTTGTGCAAACAATTCCCACATATGTATGAGTTGCTTTAATATTCCTACCATGTTACTCAAATATCTCAGCAATGAAGGCAAAATATTGGTGGGTCAAAAGGGAAAGGATAGCGGTTTACACTGGAAGGCTTGGAAAGAGATGTCTCTACCGAAAGGTGAAGGTGGGTTGGGCTTCAAAAATCTCAAATCTTTCAATACAACGATGCTAGCTAAACAAGTTTGGAGGATTGCCTCAAATCCGCCCTCGATAGTTAGCCGTATACTGAAAGCCAAGTATTTTCCGTGAACCTCC
Organism: Chloranthus sessilifolius; assembly: GCA_021018995.1. Classification (NCBI taxonomy): domain Eukaryota; kingdom Viridiplantae; phylum Streptophyta; class Magnoliopsida; order Chloranthales; family Chloranthaceae; genus Chloranthus; species Chloranthus sessilifolius. The sequence goes on along the minus strand of CM037588.1, from coordinate 66,339 downwards.
ATTTTTTATGCAAAAATCTGACGGAACTCCTCCTATACGTGGTCTAGTATTTTTTTGGCAAAATCAGTGGTCGAAAAGAACCTTATTTGAAGGGTGGGAAGTGGCAAGTCTATCAAAATTTGGCATGATAGGCGGATTCCTAGAAAACATACTTTGAAAGTTTTTTCCCCAAGAAAAAACAACCACTTAGAAATGGCTGCGAAGCTGATGTGCAGTAACCCTAAGCGTTGGAATGAGCAACTGTAAGGACCCGATTTGAAACCAGGTCAGATAGTTAACCGACGACCCGTAGTTCGATCCTGCGTGATATTATTTGTTTATTTGTTTATTTAATGGTTGATATTAAAGTACCCCAAACGGGTGGGTCACATGATCCATTGATAAGTGTGACATTTTTACAAGGCACAAATCCAAATACAAACTTGTGTTTAACCCCATTGACTTTGTTCGATTAAACCATGGAGATTAGTTTTGGGCATGCGTGCCGCGTGACACTATGGAAAATACGGCCAATTTGATGGGCGTTGTACCATGTGATCAATAATCACAAACTAACCTTATGATAGTAAGGCGATGGTCTCAGGATCTGATGTATAAAAGATTGGAATGAAATTAGATCACCATCTTGTGATTAAAGGCAGTCACAATATTTTAGACGTGGGTTCCCACCAGTAAATTGGTTAGTGTATATGGTGGGACCCAATCCATTGTCCCATTTAACATGGTATAGTTGATCGTGTTGGAGTTGCCATAGAATATACGTACTTGACTAGCATCTAATATAATATAATAATCTAATATATCATATAATATAATATATACTACTAATATACTAATAGAATACTAATATGATATACGATTCTATACTATCCTATAAGAGGGGCTGAGACGTTTATAGAGAGGTTGAGAAGATTTTGGAAGTTGAGAGAGGAGCTGTGGGTGGGTCTCTTGGGCGGTTGGTTGTCCAGAGAAGACAAAACAAATAAATAAATGAAAGAAAAAGACAGAGAAAGAAATAGAGAGAAAGAGAGAGCCGGAGAAAGGTAAACAAAAGAAAAGAAGAGAAAGAAAGAAAGAGAAATTGATAGAAGGAGAGAGCGTCTGAGAGAGGAGAAAAAGAAAGAGAGAGAGACATAGCACCCTAGAGAGAAAAAGAACTCTAGAAAGAGAAAGAGGGCGTGCGTGTGAAGCGGACCCTATAGCTGCGTGGTTTCTTTTAAGGCAAATACCTATTCTAACACATATTGGTTAAACCCCGATTCATGCTGTAAATTATATTTTTTTCACTTGTTCGAAATCTGCATCTGTGCAACATCTGACTTTATTACTTCTTGTGTAATTTGGATTGGATTTGTTGCATCTAGCAGGTGGCTTTTATTTTATCCTTGGCATATGTGTATACAGCCCTAAATTTTAGCCTAGATGGGCATGGAACAACTTGATTGTTCTAGTATCGGTGAAACCTTTAAAGATGAGATTTAAAACCCTGTAGTAATAATGAAACCTGAAAACCAAAAGCAATTAAGCCAAAAGTATTAAAGCTGGATTTATGTGTTGATGGTTGGATTGATGTGTTGATGTTGTACCCTTTGGGAAACATGAAGGGATTCATGTAGTCTGATATTCTCGGTGTATGAACATTGTACAATCTATAATCTGCCTGCATTATATTCCAAAAATATAATTTGTTATGCCTGAAGGTGTCGAAATATGTTATACATGTTACACCTGATTGTGTAAAACTGTATTAACTGACTATGCTATACCTGTTACACCCGATTGTGTAGAAATTTGTTAACTGCATATGTACTACCGGTTACACCTGATTGTGTAAAAGATTTGTTAACTGAATCTGTTATACCGATTATACCAAATTGTGTGGAAATTTGTTACCTGCATCTATTATACTGATTCTACATGATTGTGTAGTCATGTGTTAACTGAATGTGTTATGCCTGTTTGACCTGAATGTGTAGAAATCCGTTACCTGAACGTGTAGACATCTGTTACCTATATGTGTAGAAATCTATTACCTGGCATTGACTGTGTCGGAATTTGCTAGTTGACTGGGTAGAAATCTGCTTAGCTATGATGCTAGACTTGAATAAGTAACTCGTGTGAATTAGATCTATAATCACCGTCCATTCAAGTATATATGAAAGCCTGATGTTAGATGTGTGGTTTATATCATATCCGAGACCAAAGTATTTGTGGAATATACATTCATGTTTTCTGATGTTTTCTAATATTTATGCACTGGAACTGAATACCATAAATTATGAAAGGCAACGAGATGGTGCTTCTGAGTCCGAATGTGACAATTTTGAGACCCTAGCCAGGTCGTAAATCTGATATCTGCTTTATTATCTGTTATCTGATCTCAACTAATAGCTGAGTTGAGGAAAGCACTTGGAATGCGTGCTATTGGCTAGAAAGTAATCCCAACAACGATAAGTCTGTTGTGATAGTTTAAGTGTAACCTTCTAAGTTATTTGTATGGTCTGGGAATATCTCTCTGATTTATCTGTCTGTCTGGGCATATTTGTTTGACTTATGAAAGATTCATTGTCTGATCTCTGAGATGTGAATATTTGTCTGATTTATGGGCATTTAGTTATCTGTCTGATTTATCTGTCTGTCTGGGCATATCTGTCTGATTTATCGGTATGGTATGGAATATCTGTCTGGTTTGGAATTTATCTGTCTGACTTTTATCTGTATAGTCCCGGGAAGATCTATCTGTTTGATTTCTAATATGAGAATGTTTGTATGCTTCATTACTTGTTTGCCTATCTGTGAAGTTCATCTATCTGACTTTAAGCTCATTTAAAACGCCTACTTGGAAAGCACCTTGATAAACAAATAAGAAAATTTGGTGTGAGTGGTTAGTCAATATGTATTAGAATGGTTACCTGTGGAGCATAAGGATTAGCTCTTACGGTGGTTTAACCACCCTGCAGGTTAAGGAAAATGATTGGAGAAAGATAAGTTGGTGGAGTTTCAATAGTATTATCTAGTGCAGATCTCTGTGTCTGGTACGTAGTGATTTGTTTAATGTATTAAGGTAGTTTGACTTATTTTATGTAAGAAAAGGACAAGTTTCTATGTTTATTCTAAATCTGGTGATCTAGATATCTGGTTTTGATCCTTGCTTAGAAATATTTATTCAGAATTAGTGTTTTCTTCTGATCTATCCAGGTCGCGACTCGAAATCCAGGTGCGTGAATTTTGGGTCGTGACAGCAACTCTTCAGGGAAGTTTTTTGAGAAGACGTGAGCGTTATTTTGAGTATCCCCATTCCTACCATTAAAAAGGATGACAGATTAGTATGGGCACTGGAGAAGAGCGGTAAATTTTCGGTTATAAGTGCAGATAAAGCTGTCTATGACGATCTTACGAAGGAAAGGGGGTCTTCATCTATTTCCCAATCAAAAAATATCTTCTGGCGAGGAGGTATCGTATTCCAAATAAGGTCAAAATATTTTCATGGCGAGCATGCCAAAATATCCTCTCGATCAAGGATTTACTCCATAAAAAATTTGAATCCATCTCACCAATATGTGATGTATGTGAATTTATCATTGAGACGGTTACTCACACTCTGAGAGACCGTCACAAAGCTGAAATGAGTTGGTTTTGCTCATCACTGGGCGCCCGAGTTCGCGAGAGCATCCAAGCAGACTTTAAAGAGTGGGCTATGGAGTTCCATAATCAGTTGGGTAGAGACCAGTTAGATCGTTTTTTCATGATTGCTTGGGTAATATGGAATGAGAGAAATTGATGCAGGACAAGACCCTAAACTACGTGAATGCGATGAATTAATTACTTGCCGAAATTAATTTAAATTTACTTGAACAATAAACCTGAAAATAATGCAGTTACCTTAGGGCTCCATTGTTTTCCATACGAAAGATCACGCCCGGGTTTAGGAAAGGGTCCAGTCTTTGCGCTAGATCCGTTAGAGTTGCGATGCAGATCGGTCCTAGAGGTAGAACTCTAGGTTTTCCATATTAGGGCGCTTACTCGTGGTTCAATGATGGGATCTCAAGTTCTTCTATGGTTTATGGGATCGGGTGTTTGGAGATTTAATGGTTGCAATAGGGATTTGTGAGATGGGTTCGAATCAATGGTTTCGATGGGTGTTAGGATTTATGGTTTAGGGGATTTGGAAAAGGTGAAGGCTGGATTTAAGGATTGCAGGATCAAACAAAGCAGAGAAAGAAAATAAAAATGAAGAGATAGAGGATAGATTTTGGGCTTCACACCAAACCCTTCTCGGGAAACGAATATTCACTCTCCGAAGATGCTCATCTCAAGCAAGGAAGCAAAAAGCACTTTCATTAATAGAAAACTAATTACATTGTGTTTAGAGAGACCTTATATAGAAGGTCTTAAAATAAAACCCTAAAACGAAACTAAACATAAAAGAAAGACAAATTTGCCCCTAAAACTTAAGTTCGAATTCTCAAAAAAAATCATTCTCGAGCGATTTTGATCGATCGAAATGTGTATTCGATCAATCGAAATATGAAAATTTTGATCGATCGAAATGAGTATTCGATCAATCGAAATATGGGGTCGATCGATCGAAAATTTCGATAGATCGACTGTGCAGTATTCCTCCAATACGAAATTCTCCTCCTTTACGCTTGGTTCTGATTTCCATTCCGCTTCTTCCGGCGCCGACACACGCGAAACGGTCCATATCCGATGTCTACAATGTTGGAGTCCCCATCAATTCTCCCGAGCAGAAAAGGCTTCATCACCGATGAAGCGGCGTCATGATAGCGATCAAGGATGTCGGGGTCCAGACGTCGCACCTCATCTTCAGTTAACCATGTGTTCTCGGAGTTCGGCTTTCCCAACAACTTAACCAAATATTTATGAAATCCTCCACCATGGATGAATACCGCAAAATCATCAAGTATCCCTTTGATCTCATCTCTCCTCTGCTTCCGTGGGGAAGGGAAGGGTAGGGGTTGCATGGTGGGGCTGGAATGTGGGCTCGGGTCTGCTTGGAAGGGGTTGGTGGGGGGTGGGGTTGAGACTGAAGAAGGAACTAGGTCCTCCACATTGAACGTGGAGCTGACCCCTATATCCGATGGAAGTTCGAGAACATACGCATTAGGCCCACTCCTTGCCACAACTCTAAAAGGCCCAGCGCCGCGGGCTTGGAGCTTCTTTACGACTCTTGATGGGAACCGTTCAGGCCTAACCCGAACCATCACATAATCCCCTACTTGGAATTCTTTGAAGCGCCTATGCGCACCCACAGTTATCTTGTAATGTTCATTGCTCGCATTAATTTTTTTCTTAATTTCGGCATGCATTTCATGGATGTGTTGTGCGAATGCATCGGTTGACTCGGAAATTCGATGGGATGCAGACATGGGGATTAAATCAATGGGTGTTTTAGGCCTATGACTAAGTACAACCTCAAAAGGACTCATGCCTAGGGACCTATTGACTGAATTATTGTATGCGAACTCGGCTATAGGCAATGTAGAATCCCAAGGCCTAGGATGATCACCAACTGAACAACAAAGGAGATTACCTATGCTCCTATTGGTGACTTCTGTTTGGCCATCGGTTTGAGGATGATAGGTCAAAGAAAATTAAAGCATAGTACCCATCATGTGCCATATAGTTTTCCAGAAGTAACTGGTGAACTTCATGTCTCGATCCGACACAATCGTTCGGTAACCCATGGAGACGCACAACCTCCTCGAAAAATAATTTGGCTATGTGAGCCGCATAGGAGGTTTTAGAATAAGGTATGAAGTGGGCCATCTTGGAAAAGCGGTCCACTACCACAAAAATGGAATCGTTCTTCGGTTGAGTCTTGGGAAGTCCGAGCACGAAATCCATAGAGATGTCTTGCCACGGGGTGTGTGGCACGGGTAACGGGGTGTACAAGCCGGTATTCTGCTTAATCTGCTTCGCCACTTGGCATGTGCGACATTGTTTCACGACCCTAGAGACATCTCTCATAAGGCTAGGCAAATAAAACCTATCCTCAACGAGCGCACTAGTCTTATCGCGTCCGAAATATTCGGCAATCCCTCCGGCATGTAACTCCCAAAAGAGGAAGTCACGCAATGAAGTGCGAGGGATACCCAAACAATTTCCTTTAAACAAATACCCATCCAGCAAGGTATACTTAGAGTTAATGTTGTTCGGATTTTCAAGGATCGCAGTGTATTTCGTCCCGAAATCTGGGCACTCAGGATAATCTTGTTTTAACTGCTCGAATCCAATGACCTCAGTGCTCATAGACTGCAAAGTCGCCACTCGACGACTAAGCGCATCAACTGCCTTATTCTCGACACCGGTCTTATGCTTCAACACAAATGTGAACCCTTGAAGGTACTCGATCCACTTCGCGTGCCTTGAGTTTAACTTTTTCTGAGAAGCAAGGAAACGTAAGGCTTCGTGGTCAGAAAACAACACAAATTTCTGCGATCTCCGGTAATGTTTCCAATACCAAAGAGATCAGACGACCGCATAAAACTCCTTGTCATAGGTGGAGTATTTCTGCTTTGCCCCATTAAGTTTCTCACTAATAGGCCACAAGGTGGCCCTCTTGGCTCAGCACTCCGCCTATGCCTACACCCTATGCGTCACATGCTACTTCAAAGACTTTAGAAAAGTCTGGTAGGTGCATGACGGGTGCAATAATCATTTTCTCTTTTATCTCGGCAAAGGCCCTCGTCGCGACTTTGCTCCACAAGAACTCCCCTTTTCTCATGCAATCGATAATTGGAGCCATGATGGTACTAAAGTTTCAGATGAAACGACGATAAAATGTGGTCAAGCAATGAAAGCTACGGACTTCATGAATATTCTTAGGTTCGGGCCACTCCACTACGGACTTCATGAATATTCTTAGCTTCGGGCCACTCCACAATGGCATTAACATTGGCAGGGTCCGCAACCATCCCGTCTACCGAGACAATGAATCCTAAGAATACAACGGATTGTTGCATGAAGGTGCACTTCTTGAGCTTCGTGTATAACCTTTCTCCCCTCAAAATTTCGCAAACCTACCTTAGGTGGATAATGTGTTGTTCCTTGTCCGGGCTGTAAATTAAGATGTCATCAAAATATACGACAAGGAATTTGCTAAGAAACGGCCTCAACACTTGGGTCATGAGCCTCATGAATGTGCTCGAGGCATTGGATAGCCCAAAAGGTATGACCATCCACTCATAAAGACCGTCTTTGGTTTTGAAGGCAGTTTTCCGTTCATCGCCAGGGTGAATACGAACCTGATAGTAACCACTTTTAAGGTCTATCTTGGAAAAGATTGTGGTGCCAACCATCATATCGACCATGTCATCGGGCCTCAGTATGGGAAACCGATATTTAACTGTAATCTTATTAATTGCACGGCTATCCACACACATACGCCATGTAGCATCTTTCTTAGGAGTGAGTAATGCGGGTACAGCACACGGGCTCAGACTCTCTTGGATGAACCCCTTCTGAAGGAGCTCATTGGCTTGCCGAGTTAACTCGGCATGCTCAACCGGGTTTAACCTGTAGTGGGGCAGGTTCGGTAATGTAGATCCGGGAACCAAGTCGATTGCGTATTGAATGTCACGCATGGGAGGGAGCTCATTAGGTAAGTCTTCGGGGAAGACATCCCCAAATTCATTCATGATTGGCTCGACCTCCATGGGGTACTCACGTGCTGACTCAGGAGTACTTTCAACGGTGACGACGACATACACTACGCTCTCATCTAACGATGCCCTCTCGAACTCTGAAGGTCTCACAATGTTGATGGCCTAAGATTGGCCTCCATTCTTTTCAACTTTGTTGACTGGTGGTGCTTTGGGAGTCAAAGGGTTAAGAATGATTTTCTTGCCCTTATAATTGAACGTGCAAATATTAGATCGACCAAAAATGATCACATTCAAGTCATAAAGCCATGGCCTCCCTAAGATGATGTGGCCCACATCCATCGGCACCACATCACACCATAAGGTGTCCGAGTGTGAGCTCAATGTATGGGTACACGACACCTCTGTGACACGGGAATGGATGAGGAGTCAACCCATGCGACTTTGTAAGGTCTCGGGTGGGCTTCAGGCGTAACCCTAAGCGAGTGACGATATGTTATGACACCACATTGGTGCAGCTTCCGCTATCCACGATTAGCCTACAACTCTTTGTCCCGCATGTGGCAAAGGTGTGGAAGATGTTCTCCCTCCGCCAATCCTCCTTTTCATCTCGATGACGTTGTGCAAAGGCACACCTCACAACTAGAGCACGACCCATGTCATCACCTTCCTCGTCACCAGGTGTGGCATTCGGCTCAAAGACCTCTTCTTTATAAACTCCCTCACTCTCTTCTCCTTCTCATTCGATGAAGAGATTCCTTTGTGGGTCTCTCGTGAGGCATTGGGCGGCAAAGTGTCTCAAGCCTTGACAATTATAACACTTGACGTGAGAACCACTCTCCGAGGACTCTCCAACTACACCCTTTCCTTTGTCAAACCGCACATTGGCAGATGTGGATTGTGTGGGTTTGGGAGGCGGGTTTCCAGTACTAAGTCTCACTTCGCCTGTACGGGGTTGACTAGTGTGAAAATCAGATCGCCTAACTACCGTCATTTTCAAATATCGTTCAAGGTCTTGAACGACGGTGTAGCATTCGACGACGAGTCTCAACAGGGTGAAAGACTAACTCTTTTTGTAAGTCAAGCCTCAATCCGATGCGAAATCTGGATAAAGTGACTTGAGGGTCTTCAGATACTTTGGCTCTCATCATGAATTCTTCAAATTTGCCAATGTAATCCGCTACGGGCATACTACCTTGGCGTAGATTTTGTCACTAATCAAGGAGACGATGGTAGTATGAGGAAGGAACGTACTTCTCTGTAAGTTGCTCCTTCATGTCCTCCCAACAAGTAATAGGAGAACAACTCGCATTCATTCTGATGCGCTCAACGTTGACCCAAAAGAGTCGGGCTTAGCCGATGAGCTTTATTTTTGCAAGTCCAACACATCTCTCGTCGCTCATACCAAACCATTCGAAGTGTTAGTCCATATCGGATAACCAATCGAAGAAGACTTGAGGGTTCAATCTTCCATCGAAAGTTGGGAACTCAACTCGGACATTCTTGAGGAGTTTCCCTTTCAGGTCATAGTCATCTCCATGACTATCCATCCTATGATTCCGGTTCCGATTATGTTGGTAGCCATTTCTTTCGAAACGTGGACCATTACGCTCACGGTGTGGTTCGAGGTACTCATCACCCTCGTCTAACCGATTGACTCAATCTAACAACCTCTCATTGGACGTTTCAAGGTTCCTTTAGGTTGTTTCCATGGTAGTTATTCGATCATTGATCGATTTTAGATCAACCCTCATGTCTTTAATAGCCTCAGCAATCTCATTCATGTCCATGGTGATACGGTTCACTAATGACGGGTTCTAGAATGGCATGCAAAATGAACTGACAATGAAGGGGACTTTTGACAAACACGGGATGTGCACACTTTGGCCAAAACAGAAATAAGATGCAATGAAGATTAAAGTGCAATGAATTCAATGCCACACAAATATGCCCTAACCTAGAACCTAAGCTTTGATACCAAAACTGACGCACGACAAGACCCTAAATTACGTGAATGCGGTGAATTAATTACTTATCGAAATTAATTTAAATTAACTTCAACAATAAACCTGAAAATAATGCGGTTACCTTAGGGCTCCATTGTTTTCCATACAAAAGATCACGTCCGGGTTCAGGAAAGGGTCCAGTTTTTGCGCTAGATCCGTTAGAGTTGTGGTGCAGATCGGTCCTAGAGGTAGAACTCTAGGTTTTCCAGATTAGGGCACTTACTCGTGGTTCAATGATGGGATCTCAAGTTCTTCTATGGTTTATGGGATCGGGTGTTTGGAGATTTAATGGTTGAAATAGGGATTTATGAGATGGGTTCGAATCAATGGTTCCGATGGGTATTAGGATTTATGGTTTAGGGGATTTGGAAAAGGTGACGGCTGGATTTAAGGATTGCGGGATCAAACAAAGCAGAGAAAGAAAAATAAAAAGGAAGAGATAGATAGAGGATAGATTTTGGGCTTCACACCAAACCCTTATCGGGAAACGAAGATTCACTCTCCGAAGATGCTCATCTCAAGGAAGAAAGCAAAAAGCGCTTTTCATTAATAAAAAACTAATTACATTGTTTTTGGAGAGACCTTATATAGGAGGTCTTAAAATAAAACCCTAAAACGAAACTAAACATAAAAGAAAGACAAATTTGCCCCTAAAACTTAAGTTCGGATTCTAAAAAAAAATCATTCTCATGCGATTTCGATCGATCGAAATGATTATTCGATCAATCGAAATATGGGGTTGATCAATCGAAAATTTCGATCGGTTGATTGTGCAACATTCCTCCAGTATGAAATTATCCTCCTTTACGCCTGGTTCTAATTTCCATTCCGCTTCTTCCGGCATTGGTATACGCGAAACGGTCCGTATCTGATGTCTACAATGTCAGCATCCCCGTCAGAAATCAGGTGGTGCATGGCTTCAAATAGAAGGACCTAAGCTCGATCTCTAGGTAGGCTGAATGCTATCTGGCAAAGCTTCAACATATCAACACTCTCGAGGCGCGTACCCAAAGTCCAATTCCTTCGGCTATATCCTGGTCTCCTCCCACTCAAGATCGATTTAAAATAAATTTTGATGGTGCGTGGTGCGAATCGAATAAAGTTGTGGGTGTAGGTGTTATAATTCGAGATCATGATGGTATGGTTCTTGCATTGAGGGTTAAAAATATTTCAAATGTGTCTAAACCGGACCATTCAGAGGCTTATGCTTTTCTCGAAGCCGCTCGTTTCGTTTATCAGCGTGGGTTTCAAGACGTCGATTTTGAAGGATATTCTGCTCAAAATTCTAAGGCGTCGATTTTGAAGGATATGCCATAAAAATTTCTAAAAATGATATTTCGGAGTTGGGGTACATTTTTGACGAAATCAAAGATTGCCTGATAGCTTTTAGATCCCACTCTTGTAAGCATGTTATGAGAACGACCAATGTTGTAGCTGATTTATTGTCGAAAATCGGATTGCAAGAAACTGTGATGAAATTTGGATGGAGGATATCCCTCCCCAACTTCATGATGTAATTATTTTTTATTTTACCCATTAATGAAAATATTCGTTATAAAAAAAAAAAGGTTTTAGAGATAGGTGAGTTTACTTGCTTCTTTGAAAGAATTTTCTGTAATTCTTCGGAATTTAACAAAAGATTCTATTATGGAGATGCGTGGCTAGTTTCTCTAAAGTCTGGGAAACTCAAAGATAGAATCTTTCATTAAATTTATTTTATTTGTCTTTTGAATTCATATGATTAGTTAATTTATTTCTTTGTCTTTTGAATTCTATTGTAATTGATTGTTGAATGAGTTTTATATCTTGTCTGAGTTTTAAAAGCTTTTCACGAATTCTTTGATTCTAAAATCTATGTTGCCATTGTTGCCTTAGTTTTAGAGTTATTAGAATTATATCACCCGACTATGTTGTCGTTGAGCCTTAGTTAGTTTCAATAATGATACTTACTGTCGGACTAAATTTATGTTGTCGTTGTTGCCTTAAATTAATCCTCTTATTCTTCCTACATTACCGTTGTTGCCTTAAATTAATCCCTTTATTCTTCCTACGTTGCTGTTGTTGCCTTAGGATAATTACGGAATTCAATCGACTCAGATCTAGTTAACTAGGACTACAAATCTGAGATCAAGGGAACCTAGACTTATTTCTCATAATCTTTGAAAACCTTTGTTTTAAACTTAACTTTTGCAATTGATAATCTTAGTTTTCTGCACTTTAACTTTCCTGCGGTTTCATCCTCTTTAATCATTTCCTAAGTCATACTTTCTTTTAATCTTGCAATTAATCCCTGAGGTTCGACACCCTTCACTGCGCTACAATATCTTGTGCCCTTGTAAAGTTTAATTTTGGTTTAGTAAAAATAGCTATCACAATCCAATTCAAGCATTGTTGTTAAAACCATCCTAGGAAAATTCCAAAGACCTTGGAAGAAAAATCCAGCTCTTGCTAAGATCAGATGCAACAGAAGGAAATTTCACAATTTCAGAACATGGCTTAAGAAAAGCAAACGGAGTTGCTGACTGTCTTGGAAAAAAGGAGCGAACAAGCACAAGTGGCTAGGCGAGCTGGCCAGGTACATGCTTCCAAAAGCAGGAGACCTAAGCTCAAATCCCCTCCCCCCCCCCCCCCGCCCCCCCCTTGAGGCCACCCTAGGGATTTACATCCCGTGCTGACCCGACATGTGCTAAGTTGGGGTGCGCATGTGTCCCTATGATTAGGTGGGTGCTCTAAGGGGCACGGATACCCAGGTTATAAAAAAAAAAAAGGGACAGAGTGGACAAAGCAACAGTGATGAGGTGGGATATTATTTCTAAGGATACTGCAATATTTTACTCTTCTAAGATAAGATAAAATCTGTATTGAACTCATTTGTACTCCTTTTCAATTAATGGAGGGGAGAGGAAATTCCAACCTCAAGCTTACCCATAAAAAAATAATAACAATTTATGTCAAACTTTTTCCTTCAATTTTGTTTGGATTAAGGGACCATGATGAGACTTCCTCCAAAGATGAGATTGTGTATAGAGCATGATTATGAGGTGATGATACATCATTCTCATTACTCATTATCTTTAACTGATTGTGGAATATGAGCATGGAACACAATGATATCCCTCTCTTCTAAACGTGCTTCTTATGTAAGTTTCCTCTGTTCCCTAGCTTTGATGTGAGCCCGGCTCTTATCAAGGGCCTTAGGCTGTGTTTGGGTTAGCTCTTATAAGAGCAGAAGCGGCTCTCTATCAGAGCAGATAAAATCTGCTCTGGCATAGAGCAGACAGAGAACAGTTTTATCACTTAAAACAGCTCCCCGCCAAAGCAAATGGGGCAAGGAGCTGTGTTACCAAACATGAAAGCAGTTCTCTGCCGGAGCCAAAGAGCAAAAGAGTTGCTCTTTGCCCTGAAAGAGCTAACCCAAACGCAGCCTTAATCTTGTGGCAATTGTAAGCACGATGATGGTATGGACACGCTTTATGGTTTATGTACCATATAGAGTGCAAGTGCAAAATTTACATCACAAATCATCATTATCAATATCTATAATCCCATCATTATGGGGAATTTGCATTACATATAAAAGATCTAAATCCAACTCTATGATAGAACCTACAAATGAAAAAATGTTGATACCAGATAGTGAGTAAATGATATAGACTTTATGAAAGACTTCAGTGGAGACACATTTGAACCCGGCTAGGCAATATCAGAGAGAATTTCCTGATGGTACTAAGCATCAACTGACCATAGAAGGTACCGCAAACATAAATGCATTTTCCACTCTAGACTTGTTTTTTAAGTATTTGGGAAAGCCAGGCCTCCCCAAAAGATTGTGCCATTGTAGGAAAGCTAAACCATGTGCCTCCAATATCGTTAATTCTTCTAATATTTTGCAGAATATGAAACTGGATAATTGTATATCCACTCAAATTGGTACCAATTCTGTCAAGGAAGACAAGAAAGTAGTTTTGTTTTTTTTTAACTGATTCTTTTTCAAGAAGTAAAATAAGCAGGCCAATCTTCATAAGCCCAATGCTATAGACCTCCCATAAACTTGTCCGATTCTTCTAGCAAACTAGAGTAACTTGAGGTTCTTTTAGTTAAAGCATACATGTTACTTCTCTCACATTATTAGATTGTGATTATAGTAATGGAATTTATATTTTTGATAGATAACCTAGGCTCAAACCGGCCTTGAGGTTGCAATATTGTAAACTTTCCGATGTACCACACCTAGTTGCAGGAATGTTCTACTTAGTGTGTCACTCCCGCTTCGGAATCTCGCTCCCACTTCCGACCATAAAATAGTGTAATTTTAGGCTTTTGATGACGCTCCTGCTCCCAACCTACCACACGCTTCCTACCACTTCCGGGAACTAAGATACCACAGGCTCAAAACCACAAAAGTACAATCATTAAAAGTTGACCATTTTTTGTTCAAGAGATTGCCTTTCCAACGTCCAAAAGATGATAGAAGCTGACATCAGCAGTTGTTGGAAAAGTCTGATTCTCACTCTATTTTAAGGATTAATAAGGGATGTTGCTATCATTTGAATATGCCAAATGCAAAATTTAGTCATTGCCTAGCCGAGTCATGCTCCCTGGCTTTGGCAGGATAGCCTGAGGAATCTTGAAAAGAAATTTGCCAATCATCTAGAAGGCACTCCCAATTGTGATTTTCTGAGAAGTTTGGACTGTGTGCACTAGACGAATATTTGGAAGGAAATTTCAAACAGCCCGATTCATTTATGATGCAATTAGGGAGGACCTCTGTTCGGGGTCTCTAGCTTCTCCATCATGTGGTGTCTCATGCCCTTCTGAATTACTCTTGGAATGGGCGTAAATTTGGGTGCCTTGACGTGCTTTTTCCTCCATTTTCACTGCTTGGGTCCCCCCTTTTCTTGTGCTTTTTGCTTTGTTGGTGTTAATATGTTTGAAGTGTATTTTCTAGAATTAGTTTAGTGTTTTTTTTTTTTAATCTATTTTTATTTTGAGTGATGTAGTGATGTTCTTTGTATTTTTGTGTGGGCCCCACTTGCACATGTTGGATGCCACTTGTCTTTCTCTCATCCATCACTCCTTCCCACCAAACTTTTCCAGTTACCCATGTTAACCCCATCATTATCCTCACCGTCATTAAGGCTTTTTGTATTTCTCCATAAAACCTTTTCATCTTCCCATACACTTCATCATGTCCTATGCAACCTATTCCCTTGCCCATAAGCCACAATAAATTATCATCATTTTCCATATCTCATTTCATCTTTCAAAGTTCCATTTTTGGATGTCTTCATTGCACCCATAGAAAGTCATTCATATCTTTGTATTCTCTTGTGAGAATGTGTAAGAAACCTACCCAAACATCTATAGACACATGCAGGGTGTTTTCCTTGATTATCTAAGTCCATATAACATTACTTTAACCACTAGGAGTGAGTAAAAATTCAACATCTCATCTCTTGTACAAGTCGTGGTGACGGGGAACGCCAAGTTTAGGAGCCTTGGATTTGAGGCAACAACAGATTTTCGGCGTCAGAAGAAGCGTAGAGGAAGCTCGAGCACCGTAGCATCAGAGGAGAAACGGATACAAACCGCGAGGAGAACAGTGCCGCAGCAAGCCCTCGCTCGAGCGATCACTTAAACTCGCTCGAGCGAGCCCTTCCTCGAGCAAGCCATCGCTCGAGTGATTATAATCCTCGCTCGAACGAGCTACAGCAACGGGATTTTATGTGAAACTTTCTTTTTTGTGTTTTATTAGTATTAGAACTCTTTGATTGCGAATTTTATTTTTGGTGGCCTATATATAGAGGCTTGTAAAGACTTTTAGTTAGTTTTTTTATTATTGAATAAAAGAGAGTTGCTTTTGTGCAAACCCTAGAGAGCTTGTGAAGAGTTTTCAACCGAGGGAGTGAGTCTTTCAAATCTTGAGGAGTGAGCAATCGTTTCTCGTGCGACTTGGTGCGAAGCCGACGTACAGCCGTGGTGTGAAGCTTTGGAAAATTCTTTGTGTGAAGCCTTGGAATCTATCATTTTATTTTGTCTTTTCTCTCATTATTGTCAGGTATTATTTTTCCTTAATTCCGCTAATAAAATCAAAATCCCCAAAATTGTTTCCCTTTGCTAAATTATTCTAAGTTTTATTTCATTTAAAATCCCCAAGGAGTCAAGAGACGATATTGCGATTGTCGATTGATGCCGTAAACTAGAACGAATCTCGAGTTCCCTCATCGGAGCCGTTTTCCTAGATCGGGAAAATTTTACGCATGCGACGCTAAAACGGGTTAATCTAATTGTTTTATTAATTTCATTGAATTAATTTTATGTGTTGATTGATTTTGAATATTTCCGCTATTCAATTCATTCTAAAATTATTCCCAAATTCGCATATTAGAGTTTTAGCGTTTGTCCCGCGTCAGGTGGTATTTTGGTAAGTGTGTTAGTTACATTCTTGTAATGTCCATTGTTGAATGAAAATTATATTTTCTTCTTCCATATCTTCATCTTTTTATCTTCTTTATTTGGTATGAGTCCTTGGGCTAGTGTAACTTTGTCGCATTACTTGAGAATCAGTTATCCGGATATTGGATATCGTATTTCTCTCCATGGTATCAGAGCTTCAATGGTGGTGGTGATATTGTTCTTGGTTAAGAAGATCAAATTAGTATTGTGAAGATGGATTCGGGTGGAATGTTCAACAATGTTGGTATTGAGTTGCTTACTTAATCTCACTAAAATATATGGAGAACTTCCATGGAGTCTTTCCTCGTTGGTGAAGACTTAAGGGAGATTGCTGGTGGAAATAATGTGGTGGCACCTCAAAATACTCCGGAGAATGCCAAGACCTTGAAAAAGTGGAAGATAACAAATGCAAAGGCGGAGTCTATCTTGAAGAGATCTATTTCTCATGGCTTATTTGAACACATCATGGGATGTAATTCGGCTAGTACTATTTGAACTACTCTTGATGGGTTGTCCAATAAGAAAGATATTGCTCGTTTGCAATTGTTGGATAATGAGTTGGCAAATACAAATCAAGGAGATCTTTCTATTTCTCAAATTTTCTTGAAGATCAAGAATCTTTGCTCGAAAATTTCTATTCTTGATCTGGCGGAACCTATCTCGGCGGCACGGATGAAACGTCATATTATTCGTGGGCTAAAAAGGGAGTACATTCCCTATGTTACTTCCATTCAAGGATGGGCTGCTCAACCCTCCGTAGTGGAGTTTGAGTCTTCTCACATAGCAAGAATCTTTGGCTTGACAAATGGCCGGAGTTTCTTTTTCGGGAAATGATGGAGACGCTTTATTTTCAAATAAGAAAGTTCGTAAAGAGAGAGAAAGAGAAATGTAAGAGTTTCAAAATTTTAGAAAACTCTAATGATACATCTAGTAAGCATGGTGATGATGGAGAGTCTTCTAAGAAGGGAGATGGAACTCGAAAAGGTGTCAAGTGTTACCCATATGGCAAACTTGGACACATAAGGAAGAATTGTCGTGCGAAACTCAAAGGCGGAAATGTAGCCGAGGAGCAAGGTGAACCTAAGGGTGATGAGGAGTGGGGAAAGTGCTTTATCGAGGGAACCACTACAATTGATGCTTTGACATCAATAAATTTCGAGAATGATTGGATCGTTGATTCGGGTTGTGGACATCATCTTACCGGTGATGATTCTATGTTCTCAAGCTTCCAAGACTACATTGGCCATGATGCAATTATCATAGCGGACAGCTTCGTTCATCCTGTTGAGAAGGAAGGCGTTGTTAATATTAAAGGTGATGAAGATGATCACATCACTCTGGATAGTCTTTTTCAAGTACTTGGTATAAAGAAAAATCTATTTTCGGTGGCCAATGCCGTTGATTCAGGCTACTACGTCTTATTCGGGCCTAAAGACATAAAATTTCTTGGAAATATTGCAAACTTGAATGCGGGCATCGTTCATACGGGTAAGAGGGTTAAAGATTTGTTTGTTTTATCATCTACTACTTCATATGTTGATAAAATGAGTGCAAATGATGGAGCATCAATTTGGCATGCTAAATTCATCTTAGCATGGAAAAATTGAAAGCTATGGTATCAAAAAATTTGGTGAATGGGCTGCCGAAGTTGACTACCTTTGGTAATGGTGAAGTGTGTGAAGGGTGTCAATATGGTAAGGCACATCGTCTTCCATTTTGTAAGTCATTTTCCAAGTGCATGGCTTCATTAGATCTAATCCATGGTGACTCGATGGAACCTTGTGTGACACCCTCATAATCGAGCTTCCGCTACATGTAAATATTTGTTGATGATTTTACAAGGTACACTTGGGTTTATTTTGTTAGGGGAAAATCAGAGGTATTTTTAAAATTCAAAGAATTTAAAATGACCGTTGAAGGCGTTCCTGAGAAGATTAAAAAGTTGAGAACCGATAACGGGGGAGAATTTACTTCAAATGACTTTCTAACATTTTGTAAGGAAAGTGGAATTAAAAGAGAGCTTTCATGTGCCTACACACCACAGCATAATGGTGTTGCTGAAAGAAAGATTAGGCATATTGTGGAAACATGCAAAAGTTGGCTATATGCAAAGAATTTACCAAGGCCTTTTGTCAAACACTTTAAAGTTTTTGGTTCTAGTTGCTATGTTCATGTGCCGGATGCAAATGAATAAAGTTGGATGCTAAGGATACAAAATGCATTTTTATTCGTTATGATGAAACAAAGAAAGGGCGGAAGTGCATGGATCCAAAAACACATAATTTTGTTGTTTCTCGGGATGTTGTGTCTGATGAAGTCTCTTCATATTATAAGGTGGATAATGCTATCATGGAGAGTGTTGGTGGTAACACTCATGATGGTTTGAGCACAAGGGGAAGTTAGTCTACCGGTTACACTAAGCGCTCCTATGTTATCAGATAGCTCCTCTTCTTCATATATGGGGGAGCAAGGTGATAGGGGGAGCGGCATAATAATGAAGAAGAGGTAAGTGCACCGTCTCTTAGAACATTTAAGAGAAAACTTGTTTTGCCAGCTAGATGTAGGGATGGAAATTTTGTAAGCGTGAATTCATGTTTTCTTGCTAGCCCTATTGATGATGAGCCACCCTCTAGTTTTGACGAAGCTAAAGGTGTTAAAGAAAGGGATGGTGCCATAGATGAAGAGATGGTTGCTCTCGAAAAAAAATCAAACATGGGATCTTGTACCGAAGCCTAAAGATGTGAAACCCATCACTTTTAAGTGGGTTTACAAAATTAAATGACAGGCCGGTGTGGAAGTACTAATAGGTATAAGGCAAGGTTGGTTGCCCGTGGATTCTCTCAAAAACATGGGGAGGATTACGAAGAAACTTTTAGTCCTGTAGCAAAGATGACTTCGGTTCGGGTAGTCATCTCTTTGGTGGCATGTTATGGGTGGAAGCTATGCCAACTTGATATAAAAAATGCATTCTTGTATGGTGAGATTGATGAAGTCATTTACATGGAGCACCCACTTGGTTATATTTATCATGCACATCCTGAGTATGTGTGCAAACTCAAGAAGGCCCTATATGGATTAAAGCAAGCCCCTAGAGCTTGGTATGGTAAGATTGCCGAATACTTGCAATTTTGTGGTTATTTTGCTTCTAACTCGGATTCTAGTTTGTTTGTGAAGAAGCATGGCAGGTTGCATGTCATTGTTCTATTGTATGGGGCTGACATGATTATTTCCGGCAATGATGATGATGAAGTTGCAAAGCTTTGGGCGAAACTCTCTATTCAATTTGAGATGAAAGACTTGGGTGAGCTTAGTAACTTCCTTGGCTTGGAGGTGAATTTCATGAAAGATGAAATTTTTGTATCACAGCAAGGAAATTCAGAAAAGATTTGCACAAACTTGAAATGAACCAAAGTAAGCGATGGTCCACCCCTCTTGATGCTAACATAAAGCTTCTTCCGGATCCTCGTCCTTTTCGGCTCTTGTGGGTAGTTTAATTTATTTAACTATTACAAGACCCGGCATTGCATTCTAGGTTGGACTTATTAGCCGTTATATGCAAACTCCTCGGAAGTCACATTTGGAAGCGGCAAAAAGGATCTTAAAGTATGTGCATTCTACACATGATATGAATCTTTTCTTCAAGAAAGACGGTGATTTTGAATTACATGGGTTTTGCGATGTTGCCTTGGGCGGTGACTTAGATGACCGGAAGTTTACTTCTGGTTATGTTTTCTCATGTGGTTTGGCTAGTGGTTCATGGTGTAGCAAGAAGCAAGATTCAGTATCTTTTTCTACAACGGAGGCCAAGTACAAGGCAGCTTCTCTTGTTGCACAAGAATGTATATGGCTGTGTCGATTAATCAAGGATGTTTCTTCTCCAATCCACAAACCTACAACCATTTTTTGTGACAACCAAAGTGCTGTCAAGCTTGCAACAAATCTGGTTTGTCACGCAAGGACCAACCATATTAAAATTGAACCTCATTTTATTCGTGAAAAAGTGGTCATAGGAACCATTGAAGTTTTGGAGGTGAGGAGTACCGATAAATTGCCGCTATCTTCACCAAGTCACTTGCCAAAGGCCTTTCCAATCCTTTAGAGCCAAGCTTGGTATCGTTTCTAGAAAATCACTTCAAGGGGGAGTGCTATAATGTTTGAAGTGTATTTTATAGAATTAGTTTAGTGCTCTTTTTTTTTTTTAATTCTATTTTTATTTTGAGTGATGTAGTGATGTTGCTTGTATTTTTGTGTGGGCCCCACTTGCACATGGTAGATGCCTCTTGCCTTTCTCTCCTCCATCACTTCTTCCCACATCACTATACTCAACATCATTAAGGATTTTTGTATTTCTCCATACAACCTTTTCATCTTCCCATGCACTTCATTGTGTCCTATGCAACCTATTCCCTTGCCCATAAGCCACAATAAATTATCATCATTTTCCATCTCATTTCATCTTTCAAAGTTCCATTTTCGGATGTCTTCATTGCACCTATAGAAAGTCATCCATACTTTTGTATTCTCTTGTGAGAATGTGCAAGAAACCCAAACACCTATATACACAAGTAGGGTGTTTTCCTTGATTATCTAAGTCCACATAACATTTCTTTAACCACTAGGAGTGAGTAGAACTCCAACATCTCATCTCTTGTGCAAGTGGTGGTATTTTGCTAAATGTGTTAGTTTCATTTCTTGTAATGTCCATTGTTGAATGATAATTATATTTTCTTCTTCCATATCTTTATCTTCTTATCTTTCTTCTTTATTTGGTTGAGTCCTTGGGCTAGTGTAACTTTGTTGCACTACTTGAGAATTGGTTATCCGGATATTGGATATCGTATTTCTCTACAGTTGGTTTTTGCTTTGGCTCAGCATCTTGCTATGCCCTTGATATGTTGTACCTATGGTTGTCAAGGCGACGCTATAGCCTCTCCATGGAGAAAGGCGATGGGAAACGCGTTATACAACCAAATAGCCATGATTGATAAGTAGCGACGCCATAGTGTCACTATGGCGTAATCGCACTATAACACTATGGCGCCGCTATGCATGCTATTTGTTTTTTTTTATAATAGCGTACAATACTTATAAAATAGATAAGTTATAAGTATGAAATTGTTATAACTTATAATACTTATAAGTTTAACAATTTGTTAAAAACAAGTTACAAAAGTTAACTTACAAGTTACAAAACTCCAACTTATAAGTTATAAAATCATCGACTCTCTCTCTCTCTCTCGTCACGGCGTCAGCGGCACCTCAGCGAGCTACCGGTCGACGGAACTTCATCGTCGGTGACACAACGGTATGTGTAGTTGATATTTAAAAAAATTTTAATATTCTATATTTGTTGATATTTCATATTTATTTTTTTATACTTACAATGTTACAAATTTGTTGATGTTTCATATTTGATTTGTATTTATTGATATTTGTTTATGCCTAGAACATGAAATCCTCAATATTAAGATCCAAGATGGATGCTTTAGGAGTTGAATTTATTCTTCATATATATTTTTGTTCTTCCTATATAAAAAAATAAAAAAGAATATTACTCATTACTAGATAAAATATAAAAAATTTAGAACTATTTTTTCTTAAAATTAATAAATAGCTTAGTCATGGTATAGTGAGCCTCTTCGCCATGACCTCGCCACACCGCCTTAACTACCTTGGTTGTACCTTCACCACTATTAAAAAATAGGGCACGAGTTGATCAGAAAATTTTTTTAAAATAAAAAAAGAAAGAAAAAACCCTTGCTTTCTGAGGATATGCAATTATTGTAAAACTATGACTATACATACGGTAGGCGTATGTACCCAATACTCTGATTCCTTTACTCATAACACCAGTTGTCAAATAACAAGTACATGTGAGGTATATAAACCCTTGCTTTCTGAGGATAGGCAATTATTGTAAAACTATGACTATACATATGGTAGGCGTATGTACCCAATACTCTGATTCCTTTACTCATACCACCAGTTGTCAAATAACAAGTACATGTGAGGTATATAAAATATTGAAAGGAAAATATCCATTTACAATGAAATGTATATAAAATAGAACCTAACAATGAAAATCAATCTTGCAATTTTTTAAGTTGTGAACTTCAAGGTAAAATATAATTCCCAATAAATTACATTCATACCATTAGAAATGGTCCTTCTCGTACTTTCCCCATCTTCTATAGAAATGAATTTGGGACATAGTGGCATGGTAACTACACCGCCCACTTGGCTCATATTTATAGTTCTGTGGAGTTAAACCCTCAATATGTTCAAACAGATAGCTTTGTCATATTGATGAAATTAAATAGATATGAACTTCATAATTATGAAGGAAAACAAAATGTCATATTAGATTGGTTATACTGTCAACAACAGAAATAGAACTTTCATCGCAAGGAAAACTTTTCAATAACGAAAAAATAGCATTAAGAACCATTGTTATCGGAAGTAGCATAACATTTACAAACATGAATTAAAAGAATAATTATATTAAACACACAACATTTTGTAGGCTGAGAGTAGGGAATTCTTGCAATCAATTCTTCACAAAATATTGAATTTATTTCTTAAATGGACAAATTACAATGATAGACAAAACATGTTGGAGATGGACTAAACTATGGTTACAAAAAGTTCCAAAATGTACCTAACAACTATGTATGCCCTACACCTCTGCCAAATAATAAATCGAGATGATATGCAACTTACAACTGTTGACTTGGAATTTTAGTTTTTATTAGAAGTCGGGAACTTCTTCTTCTTTCTTCTTCTTAGTTTCAAATCTCGGATGGAATGAATTAATGGAATGGATTAAGAGAAGAAGCTCTATTTTTAGGTTTTCTATTTAAGACCTACTCTAACTAGGACTTAAAGTCCAAACTAAGTCAAAGAGTGTGACTCATGCATGAACCTTCTTACGTGGGCCTCTTCCCACTCTCTCACACATTTTTCCTCTTGCTCTCTCATTTAATGGCCCACGCAGGTCACTGCTCTCTACCTTTCAATTTAATGGCCCACGCAGGACCCACCTGCGTAAGCCAAGGCCAATCCCTCTTCCTTCTTTTTTCTCTCTATCTTCTTTCTTTCACTTCTCTCTTCTCTTATGGCCCTGGCCCACACAGAACCCCTGCGTGGGCCATCCCTCTCCATCTCCTTTCTTGTTGAGACAAGAAAAGGGAGAAGAAAATGGAATGGCCCACGCAGGACCCTCCTGCGTGGGCCATTCCATTTTCTTGTCTGTTTTCTTCTCCTACTCTTTCTCTCTGTCTCAACACTGCCCACGCAGGACCCACCTGCGTGGGCCATTCCCTTCTCCCTTTTCTTCTTCTCCTACTTTTCTCTCTTTGTCTCAACACTGCCCACGCAGGACCCACCTGTGTGGGCCATTCCACTTTCTTCTCTTTTTTCTTCTACTTTTTCTCTCTCTATCATCTTTCTCTCTTTAATAGCCCACGCAGGTTACCTGCGTGGGCCATCTCTTTCCCATCTCTCATTTTTCTCCTTTCTTTTCTTCTCTCTCTTGAAATATAGCCCACGCAGGTCATGCGTGGGCCATCTCACTCTTTTCTTCTCTTTTCTCTCAAAGTTTATTCTCTTTCAAAATGGCTAACGCGGCCACTTGCGTAGGCCATCTTCTTCGAACATGGGTCCTCTCTTTTCTCTACTTAAGAAAATAACCACCTGCGTAGGCCAGATATCTCGAGAAGATTCTTCTCTCAATCCGCGTGAAGGCTAAAGCCCATATACCCTTGAGTTTTGTAAAACTCTTGCGGAAACCATAGGATTATAATTTCCCGTAACCACTACCATAAATCTATAAATAGTAGATCTCTTCTCATTATCAGAGCATCCAAAAAATTTTATGCGAGAGCCCTTCCGAAGACTTCTCTGACTTAGATTCTTTTGCCAAGATACCTTAAGGTATCTCCGAGATTTTTTCCATTCTCTTTTCTCTCCTTTGACTTCTATTTAGAGTGTACGTGACGCAGGACGGTACCCTAAACTACGTGAATGATATGATTGAATTTTGCCGAAATTAAATGGGAATTAAACTAAACAATGAAACTTGCAAAATATAACGAATACCTCAGGGTCTCGTAGTATTCCTTGGGAGAATCACGTATAATTCAGGCAGGGTTCAGTCCAGGCGCTAGATCCGTTAGGTTGCAGCGCAGATCGATCCTAGAGATAGAACTCTAGGTTTCTTTCCAGATTAGGGTGCTCACGATTCAATGATGGGATCACTGATTTTCTCTGAATATCAGGTGCGGAAGGTTTAATAACTCTACTGGGCTCTACGGTTGTTGAATCGGATCGATTCAAGGATTTAGAGAAGTTTAGGGTTTAGGATTTCACAAGAAGATGGTCGATTTAGGGTTGTAGAATCACGCAAACAAAGATAAAAGAGGTAGATAGAATTGTAGGCTTCACACCCTTGACTTCGCACCAAACCCTTCTCGGGAAGAAGATTCACTCTTCGTAGAGGCTCATCTCAAGTACACATAAGCAAAAGCTCTTTTCATTCATAATCAATCTCCTTAATAGAGTGTTTACAAGGCCTTTATATAGGCTAAGAAAACCCTAAACGAAATAAAACTCGCATTAAAAGAGTTCTAAAATAATAAAAGACTAAAAAAAAAAAAATTCGTCACTGGGCCCGCTCGAGCGAGGATTATAACCGCTCGAGCGAGCTTAAGTGGCCGCTCGAGCGAGGTCCCGCTCGAGTGAGGGCTTGCTGCGGCACTTCTCCTTGCGGTTTCCAGAATGTCCTCTCTCGCCTAGTTTTAATTTCCATTCCTCTTCTTCCGACGTCGGTACACGCGAAAAGGTCCATATCCGATGTCTACAATGTCAGCGTCCCCGTCAGTACGGGAGAGATAAATCCGGATTAAATTCTGAATTCGGATTGTCTCCGATACGGGGTGCGTCTAAGATAAGAGCTACAACCCTTACCTAAATGTGGTGCGCTTAGGATAAGAGTTACAACTCTTACCTAAGTATGATTTAAGGTTGTAATTTGGGATCACACGTTACGGCACGTACCCAATTCCTTATGTACTTGGAGATAATTAAGCTACGTGGGTACTACCCCTCGCTTAACTCTTAGTACGTTTGGATTGCAACCACAAATCTGATAACTCGTATGGGTTGCAATCACGAATCTAAAGAATGATTCCGGACTTCGACACTCGAAATACTCATCTACAACGACGCATAACTATCAGATTTACCAGATCTAAATCATATCCCAAAATTAGAGTTCCCCTCGCGGTTCGAGTCATCGCTCCCTCAAATGTAGGGCTTGGATCTCAACCTCGAGATCGGAAATTCTTTTATGATGTTGGTAAAATCCAATTTCTTGATATAAAAATAATTGGGCTGTCCCCACTTAGGTCGCCCCTGCTTAAGTCGTCCCTGTGTGGGCCGTCCCAGCTTAGGCCATCCCTGCTTAGGTCGTCCCTACGCGGGCCGTCCCTGCTTAAGCCATCCCTGCGTGGGTCGTCCCCGCTTAGGTCATTCTTGTATGGGTCGTCCCCGCTTAGGCCATTGCTTATGCAGCCCTCGCGTGGGTTAAATATTTTAACGACGAATTCGTTGACTTTTAGTCAAACGATCATAATACGAAATCATAACGAGCTCCTATGGTGGATTTATTACATGTTGAAAAAATTTTGTAATTTTAGTCAAATCCAACGGTGAATTCATTGACTTTTGATCAAATGATCATAATACGAAATCGTAACGAGATCCAAAGTTAGATTTATTACATGTTGACTAAATCTAGTAATTTTGGTCAAATCTAACGGTGGACTCATTGATTTTTGGTCAAACGATCATAATATGAAATCGTAACGAGATCTTATGGTAGATTTATTACATGTTGACCAAATCCTGTAATTTTGGTCAAATCTAACGATGAACTAGTTGACTTTTGGTCAAACGATCATATTAAGAAATCGAAACGAGATCCAAAGGTGAATTTATTACATGTTGACCAAATCTTATAATTTTGGTCAAATCTAACGGTGGACTTGTTGACACAATCATAATATGAAATCGTAACGAGATCTTACGGTGGATCTATTACATGTTTACTAAATCTTGTAATTTTAGTCAAATCCAACTGTGAGCTCGTTAATTTTTGTCAAACGATCATAATACAAAACTGTAATGAGATCCAAAGGTAAATTTATTATATGTTGACCAAATCTTATAATTGGTCAAATCTAATGGTGGACTTATTGACTTTTAGTCAAATAGTCAAAATACGAGACCGTAATAAGATCCAACGGTGGATTTATCATGTATTGATCAAAGCTCATGGTTTTGGTAAAATCCAACGGTGGATTCATTAACTTTATGTTAAATGATCGTATTACAAGATCATTACCTGATCTAATGGTGAAATCATCACAAAATAACCTATGATGATCAAATCCTAAGGAATTTGATGATATCCAACCTGTGATTAGATACTCCATACCAAAAGTGTTAATTCTTTGGATGACCAGATATCAGATTATAGACCCGACGTTTAAATTAGTGTTCCAGACAAATGAGCGAGAATTCATTATGAGACTCATCCACGAACTCCCCATGCCCATATTTGACAATGCCTATCGATCGGATCGGTCTAACTTCCAGAGAAGGGGCTCTCTCATCCGACGTCCTCTATTTCACATCGCCCGAGTCTCTGACGAAGAAAGCATATTGCGCATCCATCTCGTACCATGAAGACGAAGATCTTAATGAAGACTTAGACTTATGATTTATTTTGTTTGTTTCAGAGATGTAATTACTTTACTTTTCTTTAGTAGCTTTTAATCAGAGGTATTCAATTTTGACGTAATTAATGGGGAATCAATTGCGATACCTGAAAGTATAAAGTCCGTCATTTTCAATAAAATCCTCTCCTAGCGAGGGGAAATTTGTTATGATTGATTTGTATTCTCCGCAAATTTGTTGATTACAACAACAGTCCTCTGGAGTTGGTGAGTGACGATTGAATTAGTATAGCAATGCAGTCTAATTATCGATACAAAATCCTTGCCCCACCAAAATCATTTTTTCCTTTTTTGTTCACTCAGTAGCTTGACCAAAATCATTTTACAGCCCCCATGCGTCGTATCTTTATGTTCTAACTAAATATTTGATTTGACAATAGTAGATTGATTTTCTACTTTTCCATATACAGGAATACTCCAGTATCTACCAGTATATTTATGATCAGCGAAAGTAAATTATTAGAGACAAAAAATAAAAGAATACATAAAACCGCCAAAGCATACCTTTCAACGAGGAGCTGCAATGGTAAATAAGCAAAACAAATCCACGAAAAGAAAGCCCACACTCATAGACCAACCCAAAATCCAGCCTCTCAGAAACCAAAGCATGGAGCAACCCAATGCGTCTACCAGCATTATTTCTTTGCAATGAGTTCAGATTCATCAAGCTGACCAGCTGATCAATTTCCTCATTTTTGACTCTTCTTCTTTGACGAATATCCCAAACTACGTCATTGTTCGTACTTACGCCCACCTCGAACGCCTAGAATCTTGATTATCTGGTATTCTGATAATGACAGGGAGTTCCTTCAGAGTTTTATCTGACGCCTAAAACATCTGAACAGAATTTGATTCTATCTCCAGCAAACCCAACTGATTTTAGTACATCTTCTATAGTCTTCACATCAAGGATCAAAATTTCGGCCGAAATTTCAGTCCAAATTATCAGTATCGGTCCCCACCGAAATGAAATTTTGAACCGAAATTTCGGTCACTTTTGAATGGGGATCAAAATTTCGGCCGAAATTTTGGCCAAATTATCGGATTTCGGTTTCGGTTTCGGTCATGCCCGAAACCGAAATTTTGGCCAAAATTTTGATCCTTGCTTCACATAATGAACATATGCTTCTCCACCAACCTGAGCCTCTGTTATTACTAGTGTGAAAATCCCACCTGTTCACTTGAAAACTATACTTGCATCAGACCATTCTGCAATTATTATCTTCCTTCTCATTTCCCATTCTCCATAGCAATTTACCTAGGAAAGCTTTATTCATTTCATTTAGTTTTCTAACACCAGGGCCTCTCCATCTTTGTTATCCAATCTGCATATATCTCAGTTAACCAAACATAATTTCTTTTCCTGGTGTCCCCCTTTCCAAAGGAAGTCCCTAATTATCTTCTCCATACTTTTGATAACAGCAGCAAGGGTCCTGGACATTGACAGAAATATAGGCGCAGTAGAGAGGGTAGATTTAACAAGAGTAAGTTTCCCATCGTTATCGGGCATCTTAGATTTCCAAACAGGCAATCTCTTCTGAAATCTATTGATCACGGGCTCCCCCAAATCTGCTTTGGGTTTAACAATTCCCAACAGAACCCCCAAGTGGGATTGAGCCTGTAGGCCAATGGAAGGTCGACAATATTGCAACCTCTAGGTCGCAGGTTCAATCCCAGCTAACCTTTTAGTAACAAGAAAAAAAAAAAAAGAACCCCCAAGTAAATCAAAGGAAGATCTTCCACCAAACACCGAACACCATCAGCCAATTCTATAATCTCATCCTTCTCCATCCTGATCTCTGAAAAATTTAGATTTGTGGAGGTTTACCTTTTGTGCAGACACAGCCTCATGTAGAACATCCTTCACCATATCTAACTGATGACCATCAGCACCTCTGTACCTTGCAAATGGGTAACCATAGGTCCACCTCTGGAAATTTCAAAACCTCTGAAGTATTCCAAATCTGTTGATTTCTATAACAACCCACATAGAGCCTCTGCTATAATATTAAATAACATAGAGGATCCCCTCGTTTGAGCCTACTAGAGCTCTTAAAATAGCCATCGGAGCTGCCATTTATAAGAACCGAAAACCAAGCAGAAGAATAGCACCCAAACATCCAATTACACTGGGTTTCACCAAATCCCATTCTCCTTCATTATGTATCTTAAAAAACTCTAATTAACACTGTCGTAGGCCCTCCCCATGTCCACTTTCCATATAATCTCCAGTCTTCTTCATAGAATCAACAACCTCATGAGCAGTAATGAGTAATGACTACATCTAACATCTGCCTCCCCTCAGTAAATGCACGCTGAGGAATGGAAACTGTGGAGTTCACCACCTTTTTCAGTTTGTTTGCTAACACTTTAGCAAGAATTTTATACGCACTGCCTAGTAGGCTGATGGGCCTAAAGTCCTTAATATTCTCAGCCCCCTCTACCTTGGGATTAAGAGTACAAATGTAGAATTGGGGCTTCTTCCCACAACTCAATTTCCATAAAATTCCTTGAAGAAATTCATCATATCATTTTTAATCACATCCCAGAATTCTTCGAAGAATTCCATTGTAAAACCATCAGGGCCCAGTGCTTTATTTCTGCCGCTATTGCTTATAGCTTCTCTAACCCCGGCCCCATTGAAAATACCCTCTAGGTCAGCTCTTTGCTAAGAGGAGATAATCTTGGAAAGCAGCCCATCTAGAACTAGACGATTCCATCCGTCTTGTACTGTACTATTTCTCTTTGAATATCCTCAGCCCGAGTATATCTACACCATCAACCACCAAATTATGGATAAAATTATTTCTGACATTAGCAACAAGAAGAAAATTTCTGGTGCTATTATCCCCCACTTCCAGCCATTGGATCTTGGATTTCCAATTCCATATCAATTCTTCATCAAAGCATTTCTTATTAAAATGAATCTTAAAAGCAGCTCAGACCTCTATCTCTTTAGGGGATAGGCCACCTGATTCTTTAGTGGAATCAAAGACCTTGATTTCAGTAAATATTTGTTACTTCACTTTCTCAAAAAATTCTCCACATTCCATTGTTTTATTTGAAATTTAATATTTTTCAACTTTGTCTAAATAATGAAACCAGCTCTACCATGGACTTGATCTTCCTGCCACCATTTCTTAACCAGATGTTTTAAGCTTTCATCTTGCAAACAAGCACTTTCGAACCTGAAGCCCATCTCAAAACATACCTTTAAGAGTAATAGGGATATGAGCTAAGGTGAGTCGAGGAAGACCTTCAAGGACCACATCAGGGTAATTTCTCCAACCAATCTCTGAAACATAACAACCTATCTAGGCGACATAAAGTAAGTTCATCTTGAAGACTATACCAAGTGAATTTGCGCCTTGCATTTCAAAATCAAGCAGCCCACAAATATTAATAAAGTAAGTAAACTCCCCCGTCCCTCTTCTATCAGTTCTTCCTCCCCTTTTCTCATAACTACATCTGATGATATTAAAAACTACCCCGACACACCAAGGGGCCTCCCATCTATTTGATATGGCAACTAACTCAAACAGGAATTCAACTCTCCTTTCTTCATCATTTGGGCCATAGACACCACTGAATCCCCAAGATTTCCCATCAGTTTATTTTTAAGAATAACAGAAACTTAGAAATTTCCCACCTACACCTCCAGACCTAACATAATTAAACTATTCCAAGCTACTATAATATCACCCAAGGCTCCCACATATTCTAAACATTCCCATTCTCACTTGCAACCACCAAGAACGGATCTAACCTTCCGTGTATTGACTGACTCCTATTTAGTCTCTTCTCACTCTATCAATGAAATCCTGATCAATTTTCCCACAGCTTTGATATTTTCTCCCAACTATGAACCCTTACTGCTACTACCAGTTTTCTTATTCAGAGCTCTTTCATCCTCTACATGTCATTGTCAAATCTACCCACCACCTTGTTGACTATGCTTCTAGCATCATCTTCTGTATAGACATTCCCAGATGAGGATCCAACGAAGTCAAGAAACAATTCTACAAGGTTCTCCCTGAGAATGAGTTTATCTTGTGGCTTTGGTTCGAATAAGTCAAAGATTCATTACAATTGCTCACCCCCTATAATTGATGCGGGACGCCAAGATCGAGAGCCGTAGATTCGATCCGCAACAGATTTTCCAGCCAAGAGGAAGCGGAGCGAAAACCAAAACTAGGCGTCAAGGCGGGAATTCTGGAGAAGGGATCGAATAGAAGACAAATTCGATCGATCGAATTTAAATTTTGATGGATCGAAGTCCTATTTCGATCGATAGAATGTCGACGACAAATTTTCATATATGAATTTCGATCGATCGATTTTCACATTCGATCGATCAAATTTCAATTTCGATCAATCGAAATCGCACCGAGTTAGTTTAAATTTTTCTATTTCGAACTTAAGTTTTAGGGACTTATTTGTCTTTTATTTAATATTCGTTTTAGGGTTTCTTTTATTGTAAGACCTCCTATATAAGGTCTTTAAACAATGTAATTAAGGAGTTTTAATTATTGAATGAAAAGAGAATTGCTTTTGTGCAAACCCTAGAGAGCATATGAAAAGTTTTCAATCGAGAGAGTGAATCCTTCAAACCTTGAGGAGTGAGCAATCGTTTCTCGTGCGACTTGGTACGAAGCCGACGTACAGCCGTGGTGTGAAGCTTCGGAAAATCCTTGGTGTGAAGCCTTGGAATCTATCCTTTTAGTTTGTCTTTTCTCTAGTTATCAGGTATTAATTTTCTTTCTTTCCATTGATAAAAGAACAAAATCCCAAAAGAACCGTACTCCATGATGTCATTAAGCTTCCCTTTTTGAACTATTTATTCAAGTTTCATCTCCTTCAAAATCCCTGAGGAATCAAATTCGATTTTGCAATTATCGCTTGATGCCCTAAACTAGAACGAATTCCGAGTTCCTTCGTTGGAGCCGTTTTTCTAGATCAGGAAAATTTTCACGCATTCAGACGCTAAAACGGATTAATCTAATTGTTTTTATTAATTTCATTGAATTACTTTTATGTGTTGCTTGATTTTGGATATTTCCGCTATTCAAATCATTCTAAAAGTTAATCCCAAATTCGCATATGAGGATTTTAGTGTTTATACTGTGTCAGTTTTGGTATCAGAGCACAGTCTTAGTTTAGGGTTGTCCGTGTCATATAGATTTTAGGGTTCACTTGATTTTAGTATATTTTGTCTTGTATAATTCCATCATGGATACCAGTACCTTAGAGGCCCTAATTAGAGATCTTACATCTAAGGTGACCGCTAGTCACCCGGATGGATATGCACATCGCTGATCAACAAGCCCGACATGAGGCTTTAGAGACTCATTTCGAAGAGATCAATAAGCTCACTGCTGAGAATCACAATAGAGTCAACAACTGTGATCGTAGGAGAGATGTTCCTCCTCGGCGTGAGGTCCAAACCAATCTGAACGACAAGGTCATGAAGTCTGTGAAAATGGACGCCCCTACTTTTGACGGGAAAAGACAACCCAAGGTCTTTCTCGAATGGGTCGCCAGCATGAAAAACTACTTTGAGTGGTATGCCATGTCCGAAGACAGCAAGGTCAGATTTGCCAAAGTTAAGCTTATGGGTCAAGCCAGACTTTATTGGTTGGGAGTGGAGCGTCATAGGCAAATCCAGGGTCTTCATGTTATTTCCACGTGGGTTGAGATGAAAGTCCAACTGCACGAAAAATACGTTCTCATATCATATGATGAACGTCTTCTTGATCAGTGGAAGTCATTGCATCAAGGAGACTCCCCAGTCACAGAGTACATCGATCGGTTTGAAGACCTGATGACTCAGGCTGATGTCGATGAGCCAACAAAAGTTACCCTCTCCCGATTCCGAATGGGTCTTCGCCCAGAGTTACAGAGGGAACTCATTCCTTATCCCGTGGCGAATCTCGATGAATGTTTTGCTAGGGTTGAAGAATTAGAACGATATCTCGACACCCCCAGTCATAGCCGATCTAAGTCTTCCAAATTTGGGCCTCAATCTAACTCTATCGAAAAGGAAAATAATGCCTTTAGTCAATCCTCAAAATCCATAATGCCCCAAGTTGACAAAGGAAAGGGACCAATGGTCGAGAGTTCTAAGCGTGCCCTGCAGCAATGTTATAAGTGTCAAGGTTTTGGTTACTTTGCATCCCAATGTCCTAGTAAGGGTCAAACTTTGATCATTCAGGATCATACTGAGAAAGAGAGCAACGAGATACCCGAAGAAGTGTACGAACCATGTAGCACTCCAAGTGATGACGAAGGTGAGGTTCCGATCCGAGCCATAGGTTGCATTAGGACAATTCCCATTGCCGAGGACGGTGTTGATAATGTGTCCATCTCAAGTGAGTCATTAGAGTTGGTAGGATCACATCATCATTCTGATTTGCATGGGATTAACAATCTGAATTTATTGAGCACTGAAAATACACATGATCGGACTAACACATTGAATATATTTAATGAATTTGATACTAACAGTTTTATGTTAATTCCTGATAGTTCTAAGCATGTGGAATCTTTCTTCATCTCGGAAAGAGGTAAGGGTGAAAGTCTAGATCTTCTTCTAGACAAGGGCAATCATCCGGTAGTTGTCATAACGAATCTTACACCTATTCTTGATCCCACTACCCCGCCCTTTGATCCATTCCTTCTTGAGCATCCAATCGAACCACCCTCATTGTCTCATTTTCTATCTCGTATCATACCTGTGCAACATGAGAAAAGGTTGAATGAGGAGGTTATAGAATTTTCAAACCTCTATGCCAATAGAGGTAAACATCATGAGTATCTCACAGCATGGAAAGTTAAGCCACGAATGGAGCTTCCGGAGTGTGCCATCCATGGATTCCCTAACTCATTGGAGATCAGTTTTTCCCACCCGGGGAGATTGATGTGGGATGCCAAGATCAAGAGTCGTAGATTCGAGCCGTAACAGATTTTCCAGCCAAGAGGAAACGGAGCGAAAACTAAAACTAGGCCTCAAGGCGGGAATTCTGGAGAAGGGATCAAATATAAGGCAAATTCGATCAATCGAATTTAAATTTTGATCGATCAAAAATTTCGATCAATCGAAGTCTAATTTCGATCGATCGAAATCGCACCGAGTTAGTTTAAATTTTCTATTTCGAACTTAAGTTTTAGGGACTTATTTATCTTTTATTTAATATTCGTTTTAGGGTTTCTTTTATTGTAAGACCTCCTATATAAGGTCTTTAAACAATATAATTAAGGAGTTTTGATTATTGAATGAAAAGAGAGTTGCTTTTGTGCAAACCCTAGAGAGCTTGTGAAAAGTTTTCAATCGAGAGAGTGAATCCTTCAAACCTTGAGGAGTGAACAATCGTTTCTCGTGCGACTTGGTGCGAAGCCGATGTACAGCCGTGGTGTAAAGCTTCGGAAAATCCTTGGTATGAAGCCTTGGAATGTATCCTTTTAGTTTATCTTTTCTCTAGTTATCAAGTATTAATTTTCTTTCTTTCCATTGATAAAAGAACAAAATCCCAAAAGAATCGTACTCCATGATGTCATTAAGCTTCCCTTTTTGAACTATTTATTCAAGTTTCATCTCCTTCAAAATCCCCGAGGAATCAAATCCGATATTGCAATCATCGCTTGATGCTCTAAACTAGAACGAATTCCGAGTTTCTTCATTGGAGCCATTTTTTTAGATTGGAAAAATTTTCACACATTCAGACACTAAAAAGGATTAATCTAATTGTTTTTATTAATTTCATTGAATTACTTTTATGTGTTGCTTGATTTTGAATATTTCCGCTATTCAAATCATTCTAAAAGTTAATCTCAAATTCGCATATTCGGATTTTAGCGTTTGTACTGCGTCAATAATGCATCAGAGAAGGGTGAAAGAGACTATATTCATCCAACACATCAAAGAATGAACTCGAAATAAATGATGAGCTGGTATTATGAGAAAAGGTTTGGAGTCGAGGGGTTCGAAAATTAGTAAAACAAACACAAGATACATGGAGTGCAAATTTACTAAGCAAGGTAGCCTGGTGGAGTTTGTAGTCGAAATAGCATATCATTTTGTGCCACATTGCCATAGATTTCGTTACTTAGATTCTACTTTACAATTAGATGGCAGATTTGAAGAGGAGATCTCAAATAGGATTAATGCAGATTGGATGAAATAGAGGCAAGCTAGCGGAGTATTGTGCGACTCAAGAGTTTCAGTTGGGTTGAAAGGATGTTTTTATAAGACGGCGGTTAGACCTATATGGTGCGGAATGTTAGGCTACAAAAAAAGGCAAGAGGATAGAGTTCATGGCCGAGATGCATATGTTGAGATGGATGTGTGGAATAACAAGAAAGGATAAAATACAAAATGAGTATATAAGAGAAATTTGATAATGGCAAAAAATTTCTGAGTGTTGCTTGAGGTGGTTTGGACATGTTCATCGAAGGCCAGAAGCAGACCCTATAGGAAGGGTTGAGACTTTACAAGCACCAGGACATAGGAGAAGAGGAAGACCAATGAACACTTAGATGGAAGCCGTGCAAAGAGATATGAAGGATTGCGAAATTACAAAGAGCTTAGCACTAATAGGAAGCGAATGGAGAAATAGGGCTTGCAGAGCCGACCCCAAATAGATGGGATAAGGCTATGATGATGATGACATCAATGTTCCTAAGATCACCGTTATTAGTCACAGATAATACCTTTGATCTAGGGACTAGGGAAGATATTACTTGATTGGCGCGTGTACCCATCCTCGATTGAGAACATGGGAATAAAGTTGATGTTGCAGATGATACTCCATCTAGACTATCAAAGACTACTTGAATATTATTATTCTTTGACGAAAGGTCATCTCTGGGGAGATCTCAATAGACTTTAAAGGATCCTCCATAAGAACATTGCACAGAGACGACAATGCTCGTTCGATCGGAACCCGATCATGTTGAAACGTGTCAGGCTGTATTTTGATTGGCCTGGGCCAACTCCTTTGTGGGTAACCCATCTTGCCTTTTGTTTTCGGCCTCATAGGACCAAGATCCAGGTTTGACGCTCCAGGTTCAAACTGTGATGTGACTTCAACATTAAAGTCCTTAGCATGGTATTTCTCTCACTAACTTCACCCTCATGTGCCATATGATTACTTTCGAAATTCCCGGGAGGCACCTCGTTAAATGCTATCAACTCAGCATTTATAACAAGATCTTCATGGAAATCAGAGTTGCCCGCGAGAACACCATGTACCCGCTTGTCAGTGCCTCACATTTCACATAAGGCTTGCAACCAAAGCATCGAGTCAAACATTTACTACATGATCACAGAAATCAGGGTAATCTAGATGCTTCCCATTTGCCCCAAAATCCTCCCATGTAATGCCAGCTGCGTTACCCCGTACATGCCAAATCTGGTCTTTTGATATAAGAACCTTCAGTGCAATTATTAGGAGCAGCAGAAATCTCGGGAGCAGCATTCCCGAGATTTAACATGCCACTCTACGAGATGAAGCCACATGGTGCAAGAACTCTATATGTCCATTCATCAGCCATAGAAATACATACCAGCACACCTGTGTTGGCATTTAAAATCATGAGTCGTAAGCCCCATGAAATCCTTTACCCAAATCCATGCTTCCTCTCAAATTCGAATTTAAAATCTGGTTAACCTTTAATCTGGCAATAACATCACGAAATCCCTGAAATCGCTCCTCATTTTGAAGCGTACGATCAACTGTGACTTTCAATGGTGTCAGATCATTCGAATCAGGCCAATCTTTTATCAACGCCTCATCATTCACCAGAGATTTACAATGGCACCTCATCATCCCGTTGTCGACCACCGTCCTTCCGATGTGCGTCCCACCGCCCCCACGGGTGTGGCTGCTGGAGGAACCGCTCGTCGACGGGCGTACACTCCACTCTCCCTATGAACTGGTGTGTTCTTCATCGCCAGATTATGGTCGAGCGACAAACCTCCTTTCGATGCAACTAAGGACTTCAGCACTCCAAGCGTGGAAGGGGAGGCCAAAGATGCATAGCCACACTCCGTTCCCCTCTTTTTGGATCTGGGCATCCACTACCTCTTCAGAGCAGCTATAAACATCAACGCCCAACCCTCCCCATATGAATTGCCCTTTTTGCAAGCATCATCAATTTACTTCTATCCACATAAACTAGGCCTTCAACATCAAACGACACATCGAATCTATCAACCTTGAAATTGATCTCATCAATAGAACCCTTCTTTGGTCTTGAGGATCCACCAATGATCTCAACAAATGATTTTTGATGAGAATCTCCTTGGGATTGCAAGGGCATATGGTTGAAAGGAACCAGTCTTTCTTGCCCTCCATTAAAGGTTTCTAGTCGATGCATCATACGAAAGCCTTTTGAATTCTGTGACCCTTTTTGGAAAGGCTATTGACATAAGACATCATCATGACCTTTAAAGGTCTGTTTGGATAGAACATGGTAAAGCGTGGTAAAGTTGTTGAATTTTTACCATGTTTTACCACGTATTCCTAACTTGCACGAATACTATGTTTCTCCCCTATTCTTGAGGGGGGAGATCGTAATATGTTTTGCAATTTTGTGGTAAATAGGAGCGATACATTTACCACCCTTAAAAACACCCAAACAGCTGAATCCATGGTAAAATGTTTTACCTTACCACGTTTTACCATGTATTCCCATATCGAAACAGCCCCTAAAAGACTTTCCAGCAATATTCCATCAACCTGTCACGTCTTTGGCTTGTTGCTTATTGTAATCCTCTTGTCCACGTTGCCTGGTCCCACCACGGTCAAAAATGTTTTCTTCATTTCTTTGAACAATATTACCATCTAGTCTGATGGAGTTGCATTGATATCTGTGACAACCCACCCTTCTGGCAAAGTTCAGATTACCACATTTGTAGCAGATCAAATATTACAAGCTTGCATGTGTGTCATTCATATCTCATCAGTACACAAATGATGGTGACATCAGATTCACATCAGATCCTTGTCAACAAAGATTAGTTACCAAAATGTTAGGCCTCTCTTTGATAGATGATTTAGGAAGAGTAGTTTATTTTTAAATTTGAATTAGCAGTTACTAAGAGAACAAAGGGGGGAAAGCAGAATTAGGAATTAAGAAATTGATTGTCTTGAACTAGGAGGTAGACCACCCTCAAAGTGGCCATTTTCCCTTCTTTCTTCTCTCTCTTATCTTTATGTTATCAATCATTTTGTGTCAATTGCAGTATCAATTGTAATTTTCTGAATCATTCAATACAATTGACGTGTTTTTTGCATACGATCATTAAGAATCATATCATCCCATCTCCTACACAAACAACTATTTCCTTCTGAATCTCCTTGAGAACCTGCTGAGGATCTCGAGGAAACCTAATGTTTCTCGAGGAAGATGCCATAGGCATGACAAGAAACTCAGGGAATCAGAGAGAAAGAAAAAAAAAAAGAGCTTCTATCTACATAGTTGAAGCAATGTGAAACATCCAATCCTTTGTTATGTATATGTTTAATAATTCTTTTATCATTTTTCAAAATAAAATAATAATGTAACAGTATAAACCTGTACTGTAGTGGATGGTGAATCTGTATTATAGCAGTGAAGCAAGATTTTGAAGATTGAAATGCAAAGGTGGGTAGCAAGAAACCTAGTATAAATCTCTCCCTCCCTCCCTTCCTCCACCCTCAAAAGCAAGGAATTAATGGGAAAAAAAAAACAAAGACAGGAATGTTTGGGCTGAGATAATGAAATAGAAACAAAATCAATCAGTGTTTGGCTCGATTGAACCTAGCCCACTATACTGATTGATTTTTTAATAATCTATACATATTGATTGATTGAATTGAGGGATCTTCATTCATTCATTCAAAAACAAAAGAAAAAGAAGAGGCACGCACCTCAAACTCTTCTTCTGTACCAAGCGACCAGGCAGTCGGAACAACTGCGTATATCTCGACTTCAACATAGACTGGAGGGATCTTCTCGCTCGAGAGTTTGACAATCGGACCAAAATACCCTCACTCGCATATCTTTTGTTTTTGGATTACCGAAAAATGCGACAACTCATTCGAAATTACTGTGCAAGGTCCCAAACTCCTAATGGTCCAACGTGGCCATAGACCTTCATACTTTTTTATCATATTTACCTAATAGGGTTCCAATTTGGCATGTGGTTTTATGGTTTTAAGTTAAAGTTAAAAAGTATCAAAAGATCCCACCCAACTAGGGCTCTCAATGGGCCGGGCTAACCTGAATTTTGGCCTCCACCCGAACCAAAAAAATGGTACTTTCTATTAAGCAAACTTGATCCGATATTCGAACCGAGCTAAACATGTTACAACCCGAATCAATTCTAGCCAGGTTTGGGTTGAGTATTCCAACACCCAACCTGTTATATATATATATACTTATCATTTTAAAGTTTAAAAAAAATTTCTTTTAATTAAATATAATTTACTTAAATATCAAAAGATTAATCATTATCCGTTATAACCGTTGTGCAATTGTTGTCTGTTATAGGCATTATACAACAAACTAAAATGAAATATTTGAATAAAAGCATGTATCTGAGCTTCTATAATATTAATATAATTATTTAATTAAATTTTTAACCTTCTTCAAACTTTTATTAGAAAAAAAAAATAGTCCAAGCCCAATCAAATTTTATTGGAAAATATAGCCCAAAAAAATAGCCCAAGCTTGAAATTTTATAGAAAAAAACAATTGAAAAAAAGACCAAGCCCAAATTTTATTAGAAATAAATAGTCGAAAAAAAGCCAAGAAAATGCCCAAGCCCCTGGCCATAATTAGGGGTCGGGCTTGGTTAAATAATTGCAGAGGTAGGGTGTAAAATTTTGGAAACCCAGCTGGGTAGGTTAGGGCCGGGTTGAACCCCAGCCCGGCCCTATTCCGGCCCATTAAGAGCCCTACACCCAGCCATTCTAGCCGATCTCGAGGGCTTAGAATTCTGTGTTATAACACTACACGCTGGATAAAGCAATAAACGGACATATATATCATCCATTAATCGTCTTAGAATTTGGAATGAGACATTTTAATAATGCATTTAAAGGCTCATAAATAAAGACGGAAACGTAAATGACAATTCATAAGGTAAATTTCCTAACCAACATATATGATATTAAAGCTGGAGTTCCATATAGGGTAAAATCGTCCCAAACGTAAACTCAAAGAAGTACCAAAAAGACTAAAACATGTTTCTAAAAAAATAATAATAATAACTGAAGCTAAAGGGACTCGTCGGATCTACTTCATTATCCAACTGGTAGCTGACGTCCTCATATTCATAAGCCACCTCCGGTACAGCTGCCTCCACGTCATCATAGGTAGGATGATTTGAATTTTCACTTGCAGCAGTCAGATTTTGAGGGGAGGGGGTGAATTTACTAAGTCACGTAAACTCAGTAGGTTGCACGATCAATCCACTATAACCTATGCAGGTGATCGTGTGTGTAATCGCTTGAGGTTGTAGTACATTTTGAAATAAAACCAAACATTTTTATATAATGACAAAACTATCCATAATTCTATAACATGTTATCTAAAACTGGAAGCTAGATCATATCAGGAAATATATATCATGCATCTAATTCATATTTCTTTTCCTATCTGTCTTCTCAACTTATCATATATGACATATTTGAAATCTTATTATTACTCCATAAGCCTAATATAACGTACTTTATATCTTACTTATCATATTTAAAATGACTTGTGTTAGGGCCACTGCTCGGGGCTATCACGTGAGGTCCACATGTAATTAAACCACCGAACCTCTATA
Organism: Chloranthus sessilifolius; assembly: GCA_021018995.1. Taxonomy (NCBI): domain Eukaryota; kingdom Viridiplantae; phylum Streptophyta; class Magnoliopsida; order Chloranthales; family Chloranthaceae; genus Chloranthus; species Chloranthus sessilifolius. The sequence continues at coordinate 25,643 of CM037588.1, read as the reverse complement.
TCATAGCATAAACTATAATCCAGCTAGACGAGATTGTGTGTATAAAAAAATAAGTTCCCTTAAGTCGAAACCTCCAATATCCCCTTAATTCGAGACAAAGTTATCATATTATCCTTAAGACCCTTCTTGACTGCAGACGTTGGGCCCTTACAATAGCTCGTAAGGTACGACACGTATAGAAATTAATTCATATTCAGCTAGCCTTCATAGCATATCTTATTATATCATTATTCGGTTATGGGCTTAAGTCTCCACTCCGATTTTATCTTGACGTGGGCTTAAGTCTCTACTTTCTTATCATATTTGTATCTTAACATATTCATTTCTCATCTTTTTTTCATAACTTAATTGATGTGGGTCACGATGTGTTAAATTTCACTAAACCATGCTTTCCAAGGGACGAGTTTTATAATAACCTGAATGTACTTTGTACGGTGTCTCATACACCTATAGAGGCGTTGCATTCATACATGAATGCCTATATTTCAAGTTTCAGCTGATCGTGAAAAAAATCCCACGTGATGAAGGCTTATATCTTGTGTCGTATCTTATTTCTTAACATATTATGCATATATTAATGCGGAATTGAAGCCTACACACTGAGATCGTGACCGGATAAAGAGAAGTCAAAAGAGAAAGTGGACCCACAAATAAGTTTTTAAAAAAGACTCGTCTGCATGTTAATTAAGGTAATATTTTTATCTAGATTTTTTTTTATTAATATTAGAGTTTAGGGTTTAGGATTTAGGGCTTTAGGGTTTTAAGGTTTTAGGGGTTTAGGGTTTTAGGGTTTAGAGCTTTAGGGTTTTAGGGTTTTAGGGGTTTAAGGTTCAGGGTTTAGGGTTTAGGATTTAGGGTTTAGGGTTTAGGGTTTAGGGTTTTAGGGTTTTAAGGTTTTGGGGCTTAGGGTTTTAGGGTTTTAGGGTTTAGGGTTTTAGGGTTTTGGGTTTAGGGTTTAGGGTTTTAGGGTTTTAGGGTTTTAGGGTTTAGGGTTTAGGGTTTTAGGGTTTTAGGGTTTTAGGGTTTTAGGGTTTTAGGGTTTTAGGGTTTTAGGGTTTTAGGGTTTTAGGGTTTAGGGTTTAGGGTTTAGGGTTTAGGGTTTAGGGTTTAGGGTTTAGGGTTTAGGGTTTAGGGCTAACTTTGTGCGCGCAAGTAATGTTTTCCTATTACAAACTAGTCTTACGTTTAAATTTTCTAGGGTTTGAGTGGCTGGGAATGGTAGCCCTAGTGCGGGGGAGCGCAAGCGTTAAAGGCGTCCCTTCATAAAAAATATTTAAAGTTGAGATTAGTTTCGCAGCACAAATTTCTATGCAAGCAATTGCAAATGCTTTATGTGGTCACGATGCAGAGAACTCTCAAGAAGCACAAAGAGTTATTGATATCATATTGAGGCAGCATGCAGCAAAACAATAAGCATTTATTTTCCTTTTATATATACAAAGGGATAGTGAGTCGTTTAATATATCATTAGTTTGGGACTAGGGATGCAAATTGGGTTAACCTCACCGAACTGAAATAAAAAATTTCAGTTTTCAGTTCGGTTCAGCTTGAGCCGAAACCGAAGTAAAATGAATTGGTTTGGTTTCGATTTTTTTACCGAAATCAGAAAATATCGGTTTGGTTCCGTTCCTTTTTTTAAATTATTTTTTATTATTATTCATTTTTCATTTTTTTAAAAAGTTTTTTAAACCTACCTAATCGGATTCTACCACCCAAAACCGAACTGACTTGTAATCAGGTTGGTATTTTTTGGTTTTGAACTCGTCTCGGTCTTGTTTGTATGGCGGCTTTTCGATTAGTTTCGATTTTTGGCTGAAAACTTGCATCCCTATGTGAGACTATTGAGTGGCCCATATATATAAAGTGGGTACACTCATGTTTCTTGTGTATCATGTTTCACGTGACAAATCAATTAGGGGGTGTCAATTAACACATGTAAATAGTTATTAGGAAGTTAAAGCCGTGGGTGATTTGTACTATCAAAGTGATAGATCATAAATTGTAGTGCAACATGCCCAAAAATAGTGTTGTGGGAAGATTTAAACCATCTGGTATGTAGACTTTAATATCAATTTTAAGAGCTGATATTAAAGTTCATCAATTACATGGTTCACATTCACTTATAGGCATGTTTCTTTGGGCTGAAAAAATGTTAGACTGATAGATTGCCACCCAAACATTTTAGTTGATCACTAATGTTCACCACCTTGCATAATAAATATCACACTTCAATGGTGCGATATTAAAAGTCTTAACTTTGCTGGTGGAAGAACATTTTAACATCATTGGTGTTAAAATGTCTATTATGAAATCTCTTTATGTTAATGTTAGTTTAGCATAATGGATATTAAACAGTGGTTTGTGAATTGTAACTATACTTTGAAAATAATCAAAGTTAATGATTATTATAATTTAATAGAAAATAGGTATTCAAAGAGCTTCCAATTCCATTATTTTCTTATAAAGGAATTTTTGTTGGCATTAATAAATGAACGGTGATAGGCTTCAATATATATAGGCTGTGTATGGCATTGCTCTTTAGTAGCCCCTGCCATAGCAAAGCTCACCTGCTTTAGTAGGTTATCATTCTCTTTGTTAATATCCTGGTACGTGCTTTAACAGGTACCCCTTCTCCTTGATAACTCCTTGCATAGCAAGATTTTATGCATGATTTACCTGTACTAACAGTTCTACCCTCCTCTCTACTAGCTCCCTATCAGAGCAAATAAAATCAGCTCTGACAAGAAGTGAGTAGAGAGGAGGGTAAAATTATTAAACAGATAGATCGTGCGTAAAATCCTGTTATGCAAGGAGTTATCAAGGAGAAGGGGTACCTACTAAAACAGGTAGCGGGATGTTAACAAAGAGGATAATAACCTGCTAAAGCAGGTGAGCTCTGCTATGGCAAGGCCTACCAAAGAGCAATTCCATGATTTTCTTCCTTTGATTTTCTTATAAAGGAATTTTTATTGGCATTAATAAAGGAACGGTGATAGGCTTCAATATATATAATCTCATTGTACATGACTCACAAGTAGTCCTTACTTTTCCAATGACTTTTGGTGAGTTTGTGACAAACGGGACGCGTAAAAAACCGAATAAAAAGGGAATAACGTAACGTTATTGCATAATTAGGGATGCAGGTTCGGTGTATCGAACCGTACCGAAACCAATTTTTTCGGTGTTCGGTTCAGTACATTCCAAACTAAAATCGAACAAAAATATATTTTTTGTTCAGCGTACCAATTTGAAGCAAACTCCAAACCAAAATTGAACCAAAACCGACTATTTCGGTGTACGATTTGATTGGTTGCATTTAAAACCAAGATCTTCCAATCTCCAAAATAAAAAACACAAATTAATAAAATAAATTATCAAATGATAACAAAAAAAAAAACCAAAATGGTAGTTATAGAGAAAGAGAGAGTGTGTGTCACGCCCCGAAATCCAATACATGATTCATTTCGGCATGTGAATGCATTCAATAATCAAAATTCAAATAAAGGAAAAACAATAGTTCATTTTCATTAATAAAATTCAAAGTTATATTTATTTCCAATTCTACACAACTCCTAACCAAAGCTAAACCAATAAGTCTTCTAGGGTCTTTTCCTGAAATGCAACTTTTGAGCCACAAGGTCCGGTCTCTGAAATTTAAATAGTCACGGAGGTGAGATAAAACTCAACAAGTAACCCCCAATAAATAATAGAACTCTTATATCAATTTTATTAGTTTCAAATTGAAAACTTTGTATCAAAATAAAAAATATCATTAGCTATACCATCTAATGATTCAAGATAAAGAAGAAGAACAAAAATAACTTACTTTACAATTGTACTACATATATTGTACAATTATTAAATAATAGTACCGATCCAAGTACTGTTGCAAATGAGAGTTCCATGCTTTCATCAATCCTATTGTTAATCGTGCCGATCCGATTTGGCGGGTTTACTTTATATTACAGAACTACACAAATAGACCCGTTCGCCCAATATTGCCATGCTGCTCCATGGGGATCTTAATCAAATATCATATCATAATTTCTAAAGTCTTTCATATCATTTTAGTTTGGAAAAACTTATCCAATATGCCTTATCAATTCTCATTCTAAAACAATATGATATTTAAATGTAACGAGATCATAGGAGAGATAAATCAAATATACAATATTTATGACATTTATGTTTTTCTAACATGATTCACAATAAAATAATCATTATTGGACAAGATAGGTATAAAATTATTCATACTATCATTAACTATTCAAACATTTACTTATTAATATTATAGTATATACTATGTTATAAGGTACGCGCTTATAACATGCTATGGGATAGGCTACTTGCCTCAATCGTCGGATTTAAGGGTCTTGTGAGGGTGGCGTGAAATCTTACAGTTCGAATGATTACCTGGGCATAAAGGGAAGGTGGTAAATTCAAGAATGTGGTCGAAAATGAGATAAGGAGAACAAACTAAGGTAGGGTTAGGTTGGATTCAAATTCCCTATTTTTATATCTGAAATCCTTAATTTAAAACAACTTTATAAATGAGTTTTAAAACCCTTGTTTAAAACCTGATTTAACATTGAACATAAGATTCGGAATTTAAAAATTAAAACTAGAGTTAAGACTAGTAATATGAAATAGAAAACTAGATTATAAGACTAAATAAAATCAAAATATAAAAATAGAATAAAACCAGATTTTAAAATATAAAAATATTAGATTATAAATATAAAAATATCAAATTACAAAACCAAAATATAAAATACTAAAATAGAACCAGAGTATAAATAAGAATATAAAATCAGAGATTTAAAGTGTAAAATCATAGTTTAAAAATACAATATTAGAATATAAAAATAAGAATATCACCCGGTATTAAAATCAGGATTTACAATGCAAATTTCATAATATAAGGCTAAAATAAAATCCTAAAACAAAATTCTGAATCTCAATATAAACCAGCCCAGAGATTAAATATATAATCAGTATTAAAATACGATTAAAATATCAAAATATAAGGCTAAAATAAAACCCTAAAACAAAATCCCGAATCTTAATATAAATCAGCTTTACAATATAAACCAACCCAAACTCTAAATATATAATAAGCATTAAAATACAATTAAAATACAATCAGGATTGAATACAAAATTAGAGTTATGATACAAAATCAGAACTGATTTATAGAACCGGAATAAAACTAGAAGTTTATATTTTAAAATAAATTCAGAAATTAATTATAAAATCAGAAAAATATAAAAATCATAATTAAACCAGAATATAAAATAATCTACAAAACTGGAATATAGGACTAGACTATATAAATCCAGTGTTTAATGGGTCGGTTTACTCAATCTACCTAATTGGTTCTCGATTTTCAGCCACGCAAATTGAAAACTAAACTGATTTTACTTCGATTTAAATCGGTTTTCAAGTCGGTTCGGGGCGGTTTGGGAGGGCCAGTTTTCGGTGTTCGGTTTAGGGTTTAAATCTGTAGCATAACACATGGACTTTTCCAAACTATGACGACAGAGGGCAATTACGCCATTCCAGTTTTACATGCCATTTCGAAATGTGACTATGGAGATCTGACCGAACACGTGGCAAGCGTGATCTGACATGGCAGTGGAGGCTAGCCTACCATACTATTTGTTAAGTCTTTTAACTTAACAAGGGTTCAGGGGATTGGAGGGAGACTTAACAGTTGAGCGGGGAGAGCCGAAGGAGAGCTGAAGATGGCTTCTAGGCTCTGAGTTCCAAAGGTAACCCCCAAAAATTCAGAACCCTAAAAACCCTCTAGGGTTTATGGTTCTGCATTTTTTTTGTGGAAGAAGCTAGGGTTCTACGCACATTTATGGTAACTGATCTAAGGTTTTGGACTCGGTTTTTGATACGTTTTTTTAAAAATAAATTTGGAGCATTATTGATTCAGTTTTTAAGATCTTTGTTCGTTTCAGATGTGTTTTTAAGGTTTTGTTTTTGCATCTTTCATAGTGTGAAATTAGATATTTAGGTGCATTTGTATTTAAAGACTCTAGGGTTTTAGATTCTGTTGGTTTATGTGTTTTAAATTTTTTTATATGTATATGTTTTTTGTGGTATTGCTGAAGCAATTTAAGCTCTTAGATGTGTTTAACGTTTTCGTACCCTGTTATTTTTTTTTTCCTTTCAAATATATATATATATATATATATATACATCTCAGGTATTTTTTAAGGTTTTGTTTCTTATATGTTGAAGAGAGAAGTTATTAAGTGCATGCATGTTTAGAAGACTCTAGTTTTGAACTCGGTTTTTGTTAGACATTTTTTTCTTTCTTAGCCGCAGTTTAAGCTATTTTAAGCTCATTGTTTGTTTCGGGTATGTTTTTGGGTTTTGTTTCTTAATTTTCGGTGTAGGGAAGTTCGGGTTTGAACTTTGAAGTGCATTTATGTTTTGAAAACTCTGAGGTTTCTACTTGGTTTTTTATTTTTTAATGATTTTTAGCCGATCTTCTTCATGGGATCCATTTTGCATTCAAGAAGTTAGGGTTTCTTTTGCATGGTTGCTAAGTGAGTTCTAGGGTTTTGAACTCGGTTTACTGAGATTTTCTTACTTTTTTTTTTTTTCCTGTTTCCCGTCTTTCTTTAAGCTGCTTTTTAGTATTTTGTAGCTGTTCTTTGTGTTAGAGTTTTTATTGCGTGCACCGGACGTGTACTGCCGTCGGTACACAGGCCAATCTCAGCTCGTCTACAGTAGTAAACCTTGTGAAGCATGCAGATTTCTATCACCTTTGAAATCCGTGCAGCTAAGTTATTGATTATGTGACAGACTAAGATCTGTCCGGTAGTACATGGCTGGTGTACATGATACTCCTTGTTTGCTTGATTTCTAGAAGTTAAGTTGTATGGACTTCATTTTGGCGTCTTCGTCTTATAGGTAGATTTTAGGTTTTCTAATACATTTGCGGTGAGAATATCTAGGATTCTCCTTTGCATTTGTTAAGGAACTTAGGGTTTTGCAATCGGTTTGTTGATTTTTATGTATTTTCCCCCTTTGTAGCTATTTTTACAGCATTTATAAACACATTTTAATATTATTTCTTTATTCATGCTCATTTCATAGCCGTTTCACGTGTCCTGGTTCTATTTTTATTTTCTAGAGTATTTCCAGGCAAATCAATGACTTTTTTTTGGGTATACGTGAAGGACCTTTTTATTGTGGTTTTGGTTATTATACTCCAGAGTATGGAGGCTTTTATTTGTTGATGCTGATTAAGTTCATTTGCCCTACCTAGGATTTATCATGCACTTTCTAACAGAAATTATTGCTTCTTTCATTTGTATTATTTAAGTTGTTTACATTTTTTTTTTGGTTTTATTTGTTTTCTAGGGTATTACCAGTCAAATCTATTGTGTTTTTGTTTTAAAGCTATAGTTGAAGGCATTTTTTATGGTTCTGGTTATTTATACTCTGAGTATGGAGGCTTCTATGTCCATTTTTTGCATGTTTGTTGTTGGTGCGGATTTAGTTTTTTTGCCCTTCCTAAGGTTATCATGCACTTATTAATAGAAATAATTTCTTATGTCCTTTATGTTGTTCAAGTTGTTTAGGGTTTTGATTGATTTTTTCATTTCCTAGGGTATTTCCGCTCAAATCTGTTGTTTTATTTGGCTGTACTTGATGGCTTTTTTATGGTTCTGAGGCCTTTAAGTTCTTTTTATTTTATTTTTACTATTTATTTATTTTTACATGTCTGTTGTTAATGCGGATGAAGTTTATTTGTCCTACCTAGGGGTTATCAAGCACTTCTTAATATAAATAATTGCTGCTTTTTGTATTATTTAAGTTTACGGTTTTGATTCCATTTTCTATGAGATTTTGAATGTTTTCTGTTTAAAGCTATTTTCCTTCAATTTTTATCCATATGGTGTTCATTTTAGAAGAAATGCTAGTTTTCAAGGCTATTTTTTGGTTTAGAGATCGCTCGTCTTGACTCATTGTTTGGCGTGGTCCAGCTTCTGGCTTCCACTTAAAACAAATTCCCGTAAATGCTAATGTCAGAACCTGGTTTTGGTTGTTTCCAGCTTTTGCCCTTTTCAGCGTTAGATGGCATTTGAGGGAAGGTACTTCAGCATTATAGCTGTGTTAACCAACCAACATCGAAGATGGTTGTGCTCTTTTTCGCTACCAGAAGGCGAAAGCTGGGAGCGGTCTTTTAAATCCATTCCAAAGAGGGCCTAAGAAACTCAGGATTATGATATTTGTTTTTTTAAATTTGTTGTATCTTGTTTTACAATTTTTTAGTTGGTCCGATTTCTTTTGAATGGTTTTTATCATTTTTTTCTTTCTTTGATTATACCACTAGAATTCTACTTCTTGTAGCTAAACTCAAAGAATAACTGCAAACTTTATTTTTTTATTTGTGAACTACCAGCATCTTGGATTCCATCATGTCAAATATTTTTCAATATTCATCAAAAAGAAAAAAAAAATCATTGAAATTTTTTAGTTTTGGAGTAAGAAATTTATAGTGAATATTTTGCCTTATGATGAGTATTATCTTCTTGGCATAGAAATTATAGCATGAAATTTATGATGAATATTTTGCCTTATGATGAGTATACTGTTGCAGGCGGCCTTGTTTTATGAAGACGGTCGCCTAGTTGATGGGAAGGGCATTTGGTAGGAAAGGATTTTGCATATGATTGTGAGAAGAGCCTGTTTATGTAGGCGCTCTTCTCCAAAACAACCTTGAATTCACGGTTGAATTGGAAGATATGTTATCGAATAGGTATAGATTGATGGGCTGCTCCATGTGCCTTGTGGTTTATTTTTCTTCTGACAATTTTTTGCTGTATTTAGTAAGTTTATACTAGAAATTGCACAGTAGATCGTACTACATGTGAGCAAAGCCGGTTCTAAAAATATTAACGGCTAAAGAAAATACATTTAATAAGCTACATGTCAATCTTTAATAAAATTTATCAAAAGCTTAACCTGATCAAATTATATAATGTGTACACGTGCATATTGTGTCTATGCATGTGTCAGTGTCATGAAAATTGAGTGTGCATGGATCTTGGGAATTGAGTGCATATGTGAATATGGATCATGGAAGCTGAGTGTGGGCGTGTGTGGATGCATCATTGTAAACTGTGAGTGCGTGTTGATGCATCATGGAAATTGAGTGCGTATGCGTGTCATGAAAACTTATATGAATTTAGTGCCTGCATACTCGTGTGCGTCATGGGAACTGTGGGGGCGCCATGGGTCAAAATGTCGGACGCGCCATGAGTTCTTTTGAATTTTGTGCTCGGGCCAACTTTGTGTGTGCAAGTAATGCTTTCCTATTTATTACAAGCCAGTCTTACGTTTAAATTTTCGATCTACAGAGTCGCTGGGAATGGTAGCCCTAGAGGTAATGGTATCCCTGGTGCGGGGGAGCGCAAGCGTTAAAGGCGTCTCTTCATAAAAAAAACATTTAAAGTTGAGATTAGTTTCGCAACACGAATTCTTATGCAAGCAATTGCAAATGCTTTACGTGGGCACGATACAGAGAACTCTCAAGAAGCACCAAGAGTTATTGATATCATATTGAGGCAACTTGCGGCAAAGCAGTAAGCATTTGTTTTCCTTTTATATATAAAGGGATAGTGAGTCATTTAATTTATTATTAGTTTGGGACTAGGGATGCAGATTTGGTTAACGTCACTGAACTGAAATAAAAAATTTCGGTTTTCAGTTCGGTTCAAATTGAGCCGAAACCGAACCAAAATGAATCGGTTTGGTTTCCTTTTTTTTACCAAAATCGGAAAAAATCGGTTTGGTTCCGTTCCATTTATAATTTGTTTGTATTATAATTCATTTTTAATTTTTTTGTGTTTTTTTTTTCCAGTTTTTAAAACCTACCTAATCAAATTCTGCCACCCAAAACCAAACTGACTTATAATCAGCTCGGTATTTTTCGGTTTTGAATTGGTTTCAGTCCGGTTTGTGTTGTGGCTTTTCGGTTAGTTTTGGTTTTCAGTTGGAAACTTGCAACCCTACGTGGGAATATTGAGTGGCCCATATATATATATATATATATATATATATATATATATATATATATATATATATAAAGTGGGGTACGCCCTAAATGGTTGCAATCTTGCATCAACCTTCCAGTTGTGTGCTATATTACCAATCCCTCATTGCTTGTCCTGTAGGAAATGAAACTTTTTTCGGCCAATCATTTACAGCTTAAGTTGATATGAAAATTGCATTGGTCAGATCTAGATGTCTCATCGGTCTAATGATGGTCAATCTAATGGCCTTCCAATCATTTACTATGAAAATCACAATAATTAGATACAACTTTCTATTCAATGGGATGTTTCATTGGAAATTGGTGTTAATTTTGATTCTGTACTGTAGGAATTGTTTAAATGTTTTTATTTATTTATTATTATTTAATTTTATTTTTATTGGAGGAAATGAGGAATTCTAGAGCTTTGGTCAATTGGCATCCCTTAATTAGTTCCAAAATGCATGGAGGCTTTTGATAAATCGAAAGGTATTAAAGATTAGTTCAATTTATTAGTGGACTCATTGTTGTGAGGGCACTTTATCCATTTTTTGTAAAATCCTTGTTTTCGTATAGGGGTTGCCGTCTTGTCCGTTTTGTAAAATCCTTATTTTTGTCTGATTTTCCCCCATACTTGTCTAATTTTACCAGATTTTTCTAAGTTTAAACTTTGCTGAATTGTTGCCGAACCCCGATTTGGTGACTATGAGCTAGAGAAGGTGTTGCTTCTCCTTTATTATGCACCTTTCTTTAGCTTTTGTTGAAATTTGCATTTGTTAAATAAATAAATTGTTATTACTGTTAAAAGTTAAAATGCCATTTGTTGTTATATAAAAATGACTTGCAGCATTTAGGAAGTATGTTGATATATTCAATTCATTAATTTGTGAACCTGTCATATTTTTAAGTCATGCTTACATCTAAGGGAATGTTATTTGATTTACAGAAGTTGCATATGGGGCTAATTATGGATAGAATAACACATTCCATAATCCAGTAGGTCACCTTCAGGGATGAAAGTTGAAGCATTTGAGTTAGAAGAGTCGTTTAGAGACTAAAATGCAGTCGCTGAGGGTGTTGAATGGAGAAAGCCTTTAGAAAGATGGAAGAGTTGTACATCTATAATAAAGAGGTATGAAGAATATTAACAATTGTGTACTATGTATTTGGATATTGAAATGTACATAGTAAGGGTATTTTAATCTTCTGTGATTAATATAAATGCTTGTAGGGTTCCTCTTACTACCTAACTAAGCACTTGAGATCACTCTCTCTTTCCTTCTCCAACCTTATCCCTAGTATCTTCTCATCTATCTCTAAATCTTAAATCTATTTAAGTAAACTCGCTCTAGAATGCATTTGGTATTAGAGTCACACCTTGCGATACACTTGTATCTCCACCTGTGCTGATGTCAGCACATGCCAACTTTTTATCTTGAAATCCCATGAAAAGACAACCAATCTAGAGGTCTCAAATTTGTAGATTTTTATTTATGTTTTCAATTTTTTCAAAATTTTTGCACGCCAACTACTCTCTATTTTTTGTGATGCGTAGAGCAATTTGTACTTGTGAAAGGGCCTATACATATTTTGCATCCTTGTTTTAGCTATTTGGAGGTATTATAGTGAGATGCATGGTTCAAACTTTCGGCCGAATTGTTTTGGTTTCGGTCCCCATCGAAACCAAAACGAAAACCCATATTTTCGGAAATTTTTGGTCCCCTGAAGTATTCGGCAGAAATTTGGTTCAAAATTTTAGTTTCGGCTCAGTCCGAAACCGAACGAAATCCGAATTTTTGATCCTTGGTGAGATGTTGAATAGATATAGTCCAAATAGTTAAAATTAGGGTTATAAGAAATTAGGGTTAGGTTGAGGAAGAAGAAAGGAGTTGGAGGAAAGTTAGGGTAATTAGTTAGAGAGCCTCATCCCCTTTTTCATTAATATCTATGTTCTTTTACAATGATGTTAACACATCAAAAAACACTAAAACACCCATTTATCTAAACGGACCTACATACATACACAAAAGTAAATATGAACTTTACATATAGAGCAACACTCCCCCAAATTGCTACATAGATATCTATCATGTCCAACTTGGAGGTAATGTCAATCGTTTTCCTTCCAACAACTTTGGTAAAAATATCTACTAGTTGATCTTCATACCTCACTTGAGGTATGGAAAACTCTGCAATTCAACATTTTCCCTTATGAAGTGGCAGTGTACTTCAATATGCTTCGTCCTTTCATGATAAATCTACAATGTGAATAGTTGCTTCATTGTCGACATATAGCACCATTGGAAGTTATGAATCAACTCCTAAATGAATCGCAACCACATATGTTCTCATACTCCTTGTGACAAGCACACTACTTGCCTTTCGCACTAGTGTTAGAGGCCACTTGTTGTTTCTTACTATTTAATGTGACATGATTTCCACCTAGAAATGTGCAGTAAGCTGAAGTGGATCTCCTATCACTCAAGGGATGTGGTCAATCTGCATCAGTAAAAACCTCAACGTCTAGATGCCCATGGTTACTGTAAAGTGGGCCTCTCCTTGGACTTCCTTTCAAATACTTTAGAATCTTATAAATTGCATCCAAGTGAGTGGTCTTGGGTGAATGCATGTGTTGGCTCACCACACTCACAACATATGCAATATCAGGTCGTCACTTTGAGGTAAATGAGTTTTCCTACAAGCAGATGATACATATGAGCATTCTTAAGGAGTTCACCTTCTTCTCCATTAAGGCGACAGTCTTCTCAATATGAGTGTATTTCCCTTGAGATATTATCATTGCAGGTTTACACCCCAACATCATTGCCTGTCTTAAGAGATTAAGAATGTATTTCCTTTGAGATAGGGCGACCCCTTTCTTTAATCTTGCCACTTCAATCCCTAGAAAGTATGCCAGTGGGCCCAAATATTTATATCAAAGACTTGACTAAAGTAGCATTTCAATTTCAATATTTCCTCGTTGTCATCACCTGCAATGATAATATCATCCATATATACGAAAAGTGCTATGGTATGAGTGCCTCTCTTCACACAATGTGTGGTCATAGTGACTCCTTTTGCATCCAAACCTCATAATTACTTCACTGAACTTTTGGAACCAGGCCCTAGGTGACTAGTTCTGTCCATAGATAGCCTTTTTGGTCTACAAACTTTACCTTCCTTCCATGATGAGAAAAGGTTAGTGGGAATCTCAAAAATACTCTTTCCTTTAATCACAATGAAGGAAGGTATTTTTCACATCCAGCTGGTTCGAAGGTCAATCTTGGTATGTTCCAAGTGTCAGGAGTACATGGATAGTATTCGGCTTGGCTACTGGTGCTAAGGTTTTTGGGAAATTAATGTCATGTGCGCTTGTTTGAATCCCTTTGCAACTGACCTAGCCATGCATCTTCCTATCGAGCCATTTGGTTTATACTTCACAGTGTAGACCCACTTGCACCCAACTACCTTTTCTCCAACAGGTAGTTCTACCACATCTTAAGTTTTGTTATGTTCCAGTGCTTCCATTTCCTGTATCATGACTTCTTTCCACTGTAACTTGGCATTAGAAACACATGTAGGAATAACTTGGCATTAGAAACACATGTAGGAATGGAATCTGAAGAAGATACATCTCCTGGTGCATGACCTGGAGGCGTTTTGTAGTGCAGTTCGAAGATCCAATTCATCTTGTGGTGGACTTGTTTCATGAGAAGGCTCTTGATTTGGACTTGCTTCAGGATAGGGCACTTGATCTGTAGTCTGAGCCGAGGTCTTCATCTTCTTGAAGGCATCATCTTGTCTTTCCCAAACCTATCAAATGCATCAACAGTAGCAGCCTCCTTTTGTTGTTCCCATGAGATCTGTTGATTCTCATCATCAATATCACCATTTTCAACATAAGGCAACATGAGCATAATACTCTCCTCCTTAGAACTCTCCCCCTGAAGAAGGCATTGTGGATGAGAATAGAGGAGTAGATTCAAAATAGGTGACATCCATAGTGAAAAAGGTTTTTTAGAGAAGCGGTCAGAATATACCCCCTTTGAGTGTGGAGATGACCAAGGAAAATACATTTTGCACCCTTTGGAGAGAGTTTATCGCAAGAAGACGAACAAATATAAGCAAAAGGATCTGAATACGCGAGGTGGAATGAGAAAGATGCAAATTTAAGGACACAACAACTTGTAGGGAGGCACTCTCCACAATTATTTGATCCCAAAACTTTCACAGTGGCATGATATTAAGTTTGAACCAGCTTAAGAAAATAGGAAAAATAGAGGGAACTTCAACAAATAGAGGACTGTAAAATAAGTACAAAGGTCAATGAATGAGGCAAAGTACCGATAACCATGGTAAGTAATAGCTGGAGATGATTGGCAAACAACTGAGTGCACAAACTGAAAAGAAGTAGTGATCCGATGACCACTAAAGGGATATGACGCTCGAAGATGATTTGCCATTCTACATACTTCACATTGGAAATTGGAGCTATAATAAGACTGAAATTTTTGTAGAAATAGAAGGCGCAATCATGGTAGAGGAAGATGCCAAAGATGCATATCATAGTTGAACCTCCTTTGTGGACATAGTAGCAGCAACAACAATTGGTATTCAAATCGAAACTTCCTGAAACAAATATAATCCTCTCCTCATTACCACGACCAAGCACCTTTCTTGTCGACAAGTCCTGGAAAACATTATGTGAGGGAAAAAAGGTGACAAGGTGACACTGCAATTATTAGTATTACCACTAATAAAGAGGAGAGTCAATGGCATATTTGGAACATGTAAGGTAGAGTTTAGAGGTAATTGACTAACACGGTCAGTCCCTTTACCAACTACTGGGACTTGAGATCCATCAGCCACACAGACACTACATGGTGTAGGCATAGGAGATAGAGACTGAAACAATGACAATATTCATGTCATGTGATCGGTTGCACCAGTGTCAATGATCCACACGTGCTAAGGAGATGCAGAGGCATGAGCAGACCACAATGTTTTGCATCTTGAACTCGATCCTTCTCACTTTTGATAATACCTCCCTTAGAGCGGGAAGCAACGCAACTCCTGAGATGACATTGATTGTGTTGAGAGAAATTCATGTACCCATAGCGACCACAAACCCAAGCACTTACCTGAATGACCACCGCATGTCGAGAAACACCTCTTGGATGATGTGAAGAATCACCATTCATCTTGAACTTCAGCCCTCAAATCTTTCACCATCAGAGTTGAAGGTTCGATGGCTGTGGGACATCAATTCTGTTCGGACTGAACTTTTCTAATGAATTAAACCGAGGAAGTCTTCCACAACAAGAAGCTTCCACTGATTTTTTTTCTTCTTTTTGTTGCATTATGCTTACTTTTTTAGTTGGTGCACTTTTGGATTGTTTTTACCCAATTATTTTACATTGATTTTATCTTTTCCTTTGTTTATTTGACGTATATGTATGCTACTTAATGATTTCACGTTGTAATTTTCTCTTTTCCTCTGTTTATTGGAGGTTCATATGTTGATGTATGCTACTTAATGATTTCACGTTGTAATTTTCTCTTTTCCTCTGTTTATTGGAGGTTCATATGTTGGACAAAAAAACCTCTCAAAACCAATGCCTCTGATGGACCCCAGTTATCGGTTTGAGAAATTGTAAGAAATATTGAAGTCGGTTAAAATTCAAGTTACATACAATGTACTTCTGGACACTTAAAAAGATCCAGCCCACGGGTGCAGGCATTATTGCCTCGTATCCTTGTGTGTGAATATATATATATATATATATATATATATATATATATATATATATATATATATATATATATATATATATATTCACACACAAGGATACACATGAGAATAGGGAAAATGCATCCAGATAGCAGGGATGGATCCCTGCACCTGCATGCCAAATCACATGCGACGTGGCATGATCAACCTAAAACAACGCCCATTTTGGGTTGATCAGCCATGGGGCATGTGGTTTATTTATTGTTTATTTTTTTGACTTTTTAGGTCCTCATTTGATGGGCCAATGATACCATATCCCCCACAAAACTGGTGCATTGCACCTGATCCTCGTGAATAGTGCCACATGGTGCGTAGCTGGTGTGGATGCAGTGATGATCCCTGCATCTGGATGCATAGTCCTAGCCCTCTTTACATACATAACAAATTGGTGTTGTTTCCTCCTGCCTTGATTGGAGATGGAATTGTGAATGATGATGGATGTATATTGCAGTGCCTTCAAAAGGCTCAATCCAAGATGTGTCTTGAACTAGTGAGAAAGAAGTTCAGAAAAAATTTTGACTATTTTGGTTAATTTTAGAAAAATTTGTAGATATATAAATATCTGCATTATTTTTGCAATAAATGCGTGATAAAGTTTTCCCTCTCTTTTTTTTTTGATAGAAAAAGAAGTTTTCCCTCTCAAAACTGATTCTACACTTCAAATTTGTAACTTAGGTATTCTCTATCGGATTGAGATAGTATCAGTTTCGTAAATGGAAGCATCATGGTGGAAAGGGTATGCATTCCAACCCAGATGATATTTTTTAAAAGGTTTTGAAGGGATCTTATAATACTTTCTGAAACGCATTTGGGCTATATTTAGCTCTTGTCATCTCAAATTATACTATATTTGTGAGATGCAGTTCTAGATGTGTTTCATCATTTAGTAGGATACCTAACCAGCCGCTAGAGCTCTTCTTTATCTGATTCTCTTACACTGGTTTTAAAACTGAATTTTAATTGCTTGGAAATGGCCTGCAGATCAATCCAAAGTTATCCCTGATTTGGTTACAGTGGGAAAAGGGAATAATATTTCCATCCTTCAAAAATGTATTTGGTATAGCGTTTTGGTGTTTGTGAAGTCTCAAGTAAGAACTAACAATTAATAAATAGACAACACAATAATAATCAAATATGGTTGTGGATCATATTTATTACAATTATAATTTGCTATAATTTGGTTGCTCAATTTATAAATAAGTTTTTAACTATTTTCATGCCACAGCCTTGTTCTTTTTCTCGTGTTTCTTTTGTATTATACCATTTGCATCAAATATGTTTCTGATAATTTTTTATTATATTCTTGAATAAGTTTTTTGTAACTAACATAGGAACCATAAAATGGTGAATCAAGTGGGTGAGGCAATTTAAACTATGCATTTCATCCAATGCAGTGGGCCCACCTGCGAATTGGGAAGAAGTCCTTGAAGGCATTAGGGAGATGAGGTCTTCTGAAGATATATGCCATGGGATGTGAGAAAGCTGGCAGCATTCTACCACCAAAGGTAGACTCCATGGGATGTGAGGAAGCTGGCAGCATTCTACCACCAAAGGTAATATATGCCTCTCATGTAGCAGTGGTAGATATGGACTTATTGATGTGTGTCTTTAATTTTCACTTTAGGTTTAGCAAACGTAATGGGCCTGGTTGGATCAAAAGTACTTTCAAAAATTAATTTTCGATTTAAGTTACATTCCATCTTTTTTACATTCATTAAAGTAGAATATTAATCTCTAGTGTAGGAAAAAAAAGTTTTGTAAAATATCCTCTTATTACTATCATGTTATACTAGTCAACACTTGATTAAAAGATAACTTTTAATCAAAAGTTAAACTTTGACAGAGGTTAAATATTGACCAATAAAAATTAAGTAGTAACCACTAATCACTTCCTACCCATTCGAAGTTTGAAAAAACATAAATCTAAACGAAAGTCAATCTTTGACAAAGAGTCATACTTTGACCAATAATAATTGCAGGGCTAAATTACAAATTTACAGAGTGATAGCTAGTATCTACTGTCAGGTTTCACTAGTCAAACTTTTATGTTTTATTTATTTATTACCATCGTAAGCAATCTAAATATTGTGTGTTGCTGATGGTATGTTAAGGTATGGTGTATTCCTTAATGGATAAACAATGTCTCTAGTTAACATAAATTCTTTTTTCTTATATCAGGAAAGAATTGCTGTTTTAGTGTCTTCGCTTCTATCAAGCCAAACAAAGGATGAAATTACACACGGCAAGTTATAATACTTAGCAGTCTTATTAGATGATACTTGATAAAAGTGGTTCCTTTTTCCATGCTGTAATTTTTTTTTCTAGTTACAAAATTTATTTTGGGACTTCAATTTGGACTTCAGGAGCAGTACAGTGGCTAACTCAAAACGGTCTCCTGGTTGCTGATGCCATTATCAGTGCTGGGGAATCAAGCATTAAGAACTTGATCTATCCAGTATGTCTCATCTCACTGTACTCTTTGGGGTTCCTAGTCATGCTTCTATTCTTGAAATTTAGTTAGAATCTTGTATAGATTATGGGTGTGGCATTTACAACAAGTATAGCCAATATTCATTAAGTTTTATCTCCATGGTTAATTTTAGTGGTTTAAAGTTTGGGTGCCTCTGTTCGCGCCTACAGGATTATTGAAAGCGCCTACGTCTGAAACGCAGTGAAACTCGTTGACTGCATGAAACCAGACGATGGAGATAGTTTTACGCTTCAATTTTCAACACAGTGGATCTTGAGACCACGATCTTATAATCAGATGGTTAATTTTTTATTCCATGCGGCACAAATGCCAAAAGAATGGCCCTAAAATCACATTTGAGCGTCATGTGTGCCATGTGATTTTTTGGCCATTTTTTTGGGATCCATGCCACATGCAATAAAAAAATGACAGTCTGATGGCATCCTCATGGTCTCAAGATCCATTGTAGAAAATTGGAACGAAAAACGATACCCTTCATTGAATTCCATGCTGTCAACGGATTTTAGTGGGTTTTGGACGTATGTGCTTTCGGTATTCCTGTAGGCGTGAACAGCGGTTCCCTTATAATTTTTGAAATTTCATTTGCATTTGATTGAGAGTTGTTCTACCATTAGTATTTCATTAGACCAACCACACAGTGGAAACTATATAAAGCAGATTAGGAAAATTATGTGTTCTACCATTAATGAGGTACTCATGCATGGATCCAAATTCCAGACAAAATCAATACCTACCATCCGATACCTATCGGTTTTGGAGCTCACCAGGTCGATACATTGAATTCATCGGCCCATATATGTAAGTATGTATCAGCCAATATATATTGGTATGTATCGGCTGAAACATACCAGTGTATCATCCAAAACGATACATATCAGTTTTGGAGCTGGCCAATACATACCAGAAAGCTGAGCTTTTGATCCTTGGTATCATGTTCATTCTAGTTGTAAAGGATGGTTATTTCCTACTGCAACATCAAAATACCTTGATGATGCTCAATAGGAGTGGCAACGGGCTTGGCTCGGGCTAGAAACTTGCCAAGCTTGGGTTGAAAAATCTGCTGGGGCTGGGAAAACCTCTTATTGAGCATCATCAAGGAAAACTTCTCACTCATCTGAGTTCAAGGCATGGCTGGGCCTATTGAAAAATAACAACAATGTAAGCCCAAGCCCAGCCCGTTGCCACCTCTAATTCTCATTGCATTGATGTCAAAACATGCCACCTATTATATAAGTCAATTATTTGGTGGTGAGATCTTCTTCCTGTGGTCAACCATTCCGTGGACCTTTTCATTTCTTGAACTCAGATGAGTGATAAAACATTTCCCGTTGTATGATATTGCTTATGTAGTGGTAAGTCTGATTCCTGTGGACATCAGTTTGCTTTAGCTGGGTAGACCAATAGATATCCACATTTAGGGTTGTCAACAGATCAAGTCGGCTCAAAATTTTGACTGCGCAATAAGAAAATTGCAAATGCCCGGCTAGACCCGAAAATCTGACCCGACCCGGTAAAAAACTCCTATTTTTTTTTTACTTTTGACATATAAAATATTGGCTCGGGTGTTAGAAAATATCTATGTGTTTTATTTAATATTATAATTTGATCTATGCAGTGTCCGCTTCTTCCATGTGCACTAAAAAGGTTTTTGGTGGCAGGTGACACCTTTCCAAGAGTCTCTTGACCATGTTAAAGGTGGCCCTGACAACGAAACTTTATCAAATACCCATGAGCTTAAGATCCCTTGTTTACCACATGACAGCCCAAATGGATCATGTTGTGTGGTTGAACTATGAACTAGGATCCATTTTCCATTATATATATATATATATATATAGAAAAGTCGATCCTTTTGCGCTGCCATTTGGCACCTATCACATGTCGTCCCCCCTAATGGTCATGCGTCCCCCACCGGATTTTAGGGAAAGGAAATTATTTGGATGGTTTTGATTTAATGATGTGGAAATAAATTGTGACTTGATTTTTCAAGTCATTGTTCATTTTAAACACTATGGATCATTGTGTTCAACAATGATTATAATGGTCATTTATGTATTTTGTGCATGGTCTTTGGTTGATTATGTGCACATCCACATGCCACTCAAACATGAGTTTTGGGTGCCACTTGGTGACAAAATAGAGATGTCATAGGGATCAACTCTACGACAACATCCTAGAGGACCGGCTTCATATATATCCATATATATTATTATATTAGAGCTGGGAAGGTATGATAGTTCACCGAGTTCCATGTGGGCTGTTTATATGTTTTGGGTGCCATGTGGAGCAAGGTAACATTATTCTCATCGTATAAAATAAAATTCAAAACATGTCCAATGCATATTTTGGAGGCTTCAAATCTTAAGTGAGTTCCTCCAAAGTCCTCCAAATTTTAATTATGTTTTTATATTTTCATTTTAAAATTTTAAATTGATTTATATAACCTGTTGGAGCTCCACGTGGCTCCAAAGTAGTGTTTTGTGTGTGATGTGGAGCTCCACATTAGCTTGGGAGCTTGGTGTATGTCACGTGGAATAAAAAAACATGATTTGAAAATCCCTTGTTTGGTAATAATATGTTATTACTATTTTGTTATATAAATGGAAGTTGTATATTGTGTTCCAATTGCTTTAAATATTGTTGGGAAGTCTCTCTTGAGGACTTTCCAAAGGTGTCAATCCATTTGGAATGAAGTTGGATTAAAGTGAAGTTAGGTTAAAGGGATGCAATGATTGAAAGTTAATTTATTGATAGTTCACTATCCTTAAAAGTATTGAATAAAACTCAATTAACATATTTATGCAAATTTGACTCGCGGATTCTAGGTTGGAAGCATCGCAAGGCTTACGAAGAAAATTCAAGGGTTAATCATGTATGCTATGTTTTCGCAAGTTCAGGTGAATACTTCTAGATCTGCTTCAATTAGGACAATTTATGTTATATATATATATATATAACACTATGAACTTATAGTGTAACCTCACCTCTTTTGTTTGATAACACTGGAGGTTTACACATATGTATAACAAACTGATATACTTATAAATGTACGTAATGTGATTAATATGTTTCATGCTTTGGCTGCCATTGTCTATGCTATGAGGATTTGTGACTTGTAATGATTTATTTTCTTATAATATATATGTTGATTTTGTCTTATATTGCATTATATCCTGATGCCTTCTATATATTATTTTGTTTTATTTTATACTTTGATATCTTGATGCATGCTATATATGTTATTCTGTTTTATTTTATACTCTGATATCTAGGTATGTCACGCAAATCATGACACATCGATATATTGCACTCAGATTTTATATATATATATATATATATATATATATATATATATATATATATATATATATATATCATGACAAGAAACAAGAAGCCTCATAAGATTTATATTTTGATAATAATTTTGATATTTACTTGTTGACCATCCTAAAGCTTTGAACTTGGTTGACCCTAATCAAGCACTTGACAACTCGTGAGGTGACTTTGGAGCTCTCTCTTGAATAGATAATATTTATATATGAACGTAACTAATTGACCCAGCCAATTACTCTAACCTCTTTTGTTGGCATAGACCTCTCTCATTTAAGTCTTACCTATATTTTCATTCTCCTCCCTAATTATCTCTCCTCGTATAATAATCATACCCAAAATTTTTGATTGCCAACTCTTCCTCTCCTTCGATTCTTGCAAGACAAACTATAATATGTTGGTTTCGAATCCACAACCAAATATTTCTTTGATGACAACTCCCTAAATACTCTTCCTCTTCTTCATGATAATATATGTTAGCATATAAGTGTGTATACTTATATATTAACATAACAAGGATTATGTTAATATACTTACGAATTGTTAAATTTTATTAAAATAGCATAGGATTATATTCCACATTTCAAGAGTTAGTCGCCAAAAAATTTGGATATCATGAGAATTAGAATTTTAGGTGCAATCGTAAATTTTAACAAGTCAATCTTGGGTCATTCGTTTTGGTCACAATCATTATGGGATTCTAATACTAGTCACTATCAAAGTTTGGTGGTCCATGAGTCAATGTGTTGATCATGGTAGAATTCGAGGTCTGCAATAGTGGATTAAGTATCAAATTCTAGAGTACAAAATATAGTTTGAATGGATCTCGATCCCTGGTGAGAGGTTTTTTCAAATAGTTCGAAGATCAAAAGGCAACAGTGTATGGAGTAGGTGCGTTTGCGAAACTTTGTGGCGCGTGGATCGGGGGCGTGAATCGGTTTGGTCATGGAGCGATGAAAATGATGTCCAATAATGTAATGCTCCGTTCTTTACACATATTTCCTTCTGTTATTTTCAATCCAGATCCGTCCAATATATATTTTTGGGTGTTGCGCTTTGCTGTGGCCGCAAGTTTTATCACATAAAATCTCATTGCAAGGTTTGGTGGGAGTCCTTCAATGGATTATCTCTTCAAAGAGGTCGCTAAACGAGGATGCTGCTATTGTGATAACAGTAGGTTGACACATTTAACACGCGTCAAAAAGTCATATGATGATTACTTACTCAGCCCGAGATCCCAAGTCCTAATTATCTCTCCTCGTATGACAATCATACCCAAAATTTTCCATCCCCAACTCTTCCTCTCCTTGATTCATGCAAGACATGAACTAAAATCTCTCGGTTTTGAATCACGACTAAATATCTTGCTCCAAAATTTTGACTCGTCAATGATTTATCTTTTGATAACATCTTAGCCGTTTATCTTTGCCTCCTTTTAAGATCTCAAACCTTAAGATCTCAAACCTAACCCTTTTAAAAGGGACCTTAAAAAGTATTTTAAAGATTCGCTTAAAACCTAACCCTAAAACTGAAGCTTATAGAAAAGCCACAACATTCTGTTGCCTTTCGCCTCTCTAGCACAATCTCTATCAATTGCACATATTCAGATGCCGCCTTCTTGATGTGCTCGACCCACCATTTCTTTTGCCAAATCTTTTTAAAAAAATTAAGACTCAAGATTACGGTTCCCAAATTTTGTTGCGTCTCAAAATTCATCCTAAAACTTATCATGCTTCGTGTAAAGTTCTAGAGCCTTTTACGGACTTTTCAATTGACTCAACTTTTTTGACTGATTCCATGAGAAAATATGACATAACATAATTGGTGGCTAGTGAATTCTATAGGTTGGACCTAAATTTTCCAATGTGCCTAATGTGCCCTGTGCCCTTAGCACTTCAGTTCACTCACTAAGCTAGGGTGCCCTTAGTAAAGTTGTTGGTATATGTCGAATGACCAACCCTTCTAGCAAGCGAGGTGCTTCTCAAACCTATTAATTAATGTTATAATACAGAGGGATGCAGGTTCGGTGTATCGATCCGAATCGAACTCGAAATTTTTGGTTTTCGGCTCGTTACACTACAAATCGAAATCGAACCGATTTAGAGTTCGGTTCGGTGTACGAATCGAACTTGAAATTTTTGGTTTTCCGCTCGTTACACTACAAATTGAAATCGAATCGATTTAGAGTTCGGTTAGGTGTAAGATTTGCAAGAAAACCAAAATCGAAATCGAATTGGAACCCATTTTTTCGGTAAACCCATTTCAATCGTTTGGCTCGTACTACAGAGCCTAGTGGAATTCAGCCATACTTATTAAAGTAAATTTTGAGCCGACCGGGCGGTTTAGCTAAAATCTGAGTCGATCGAGTTGTTTGGCTTGAACTATAGAGCCTTAGCCGAATTCAGCCGACCGGGACAGATGCGAGAGCCGTTTGGCTCAAATTCCAGCGGACCAGGCTCTTCAGCTCAAATCTGAGTCGTTTCAGTCGTTTGGCTCGTACTACAGAGCCTAGTGGAATTCAGCCAACCCAGCCAAATTATGCCGATCGTGTATTGGACTAAGCTTAGTCGGCTGAATCGGCTAAGCTGACCGAGTCCCCTCTCACTGTCTCACATACGTATTAAATATTGTGCCTACAAATCACCTTCTCCAACGCATGAGTGAGACGGAGCAATCCAGTCGAATTCGACCCGGGTGAGCCATTTTACCCGACGCAGCCGACTGACTCAAATTCAATCCAATTAAACAGCAAGTAAAAATTTGGCTTAAATTGCAAATAAAAGTTTCCATGACGAGCTCTCCTCGCACTTATTAAATATTGGCCAGCAAATAAGCCTTTCCAACGTATGATTTTGACCGTTCAATTCAGCCGACTGAGCCGTTCCAGCCGAGCCAACCGAGCCGACCGAGCCGACCGAGCCGTTCTAGTCGAACGGGAGCCGACGGAGCCGTTTTAGTCGAACTGGAGCCAGTTGAGCCGTTCTAGCCGAATTCGAGCCGCCTGAGCCGAACGGGAGCCGAAGGAGCCGTTCTAGTCGAACGGGAGCCGTCTGAGCCGCCTGAGCCGTTCTAGTCGAACGGGAGCCAGTTGAGCCGTTCTAGCCGATTTCGAGCCGTCTGAGCCGAACGGGAGCCGATTGAGCCGTTCTAGTCGAACGGGAGCCGACGGAGCCGTTCTAGTCGAACGGGAGCCGACGGAGCCGTTCTAGTCGAACGGGAGCCGCCTGAGCCGTTCTAGTCGAACGGGAGCCAGTTGAGCCGTTCTAGCCGCCCGAGCCGCCCGAGCCGCCCGAGCCGCCCGAGCCGTTCTGGTCGAACGGGAGCCAGTTGAGCCGTTCTAGCCGAATTCGAGCCGCCTGAGCCGCCTGAGCCGTTCTATTCGAACGGGAGCCGATTGAGCCGTTCTAGTCGAACGGGAGCCGATTGAGCCGTTCTAGTCGAACGGGAGCCGATTGAGCCGTTCTAGTCGAACGGGAGCTGACTTAGCCGTTCTAGTCGAACGGGAGCCGACTTAGCCGTTCTAGTAGAATGGGAGCCGACTTCACCGTTCTAGTCGAACGGGAGCCGACGGAGCCGTTCTAGCCGATTTCCAGCCGTCTGAGCCGTTCTAGCCGATTTCCAGCCGTCTGAGCTGCCTGAGCCGTTCTAGTCGAACGGGAGCCGATTGAGCCGTTCTAGTCGAACGGGAGCTGACTGAGCGGTTCTAGTCGAACGGGAGCCGACTGAGCGGTTCTAGTCGAACGGGAGCCGACTTAGCCGTTCTAGTCGAACGGGAGATAGTTGAGCCGTTCTACCCGAATTCGAGCCGTCTGAGCCGAATTCGAGCCGTCTTAGCCGACTGAGCTGCCTGAGCTGCCTGAGCCGTTCTAGTCGAATGGGAGCCGATTGAGCCGTTCTAGTCGAACGGTAGCCGACGGAGCCGTTCTAGTCGAACGTGCTCCGACGGAGCCGTTCTAGTCGAACGGGAGCCGGAT